>CM070757.1:240000-1557500 GCA_036346245.1 Bonia amplexicaulis
GTTATGACACATGAGAACCCATCTAAGGTCATCTAGACCATCAAGGAATCAAAAGCAAGAGCAGATGCCTGATTTTTGTGCAACCTTCCATGTTTTTGATAAAGGTCAAAACTTCGGCATTCATATTCATGATCCATGATTGGAATAGGTTCCTAACATTTAAGGGAAGGCTTGTACCAAGTTTCATCATGTTGGGATCAGTGGTTTAAGAGCTAGGCAGCTAGCCTTTTTCTTGGTCGTGTGCCGTGCTGTTTTTTAGGTTCTGTTTTGGTGAGCGGTCAGAGTGTCATACCAATCAGACACTGTTGTCTCAGACGATCTTTGTGATTTTTGGCTATTGACTTTGGGATAACTTGTAGGCTTGAGTTCTCCGCTGCATTGAGTTGCTAATACCAAGGGGAGGATTTTAAGGAGTCATTCACCCCCTCGGACTCGTTGTACCCGATCCTACAACATATAAGATCCTTTATCTTTTATGGTAAAAGTACAGTTTAGAACTCACTGAGGAGCCAGTGGCAATGAGCAAGGTATCATAGGTAAAGGTTGCTCCAGCTGCACTGGTCAACGTCTTGGACGCAAGATCAGCCTTGGCAATTTCAGCGCTCAGGATCAGCTCAATGCCTGCAAACAGGCATACGCATTATCAACCAAGCTATCAGATAGATTCCATACATGGTGTATTTTGCCCGTCTAAATCTGCGAATTGCAAAAGCAATAGGTGCCCATCTTAAAGAATCAATAACTACTCCCCTTGCAAGAACAGCCTACAACTGCAATGGAATGAGGGAAAAAAAATAATACCTTTCTCTGAGTACCATTCAGGCAAGAGTCTCTCTCCGCCACTCCCCACACATGTGTGAAATCCCGGAAGTCTTGCGGCATCTGTTCATAGAACATGCATTGGGAATCGTAAGTGCTGCAACGGATCATCTGACAACACAGAGAAAAAAAATAGACAGACAGGCTAGTTGCAGGGCTTACTCTGAGGAAAGAGGTATCCCTTGCTGAGTGCAGGGCGCTCATAAGGAGCCACCTGAAGGACAAAAAAAAAAAGAGTCGTAAGCAAAAACAAATTGATCGACTACGCACAAGTGATAAATCGCAACAACTAGCGGTTGGGAAGATGATGCTAAAAAGCCCTTAAGAAACACGGCCAAAGAAAGGTGAGATTACCCCTTCCTTCTCCGTTTACATTTGGTCAACAACTTGACCAGGTCAGCATCAAACACGAATCAGTCTCAAAGCTGCCCGATGGCTAACATGATGCCAGTGACGAGGTCCACACGGCAGCTTTGATTGGTACATATCGGTAATAACCACAACTAATTGTGTCAACATCCCACGAACCCATGAAATAAATGTTACAAGCTTACACCCATCCATGGACTAACCTTCCTCATATCCCCATCCAACTAAGCCGTTACAATTTCCCTATTAACTTGCGAAACTAAAATGTTACAGTCCCTTTGCCCCATGGTTCTGGATGGAAGGCTCATTAAAACTTTGACGACACAGGCATCATCCGGACACAAAGTCGCATGCTTCTAACAAGACTGTGCTCCCTCCGGTGAAGAAGGACACAGCAGCAGGGGAAAAAAAATGCTCTTTTAAGGGGCAAGGAAAGCGCGTTTATCTTAGGCAGCAGGTCAGCGAATGGTCGCAGAACCAAGGAACCACAGACATAACATGCCAACCCTGTTGAAGGTACATGACATGAGAACACTGACGATAAAAGAATCGGAGCCATTCCTAGAATGGGTTACATGTTCACATCAGTTCACAGGAAAAACATGCAAAAATAAAATTCTATGGTAAAATTGAGATAACACTGTTAAGAGTATTAGAGATAAGGTATTAGAGATAGAATAGGATCAGCATATTCCCATGTAATATCCTTTTGTACTCCCTACAATCCTCAAGGTAATTGTTTTATTATTATTATTTTCAGAAAAATAATAACACCAGAGGCCGCTTTGTTCTCCAGCAAGTTGCCTACTTGCAAGATGTTTCAGTTTTGCTGCTAGTCGACTAAACACCCCAAGACGCTTTTGATTTGCTAACGCATGATCTAAATTTTCAAGTATTTATGTCTACCACAAGGAACCATAGAAAGAGCTAAATAATGATGAAATCCAAGGAAAAACCAATCAACATTAATCAAAGCTATCCTGCAGATAGTAGGCACTATATACTATCAATGGGAACAAACAAAAAGATGATCTCATCCTGAAACAAGCATTGTATCCACAGAAGTAGACCAGAATAGTATCAGAATGTGTGAATCGATATTAAGAGTTTTCTATCAAGCATTATTACGACTGATAATGTTATGTATAGAGGTAATTGAGGAAAAAAGTTCATCCCGGCTAACAGCCAATTTGCATCGCAGGTATTTCACAGGAAACAATTCAAATCCTACAGGAATATGAGAAAAAGGAAAGGCATTCAGCTAAAATACCTTTAATGAAATCCATCTTCGAATTCCCTGCCCCAGATTGATTGCCCACCAGTGCCGTCGCCCAAAGGATCCCCACTCTGAATAATGAAGCCTTTAATTACACGATGAAATATGAGATTATCATAATAACCGTTCCGGCAATGGGTAGTGAAATTCTCCACAGTTTTTGGACATTCTTCTGGGTATTAGTCTCAAGTGAATGTCACCCATAGAAGTATGCAGCACCTGAAATAGGAAATAAATAAGAGTTCAGGTGATCCAGAAAAGAACAAAAGAGAATAACACTCACATACATACAATTCAGAATTTAAGACATCAACTTTTCATCCAACAAAGGAGAAACCACCACCACAAACATATGATCAAGAAACCATACCAAACTATCAGGTAGTGATGTTGTAGCAGCCTTTCCTAAATCTGATACAGATAAAAGCTCTTCTGGTGGTGGTTTTTCATTGAAGACATCCCTACCCTTAGTTGCATCTTCAGGCTACTCAGGTTCTCTACGACTGTATGGTGTAAAGGAAATGAAAAGAAGCAGGACGTTACAAGGAATAGCATATATGAACAAATTTCTGAAGAGGGAGTCACTTTTTAACCGGGCAATGACCCTATGGGCCATTCCCAACCTGTTTCACTGGCGTACGAGTCCACACCAAAATCAAGTAAATCAATTGGCTAGGTCCGTCTCATAGCAGACTTGTGGTTGCACGGTTGGGTGCAGAAATAAGTGCACACAGATTCGGTCTTTAATTGACTCAAGCGAGACAATCCAATAATCCAAACCTCGAAAAATACCTGCTCTAGTCTCAAACCAACCACTCGACTGAGTCTCCATTTTATAAAATAATTCATGTTTCCAGTGGTAACCCACGCGCTACCACTACCATTATCATGCTTCAAGTTTCAATTGACAATTTTTGTGTCATATTTACTATTACCTCTAAAGCATATCTAAGCACAACCCTGGTTTGGAAATATTACTATTGTTAATCCTATAGAGACAGGAGTAAGGTAATATCAAAAGGGGAGATAAAATGTATCACTGTATAGTGTAGCTAGGCAATCTATTCACACAATAATAGCAAGTATGCATTTGTATTTAAAAATAAAATATTGTATTTGAAAACTAAGTTCAACATAATCCATAACATGACATACCTCTTTTCCCGATATTTTTGGTCTTCTTTATAGGTTCTAGGCTTGTTCTTGATTACTTCATTATTTCTGTAGTTCTTCCGTTAACCAACTCGCTAGGTCCGTTCACTAGCGCGGAACATAAGGGCAAATAAGTTCCTACTATACAAAATGCAAGCTGGTAATAAAAATAATAAAACAACAGAGATTTCGTTCTTATTCTAAGCAGAGATTTCGATCGGACTGGTCGCCAGCATCAATTTCTCAACACATCTATCTCTGACGCTCCGCCCCGCTTGTTCAACCTGGTGGTCGAAGATGGCAATATCTCGGTTTAAATCCGAAAACGGATGGGACGACGTTTTCAAATGGTGAAAGTATACGCCAGCCACTCCAAGACTTGTTTCGAGGTGCCCTCTTTTCTTCTCTATTTTCCAAACAAACCAAATAAACACCTAGCATAGAATGAATGTAGCAGCCGATGGTAATGACCACCCGATGTCAGTATCAAACTGTTTGAAACGTCATTATGTCAAAATGTAGTTTTCCACTGTTCACAATTCTGACAGGTACAACAACAAAAAACACAATACTTCCTAAACCACGAACTAAGATAGCTCTTCACAATTCTTGCCAAGCATAGCAGAACCGCTTCTCTGAGAGTTAATGGATAGACAGGACAATGAAATCACCAAACAGGATGATGAGAATGATGAAGTTGGCAGACGTGACTCATCCCTGATTTTTCCTCTTCCTGCAACACATAGTAGAGTAAGCTTCACTATATAAATTTGAAATAATTACCCTAAAAATGGTTATGATATCAATGATGTTTCCAGCAAACATTATGAATTAAATACGATCAAATACTTTGGTTTCCCATGCGAATTTATTCACCCATATAGCCATATATGAAGTTATTTTGACAGTATATGTGGATCGAGATCTCTTGAATGGCTGACAGAAAAAGACCACAGTCACACATGTAGTGAGAATCTGTATCAATTTCCTGGCTATGTAGATTGATGTAGCTATATATAGTAAGTCATGTGAACCAACATAATAAGACAATGTGCATTGTTTTACATAATCAAATTGACATAGCTCTAGGCAGTATATCATGTGACATCAACTATGCTTTGCTTCCTAAAATGTTGTGACCTGTATCCTAGCGTAAAGGGAGCTAATATAGCGTGTATGTATTCAAAATTTGAACTAATTTTGTTTCCCACCTGGACTACAAATTAGGGGTATAGTAACAAATCATATTCACAACAAGATACAAGCAGTTAATCAGTTTAAGGAAACAACTGCTACGGTGTCTAAGTTTGAAATTTGGACTGACCAACACAAAATACTTTGATGTCATAATTTTGGCCAGTTTTTTATATGAATGGGATTGGATCTCAGGTGGTAGCGGGGATGCAGGCAGTGGCAAGGGTGGAGAAACGAACGTCGAGGAGGCGCTGTGGCAGAAGCCCACGACTGAACAGGAGAGGACAGGAAACAGCCGGAGGAAGAAGATTCAGAAAGAGATAGAAGGTTGTGATAATTCTTGCTTGCCTAAATGATCCGAGGTAGCCTGCCTAACAACCAAATGCATATCCTAACTAACAAGGAAACAATCATGCGAAAAGGAAATAACAAGCCATTTAGATAGAAACTGATAACTACTATAGAAACATATCCATGCCTGCACTATTCCACGTCCGGCACGATAGCTTCTGATTGCGCCGTGGCTGGCCCGTCGCCCATGCGTTTCGCCATAGCAGCCCCCTCCTTTGCACGGCGTTTGTATACGAGACCAAAGCGCTTACTGATCGTGTCCGCAACAGTTTCCCTTTTTTGTTTGGATGTCACATTTCTATTGTTGGAGCTGTTCGAAGGATCACAAAGTAGAGTTGAATTTTGTGTTTTTGCTAGGATACAAAAATGGATAGAAATTGCGCTATAAGCCTATTACAACTATAACATGTGTTATTTCTCATATTGAGCTGTGCAAACTTAAGTTGGTAAAGAGTGATGTACCAGCAAGGATGACATGTAGTGATAAACATTGGGCATAAATAAATACCTGAGATGAGATAGACACAAATACCTGGTGAAATTCAGGAAAAGGGGGAGCTGAGAGGGGAGAAAGGGCATGTTGATTAAGTTGTTCCTCCTCCTGACCATGTCGGCATCTTCTCCGCAAAGATCTTCGTCTCCTTTGATATATTGAAAAACCGACTGCACTGTCTTGGTCCTCATATCTATACTAATCAGCGACATCTTCTCAACTTCACCTGTCCACTCTGTCGACACAAAGTGTACGACATGGGGCTCGTCCATACTCACAAGAGGAAACATCAGAATATCGTGTGGGAGACGCTCAGGGGTGTTGCGAGCCCACAGTTCATCGGATGTGATCATGCCATCCTTGATCCACTTCATTTCACCACTCTCCGTTGTTGCAAAATTATAGGAGGTAATGGTGAAACCATGACCGGGTGTAAGTGAGCCTAAATTCTCTCCATCATCGCGGGCAACATCTATGAACTTGAGCACATCGCCGCCTTGGGTGACACACACGCTGCGGTACCACTTGGCAGTTCTCCAGCATCTTGTAAAGCAAAGATAGCTATCCAGAGGTAATCGGAGGTAAGAAATCTTAGGGCTGTCTTCGAACACCTCGCAGAATAGGATACCTCGGTCGTAATCCACCCAGCATAAGTAGTTCTTGAAGGGGATCACAGCCTCTGTTGACCAATGGTGCAAATGCAATAAGTCATCCTCGGCGTAGTGGATCGGCCACTGCTTAATCTCCCACTTGCTATCACTGGAGGTGGATACACACGAGCGGAGCACGCACAGATCAGCTGCGAACTCACTGGGAATGCTTCTGTTCATACCGAAGTGCGCCACTGCAAACTCTTCTTCACCACGGCACAAGAGACCAACATTTTCAGCATCCAGAAAGCGCCGCATAGTTAAATTATCATTCTCCTCCTCCTCCTCCGCGGTTTGAACATCCAATGAGCACATAGTATTGTCGCCGTCGCCGTCCACCCTGCATATGCTGACCTTGGGCGGCTTAGTACAAGCGGGGAGCAGCTTGAGCAATGGCTGGTGCTGCGAGGGGTCGGCTCTGTAGATGAAGTGATCCTGCGGGTAAAAAGGTTCCTCGTCGCGCCAGACGATGGAGGTCATACTGAATAAGACGAGGTTGCGGTGGGCCGCCACGAGCACGCACGGCTGGCCTATCTCTGGGTCTGGACCATCCGGCCAGGTGAAGCAGAGGCGGGAGACGGCGGGGGGCTTGACGAGGCGGAACCAGACACGGAAGCCGGAGCCCTGGGAGGTGGAGGAGGTCGCCAAGGTCGTCTTCTCAGCCGGGAAGGATTCCGCGTCCTCCCTACGGAACACGAAGCGATCTAGCATCACCCATTCGGGGAGGGAGGCGGAGGCGACCATGGTGATGGATCGGATCGGTGGAGGTCTCGTCTTGAGGGAGACGGGATTGGGGTGTTCTCTCCTCTAGGGTTCGTGAGGGAGAAAATTGATAATATACCCTCCAACTAGATGGAAATCTAAGATATACCCTCCTGTAGATTCTAATTGATAATATACCCTTATTTAGAGTTTTTTATTGAGAAAATGTCCTTTTTATACTATTTAGTACCTCTTAAGTATACTAATCCGTATTGTACTGTATTTTTACATTGAAATGACCTTTTTGCCCCCATGTATGGCTGCACGGCCCCCCGCGCCTCCTGCTTAGCGCCAGCGCCTCCCTCTGTCCCAGGCTCCTCCCCAGCGTCGCGCCACCCCCCCACCACTGGACTGCCACCCTCCACCTTCGACCCGGCCTCCTTGCTTTCTCTCCCTCACGCAAGCAGGCACGCTCCGCCGCTGATCTTCTGGCCACGATGATGAAGAATTTGGGGAAGTACATGGTATGACCAATAGGTTCACATTTGAGCAGTTGAAAGTAGCAACAACACAATTCAGTAAAAAGCTTGGGGAAGGAGGATTTGGATCTGTTTTTGAGGGGCAGGTAAGTAAGCAGAGAGTTGCAGTAAAACACCTGGATCGAACAGGTCAGGGAAAGAAAGATTGTTTGCACATGTATTCGGTATCGCAAAGAAAATCGAGTTTGATGCCTGACATTGTAATTTTGCTTGTACTCTGTCATTTTTCATTGTTGGATACGTAATGGCTTTGTAATGCCATGTATGTTCATGTTCATGTATCTGGTTGATTTGCCAAAATTATTGCTTCGGCCTGTCTCAATTTTGTTGTCTCAGTTGGTTTATGAATTTTGTTGTTGTCTCAGTGGTTGCCTGTCTCGATTTGGTATTCAATGTTCCTCATGAAAGCCTTCTCAATGTAGGCCAGATATACTATATATGAATATTTTTTTTGTTCTTTGGTTTTGATTCGAAGTGACCAGCTCTAAATTTTGCTATGATTTGCCTTTCCCCTGTTTCTAATCCAGAAATATATGTGATTATTAGAAATCGGAGGCTATGATTGTATTGCAAAATTTCTCCCAGGTGCTACCTGCTACTCCTGCTTATTCATCACTAGCAGAATGCAACAACTCTGACTACAGCTCTGAATTTTGATAATAGAAGAGCTATTACTGAACTTTATCTGTTACCACTTGTAACATAAGCACAATTATACTATGTCCTACAAACAATTCATGGATCCTTTTATCTGCTTCAAAGGAAGACTGTATACAGATTTATCTGACCAGGTAACAGGTTCTTGACAAAATGTTGCAAAATCTAGCAGAGTGCACTCTCAGCAACAGGCCACACCAGTGTAAAGAACAAAATACAGCAATTTTGTTCAGTACCAACAAATTTGCCATTGTCCACAAACTGAAACTGTTCATTGTCCACATTCATAAATTTGTCATTGTCCACAAACTGAAATTTGTCATTGTCCACAAACTGAAACTGTTCATTGTCCACATTCAAAAACTTTTCATTGACACAAAGATGTTACATCCAGTGGAAGCAAAAAAAAGGGAAAAAAAATGAACTCAATTCCAGTCTAAGTTACATACGTCCAGAACTCAATTCCAGTCTCAGTTACATACAAGGAATTCCAGACATTATTTATTCATAGACAAGGATACATGGATTGTTATACACGCCCAAATGTCACAACATGTCATGGGGATACTAACAAGCATTCGGGCATACATTTCACTAAACAAATCATAATACAGGAAAATGAGCACTCCAAGCAAGATCATCAATTCACCACCAATTGTTCCAAGTTGTGACCATTGGGCACACAAATCTGCAAAGGGCGGAGGCCGAGGCCGGGAAGGAGGGAGGCGGCTAAACCTAACCCTAACTGGGGAGGGGGGAGAAGGGAGGGACGGCGCTGAGGATGGGGGTAGGCGTGAGAAGGGGGGCCCTTCAATGGGGGAGGGAGGCGCCGGTGCTGGGGGGATGGAGGAAGACAACAGACAAGGCTAGGGATGGCAAGCGTGAGAGGGAACCCTAGAAGCCTCTTGAGCTTCTGTGCGACTCGGAGAGAACGGAATGCGCGAGCAAAGGGAAACGCGAGGGCAGAGAAAACACAGGGGCAACGGCAATCCTTTACAGCCATACATGGGGGGCAAAAAGGTCATTTCAATGTAAAAATACAGTACAATACGGATTAGTATACTTAAAAGGGATTGGGGTATATCCTAGATTTCCACCTAATTGGAGGGCATATTATCAATTTTCTCTGAGTGAGGGGGCGGCGGCGGGGACGAGAGACGGGATTGGGGTGTTCTCTTCTCTAGGGTTCCTGAGCGGGTGGCGGCGGGGAAGAGAGACGGCGGCTGGTGTGGGCGGGGACGGAGGAGGCGACGACGATCGGGGAGGGAGGAGAGGAGGTCGGCTGGGGTGGGGCTACGAGGGCGGAGGAGTTGCTGCCCTCCACTCCCCTCCACTTCCAACCGTTGCCATCTCCCACCTCCTCCCCACCTCACGCGCCGCCCTCCTACTTCTCCCACCCCGCGCCGCGCGTCCCTGCTGCCGGCGACGTCCGCCGACCCCAAGCGCTCAGGGCAGCCGCGCTATCCGCCCCGGCCTCGACCGGCCCGCCCAAACCCGCCATCGCCATGGCCAGGCCTCCTCCTCCCTCTCCGCCGCCGCGCGCCGCCTGCTCCGCGTCGGCCGCGGAAGGCTCCTCTCCGGCCACGCCCGATCCAACAACCCCACTCCCCTCCTCCTGCGCGCCGCCTCCTCTCTTCGCAGCTACAACGCGGAGCGGCCGGCGGCGCGGTCGCCGAGCCTGCAGTCCACACTGTGGCCGCTGGGCCACCCGAGCACGCTCCTGGTGCCGGAGATCGAGCGGTGCCCGCCGCCTGTCCCACTCCGCTGCGGCGCCCGTGAGGCCTTCCTTCGGCATCGCCTTCGACATCGACGGGGTTATCCTGCGCGGCCGCAGCCCTATCGGGGGCTCTCCGCAGGCCATCCGCCGCCTCTACTCTGACGATGGTAATCCCGTGCTTCTCAGGCTCTCCTGCATTTCGTTGAACTAGCTTGTAGGCGTTAGACGGGGAGTATTTCGTCGTACCTGTACCGGCGGAGTGGCGATGAATGTTAGTTGGCATGCTCGCTGCACTCGTGTCTTTGGAGCATTTCGTTGAACGTGTCGTAGGCATTAGACTTGTTTTGGGCATGATCTTCATGCGGGATGTACCGTGCTTGCAACGTGTGTTATACTCGTACGCTGCATCACTGTGTTTGTAATTTAAACAAGTGATATACTCGTAAGAGGAATTCATGCTGTCAAGGTTGCGAAGTTAGGACTTAGGACTAGCGTCTGGTTGTTAAAGCTTATGGATCATCATTCTTTGCCCCTTTTTTCAGGTACCCTGAAGATTCCATTTCTGTTCTTAACCAACGGTGAGCAGTTTACTGTGTCCTATAGCACATCCTGTTTTGCTTTGATATTGCATACTAATTCCCACACAAAGTGATGGATTGCTTCCACCATTTAGATATATATAAGGCTTGTTTTGCTAGCATGAGCATGATCTTAGCTTAACTATTGTTTACAACTTAATTTCTTATTGTACTGCTAGCAAATTGGTTGCATTTAATGCATTTATTGTTCGATATGTATTGTCCAATGGGATTAGCTCAGATGAGGACCCTATTATTAATTAGAATGCCAGAGTACTGTTGCATTTGGCAGACTTGTGCAGTTTGGTTATACTTGAATAATGTTAACCTATCTGAATAGTTAAGAGGCAATCTTGGTATTGAAAGAATGGTTTTGGTCTTTTAGATAATTTTCATCTCAACACTCTATTGAGCTGTTAGTTTTTTTGTACCTATCGCATGGTCACCATAATTAAGGGTTTGCACATTTAGGCACTGTGGTGCTTGCCACTTTGCAATTATGTTACTTGTTTTTTTATCAGAATTATTAATACTTGTCAATTTATTGGCAGGAGGTGGTGTTGCAGAGCACAAGAGAGCTCTGGAGCTAAGCGAGCTTTTAGGAGTTGACATATCTCCAGCACAGGTACTTCTACTATCCTCATGAGTCATTGCTTATGTACAGTCACGTGCGGCAGTGGAACTTCAAACTAAGAACTAAACCATTAAAGATCATGGAAAAAAAAGATACCATCTCTTTTCTTTATATGTTAGAACCTGCAACTATATTAAATTTCTGTCTCTGAAATTTGGTGATGGTGCAGGTTGTGCATGGCCATTCTCCTTACAGAGAGCTGGTGAATTGGTATACCATTAAAGTACATAAGTAGTATTTAAGTTCTGTCCTGTAGATAATCTTTGTGATCTGTCAATAGTTTCTAATTTATTCCTAGACCTGTCAGCACCTGATGGAACATACCTTTTTCTTGTTACTGCAGTTTTGAAGATGATCTTATTGTTGCTGTTGGAAAAGGAGAGCCTGCAGCGGTGATGGCTGACTATGGATTTAGGTAATCCTTGATGTTGCTATTACGACCGTAGGTCAAATATATTGCGTGTATATCTCATGAGTTCTCATTTATGTGCAGAAAAGTTCTATCTATAGATGAATATTCATCATATTTTAGAGACATTGACCCCCTGGCTCCTTTCAAGAAATGGAAAGTGGGACAAGTAGACAGTAAAAACTTTATGTCTGAGAAAGTGCACCCATCATATGATGTTTATATGGAGAGAGTTAAAGGAGTGTTTGTTGTTAGCGATCCTGTTGACTGGGGAAGAGACCTACAGGTAGTCTTGTCCAAGTTTCATTGTTGTAAAATCTTTGTGGGCCATATTTGTTTCAATTTTCCTAGAAAATGGTAAATGCATGAGTTATAGACACGCTCTTCTGTAAACATGTCTGTGCACAAACATGTTAAGTTTATGGTTTTTTTAGTTGAAGTGATTGGCATACATAAATTTACAGTTTGAGGCTTTTTAACTGTATATGAAAGGTACTTTGTGACATCTTGTCAACGGGTGGACTTCCTGGAAATGGAAAAGGAGATCAGCCTCCTTTGTATTTTGCATCTGATGATCTTGAATACCAGGTAAATTAATTTATCAAGAATGAGGAATACTATGAACTCCTTGCAGGCAACAATTCCTCTTAATGGCATCCAGGTTCAATGCATGCATATCTAAGATCAGTGTCAGCAAAAATTAACTTATTTTGACCTCCTATGGCAGGCTGCATTTCCTTCTGAGCGGCTTGGGATGGGTGCCTTCAGGATAGCACTGGAAAGCATCTTCAATCGGGTTTGACATGAGGCTGTTCACGGCTGTCTACTCCGTAAGTTATACGATCCTCTTGCCATTAATTTGGCTAAATCACATTGTCGTCAGTTGAAATCAAGCCCTACTTTTGTATATTGGTACTATATATAATGATTGGTAACTCTCTTGCAGGGAATAATGTGTTCTGGGGTTGCTTTCTATGTGCAAGGGATAGTGATCAAGGAGAGGGGGCCAGTATTTGTCACTGCTTTTAGCCCTCTCTGCATGATCATAGTGACTGTGCTAGGCTCATTCATTCTTTCTGAGGTGATCACCTTGGGAAGGTATATATATGTTTACTCCGATATTTTACATTCTCTTGTTGATGGCAAATTGCAAAAGCACAGGAGTAACATCTCATTAATTTGTTTACATACAGGGTGCTTGGTGCAGTAGTTATTGTGGTTGGCCTCTATGCTCTCATCTGGGGCAAGAACAAGGACCATGTGAATCAAATTAATTTAAGAACAAGAACAAGGACCATGTGAATGATGTAGGACAAATGTTGGGATGACATGCTGCCGAAAGTATCACTGAGAGACTTCGTCAGTCTTGACATATGATGGTTCAGGTTAGCACGCCTGCATGTTTAATTGATTTATTGTATACTAATGACTTCTTGCTCTTAAATTTGAAAATAATTGTTATATATGTTAACAGGTAGTGGAAAGAAGTGCAAATACCTTGACAACTTTTGGTACATTTTCTTGTGTTTAGCCTGTATACAAGAGGCACAGTTGTAATTTTTATTCTTTTTTGGAAAGATTAACTTAATGTTTTGGTAACATCTCTTGAACAATATTGCTTTATCTTCTTTTAATTATTTTGCCACAGTGGAGAATAAAGACCGCTCATAGATGATTAGGATGGTCGTAGTTAGTTCTGTACATTTATGGTTAAGTTTCCTCATAATATGCGTTATTATTTAATTATAGGATTTTTTTGTTATTATTAAGAAAGTATGGCACAATCCTTTGCTTCTTGTTGCACATGTGAATCAGAAGTATTCTTTTAATGCTACTGTTTGTGAGCTAATTTTATCTGTACTACTTTTTCATGGGCTATGGTCATTAGAGATGTGTTATTTGCATTGTATTTGTTTTTTCGTTGCAACGCACGGGCACATAACTAGTAGGGTGTTAAAGGCTTAGCCAAATTTTGGCTCGACAGGGATGCACATGCCTAAGATTTAGCCAAATTTTGACCCGATGCAGCGCGAGGCATGAGGGTCGAGGAATACACGTGAGTGCTCCACGCGATGGGCGAGGGCTTCGCGTGAGGCATGAGGTTCGAGGGACCCACGCGAGGGCATCCATGAATTGGTCAAGTTTTGGCTCGATGGGCACACGGACGACCAAGACTTAGCCAAAATTTTGCCTCATATCATGAGAGCGCATGAGAGGTGATGACCTTGCGCAAGGGGTGACATCTGAGGGATCCACGCGAGAGCACCCATGACATAGCCAAAATTTTGGCTTGATGGGCACGAGGGTGCCCAAGACTTAGCCAAATTTTGGCTTCATATCACAAGCTTCGCACGAGGGGCGAGGGCCTAAGGGATCCACGTGAGGGCATCCATGACATAGCCAAAATTTTGGCTTGATGGGCACAAGGGTGCCCAAGACTTAGCCAAATTTTGGCTTCTTATCACAAGAGCTCCGCGCGAGGGTTTCACGCAAGGGGCGAGGCTTGAGGGATCCACGTGAGGGCACACATGACTTAGCCAAATTTTTGGCTTGATGGGCACGAGGGTGCCCAAGACTTAGCCAAATTTTGGCTTCATATCACGAGAGCTTCCTGCGATGGGCGAGGCCTGAGGGATCCACGTGAGGGCACCCATGACTTAGCCAAAATTTTGGCTTGATATCACATGAGTGCTCCGCGCGAGGAGCAAGGCCTTTGTGGTGGTGGCATCTTCCTATTGCACGCACCACTAGCCCCTTGTCTTGAGGTGCGGCCTACGAGACAAGTGGTGTGATAGTGAACTAGTGGAGGCGGAGTAGTGGACGTAGGCCATCCCACCAAGTCATAGCTTTCAAGGCGGGCGGCGTGCGGCCGCAGAGCCAGCGGAGGCAAAGTAGCGGACGTGGGCCGTCCCATTGAGGTATAGCCTTCGAGGCTGGCAGCGTGTTGGAGTGAAGTCTATGGAGGCGAAGTCGGAGACGCAGGGTCGCCCTGCCGAGGCATAGCCTTCAAGGCGAGCGGTGCGTCTGTGCGAAGCAACGCCTGTGAAGGCGAAGTAGTATATACAGGGCCACCCTGTCGAGGCATAGCCTTCGAGGTGAGTGGTGTGTCAAAGCAATGCCTGTTAAGGCAAGGTAGGAGACGCAGGGCCGCTCTGCTGAGGCATGGCCTTTGAGGCGAGCGGCGCATCGAGGTGACGCTTGTTAGTGTGAAGTAGGAGGTGCACGATCGCCCTGCCGAGGCACAACCTTCGTGGGGGATGGTTCGTCAGAGCGAAGCCTATGGAGGCGAAGTCGGAGACGCAGGGCCACCCTGCGGAGGCATGGTCTTCTAGATGGGCTACCATGCCGAGGCATGGTCTTCTAGATTGACACGGAGCTGCCCCACCAAGGCACTGCCTTCCAAGTGGGCGGTGCGTCGAAGCGAGGCCTGCGAAGGCGAGGTCATTCACGCGGAGCCGCCCCATCGAGGCATAGCCTTAGAGGCACGCAACGTGTCGAAGTGAGGCCTACGAAGACGAAGTCATCGACGCGGAGCCGCCCCACCGAGGCATTGCCTTCCAGGTAGGCGGTGCATCAAAGCGAGGCCTATGAAGGTTGTCACCGATGCGAAGCCGCCCCACCGAGACATAACCTTTGAGGTGGGCGACGCATCAAAGTGACACCTGTCAAGGGTGATGAGAGACTGAGGGCTGCAAACAAATGCTAAGAGACATCAAAAATAAGCTGCAAACCACTAAAAAGAAATTAAGAGCCGCTGAAGAAAAGCCGAATGCTCTTAAGGAGAAGGTGGCGATAATCTGCCAAGTGAATGCGAGCTTAGAGATGTTAGATCATGATCAACGCTCGTGCTAGAGATGCTACAAAGGCAGGTAATGCGAGATTGGGGCGTGAGATCGGAAGTTAGAGAGGAAATGATCAACACTCGTTTCTCGTATCAAGATAGCATTCATTCGACACGGTAGATGATCAAAGTTGTTGTCGCAGGACAGATAGAGTCCTATTACTTTAGATACTGAGATATCCAAGGTGATAGCCTTATGGAGGCATGACATCCCTTGATTGATATTCGAGCCAGGTCGATGGTAGATGATTTGAGCTACCTGGGAGAGATGCATGTGTGTTGTTTGAAGAGCAACACAAAGTTATTAGGGGTTGCATTCTTCAGTAGGCTTGAGAGTACCCATTATACTTAGTTATGGGCATATTGGAGGGGTGCCTGTGAGACTAAGTCATAAGACACCTTAGAGGTGTCGATGAGATTAAGTTACAGGCGTAGCGGAGGAGTGCCCACGGGACTAAGTCGTGGAGCACCAAATGGCCACTTTGGGTGATATTCCTTGAGTGGCCTTGAAGGTGCCCATGAGGCTTACTCATGGTCCCCTTGGAGGTGTACCCATGGCACTAAGTCATAAGCACACCGAAGAGATGCCCACAAGGCTAAGTCGTGAAGCATCAAATGGCCACTTGAGGTGGTAGCCCCCTAATGGGCTTGGAGGCGCCCATGAGGCTTACTCATGGGCACCTTATTGGTGCGCCTACAACATAAGTCATAGGCACACCGAAGGGAGTGGTTGCATTCTCTAGTAGGCTTGAGAGTGTCCATGAGACTGAGTTATGGGCATATTGGAGGGGTGCCTGTGAGACTAAGTCATAAGGCACCTTAGAGGTGTGTCGATGAGATTAAGTTACAGGCACACCAGAGGAATGCCCATGAGACTAAGTCATGGAGCACCAAATGGCCACTTTGGGTGATATCCCTTGAGTGGGTTCAGAGGCGCCCATGAGGCTTACTCATGGGCACCTTGGAGATGTACCCGCGATACTAAGTCATAAGCACACTGAAGAGATGCCTGCAAGGCTAAGTCGTAGGGCATTAAATGGCCACTTGAGGTGGTAGCCCCCTAGTGGGCTTGGAGGCGCCCACGAGGCTTACTCACGAGCACCTTGGTGCACCTATGACATAAGTCAGGCACACCGAAGGGATACCCACGAGGCTAAGTCATGGGCCTCCAAAGTATGAGGGCTATGGAGCCCTTTTACCCCCGTAGGTGGGTTTTTTTGTGAACGGAAATGCATGAGAATGCTTAACCCTTGCCAAGCAACGGAGCGAGGCGTATGGTGACCCGAAGGTCGTTCAACGCATGGCCTAGAGTTGAAGGAGGACGAGTCCTCAGCACATCCATCAACTTGGGCACTGGGCCCAAGTTGTCGCTCATGCCTGGGTCCAGCAGGACACGAGATGCCATGGTGGAGGCGACGGACGCCTAAGCCACCTTGGACTTTTGTTAGGGGAGACCACGAAGGTCGTATGCCCTACTCACCACGGGGTGAAATCCCATGCGGGAAAAGTGTCTTGAGAGCCCAAGCGAGGCTGTTGGGCCACGCGAGGGCGACGCTGCCAGGGCACCATGGCGCAGGCGCTGAGCCAGGAATATGTGGTGTGAGGGCGCTGGACCGCACGTAGCCACTGGGGCACGAAGACGTCGTGTCGCAAGGGCGTTGGATCCGTGAAGGCGCCGTCACCAAGGCACCATGGCATGGGCGCTGGGGCGCGTATGGTGCGGGGCATCGAAGCACGGCGTACCGATGCACGGGCTCACGTACGCTCTCATCGTAGACTCGTCGAGGTATGGAGCGTTTTAGACGGGAGGTGGTAGGATTCCCCCGTCCCTTGCCCCTAGCCCCTTTTGCCCCAAGGGCGCCTTGAAGGGCGCTTGAGGGGCAAAGAAGAGTGCTAAGGTCTTCATTGCCTTGCAGTTTGTGATGTTATGCGTCCCGGGAGTGATGGTTGGCCCTAGAACTCTTAGCCCTTTGACTACGAGGGCGTCTTGAGCTTCCCGTCGGTTGGACCTCGTATCGACCAGCGCAAGGGAGGGTGCACTTGGGTGTCCCAGGGCACGTAGGACGCTGTCTATTCTGTGGTGGATGGGACCAATATGTGACGAGGGTGCACGCCCAGGGCTCCTCTAGAGAGCGGATAGGTCATCCACGAGCTCATTGCACTCTAGAGCTAGAGGAGGCTTCGTGGACTTAGGATATTTCTTGGTAGGAGCCATAGACTTTTGTCGATTAGCTACGGTTCTCATGGACGGCGCCAATGTTGTAGGTGTGAACCTAAAAACAAGTGAGGGGGTGGACGTCGGTCGTCTGACGGGCTGTCGTCTATGAGAGTAAAAATAACACGGGGATTTATATAGGTTCGAGGGTCCAAGAGGACCGCCCTACTCATGTCGGTGAGCCAACGAGGGGTTACCTTCGGGGAGGGAGCTTCCGAGGGCTCACCAGTTTGAATGTGGTTCTTTATTGCTCATGAGAGCTCAAGAGAGCACTCCTCTCAAATAAGGGTTACATGGGGGTATTTATGGGTTCTTAGGCCTGTACAAATAACCGAAATGTCCCTTACGGGATAGCTACCCCATGGGTACAAATAGGGGGTATAATTGCCCTTTTTGAGTATAACTGCATTTCTTAATCCTGCATGCGGGTATCCTTTGTAGAGTGGGCCCCATTAGCGGAGGAGTAAAATTATTCTTCCAACACTTCTCTCCTTTTCTTCTTTTTTTAAAGGATAAAGCAAAATTGGAAAATTCTCAAACTGCCCTCGAAACACAACAGTTGTAAGTTTGACTGCCTCCTCAGATGTAATGTTCAAAAAAACAGTACTCAACATGAACCAATTAAGTATTGGATTGGGCTTTATTACCTATCAACAAACAGAAACAATTTAAAATAATGATGATGATGATACTATTATAATCCTTCTCTCTCTGCTGGTGAATGCCCATTATACTAACAATATTCCCTGCCTGTCAGAACCTTTCTTGTACTGTTTTCAGTTGATGCAGATGCAAGAGTTTTTTTTTTTACTTAGTGATATTTTCTTCTCTATTGCCTTGCTTTTGTTTATCCATCTAGTAGCTCTGTGACGCTTCTTGCTCAACATCATGAATTCCAACCATTGTGAGGATGTGCACACGTGAGACCATTCTTAGTGAATTTTATGACAGGCCAACAGTTAAGGAGAATTTTGTGACCTGAACATCTGACAGACCTTGTACTCATCTTGGTTTTTTTGGTACTTGCCATACTTGAGTATCCTATAGAGCATCACTCAGTTTTCTCAATCTCTTGAATGGTACAAGATATTCTTTTAGCTCAGTTTTTTTTAAATAGATATAGCACAATCCTAGTATACATGCTTTGCTTGCTGCATATTGCTCCCTCTTTTTTTTTCAGGATTTTAGCTTTGCATCATTGATGTTAGTTCATTTGACCATAAGTTATTAGTTTTTGTTGTGGAAACTATCACTAAGCTCTTTGGTCTCATATACCAGTACCATGTAGTCAGTGGCGAAGCCAGAAATGAAATTGAGGGTGGGCTGAACTATTTATAGATCTAAACTAAGTTGACATAAAATTAGTATTTTACTCTTATAAAATTTTAAATTCATATAGAAATTATCAATTGGATGGAGACAAACAATAAAAAATAGAGAAATAGAAAGTAGATACCTCGATAATAGAAAGCGCCATGAGTGCGGAGTAGCGATAAGTCACTTATGTATAAACATATCAAAATTAGTAATATAATAGAAAATTATAAATGACAATGAAAATTTAGATCATATGAAACATACCAGAATTAAACTAATTTAAATCACGAGACATAGAAATAAAAGGTGACATTTTTTTCACACTCTATCCAATGTTCTTATCATTTTCACGATGGGGGGCTCGGTGGTGGCGGTGCCTTGGGCACGTGAGAACCACATCATCACGGAGGCGGCGGAAGGAGAAGATCAACTAGAGATTCATCGAGCTCTCCATGCGAGAACACATCATCACGGAGGCGGCGGCGGAGGAAGATCAACTAGAGGTTCATCGATCTCTCCACCGTTATCCCCGGACTCAAGAAGATTCATATATATTTCACTTTCTTTCTTCTTTTTTCTTTGAGTGATTATTTCTTCTTTAATTTTATGATTTTCATTACTCTTCCTCCTTCTCCTCTTCTTCTTTAATTTTATGATTTACATATATTATTTCACTTTCTTTCTTTCTTTGATTGATTGATTAGCTCTTTTTAAATTTTATGATTTTCACTTCTTCTTCTCCTCCTCCTCTTCTTTAATTTCATGCTTGTTGTTAACCTTCCCATCAAGGAGAGTTAGCTTCTCTTTGGGTTTATTAATCTCTCTCTTTATTTCTCTCTATTTTTTATATTTTTTTACTATGTATAAAGTTGCCACCAGGGAGGTGAGGCTTAAGCCTCACCAAGCCCCCCTGGTGGCTACGCCCCTGCATGTAGTCTGTTCTCTAATCAGTTAGTGGTGTGTAGGATTCTCTTTAACTGTCGATCCTTTTGTTTGCATGTAGGAATGGTCCTCTTGCTCATTGTGACCCATTTTCAGCAGTGAGTCAGAGACTAGCAGCAACAATTTTTAGCTGATTGCCGAGGTCAGTCACATTTCTGATTCTGTTATACCCATACAACAAGGCTACTCTGTTTTATTAAGAAGCAAATGTTTAGGGATTCTACTACTTTTGCTAGTACTTTTGTAGTACCACCAATAACTGCTAGTAGCCTCTCCATATTTTTAAAATTTTTAAACATGTATATACTAGCCGTTTCGATGTATCATTGTTTTTGCAAAATATCGTATCGCCGTACCGTATCGTGGTCAAGGGCATCCTAGTTTGAGAGTTTGTTAAAATTAATAATTTTATTTTCCTCTATATGAGTCTCTAATTTATTAACATTATGTACATGTGCACTTGGACAGCAAGATGCGCTCTCAGGTGCGCGTTACCAAAGATATGAGAGGTAATTTGAGTTTGAAGGACCGCTCTTTAATTTATCTTGTCCAAACATAATTGCACTTTAGCACTAAATTAGTAGTTTTTGTTTTTTTAGCGGCCTTGTCATTTGTGAGGTACGACCGTTATTTGGATGATGACAATAGGGTTTGAAGGATGATTTCATATCCCTCAGACAGTATCTGAAAATGAAGACGATGGTTGCAAACCCGTCATGTGATTCTAAACGTGATGGTAAGATGCTTCTTGGTGAGCTGTTTAGACATAAACGACGCCCGGTGGATTTCAACGGAAGTGGTTAAAAAAGTTATTATGACAATGCTGAAAGCTCTATGTAAAAATGGGAGAAACAATGAGTGCTTTAATGATTTTGATTATTCCAATATATTTGTGAGCTCGTCAGTTAAAGTAAAGTTCTAGTATGTGAAGTGCTTGCAAAGGATCCCATTCAGACAAGGAGAAATTACACATCAGCTCACAAAATTATAGCAAATCTGTTTTCAAATGGTGGTAAGATTCCTGAAGACATCAATCATCTCTTAAACATGATAGAAAATGAGCATAATAAATCAGAACTGTTTCATATTCATGCTTCGTTTATACTAATCTCTAACTTGTTGATCATGTATATAAAAATGTATGATCATTTAAAATATAAGTTATAGGAGAATGAGTGTCAGATAATTCTGTTTAGACTTTTTTACATTAAAGATTGGAAGGACAAGCTGACTAATAATTATTTGCTCATGAAGTCATATAACTAAAGTCAAGAAGGTTTGATCTACAGGCACAACTGCTAAGAAAACCTGAGTTGTCTGCACTTGAGTTGAAAGTGTCAAAAGCCATGAGTTTTTTGGATTATCTTAGGAATAGAATTACGCATAAAATGGACCATGTGAAGAAAGGTCCAGATTATGACGTCGAAGGCTCTGAGCTGGCATGTCATGTTGTTTTTGACGTTATAATCTAGACCTTCCTTCACATGGTCCATTCTGTGCTCAATTTTATTCCTGAGATAATCCAGAAAACTTGTGGCTTTTGACACTTTCAACTCAAGTGCATGCAACTTAGGTTTTCCTGGCAGTTGCAGCTGTAGATCATACCTTCTTGGCTTGAAGTTATATGACTTCATGAGCAGATCATTATTAGTTAGCTTGCACTTTCAATCTTCCATGTAAAGAAGTCTAGGCAGAATTATCTGACGCTCATTTTTCTATAGCTTATATTTTAAATGATTATATATTTTTTATATACATGAGCAACAGGGTAAAGATTGGCACAAGCAAAGCGTGAATATGAAACAGTTCTGAATTATTATGCTTATTTTCTATCATGTTTCAGGAGGTGATTGATGTCTTCAGGAATTTTACCACCATTTGAGAACAGATTTGCGATAATTTTGTGAGTTAATATGTAATTTCTCCTTGTCTGAATATGATTCTTTAACAAGCGCTTCACATGGTAGAACTTTACTTTGCCTGACGAGCTCACAAATATATTGGAATAATCAAAATCACTAAAGCACTCAGTATTTCTCCTATTTTCCATAGAGCTTTCAGCATTGTCCTCGTAACTTTTTTACTCACTTCTGTTAAACCTACCACCGCTATGTGTCGAACCAACACGCGTAGTAGCATCTTACAATCACATGATAGGTTTGCAACCATCCTCTTCATCTTCAGATACTGTTTGAGGGGTATGGAATCATCCTTCAAACCCTATTGAGTGTCATCATTCAAATAACGGTCATACCTTCTTGGCTTAAAAGTTATATGCCTTAATGAGCAGATCAATATCAGTCAGCTTGTCCTTCTAATCTTCAATGTAAGGAAGCCTAGATAGAATTATCCGATCCTTATTTTCCTGTAGTTTATATTTTAAATGATCATACATTTTTGTATATATAAGCGACAGGGTAGAGATTGGCACAAGCGAAGCGTGAATGTGAAACAGTTCTGATTTGTTACAAGTACTCTTGTTTCCGTTGCTTAGTTGTATCCGAGTCCGTCTTTGTGTACGCATTGTTGTCGTATACATAGAAGTCGAGTCCATATTAGAGTCTGTAGCTGAGTCTGGTTCCAGTCTGTTTCTGAGTAATATGCTTTTCCGTTTCTTAGTTGTTGTGTTGGGTATAAAAGGAGAGCAGTGTAATGAGAGGTACACACAGAGAGCGAGATGATGCTATCGGTGTGATCGAAACAAGAGAGAAATAAAGAAAAGCGAGGTGCTTTGTCTCCCGGAAATTATCGAGTTCGATGTGTTTGCAGACGTGGTTGCAAACGAGTTATGACCACGATGATCTAGCGGAGGTGTCCGCAGGAGCAGAAGACGTGGTCGTAAACGAGTTACGACCACAGTCACAGAGTAGAAGACGTGGTCAAAGCTTTATGACTACGGCGGTCGATAGAGCCTTCAACGTGGTCGTAAGTCATAGCGTGGCTGTAATCGATTTACGACCATGGTGATCGAGTGTTACTACGTGGTCGGAGGAGCGGTTACGAGAACGTGCAGCGCAGCGTGAACGTGGTCGTAATTTTCATCAGCTGAAGTTACGAGTACGTGGTCGGAGTACGAAGGCGTGGTCGGAGCAAACCAGAAGTGGTCGTAAACTGCAACAAGTGATATCAGAGCCTATTGATTTCGGTGATTTCTGAAAATCATGGGTGATAAGGCGAAGGCCAGGGTGGGCTAATCTTCCTCCAGTACCTTCTCTTGACGACCAACAATTACCCAGTGTGGTCAATGAAGATGAAGGCTCTGGGAGTCTGGGTGCAGTCGATCCGAAGGGGAAGGATAAGGAAGTGGATGACAAGGTGGATCAGACAGCTTTGGCCATCATCTACCATGTGGTGCCAGATGCGATGATGCATCAGCTCATCGGCAAGAAGACGGTACGGGAGGTGTGGGAGACGCTACAGATGATGCACGAGGGCGTTGATCGTGTGGATGTGCGGCTCCAGAATTTGCGGAGCGAGTCCGAGAATCTCAAGATGGGAGACCCAGTCGGTGGACGAGTTCGTCGGCATGTTGATTTCATTGTACAATTAGATTAACTCTCTTGGGGACAAGATGGAGAAATCTGTGGCGTTGAAGAAGTACATGCGCGTGCTTCCGGAGAAGTACATACCTGTTGTCATCACACTTATGTACTCCGATCTGGACAACAAGAAGATAGAGCAGATCACCGGCTCCCTCAAGGCGCACGAGCAGGGATCTCAGACTCACAACGAGCAGGTGTTGCTAGTAAAGGGAGATCCGAGAGATGGTCGTGGCTCATCAAACAATCGCGGGAGGTAGCGCGGTTGAGGTGGCAGAGGTGGCCGTGGAGACAAGGCTGGGCAAGGCGGTGATGACAGATCCCGTGATAAATCACATGTCAAGTGCTTTGAATGTGCCAAATACGGGCACTACGCGTCAGGATGCTGCAGCCATATAAATTGTTTCAACTATAACGAGTACGAGCACTATGCTTCGGATTGTTGAAGCAAGAAGGACGGAGAGGTGAACCTTGCCCAAGACAAAAAAGAATCGGGACTACTCTCATGTTGAAAAGGCACCGGTCGTGGTGATACTGAATGAGGAGAACGTAGTTCTAAAATTATGCACAAAGGAAGGTAGCCACGATCATACGGATCAGTGGTACTTGGACAACGGAGCAAGCAACCACATGACGGGAGATTGCTCCATGTTTCATGAGCTCGACGAGAAGGTTTGGGGGCTAGGTCAAGTTTGGCGACGGCACCACGGTGGAGATAAGAGGCAAAGGAATGATGTTGCAATGCAAGAACAGAGATAAGTAGTTGACAAGGATTTAGTTTATACCAAGTCTGTGCAACAACATACTAGTCTCGGGCAGATGACAGAAAGAGGAAGTAGGGTGGTACTGCAGGATGAGTTCTCGCGTGTGTACGACAAGAACAAAGATCTGTTGATGAAAGTGGAGATATCCAAATTGGTTGTATAAGATTTCTTTGAGAACTTGTAAACTGGGTTGTGTGAAGAGGCATGGATGGACGAGGTGTAAAGACAGCAGGAGGCAAGCTTCATACACATGCAGGCGCTGCACTCCATCCTTATAAAGATGATGCTGAAGGAGATGGCTCGGGCAGGAGACCATAGGCGGATGTGGCATCCCATGCGCACGACCCGCGTGAAGTAGACGTTGCAGGTGGCAGCTCGGGTGACCACGCACATGCAGGCGCGAATGAAGGGAGCAGCGGCTCCAGAGCGCATGCAGTTGGCGGAAGCGATGCGAGTGTCAATCATGCATACATGAGGCATGTGAAAAAGGTGCACAAGGTCCAAGAGGAAGACTTGGAGTACAGGTTGGTATAATCTGTTGTGGTTTTGCAGAGGGAACGAATGAAGCGTTGGAGACAGAAGTTAGGGGTGGGGTAGCCTTAGGTGAGACGTATGCCGAAAAGTAGATAAACTTGGTCCAAGAGAGGAGCGGGAGGCTCAGGTAATGGCGAAGCTAAGGTGGCTATGGGAGCAGGTGCTCCAGCCTAGGTAGGCGTACAAGGACATGTTTAGTCTTGGTGCGAGACGTGGCAAGCATCGAATTATGCAAGGCTCAGGAAGGAACGGCGCACGGGAATACAGGTAGAAGGAAGAAGTGGAAGCACGAGAGTTGGTGATCCAGGGGGCGAAGCGAATGGCAGATTTAGCCGTGATGGTGTTTAACAAGTCAAGAGGCTAGGGAGATTTGTCAGGCCTGTTGCTACATGAAGATGGTGACTGGGACAATGGCTAACCTACTTCTAGCTTCCTGCTCCGCTTTACCTTTCTTGTTGCAGTGTGTCGTAGCTGGCTTTTGTTTTGTTACAACTCTATGATGTAAGGATGGTTTATGAACCCAGGCCGCCCTGTCGTTTCGACAGCAGCATTCTCTCCGAAGAGCACCAATGAGTTTTCCTTTTCGCCTGTTCAGCGCCCCACCAATTGTGAGACCATGTGGAGGTCATTCCGTGATTGTGATGAGTAATTGCCTTTTGGTTCAGTGAGTTTACAGAGTTCGAGCTTGATTTTTGGAATGTTGGAAATTTAAGTGTGCAATTTAGGAGAGTTTAGAGCAATTAACATCCAAGCGGTCAAACCGCCAAAGGCGGCGATCGGCCGATATATATGCCAGTCGAGACCGACCTTTGTGTCGATGGTCCGGTGGTTGGTTGGATTGGTCAGACCATCCGTAGTGGTAGCGGTCTAACCGGTCAGTTTGTAAGATCGAGAAGGCCGACTAGTGGGGGTGAATAGGCGGTCTAAAAATCTCTTCTAATTCATTAACAATTCAAGATCTTTTCTATTTTTCTAAACCAGGTAAATAATGTGGAAACTTAAATCAATTTGGTTTAGTACAAACAAAACATATTTCAATTAAGTTCACCTAAGTGCACTAACAATTTTACCTAAGTGCACTAACAATTTTAGGTTATGACAAGGTTTGCAATCCTAGAATGATAAGCAATCAATTTAATTCTATATATGTAAATTGCTTGAATATAAATTGAGTATAAGGAAACAAACTACAATTGACACGGTCTTGTTTTACCGTGGTGATTGGGGACTTGCCGATCTCCCCTAGTTCACGTTGAGGTAAGCTCAAACTAATTGGACCGGCTCCACAAATTAAGCCTTCCACCTCAAATCCACTTGTGGTAGCTCTTTTCCGCTCCGGGTAGGTGAGCTCTAACCTTCACAATTTTCCTGAGTCTTCTCATAACCTTCTTTGAGAAGATTACCGCGCACGATGCCTTCAACGTCTAGAAGTCGGCAAACTTCAAGACTAATAAGTCAAGCCCCTCGCTTGACTTACCACGTGCAACGAATGCATAAGCTCAAATGGACACTAAGTCCACATCTAGATGCAACACATACAATCTATATCTTTTCTCCTTGCTCACAAAATGCAACACATGCACAATTGAGTGGAGGGTCTCATACTAGCTCAAGAGAATAGAAATGGGTCTAGCAACATCTCCTCCAACCAGTCACAATGGGATATTTATACTCCATACAAGAAAACTAGCCATTGGAGCCAGATCCCTGAAAAATCAAGGCGAGCAAAAGTACAGCAGTGCAATGGCCGGTATTACCGCGCCTATTCTAACACAGCGGTAGCGGCTATTTCAGAGCTTCTGAAATAGCCGTTGGAAGTCGGCGCAGAACTACCATCGTTGAAATCCCGGTAGTTCCGATGTTCCTCAGCTAACTTAGCATCTTGCATAGGCATAGTACTACCACTAACATCATCATCATTATTATTATTATTTTGTTTGATAGGTTGTTGCCGCTGTAGGCTTCGAAGGAAGAATGCTTGAAACCCCGAAAGATCTAAATCCTCAAGTGGCTGCACTAATTGAATCTTGTTGGGCAAAGTATCAGCTTCTTTTCTCTTATTTCTTTTCTAATTTCCTCTATGAAACCACAAGTTAATCACACTACTGATGTGCCATTACAGTGAGCCATGGCGAAGACCTATATTTGCTGATATTATGTAAAGTTTGAAGCCTTTTATTAAGGCTCCAGTACCGCTTATAGTTTGATCAAACTCGCTGCCAGTTTCCTTGTGATAGAAGCATTTTTGTAATTTCAGATTTATAAAATTTACATGGTGATCTTTCATATTGTAGAATTGTTGGACAATACTACTTGATGGTAAGAGCGTGGACTTCTTTTATTTACACTCATATCACAACTTTGCTCTTCGCTTTAGAGTTTAGACGTTCGTAAGTACAGAACATACATTTTACTAACACAGTTTTCAAGAAATGCTTCCGCTTTGAATTTTCACTTGCTGGGAGTATTCAGTATTGTGTATTTGAGTGTGAAGTATTTAGATTTAATTCCATTTGCATAAAGTTTAGTGTTTTGCCAGTTTCAGCTGCTCATTTGTCACTCTGTTGGTATTCTAAATGTAGGTATTATTGATTTTTTTGCTGGACATTATATCATGTATCACAGTATCAGCTTATATATCATTTAGCAACCTTTATCTGCAAGATAAGCATCACCATGAAAAATGTGCTGTTGATTTCTCTTCTAATTTGTTGAGTGAACAGTGCGAAACTGTAATTGCAACCTCTACTGGCACGGATTTTTAACTGGCTTCATCTGTCACTAGGAGGGCCATTTTTCCCATCATGGCTTCTGTCATCACATACGAGGAAATGCATCTGGTCGTTCAAAACTTCAGAATCTACCTGCAGCGGTATTTTTTTTGTAAATCCTCTCACCTCTGATATATCTGTAAACAGCATTATAGCACTAGACATTGCGGCTTAGCTCTCCTGTACATCTGTATCTTCAGACCATGTAACATCTCCATGGAATACGTAGAAATGGATCTGGCGTTCAGAACTTCAGAATCCACCGGTGGGTGACATTTTGTAAATCCTTACACCTTTAAAATCTCTGTACACAGCACTGTAGCATTAGACATTAGTTAATGGTGAAATAGAAAGTTTACCTGATGTTTGCGGCTTAGCTTTGCTGTACATCTGTATCTTCTGATCTTGCTGCCGTCTTCTTTTTGGCTTCTAAAAGTAGCTTTTCTATAGTTACTAGCTTTTAAACAGGGTGTTATTTTAAGATGAGGTATACAAGTTGATTATAGTAGACACTACCGTGACTTCATTTATATCGACCAAAATTACACGTAAGTCTCTCTCTTCGTACTCTCTCGTGAATAGCTAAAAGCTATAAGCCGCAGCTCAAAAAAATGAGCTTACTTCAGATGAAACATTATCTTGACCAGGGGAGTTCACAATTTTTTGCGGCTTGATGATGTTCCCGTGTGTTATGGAAGCGGCTGTGAACAATCGGCCATCTCATTTATGTTTATATTGTGTTGAATGTTGCAAATCTTAAAGGCCCCATTCGTAACGTGATCTCCAGTAAATATTGCACTATTTCTCATCAAATTACTATGTTCCCGGTACACCCAAAGGCCCCATGTCCTGTCCGTAGTAAGAATTTAATAGGAAACGGTTCAATTCCTACAATTCCTGCAGGAATCGGGAAATATTCCAACGGCCAAAAGGCCTACAACTTTGTCAAAAGATCACAATTCTAAGCAAGTGTTGTTTGACCACCCTAATTGTGAATGCAATGTTTTTACTGCTCTCTATAGAACATATATAGGCGCCCACATTTTATTTTTTTTCATATTCACGAAAAGGCAAAATGGCACCGACACAAGCAAGACAAAAGAATGATGCAGAGTTCGAAGTACAACGGATTTATTAATCTCATCAACTGTTATGTTAGAAGCTTGCTGGTACCATTCAGGCATTAACAGGCAAAAAAATGAAAATAACTGCTCCCTTGGAGAAAATACTTTTGCAGCAGAGGAAGAAAGCAAAAAGAAATTCTAGGTGTGGGACACAACCCAGTGGCAAGATGTACATCACAATCTCATAATTTCGAATGCTTCGGCCTAAAGACTCAACATTGTAATACAAAGAAGAGACAATAGTCCTCAGTTGACAACATCCAGGACCAGCTTGCGAGACTTCAGGACCGACCACCTCATACGACGGTAGTATGCGGCTTGGAAAAGAGCAAGTGACAGTAGGAAGATCCATTTGACTCCCATCTAGAACAAATTAGAGTAAGTTGGTGTTAGGCACATCAGAATAATGGCCAGCTAATAAGTTGTAACATATAAATGAGTGAGCTGTGAGGTAGTTACCAATTTCCTCTCTTCCATCTCAGGCTCAGCTGCCCATGACAAGAACGACACGACATCCTTACCCATCTGCGATAGAAATATGAAAAGAATCATGCTTTAGTGCTAGCCCAACATGGCAAAAACTTAATCCTAAAGGGCCCTACAAAGGATAGAATAGAAGGCTTACCTGGGCTTCAGTTGCAGGAGTACCATCTTCATACTCGACAGCTCCATCAATAAGCATCTTGGGCATGGCTATGGCACCACCAGGGAAGTAGGGATTGTAATGCAGACCCTCACGAATCTAGATTTTAAATCAACAGGAGAACAGTTTAGTACAATTATAAGACAGCAAAAAGCAAATAACAACAAGCAACAGTACAAAAGATTACAGCAATGAATAAAGTAAGTTGTATCTTGCTAGATGATTCACTCAAAGTGTATAAGGTACTGCATTCATCTGTAGAATATTCAGCAGAAGAAATGAACATTTGCAGGACAGGTTAATATGACTTTTCAGGAGTCCAAAATCCTGATTCTGGAATCAAAGAATGATCCCATGTGGTAAGATTCACACCAACAATTGACCAAAATGAGAAGCTTAATTGATCAAAGATTAGTGGAGAGAAATATTGCTAAACCAACAGTGCACATATAAACAGTTAAGACATCACAATCAAGAATTCAGCACTTTCAAGGTAAAGCGGGATGGCTCTTACATAGATGCAAAATCGAGTGTCAGTATCGAGTACTCGTGTGATGCAGGTGATTGCAAACCATGTGCAAGAGGTTGTTCTCGACCATTTGTAAAGACACTGAGGGAGAATACACCAAGGCCAAGCAACTACAAAAGCTAAGCTACCTGATAGAAACAAAAGATAAACAAGAGAGGGTTACCTGAACACCAGCAGGTGGATCATGATAACCAGTAAGAAGAGCAAACACATAGTTCTGGCCATTGTGCCTTGCCTAAAAATATGCATTGAAAACAGTAAGTTACGAGCTGGAGATGAAAGATTGCACCAATGCAATGCAAAACCATGAGCTATTATTACCTTTGTGATAAGACTGAGATCTGGGGGGTATGCCCCACCATTTGCAAATCGTGCTGCTTGCTCATTTGCATAAGGTTGAGGGAAGCGGTCACTCAACTTGCCAGGACGTGTGAACATTTCACCCTCGTCATTAGGACCATCAACCACCTCAATCTCTGCAGCCATTGCCTTTGTTTCCTCTTCAGTATAGGCCACCCCAACCAAATCACGGTATGAAATCAATGACATGGAGTGACAAGAGGCACACACTTGCTGGTAAACTTGATGTCCACGCCGAATTCTGCTTGCAGAATTTTCCAAATACAAGGAATTAGTAGTACACAAGAAAAACAGGGTATTAGCAGTTCAAAAAAGAATGCCTTGGTAGCAAAACATCCAACAGACAGCATCATTATTACATTCTTCTCAGTATCTTAACTGCATTGATGCAATAGGCCTATTGTTGATTATATTAATTTCTATGCAATGCGCTTATGTAAAATTGAAAACACATAGCCATATAAATAGAAGAAAGCTTATCATAAAAGAAGTAAATATAGTTTGACTTACGATGCATGATCATAAGAGCTAAGAATGCCAGCATGTGGCCAGGGATAGTCTGCAGCTGCCAAACCATGCTCAGCTTCATCTGCAGATACTATCGTAGCGAAACTTAAAAGACCGGAAGCACCAACTCCAAGAAGAGCCAATGCTCTCAGTCCAGCAGAGGACTCTTCATGCTTTACCCAGAATGAGGAAAGCAGAGATGAACCCTAGAAAAAATGATCATAATGTTAGAAAGAAAAATCATAACCCATTAACCCAACTTTCATACTTATTAATTTTGACAAAACTAGGATAACCAGTTCATGGCTTGATCCAATCAGTATAACTGAAAAGCAGAATACTGAGAACTACTTGATTCTACTATATACAATAGGAAAAGGTAAATCCTGCAAAACATGAACCCTCAAAAAAGGAAAACATGCAGCAGTTTGTATGATAACTGATTTCTCGGTCAGGAAAAACATTGGATGCAGATTCTAATAGACTAAGCATGCCAACAGTGATTTGTTTCCTGTACATGAGTAGTAAAAATTCAGTACGTTTCATGCAACGTTGATGCAAGATGATATCTGAATCTATGACACATCAATTATCTATCCTTAATCGCGTATCACAACTTAAATACAGCTATGGAATCTAAGACAAATAAATAAGGAGAGTGGATACGGACTTGTTTTGAATGGACCCGCATAAAGAAGCAAGAGTTCAGAAAACACTTACAGAAGACTGGTTATGGAGAGTTCTCCTCAGAAGCTGGTTAATGCCCCTACCAACAGCCATCCAGGACTCTGCATCAAATATTGACAACTTTTTTTACAGACTGAAAGAGGGCGGTGGTATGATAATCACTAACGGCAACAAACCAAATACGCAAACTTTTGATGAATAGTGGTGATAAATCGAAACGCTGTGATTGCATTTACAATTTAAGCCTTCCTAGTGGGGTGAATTGGAGCAAAATCACGAGGATTTGTTGCTAATTTTTGTCAAAACGTCAACCCCCAATGTCGAAACAAAATAAGGGACTGTTATTTTAGATTACAACAAAGAAAACTCATCAGAAATTTGAGTAGACAAGACACTGGGTGCCAGTACAGTATAACCAGTATAATCTCAACATGAAAAAACTGCTATAATGACCCCCAAAACGCAGACCCTTCACCGAATCGCACAGTAATTCTCTCTATGAATCGTAAACAACAAGTACCACATCTCAGTTATTGGCATTCGCCTCCCACGCGCACTTGGCGTCCCTCGGAGATCTAACCCGAGACGCCCGCGCGATTTGTAATGGTATGATACCTCGAGACCAACGGCAGGCGCTACCACTCAGATCGATCAGATTCGCACAGAAAACGCCGTGATCTATCTACACGCTCGATTCCCGCGCCGCAAAGAGGCAAGCCGAGTCGGCGGCGTGCAATCCGCGACGACCGGAGCAGATCGCCAGATCAGAGACTCGTAGAAAGGACAGTAGAGGAGTAACAGACTAACAGCTGGTGGAAGGAGTGTAGCGCGGTTACCTACGGGACGCGCGCGGAGGCGGGGCTCCGGCGAGCGGCGGCGCAGGGGGGGTTGGTTCCTAGTGGCACTGTGGCAGGAGGCGGAACGAGGAGGGGGCGTTGGGTTGGGCTTTGTGGTGATGACTAACACGGGGGCCATTTTACGCCGATGGTTGGCCCTTGTAAGGATTCGGCCCATTTGAGTTTGTTGCAGGCAAATCATTCCAAGTGAAAGCAAAGCAGTTGGCATGCATAATTTAAGAGTTGATGGCAGTCCGTTCTCCCTAGTCTCTCTATAGTCGTACTATCTAGCCATAAAATAAAATCTGCACTATTTATCTCACGCCCCTCTACACCTCTTGAAATTAAAGATAGTTACCCATAAAATAATACCCACCTACCCATAACCCCTACTCTTCACACGCTATCGGATCAATGATAACCGATCAGAGGGGTGAATATGAGATTTCTAAATTTTTTTGGCTAAACCACAATTTTATAACAAGTATGAAGTAATTAAAATTGTTTTGCACCAATTAAGGCCTAAATCCTCTAAATTTCACTAAGACACCACAAATCTATGACCATACTAAATATAATTCTAGCTACACAAGTCAATTCAATAATTGCTAGAAATGTAAATACGGAAAGTAAAGATAAGAGAGATAAACCATAGAGATGGCATGCGATGTTTTTTCATGGTCTTGAAGACTTCTCAGTCTCTCCTAATCTGCGTTGAGGGAGCTTGAACTAATCAAGCAGACCCCTTGTACAATTTTGAGCATTTTCTCAATTCACTATGGTAGCTTTGTCCCATTCTAGGTGGTAAGCTCTGACCTTTCATAAATGTGTTGGGTTTCTTCACAACTTTCTTGAAGAGATCACCGTGCAAACTACTCCAAGCCGTCTAGGTGTTGGTAATCACAAAAAGTAATAAACCAATAACGTTTGCTTGAAGATTTTTAAGTGCCATAATGATTAACTAGATGATGCAATGCACTTAAATGCTCTCAACAACCTTAAAATATGAAAATAGAGCAAATGAGATGAAGAGAGAGTAGCAAGAGCAAGTGTATTCAATGAGGCTCGAGAAGAGCTCTTTACTACTGGTGGGGAGGTATTTATAACCTCCACCCACCAGAATGACCGTTAAGGTCAAAATCTTCAAAAATTAAGGGATGTGGTACTACTGAGATGTAATGGCCGCTACTACTACACATATTATTTAACGGCTACTTAAGATTCATTAAATACACAAAAAATTAGCCATTAAATCCAATTTCTATAGTACCGCACTTATAGAGCCCGATAGTACCTATCATGCGGTAGTACCGCATCTCAGTTGCGGTAGTATCGATTTTCAGAGAAGAGAAAATACTCTAAAAATGCACCTCTTTGAAAAATATATACTGCCAAACCGCACTCTAGTAGTACCGAACTCAGGGTGCGACCATACCGCTCTTTCCTTGGTTTTTCAGATGAGTTGACCATCCGATGCTTCTCTTTTACCTTTTTAAATTTTTATTTGGTATGAATTAACCTACGAATTGGTTGGTGATGAAAGAGGAAGAGAGGGCTTATGATGATTGGTCTGGAAAGATCTTAGCGGATTTCTGTGAGGCGGTTCAAATCGTCCGTGATCTCCACATGTTGTTACCCACACTGAAGCCTCAGCATTTTTTCTGATTGTTCATCCGATTTGCCTCATCTTTCTACCGATGTTTCCAAGCTCTTTCTCTTATCAGCTTTTTTATTCTTTTTTGTAAGATACTTTTTTTACTTGCATTTCACAGAGTTTGGGTGAAGTGGTCGGTGAAATTTCCAGGATGCGATGATGATAGAACAAAGATGGTTTTGGCAATGGTGGCTCCTGCTTTGGTCAACCAACCACAAAACGACTTCTCCTACCACCGAGCATTGTATTGCGGAAGCATCCTCAGACTGTTCTTTGGTTCATGCTTCTAGAGTAAACCCTTCAGAGGAGTGTTTGTATAAAGATCCTCCCCTATGGCTGCAAATATAGCCTATATGGCATCACGGAGGGAGAGAAGATTCAGAAAAGAATTTGTAAGACTTTTAAGCATCACCATATCTATTCTACTCCTCTTTTCATACTTGAATCTTGGACCTTAGGCCCTCCGAAGCTTTGTTATTTGCTGTTTGACGCATAACCACAACAGTTGACACTGACAGTAAGAAACGACGTAAGAGCCACGACTCAAGTACGAGACCGATGGCGCCGAAGAGGAAGGTGGCGTCGCCCCAAGGTGAAAAAAAGGAGTCGCGGTCATGGGGGCGGTGCAAGCCCTCTCCCTGCCCCGTGGTGACAACATGGCCATCATAGGCGATAGAGAGGGCCCTTCGGCGTCGACGTGTGTTGTAGGGCAAACGGCGTCACAGGAGGAGGATCCTACCTCGACCGTCTGGGGCAACTCCAGCACCCCCGTCGTCACCACGACCGCCCTCGGCAACCCCCTTGCTACCGCCACGTTGCAAGCTAAGAGCGCTTTGGTGTCGGCACATGGAGCTGGCGGGGAGTGGATTGGAAGTGTTGTGGGATGTTGTAGCTAGGGGTGTAATTGGAGCGAATACAAATATATATCGTTCATCATGTATCATATTCCGTATTTTTTTCAGAGTCGGAGTCAGACATGGATAATACCGAATACTCATTTCTTTATTTTGTATTCATTCCATAAGCCTTCCGATGGTTGGTCGGACGAAAATTATCCGTTTCTTTACACATGATATTGGATAGTATGGTGCAATTAGTGCGAACATCGATAAATCGTCTGTGATCTCCACATGTTATTGCACACACTAAAGCGTCTCTTGAGCATCTTTTCTGCTTGTTCATCCGATTTGCCTCCTCTTTCTACTGATGTTTCCAAGCTCTTTCTCTTACCAGCTTTTTTTTCTCTGTTTTGTAAGATACTTTTTTTACTTGCATTTCGCAGAGTTTGGATAAAGGCGGCATCGGCCCCGAGGCAGAAGAAATGAATCGCGACCAAGAGGGGGGAGCCAGCGGTGGAAGGCCCCCACCCTCGTGGCAACGACATACCATGGTGGTCGGCCACGGTGCCATCATAGGCGATGGAGCGTCGACGCAGGTTGCAGAGCACGGGAGGAGGACCCTACCTCGAAGACGAAGATAGTAATAGTCATCGTCGTCGTCTCTCTCACCAGCCAGAAGCGCAAGAAAAACCGCGTTGAGAGGCGTGTATGTGGGGAGCTCCGGAATCAGGTCAGTCGATTGTCATATGGCATCCCTTCTCCCCTTAGTTTCTTTTCTTTTTCTCGTCTGTTTGAAAGAAAACTTAGTTTTCATGCGCGCGTGTGGACTTTTGGGCACTGAAAGTTTCGCAGAAGATCATCACGGCCAAATGATATAATACTGCAGGCTATTACAGAGAAATATTCACCTTCCTTGCAAATCCTGTCACTGAAGCTAGTTCACTGGAAGCATCCTACCTTTTTTTTTTTTTTGTTGCATGTTTCCTTCACTGAGAAGTACTTGTACCAGTGTGAATCTATATCCTTATGCTTGTCATCACACTTGGTATGTACTACTACTTGGGAGCAGAGCTTCTATCTGTAGTTAGTCCTGCCATCCCCCCGGTTGTTGCTTTGTGACAATGGGAGGACTACTTTCTACTTCTAGGGGGCAAGTGGACTGTATCAGTATGCAACAGGCGGCACACCAAGTTCGAAGAAACTCTATTCAGAGATCAGGAGGAGATGATCGCTTCGAGAGCGTGGAGCAGGTATTGATCGACCTTTGCTTGAGTTCATAAGGACTGCAGTTTGATTCTATGGGCTTGCAGTTTGAACCTTGCAAACTGCAGTGGCATAGTGGCCTTTCTTGTTGAAAGTTCATTCTATCTTACACATCTTGGGTATCTTTCCAGGTTACTGAGGCTATTGAAAAGATTGGTCTTGAGTCGTGCAATCTCATAGTTGGGGTGGACTTCACCAGAAGCAACGAATGGACAGGTATATCATCATCTGCCATTTCACATGATAGGGCATCCCTTTCCTTCTTTCAAAAACAGTTCTAGAATCTGTTTGTGTGGTAGGGAGAATCTCATTCGAGGGGCAGTGCTTGCATGACATTAGAGGCCCTCCAAATCCTTATCAACAAGTACTCGCTGTCACTAGCAGAAAACTGTCAAGATTTGACGAGGATGGAGAAATCCCCTTCTTTGGCTTTGGAGATGGTAACGTGCTGTCATCGATGGAGCGTACAAATGCTATTCACATACATTTCTCTGAAAAATCTGTAGTCTTTCAGCATCTACACGCGACCGTGATGTATTCAGTTTCTACCCGGACAACAGGCCATGCAATGGTATTTCAGAAGGCCTCCTGCGATATGAAGAAATTGTCCCAGAATTGCGATTATCGGGTATACTGCACTGAAGCAACTCTTCCACAGTGACCAGATTGTTTTAGCAAACCTAACTGAAACTCCATGTTTCTTATTTTGCAGGACCAACATCATTTGGCCCAATAATAGAAATGGCTGCTGACACTGTAAATCGGAGTGGTTACTTCCATGTTCTATTAATAATCGCTGATGGACAGGTGGATTGAATTTTGTGCATCTTCTCAGAGAAGCCAAGATATCATTGGAAAACTTTGAACGTTAATATCTGAACAAATTATTTTCCACACTGTTCAACAAATTTTAACAAAATTAACTGGGATGTTTGAAGCAGACAATCATAATTAGAAGTTATCTAGTAGAACAGAAACAGAAAGCAAATAATGGGAAATATGTGCATGTAAATTTAGCTGCGGTGATTTTCTAAGTTCGAGTTGTTTGCCTGTATTTCTCCAGATTACAGGACTCAATGGTTCTTCTGAATGTTTGAGCTTCCAGGAGCAAAGGACCGTTGAAGCCATTGTGAATGCTAGGTAAAACTGACAGGACCAGTAATTTCTGTTGCCTCAGTCATAATCATTAGTTGATTTACTTTTCTAATGCTTGTCTTTTTCTGACAAGTCAAGCATTCTTTGAATTGGCTTTCTGCAATGACTATATTGGGACCTCTCTGCTTAGGGCCCTCAAGAGCAAAATGATACGCCTCGGAAGTTTCTCTTACCAATTTATGTCACTGATCTTGTAGTCATGTCCCTTTGTCGATCATTCTTGTCGGAGTTGGGGATGGTCCATGGAATCAAATAGAGCAGTTTGTAAGCCGTCTGCCACCCCGATGTTTCAATAATTTCCAGGCAAGGGCTATGTTCATCATCTTCACATTTTTGAATGTGCTGTCATCCCTTGCTCTTTACCAAAAATATTTCTCTTCAGTTTGTCAATTTTACCGATATCATGTCAATGGACGCGCCTGAACCAACAAAGGAAGAACAATTTGCTCTTGAAGTACTGACGGCCATGCATTCGCAGTACAAAGCAACAACGAAACTGCAACTGGAGTATGGTTTAGACCTAGCCTGGTCAAATTGAACTCGATATTGTAATGAGTTCTACTTCCTAACAAGCTGTGTGCCTTTTGGTCTTTGCTTCGTTGAGTCGGCAGCTACGAGGATGTAACAACAACTGCAAGGGCACCTCTTCCCCCGCCTTCAAGAAATGCGACTGGAACTCTGCGGTTACCTGACCTACAGCATACATACGCAGATAATTTTACAAACCATCCAAGTAAGGGCAGAGTTTAATTAAGCATGCATTTGTGATTTGCCCGCAATCTCACACACCAATGTTGATAAGATCTGATCCCTCGTACGTTACTAGGATTTTGAAGTCAACCAACCCTATTATGCTTGGCACACTGCTGGAAGATGATGCAGCTGGCGAGGCAGCGGAGCAGAGCGTTGACGACTGGCGTGCGAAGAAGAACTGGCGGCGAAGCAGTTTTCTGCTGCGGATTATTTCGCTTCCGGCTTTGGTCGAATCAATGTCGTAGCACAAGAATTTCAGTTTTCCTCCGGATTCCATATACCTTTGTGGCTGGACGATGATCGTTTCTTGTGCTTGGTATGATCAACAAATCAGTTCCCTCGTCCTGCTCTACTCCAGTGAATGTCGTATCAGTAGCACTCTTGTCGTCCACGCATGCAAGAGCACAAAACAAACTATCTAATCACCATCCTGCTTGAAATATGGACCTCGGCAGCCAGGCGAGCTTGCCGAAGGCGACCTGACCACCTTGTCGCACGGAGCCATGGACTCGTCGGCGGCGAGGACGACGGATGGGGAGGCTTGCCCTCCGCCGGTGAGTGAGGGCCGGCCACGTGGGCCCAAGCCGGCAGTGGGTGTACAGGTGTCATCCGGTGATTAGCTGGCAAACGCGTCTCTCTCGGAATCGGATGGATGTAATGGGTGCGGCTCAGGTGCTGGGGGCACAGCACTTAGCGCGTGTGGGGTGCCCCCAGCACCCGTCACGTGTCCTACAAAACCCAAAATAATTCCGAAAAAAAATACTTACAAAATCTAAAAATTTGTAAAAAGTACTTTTTGTAAAAATTATTTTGAAGTACTTAAAAAATACTGTGCAAAGCTTAACTGGTAGCACGGTATTCAGGTGCCACGCTCTAGGTATAAATAGATACGTTTAAAATTGGTTGCTGTGCAAAGCTTGAACTCCAGCAGATAACTGCTTGTGGTTAGTGTTTGCATTTGCTTATTCGTGAGCTAAAATGGATAAAATGTGGGGGTAGTCTTGTGTGTGAAAATCACAGCTCTCAGTATGTCGGCATCCTATCTTGCTTGTTGTCAACAGGAAATGGGTTGTTTCCTGTAAATGCAGAGTCATGCCATTTTTTTCTGCTTTCTATTGTTAAATGTTTTGGACATTGCGTTATTTTTGAAGGCCTGGATTTCTATTAAGCATTCCTTGAGTGGGTGTGCTTTGCTCTATATTCTTTTCATGTTGACATTGCTTAGTGGATGTCCAGGCCTTTTACGACAGAGAGACAGGCCAGCGCCGTGAAAAGTCACCAACGTATCGACCAGAACTTTTACAAACATAAATTTCAATAAAACTCAAATGTCAATTATTTATCATCACTAAATACTCGACCACCGCCACTAAATGTCGAACATGACAGCATCATTTCATAAAGGCACTAACACAGGTACACCAGGAAGCAAATCTTTTCTCTCGACTTGTCAAATATCACTGTGTATGGCAAACATGGAATGTTGCAGCGGAGCGACCACAGCGAGGCTTTTGATGCGGCGACGGGGGAGAACATGGCTTCATGTTTCTCATGGGCACTAGCACACGTCGGAACAGCAATGCAAAAATGCTCTGCGGGACGCGGAAGCTGACGCTGTCGCTTATAGATCATGCATTAGCTTCCTGATGTTGGTTTCTCTCCTCCCGTCTTTTTTTGATGCTTCTCTTTGCTGCTGATGTTAAATTCTTGTCAACACCATCAGCTCAGACTTTTCAAGTAGGCTACTGTAATGATGTCCTTGATGTATTTTCTCATGATAATCCAAGGTTTTGTTGGTGACACTGACACTATTTGGGAAAAAGAGAGAATGTTCTCTTTTGCTCGCCAACATTACGATTTTCTTGCAAGCCGAGATTGTTCACGGTGTGCGTAGAAAACCATGTTTATCCAAAGAAACGTAAAATTGTTCCAAATTTATACGATACATTCACCTAAGCCAACCTAAATTGCCAATACAATATCACAAGCATTTCATTTGAGAGCAGTAGCTCTTGAGGAAACATGCTGCACAGATACACCACCACAGACTTCAATACTTGATGAAATGCCAGCATCCTACATTGTTGACAAACCCCAGCGTTGTTACGGAGACAGTAGGATCAATTAATGCACCATGGTAACGCCTTGATAACAAGTTCACACATTGAAGATAACATTTGGCAGAATAAGGGAATCAATTCGCATGCAATTGGGCGTCCTTGCTAGTGAGGGGCACATAGCGAACGGACGTCTCGTCTCTTATGCTGACCGAGCCATCTAGCTTCTTGTCCACCACCTTCAGCTCCTGGAAGACGGTCCCAACCGGGATCACCATTCTGCCGCCGGGCTTTAGCTGCTCGATCAGCGCCTCTGGGATCTGCGGCGCTGCAGCTCCAACATGGATGGCATCATAGGGTGCGAGCTCTGGCCAACCTTCCCTGCCATCTGGATCAGTTGTAAACATCGATGAGCGCATTAGATGATGTGCAGAAAAAGAAGTGCTGCCATCTGAATTGCTGCAGGTTTCCATCCAAAGGAGAAGCATATACATCACAAATGGAGAAGAATTATCGTGGGTATGGGCAAACAGCAAATTCACCTTGAAGAATAAAATAACTTGTTACTATGCTAGACTCAACAGAAGTACCCCATACAGCTAAAGAAGGTTCCTTTATTAAAAAAAGATCTAAAAAAACCTGAAAATTGCACAGTTGACTGTTCACCCGAACTCTATCTCAGCCCTCTGCCCCTCTGCAAGACTGCAACTACGCCCATGTCTATGCATATTTAGCTTCATTTGAAAACTTGCCACTTCAACATGGTTCTAAAAATACTAGTGGAGAAGCAAGTAGATAGTCGTGCTCTAGTTACCAGCAATATGAATGCTGAGGGATCCATCATTCAGTTGTGGGGCTGCTGCACTTTTCTTGATGTTTTCAATAGAAGAAGCGACCAACTCTGGAATATGTTCAACACCAACTGCTCTCCCCTCCGGTCCAACCATGAGGGCAAAGCAAGCTGTTAGGTACCCAGTGCCTGTCACATTTATCAAAACAACCACAGTGAGTTTAGCAACAAACATATAGACCAAAGGTTTAGAGCATTTGAACACCAGTAAAAAACACAAGCTAGTGGTATCATCACTTAGATCCATATCAGTATGACATAAACAAAAGATGTGATAGAAACCAGCATTACTATTGAATCTTCAAAGTAAAGGGTTAAAAGGAGAAGATAACAGGTCAAATGTGGTGAAGTCTCCTCTCATATCTGTTGACGCAGGTTGTGATAGTTGTAAACTTCTGGAATGACATATTATAAGAACCTCAACAGACCATATTTCATATGAAATGACCAATGGACCGCACATGAGGATGTGCTCGGGTGGTGGCCCAAAAGGTTTCAGAGTGAAGTGAGCAATCAGCGAAATGTCCAAAGCATGATGATTGTGTTGGTACTTTGGCAAATTTGGACATAATGAAATAGGACGATCTTTCAAAATCAAAGAAATGAGACTGATGGGGCTAATGGCAATCATCAAGGAGGAAGCACAAGCTTGGATAATAAGTGGTGCTGCACATCTTGCCGCTTACCTGCCGGGACAAAGCCAATTCACTGTATCGTACCATCTAATTTCCCATGCAATTTGCAGGGCAAGGCCGCTGGTAGATAAGCGTGGCTGTCATGTAAATTAGACATTATGTTTTCTTCTTTACCACATTTAATGAAATAATGGCAGAATGTTTTCTTCTTTACCACATTTAATGAAATAATGGCAGAACTTCTGCTGTTTCCTCAAAAAATATTTCAGATGAAATGGTACAGAACTAATTAAGATATTTTCTTTTGAAACAAGGGATAATTCTCTTAGCTGACGGATTAAACTATAATTGTAACAGTCAATAAAAAAACAAATGCAATCTAGACTGTGGTACTGAGATTTTTTTATATATATAATGCTAAATAAGAAACAAAATAAGACCTTGCGATATTATTGAACACAATCTAATGTGAAAAAAAAGAAAACCTGATCCAACATCGAGAGCCCGCATTCCAGGCTGAAGATTCTTCTCCAGGAGCTCCAAGCAAGAGGCGTGCATGTGAGGCGCAGATATGGTTGCATTGTAGCCAATTGGCATCGGGCTATCGAAATAGGGAGAGCCACCGGGGGGCACAAATAGCTCCCTGTCGGTGGTCTCCATGACCTGTGCGACTTTGCTCGACTTGATTATCCCATACCTCTGCAGTTGCTCAACCATGGCCTTGTTCTTGTCGTTAGCTCCGCTCGACCACAGTCGGTGCTGTATCAGTATCAACACCAACAGCAACACGAAAATATGAAATCAATCCGCTTGCCCATTGTAAATGGTGGCAAATTCAGTGAACAAAACTGACCCTCTATGATTGACTCATTAACTGAAATTTTATAGATTATACCACATATCAGAAGAATCTCTTATCTGATGAACGATTGCAGTTAAAAATTGGTTCGAAAATGAAGGAGCCACTAGGAGAAAGAAATACTACTAGTGTATGTTAGTAATTCAACGCCCGCAATCCTGCTCCAACTGGACGTATTGGTGGGGATTGTGCTTAACAAAGATTAAGATTTCGACCAAAAAACACAAGCATCCCAAGAATTACCGGTACAACGGACAGATTAGGGCTCATAATGTTAGGGCCAATTCTTGACAAAAAAAAACTAGGACCAACCAAATATAAAGAAGTAGGTAGAGCAGAATCAGAATTCTGTGACAAGAAAACAAGACGAAACTTACGGAGCGGGATGAGGAGAACCAAGAAAAGATAGAGCGCAGTACCTCCATGGCGAGAGATAAGAAGAGGGAGAGAGATTCTTTAGGTGTGAACCGAGCTGCAGTGGAGATCGAACCGGACGCCGCTTGTGTAAGTTGTTGGGCAGTTGATGTGCGCGAGAAAACAACACAACACTGGAGAAGATGGATACCTCAAGGAGGAAGAAGCATCGTCGTCGTCTTCTTTCTCGAACCACCGCTGTACCGTGCGAAAGAATGGAATGGATCCGATGGAGAGAGGTTGGTTAGCGTCTGGGCCGGGCCAGGCCGTTGAGAACTTTCTGTCTCATGCTTCGGTTGACGGCCCAAATCGAAGGTCGGAAGAAACCCCAAATCGAACAGCCGGCGCCTCCTATTCGTTCTCCCTGTTCCTCCCATCCCATCCCTCCCGCCCCTGCTGCCCCCATCCGGAAGCCAGTAAGGTCCGACCAAAGATAGGTTCTTTTGAACTATACTTATAGCTTACCGACTATTCTTTTTAGCTTTTAAAATCAGCCTTTAGCTTTTATTATAGTACATAATTTTTAAACGGAGTATTTTTTAAGACGGATTGTACAAGTTAATTATAGTACACGTTAAAATCCGGTTCGTCTGACCTGTAACCAGGCCCTAGTGCATGGTCCGTGAAATCTGGATCACCTAACTGTTGGTCAATGATGAAATTATGGAGGGCCATAGTTGCATTGTATCTCCAACTTCCATCATCTCCTTTCTCGGGGCAGCGGGGTGCTTGGTTTTCTGAGATAGCACAGTGTGCGTGCCTTGCCTTGTTCGGTTTCTTCTCAGTGATTTCGAGTATCACCGGCTCTGTAAGTATATCGGCTATCAGCTCTTTGCAATCTGTCATCTATTTCATATATTTGTGATTTGTCACTGGTTGATTATTGCAAAGAGATGCATATGTGTTCGGCTGTTAGCTCAATGAGGATATTGGTCTTATGCTGAAATTGAATGTTCAAGCTTGAGCTCTAAACATTTGCTATTTTAGTCTTATTCCTTCAGTTAGATACATTTGAAATATTTATGCAGTCTGTGATCACTGCTACCATATAACCTATACCTCTGTTAGCCATTTCGGCTTGCTGCATAACTTGTTTACTTGTGGGTCTATACTCTAGAAGTATATCAAGTTAGTTGGCTAACTTCAGAGCTATTTGGTAGTCACTCTAATTTGTGTTGTCTGATGGCCAAAAGTATTTCGTAGTTAAAGTCTGTCATAATTTTTGTTTAGAACTCAAAGTTTGAAACTCATTTAGCATATTCAATTAGTGAAGAGTATAAGACTATAGTAGTGGGACGGACAAGATTAAATCTTATGTAACCCTACATCTGAGAGCACTAAACAATAACTAAACTTGTGCTTTTTGCTAGTTTTATTAATTCCTTGTTCATGAGAATGCTTTACATGATTATTTCAGTAGTAATTTTGGTTCATATGGTGAGTATATGTTCTTATATAAATGACATAGTAGAATTACATATTTATATGCAATTTATGTCATTTATATTCTGTTGGAAATGTTCTTTAATTATGCTTTATTCTGTTGAAATTAAATACAAATATATGTTTATACCGCACTATTTACAACAAGTGAAGTCCTTGCAGCTGTACCTGGATGTATCAGCACAGCATAGCTAGAACCACCCCCAGCTCAATATCCTTATATTTGAATTTATGTGCATACTTCCTATCTGGTGCTTGAACACGCAAGAGTGCCTTTGTTTTGACTTGTTCCTTCAGTGAAGTTTGATTTTGCACATCCTGGTATCGCTCTTTACGTTTTTTGGCACAAGTTGAACAAGAAGAAAGAAAGGCACGATGGTGGATCATTACGAATGAACTAAATCTGGAAAACATGAATTCAAGGATTAGGGGCATTCATGAATAGAGTTTTTACTAGGAGAATACAGTGCAGTGTTGTAAAGAAAAGTTTCAAGGCACATGATGCCCTAGAACTTAACTATCTTTAGGATTTATTCAGAAGAAATTATATTACGCACAGTCAAATGGGGTATTATTGTGCTACAAAGGTTACAAAGCAATATCATTACAGAATAGCTAAAATTATTGTAAGAATTTAGCTAGTTATAGTGGCTAAAATTAAACTGTAATGAGATTGGTTGGAAATTATGTATGCATGAACTTATAAAATTCATACCCTACTACTTTGCTGATATCATGATTTTGATCTAGCATAATATTTTGTTTGTACAAGGCGAGATATTAGTTGAACTAGTTTGAGATTTCACTGATATATACCTAGTTCTGAAAAAGTAGTTACATAAACTGCATAAATTTTAAAGCACATTAATGGCCTGATTTGCACTACTAACAATACTGCTTTAGGATTTGTGCAATTTAGTTTTTGGGAGAGCACAGAAGCAATACTCACTAGTAAGATCTGTTAAACTAGGCAGACTAATGTTCAAGCTAAGATAATACCTCACAAACCATACTCTGGTTGAGAACCATGCATGAATTATGATGTAGATTGGCAGCTTCCCATTCATTCAGCTTCTCATCGATCGTGCTTCTCAAGATAGGAAGGATTAGAGAGAGAGGAGACGAGAGAGAACTTGAGACCTAACAGCATGTGTACAGTGGCAGCAGCTCGATTTACTAATACAAGGTAACAATGGACATTGCATGTTTATTAAACAAAGCTCGACACTCGTACCTCATTCTTATCTCAAGATTTTCGTAGCTACTAAACAAAGCTATTTTTGAGAACTACAGAGAGGAAGAAAATGCCACTAGTAATGGAGGGGCAAAAATTTACAACAAAATCAATTGGCTCTTCTTCGGCTTTGTGCTTCCGATTTCTGCGTTCAAGACACATGAACACAGGCATCTATCTGTGTTGTAAATATTGCGGTATAAGCATATTTTCTATTTTAATTCCAATAATAATTATGAGAATAGTAATCACCCAAACATGGCATAAGAATGACTTAAACAACATATTGACATATGCATCATTCAAATCATTGAAAAATGAGTGAAAACTCAACATGAACATCATATATGAATTCAACAATAGCATGGCATTCACAACATTAATATATTTGCATGCTATTTTTATTGAAAGATTAACATATATGATCAGCGATATAAAATTACAGCATGCTGCCATCAATAATAGTCTAGCACAAATGACTAAAAGCAGCATATAACAAACAGATTTATTTGTTTTTAGAGCTCTCAGAACAGAGTCGCACAAAATCAAAGATTTTGGCCTTCTCATGTCAATGTTGAATATCCTTAACAAAGATCTAAAGCTAATAATTAAGACTTGAGCTCTATTCTATTTTCTCACATCACGACTCAAAAGTTCGAGAGAACAACGAACTAGTTTTCAACCAAAGCTTCCAATCAAAGCATACAAGAGCAAGAAACAAAGCAATAGATCAAAGCGGCGGTCTTAAATTGACAGAATTTAGATACTTCGAACCGAATTGCTAAAGAACATCTATAGCACATATATCATGATTACTACTCACAATCTTAATTAGAAGGAAGCATAAACGTAGTCCGATAAAGGAAAACAAAATTATAGAGCTCAATCTCAATTCAATTAGTTAGATCAATCTCAATATTCAACCATTTCATCATCGAGCAATTAACCCTTTCCTTTGTGCATTCATTCACGACATATCACGAGATACCGGATGAAGCACGTAAATAGTATGAATACTCACAAGGCGACGGTGATTCGAAACCACCGTGAAGAAACCGAAAAGGCAAGGCACGATGAAGATCGTGACCGGAAAATCTATCAACCCGCTATTGCAAGCGGGGAGATGATTCACGGAGATACAATGCCGCTTCCCTTTTCACCGGCCAAGAAGGAAAACCGAGGTACGGTGTGTGCGCACAAGACCACAAGTTGGTTCCGCCAAGAACCACACACAAGCACAAATCAACACTTCTAAATCCTCAAGAAATGTCTCGGTCCAAGCTCAAATCAAGAACCCTAATCCGGGTCAAGTCTCTCGGTTGCTGCGAAGCACGAGCAACGGCCGACGACCCAAAGACCGAGAATCGTGATGGAGGTTGAAGTAGGAAGGAAGAACTCACTTGTTGTTCGAGTCTTGGAGAAGAGGAGAGGCCGGCTTTATAGCGGATCCGTGAGAGGGAGATAGGCGGTCGGTGTGGTGGGCGCCAAGCACCCGCGCCACGCCGCCTCCGTCGCCATCGCCCCAAGACCCGCCGCCGCCGACGCCATGAGACCCGACTGCTGTGATCCAAATCGCCGCAACGCCCGCAATCAAGACGCACGGAAGCGCCTGCAGCCGCCAGGGATCGAGTCGGGAGGAGACAAAGTCTCCTCCCCTTATCCTTTCCCACGTATGCCCGACAGGTGGGTCCCACCTCTAGGGTTTTCTTTTTCAATTGTGAAATTCCCAAAAGGCCCCTGAGGTCCAACAATCCCCACCAATTTACCAATTGATAAAGTGCTTCTCAATGTCTTGTTTAATATACAGCTGTTCGACTATAGGTACCTTGCGGGTTTGAACCCAAAGTCTAGCGATAAAGACTACGACTCTGCACAGACACAGGAGGACTACGCCTTGATCCAATGCCTTGGTGTGAGAATTTTCGCCCAAATCACATTCTGTACTGGGCGGCTTGCCCTTTCCCTCTCGGGTTGGGACGTTCCGGTCATGTCCCCGTATCTAGCTCATGAGTGCTTAAGGAAGTATACCCTTATCTTCCTTTGATTGCGACCTCACAATCACACACACGTAGGTGAACCCTTCTAGGAGTCCTGTAGGACGACTCCATAGGTTATATATAGACCTTGAGTTCATTAAGAGCCATTGCTCAACCTTCCGTACAGACAGAGCACTGCAGCTAATGGGACCCGTTAGATGTGCTCTCTAATTTCACACAGTTTGTTGTCCTAGAGCCTAGTTCACGGGATCTCCGATCTCCTAGGATAGGTTACTACCGATGTGAACCTTCATACGGGTATAAGCCCCATTCCCTGAGATGCTGCAAGGATGACCTTTTGAGCCAATCCTTTAGTGAAAGGATCTGCCAAGTTCCTTTCAGACTGGATGTATTCGACAGAAATAACACCCGTCTCTCTGGCATGCCGTACCGACTTAAGTCGTCTCTTTATATGTTTTGAGGACTTCATATTGTCCTTTCTACTCTTCGCCTTAACCAGAACGGTTTGGTTATCGCAGTAGATCAATATAGCTGGAATCGGTTTTTCCAGCACAGGCAGGTCAGAAAGGAGTTCTCGAATCCATTCTCCTCTCACACCGCCGAATCTAGTGCAACTAGCTCACCTCCATGGTGGACCGTGTAATGATAGTCTGCTTTGAAGACTTCCATGAAACGGCCCCACTGCTAGAGTGAATACATAGCCACTGTAGCCTTCATGTCGTCCGAGTCATCGATCCGGTTGGAATCATCAATCCTTCCAAGACCGCCGGATGACCGAATAATGTATTCCCAATTTAGAGGTTCCTTTAAATATCGAGTACTCTCTAGTGCTATCCAATGATCATCTCCGGATTGGACGATAACGACTCAATCAAACAAAGATATATGATGTGTCGGCCTCGTTGCACTAGTTAAGTACATCGTGATCCTATAATTTGAGAATATCTAAGTTGATCTTTCCCATGCCCGTGTTCTTATGCGACTTTGCATTTGGATCATAGGGTGTGGATATCGCTTCTGATCCATAAACCCAAATGCTTAGGACTTTATCCACATAATGGGATTGTGAAAGAGTAATCCCATTCTCACCCTTTATAAGCTTGATGTTTAGAATAACATCGCTTCACCTGTGTCTTTCATATCAAAGTTCTGGGAAAGGAAAGACTTTGTATTGTTAATCACATCCATGTTGGTCCCAAAAGCAATATGTCATCTACATAAAGACATAGAATGACACCTTCTCCTCTACTAAACCGATAGTAGACACATTTATCCGTTTACACAAAAGCCGACCGACGTCATCGTACTATCAAATTTCTCATGCCATTGCTTAGGAGCTTGCTTTAGACCATACAGGATTTGATCAATCGACATACTTTCTTTTCTTGCCCTTCAATCACAAATCCTTCAGTTGTTGCATATAAATCTCCTCATCCAACTCTCCATTTAGGAAAGCGGTCTTTACATCCATTTGATGTACTAGGAGCTTGTATGCGCAGACTATTGCTAAAAGCACTCGGATTGTGGGTAAGCGAGCCACGGAGAGTATGTGTCAAAATAGTCTTCTCCTTCCTTTGCGTGAAACCTTTAGCCACTAAACGGGCCTTGTACTTTTCAATAGTACCATCGGTCTCGCTTTCTTTTAAATATCCATTTGCGACCTCTCGGCTTACAACCAAAGTGAGATCTGAAATTTCCCAAGTTCCGTTAGCTATGATGGAATCCATCTCGCTTCTGAACCGCTTCCTTCCAAGAATCCACATCCGGAGATGCGTATGCCTCGAAAGTGTTCGTGGTTCATCATCCACGACATAGGTGACAAAGTCTTCACCAAGTGACTTTTCGGTTCTCTGCTCTTACTCCTCCTCAACTCCAAATCAAGTAGTGTTATCCACATTGGGAAGAATAGAGAGATCATCTAAACCAGAATGGTCACTAACTTCCTTTGGTCTCATAGGAAACACTTGCTCAAAGAATGTCGCATCACGAGATTCCATCACTGTATTAGTAGTGATGTCAACTACCTCGGATTTGACCACTAAGAATCTATAAGCGGTGCTATGAAAAGCATATCCTAGAAAGATACAATCAACGGTCTTAGGACCAATCTTCCTTTCTTCTAATGGTACATGAACCTTTGCAAGGCATCCCAAGTCCGAAGAAATGATAAGTTGGGTTTTCTCCTTCCATCCTTCATAGGGTGTTTCCTCCCGATTACGGGTGGAACCCTATTCGAATATAGTTAGCTGTGAGAACTGCCTCACCCCACCAATAGTCCGGCATACCTGAACTCTGAAGCATGGCGTTAACCAAGTCACATAGAGTTCGGTTCTTTCTTTCGGCTATTCCATTTGATTGGGGTGAGTATGGTGGAGTAACTTCATGAATTATTCCACTTTCTTCACAGAATTGGGAGAACTCATGTGAAACATATTCACCTCCTCGGTCCGACCTTAACTGCTTGATTTTCTTTTCCGTTGATTTTCAACTTGACTTTATAGATTTTAAAGTGTTCAAGTGCTTCATCTTTCGTTTTAAGAAGATAGATATAACAATACTTAGTTGCATCATCTATGAGAGTTAAGAAGTATCGTTTGCCACCTTTAGTTAATATTCCATTCATCTCACAAATATCGAATGGATTAGTTCAAGTGGAGAAGTGCTTCGCCTTCGACGCTATGAAAAGGTTTTCGGTCGCTTAGCTTGCACACACACTTCACATTTTGAACCCTTCTCATAATTATAGCTAGGAATTAAACTCATTTTACTTAACCGCATAATGGCTTCAAAATTTACATGACACAACCTTGAATGCCAAATATCATGAACTTTATTGCAATGGGAAACATTAAAGATGTTTACATTATTCGAATCAAGAGTTGATAAGCGGAACATGCCTCCGCTATCATAGCCTTTGCCCACAAAATTACCAAACTTGGTCAAAATGACCTTATTGGACTCAAATACAAGTTTTATTCCTTGCCTACATAACATTGACCCGCTAAGGAGGTTGCGAGTCATCGCAGGCACATACAAAGACGTCTCTCAGATGAGTGTTTTGCCCGGTGAGCTTCGAGCAAACCCGTCCAATCCCACGATCGTAGCGGCGGCTCCGCTGCCCATTAGACGGATCCACCACCTTCACCCCGAAATGAAGAGAAACAAGATCGATCGGCACATATATGTCTAGTAGCACTGTATCAATCCACCAATCAATAGATGGACTTGCCATAAAGGCACGAGGTACGTACTCTTCCAAGTCGGAGCTTGCCAAGACGACATTTGCTTGACCTTATGGCCTTTGTGTCGACCAGAGCGGGACCCTTGCCCTTTCGATTGCGACAATGATTGGCCTTATGGCCACCTCTCCAAAACAAAATGCACAATGTCTTCCTTTTTCTTCTTCATTTTCTTTGGTTGGAGCTTGTATTGGGGCTGACTCTTGAATTTGGGTTTCCCAGGGCCTCCAGTTCTTTTGACTTCCACTTGATGAGCTTGGACTTGAGCCTTTCCCATGCCGTCACACGATCCGCACGCTCTTGACATTAATAGCGGTGACACTCATTGGCGTCAAGCGCTCCTTTATATGTTCACGGCGGTCACAAAGTCACGCCACGAGGCGGTAACCGCCAGATGACATTTACTTGGAACTTCTCGGTAGGACACAACGTCGACTTAAGTCACGTACATGGAGTTGAAGCTCGTGGGTCGCTCCATCACCGACCGTCCTTCCACCATCTTATAGTTCAAGTAGTTGGCCGTTACAAAAGACTCATTCCCGTTATCTCCTTCGGAGTACTTCTCATCAAGCTCGTCCCACAATTGTTTGGCATTCGTGAAGTTGACGTAGACGTCAAACAACCGGTTAGACAGGATGGCCAGCAAACGGGCTAAGACTGCATTATTGGCCTCTTCCCAACGCATCGTTTCAGGTATCTCTAGCGGAAACGCCGGAGGACTTGAAATGACCCAGAAGAGCCTAAGATCAGTCAGCCAAAGCTTAGCCCTCGCCTGCCAACGTTTGAAGTTGACACCATCAAAGACTTCAGGCTTTACGACGTCAGATGAGGAAGCCATTCTTTCAAGTATAGATTTTCTGGATTGTTGTAAATATTGCGGTATAAGCATATTTTCTATTTTAATTCCAATAATAATTATGAGAATAGTAATCACCCAAACATGGCATAAGAATGACTTAAACAACATATTGACATATGCATCATTCAAATCATTGAAAAATGAGTGAAAACTCAACATGAACATCATATATGAATTCAACAATAGCATGGCATTCACAACATTAATATATTTGCATGCTATTTTTATTGAAAGATTAACATATATGATCAGCGATATAAAATTACAACATGTCGCCATCAATAATAGTCTAGCACAAATGACTAAAAGCGACATATAACAAAGCAGATTTATTTGTTTTAGAGCTCTCGAGCAGTCGCACAAAATCAAAGATTTTGGCCTTCTCATGTCAATGTTGAATATCCTTAACAAAGATCTAAAGCTAATAATTAAGACTTGAGCTCTATTCTATTTTCTCATCATCACGACTCAAAAGTTCGAGAGAACAATGTAACTAGTTTTCAACCAAAGCTTCCAATCAAAGCATACAAGATGCGATAACAAAGCAATAGATCAAAGCGGCGGTCTTAAATTGACAGAATTTAGATACTTCGAACCGAATTGCTAAAGAACATCTATAGCACATATATCATGATTACTACTCATCAATCTTAATTAGAAGGAAGCATAAAGCGTAGTCCGAGACGGTGAAAACAAAATTATAGAGCTCAATCTCAATTCAATTAGTTAGATCAATCTCAATATTCAACCATTTCATCATCGAGCAATTAACCCTTTCCTTTGTGCATTCATTCACGGCATATCACGAGATACCGGATGAAGCACGAAATAGTATGAATACTCACAAGGCGGCGGATTCGAAACCACCGTGAAGAAACCGAAAAGGCAAGGCACGATGAAGATCGTGACCCGAAAATCTATCAACCCGCTATTGCAAGCGGGAGATGATTCACGGAGATACAATGCCGCTTTTCCTTTTCACCAAGCCAAGAAGGAAAACCGAGGTACGGGTGTGCCGCACAAGACCACAAGTTGGTTCCGCCAAGAACCACACACAAGCACAAATCAACACTTCTAAATCCTCAAGAAATGTCTCGGTCCAAGCTCAAATCAAGAACCCTAATCCGGGTCAAGTCTCTGGTTGCTCTGCGACGCAGCAACGGCCGACGACCCAAAGACCGAGAATCGTGATGGAGGTTGAAGTAGGAAGGAAGAACTCACTTGTTGTTCGAGTCTTGGAGAAGAGGAGAGGCCGGCTTTATAGCGGATCCGTGAGAGGGAGATAGGCGGTGCGGTGGTGTGGCGCCAAGCACCCGCGCCACGCCGCCTCCGTCCGCCATCGCCCCAAGACCCGGCCGCCGCCGACGCCCGCGAGACCCGGCCTGCGCGATCCAAATCGCCGCAACGCCCGCAACCGCACGCACGGGAAGCGCCGCAGCCGCCAGGGACCGAGTCGGGAGGAGACAAAGTCTCCTCCCCTTATCCTTTCCCACGTATGCCCGACAGGTGGGTCCCACCTCTAGGGTTTTCTTTTTCAATTGTGAAATTCCCAAAAGGCCCCTGAGGTCCAACAATCTGTTCACCAGTCACTCACTCAACCCTCCGACAAAAAAAGGTTATGTTCAGATGCAAACTTCACAGTAAAGATCCCTCCTTTACAAGCTCTGGCTCTTCGACATGTTCTTGCAGACGCTTCTCAGCTTGCCGCCGAGTCTTCGCAAAACCAACAGGTAAGTCCCCCTCTGCTTGTTCAGAGCTCTTGGTGTGTCATGCTGCGGCGATATTTCAGCGGTGCGGCGGCGGTTGTCAGCGAATGTGAGCTGGGAGTTCACCTGTTGAACGGCGGGTTCTTCTGAAAGGTTCCAGGGGCAAACACCGGGAAGGACTCCGCAGTTCGCCCCCTCTCCCCCCTTGCGTCGTGCTGGTGGGCGTTGAGCTCCCTCCCGTCATCTGGCCGCGCTCTTGTGTTCGCTTGGTTCCTTGGAGGTTCAGCAGCAGGACCCAGAAGGGGTCCGCCGAAGAATATCGACTGCCCAGAGTACGCCAATCTCTCAGACGGCCGTCCAGATGGCAACGATGACGAAGGGGCATTCATGGGCGCAAGATTTCTACCGCGGTTACTTGGCTCACCACTTGGGTTTGCCAAGAAACGCGGTGTTCTCGCTGGTTGATCGGCACCACCAGCTCCTGCTCTCGTGGGTGCAGGTGCCACCGACACATACCGACCAGCCTCTTGATCCCAGACAACCGAGGCTCTTCGGTTCTCCCGAACATAAGATGTGGCTGACTGGAACATTGGGTTGGTTATCTGCATGCTCGGAGCAGGCGGCCTTGGTATCACTGCAGCAGGAGGCGGCGGTGGACGAGGCGGCACAACACTCTGAGTGTGAGGTGCGAGCTTGTGGATGTGGACAGGGCTGCTTATGCTGCTAGCACTCTGCGTGCCTGTCTCATAGTCATCCTGGCTCGCAAGACTCTGAGCATATGAGTTCTGAAGCGAAGACAGTTTCGTATCACCCTTCTGTTCCTTTGTCGCGCTGTAATCAACACTCATGCTGCTCCTGACACTGGCGTTGCCACTAGAGCTAAGGTCAGCATCATGACCCCGGCGGGCATCTATAGGTCGAAGGACAGAGGATGATGCCCGAGCTTTCGCTGCAGCTTTCATTGCCTCGTTGCTGTCCAGCTTTGCAAGCTTCCAGGCACTGATTTTGACTTGCTTCTTAGCTTTGTTTGCTCTTTCAGCATGTCCGACAGCATCAGGGTCGACAGTAGACGGTACCATGCCAGGCTCCAAATGTGGCATCACTTCATCCTGGTTCAAAGTTGGCAGTACAACAAAATTTACCAAGGATGCCTCAAAACATATATTAAAAATTATTTGAATTTAGCAGTTTCTTAATGAACTTTCAAAGATGTAGTATATAATTTTTTTAGCAGGCCCAAAATTCTCAACACGGTCCGCTCACCGTTCAAAATTACCTGATCAATGAAAATTCTTGGAGGCGTGCACCATGCACCCTTGTAGTGAAGACCAAGTGAACTTCCACCACTGAATCCAGTAGTTGCTGAATTTGTTGGGGAATAAATAATGTTTACTCCCTCGTCTTCCTCTTCCTCTTGAGGTGCTTCACTCATAGCTCTCATAGCGACAACATATTCATAAGTTGTGATACCCTGATGCAGAAAAGATCAAAGCGGTATAGTAAGAACAAACAAAATGACCTTTGCATACGTATTACACTTGGTGAGAATTGTGAGACAAACCTTTCTGATCAATATCATGTGGAAGAAGAAAAGTTCTCCTAAAGGTATGCAAGCAACTAGAGAAAGAAAAGTAAATATGGCCTGCACATAAAAAATTTACATTCAGTCAGCTAACAGCAAGGTCTTGCTCTAATGAAAAAGTGAAAAACAAGAAACTATGACTAAATAACTAATGTCATATCTTTACAGAGGTATACAGTTCTAGGCGTCTAATCATGACCTGTGATATTTAGGAGTTACGCTAATAAAGTATATGACAAATTCTGCAACAACTTACTACAATAGTTGCAAAGGGAGGACGAGTTAAACCATTCCCAAGCTTGTCTTGAATAATTCTTTCTGCATTCTTGTTGATGAAGCATATAACAAGAACAGCAATGCCAACTCCAAATTCAATAGTGAGCTGCCATACAAGATATTATAAATAGATTTAGTTTAGCAAGCAGCTGAATTAATTAATACAAGATGTAAAAGAATATGCTATATGATGTTAAATATGTATTTAGAATGGAGATTAAGTCAGGCCACACCACAGAGGCACAGACCCAGAGGAGACTGGTAGTCATCAGAGCAATAAATGTGAAATAGTTCTTGCGTCCAACACAGTTATTTAGCCACTGCAGTAGATGCAAAAATCAGACATGCAAATTAAAATTGAAGGCAAATACAGTTTTTTTGTGTAAGAAATACCCGACAGTGATGATCAAATCCATCCACACATTTGTCACAACTTCTGCAATGTTTACTGAATTTGCGAACCTGAAAATTTATCTTTGTGAATTAGCATTACAACACAAGTTTTCAGTTTTTCGCTTTTTTACCTAAGTTAGTGCAGCAGCTAAAACAGATAGGGCCTATTGACTAAAATTGAGACACGAGTCATTATGTGGTTAAAACATTGGATTAATTCCTTGTATGCCAATAGAATTTTGGGCAATCCCTAAATGTGTCACTAACATGTGTGGTCCGGGCCTACATGTCAATGAGACAATATCAGTGGCATATAAGGGATGAGGCAATGGCTTATAAGGGATGGGGCAAACTTTCAGTGGCATATAAGGATTTCACCCAAACTATGAACAGCTACATATATGAGCGTACCTCAGCATTACATAATGTGCAAAACAATGCATCTTCTCCATCAACTTGATACTCTGAATCATCAAACTTCCTGCAATCCTCCCTCACAAACAAAGCACAAAAAAGTCCTCCAAGTAAGCAGCACCTTGAACTTCTTTTTGGCTGTTGCGAGCTTAAATTTATATTTGTATCTCCAGCAGTTAAACCTCCATGGTTAGAACGCCCACCTAGAGAGCTCCTACAAGTAGATGTTGGGGAGTTTGTTCCAGTAGCAATATCAACTTCTGCTGGCATATTTGTGCCCTGCAAGCCAGCATTACTTTCTGGTGCATTGATGAAGCCATCCTCAAACTTCGACATGATCCCAGGATCTGCAGGGTTTATACTAGTGCAACGGATGTAAAGGATGAAAACAGCAAAGGCCTGAAAGAGTTGTCACAAGGAGGAGAAACGGTAAATGCATAGCACAAATAAATGACCTTAAATGATGAGGAAGAAATACAATATAGGTGCTGTTTGGCAGGCTTACCACAGGAGTATAGATACCAACTGCGACATACTCAAGTACTTGCTTTCCCAGAAATGGTGCAAAGAAGGCATAAAATGCAACCACCAGAAGGAAGAAAACAGTAATTGCAACAATCTGTTTAGAACGAGATTAAGTACTTTGTCATTTAACTGTTCAAAAGTATACAAACGCTGGCAACTTTGAGACAAATTTGGAATTTCTATAGGTGTAGGATGAACCAAGAAAAGTGCTGCCAAAAAAATATATCAAAACTTGTGTAGAGGTGAAGATAACTGCATATGACTGCTTATTGACAGCAGAACTTAGAAAATGCACCAAACAATTTGACATATATGAATTACTTTCTGACATTCCTGTCAAAAAAATTACTTTCTGACATGACGGTAATGTCATTGGAGTGTATTACAGGCACAGTATAACTCGGCAAGTTTTTCCTCCGCTTTTCGCACAGTTGCAGTCACATTTTTTATTTAATTTTATAAGAAAATCAAAGGTCTATAATTTTGTCAGGAAGTCAGCACTATAAGTACGACTGCAAAATTGGGAGACAGTATCAACTAGATAGAATTTTTAGCTATCCAAATATGACATTGTTTCATAATCATGAAACGTATGAAAAATTCAACAGTCACTGGGGTAAAAATAGGAACTAGGTCGTCAAGCAACGGTGCATTCCCCAAACAAACCAATGGCATGACCAAGCCATCCCTTCAGGCAGCCATTTCAGTAGAAGTCAAGTCATGGAGAACCTATCCTCTCCAGAAGTCCATCACTCCATCCTTTCCACCATTTAGAAAAGAAAACTAGGATCATGCCAAAGGAGGAATCTCTCTAGCCAAAGGGGACTGTCACTTCATGATTAGAAAAGACACTCCAGCCAATGCCTAGTAGATGTAGGAATCAGGAACAGAAAGTAGCCTACCTAAGAGAATTCACCCAAATCTTTTTTTTTTCAAGAACACAGAATTCACCCGAATCTTAAACAGGTCGCAGAATCGCGCTTTGCTGTAAATTACGAACAAGAATTACCAGCATGATTCTTGCGAGCATTGAGCCCTAGAGATTACGAACGGAAGTTCAAAATAAAAGAAGAAGACAAACAAAAACCATTAGTAGCTGAATTCTCCCGAGTCCCAACTGATCTACAGAAGAGAAACAAAGATTGCGACTTTCTTGCAGCCCTTGTAACTTGTAAGAGAATCCGCAAGGAATTCTCCCAGTAAATTTTCTTGCGGGCATTGCATCCCATAAACCGTGAGGACAACAAAAAGGAAGAACAAGAGAAAGAAGCCATCAAAATTGCACCTGGAAGGTGTGTGCTGGGAGTTGCCATCCATGTTTCCTCACCATGGCCTCTCTTCCCTTCTCCCCTCTCCCTCTTCTCCCTCTTCTCCCACCCCCACCTCTCTCTCTCTCTCTCTCTCTCTCTCTCTGTAGCAGTAGTACTAGCGCCAAAAGGGGAGGCCTTTTCCCTGCTTTCTTGAGGGTGGTTCAAGTCTTCTAGACATGAGGAACAGACAAGGCCGGAGATTTTATTAAAAAAAAACTCTCTCTCTGTCCTCCTTTTCTTCCTTATTTCCTGGTGATTATTTTTTACTAGGGTGATTTCCATTGTTTTTTTTTTGCGTTGGTTAGTTGGGGATCAATTAAGGGTGAGCATGGAGGATTCTTAATGGTCTTGGAATTTTTTGATAGTTGAACGCCTGCAGAGAACGGAGTGTCAGATTCATACTCGAAGCAGGATGCGTTTTTTCTTTCCTGATGAATTTTAGTTCTAATGTGAGTATCTGTGTGAGTGAATCGATTGTCGACAAACGGTTTTAAAAAGATTGTTTCAATAAACCACTTCAAGACAACAGTAAATGAATCGTTTTATTTATTTATTTAGAAAAAAATTATAAGTCATGCATGGTAAGTCGAAAATCCTAATAGAATTGCTCCCCATGCTTTGGCTTTTTGTAGGTTTTTCCTTCCTCCATTCCCAGAGTAAATAACTGTCAGTTGAATTCTCCGCCGTATAGCCGTATTAAAGGAGTCGTATACTCCGTTGTACAGTTCAGGACACGTACGTATATGACATATGATGTTCCATCAATTATTTCTCGTCAGTTAGGATGCTGCAAGACTGTAGCATTAGGTGCATGATTTTACTTCCTGCTAGACACAAAATTTTCACTCAACTGGTATGACTAGTTGAGTGGTCGTACGTTGCAATAGAAAAGCATATTTAGTTGAGATAAAGTTTTTATTTGTGAGATACTTATGGTAAAGTTACATGTGGGAGAGATGAGTACCCATTTATTATGGTCACAACAGTATGTGAGGAGAAACCAATTTTGAGATATATAACCAGAAGAACATCGAGAATATTTTAGGGAACGACAAAATCGTGGACTTAATTCTCCATCCTTAAAAAGAAAATATGAATTTGACAATTAAAAATGGCTAATTACATCGATAAACTTAACTTAGTTGCATTTAGGACATCGTCATGTGCCAGTTTCTATTCGTGTTCACCTATCAAGTACCCACGGATTACTGTTACCCCTTTGTCCTTCCTTCCAATATTGAAAAGGAAAAGAACAAAATAAAAGGATTTTATTCCCAGCTTTAAGAAAGCTCGTGTTCGGAATACAAGAGAGAGGTAGATAGAGGAATACTGCTGGAGATGCCAACTTACAAAATATACCAAACCACTAACAGAGAAACAACACCTCCCATTACAGAATGAACTAAACAACTGAGAAACCCGTAATCTAACAAAAAAAGAAAATAACAAACGTTTACTTGCAATTCCATTTGTTTCACCAGATCAATTTGCCGCTTGAGCATGGTGACCACTTGATCCTCTCACAGTGGCTCCTCGTCCTTCAGAAGAATTTTCATTAGTGCTGAAAGGTAGAACTTCCATTAATTACCGAAAGGAAGTTATCTTATACAATAGATGGCATCATTTAAGCTTTACCTTTGAAAGGGTGAATCCATGGAACTGATCTATCAATATGGGCAACAAATGCAATTTTAGACAATCTGAGGGCAATTCAAACCCATTCGAAGTGCAACACTAAGTTCCTACAATGCAAAAGAATAGTTTGATCCAAATCTGACATTTTGTCAAGTACAATGTAAGGACACTTAACACTGCTGTGCTATGAAGAATATCGCAAAAGCTTTCAAAAATTACCTGTAACAACAAACATGGTTGAATTGTTTTATAGCTGGAATGTCACACATATTTCTTCCAGTAACATCCAATGCATGCTCCACTCCATGCTCATTTGTCGAGGGCATAAAAATTGAAAGGACAAAGTGGCTTATTCCTATAAAGTTGGGATGTGACAAAAGTATCAAACAGATAAGATGAGAACTATAATTCAAGTATTTAATTTTTAACTATTATATAAAACAACTGAATCACAAAGAATCACTAAGAACACCTAGATGCTAAACAAAAGTCGTTAGGGAAGTTGTCCCTGGTGTCAAAAGTAACGTTGCATATGGCGGTGTGCTGCTTCCACCAACAGCAACGGCAGCTGTAGGACAATGTACAGAACTCACTAAGAACACCACAACACACAATTTTATGACACATAGATATTGGTAACCACAATAGATAAGCATGCAGATTACATATGTATTATCAAGTTTTTTAAATATATTTTAAAAATAATGTCCATATAAATACAAAATCATATCACTAGCTTTATCAAATAAACCAAATGTCCACACCTAAACAAAGGGCTACACAGCCAACACGCGCTAAAGAACCTCTTTGCCCCTAGTGTTATAGTACTCTCATAATATATCAATATAAGGAGCTATTGTTTTCACCGTACCTCTACTGCTTTAAGACCGTACCTCTATTGCTTAGTTTTGTAGCCACATCATATTTAGTGCAGAAAGTTACTGTACTACTAGTAGTCCAATTTATTTATCCGGTACTTGCTAGTACTATATATTTGAGATGGCGCCAGTAACGTAGTACTCACTCTTTTTCTTTTTTTAAGCGACTTTCTGATTTTTTTTACAGTCACACAGGTAGGTCGTGCTTAAATCAGCTGGTACTCTTTAACGTAATACTTTAAATTTTCTGTTTTCTTTAATACGTGTGAACTACTCCTACGTATAGCTTTCAGTATAAACAAACGTGATGGCTAAACTAATCAACCAATTAGTACTCCAATAGATGGAGTGTAATAATGTTGCTTGACCAGAAAGCATGCATGGAATCATGCTCTCCAGATAAACAATCCGATCCGTTTATGGAGTGCTAGGCAACTGGGGTGTGAAGAAAGATAGAAGATATGTATACATACAGTTTAATTAGGAGTATTAAGAAATGATAATCTCCTTTCATTAGCAGAGAGAGAGAGAGAGAGGAATTAATTAGTAGAGCATGCAGTGTTCTAGCTAGTTTATAGAGGTACAGATAGACAAACGCCAATGGGAATGATTGGAGAGGGCGATCAATAATGCATCGCAAGTTCCCAACCACCTGTATGGTTTATTGATGCTTTTCCAGTCCAGATCCAACGGCCATGGAACCTCTTTTTCTTGTTCCTTCTCTTCTCCTTCACCGTGCGACTTTGTTCATCTTCTTATTTGTCGTTATTATTAGTAAAAGTCCGCTGGAGCTTACGGGACAAGGCCTGGCCATGATCACTGGGCTTCATTTTCAGAGTTCCGCCCAAATATTTGCATGCGCGCGATCATGATCACTATCGGGTTTTATATCGGACAAAACTATACACGAGTATCTATTACTTTATACTATTTTTTCATGAATAATCAAAAGCCATCAATTATCACAGAAAGTCACCATCCACAGACCCAAAAAATTAAACAGGTTCTTCTTGAAGCATCTCCGCATGCAGCTAACGGTACCAGAGGCATCTTCGCAACCGCAACACAACACAGCGAACATGCCGGGCACGTAATCCTTGCGAAGCAAGTACCGTAAGTTAGTAACCCATCAGAGAACGATTTCTTCTTGAAGCAACCTCCGCAGCTAACGATAACAGAGGCATCTACATCATTAGCATTTGTGTCATCTAATCATAGTGAGCAGTCGAAATTCAGAGCATTTTGTGCCGCAATGAAAACCTAAGTCCTTTGCCTAATTGTGAGTTGTGAATGAACAACTGAATACTAGCTAGTAACCGATTACATTTTCACCTGTGTATATATAGTCAAGGATCCCCACACTCTGAGACTACGCATGAATGAAGCCAAACACATGCATGCAGGTGAGTCTTACCTGAAAGTGCCAGTGCAGATAGCAATAGTACACGCTACACAATCATGATCTGGACTCTCCGTCGTAGGTCTCGTCGTATTTTTATATATATTTATACAAAGATCTTGTCGCTTTCGATTTGTTCTTATGCGTTTGGTGAGATAATTACACCTCGCAAGGTATGTTTTGATTTTCTTTGCCCTGAATAATGTACAAAAGCGGGAATTTCATAAGAAATTCTAAGCTCGGTTTAGAACGCGGGAAATTTTTTTTCCCGATTCCCACGAGCTGCTTCAAACTTTCATGTGAAATTCCAGCGCCGTGTTCCAAACACTTCCTATGTTTTGAACGGAGCGGGTTCCAGCGAGCCATGAAACTTAATCAAACCACTGGCCACTTATACCGATCCTAGATTAAGTGACGAAAGATAAGGTTAAAATTGTATCTAGCTACTACATTTTTCTTGCGTAGATCTTGACTTGACTGGCACGGCGTCAGCACCACGTTGCAAGCAGAATTAAGCTATTAACATATGATGAGACTCAAGTTAATAAACAAGATTTCTCTTAATAGTACGACAACCACACTAGCAATCTGATCTCCTAAACAAACACCAAGATTGATAAAAGATTAGAAACATATCATTATCCTATGTTAGTTATATTTTTACCTTCCGCATCCACTTGGAGCTTTTACTTAATGACCATTAACTCCTCTCCAAGTCCGAGTCCTTGTCTTGTTCATCAACACATGATAAACTTACCTAATGTTAGTATCTTAACTTGGTGACCATCAACACATGATGCCAGCAATCATCCTGAATGTTGACTTGATGACCATCAACACATGACGCTATTCAAAGTTTTTGTCACCATGGGACTTAATCTATTTCACCAAATCATGAAAATATTAGCCCCACACATCTGGTTGTCATTAATCATCAAAACACACCATTAACACATAATGGAGGAACTAGATCCTTCACAATCGTGCTGGCCTGAGGCACGAAGTAAATAGTAAACGAGTCATATTGGCCTGGTTTGACCCGACGTGTCGTGCTTGGGACGGCACCTCGGCACGATGGGCCAACCTGGCACGACACAGACAGTACCATGCCGAGGCACAACCTGGCCCAACACAGCATGGCATGACATTTACTCCCCCTAACCCTCTAAGGAGACCATGTCTACTTAGAAGAGTGTAGTAACTCTTCTGTGATAGTGTAGTAAAATTACTTGTGAATGGTAGTAAAATTATTTATGTTAGGGTTATTACACTCTTTTGAGCGCGAACATGTGACTTGGTAGTAAAATTACTTGCGATTAGCAGTACAGTTACTTGTGACTAGTAAGTAAAAATACTTGCGACTAGTAGTAAAATTACTTGTAATTGGCAGTAAAATTACTTATAATTGGCAGCAAAATTACTTGTGATTGTCGGTAAACTTACTGCTAGTGCCCCCCTTGGCTCTTGCCTAGTTGCGCCTTCCCCTTAGCCTTGTTCCAAACAACTGTGGGCCTATTTTTTTAGGATCTGTTCTTTGCAGCTTTTAAAAGTGGCTTTTAACTTTTGCTATAGTACCTAACTTACAAACGGAGTATTTTTTTCAAGATGGGGTCTACAAGTTAATTGTAGTACATGTTAAAAGCCCAATATCTGTACTTACCAAAATCGTAAGCGAGTATCTCTCTCACTGTAATTCTCTGTCGTGAACATGCCAAAATTCAAATATTTCAGCCATAAACCATAAGTTATAGTCATAAGCCAAAGAAAGAACTGGCTTCTTCACCGCCATTTCGAAGGGATTTATCGGGATGGTCTTTTAAAAGCGGCTTATCAGTTTATCAGGTTTCATTTCATTCATATGAGCACTCACACTAGGGCCAAAAGTCATAACCATAAGTCACAACCCAAAAGAATAGGCCTGGATTGTGGTTTTTGGCTTTTAGTTGAAATGACACAGTAGCAGCTGCAAGAGACCGTGATTAAAACTAGGGGTGTTCAATTCGGCTTTTGGCTTTTGCTTTTTGTTGAGCTAAGTTGAGAAGTATTGTATTTGATACTTTAGCAAGTGGTACTGAGTGAAACCATTGAATTATACTGGTTCGAACTTGATATACAACTTGGATTACAAACATTACAGGTGACATATGGACATTTGTAGTGTACAGAGTACAATAATTGAAATTGTTAGGATACTATCCACGTCAAGCTACCAAAGACGACGTTGTAATATGATCATGTACCATGTCCATGTGGGCAGGTTTGCACCATATGCACGGTATGGTCCATTGCCTTCCCTATGATCTGCATTACCTATATCTTAACCTCCTAAGTTAGCAAAATATGTGTCAAACCACTCACTATCCAAAATGAAGTTATGCAATGTCATCATCATGACAAATATTGCCATCTACTTTCGGGTGTCATAGCTAGGAATGTTGTCCATTATACATCACTTCATCTTGCACATACCAAATGTATGCTCGATGACATTGCGCAAGGATAAGTGATGGAAACTGAAGACCTCTTGCATCCCAGCGAGGTTGAAAGATCAAGCTCTATTTAAGTTAATTTTGATGATAATGACAGATACTATTATGAGATTTTGGTAATGATGACAAATGCATTTATAAGACCAACCTTGTTTATTGATTATGATATTACTTAGTCTCATTTGGATGAAAAGGTAAAATCAAAGAAGTATGCATTCAAAATCACATTTTTATATATAGTACATTTCTTAGATCCAAAATATAGATTGAACTCCACAAATAGTCCAAAATAAATATGTGCGTATGTCTTCATTACATATACTTGTATGCATACATTCAGGGGGAGTTCACTCTATGTTTTGAGGTTTCATAAGTATTGATCCATATTTTATTTAATACACATATTTAGGATATTTACTTTAAACACATTCTTTGAGTATATATAGTTTGTGTAGTTAATATATACTCATTTGCAATCGGATTGTCATCTAACTTCTCAATTATTTGTTAATAGTTGGATTATTAATGATAACTGGATAGATAAGCTTCATTTTGAAAGCTTATCTTAGAGTATACAAGTTTTGTGTACATATTGTATACTCGCAAATACAATATTTATTTCATTATTTGTTTGTGAAATGGAGAAGGTCACTGGGCGCCATGCCAAAAAAGGTTCTCCCAAATGATTGCACCTTTTTCGCTATAAAGTTCCTAAAATTTTATGATGGCGAAGGACAGAATTTTCAAACTGCCATAGAACCGGTAAGCAGTAATTTCTTCTTTAACATGCAGTAAATTGTATCATAATATGTAGTAATTTTTTAAGTTATGGTGTATTTCTTTCGTATGCAGAGAAGAGCAATGTAAACATGGTAGAGCTACTATTCTACACGCTCTTCCACACGCTCAATGTTGTTAATCCCCTCCCTGATATTCCGGAGTCTTTCTGTATATTATAGAAAGTAATTTGTTACATAAATGACAGTAAAAATGTGTACACCATATGGTAAAATCGCTGAAGTAATTACTCTTCATCGTCATCCGACAAATCATAATCACCATCAGTCTCACTCCTCTGCCATTGCCAGTAGCTCCCTTGGCCCTTGCTCAATTGCCCCATTCATCTTAGCCCCTTGCTCCCGCCGGCCTCCTCTCCTTCCTCCTTGCCGGTTGCCGTCTTCTCCATCTCTATCTACACCATCCAACATTTTCTCTCTCTCGCTCTCTCTCTCTCGTTAGCCTCCTCTTCCATGAACTAAGGTCTATTACCTTCTTTTCTTACGCGGACGACAATGACAACTGTGAACGGCACGGGACCGCGGGTGGCAGCGACGGACGGCCATTTGGCTTCCACCTTCGCAATTTCCAAATCCGTCCGCATCCTATAAATAAATTAATAATTAATAAAAATTAATAAAACAGCGCATCTGTTTCGCTCAGCATCAAGGTCCCGTCTCCTCCTCGGCACCTCCTCACATCAGATCACGAGCCAACAGAGAGAGATCGAATCCAATCGAGGAGCACCCGCCCGATCCGATCGCAGGAGTACCACCAGATCCGGTGGAGGGTTCCGAGCTGAACAACTCAACCCAAGAAGCGCGGGATTTGCGCCCTATCGACCCCTGCTGCCCCCGTTTCTTCCCGCGGCGGCCTCTCGCGCGTACGGATCCTTCATGGAATCGGCGCACGGCGGATCGGATCGGCCCGGTGAGTGCGTGTCCCGCGGAAATTTTTGATCTTTGCGTGCTTAGTGGCCGTTTCCGCGGGAGATTTGGATCTGGTAGTTGGGTTCTTACGTGGTTGGGAGTGGTCGGGGTTGGGTTTGCTGATCTGGAAGATTGTCATACTGATGCAATTGTTTCTGGTAGTTTCTGTTGGGTTTGGGATGTTTCGGTGACCTGTGATAGATCTTGGTGCAAGTTTACTGATGTCGAAGATCTTGGCGCGAGTTGCCTTATTACGGGTGAATTCTTTCGTTATTAATGTCTGAATACAAGATGGTGCCATTGCTTATGCTAGTATTTGAGATACTGAAGATATTAGTGGACAGTGGTTTAGGATGAGGAGTCTGCAATTGAATCCATGAGCGACGTTGCTCGCTGTGCTGATTCGAGCAGTCATGGCCTGGTGGGATTGCTCAAGCTTCAACCTTGCACATTTGCCGGTTTTTTCCCTACTATGTAGGAATAGTGGCAGGTGTGTAGGCTATTGTGGCTCTCGTGTATGTGTAGCGATAGGCACTTCATTGGTTGGGTACGATGCTGCTGTTAGATAGAAATTGTGTCCACATGTTTATGGTTTGTGCAGCAATGTTCACTTAATTCGGGTGGGTCGGGCATGGTTTCATATACCTGGAAGAGCTACATAATTATGCCTCAAGCCTGCTTCTTGTGAACAGTTGGTGCAGGGCTGTACTAAAGCAGAGGGAGGTGGTAGGATGTCTCAGTATCATGACAGAAATCCAGTGATCCAAGTGTGAGGTCTGACTGCCTGGAGAGGCCACAATTGTGGTTTGGTGTTGTTTGACCAAGTAGTAGGATGGCAGTGAATGATGGAAATGACACATCTTTATACGACCGCGCTGTATCAGCCTCATAACCATGTAGGCTAGAATACGTGGCCAAGCACTAGCTACTAAGTACAAGAATTTGGTGTGCTGGTGTCCATAACGCCTTGTGCTTATATTCTTAATTCACCCGCGAGAAATGTGATTGTTTAAAACAGTGGACACATTTACAAACTGAATAGTAGGATTCTGTGGTATCTACATGTAAATATGCTGGGAAAGCAGCTGTCTTTATTTGCTACTTCAGGCCATTTATGCAAGCTTAGCTTTATTTCATCATAGGTCTTTTGTGCTTGTGCTTTTTGTTTGAAAATGGTAGGGCAAACGAATGTACCTAATAAATCATGATTCATGAGATCCAAAATGAATCTTGAACGGCAAAGTGCAAAAATACCTTGCAATGTCACTATCTACTTTAGATTGAATAGGCTTACTGATTGACTATTCTTTAAACTTAAGCTGATTTGTTGAATCTTGCTGTTTCAGGCTCTATGGATTCGCAGGAGCCAAGAGTTGAGGTTGAACAAAAACCTGTTCTCGCTGATAACCCTAAAGAGCAGGTCAATATTTGATTTTTTTTTTGAGATATTTTATACAACCTTTTGTCTGTTTTTTGACTTTACTTCTTTATTAACCTTTTGCCTGTTGTTGTTGTTTGTCATAATTAATTTGTTATGACCTCAGCCTGTTCCCAGTATGGATGAGAAAGCAGTTATACCCACCATTTCACTTGATTCAAATGCTATCAATCTGCCAAGTGAAGGACAATCCCAAGCTGGCACATCCAACATAGGTGGGGAACATAATGCTGCATATCCACAAAACCTGTATGCTTCTCAGGCACAACCGTTCTATTACCAAGGTCAGGTCACCTTTTTCTTGCATATGCCGAAATGCCTCTTCACATCTCATAATGTTCATTTGTAACTGTGTACATGTTCATCCAATTATATGTGAAGGGAAATAGATTTTACACTGACATCTATAGTTCCTCTCACGAAGGGCTAAACTAAAAAACAAAAATAATTGAAGAGGCACCATTTGATATTATCAGGGCATGTATGTATCGGGACAGGAGGTTCTCTTTGAGTTGTCTTTTCTTATGAAATTAGATATGACTTACTAGGAATCAGCTGCACTCTTCAATGGCCAAATAATAAGAACATAAGACTCTGTTTGGTGTTTCTGTTATATATAGCGTGTGCTATAGACTAAATTCACTTATTTTCTTTTTCTTCAGAATAATTTTCTTTTGGAGAGGGCATATTTCATGCCATCAGAGTAATTTTCTTTTTGAGTTGATGAATGATATTGATGGGTCCTTGATATAATTTACATTCTATGAGCAGGTCCAGGATATGAGAACCCTTCAAATGAATGGGATGCATATCCTCCTTATGTGAGTGTTGAAGGATTGGAAGTGGGTCCAGCGGTAAGAGTTTTTTTTTGCCATCAGAAATTTCCAATGAAGCACCTTTTCTAAATTTGACTTTCGTTGAAGGTTGTGTACAATGAGGACCCTTCATTTATGTTCCATGGTGGCTATGGCTATGACCCTTATGCCCATTATTCTCCTATTACGACACCTGTACCGGCTGCTGTTAGTGGAGATGGTCAGCTCTACTCCCCTCAGCAGTTCTCCTTCTCGGCTCCTTACTACCAGCAATCAGTACCACCTGGCATGCCCTATTTAAGCTCTCCTACTCCAATATCACAGGGTGAGACAATGATGCCAATTGACCCAACACAAGGAACTCTTATCGCTGACACCCTGAGTCCAAACAGCTTCCTTTTTGGACCAAGACCTGGTTATTATCTATCTTGTGCTTTGTTTAGCTGATGATTTACGTCCCATGTTTTAGGTGAGATTTTAACTGTGTCTTGCGATGATATTTTTCAGAATGGTTCAGATCATCAGGAGGAACTGGGTCATTTCCAGCACCTGCAGCTTCACCTCAACCTGTTGGTGGTGTTTCAGGGGCCTTTGGACAAAGCAACTTTCCTATATCTTCTGGAATGGTATTCTTTTCACATGCTATCTCTTTTCTATTTCTATCCTCAAATATAAGTTTTCTTGTTCAGGCATTTTACAGAATCTGCTCTAATGCATAAGCTATGTCTTAGGAATCTGGGATCCATTCAGTTCAAAAGTAAATCTTACTTAAGTTTAATTCATAGAAAAATAATTTAGTCCCTGGAGTACTGAAAATTGCTTTGCATTTATTTCTAAGGAATAGACATGTGTGCACACAGGGGAAAAAATGCTTTAGCCAGAACAGCACGTTTTGTCATTATCATGTTGATTGTTGAACGATTAGCTGAAGAAATCTCTGATGTGGCTCTTACTCTGTTATAAAGTAAACTTTTAAGCCCTAATTACTCATGCTTCTCACAATCACATGAAACTCCAACGTTAATGTCCTGTAACTATTTTCGTACCTAAGCTTGGATGTAAACACTTGAGACCTGACATATCATGATGAGAAAAAAATTGGCCAGACCCTGAAATGATTAATAAATGATCCTGACATTGCCAAAGATGTCTCTAGTTGCAATTCAAACTCAAGCGGTGGTTGCTCTGCCTCCAGCTGCAATTCAAACTCTGCTCTGCAAGCATGTGCCTGCATTGAGCTGTCATTGCTTGGTGGATTACACACCATTTAATTAGAATTCCAAGTGGCTATTTTTATGGTGATACCTGTGATATATCACAAAAAGGCTTCTATTAATTCTAAAAGAACAGGAATATCGTTATACAATCATATGAACATGTTTACTAGTAGAATGTACCTTTTGACAATTTTTTTTCTAATTTCAGATGTCGCCTCACCAGAAGTCCTACTATGGTTTTGGGGACTCTTATGGAGGAGGATTCTCTCATGGTGGGATCTCCCCACATGCCACTAATTACGGGGGTCCTTTTTCTAGCTTTGGCCTGAATGGTAGAAGTTCTATTCCGATTGAAAAAGGGTGCAGGAGAGGAAGGGGTAATGCTCTGCTGTGCAGCTGTAATGGTTCGCTTGACTTCCTCAACGAGCAAAGCCGTGGTCCGCGTGCCACTAGGCCTAAGAAGCAACCAGAGGATGACATCAAGGATGAAAAGCCTTCTACAGGAGTTGATCGTGAGTTATACAACAGGCCTGACTTTGTTACAGAGTACAAGAATGCCAGATTTTTTATCATAAAATCATACAGCGAAGATAATGTGCACAAGAGTATCAAATATGGTGTTTGGGCTAGCACCACAAATGGAAACAAGAAACTAGACTCAGCCTATCGTGAAGCGAAAGAGAAGGAAGAACATTGCCCCATTTTTCTGATGTTTTCAGTAATTAAAGCCCCATCCCGCTTTCTTATTGTTCTTTTTGAGGCCCTCAGATTTTTGTTATGTGTTACTTTGTGTTTTCTTATTCCTGGCTGAGAATTGAAAATTGGAACAATATATACAGGTAAATGCTAGTGCACAGTTCTGCGGTGTTGCAGAGATGATTGGACCATTGGATTTTGAGAAGAGTGTGGATTACTGGCAGCAAGATAAGTGGACTGGTCAGTTCCCTGTTAAGTGGCACATAGTGAAGGATGTTCCAAATAATCTGTTCCGCCATATACTTCTTGAAAACAACGACAACAAACCTGTAACGAACAGCCGGGACACACAAGAGGTACATAGCTTTTATATATTTTTTCTTCCTTTGCTTAATTTGCACATTTAATTTCTTCTGAGTAGACCTGTTTGATTCATAAGGATATCACTGATCAAGTGGTTAGGGTATAGCATACATGGCTCAGTGCAGCTACTAATATTGATATCAGTATTAATATGAGGAATGCGTTGGCTTCAACTATTAATGTGACACTGATACATGTTTGAGCGTAATGTAGGTGAAACTGGAGCAAGGACTGGAGATGCTGAAAATCTTCAAGGACCATGAGGAGGACGCCTCAGTCCTCGATGACTTCGACTTTTATGAGGAGCGTGAGAAAGCCCTACAGGAGAATAAGGCACGCCTGCATCAGCAACAGCAGCTATCCAGCTCTACCGTTGTTGATCCCAAAAAGCCCTTGACTGTGCCCACTGACCTAGTGGGCCCTATTACCAAGAGGTTTGCCCAGGCTGTGCGGCTTGGTGAGGCCAAGAATGTGAGCCCTTCGGCCGAGAAAGGTGCTGGGGATTCACCTGTTGCTGTGAAGCCTGTTGAAGTCAACGAGAGTGGTTTAGCGTAGAACCTCTTGGTGGCAATGTGATTTGGCTTTAGTCAAAATAGAACCCATGTGCTTCCTCATCAAAATGTTCTGGGTGCATAAAGACGGCTGTTGCTGCTGCATACTAACACATGGGTGAGTGACGATTTATCGCGTTTCTGGTCAAGCATGTACACATGGATAGGCCTGTGCCAAGCATGGATGGAAGCTCATTTCCTTCAATAGTTTCTCTTTACCTTTTCTTTTTTGTTTCTTGCCCTCTTCTCTTTCTTTTGCCCATCTTTTCTTTGCGTTATATGATGGTTCCTTAGTGGCTAGCCTTAAAGGAGAGCTGCAGTTTTTGTGCAAGCCTCTGTAAATTTCCCTGATCGATCGCAGATGAATAAGGCCATTCTGCTTTGGTTAGTAAAATCCTCTTTTATCCTTGTTGTCTTGGTACTTTTTTATTTGTTGGGTAATTGTCTGAACAAAATGTGTGTCTGTGTAGCCTCTATTTGGCTGACCTGATGATGATAAGTGAATAATAACAATAATAACCAAAAAAATCCTATATGCCCACAGCGAGATATGTTATGTCTGTCCTGTACTCTTGTGGCCTTGTGAGGTTTACTGATGTGTACCGAGTGAGCAGTCGTGTGAGAATTTGCCTTTGGCGCTTGCTACCACTGATTGTGCTAGTGCTTTCTGGCAGTCACCTCACACAATTGAGTTAGTGCTTTCATCTTCCTGGCTGAAGAAGCGTATTTCCAAATCACAACCGTCCTGCGAAGGCATGAGCTTGGAATCGGTGAGGAATAGCATGGCAAAAACAGCCCAGAAATCACAATTCACAACTCCAAAACCGAGCAGATCTTCAAATCGTATCGATTGCCGAATTAAGCCCGACTCGCGGTTCTGAGCTTTCCGTGTTTGCCTTGTAATCGGATTCATCTAGCGACCTGCATATATAAGCGTACTCTGCTTGGATCTTGCGTGACAACACATCGATGAAGTCTCGACGTCGTGTTCTTCTTGAAGCCATGGTCGACGACGGCGAAGGTGCGGCGGAGGGTGATGGCACCAGCCACGCCGAGAGCAGCGATCCGAGTTGCGTCGTCCTAGACGAAGAGGAGATACGCAGACGGCAAGATGAAGACGTAGCTAAGGTGTCCGAGCTGCTCTCCGTCCCGAGGGGCTGGGCGTGCGCGCTGCTCCGCCACTTCCGGTGGAACACCGAGCGGCTGCATGAGCACTGGTTCGCCGACGAGGACCGCGTGCGCGACGCCGTGGGGTTTTGCGACGATGCTGATCACGCGAGTGCCGATCGGCAGCAGGAGGAGGAGGAGCTGACGTGCGGCGTATGCCTCGAGGAACGCCTCGCGGCGGAGATGAGCTCCGCGGGGTGCGCGCATCGCTACTGCGGCGAGTGCTGGCGCGGCTACATCGCCACGGCGGTGGCCGACGGCCCGGGCTGCCTTGCGCTGCGGTGCCCCGACCCGTCGTGCTCGCGCGCCGTCGTGCAGGAGACAATCGACAGGTTCGCGGTGGACGAGGACAGGGACAGGTACGCGCGGTTCGTGCTGCGCTCGTATGTCGAGAGCAGGAACGGCCGGTGCAAGTGGTGCCCGGCGCCCGGCTGCACCCACGCCATCGAGTTCCTCGGCGGCGCCGGCCATGGCCAGCCCAGCAAGAAGGACGTGTTCTGCCGGTGCGGGGAGGGCCTCTGCTGGGACTGCCACGGCGAGCTGCACCGGCCGGTGGACTGCGCGACGTTCGCGCGGTGGACGTCGGAGCGTTCGTCCGAGTCGCAGAACGTCGACAAGTGGATGCTGTCTCACTCGAAGCCGTGCCCCGAGTGCAAGCGCCCCATCGAGAAGAACGAGGGCTGCATGCACATGACGTGCTCGCCGCCGTGCCGCCACCAATTCTGCTGGCTCTGCCTCGGCCCCTGGGCCGGCCACGAGAACAACTACAAATGTAACCGCTACGTGCAGGAGAAGGCCAAGGGCGCCTACGCCGAGGAGGCGGCGCGGCGGGAGCGCGCGAAGCGATCGCTGGAACGGTACCTGCACTACCACGATCGGTGGGCGTCAAACCTGCGCTCGCGGCAAAAGGCCGAGGCCGACCTCAGGCTGCTGCGCGACGGTGGCGGCCTCGCGGAGCTCAGCAGAGCGCAGGGCGTGCCGGAGACGCAGCTGGACTTCGTGACCGACGCGTCGGCCCAGGTGGTGCAGTGCCGGCGCGTGCTGAGCTGGACGTACGTGTACGGCTACTACCTCAGCCCGGGCTCAGGGAGGCAGAACAAGGCGCGGCAGGATCTGTTCGAGAACCTGCAGGGGCAGGCCGAGGTGGCGCTGGAGCGGCTGCACCGCTGCGCCGAGCGGGAGATGCGGCTCTTCATGCCGGCCGCGGCCGGAGCTGACGAAGACGCCGAGGAGGCCATGGACTTCGGCGCGTTCCGGTCGAATCTCGCCTTGCTGACGTCGGTGACGAAGAGCTACTTTGAGAATCTTGTGGAAGCGCTGGAGAGCGGCCTGCCGGAGGTGCGCGTCCGCCGACGGCGTGCGGCGCCGTCGACGAACGACGATGGCAGCTCCAGCTTCAAGAAGCAAGGTGACAAGGAGAAATCTTCCGGTGGGAAACGGAGGAAAAGAGGACCAAACGATGATAATGATACCTTCTCCAAGGCCAAGAGAACTCGACACCATTGATAACGCATTGGATCGGCAATTCACTGTACCAGGTTGAGTCCACCGCACAGTCCCTCAGAGACTATGGTTTCCAATTGTTATCCTTTGTAGAAGCTCCTAGTCGAAGAAATAGAACTCTTTCTTAGTTTTGATGGGAGTTTCTTGGGAGATTCCTGGTGGAAGCATGAGATTAACGTAATGGTGATACCACTTGGGATGCCGTGCACAATCCTCTATGACAGACCCTCCCTTGACCCACTGGTTGGGATGGTGAAAACTCTCCAGCGTCACCCGAAAGAGTTGGAGATAATGGAACTTGTGGACATCTATAGGCTAACTCGCCTGTTCCTCCCCTACGCGCATACTAAATCACGTGAAGTGGGTGGAGAACTCAAAGCAAAATTCAAGTCATCGTACTCCTTCTGCCAACAGGAATACTCCAAGGCAGAACCCATTGGAATTTTTGCAGATTTACACAACTGCTATTAAAGCAGCAGGAGGTGATGACAATGTAATTGTAAATTATTTGCCAACGCTTAATCCAACAGCTGGAATGATCTATATATGGGAATAGCTCTACGACTTGTTGATAGCCAACTTTTAGAGAACATATGTCTGACCCAATAAGGAAGACGATCTTCACTGGAATAGCTGGCTAGACGGCGAGTCGAATGGCAGAGAGGCACAGGGTGGTGGCGTTTTCCAGCTAGCACCAAGGGAGAGAGCAGGCAGGAATTTCCAAAAAGGTAAGCGTAAAGGCTTGAAGGAATTCCGGATTTGGCAAGAAACTGAAACTCAAACAAAATTCAGAGAATTTCAACATTTTAAAATTTTCGGTTCGTTTCAGCCAATTACCGTGCAGAGCAGACCTGTTTTGAGGTCCTATTTCTCTAGTCCTCCTTTCAAAGCTAGCTAATCATCTCACTGATCCCTGCGGCTCTCTCTTCTTGCTGAATAATCCTAGCATGTGGCTAACAAAAACACACGCCAATCTTCCTCGCCGCACCTCGAGACGAGCCATTCCTCCAGGAATACTTCCTATGCTCACACGTGATCGTGCACCTGCCACTTTCACCAGAAAACACCAGAGCTCACTGCTGATGAGTTTCTTCCTTTTTGCGGCCGCCGCCCTTGCCTTGTCTTTTCAGACCGCCGTGATCCCCGCCAACCTCCCGACTCACCCAAAATGGGTTCGTTATGACACAAATTAAAGCAAAACGAATACAATCTAGGATCTTTCTTACAATGATGCAGTAGTTTCAGAATCAGTTGCAGTTCGACATAACTCCATACAAAATTTCCACTTCACATTAGCTATACTAACTAGTTCTTAGTTTTTGAGGGTCTGGAGTTGAATGGACATGAAATTCTTATCAATTCAGTAACAGAATTCCCATCCAATAATATCCCATGTTCATCGAAACGCCCCCTGAGAGTATATCAACCTGGTGAACAGGAAGCAAGCCATGAAGCCGATCGTACCCGTAAAAACGAAGAAGGCGTACGCGGCGACAAGCATATAGCCGAAGTACGACATGGCTGACACCGGCTCAGCAATCTGCAGCTTGGTGAAGAAGTAGAAAGTGGCATACAGGAAGAGGTAGACTGCAGAACATCCTGTGGTGACGTAAGACCTCCACCACCACCTGTAGTCCTCGCCGCGCAGCTGAAAGTAGCAGAGCAAGATGGTGGTCTCGGCACAGGTGACGACGAGGATAACGAAGGCGACGAAGAGGAGGCCAAAGCTGTGGTAGAATTGGTCCAGCCAGGTGGAGTTGAGCAGCAAGAAGAACTCGATGAAGACTGCTCCGAATGGAAGAACGCCGGCGATGAAGGCGGTGAAGGCAGGGTGCATGTACCAAGCCCGCTGATCGGGGATCTTTCGCGGGATCTCGTTTGTCTCGACTGGAGGCAAAATGGCAGGTTTGTTGAACCCAAGGTAGCCCCCTACAAACACGAGGGGCACCGCGATGCCGGACCAGAGGATGGGCAACGTAAACATTGTGGTGAAAGGAACAGCAGCTGATGAGTGCTTCTCCTTGTGTACAAGTAGAACAGCGTTTGAGATGAAGAAAACAGCAAAAGCAACCCCCGGGAACAAGAAAGCCGTTCTCAGGGTGATCTTCTTCCACTCTGAACCTTTGAACATCTTGTAGAGACGACAAGAAGCATAGCCGGCAATTAACCCCATCGAGACCCAGATGAGCAGCATGGCTGTCCTGAACGTCGCGCGGTCTGACGGAGAAAAGAAGCCCAGAAGAGCTGAAATCATTGTCACTAGAAGAGTGCCGATAAACTGAACACCAGTCCCCACGTAGACACATAGTAAGTCAGGGTTAGACGGAGGCCGGAAAACATCTCCATGGACAAGCTTCCATCCTGTACCCCCTTGGTCGTCTTCGTGAGCTTCGAGTTTGTTGCACTTGTAGATATCTCTATAGAGAGTGCGAAGCGCAGTCATGGCCAGCATGCTGGAAAGGATGAGTATGATGGCAAGGGAGTTCACAATAGAAAACCAGCGCATCTGGATCAGATCGTCTGTTGTTGACAGATAGGTGTCCCAGCGAGATGCCCACTTGATGTCAGTTTCCTGCAAAACAGCAGCAAAATAATCCGTGAAAATTGAAAGTTGTCGTCAAACAGGTCCAACATTCATCCAGTAGTTTTGAAAGAAACATTTGCAACATAGAAACATGTAGGATGGTATGGCACAATCAAATGGGTGAATGATTGTCTCCGCTTTTTATCACCTGAAATCACAACATACGCAGAGAAACAAAAACAATACAATCTGAATTACCAAATGTCAATAACGACTGTAGTTGCTAATTTGTACGTGGTTGAAGAAGCTATATCGAAACAGCTCCGGTTTTGCAGATCATCCCTTACCAGGGTCTTCTTTTTGTGGCGCGAACTCACCATTGCCCAAACAGCTGGGGCATGGTCTCGGATGGACTGACTGTGCAACCACCTGTCAGTCTAGTACTGGGCGGATGCACCGTCGCCCAGAATGATTACAATAGACGCCACGTAGAAACTCCGACCAGTTGCATCTTGTGGCTATCGGACGGACTACCAGATCCTTGTTGGTTCGGAACGCGCCAACCATTCTCACCTCGTGCGAAGGGCAATGCTAGTGAGCGTGAGGTCAGGAATACCGAGGCCTCCATGAACAAGGGGTCGACATGCTTGTCGCCAACTCACTAAGCATTTGCCTAGTTTGTGTAGATTGTCCCCGGTCCACAAGAAAGCACGGCATTTCTTGTCGATTGCCTTTAGTGCCTAGACCAACAGTTTCAAGCAGACAAGGGGGTAGATTAACATGGAAGAAAACACCGCTTTAACGGCGATTAGCCTTCCAGTCTTGGACAGAAGGTGTGCTTTCCAAGTAGGCAAACTCCTCTGAAATTTGTTGATGCAAGGCTAAATGTCAACCCTCCGCAGTTTGCCCGTTGTCAACGGCAAGCCAAGGTAGCTGATCGGAAAGGATGCCGAATTGCAGGCCAATATGCGCTGCGCGGTCTGAAGATCTATTGGATTGTAGCGGATTGGAAGGATGAAGGACTTTTGCATGTTTGGGACTAGCCCTGTAGCCGATCTGAAAAAGTCTAGCAATTCTCTGACCGCGATGATATCACTGACTGTCGAGTGAATGAATAACATGACATCGTCTACGAACAAAGAACACTGTGCTGGCAAGGAAGGCGAAGCCGTTAGAACCTGAGCTTGAATAGCGGCCAGCAGGAGACGGTGAGGATGTCCATTACGATGACAAAGAGGAGGGGATAAGGGATCCCCTTGCCAAAGCCCTCTGCGGTGGTGAATGACTTTGGCCGGCAGTCCGTTGAGAAGGACTTTGGAGGTCACTGTGGCTAGAATGACGGAGAGCCAGTCCAATCACCGAGTGCCAAAACCCCAGCAGCACAGGACTTTCAAAAGGAATGTCCATGACAAACTGTCGAACACCTTTGCAATGTGGAGCTTCAGAAGACATTGCTTTTCTCTTTTGCGTCAGAGGGTCCTGATAGCATCATGCACGAATGTGAAGTTGTCCTGTATCATGCGGCCTTTAATGAAGGCACTCTGATTGAGGGCAACCAATCAACTCATGAGAGGCTATAACCTGACAGCCAAGAGCTTTGCGATGAGCTTGAAGAAGCTATGTAAAAGGCTGATTAGCCTGAAGTCCCCTGGTTGCAAAGCTCCTTGTTTTTTTGGAACCAGGATAATAAGTGCTGAATTGAGGCGACGGAACCCGCGACGATTGGTTGAAAAGAAGGCATGCATCCCAGCCATAATGTCGTCCTTAATGAAGGGCCATGCTTTTTTGGTAGAATGTCCCAGTGAAGCCATCTGGACCTGGAGCCTTTTCCGCTGGTAGCTTAGCTATCGCTTGGAGGACTTCATCTTCTGTGAATGGCTGATCCAACTCTTGGAGGTCCTGATGTCGCAACCCCAGCGTCTCAGGGTTGAACGCCCGGGAAGGTTGGACCTCAGAACACAGCAAGGAGTCGAAGTGGTGGTGAAGGAGGTCGGCAATATCATCGAGTGACTGACTGACAACAGCATTTGACGTGAGAGGTAATCTTGTTCTTCTGACTACGGTACCACGCTTGGGAGTGGAATAAAGCTACCATCATATACAATATACATTGAGTTTTACTGAATGCTTATTCTGTAGAAGAGGGAAGGAAAAGATAGAAATAGTTACCTCAAAGCTAACATCATAGGTGAATATGATTTCTTCACCAACTTTAATCTCCTGAGGACCAGAATTTAGTTCCCGCTCATCGTTGGCATGAGGAGGACCCCATGTGCTCAGCGGCGTGTTTACACCATTCCATTTCCCTTCAATTTGATGCTTAACACTGACACAAAAAGGACAGCAGAACCATGAAGAGGGCACAGGCAATGCGTTGAAGCATTCATGGTACTTGATCAAATTTCTGAAGCAAAGTTGAAACAAAACCTGAATGGTTTGACCTCAAATCCCACTATTCTGGAGGCACCTGACGAGGGATTCCTCTCATACTTCACCAAAAAGGATAAGTGATTGTGGATAAAGTACTCCACATTATTGCTCTACAAAACATACTTGTATAAGTGTATTGTCATCACAGATCGTGTACAAGAACAAGCGCATCAATCGAGCAGATGAGCTCACTCCAGCAAATTGGCCCCTGAAACCAATATGATACCCGCGCTGATAAAAAATACCACCATCGCCCCATCATCTTGTCATAGGGATAACCCCCAGTGGGAGGTTGTCAAGAACCCTGTAAAACTAAAACAACTTAGTCGCATCTCTCAGGAATCTATCATATTAACAGGACATTGGGTGTGGGGGGGGGTATCTTCTCTACCATCCTTACATGTTCACTCGATATTCGTCTTTAATCTTTTGGGTGAACTCCTTCGCTTCTTCCTCTCCAACAAGCCTCCTGCAGACAATCTGACACTTCTTGGGCAGTCCTGTTTCAAACTGAAAGTTGGAGCACAAGGGCCAACCATGAATCCAAAATTAGGCACATCAGTATCAGATACAGATAAATGGATCAAAGATATTGTACCACATATGGAGAAATGTCCTCGCGGTCACCACTTAGAACTTCCCAAAGACCCGGAGCACCGTCGACTACACCATTGTCCGGTTTACAGAAGGGGAGGGAGTAATACGAGTTGGGAATTTGGGTTTTTATGGATGTCAGCTCATTCACCTTCACAAAAAGCTCATCTCCCTGTGGACAGTGAGGGCTCTTTCAGTTAGGGAGAATTCGAGGAGCTGGTACGCGTGCAGTAATACAGCAAGAAGCATCATATGCAGATGCAGCATTGACGATTAGACCATCAGTAAACAGGTTACTGCTATCAAGAAATGATCAAGGAACAGGGGAATGGATTATGCCAATGAGCTTCAGAGTTCAGATTGGAAGCTGGAACCTTGTTGAATTCGTTGGCGCCGACGCCGCCGGAGACAGAGAAGGCCTCGGAGGAGAGCAGGAGCAGCGCAGCGAGCGGCGCCGCGCACAGGAGCGTCGCCGTCTGCCTCATCGGGGCCGAGCGGATGCCGAGTTGGGCTCTCAGTCCAGTCTCACTGACACACGCGGCGCACGCCCCGCGGGGGTAGAAGGCGACGAGGAGGAAGCTTGGAGCTTGCGAGGTCAATGCAGTCGACTTGACGTGTCCCGCGCGGCGGCTTTGACTTGGACCGAGGCCGATCTGATCTGATCAAATCCTCCGATCGACTGCTCGTGCAAGGTAACGCGTATGAAACTATGCACTGTGTTGGAAATGGAGAAGAAAGGAACTGAGTAGCAAATCAAGTGCTAACAATTTCCTACAACAAATGAAATGAAAATATGCTGCGGCTCCATACTCGACAGCCGAGAGAGATTGGTTACTTGCAGTGCAATTTCTTCAAAGCATATCACTGCTGGCCTTCTTTTTAGAGGAACAAGTTTGGGTTGTCCAACAGGAGTTTTGAGTGTGGCAACCAAGTATTCAAATGGCTTACAAGCGCTGAAACTGACCAGGGCCAAAAAATCCACCAAATTAAGCAGGGAGGCATATTATTAATCTCCCCAATTAAGTAACAGTCACCAATCACCGTTCTTGGTGTGTCACCGACCACATCTCCCTTGGAGAGCTCATTCAGGCACAAAGGTTTATGATCCAAATTAAGGTAAAATGGTTACAAGGAGGATCTTTAACAATATGAAATAGATTCAAAAGCTGAAGAAGGCATACTATTACATACGCTGTGCTCTTATGCTTTGTTTGGAGGAACTGGAACTGGTACAGGAAGTATGACAAGTCAGAGAGAATGAATGACTTTTAAAATCTTTTCTTAAAAACAACAATAACATGCAGTGGAAACATAAATACTTAAGCACACTAAAGCTATGAGCCAAAAAAGGCAAAATTATGGAAATTCACTGTGCTACCGTAGTGGTCAGACCTCTAGCCTCAGCACGATTTAAAAAAAAAGAATTCATATAACTTTTGATCCATATTGTTCTAGATATATTCCCATATGTCACAGCAAACAAGAACTCCCAAAATTTTGAGACAAAAATATCTGGATCAAGAAATCTCTCAAGAAAGTCAAATTCAAGCAAAATCGAGCAACTTCAAAAACTTACCAAACCTAATGCCTAAATAGATGAGAATTGATTTTTTTTATGAGATATCCCCATCACTTACTTGTCTTTGTCATCTAGTATGATCAAGAAGAGAAAAATTAAAACCAACAAGATCAAGAGCAAATCATCAAAACAAGTGAAATCCATGAGACATAAACAAAGTTAATATATTACTACTTGAGAATGAATGTTTTATAATCACTCCACCTGAAGGACAAGAGAACACACTACATCATTCAAACTTTTTAAATCCTAATCCTAGAACACTTGGTTTTTATGAGCAATGGTTAGATGGTTAACTAACAACTCTCCATCCTAACCTATTAAATAGATAAAGCAACCCTAATGTGTACTATCTACTAACCCACTCCAAACAGGTTTAGCTTATGACGTTTTTAGCTTTTAAATTAGAAGCCACTTGAAACACATCGACTTTTAATTCTAGCTTATTTTGGTTTTTTTTTGTGTTTTTTTACTTTTTTTCTTCTTATTCCTTTCATTGTTCACGACGATATAATAGTTTTTATTTTTTCTCAATCTTTTTCTTTTTTTCTTAGAAAAAATTAACATTCAGCCGCTATAATGCAATTTCAATTAGAAGCCACAATCCAAAGCTTTAAGCCCATTAAAGTGCCGCCTAAGACTAAATACCATGAGCCGTAGCCGAAAATAAAACACCCTTTTTGAATTGTGGCCAATAAAATCCATCTCTTTTGTGTCACTGTGGACTGTGGCCAGTGACAGTCCCAGATGTATGCTCCAATTGTGCTTGTCAGAGTACGAAACTGTACACCATGTTGGAAATGGAGAAAAGATTGACTAAGGAAACAAGCTGTAGTGTAAACAAGTCATTAAACTTGACGCAAACAAATTTTGGTGATACAGTTCACCAAGCAGGCAGGCACATTATCAAGATCCATCATGCACAAGTACAAGGGACGGCAAACAATTTTGAGTAGTCATATAAATTGAATTTATACAGTAGTCCATAAGAAATGAGAAAAAGAATTTGCCTCATATGAAACAACCAATCAGGCCCTAGCGCTATATAACTCCATATTGAAGACGTATCATCTGAACCGTAATGAACATAAATCGTTTATAAACTAACACCTAAAATATAAATTCCCGGAGAAATCGGGTAAATACGAAGTGGAAAACGGTCCTTGTGTCACAAAAATCATACAGTAGATCTGAAAGCCGAATGTATTACCAACTCTGCGCAGGTTCTTGCCTAGTCAATCTTCACAGAGGAGTAAATCAATCTCGTGAACCAGAAGCAAGCACAGAAACCAATTGTGCCGGTGAGCACAAAAAAAGCGTAGGAGGCAAGAAGCATGTAGCCAAAGTACAGTATGCCTGATACCAGCTTAGTAATCTGAAGCTTAGTGAAGAAGTAGAACCCAGCATACAGAAATAGATAGACTGCAGATGATCCTGAGGTGAGGTAAGACCTCCACCACCACATGTAATCCTCACTACACAGTTGGAAATAGCAGAGCACGATCGTAATTTCCGCACAGGTGATGATGAGGATAATGAACACAAGGAAAAGGAAGCCAAAGAGATAGTAGAATTGCTGAAGCCAAATTGAGGTGAGGATGAAGAAGAGCTCGATGAAAACTGCTCCAAATGGAAGAATGCCACCAATAAGAATAGTGAAGGCAGGGTTCATGTACCAAGCCTGCTCAGGGATCTGCCTTGGGATTTTGTTTGTCTTCACTGGTGGCTCAATGGCAGGTTTCTTAAACCCAAGATAGCTCCCAACAAATACAAGAGGAACTGAGATACCAAACCAAAGGAGGACCAATGCAAACATTGTGGAGAAAGGAACAGCACCTGACGACTTCTCCCCCCATACAAGAGCATTCAAGATGAAGAAAATACCAAAAGCAATCCCCGGAAACAGGAAAGCAGTCCTCAGGGTGATATTCTTCCATTCCGATCCTTTAAACATCTTATAGAGGCACGAAGAAGCATATCCAGCAAACAACCCCATGAAGACCCAAATGAGAAGCATGGCAGTCATCAATCCTCCCCGGTTTGATGGAGAAAGGAAACCCAAAACTGCAAAAATCATGGTGACCAGCAGCATGCCAAAGAACTGAACACCAGTACCAACATAGACACAGAGCAAGTCAGAGTTGATTGGAGGGCGGAACACATCTCCATGAACAAGCTTCCATCCTGTTTCCTCTTGGGCTTCTTCTTCAGTTTCAAGCTGATTGTACCTAGAGATATCTCTATACAGAGTGCGAAGCATAATCATGGCCACCATACCAGACAAGAAAAGTACGATCATGAGAGAGTTCACAATAGAAAACCAGTGAATTTGATCATCTGTCATTAACAGATAGGTGTCCCAGCGAGAAGCCCACTTGGTATCACTCTCCTGCAAAGCCATGGCAAGGAAAACAAAACAATCGTTCAAACAGAGGTAACATTTAAAATGTTACACTTAGGGAAAAGAGTTAAAAGTACAAAAGAAATGATGAAACGTCATGACAAATATCACCTCAAAACCAACATCATAGGTGAATATGATTTCTTTTCCAGCTTCAACCTCCTGAGGAGTATCTGAGTTTGTAACAAGCTTGTTGGCATGGGGATCGCACGTGCTCAAACGAGTGTTTGCATCATTCCATTTCTCACCAAACTGATGATTAACACTGACACAGGAAATTTACCAAAGACATGCAAGTGAGTAAACAAAAAAAGTCCCAATATGTAAAAGACATTATATAAATCCAAGATGAAAAGCTTGAGTCCAACCTACCTGAATGGTTTGACCTCAAACCCAACAATTCTAGAGAGATCTGAATTTTCATCCCTGTGATACTTCACTAAAAATGTCAAGTGGTTATAGATAAAGTACTTCTCATCCTTGCTCTGCAAAATATATTTCGTAATGAGATCATTACTCATGTTCCAAACCAAAAGGTCAGATGAGCACACAGACTTACTCCAGCATATTGGCCCTTCTCACCAACATGACATCCACCCTGATAAACAACAGCATCCTTATCCTGCCTTGCTATAGGAACGACCAGTGGGAGGTTGTCAAGAATCCTGTACAGCAATTTAACCACATTACTCCAGACTCCGGAATTCTTTATACAAGCTAAATTTCAAAGTGGCATATACAATCCATACATGTTCACCCGATACTCATCCTCTATCTTTTCCTTGAGTTCCTTTGCTTGTTTCTCACTAATGACAATTTTGCAGACGATCTGACACATCTTGGGCTCCCTCATCTCAAACTATGGTCCAAACAACAAAGTAGATGACAACTCCATAATGAGGCACATTACATAGGTGACTACACTCAGGTAATATGTAAACAGTACTAACCACATAAGGAGAGTTCTCAATGCGATCACCACGTAAAACTTCTCCAAGGTTTTCTGCACTGTCAACTATTGTACCAGGCTTACAGAAAGGAAGGGAGTAATAGGAGTAGGGAAGTTGTGTCTTTGTGGATGTCAGCTTATTCACCTTCACTAAAAGTGGATCTTTCTGCAGATAATTATGTATACACCCATTAGAGCACATGCAGCACATAAGTTCATTAAAAGGGTACGAAACAAGAGGTACATGTAAAGTTCTGTTTGTAAGAGGAATATAATTTCTTTACTTCACAACCTCAAAAGATTTTCATGCACCTTCTTGATATTTGCTTTGCTAAGCATATCAGTATGTAACAGAATAAAATAAACATGTAATAACCAAGAGCATACCTAGTAGCTAACATGCTTAATACCTAAGGATTAAATCATAGTGGAAAACACATTGAAGGTAGAAGTGTGAATAGTCGTAGTGCTGCATGGACACACATGCGACTTTCAAAAACTAATGTGGAACCACATGTTACACCAGGCAGCAACCAACAAGAGACAAAAAAGAACCTTGGGTTCGGAACACAAATGTCTACACAGGAAGAAAATACAACCTGCTGTTTCCAAATTCAAACTATAAGCATCATGTATAATGCATCATCTGAGATCATGGAACCAAGTGGCACATTTATTCGATGCCTAAAATTTGAAAATTTGAACACTTTGAATAGCGGTGAAAAATATTTCGAAAGGTAACACACGGATTAGTACAGAATGTACCGTACAGTAGGGTCATTGTAGAATTATTCCTCGCTTTGATAAACTGTTTTGTCTCATCATTGAAATTTGAAACAAGGGGCCTAATCAAATGTTAATGTTCTATCCAGAATTCCAGACGGATGGGATTAGAACCATGGAGGCATCCCCTAATGAAATGTTAGGACGTCAGATGTCCGTCCTCCATTAGCAGTGATTAGCTACTACGTGGTATTGCCATCAAGCATAAAAGCGATAACTCGGTCATGGTCCATCAAATTACACCAACTGACCAATTAACATACACAGAAGCAGCACCAATTCATCAGGTGAGTAAACAACAACAACAACTAGTAGTAGTAGTAGAGATCCCCGACCAACAGCACCGCTCTAACTAGACGATCAAACCAAGCAATTGGACGCACAGGCATCTATCACCAACCCGGGTTTACCTAGAGCTAGATCTGGACCCCCGCGACCCCGGTTGTCGAGATCCAGCACAGAAGGAACACAGAACCATTACGAGGGCAACCGGAGGGAGGGAAGGGAACCTTCTGGAAGTCGTTGGGCGCGACGCCGGGGAGGTAGAAGCCCGCGGCGGGCGTGGCGGCGACGAGCACCGCGAGCGCGGCCGCCGCCCAGCGGAGCATCGCCGGTGCCCGCATGGATCGCAGGGGTGGGGGGATCCGGATGTGAGCGGGCCACTAGGCGTGGAGGGGACTCACCGACTGCCTCATCTCTCCAAACTCCCACGGTGGTGTTCTAGAAGACGCGGCTGTACCAGTGATCTCTGAGGAACTGTTTTGGCCCCGTGCCATCTAGCCCTTAGTTTTTTTTCTTCAAATCTACCTCCCTCCCAAACGCGAAATTATACGAAGCCGATACGTGGTAAATCCATATCTGAGAAGCGCAGAAATACCATTTTCACGGTACTGTAGCATAGATTTTGTATTGTAGCTGCAGTACACTACGGTATGGGAATGCCATTTTTCGCACTCCCCCGACACGGAATCTAAAAATCCACGCTACAGTACCGTGGAAATAGCATTTCCGCGCTCCCCTAATGCGAAATTTACCATGTTTCGACCTCGCGTAAATTCTGCATTAGAAAGGAGGCTAAATTTTACAAAAATAATCCTCGGGCGAGAATTGCAAAAAAAAAAAAACACGAGGATACATCCCTGAGTCTGATCTCTCTGTGTGTGTTTTCTTCCCATTTTTCTTTTGGATTTTTGCTCTCGGACATGGCCTTAGTACACGCTGGCGAACTGCTTCTCGGCTCGGGTACACAAGCGAGCTAAGTTTTAATTTTAGCTAGTTTCATTATCAAGCTGAGCTTCTCAGTGGCTCGAGACGAGCATAGAAGAATAAAACGCGACACAAGAGCAGGAGAATAGAGGGACATGGAAGAAGAACGACTAGGGACGATCCGACATTGCAGACGCATAGGAGGATTCTTGCGGTTAGGATGGACTTAGACGCGATTCCCTCAGCAGGAGACAGCCAGGTTAGTAGTTTTTGATTTTTAAGAGCTTCAACGAGTAAATTGGTCAAGGAGGCGGGAATTTGCAACAACATAGAAATTATAGGCGGGTTTTTGATAAACCTCGAGACAGGTGGATTTTTGGTAAACTCTCCCACCTGTAGCGGGTTTTAGCCAAAATCCCTTCTATTTTTAGCAAACTACAAAAGTGCCCATCCAAAAAAAAAAAACTAAACAGACCAAACAGAATAACGGTTATAGATAGAATATCGGCCCAACGTTAAATGGGCTGAAACAAAGCGCGTTTCCTTTGATTTTGGTCCACATTGGAGCTGCCTCGAGCCATGCGCTGATCATTATTTTTGCAGGCTACCGTGGGCCTCGCGAATCTTGGATCCGCACCTCTCCCGACTTGTTTCTCGAGCCATCAAAGGCTCATTTATTTGTTCCACGATCCAAGTCATATTTTTTTTGCACAACAGTTGGACCATAAAATTTGGACTTGAAGAATTCAATTTCAAATTGAAACACGTTCCTCTTTGGTTTGTGGTATATTCCCCATTGACAACGCCTCTTTGGTTTGTAGTATTTTCGAAGGTTTTTTCCGAGGATTTAAATCCGTATGAATTTTTCCTATATGCCTCCAAATCCGTAGGAGAATAGAACCTCATGTCATTTTTCCTCTGAGAAGTGCAATACACCTTCTCTCTTTCTCTATCCACTATCTCACTAATCAACCAATAGCTAATATCAAAATTCTTGCATTTTCCTGTAAGGCATCCAACATCTCCTTTGAGCAATTGGTGGTTCCGCTCGTTTTTTTTTAGTTTCGGCTTCCCGCTTATTTTTATCATTTATAAATTTTGTCTTTTCTCGAACTTTTGGTTTTTCAGCTTTTTGCTTGTTTTTTAACTCGTATTCGCTTATGTTGTCCGTGATGAGCTAGCGTATTTTTTCTATTTTTAATTTTTTTTTAAATTTAATTACGTCAAATAAGTCATCTTCAGTTACAGTGAAATTTTAACCGTTACAGTACAATTTCAACCATAAGCCACAACTTTTCAGCCCAACCGAGCGAGGCCTTAGCTTCCTACATTTTTCTGTTCCTGCGTTTTAACATTCCTCTCCGTGGTTCAATCGCTGTAGGTAGGCATCTGAGGAAAATTCCTTGTGTTCGGCTTAGCACTACGAGGCAAGTTTTACCACTACTCCAGTTAGCAACAGTGGACAAAACTGAAAAGGGTGTGGGGAGCCGATCGATCTATCTATCTATATTCTGATGCGGGTTGCGCAGAAATGAAATCAGAGTCTATGTGGACAGGAAGCTAGCTAAAAGGAAAAGGGGCAAACAGGTGAGTCCAAGCGGTTAAGTCCAAGCGCGACAACAAGAAGAACATCCCTGCCCTAGCCTCCTAGCTCCATGCATATATGTATGCAGCCTGCTCCTGCATATGCTGCATCGATCTGTGTGTGTGTGTGTATGTGGGCACACCGATTCAGCAGACAGTCTCATGCATGGAATGCATATATATATATATATAGATATAGATAGATGCAGCTGACGACCTCAGTCGGCTGCTTCGCCGGCCGGCCGGCCGGCATCATCAAGGCCAATCATCACCTCCCATTTACCTTTTCCCGTTTATATAGTCAATTTAGTCACATCACGCACACATAGGCATCATCCAGGACTTGATCGCTTTGATTGTTCTCTTCTCAAAAGGCCAGCCTCCGATTAATTCGAAGGTACATGGAGATGCCCTCTCTCTAGGCGGAATTTGCAACAACATAGAAATTATAGGCGGGTTTTGATAAACCTCGAGACAGGTGGATTTTGGTAAACTCTCCCACCTGTAGCGGGTTTTAGCCAAAATCCCTTCTATTTTTAGCAAACTACAAAAGTGCCCATCCAAAAAAAAAAAACTAAACAGACCAAACAGAATAACGGTTATAGATAGAATATCGGCCCAACGTTAAATGGGCTGAAACAAAGCGCGTTTCCTTTGATTTTGGTCCACATTGGAGCTGCCTCGAGCCATGCGCTGATCATTATTTTTGCAGGCTACCGTGGGCCTCGCGAATCTTGGATCCGCACCTCTCCCGACTTGTTTCTCGAGCCATCAAAGGCTCATTTATTTGTTCCACGATCCAAGTCATATTTTTTTTGCACAACAGTTGGACCATAAAATTTGGACTTGAAGAATTCAATTTCAAATTGAAACACGTTCCTCTTTGGTTTGTGGTATATTCCCCATTGACAACGCCTCTTTGGTTTGTAGTATTTTCGAAGGTTTTTTCCGAGGATTTAAATCCGTATGAATTTTTCCTATATGCCTCCAAATCCGTAGGAGAATAGAACCTCATGTCATTTTTCCTCTGAGAAGTGCAATACACCTTCTCTCTTTCTCTATCCACTATCTCACTAATCAACCAATAGCTAATATCAAAATTCTTGCATTTTCCCTGTAAGGCATCCAACATCTCCTTTGAGCAATTGGTGGTTCCGGCTCGTTTCGGCTTTAGTTTCTGGCTTCTGGCTTATTTTTTATCATTTATAAATTTTGTCTTTTTCTGAACTTTTGGTTTTTTCAGCTTTTTTGCTTGTTTTTTTAACTCGTATTCGTTTGCGTTGTCCGTGATGAGCTAGCGTATTTTTTCTATTTTTAATTTTTTTTTAAATTTAATTACGTCAAATAAGTCATCTTCGCCATGTTGAAATTTTAACCGTTCACAAGACAATTTCAACCATAAGCCACAACTTTTCATTACCCAACCGAGCGAGGCCTTAGCTTCCTACATTTTTCTGTTCCTGCGTTTTAACATTCCTCTCCGTGGTTCAATCGCTGTAGGTAGGCATCTGAGGAAAATTCCTTGTGTTCGGCTTAGCACTACGAGGCAAGTTTTACCACTACTCCAGTTAGCAACAGTGGACAAAACTGAAAAGGGTGTGGGGAGCCGATCGATCTATCTATCTATATTCTGATGCGGGTTGCGCAGAAATGAAATCAGAGTCTATGTGGACAGGAAGCTAGCTAAAAGGAAAAGGGGCAAACAGGTGAGTCCAAGCGGTTAAGTCCAAGCGCGACAACAAGAAGAACATCCCTGCCCTAGCCTCCTAGCTCCATGCATATATGTATGCAGCCTGCTCCTGCATATGCTGCATCGATCTGTGTGTGTGTGTGTGTATGTGGGCACACCGATTCAGCAGACAGTCTCATGCATGGAATGCATATATATATATATATAGATATAGATAGATGCAGCTGACGACCTCAGTCGGCTGCTTCGCCGGCCGGCCGGCCGGCATCATCAAGGGCCAATCATCACCTCCCCATTTACCTTTTCCCGTTTATATAGTCAATTTAGTCACATCACGCACACATAGGCATCATCCAGGACTTGATCGCTTTGATTGTTCTCTTCTCAAAAGGCCAGCCTCCGATTAATTCGAAGGTACATGGAGATGCCCTCTCTCTCTGCCTGCCGCTAGCTAGCTCTGCCCGTGTTTGACCGCAGAGCTGCGATCCGTACAAGCACGGGAGAACTGATCAGAACTTGCTTAATTGATTGCATTTTTTTTAAAAAAAATAAAGAGGTGGTACACCGGGTTTTAGTTAGTACCAAATCAACTAAATTAGCAGTTGGACTGTTGAGATTATCACGGCTAGCCAAGTATAGCACTGGAATGACCATATATAGCATAAACAGTAGGAGGACTAGATCTCAACTAAATTAGCACTGGAATCAACTAAATTAGCAGTTGGACTTCTACGGACAGTATTATCACAGACGGTTTCTGAACCGTTTGCGTTTATGTGTCAGTGATAATAGCTGGTTATCACAGACGATTTGTTATAAAAACCGCCTGTGATGTCCACAACATCATAGACGATTTTTTACATGAACCGTATGTGATGTCCGCAGCTTTCACAGATGGTTATTAACACGAACCGTCTGTGATGTCTCAATTATCACAGACGGTTCGTGTTAATGACCGTCTGTGAAAATATCACAGACGGTTGCTAGTATAAATCGTATGTGATAGTTTAAGTACAGACGGTTCCGTATGAACCGTCTGTGATGTAGCCGTCCAGTATAGCCTCTTTTGTAGTAATGCATTTGTGCTGTCTCAATTATTACAGAAGGTTCGTGTTAATAACCGTATGTGAAAATATCACAGACGGTTGTTAGTATAAACCGTATGTGATAGTTTAAGTACAGACGGTTCCGTATGAATCGTTTGTGATGTAACCGTCTAGTATAGTCTTTTTTGTAGTAGTGACTCTTGACTGTAGTTTGTCTTTAGGTAGCTAGGGGTAGTGAATATGGTAGTATATACGATCCTACATGCATGCATGCATGCATCGAAGTAGGTAGGTAGAGCTGCAGGGTCAGATTCGGTACGTGGATACGTATGTACCTTTCCGTTCAGGAGGCGGCAATAATCTATCTACCTCAATGGAGGCAACAGTACAATCCAGTTAGCTAGTCCATGCATACACACATGCATGCATATGCGATAATGCTACAGGGATGCATGGGCGAACACATCCGTCCATGGCTGATGAGTCACCTTACTGTTTACTGGGCAGCCCTGCATAGTCCTTCTTCTCCCCGGCCGGCCGGCCATAGCTGCAGCCCTCTGACCTCGATGTGCTCTCTCTGACTCTGATCAATCCCAACATGCATGTCGTCAACCAGGCCAGTGGCTGGCTGGCTAGTGACCCATGCATGCATGCACTGCATGGGGGCTACGAGCTCGATCATGCATGAGCTATATATCATCATCTTCTTGATCCCCACAGTCTCTCATGCATCTGCAAGCTAGACTACTAAGGCAATGTATAATACTGTGGTATCAGCTATCTACAAATCTTGTTACGTAGAACACGAGATAATATGAAAAAGAGAAAAGGAGTATAGACGATTAGATCGTCTCTTATGCAGTAGTCGGCTGTAAAAATGATAAACAAGCTAGATACGTTATGTCATGGAGAAGCTGTCTATAGAGACATAAAAAAGACAACTTATTGTATGAGTTGTCTTTAGTACCGTCTATAGATGGTATAGAGAATATTATAGACAACAGTTATTTGTACACGCTCTAGAACAGTTCGTAGAGCGGGGACTAGCTAGCTAGCTAGCTAGAGGCTCAGATTTCGAGGGCATGGACAAGACGTGGGAATGTACCGGTGTGCTCTGGGGCTCCCTGACCACGCTCGGAATTATTGGGGCGCAACCCTCCACCAGGTAGCCGTCAAGCTCCATCAGATTCAGACATCTCTCCCCGCCCCTGAATCTGTTCATCTCATTGATGTCTCGTGAAGCGGCGGCGGCAGTCAGTCAGCGTCTAGCTAGCTTAGCTTCCCTTTCTAACTGGGGCGCATGCATGCATGCAGTAATGTGTGCCGGCCGGCGTCAAAAGGCCGAGTAAAGAATCGAAAGGAAAGAAGGGCAACAGCAACGTACAGCGAGCGCTGCCTGAGGACTGCAGAGCTGAGCCTGATGACCAACCACGTAAAGAATCGACTTGAGCTTGGCGCACATCGATGTGCGTTCGTTGGTTGGCGGTAGAGATGCATGTCTTGTTTCTGCATGCCCTCTGCTGCTCTGGAGGCTACTTGATGAAAGAGATAGCTAGAGAAATTAAGCATTCATCTCGTCATCTAGGTGAGACCCACTACTACTACTATAAAAAAAAGTTATGACAAACACTTCTAAACCATCATCACAGACGGTTTTTTGAACCGTCTAAATTTATACGACTATGATAATAGACAGATATCACAGATGGTATATAAGCCGTCTGTGATAAGTCACAACACAAACAGTTTGTATATATAAAGAACCATCTGTGAAAGCGTACTATCACAGACGGTTTGTATAAAGAATCGTCTGTGAAAACTACTATCATAGATGGTTTATACCAAAAAAATCGTCTGTGATATGTGACCATTACAGACGATTCTATTTTTGGTTATATTTTTAGTTGCAGTGTATTTATATATTTGTTTTTTTCTGCCAAGTTCGGTCTGTGGTTGATATCCAATTTATTGTCTGATTAGTAGGAAACTAGAGGCATCCATAAAGATGAGAGATTTGTTGTCTAATTAGTTCTGCCAAGCTCTATGCATTTCCGAGCTCCAGTAGTACACCCATCTACTTGCAGTCGGAGTGCCATGGTCGAAGCGTCGTGGTCGAAGCCGTGGTCGAAGCGTCGAAACCGTGATCGAAGTGCCGTGGTTGAAACGCCATGATCGAAGTGATGTGGTCGAAGTTCTGTAAGGGAGTTTCTCTGCCACGGGGGACTTCTTTCCTTTAACTCCTACGCACACAAAATCACTTCCCCAAGTCACTACTGCAGCCCCAACCAAAAAGCTACGTCACTAACACAACAGTAAAAACACACACAACAATTCAATTTTGATACCTTCCAAAGCGATTTAGTAGTAATCACTAACCGTATGTAGTAATCACAACACAGACGGTTCCATCGAACCGTCTAAGATGAGTCGTCCAGTATAGTCTTTTTTTATAATAGTGGCCTCATATATATCTAACTAGCTGCAATTAATTAATCTAGCTAGCTAGGTCAGACCTGAGTAATTTAAAATTACCAACATAAGTTGCTGATACATATACAGATGAGCGCCTCACATTTCACAAAACAAAACACACGATTGGCATATATATACCGTCCCATGTAGCAGTATACATGGCTCTCTTTCGGACAGAACAGAAAAAAGGAAAGAAGACAAGCGAGCATAATTCCAGAGGCCATCCAACAACATACATACATACAAGAAGCTAGCTAGCTAGGTACTTTGAGGCAATTCATCAGCTGGTTAGAATCGTTAAAATCGGTGCTATTTAAAAGGTACAAGTACACACACACACAGTACATCTATCTTGTGTTTGCGTCGATGCACCATTTCGAGAGTGACAAGCAAGCTACATATATATGCACGGGGCCATGATCGAGATGGATGTAAGCACGGCACCACATGACGTCGTGATCGAGCTGAGTTAGAAAGGAGCTAGCTTGTCAAGTGCGGGGGTAATCGATCGAGCTGCTAGTGCTGCGTGCATGCATGAGCTTGATCTTTTATTTCCTTGCCCTTTTTTACCCCACAAATTGACGCATGCATGCATGCAGCAAGCAGAGGCAGCAGACGAGTCAGTCGCAGATGCAGGCAGACGGGGCTAGCTAGATAGCTAGCTGAGGGAGGAGGTGTAACATCACTGTCCCCGGTGGCGCCAAGGCGACGCCAGATGACCACTGGAAAGGTGCTGCGTCACTGTCGTCCCTTGGCTGGCGTGGCAGCACCTTTCCTGGGATTCCCCACCGCCGCGCCCGCGCGCCAAATCGCCCTCCAACTAATGGAAAGATCGGGCCATCCAATAGATATGCTTACTCCATCCCTTGCACAGTGTTAGTCCAGGCTCACTGTCATCCTGCATAGACCAAAAAGTTAATTTTTATTACGTACATTGCAATGGTGAGAAATGTGCATGGGTACTTATATGTATACAAGTGAAACGGAATACTATTGTGTTGGTCCACTACTAGTAGGAGCTCAGATTCAGATCACACATGCATACACAGTACATACAACAGTTCATCAAAGCATTTGTTGGAACCTTTTTCCGACCGGCGGCGCGGGCATTAATTGGGATGCATGCAGTTCGTTGTTATTAATTGCAAGTAGCATATTTACCTGAACTGCACGACGATACAACATGTTATAATATTGTTATCTTTAATACATACTCTATTTTCTATAATTAGAATATAATTATATTTGTTATATAACTCTAATATCTATATATAATTAATCTGAATAGTTATAATTTGGTCATCACCAAAATAAGTGGTAGGGATTCTTCTCTCTTTTTTTTTGATTAATATGATAATTTCTAGTTTTTTCTTTTTTTAGGATTATTGTGGGATTTTTTTTACCTCAAAACAAAAGATATGTCTTAAATATCACCAATTGTTTTATTTATATGGATTTGAGAAGCGTATGATTAGGTTCGATCGATATACGTGTTCCGCGAGTTACACGCGGACGCTGAAGTTTGGTTAGGACTCAGCTGTGGAGTGCAACACAAAAAGGTCAATCAAGTCAGCGTCACCAGTCAAACTTAAGATCGACAACGCACAGTCATATTGACAAGTGGAAAAGTCGCCGACTTGGACTTAAACATGCGTAATATGTACCGAACTTAGACCAAGTAAACCACGACAAACTCTTTCACTCTGAAATTCAATATAGATTATTTATATAGTACATTAAGTATTGTGAGCTCGATCGCGTCGTGTTATGCCGTCGCTTATATATGCAACTCAGGAAAAGACTAGGGCTATATATGGTCGGCGTTGCTATTGTTTTCTCAAAGCATTACCCGGGCTAATTACATGTACTAGTTAGAGACCCGTGCGTTGCAACGGAGTCATAAAAATAATGAGACGGAACTTATTGCCTGTCCAACTTCACACATCAAATATTGGAGAGCAAGCGACGAGAGAGAAGGGTGGTCAGAATGCGAGAGGAGATGAAAAAAGTGGAGAGGATGGGCGGTTGTATCCTGAGAGAGAGAGGAGAAGAGAGACGAATGATCCAGATCAAATCGGATGGCTGAGAAGAGAGAAGTGAAGACGGACCAACCACCAACTCCTTCTTTTATAATAGTAAAGATATAACACAACGCAACAACCGCAAACTGGCTCTAGATCTCTCATCACCCGTCAGATCGATCTTCCTTTCGATCAAACCTCCGCGACCAACACATGTCCTTCCTAATATTCCAAGACATGCAAGAAATACTTTCTCTCCTTTTTTTTCTTTTATGTGTCAATCCTTTTTGGTGGTGTTGACTGCTAGGATTGGAGCTTAACTTCCACTAGCTTCCTAGTTTATTAGATCTTTTTGGTGTTTCTTTTAACTAAGTACACATATATTGGTCGAGTGATTGATCGACCAAGCGTGGACGACGCAAGGCTACCTACTCTCACAAGGCCGACAAAGAATGGCATAAAAAATATTCCTTTTTACAAATTTTAATTAATTTCGAATGGCCATCGCCAACCACTAAAGCAGAACCAGTACTACAAATACACTTACAGTTCTCCTAGATTACACAATTCATTACACGCTCTTTTAATTACCAAAAACAGCTAAGCATGATGAAACAAGATAAGGTCGGTCCAAAATGGGTGGCAATTGGCCATGCGATATTGATATCTTCTTGCTACTACCAAAATTTTCTACTATCTGCTGGCTAGTCGTCAACGTCATACTCGACTAAAGTAAAAGCTCAAGTTTTTTTTTTTAAAAAAAATCTGACCTATTCAATAACATGTTATGATGGAGCCCGTTCACTAAGTATATCCATCCTCAACCTAGAGACGCACGACTCGTCATGCACAATTAAGCGTACGTGCTACTCACTTGAAGTCCTTAATCACTGTACTTAATTTTAAAATGGAGAAATTAGAGAGCTTGGCTAGCTGTTAATAGTGCAACCTCGTGACAAGAGCTAGCCATGCATATATAGCTAATTTTTCTTTGCAATTGTTATATAGTTTTGTCCTGTTGTTGACAGTGCACGGCCATCTTTGCCGCTGTAATTCCACTCTATACCGATAGTTTGCAGCTTCCTATACGCCGTCATCTAGCTACTAAACTTTGGAATTTCTGGGGAGATGGAATGATCAGCTGATCACATGCACATCTGCTGATATACACACACGCATTCTGTTTCTTCTTGAGTTATATATGTTTGTTTTGTCCTCAATTTTTGCTCTCGAGATGGGTCGTACATATCACATGCAGGCGTGCATGGCATATCACGAAAGGAATTTACAAAGTGATATCTTATTGTTATATGGCCTGCTAGCCCTTGACAAGCAAGGTACATGACAAAGAATGTCGTCAAAAAAAAGCAAAATAAAATTTTCCTAGCTCTGCGATCATTATAAGGTATGCTAGCTAGATATTTACGAACGACAATATTAGCTAGCTCTGCGACGTTTACGAAAATATCAAAACCATTACATGCATATTCAAAGTTATTTTCACTTTTTTAGAGGTTATTCAACACCGCATCGGAGGAACAGCTTATATAATTTCATGAGGTCGATCGGTGGCTGACTCTCTGATCCAACTTCTCATTTTTAAAGCTTGTTTCTTTTAGAAAATATCTACTTAATTTACCTATTGTTGAACATAAACTTATGCTACATAGAATAAGTAAACGCAAATTGATGTACAAACATGTGGTTCTTGATCGTTGATCTGGGCCATCTATTCTCAATCTAATGGTTAATATTGCTTATTTTCATTCTCCAGCATTTTGGTCTAATTCTCATAATCTCCTTTACAACAACACACGTGTGCATGCACGCACGTCCACACACAAGATGCTGAAATAGGGCACCATGGTGCATGGGCACCATGATTTCAAATACACGAGTTCAATCCAAATTAAGGTGTGTATCGTGAGTGTTTAGCAATAACTTCACTCGCTACCCATGGTAATTTCATTAGAAATGACAATAACTTTTGGCATGCATTTTACACCTGCGCGCTGATTAATGTGTGTACATGGAAACCACAAACAAACCTAATGGTTAATTTTAATTTGCTACAAATCAAAATGGAAAAGAAAAAAGTTGCAATAATAGCAAACTGATGATTGAGAGCACTAGTGTGTGAGGCAATGCAAATAACCCTAATGACTCAAAACCACAAGTCACTTATTGATAATATGATATCGATGTGTCTGTTACTACTTACTGGTGAGGATATTCAGTGTGTGTTTGTCATTATGATCGTCGTCATCGCCATCATTTTCATCATCGACTCGTAGCTTCAACAACCGGCATGAGTCAAGGATGACTCGTTTTGAAGGGAGGGAGAATGATGAGGATATTTAGTGCATACACATCTATTTCGGCTCAAGAGGAGTAGACAAGATCAATCAAATTTTGGTGCTCGTAGTTCTATCCACAAAGTTCATAAAGTTTTTGGCACCAGTTCTCATGATTCCAATGTGAAAAATTAGATATTTGGCAAGATTTTGAGTTCTACCTTCCAACGGATTAAACCTGATGTGATTTGGAGTCTTCTACAAAAAAGGTATGGCACTTGGAAGGCATGTTGTGCAGGCTACTAGGGCCCAATTTTCAAAAGTCCATATCTTGTGCAAACGGAGTCAAATTTGGATGATCTTAGACTAGTTGAAAAGATTATTCTAAGAAGCACATCATGGATAAGGCTCCAAATTCAGATTTCTTATGGGTGCTCCGCAATATCCCAAATAATCCGACTGCAGAAATTTCAGGATTTCCTTTTGTTAGTTTTGTTTCTTATTTTAGGTGTCTTAGAAGGGCTATCTAAGCCAGTGGAAACATCCATGTAATATAGACTCGACATTATGAATTGAAATGCATGTTTGTGTTTTAGATTTTAGTTACTCTCACGATGAGGGTCTCACCATTATCTAGGCCACACGTCTGTTCTTTCTAGTTGATTTACACTGCCACAACTAGAGGGAGATTATCATCAAGCTTGTGGTTGGGCAGAACATCTATGATTCATCGAGTTATATGAGTTATTTTTAATCCTACGTCGAGAAAAGCGGGCCTGAGCTGACACAAGCAAGTAATCAGATAAGCAAGCGAGCATGCATCCAGCCAAAAGCCCACCCCACTGCCCGCATGATGCAACAGCAGAGAGAGAGAGAGAGCATATGGGATGAGGTGGTGAAAGGGATGAGCATCTCCCTGTGGGCCCCACCGGTCCCCCACAGGGCTCACGTGGGCCCCACCTCCCAGGTCGCTGTCCATGGCGCATGGCCAGCGCTCTCTGGTCTTGGGCGCGAGACGATAGAGGAGGTATCGAACCCTCTCTCGCTTATAACCAACCACTCAACTCAGTGGGCAGTCCTCCTCCTTCCCAGTTCCCTGCACAGTACTCCCGGCCAATACATCCTTCCTCATCGAACACTCCAAAACTTGGAGAGAATCGAAGAGCATGAGGTGAATAACTGGAGTGCCCGGCCGGGTCTCCGTTTGGCTTTTCCAATTTACTATTGGCTGGTTTGTGCCTGTTTGCCAGCTTCTATATATCGATCTCACTTTAATTTGCTCATGTTTTTAGAAAGACAACTCTTATCTATCTATCTAGCTATCTATCTAGCTAGCTAGCTAGCTAGCTAGTTCATTTGTTTGTTAGGTATTCTTAGATGCTGTTCTGTTGTTGTTCTTGCTTTGGTTTCGTCTCCTGTTCTCTTCTCCTGCTTCTCCTTCGTTCTCCATGCCCTCCCTAGCTCGGTGTTTCTCCTAGCCCTTTTCAGCTGCCTTGTTTGTGAGCGCAACAACTTCTGAGTTAGTTTGTTGGTTTGTAGAGAGGAGCCTGTTTGTCCTGTGGCACACAGATCCATCCATGCTCTAGCTAATCTCATGCAACTACTACTACTTGCATCCTCGATTTTGGCATGGTCATACCTAGTCTCTTTGGATTAAACGTCGTTATTTTAGTTCTCTCCATGATATTCATCTTCTTTGTTCTTAATATCGTGTATGGTCGTGCCGTATCTTATAAACTCTAATCTGATTTGGAAGTTGTTGCGCATAAGAAGGGTATCAGCGTGTAACATATATATCTCTTCAGCTTGCTAGCTCACATCACTTGCCCCTTCTCTCCTTTGTCTTTTAGATCGTCCAGACCAGAAGAGGCCGGCAGCTAGAGAGAGGAGGAAAAGGCAAACCGAGTCAGGTAGATTATATTACTGTCCAAGCTACACACACGCGTATAGTTGCCACTGCGTGACTTGGACGAGTCGGTGGTCACTGCCTTCCATGCCTGTTATTACCTGAAGCCATAAGAGAACAACACAAGGTGGTGGCGCCGCGCGGATAGCAGTAGCAGATAGCAGTTACCCAGTACGCGCGCGCTGTGCTAACTCTGCGGTGAATGGCGGCTGCCTCGTCCGCACACTTCTTTGGGCTCGGCGAAGCGCAGATGCAGCCGCCGCCGCAGCAGACGGTGCCTCCCCCTTCGCAGAACGCGGTTGCTGTCCCTATCGCGGCCGCGGGCACACCGGCGCCCAAGAAGAAGAGGAATCAGCCCGGCAATCCAAGTAAGTAAACCAACCCTCTTTCAATTCAATCTCCTTGATTGGTTACTCAATTATAAGCAAGAACCCTAATTCAGTAGTTTCCTTAATTGCTAGATCGATCTCCTTAAAAAAGATACAGTACTTCGTTCTTCTTTTTTTTTTCTCTCCGTGGATCGATCGATTATATGAATAATTGTGGATGTACTGATAAGTACTGGTTGATTGATTCAGATCCAGATGCTGAGGTGATCGCGCTGTCGCCGCGGACGCTGCTGGCGACGAACCGGTTCGTGTGCGAGGTGTGCAACAAGGGGTTCCAGCGCGAGCAGAACCTGCAGCTGCACCGGCGAGGGCACAACCTGCCATGGAAGCTGAAGCAGAAGAACCCCAAGGAGACGCGGCGGCGCGTGTACCTCTGCCCGGAGCCGACGTGCGTCCACCACGACCCGTCCCGCGCGCTGGGCGACCTCACCGGCATCAAGAAGCACTACTGCCGCAAGCACGGCGAGAAGAAGTGGAAGTGCGACAAGTGCAACAAGCGCTACGCCGTCCAGTCCGACTGGAAGGCGCACTCCAAGACCTGCGGCACGCGCGAGTACCGCTGCGACTGCGGCACGCTCTTCTCCCGGTAATCTGTTAATTATTAACCTCATCCATCAGTTACTCCACTAGCGACTCCTAACATACGGATATGATTCTTGGAATCAGATTGACTGGCTAGTGATTTTGCTTTTTGGAGTACCAGCTAGTTTCGAGTTTTTTTATGTGGGGGTAAGGTGTATATGATTGGGTCATGATGGATTCACTCATGAGCATGGAGGCCTGGAGGGCACGGAAAGGCATGAAACGGAGGTGATTTGATGCGTGGTGTTAGGGTTAGGGTTGTCACTGGCTGGCCTACCTAGCTGCTCTCTCTCTCCCTCTCTGCTGTGCCTCATTGCGTCTTTCTTGTTTGGAAATTGGGTTTGGATTCCCTCCCGTTGTGCCGGCCGATGAGAGAGAGAGAGAGAGAGAGAGAGAGAGAGAGAGAGAGAGAGAGCTGGTCGCACGTGAATTGCTCTTGTCTGGAGGGGCCGCTGGAGATATGCACTCCTGCATGCTGCCATGGTCATTTTGAGACCTCCTTTTCACCTCGGAATCCGCACCTTGCCTAGCTTCCTCTCACTTCATACCTCCTCTCTCTCTCTCCATCCCCACCTGTTCACGTGATGACATGTCTAGCAGCAAGGCCATGGCAGGCTTGTTCTCATGTGACGGATGGGATGCATCGTCCATCCATGCATGCGGGCATGCATGCAGCGGCAGCTCTATTCTTTTCATGGCGCCTGGCCTGTGCCCTAGCCAAGGTAGTAGTAGTACGTGTTACTTGTTTGTAGCAACGTACGACTGCATGCGGCTCCACGGGGAGAGGTCGATGCCAATCGACTTGCTCTGTGCCCCTATTCGTGTAAACATATCCGGTACGTTTTTTCTGTTGTGACTGATGGTTTATAGCTATTATAATATTTTTTTGGCTCTAGTATAAGTGTTTATACGAACGAATCGAATACCGATAAGCTGTTTTGAAAAAGCTATCCTGATGAAGCGCTTCAAAAAGGTGACAAAGAATTCGATCTGTTTGTTTGTTCGGAGAAAAGTATAACTCACAAGCTGAAAAGAATAAGGTATAGTAAAGATAAGGCACATATCGGTATTTGGAATTTGGAACCTAGTATGCAATATTGTATATATGTGGGTTGGAAGGGGTACAATCTTTGGGCATCACGTTTACATCCCTTCCGTTGGTTTTGCCTTTCCAATTCTGGCTAACTCGAATGCTTTTCACGGGCTACAGTTTGTACAGTCCACCCCTAATTTGGTACTGTCATATCAGTAAGCTAGCATAAGTGAAAGCTAGCTGCTTACTTTGTTAAAAAATATATGCCGTTTAATTTGGACATTGCATGGCATGGGTTTTATATCACTAGTATGTTAGCAAAACCAATTATAAAACATTGTATTGTGAAAGTACCTGACAATAAAAAAAATATAATGGCATCATTTCCATACTATTAATCTAAATATTTCTTTAGCAAGCAAAGTTGGAAAAATTACTACATGTGTTTTGAATTTTTGAACAGAGGGGTAGCGATTGTTAATGCAGTACGATGTCTGTAAGGTTAATCAATTCACTAGCTGTGCCGGTTTAATTACTTCTACACACATTACATATATTGAAAAGCATCTTTTGTTCATTATCACAACGATTTGGTTACCGTTCGCCAAAGATACTAAATGACATGCACAATCACGCAATCACGCGTTCTGCCAGTGCAAAATAAATGTTCAGTTAAATGTACTCCCTCCGGTCTGAATAGATGTCATTCTAGGTTCTTGCACAGCAGCCGAAAAAGTATACAGATGACCACACATTACCCTCATTCGAAACATTCGTTAGGTTGTTCATTGTTCTTGGATGATGTGTGTTTTCTAGTTCATAGTAGTTAAATGAACGTGGAAATATATAACCATATAGATAATAAAGGGGAGGGGCGTCTCAGGATTTTTTTTAAAAAAAATACCTCGAAATCATAGAATGGCATCATGTTCTTTTTAGCTTTTGGCTTCAGATTCTCCGGAAGCCGAAACAAATGGGATGACTTTTCCAAATGGCTTCTTGAAACTGTTTCTTCAAATGGCTTTCTAATCTCAAAATCGTATGCACCGTCTATGTTCGCGTCTCCATTTTCTGTCGATATCCCGAAAAACACAGATAAAAACCATTATTCACAGCCCAAAAGAATGGAGGTACCGAGGGAGTACCAATCTACACTAATTGGATACTATTGTGCTGTGTACTACTAGTACTGCATTTTAATTACAACCAACAAGTTTGTGTTGCTTCTTACGATTTGCATGCCTTGCGTAAATTACAGGCCAGCCAATATGAGATTACCTGGCCTAAAAACTTCATAGATCCTAAAAACACATGTAATGCAACACCTATATACGTGCATTTTGACAGACAGGTGTATGGAGTATGTAATTTTGTTAATGGGGTTGTCAATGTATACATATAAGGTGATTTTTTTTCTTAAGCGTAGGCTACATGCATTTTTAGTAACTGGATCTAAACAGAATCGGACACATACAAACTTCACAAAGCTAGTCTAACAGCTAGGAAAATCGACCTAGTTAGCATTAACGAAACATCAAACAACTTACAGAGCAAAACCATTTTTATGTTTCCTAAAAGGGAGTGACTATTGCACAGGCGCATGAAATTTTTTTATCTCTCGGTCATCTGAAGTTGCACTCTCAATCACCTGAAGTTGCAGGTGATTTTTTTTTAGGGGGGGTGAATATCTGAAATTGCTGGTGTTTTTTTTAGGGGGCTGCAATTTCAGTTGATTGAAAGTGCAATTTCAGGTGACTGAGAGATAAAAAAATTTATGTCGCCTATGCAATAGCAAAATTGTTCCTAAAAAACTGATTCTATGTACAATTAATTTGGTGAATAAAATTTTTACGCAAACACATACTTGTTATTTCACAACTTTATTTTGAATGTATATACCTTAGCCCTTTGTACCAAAGAAGCACTGCAGTCTGTACATGTAGAATTGTCTGGGATTGTATTTTACAAATAGGTATGCCACGTTAACATGTTTCCTGGGTTTGACCCTGCATACATGGGCGCATTACAGGAGGGACAGCTTCATCACCCACCGCGCGTTCTGCGACGCGCTGGCGCAGGAGAGCGCGAGGATGCCGCCGATCGGCACCGGCCTGTACGGCTCCGGCAGCATGGCCCTCGGGCTCTCCGGGATGGCCGCAACCCAAATGCCGACCCTCCAAGTCCAGGCCCACTCTACGGGCGCCACCGCCATAAGCGGCAACGCGGCGGCATCGCAGTTCGAGCACCTTATGCCGTCGCCCGCCGGCTCCCCCGCGTTCCGCCCCGCGCAACCGATCTCATCGTCGCCCTCGCCATTCTACCTTGGCAGCGCCGAGGACGGCCAAACCCAGCCCGGCCACAACTCACTGCTCCACGGCAAGCCGGCCTTCCACGGCCTGATGCAGCTGCCGGAGCAGCACCAGCCGGGGCATAACAGCCTCCTCAACCTGGGGTTCTTCTCGGGTGCGAACAGCGGCCAGGACGCGCGCCTTGTCTTCGCGGACCAGTTCAACTGTAACGCGGCCGGGAACGGCCGCGCTGGTGTCGGCGATCACGGCAACAGCAGTACTAACACTGAGTCGGGGAGCATCTTCTCCGGGAACATGATGGGCAATCAAATGGCCGGCGGCAACAGCTTCTCTTCCTTGTACAACTCTTCCGAGACTGTCGCGCCGCCGCAGATGTCAGCGACTGCGCTGTTGCAGAAGGCCGCTCAGATGGGCTCGACGACAAGCTGTGCCGGCGGAGGCGGCAGCGTGAACTCGCTGCTCAGAGGGCTCGGAAGCGGAGGCGCCTTGAACGGGAAACCTACCGGATCTGGGTTCATGGCTGGGGAGAGCTCGTCGTCGAGGAGGAGCACTTCGCAGGCGGAGAACGAGAGCCAGTTCCGGGACCTGATGAACACGCTCGCGGCCTCCGGGAGCGGAGCCGGCGCGGTGTTCAGCGGCGGCTTCCCCGGCGTGGACGACAGCAAGCTGAGCACGAGAGACTTCCTTGGCGTCGGTGGCGGCGTGGTGCGGAGCATGAGCGGCGCGGCGGGGCTACCGCTCCGGCACGGCGCCGCCGGTCTTGGCATGGCTTCATTGGACCCAGAAATGAAGTAGGAGATCGAGCGGGCAAACGCATGCAAGGTAAGCGGTACCATCCTATTAGGGTTCGTGCATGGAGTGATTAATCCATGTGACCGACCATTCTGAAGCAGTGCAGTCTGCGGTGTAGCGTAGTTCGTAGGGATGGATCAAACAATTAAGAAATAACAGCGTGCGAATTGAAGGCCGGACGATTTAATTTGTTGCTCGATCTATTTGTAATGTGTTGGTACTTAATTTTGGCTGGGATCAATATTGGTATCTATCAATATTTTGATGTCATCATCATGTCTGATTAAGAATACACATTTCCCCTGTATTACATATGGGCCTCTTAGCCCTGTTTAGAATACACGAATCATGTAGAAATTCTGAATGATTAATTTACATTGTTTCCTTGTAAAATGACTGTGATGTGTGTGCACACGAGCAAGGTTAGCACATTAATTTATTTGTAATGTGTTGGTACTTAATTTTGGCTGGGATCAATATTGGTATCTATCACTTTGATGTCATCATCATGTCTGATTAAGAAGGCTGAGCGTGCTAGAAAACAAGCAATATAGTGAACTGAAGGTGTTTCCACGCGAAGAGGGAGATAGAGAGATTGCATGCAAATTAACCGATATATAGTGAACTCAGTGTATTTTTTACTATAATATTTTTATTCACTATGTCTCAAAAAAATATACTATTTAAAAATTAATTACTATAAACAATATAAATATAAATTAAAAATAAGTCTGACCGAACCAAGCCAAATCAGAATGTGATGTTTGCTGTCTGTGAAGGTCATGTCGATAGTAGTACCACCGGCCGGTTGGCATCACTTGGATCGTAACATCTCGTGAGGTGTCGTTTTTTTATCTTACTGTTGATTGAAAGATCGATCGGAATGTACTCGACCAGAGCTTTTTAGGCGTCTAGCCAAGTCAGAACTTTCAAAATATGTCTTTTTGCCTTGCAAAATATGTCTTTTTGCCTGAAAGTATGCGCAGAAACCAATCTGGGTCAACCGAAACATCGCAGGCCCTTGAAGGCCAAACGGGACCGTCGTTCCGTAGGACGGCACTGCAAGTCGTAAGGAATTTTTTTCTACGTATTATCAATTCTATACAATAAAATATAAATTCACAAATTCACTAAAACTAAAAGATAAGAATCACAAAGATCGCTGAGACATCTGTCTTAATCAGTCTGACCGCTGGCTTAGGTGCGGTCTAACCACCAGGTGCACCGGTCTGACTGCTTAGTTCCTTGCGGTCTGACCTCTCGTCGAGGCATAGTGCAGAGCTATATTGCACACGATTCAAGAAACGAGCTAACTTTTAAACCATTAATTCAAATGCATTGAAACTTATCACAAACCCTTCCTATGATGTCAAGAAGCTATTCTAATCATAGATCGTAAAGATCGATGTGATAGTTCGACATTTATTCAAAATGAGGAATGTTGCATCAAAACCGGGCACAAGAGTGAAACCCTGATCTATCTTGCTCGTGAGTCCTTGACGATCTAGATGATATTGGATGGATTATTACATGTCATAGTAAGCTAGATCATAGCAAGAACTTAAGGCAAAAGACCCACAAGAGCGAAACATCAAAATCACTTCTCTCTTGAGAAAAACCGAGCAAACTCAAGAACTCTCCCTAAAAGATGCCTAGATAGATGGGATCTAATATCCAAGAGATATCTCAATATTTTACACATCATTGGCACTAGAAAAGATCAAAAAGAGAGAAATCCAAATAAGAAAGCCAAACAGAAGTTGAAACCAACAATGGAAAGATCAAAAAGAGATACTACTATAGAACATCATTGCCAAAGTGAAGAAGATTAAGAGCGACAATGGAAAACACAAGGAAATTAAAACTTTAATATTACTTTATTAGAGAATCAGCAGAAATTGAAACAAAATTTTGAAACATGGGACCAGTCCACTTCTAACCAAATAAGAGTAAATACAAAAAACATAAATAGTGGTAAGCCACGGTGCTGAAAACTTGGGTACTCCCACCTATGCATGTTGCTATCACGCCACTAGCCTTTACCTGAGAATGAAAATAACAGTGTGAAATTTGGAAAACTCACCAAGTACCCAACAGCGGTTACAATCAAGGTGTGTAAAGGGCAGGCAATGCAAGCAAGCAATTGATATAGGTTACGTGCAATGAAAATAGGTGTTGCAGTTTACGACCATCCTGGCAGTTGTTACGATCACTCTGAGTCTGGTTACGACCATGTTGTGTCTGCTTCGACCATGCCTTCTAGCTCTGACCACGTACTTGCAAACCTATGAATTAAATTTTAATTGAGTATATACATTAAGAAATGTCTATATTCTAAAGTTAGAGGACTAATTAAGAAATGAATTGTAATTTGCAAACATAATAAAAATATCAGATTCAGAGCAAAACTTCTTCTCAGTTCTCAGTAATGCCTCTTGCCGACTGCGGATTGTCGACTTGCCCTCTTCTTTTCAGTGTTTTCACTCTAGTCCACTCGGTTGGAACTCCTCGGTCGGTCACTCCGCCTCGCCCTCACGTGAGCAAGCGGTCGTGAGAGCCGCCAGCAGTTCAGCACTGGGTGCGGGCTCCCAGCACCGCGTCCGCCTCCCACCTCTCGCCTCCCGGCTCCCGGCGTCCTGGCTCCGCCTCCCGCAGGGCAGCGGACGGCGACCCCGCCCGGCAGCCCGGCTCCGCGCCGCCTTGCTCAGCCCACCACCCACCCACCCACCAGGTCCCAGCGACGGCGCGACCCGCCTCGGCCCTTTCCCGTCGTCCCCGCCTTGGCTCCAGAATCCAGATCTCGTCGTCACTCGTTGGCACGCGTCACGGGTGAGCAATTGATTGGGGATTTGGGAATTTGGGGGAACCGGGAACGGGAGCTCGGGAAGGGAATGGTCAATGGTGGGGATTTTGGTCTTTCAGATTTGGGGAACTTTGGGAGCACGAGAACAGCTGAACAGGGCAACACGTAATGGATGTGTGGGCGGTGGGCTCGTGGGCTTGCATTTCTACTTCTTCGGCGGTTTGGTCCTGTTTCTTCTCCCCTAGCTCCGTGCCCTTTCTTCTCTTCAGACAGCTCTTTCTTATCATTGGCGTCGTGGCCAGTGACTGGTCGCCGCAGGAGGGCGGGGGGTTCGGCAATGTATATTAACAACCAAAGTTTTAAGATTGTTGGCTGTCTAAGATGACGTGGGGGGAAAGAGAGCGGGAGTGGTTGGCAGCCGCAGATTAGCTCTCGCTCTTTTTTTTGAAGGAAGTTGTGTGGGCACGTGAAGCGTGAGTAGGCGCGCAGGTGCGACTAGCGTCCAGCCGTTCCTGTAGCGAGGGGTGTACGCATGCATGCATGCATGCATGCGTGCGTGGCTCGATAGAACGTACGTATATATTACAGAGCTGCATGCGCTACGTGCTGCGTGTGTAGATGTGCGCCAAACATTGGTTCGTAATTGCTGTGAGTGCATTCTACCGGTAGCTACAAAAAAACATCTATCGTAGTCAATACAAACAGCCCTTATATGCAAGAACTCTCTTTGACTCGAGTCTTGACACTCTACACCCTGCATGCATGCAATTTATATGCACAAAAAAGAACAAACAGTGCGCATGCATTTACTCGGAATTATTGGTATTGAATGATTAATTTACATTGTTTCCTTGTAAAATGACTGTGATGTGTGTGCACACGAGCAAGGTTAGCACATTAATTTATTTGTAATTTACATTGGTATTGAATGATGCATGCATGCGTACACGAGATCCGAGTTTAGAGGTTAAGCGAACTTTTTACAAAATTCAAATGCGTAAAATGGACTTATTCCTTAAATTAAAAATAGCGCCGCTTGTAGAAACTAAGTAGATATCGTCGAATACAAGGACGACCTACTTCGCCCATGAATCCCTACTTACTCACTTGGGAAAAAAATAGAGAGCAATTGCTGCTTTTACACGTACGCTTCCTTAGCAACCTGAGCAGAGTGTATTGAGAGGACTAAAACCTCTCAATACACAGAGCTTCAAGTGATGTGCAGATTGGGTCTTCAGAAAGTAGATTTGATAAGTTTTTTCTTCATAAGATGAGTTCACGAGGGCGCGGGACAGATAAAAATGTGCAGCACAAGGTAAGGCTGATTTTCTTTCTTTCTTTGTTATTATAGATTCATTCATTCAAAAAGTATCAGTCGATGGATGCTGCAGAGCATCCACAAGCACATAGCTGCTCAACTAGCTAGCCTTAGTACTAGGTAAGTAGGTATACAGATGAGCTAGCCACATGGTCCTTCCAAACGCAGGTAGTCGTACATGACTCCCTGGAACGGGCTCTGGCTCCTCGCCTGCTTCAGATAGATGGTGTTCACCCCTTGAACAAGCCAAGCACCACTCACATCGACGTTGAACAGCCAGTACAGCCCGTGGATCCCATGCCTAGCTATCGCGTTGTCCCTGCCGATCAGCCCGGTGGTGAAGTGAGGAGCACCCCTGTCCTGATCGTTGAAACGAACCTGAAGGACAAGGTTGGCTATCCATGAGCAAATTTCGACGATCGCAATTGGTAAGAAAAATGGAGTGCGCATAATTAAGCAAAGCAAAGCATTTCTTGTTTCTGAAAGAACCTGCAACTCAGCGAGCGCGGAAGACGCAAGCGCCACTCTGAACTTGTAGGTGCTGTTAGGAGTGGCACTGTCAAGACTGAACTTTATTTGCCATGTGGTTGGCTGGTAAGTATTCTGATCAGTTCTTCTGCAGTGGAGATAAGACACAGATGTTAATTAGCACTAGACCACTAGTTCATGTAGCTCTGTGCAAACAGCTGTGTGACATCCGTGCAGACATAAGGCACCTGTTAACTTGAGCATAGAACCAATCGGTGCTGTAGTCGCTTTCGCCAATTGTATATACCAGATCACGGTCTGGATACAGTTCCGCGTATCTTTCCCAAAGTCCATACTGCCTAAACCTGTAATAAACAATCAGAACACCATGTCATAAGAAATGATGATTACCTGATTAGTAGATGTTTTAGAAGTCAGTAGGTAGCCAGTCTGTTTCACCTGTCATCAGGATGATTGATGTACAATCTATTGACATAGTTGGGGTTAGGGTCTGGGACATAAAACTCAGCAGCGGATCGATCAGGAATTCCGATCTCCCACATCGTCGGACCGTCCCTTGGTGGTTCATACACAAGGTCACCAAGATGGATGTCATCTCCTGAACAGCAGTTCTGAATATCTCAGGACATCACATTAAAAGTTGCAGCTTGCAAGAGTATACATTTCAGTAAGATGCTGACCTGAAGATATGGTTAGTGTAGCATCAAATTTGTAGTCCCCTATAAAACCTGGAACCCACCCATAAAGGTTGTAGTCCCCGGTTACAATGTTCCTTATGTAGAAGCTCCCATCTGCATCCGCTCTACACCAGAACTGGTACCCCTGCAGCATTGCAGTTTGCGAGAATAAACATCACAATCTAATAATATACACTGTAAATCGCTCTAAAAGAAGAGCGTATATAGCATGCATTACCTTGCACTCTCGTTGCCAAGATCCAGCTTCTCCTGGTAGGGCTAAGCCTACATAGGCTGCTGTGGCATAAAGGGCCTCATTATCTAAATACCTAAATGACATGATGAATTAATTACTAAGGGATGTATATAATACTGAATTACATCTTGGGTAAATCAAAACTTCTAAGCTACTACAGCTGTAGAAAACTGGGAAATGTGCTCAATACCTGTCTTGAACCAGTAGTCTACCAGAGACACAACCTCTCTGCTTGGTCTTCTGAAAATCCTCTGAAAGTGCAAAACTATATGGCCATCTCTCTTTCTGAATCATCATCTGATTTCACAAGGTAAATGAGAGAAAAGTACCAAGTTACTGTAGTGTTTATAAGACTTTTTTTATTTTGAGAGGAAGTGTTCATAATACCTTTTTTTTGAGGACATGTCCACAACACCGTTTTTTAAGAGAGAGTGCTCATAACACTTTAGACAAGAGAACTAATCACTCAGCCTTAATCGAGAACAGTGTTCACTAATTCGATATATTAACAGTGTCCTTAGGTTGCGTGAAAACAGACTTGTACTATCCTTAAGAACTTATTTAATCTGAAATCACCTGAACTTTTGCATCCTCCCAGAGTGGACTTGGGTCACTTCCGTCCCAACAGGAGTTAAGGTACATGAAGACTGGTCCATGAACCTTTTTCCAATATTCTCCATTCGTGAACTTGGGTGCAAGGTCATCCCCAGCATAATGAGTACTAAGAAACATCTGAAATCAAATAAAAAACTCTTACAAAAGATAGTTCCATATCATCAAATAATCTGAGCTCGATTTCAGTCTCTTTGTAGATTCTAGATCATCATAATGTCTGGACTTACAGCCAGCATAGTGGGTCCGACATGAGAGGTCAAGTCCTGCTTGAGAGGTCCTCCGGTCCGAAACTCGTCACTCGGAGTGATCTGCCAGAAGCCAATTGGAGGATCGAGTGATATCCATCCATGAACATTATTGTACTGGTCTTCACACGAGTACTGGTACTTGTCATCAACCTTGAGAAACAAATCAGTAGTGTCCAGATTCTTCAGAATGTAGTCAGATATTTATCATGGATAACTATCTTATATCTCCGTCAGCTTACCTCCCCTCTGAGTTCAGGATTTACTGGGTCCGCAAGGAGGACAGCCTCAGGGTACGCTAATTTCTGGCCTCGGGGAGGCAATCGATCTTCAGGCATCGGCATTGTTCTCTGCCTGTTGTCAGCCAATGCCATGTAATGGAACCTGAAATTAATTGCAGCAAAACATAGATTCAGTGGACAGCAAAAGTCAGTGAACAGCAAAAAAATCTTAAATCTGGGAACTAGGCCAACTTGTCTTTCCGAAGCTTGAAAGCCACCCTGGTCTCTCCCAAGCCAAAATCAGGCCACCCTTCCTTATGCTCATAGATTCCATAGGTGTAGAATCCCGAGCAGCCACGCAGCACAATGAATCTGCACAGACATGCTTCCTCTGTTAAACATATTGCTTTTTCTGGAATAAACTGATGACAACAACTCCACTGTCATGCTTGTGCATCGATCACCTCTTGTCAATGTTCAAGGGAGCAGCTTTGCCTTCCAGAGAAGGATCCCATGTTCTGGTGAAGGAGACCTCGGCCTGGTTTTCATCGTGATATACGATGCGGAACTCTGTGCCTTTGATCCTGCGTGAGAACGTTCAATGTAAGATACATCTGGGCTTTCTCTTGAAAAAAAGGAGGTATCCATAGAGAGTAACAGTCTGAATTGTGAATTAAGAGCTCTTACACATCAAATATGCCAGTTCTCTTTCCAGGTGGATTCCAAACAATGTCCCAGTACCTGACAGAACATGCAGTAACATTACTCTTACTTCAATTGCATCATTTATTTGCATGACAAATAAAAAGGGTTCTTGATTAATTTTAAATTCACAAAAGTAATTGAAGAACAAATGTACACTTGCGGCAAAATCCAAGTAGCACCAATCTTTTGTACAGTTGTACTCAACTAAACATAGAATAAGAGGAGAAAACATGTAGGCAAAATTGGTACCCTCTGTTGTCTTCTTTGTTACGAATCTCCATCAGATTATCCACACCGTTATACCGCACGCCAGTCACGATCCCGTCAGGGTTCGACAGTGTCAGCTCGAAGATGTCATTTTTTATCTCAACCTGCACATGAATGCAACACATACATACACGCACGCAACCACATGGTTCACATGGATCGATTCAACCTCACACAGCAGACAAACAATGCAGAGGCAGGTAGACCAGCACTTACGTATCGGTCGCTGACCTCAACCTTGACGCTGGCGGTGGCGTCGACAGCCGGAGACGCCGCCCGTGGAGGGCCCAAGCAGCAAGGCACAAGGTTCTTGAAGCTTAGGCAGATGGACATATGCATGAGAGCCAAGAAACCAGCACAATGCGTGTATACATATGAAAGTGGCTGACTGAAAGTCTGAAACACAACAATGGCAATGCCAAGTGTATGGGCATGGAGTCATGGACATGCATGTGTAGTAGTAGCAGTAGTAGTACCTAAGTTTCCCCATGAGATGACTGGATGGATCAATCAATCACTTGTTCCACTGCTTCGACGTTTGTGCTGGTTGCACTTGGATAATGTGACGGTGCTTAGACGGGTGGTTATCCCTTGGTTTGGAATGCAAGAATGCGTGGAGTTGAAGCCAAGGAGGAGGATGGCAATGGCGTCGTCCGTCTCTTTAATTCTTCGAGGTTGATCGGTACACTTTGTGTGTGCTGCGAGATGGATGATTCCTTCAGACTTCGTTGGAAACGGAACCTGCAGGAGAGGAGAAGATGGAATACAGTGACCTGTAGCAAAAGATAGGTGTCAACGATGGGATTAAGAAGGGATTAACTTCCGCAATAAGAAAATATATTTTTCTAAATAATTGATTAGTTTCTTAGTATAGGAAGTAGTTAATTAACTTCCCCAATAAGGACATCTATCTCCCTGAATAATAAATTATTTTCCTAGTATATAGAGATTAGTTAACTGATATCTATTAGTTAGAAGGGTTGTCTATTTTCCTAGTATAGAGAGTAGCTAGTTAACTGATATCTTATATATTTGTTAGAAGGGTTATCTATTTTTCTAGTATAGAGAGTAGTTAACTGATATCTCATATATTAGTTAATTGATATCATATCTATTAGTTAGAAGGGTTATCTATTTTCCTAGTATAGAGAGTAGTTAACTGATATCTTATATATTAGTTAGAAGGGTTATATATTTTCCTAGTATAGAGATTAGTTAACTGGTATCTTATCTACTAGTTAGAAGGGTTATCTATTAGTAAGGAAGGTCAGCAATATAATGAGGCCTATTTAGCATTATGCAAGAAATAAACAAAGTTTAGTCCCTAACGAGTTGGCTAAAGATCAAAGACTCCTTGTTCGTCAAGAAGAGTCCCAGTCGAGCTTGGAGAGAAATCTCTCACCTCCCTGGCTATCTACCGTACCACCATTCCCACCTCCCACCAATTAACCTGCTCTATAACCTACTAAAATGAGACCGCATGTCCTAAGCTGCCCGAAGGCACCTCAGGAGGCTACCCCCAAGCAACACCTGAGAAGCACCCACCCACCGGCTCGCCCTTCTCGCCGCCGCCAGCTGGTGGCAGCGATGGGACCTTTTCCGCAACTTCCTCCTCCCTCTCCTCTCTCTCTCCCACTCCCTCCCTCAACTGGCTCCTTGGGTGTTGGCCTCAGGGCACGGTCGTGAGTTTGTGCCGACATGGGTAGAGCTTGGTTGCGATGAGCTCAGTGGTTAGGCCCAAGGATGACATTGAGGTACCCGGTGGATTCAACGGCGCATAGATCTAGCAGGATCGGAGGCTAGATGCATTTGGGAGATCCAAATCTGGGGTCATCTCCAGCCCCAATGGCGATGGCAGCCACTCAAGGACATCGTTGACAACATTTCAATGGCTGTGCCTACTGTTGTTTCTCCATCTTCTCGCTGTCATTGCTACTACTACCTCAGCCGTGATAGTGGTGGCAACAGGGCCTCCTATATGGGTGTGGAGTTCATCGGTGGTGCGACGCTGTTGTTTGCGGTCGCACAGGGTGCGCACATGATTGTTGCGATGGAGGTTGGGGGTCGACCGTCCCAGTTTTGGGAAGGCTTAGTGGGTGATGGTGCGGATGGCACTCTGCAGGTGCGGCATAGCATGCGGTGGTGTGCAGCAACAAAAGGATCGACCACCTTGCCATTGTGGGGGTGCTCATTTGTGTGATGTACTCCTAAGGAGCATGCCCACCATTGAGGAGGACCGACGAGCGACCGCTCATTGCTTGATCATGTCCTAGAGTAGGCTGATCATGGGTGAGGCCCCCTATGAATGGTCTGGGTCCTTGTTGTGAGGACGGTCGTCTTTGCTTAGTGCATTGTGTGAACGTCGGCTGTGCGCACCAACCATTGCAGCATTTTGGTGGCCTAGCACCTTTGGCTCTAAGCGTCACCCCTTACTTCATGGTGTGAGTGGAGAAACCGCCCCCTCACCCTACTTCCCAAAGCTATTTTGCTAGCCATCCGGTTGTTGCATTGTGTTTGTTGTGGTTCCTCGCCCACCTGTGGTGGCTTGTCATGCTGATGGTTGTCGTCCGGTGTTGAGTTGGTGCTAGCACAGTCAATGGTGAGAGTGGGTTCGCTTTGGTGAGCCGCAGTGTGATTGCTGCTATGGTAAGCACCTGGTGTTGATGGTTGCATCTCAATCTCCGTAAAAAATTTTGTGGGAAACAATGTAAACTAAACAAAAGGATGATGCTTTACTGGGCCGAACTTGATCATTTTCCTACCACAACCCATTCCCACTTCCATGTGGTCTGGCCAGAAAACCACTTGTAGACCTAGTATGGTTTAGTAGCAAAACTAAGCAACTAGTCATGGCAGAAACCCTAGTCGATCCTGTTAATATTTACTGGAGACGACCATCTTCTCAAGCATCTCTCCAATCCCAATCTCCTGCTTCCTCCTCTCCCATTGCGACACAGCGGCCTTCTCCGCCACACTACAACAGCGGTGGATTCGACATTGCCAGTATGATCACCCATCATCATTGGCGGCCACGCCATCATCACCACGAGGCCCTAATCAGTGGTCTCAGTCGCCTGGGCCTTGTGGATGGCACGGAGCGCTTGGAAGCACATGTAGGCCAGCTTTCTCTTACGCCGGCGGGTGTGATCCTGTACCCTAAGACACACATGGTCCGTGGGGACACTGAAGAATGGATTGGGCTGGTTCATCGATGCTGGCTTAGTCTTGCTTTGAGTGCAGATGTGCATGTGTCAGCCCCTAGCCTTGGCTGGTTCGATGGACCGAGTTCATCGTGGACCGTGTCTATGACACGTGGGTCCCACTTGTCAGCCTCAGTTGAATTTCAAAAATTTCTAGAAAAAGAAAAGATTCTGGAATATTCTCTAGTCTCACCTGTCAGTCTCTCAATTCTCTCTCTTTTATTTTTTGATTTTCTTGACTATTCAACTTCCTAGAGCTCGTTCTATCTCATGCGAAGTCCGATTGATCCCATTCAAGTCTCTAAATTCGTATAAAATTTAGCCCTATTTTATGATGAATTTTATTTAATTTTTGAAGTTTGTTTATCGTCTTTTTTTGCTTTTATTTGAATTTTCTCTATCATACGAGTAGACTTTGACACATCGGAATCATTCATTGAGCAAGGTGAAGAAGTAGTCCAAGATCAAGACTTCGTTGAAGGCTAGTTGTGCAACTTGATCATGTTGAATATAGTTTTTATAAAATTTATTTGCATTTAAATTACATACATTGCTATTTATTAAAATGCCATGGGAGGTAGTTATTGTCCCAATTGCTATTTATCCACCTTGTCATTTTATACCATGATCCTTTGTCACACTAGGATGGTTAATATTAGTTGGTCATTAATATGTCACCAACCTAGGTTTGTTAGATTGCTTAGCCATACTGGGAGTTATAGAACATTTTTTTGGAACCAAATCAAATTTGATTAATGATATATGTAGTTGCTTTGTGGATAACTTTGTGCACTGCGTCGTCAGGGAGGCTTCAGGCTCGGTAGTCTACCCTATGCTCACGCGAACGAACTGCAACGACTGGGCACTATGACGAGTGAACCTCCAGGCGCAAGGTCTCTGGGAGGCCATCGAGACCGACGATTCATCCTATTCGATTAGGTTTTTCTTCGCACCAATGGATCATACAAAGGATAGATTTATTTTCAATAGATGCGGATGCCTCTCCCTAGCCTTCTAGGCATAACAACAAACATGCATAGGGCATCAAGACTTTTGTAGAAACAGCACAAATGTTACCTCACTGCCTACACAAGGATAAATTCAATTCACTGAATAAATTAAAAGAATACTACTACACAACAACACTGACATCAATACTACAATGAAGGGGACAAACAAGAATACTAAGTATTAAACAAAGCCGATCACTGTCTGAAGAATGCAGTCACAAAAATACAGGTATAACTAAAACAGAACCTACACAGAAACAACTTAACACAGAGTACAATCGTAGAACATCAACGCATAAGGATCTCCACATGCATATATACACATATATCCACACAGCACAGTTCAACAGAATGAACAGAAAGTAACAGTATATTAGTAGAACATTGGGAATGGTTCCCGTCAAAAAATATTGGGAATGGAATTAGGGATCAACCAAGATGAAAGAGGAGGGGTCGCCAATGATGTCGGTGAAGAAGGAAGCAGGCGCACGACTCCGCTCGATGACAGAGCGGATCCTCGACGATGTTTCCTTACGGTTGCAGTTACGGTTGTAGTTGTCAGAATCGTAGCTGGTGTCGGTCGCGAAGGAGCAGCAAGAGGCGTCGCCAGAGTCATGGCCGGCGTCGATGGCAAATGCGTGATGGTGGTGAAGGGCGGCAGAGCCAGGAGGTCTGGCCCAACCCCTGTCGGTGCCAAATTTGGAGAAGAGGAGGAAGGAAGGGAGGCGATGGCGGTGAATAGGAGAAATGACGAATGGCGATCCATGGTTGTGCAAGGTTATAACCTACGGGGAATTTTGGCATTTTTCAATTTTGCCCATAATTTTTTCAAAATTATGATTTAATCCTCCCCTCAGCTGTTTTTTCCATTAGACCCTCTAGAGTTCCGTTCCACCGTATAGACAGATCCTACACTGATATTGTACCTATGTGTAATCGTTGTACCAGAATATAAATATTGTAACAATATAAAATCATGGTAACATCAAATCGTTAAATGCAACAATTTCTTTTTTTTCGTAGCAATATAAATAACCTTTTGAAACAAAAATAAAAATATTGCAATAACTGAAAATCGTTGTAATATAGTATACCTATTGTCATGAAGAATAATTTGTGGCAACAACACTAAATATTGCAATAACTTTATACTGTTACAGTTTTTTCGTTGCCATCAGAAGCATCGATCGGTGACCATGCCCTCTTCGTGTCAGAGCGCAGCCTGTGTGTCTCCGCCAAGATGCTGCCTACCGTTGTGGTATGTGAGCACCCACCCGTCCCTGCCGTACCATCTTCTTCGCAGAGGCGTTTAGTCACAAGCTGGCGATGGAAGATCTATGGTTGATCTTGAAGCTTCAGGTGAACCCTGGACCGGACCGGACCGGAGGGTGCTCCTCAGCTTCCTCCACATCAAGGCCACCACAAAGGAGCGATCCGAATCGTTGAATCGCATCTTTTTTGCCTTGCAAAACAATGTTTTCTTTTCTCTAAATATGCATTGCACATCTGCACACTTTGTCATTTAACCTGACCCAAGTGGATGGATTATATGGCATATCACCAATGTTGGCCAGTTGCCCAGTTGGTAACATGGAAGGTTGAATTTTTACCTGAAATATAAGCAGAACAGCAGGCTTCACAGGTCTCAAACAATGCCGCTCAATTGCACTTTGCTGCAAAATAAGTCAAAGATAAACATTTTAGACACCACAAAAAAGAGTGGCAGAAAACGAATAACAAGAAAAAAGCTCATGCTACAAGCTATAAGCATGCAAACCACAAGCGTTAACCACCACGATGACACTGGACTACTAGACCCAGAAAGAAATGAGATGGCACACTACGACATAGAATGGAGGATGTACATTTACACTGCAAAAAATATGTACAATTCATCAATAGCTCACCAAAAAATTGGCTGGCAAAACATCTACGGCCTGGATAACTTATCTAATGATCTAATCTGAAAGGACCTCTTCCAGCTCAGGATCCTCTGGTCTGATCAACGCATCATCATCCGCTTCAGTGTCAGCTACCTCCTCTTTCTCTGCAGGAGCATCATCTGCTTCCACATCGGATACCCCCACCTCTTCATCAGTATAAATAGGAATTGTGGGCTCACCAATGGCTTTGCCTCTCTCAGTACCATTACCCGAGCCTTGCTCGTTTTGAGGGTTAGATCTGGCTACTGTTTTGTGATCTGTCTTTTCACATATACAGGTTGAGGGATTCTCGTGAAATTCCCCCCTTCCTGGCCTGAGCTCTTTGGGATCTCCCATAAATCCTTTCTGGAACAAGCACACTTTTGAGGAGAATGCATCCCATGACATGTTTCCTCTGTTCAAAAACAAGGAATAGAGCCTTTTAGCGTTTGGCCTGATTGTTCTCTTATGCCCAAAATATCTCCTGCCAAGAGCACCAATAGATGGTCAGAACTAGTAACAACCCATGGAAGGAAAACATAAAAACAGAGCAATACAACAGCTGAGCAAGGGGAAAGGATACCTTCGCCCAGCCAAAATTTTAGCCATGTTACCATTGTTGTTAGTCACAAAAGCATCACTTTCATCACAGACGATAAAATCAAGTGCAGCCATGCGAGACGAGTATTTAGAGAATGGAGCCAGCTCCTCTTTGCTTGATATTGTTTCTTTTGTGTGGAGATTGGGGAAGAGTGCTTTCAGCGGTGCTAAAGTCCTTGCACCCCCGTATATCTCCCCAGAAGCCACATATACGTGAACATCTCTTCTGTAGCCCAGTGCCTTCAACATCAGCCCTACCTCTTCGGGAGTTAATGGGCATCTACCATGCCTTCTTTCTTTCTCTGGGTTGCTAGCCTGAAATACAAAAGTAGCAGAGATTGCATTAGGCAGTTCAATCGTGACTATTTAAGTACCTATTATATGATATCATACGTACATGCAAGGCATATCATACATACATGCAAGGTTTTCCATCTCTTCCGTATAGCACCAAGTTCTCTCCTTTCCTTTTCTCCACCACCATAATAGCACCCCGAAAAGGCAAGCATATCAGGTTCAAATCTGGCATCACAAAAAGGAACAGTGTTTAGGGAAAATAAAAAAGAATGACACCATTAAAGAACTGTAGAGACAATGTATAGGAATTGAGGCGAAGTATTTGTAGCTTTGGTACAAGAAAAGTAGAAAACTAGTATTAACTTCAGACCAAGATAACATGTGCCCTTCTACCCTAATGGTCTATTAGCCCAACTGATCCGAGCCAGTCAAGTGTATAAATGCACCAACCTTACTGTTCCTGTTCCACAAAAAAGCATGCTACAGATACCCTTCTCTCATTAATAGGACCAGCTGTCACTTATATGCAACATTTGTTAGTGATATATCCTAGAGGTGATCATGGAGATAATTGTATCCAAAGATACAAATCTCGGAACCGGACAAAAACCCGCCCGGCGGGCGGTAACGGTAACCGGCCGATGACCGGAAAACCCGGGGAAAAATCAGATGAAATTCAAGCGTTAAATTTTGAATTTGGGCTGTTGCCTTCTTCGTTGTCGTCATTGCCTTCTTCATTGTCGTCAATGCCTTCTTAAACGCCATTGCTTCTCTCAAGCTCGTGGCTTGCTCATCGTCCCCACGGACGACACCAACTTTTGTGGCTATGAGCCAAACAGTAAACGAAGGGACTAGTAGGGTGAGTGAGAAATGAACTGGGCTGGCCTTTCCTTTTGCCCATGCTATATATTTATATAGCCATAAGACCTAATTACAGCAATACCCCCACAGTTATGTACTGTGTGAGGGATATACACGTCCTTTTACATGTCCTATTGGGCCTTTTTAGCCCAACAGGCCGGATGGACTTAGGTGAGAGCTACCCCTACAATAGATACGATATCTACTCGTATTGGATAAGAATCCAATCAGAGGCTCTCCGAGTTGGATACGATATCTGACCATATCGGATAAGGATCCGATTGGAGGCTGTATAAAGAGAGGCATGTGAGCTGAGGGAGGTATCCCGAGACATACCCAACCAAACCCTAGCCGCCACCTCTCAAAGTCCCTGTCGTGCGCGCTTGTGGTAGCACACGGACACATGACGTTCCATCTCTGGACATGTGGACTTCAGTAGAGGCGTTGCTACCATTGCGGCACTGATCAGGATGATCGCAAGGAAGAGACGGTTAGCCAGAGGACGATTAACTACTTCCATTACACTGACGCGCATTACGTTGAACCGACTAACTCTACTTCCGCTGCAGTGCGCGTCTAGTGGTAGCGATATATAATCTCTTACTTGTATGACTTCCTGATTTACGTGGTAGAAAATTTTAATCTGCGCTAGTGCAGCCTACCTGTATCCCAACAACATTTGGGACCAAAATTGAACTTAATACACAGCTGGAGCACGTGAGGACCCTCTTCTGAGGTGCCACTCTGAAGTAACTAGAGGTGTTCCACCAGCATGCACATGCAGTCATCTAAAGGCCGAATATATATACAACACTCATTTTTCTGCTGTCACCCCTTTCATTCACTACTTTAAACAGTTTGGCCAACAACATCTACACATCTCTTTTCACTCCTTTCCACAATCCTCCCCGCGGTTTATGGTCAATGAGGGTCTTCTTGATATAAAGACAGTAACCTCATATTTGGAATAAAATACTTGCTAAGGAGTCCAACAGTATACTCATCTTAGTTAGGGTGATGAAAGTGCTCCCTACGCTCTAAAATGGGTATCAAGTCTAATCCCCTGACATAAAGGAACTATGTGCTTTGCCAACATAAAATGTGTGTAACAGGACATATAGCATTAAGATCCCTATCACTTTGCATAAAAAAATAAAATATGCAGGCTGAATCATGAGAGCTTGAAATATGAGTACCTTAAATGAAGAGCAATAAAATACTTGCTCCTCTCCCTCATTCTTTGTATTAACTTTTCACCCATTTCTTGTATGGGGGCAGTAAATCGCAATGCATGATAGTTGACTCTGCATCTCAGCTTTTGCAGGTCAGTGTCCAACCTGTTTGCTAACCTATAATCAAATTTCGTCAATCGAACAACCTGCATCAGGTGAAAGAAGTGATATAAGGTATTTTCATATTTGAATAATGAAAGCCAAATCTTTCACATAGTCACAAAAACAATTTCAAATCTATGGGTACTTATGAGTAAAAATTATAGTTCAGACAGTGTTTACAGAACCAAATAACATTTTTCTCAATAATCTCCCAATAGAAGAAGTAAATTTGGCAAAAGTCAAACAAGTTGGTAAATGGTCATTCATTATCATGTAAGAACAGACAACTGATTACCAACATATGGAATAATTCTATTTTTTTTAATTTATATCATACACAGGAGGATGCAATAGATTAAGGCAAATGATAACAGCACATAAAACTAATGCATCTCAGTAACAAACACTGCTACAATACAATGACTTACACGTCTCTTAAGAAGTGCAGGCAACACACGGTTCAAGTAACATCGCTGAGTACATTTTCGGGGGACACGCATTCTATGAGGAGCCCACAGTTTACCTCCTATCTGTGGAAGCTCTTTCACAATCTTTACATCCTTTGATATAAATGAGATGAACCAGTCGGCATCAAAAATTTCAGCAAAGTTGCTGCAAGAGAAATGGCATTAAATATAAACCAAACGCATTTAAGTCATCTTCGAAACATGAACAGCCTTAGAAACTTAGGGGTTGGAAGTGCTCGGTACTCGAAATAAACCTTGCATCTTTCCAGAAAGATGTCTGATCCAGTTTGGGAACAACAAGTGTGGCATTCAAAATACGTGCAGCAACAACAGCATCAATTATCTGAAAAACATCACATACCTTAATTAGGTTAATGAACATAGTTATGAATATAAACCAGAAGAAATGCATTAGTACTAAAGAGTTTACTGTGAGATAAGTGAATCACTCATGCAGATTCTAATTCAATGTCATAGCAAAAATGAGGAGACTTCAAACCTCACAGGGGCTTCGACACATTCTCATACACTACACAGGACATGCCTCACTGTCATCACTCATGAGTCAATGACTCCTAACAGACTGTTATAAGTACCGACTGGAGATTAGTAAATGATTTTAAACATTGCTCGAGGAAATAGGATATAAAGTTACGTTTTATGCCAAGGACTAAAAATGTTTGGGACAGATATGATCCATGTTTACACCACTAGTTCTGAATTCATGGGCTAAGGGCTACCTATTAATTCTTTGGATGATTCTTTGCCTGGAAAACCTCATCTTTCAAAGTTCTCGAAACGACAGGAAGTTGGCAGAATCTAGCAGTGTATCAATAAGTTAGCTTCCTTGTGCATTTGTATTTCTACATCAGAATATTTCGGGTCAATTCTAATAATGAATCTAGTATTAGTTTAGCCACTTGACAATATTGTTCCACTGATCTAATCTAGCAGTGTATCAATAAGTTAGCTTCCTTGTGCATTTGTATTTCTACATCAGAATATTTCGGGTCAATTCTAACAATGAATCCAGTATTAGTTTAGCCACTTGACAATATTGTCCCACTGATCTCAAATCAAGATATCTAGCATGAAGGAAACTTAAGGATCCTCAGCATTTTGGAGAAGATTATAGTAAATGACAATGCTCATTACAAATTCAATTAACTCCAAGGCTAGTGCAATTAGAGCATATCAAGACCATAAAGCTGTCCGCATACGTGTGCAAACTGGTTGCTTGCATTCTTTGTCCTATCCATCTACATGCATCATAATATTTGTCTATTTGAACAGCAACAGCGTGGCATACATCTTACCCCTGTTCTCTGTTGATTGAGGCCTCCACTTGTAACAATCATCAAATAACGGTCTGGTTGTGTAATAACACTTGAATCTGCACAATTTGAAACACTGACTACTTCAGGTACAAAGATAACTAATCCAGCACAAGAAATAAAATGTACAAATAACTTCAAGAATATAGAATGCCTTAGCAAAACCATGAACACACATTATTCACAGGCATTCTAAAATACTAGTAGAACCCTATATGGCTATGCCAAACTTTAACCAACAGTCAATGGCAAAAACACTGCGCACCAAGGAACTTGCTGCTTGAGTTGCTGCATCCGTAGAATTTGCTAGCAAGCTTGGAACCCCAGAGGTCATCTGCCTCGGTCCAACCACTTCTCTACATTTTGAGAAAATGTAATGTATTAATCAATCCTGAACACAGAAGTTTTAATTTAGCATAATAACAACAAAATTGTTTACTTAAAGGGAAAATGTCTGCACTTCAAAATAATTTGATGTGATACAGTAAATAAAGTCCATTTTAACTCACAACTCCACAAACCAAATCTAACTCCTCCAGAAATAAAATAAAATGGAGTTCAATCCAAAGCTTGCCACCATCTCATTTGCTTAAAATGGCACATGAAATGGAGCCTAATTCAGGTACCTACCAATTAGAGCAACCATCACCAAACTAATCAATTAGTCGGTGGAAGAGGAAGCAATGCGGTGCATCTAACTCACTTTGCAACAAACTGAACAAAACAACCACCTAACCAATTGACTCGGTTAATAAAATGACGAACTAGCGCGCTTAATCTAACCAGAGAAGCGCATGCGTACCGGAACGCGGGAGATCTCGCGGCGCTCGGAATCTGCCATGCCTCCGCCGCTGGAGCTGTTCAGCTGCGCGCCCGTACGCATAGAGCGAGACGGGTTAGATCGGGAGATGTGGAGGAAAAGCGGAAGCAGCTAGGGAATTAGCGCAATACCAGGGCATTGGGAGAGCGGCGGCGGGAGGAGGCGAAGGCCGGGTGGTCCGAGAGTGGCGGCGGGGAGACGTAGAGCAACGCGACGGCGACGAGGAGGAAGAGCAGCAGGAGCGCCGCCGCCGGCAGAACGGCGCGGCGCGAGCACGGGTGGTAGCCGACGCGCCGTCGAGGCTGGACCATCTCCGGCCGCCAGAGATCTCAGGGCTGGGAGGGGGTGTCGAGGCAACGGCTGTGGTGGGGTGGTCGCCGAGACGGCGGCGACATGGGAGCCCTATGGAGTATGGATCAGTGGTCGCCGGGATGGTGTGCTTGCTATACAGCCAGCGTACGGCGAGTGTATTAACTGGATCGCAGAATTTGGGCCTGTTTTTTTCTGCTTACATTTTCATTGATATAGGTGTTAGGTTTTTTAGTGTGTACTATAATTAATTTGTAGATCTTATTTTAAGAAAATACTCCATTTAAAAGTTAGGTATTATAGTAAAAATTAAAACCCGCTTTTAGAAACCGTAAAAAATAGGCCATTTATCTTTGCGCCTTTCTTGATAGCAATGTATTTATAGGATAATTTTTTTACCAAAAGCGTACCAATATTTAGGATTGAATGCGAAAAAATCATATGAATTTTGCAAATTTTTCTGTGAAATTCTCATGATCCAAATAAAGCCTTACATAGTATGGTATGGGATACGTTAATGAACAAATATCAGGTGAGGTGAACATGTGAATTTCGTGATTTTATCAAATTTAGAAGTTTCTAATAAATATCACAAAAATAGTATGTTCTATATCTCTGCACAATATCAAGATCAAATTAAATAGGCACGAGATACGAAAAATACAAATACTTAGTCAAACACAGTGAAAATACTTTTTATTAAGTATTTTTTATCTCATAAATTCTGATGAGATTAATCTCGAAACTTCGCATAGATATATATAACCTCTCCTATATCTCATAATTGTGTTGAGAATTTTGAAAACTTTTATGTTTGATTTTCATGTATTTTCCACCGATTCACACTTTCACCGGAGACACGGCCAGGCTAACGATGCATGAATATAAATTGTTTTGCAAGCATTGTTAAAAAAAGTATTGGAGGTAGTGTGTGATACCCTCAATGGCACGAATCAAAATTCACGAAAACTTTAGCTAATAAAGGGTTGTAATTAAATTACGAAAAACTAGCCTTTTTTTAGAGATTTTGATTGTCATATTCTAAAATTAGTTTGAGCAAGAAATTTGATCAGTTTTGTAACATAAATTATGAGGCAATATATCTAGCTACAATAGTGAGTACATAGTATTTTTTCCACAGGAGACATAGCACCAAAAGAGTTAGAGATTGCTAGTGATTACCGTGTGATTTTTATTTTTTATACTCCGTAGAGTTGCCTGGGACAACTAAGTTCTCGGTGCTTTATCATTATGCTCCGCAGAGTACACCGAGGTGCAGGGCCACCGTGTGATTTTTTTACTCCACACAGTTGCATGGAACAACTAAGTTCTCGATGCTTTATACTCCGTAGAGTACGCCAGGGCGCGAGGTCACCGTGCGATTCTTATACTTCGTAGAGTTGCTCAGGTCACGAGAGGATCCCGACGCTGGACTCGGACGAGCTAGAAATGGTGGAGAGATGTGCTATGGTCATGAAGTGGTTGTGGCGAAGCCCTTGATCAGATCATGGCCGAAGTAAGGGTATACGATCACGAAGTGGTTAAGGCAAAGCTCACGACTCTATCGTGTTCGTAGAAAAGCATACGATCATGCGGTGGTCATAACTAGGTGCACGACCATAGCATGTTCATACAAGAGGCCTAAGACCTCGCGGAGGTCGAGGCAAGACTCACGGCCGTATCATGGTTGAAGGAAGGGTCTACGATGACGCGACCACTAGGTGGTCAGGCGGTTATTGACGACAAAGTCACGATGAGGAAGTGGTCGTAGAATACCCAGCAGAGCTGAGGTTGATGAAGTCGGAGGTGCGGAGCCGAGACCGACGGTGGACGGAGGGTGTGAAGGCCAGCGAGGCCATGAGAAGTCCGGCAGAGGCCAGTGGAGGCCACACGAGGTCCGATAGAGGCCAGCGGAGGCCACACGAAGTCCGGCGGAGCCTAGGCTGATGAAGTCGGAGGCGCGAGCCTAGGCCGATAGAGACCGAAGGGCGCAGAGACCGGCGTTGGCAACGCAATGTCCGACGGAGGCCAGCGGAGGCCACGCGAGCTCCGACGGAAGCCAGCGAAGGCCACGCGGAGTCCAGCGGTGCCGAGGCTAATGAGGACACGACCATGAGGAGTTGATCGAGGGCCGACAAAGTCAAGACTCAGACGAGCATCGACGAAGTCACGACCATGAGGTGGTCAGACGAGCGTCGACCCTAAGGGGTCGGACGACATCGCCGAAAGTACGATAGGTGCCGACGAAGTCTGCGACGAGACGAAGGCTTCGAAGTAGGCGCTCCATCCCCACGCTTTGGACTGGCATCGATGAAGTCTCGACCGTGAGAAGGTCGTAGCTGTCGGTAAAGAGTTGACCACGACGCGGCCGTAGATGAAGCCTTAAACGTCTACGACTACGGTGTGGTCGGACAAAGTCTCTAACCACGAGGTGGTCGGACGGGAGTCTACAACCATAACGTGGTTGGACAGAGTCGCGGAGGCTCAACAAGCTATGGCTGACGGCCGGAGCCTGTCTTTGCCGTGCGCGGAGGCCGACTCCCAAGCGTCCGGTGACGAGAAACGCCGCTCCACCTCTGCAGGTGCGATAGGGCAGCCGCTAGAAGTAGCCCCGGATATGGCGGCATTTGGGGTGCTCGTGCCACGAGCACTCTGGTGGTAGCCTTCTCTAGCGCCTTCCCTTACACAGCTTCTTGCACGAGCCCCACGGACGGCGCCAACTGTTGTAGTATAGCTACAACAGTGGGTACAAGGTACCCTTCTCTATGGGAGACATAGCACTAAGAGAGCTAGAGAGAGCTGATGAGTAAGAATAAGTGGATCTGACATTTTCATACCTCTCTTAGGGGTTTATATACATAAGTAGGGTAGGATGGGAAATTCTTATCGTACCTCTTAATAATTACAAAATATAAAGGTATATGGTACATTCCTTTATACTATTAGCTTTATTACATATTAGGCCAATTGTAAGACCCAGTCACAAGGGTTGGGCCATGCCTACTACATCACTGACATTTAAAAAAACCGTGAAGAGTTACTAGTTTTGTTTTTTTTTTCAGTCAGCAGTTCGTAGTTAGTTCGTACTGAAAGCAAGCGATCCCAAGCAGTTCATTCACTTCATTGTGTTTGTCGCTCCTCTGATCGCATGACAAGTTCGTAGTTGGTTCACGCACAAGGTATGTTAACGGAATGGTTAATCTGTAACTTTATTGATTCAATGAACAAAAATATTATGGCTGATTCTTCACGCGTTCATGCCCTGGAATGAAGAATTTTCGGTCTTGAGGCGTATACACGCATCAGATTAACTCTCATAGCTCCTATGGTGTAGCTCTCAAGGCCCAACGAACAATTGGGTGATAAAATAAGTTCTAATTAGTTTGATTCTGTTAATCTCAGCAGTTTTACAAATTCAGCTCCATTCTTTTTAGAGAGTAAGAGGAAGATGCTCATGTCACACACATGTACACATCCACCACACACGTTAGAAATTTTTACTGAAGCTCCTCGACCTCATAAAGCACGGGCATATGTTTTCCCCTTGAACGCACTTGCATATGTGCACTCGAATAAATACGACACACTGTAATAATCCTACAGATCAAACCTGAGTGGGTGACGAACACCCTCGCTCCCACCACTGGCCCCCTGGCCCATCCGTAAATTCAGCTCGATTCTACTTCATCACATAATGCAACATCTGTCAATCAACCATTTTCTGATATACAAGAATCCGAATAACCAATAAAGCAGCAGTACTTAACTGACATTACTGATCAGACGTTCAGAGATTCCCAGCAGCTGAAAACAAAAATCTAAGAGACAAAAATTCAAGATACAGAAAAACTGTTGGTAATCTCAACTGCACCATATTCTTTCCAACTGAGGACAGATTTTTTGTAAGGCAACCACACTTGGCCTGAATGAAAAGGGCGGCACATCAAATGAAACACTGGCCTTCACCCAAGATGGTTACTGAAATATTATTGGCTTGGTTCTGTCCCGGGTTGCTACCAGCAGTAGAATCGGATCATCACATCAATTCCTTGTAACAGAATACAGGCTGTATGGAATGGCAAGGTGAAGCTCTACAACACCAATTATATGCACAACAAACAAGTCTGCTGGAGGGGAAAAAGAACGGTTTATTAGAACTACGGTTAACATGGTAATCATATTGACAATACATTGAGCAAATAGGTTAAGTATTTTATGCCCTTACAGTGGAGAAAATAGACCGACAAGCTTCATTTTCTCTGCAAGTAGGGCTTGACTGATTCCAAAACAACCTGACCATCAGAGGATCTCATAGATGATTAGAGTCAAGATCCAGATCATATCTAACACTAAAAAGCACAAATCAAACATTTCCATGAGCAATAAATGCTGCGGGTACTTACCCTTCCATCATAAGACAAAGAAGCAAATAATGACGGGTCATGGGAGCTCCATGCAATGCCTACAATGTTAATTAGCTCTGTGATTCCTTGTCCAAAATTTAATATATAAAATAAACAAGTAGGGAGGTTTGAGGGTACCATAGATGCTATCTTCATAGTCAGTATACGAGTTGAGTAATGGCTCTTCTTCTTGCCTTTTGGGTGAACCAGAAGGGCTGGGAAAACAAGACTGGGGGCATAAAAATGACAGCTTTAAACAAAGTAATCTAACAAGAAAACCCACAAGGAATAGAAAACCTTTCAGGTCTAGGATAATCAGTGTCAACTTTAGCCAACCATAAATTGACAGTTGAATCTGTCCCAGCACTCTACAGTAGTTTCAATATAGTCAGTATACAGTAAAACAGATACGCAAGTGCACACGCGCGCGCGCACAGAGAGAGAGAGAGAGAGAGAGAGAGAGAGACCAGAATCAGCTCATCATACTCAGGATTGTGTCGCACAGCCCATGTCCTGTAACAATCATAAGGATGAGGTCAAGAAGATACAAGCTGTATTAAGAAAGCGCAAAAGCTCTCTCAAAAAAAAGAAGAAAGAAAACACAAAAGGCGACTTGATATAATCACATAGGTTAAATTGGTCACTCAAGTTCAACACCATCATCCCATATAGGCGGTACGAGGCTACAAGCTGCATTGCTAGATCAATAAAAAGGAAAAACCATCTTGGAATGGTATGAAAATGTGCTCCATTTGAAGGAAGTCACGCATCAAGCATTACACATTCACATCACTTGCATAGAATAAATGACGCAAGTTTACAGTATTTTGCCAAGTAAACATTGCAACAAAAGTATTTTGGTTTGAGTTTACTACAGGATACAGCAATATACCAATGTGAATGTCCAGGGAGATCCTTGAGGGGATGCTTAGGCATTCTGAGATCCCACAAGCGAATTCCAAATTCATCTTCAGCTGTTGCCTGCAATTCATAAGGGAATTCCCTATTAGCAGCATAAGTAAATGAAAACTGAATAAAAAAAGCAATAACTATCAGTCTATCACTGTTGCTCACACATGGTTGTCCAATTCGGCTAACTTTACGAGAGATTCAGCTTGCTTAAATTAATTTTATAAAAATAATAAATTCAAAATTGTTGGTAAAATGCAATCTAGACTGATCATTTGATTGAACAATAATTAACAAGCAATGGCATACCCAGAGTGAATATTAACTATGGTACTTACTACCAATTCAAGACAAATAAAGTCTGCAGAATTGTTAATCAAAATGAAGACAAAACAAAGTTGAAAGGTAACAAAAAACAGAAAGTAATACAAAAATATCCATTTTCAGGTGTTACTACAGAAGGGTAATTCATAAGCATGCTCCTCTTCTGACTGAAGAAAAGGAACTACCATTTGATCTGAAAGAAATGAGAGTATCATACTCACAATTATGTTTTGCTTCTTGGGGTTATAATCCACATCCCGAATATGAGCATGTTCAATTGCATTTGATTTCCTGAGAATAATAAGTTCACAAACAAAGATATAAGTTCAGTATTTCAAACCCTAAACTACAGATTTGAGCTCAGAAAATCAAATAAGGTCAAGATTCTCAAAGTGCTAACTTCATAGAACGGATATCCCAGCAGTGAAGTGATGAGTCAGTTATTGCAGCAATTGAGTTGTGATTGTGTGGATCCCAAGCTCCACCACGTAAATTGGGCAGCATATCAGCGGATCCCTGGGATATCACCTGTAACATCAGAACTAAAATTAGGACCACGATGAAGTACCTAAACTGATACTACTAGAGATATTGATCCTTCAATTTCCATAACCTGATACTGAACTTAATGCTTAGAAACAATGAAAAGATAATGTAATTATGTTAATGTAATCTGGGTAAACAAAATAAGGCCACACCTTGGCTGACTTATTTGGTGTGTCTATGTTCCAGAGAAAAATATTTCTGTCGTCAATGCTAATTAGCTTATCGTGCTTCCCTAGTGGCCACCAGAGGACACTGCAAAAATAAACTAGCTTAGAGGTATTGTCTGAGTATGGTGTCGCCCAAAAATATCGATATATGTAAAGAGCTAGTAAAGATCATATGCATAGCATAATATGATCAACTTATAAGACTATGAAGGGAGACCAAAACTTGTTTAAAAATATTTAGCTCAAAAGAATCATAGTAGTACAACAACAACAACAACAACAAAGCCTTTTGTTCCAAACAAGTTGGGGTAGGCTAGGAATGAAACCTTCTCAAGATCAAAAAGATCATGGAATGAAACCCAAATTAAAAGAATCATAGTAGTGAAAAATAAAGTTATCATCTATTGTGTGAACCACAGAAAGGGAGCCACATGATTAATTATTGCATTTCTTCAGTGGTAGTTATGTGGTTTGAAACAAGTGAGGTATTCTATGCTGAATTGAAATGTTCAGTGCAACCCTCTTAGTAAAACCCTCACGTGTCAACTTGTGTTGCATGCATAGTCACATTGCCACATTCATAACCAGAACTTTACAGCTTGTTTGTTTCATTTTAACTAAATTGAAATTCACCTCCAAAAAAAAATAGGACATCGCATTTAGGCATTTACAAACAAGCAGAAAATGGCTTGGGCATGTTAAACAGCAAAGTAGCATTCAGCAACTAAACTTCGATTATAGCTAGGTCTAAAATTCATAAAAGTAGAGAGAAATCTCCTGTGGCAAGAAGATTAAACAGCTCTAGAACAAGCACATAGATTCAACAGAAACCAAAGCGCACCATCTTATCTTGGCCGTGTGCTCATCGAGTGCGAAGAGCTGCTCAAGCTGCGGCGAGTTCGACTGCCCGTACAGCTCAGGGATCTTCCAAACAAAGGCACCATAACTCTCACCTGCCATTCACATGGCAACACACAAAACGCTTCTGATTTGCATCTTGCAAGGCTCAACGCACCACAGAGAAAGAAAAAAGGGATTTTATTTTTACCAGACGTGTAGACTGTGGAGAAGACTCTATGATCGAAGGGGCAGGACTTGAGGTCCCAGATCTCGTTGGGGTGGTAGAACAGCCCGTCGCACACGAGCTCGCTCTCCGACGGAGACAGCCGGATCAGGTGCACCTACTTGAAAACAAAGAATTCGAGATCCAATCACACCATTCTCTTTTACCCAAAGAACTACTCGAATTGCTGCACTGCGGGGCAGAGTCCATGAATGAACCCAGGACGAGTTGGTGGAGAGACTACCCCCAAGACACGCACCTCGTTCTCCTCCTTGAGGCTGAGGGTGCCGGCGAGGAAGGTGGTGGACCCGGCGTCCGCGCGCACGTCGGCGATGCACCGCGCCTGGAAGAGGGGAAAGAAAAGATGAGGAGGCGGCGGAGGAAGGGGAGACTACGAGGGATGTTCTAGAAGTTTCCAGAAGGTGCTATCGCTTGCCTGGTACTTGAGGCCGCCGTAGACGATGCCGCTGGAACCGCCCTGCATTCTCGCTCCCGGCGGCGAGACGGTGGAAGATGGAAACGGAGATAGCTGTTCGCTCAGAATGGAGCCTTCAGGTAGTCGCCTTCGAAAGTCCTTTCAAGACTGACCGCGGCCCGGCACGGCCCTGCAGGGCCTGGTAAAGCACGGCCGCTTAGCCGGCTAACTAAATGAGTCATGTAGTGTTGATCCATAGACTCAAGGCCTGTTCTTTGCGGCTACGGCTTATAACGTTTAGTTAAAATCTTTAAATTTTGGCTGTTTACGATATAGATTACGGAGAGACAGATATTCACCTGCGATTTTTGTTGGTACAGATGTTGGGCTTTTAACGTGCAGATCGTTTAACTTGTAGATCCTATCTTGAGAAAATACTCCGTTTGAAAGTTAGGTACTGTAGCAGAAGCCAAAAGCTGATTTTAAAAGCCCAAAAGAACAGACGCTCAGCCTCAAACTTAGGCATAGCTCGATGAGATCACAGTTGTCCTATTCAGCATATATGGATCTCAGCAGTTATGGCGCAAACGAGGACCAGATTTGATCAACAGAGAGGGCGAAGACTGGATCCCACCGACGCCAACGATAGGGGCTTGGACTCGCCGGCGGCATGTACGATACGAGGATGGCCAGTGGCGCGAATGAGGGCTAGATCTGGTCGACGGGGGAGGACAAGAACCGGATCCCGCTGGTGCCCAACATGGTTGAGAGACGAATCTGAATAGCAACAAAGTCTAGGACCAGTGTGGCAAGTCAAATGAGGTAAATGACTATTCCAAAAAAAATTCCCAAGTATCAACTCCATGCAACCAAAAACACAAACTCAGAAAAGCCAAGAGCTAAGGATCACAAATTCATAATGGAGTTTACTACAAAATCGGTATGACCACTTGCCAATATGATCGAGCCAGTATGACCGCTCATCGAGAAACAATGCAAACTGCGTTGCACACGATTCAAGAAAAAAGCCAACTTCTAAATTACTTGATCTAAATGCAATAAAACTTAGCACAAACCCTTCCTAGGATGTCAGAAACTTACTATAGTCATGACTCATGAAGATTAATGTCAAAGTTTTGACCTTTATCCAAAACAAGAAGAGTTGCATCAGGTAAAAGGGGAAAACATTGATCTACTCTTACTCGTGAGTCCTAGATGATCTAGATATCCTTAGATACGTTCTCATATGTCATAGCAAGCTAGATCACAGCACGAACTTAAGTCAAAACCCTCACAAAAGTAAAACCCCAAAATCACCTCTCTCGAGGAAAATCGGATAACTTTAAGAACTTCGTCTAGAAGGTGCCTAAATGGATGTGATCTGATCTCTAAGAGACATATCCACCTCTTACAAGTCCTTGGCACTTGAAAAGATCAAAAAGAGATAAATTCAAACAAGAAAGTCAAGCAAATCAAAAGCACAAGGATCTATGGCACAACTCACTTGAAAAACTTTAAATGTTCATTTCACTTAGAAATGATGTTTTATAGTCACTCTCACAAGATGGCAGAGCTCTAACCCTAAAATGCACACAAAAAAGATTTCTAACACAAAGAAACACTAACCCTAGACTTGATATTAGTTATGTCTCTCTTCACATACAATGGCTTATATAGTGAAGCTTTCCACCTCATACCAAACTCTCACACCAGCAATATTTAGTGGATTACACCACTTAGTTTAAATTGTGTTTTCCCCCCTTTGTTATACTTGGAGCTGGCATATTTCTTCTATAGGGCCAGATCCACCGAACAAGGAGTGTATCAGTGTACAAATTACATTTTTAAACAGGTATTGTGGCAACATGGCTATTAGAAAAATCAAAGAACTAAGCTGAACTTGACCTGTATACCTGAAAAGAATATTTACATACTAATCATACCAAGCAGTTGCACAAAAATAAACATTTTCCATAAGATGAAGAATTTACTTTGTGACTAAAATATATGCAGTTTTTTTGTATCTATGTATTTTCATCTGCTCAAATGTCCTGCATATTCGTTGTATGATCTATAGCTTTCAGCCATGGAACAAGTAAAACAATATCGTTATTGTGATATTAATGAGATGGGAAGCATGTCTGAAGTAGTAAATTGACAACACGAACTAGATCAAAACTTTGGTTTTTCATTTGCCATTTTCTGTACATCTGCACAAGTTTACAATTGGTAAAACTATATAACGATCGACAGATCCTTTAAAAGGTGGATGCCAATCGCATGGCGTCAAGAGTGACAGATCTTGTGGAGTATCTATGAGCTTAGAATGTTCAGGAGAGTAACCCTGCTCTGGACCAATCTCCGGAACAGAAGTCCTGCTCCTGCCTCAAGATCTCCGATGCTACTCTCTAGCACCTGCAACTGCTCCTCCTTGCAAACAACTGAGTTTTTCTTCTGGACTGCCTTAGAGACGAGAGACCATTTTGGTACTGCAATTTGTTTGGACAAGAGGTGCAATGTTAACTCGAGTAGAGAGGTAGTGATTTCTCTAGCCTCGCTCAACAGCCTGACCATCCTGCAATCTTCCTTGTCAGAAGTAACCTTCTTCGCAGTCTTCTTGAAATGTTTCTTCGCTTTCTTCACCAAGCGGGTGTAAGACTGGATCTTGGCTTGAATGGCTGCATCATCTCCTTTTCTAAGAGCCACTTGCAGATCCTGGATGATGGCCTTCAACTCGGCGAGGTCCTCATGCGTAGTGTTGCAGAGGTCCAATGGCTCAAGGGAGCATTCCATTTCTCCATCCAACATTTTCCTTTGCTGGGAGGAGCAAACTTGGTTGCTAGGCAGGCACATGATCTCCTCAATAGTGTCGTAGATGTCTCCAACATCCTTAGACCATCAGAGATTGTCTCGATGTTCACGGAGGGTGAAGAGATGCATGCCTCTAGGCTGTGCAGCTTCTCTTCAACTTTGGAGTGAGGCCTAGAAGGCAAGCTAATTGATCTTAGGTGGCAAGCCATATCTGTTGCTGAAACTATATCTTTTCTCTGTTTTGAGGCTGAGGAGATGAGAAGGAGAGGGAGCAATTTTTGGGCTGATGTGTCTAGCCTTCTGCTGAGACCTATTTATACATAGGAAGTATATGAGACAGCATCGATAATTTGGATCAGTTTATCTCCCAGATGCTGTCTATCAAGGATCAAGATCTGGCGGCAGCAGATGCAGTCTGTTTCATCACTCATGTGTAGTTCAATTTGTTTAGTGCACTGGCTATCCTCCCAAGGGTCTATCACATTGTCATGTTCCAACTATTGGTAGCAAGAACCAGCAGGTTAGTTCACTCTAGTGGTGGATACTGACATAATTGCATGCATGCTCTAGAGATTATTTTAATGGAGTGCTAGCCGAGTATTATTGGTGACATGTGTGCTATCTAGTTTTTGTGCAATTGTTAATTTCAGTAGGTATTTTATCATGCACAGCTCATGCTGCTTACACGCTCAACCCCGTGCGTCGGAGCTGGCTTGTCTTAGCTAAGCTAGCAAGGTCCACTGCATAAGGATTTTTTGCTTGTTGCTGAGGCAACACATGGCATCTTAATAACATGGCCATCTCATAGTAAAGCATCTCAAAGATCAACCTGAACAATCTGTGCTAACTGCTGCTACAATGGGAACGAACTGTACGCGATCAAGCCTTTTCATGTAATCATGGCGCAATTTAACGAAACATTGTCACAGAAAAATTCCATAAAAAAATGTAACCGAGAGCCTGTGAGGCTGGCATGTCTCAGCTACCGCAGGCAGCAGCAACATGGATCTGCACGAGCGCGTACGCGTAGTTTAGTGTCAGATCCAGATCGTGACGAGATCGGCGAGCATGCAATTAAGGAGACGACCAGAGAAGACGAGCTGTGCATGGCTTCTGGTTCGTGGTTGATGCTTGCTTTGCTGGTGGAAGCAGCAGCAGTTGACTCTGTTCTATCGCCTCAGGGTCCATATATCCAGCACGGTGTAAATGTTTTCTGCTTCCGATGAACCGATGATGATGCTTCAACATCACATGATGGTTTCACAAAAATAAAATAAAACAGTAGCCTTCGTGCAGCATCGCTGGCTTGCAGCAATCGAGCTAGTTGACTCAGATTACGACGCTGTCATGCAAGGTAGCAGTGTATGCACACAACGGACACACGTACGCATTGCCAAAAAACTAGCTGCTAATTCTGCTGATACCTGAGCTGATGAGTGGATGTATGGGGTCAGCGCATAATTCTTGGGGTCCTCAAACGCTTCGTATCTTGTGCGAAATTCCCGCCAATGCTTTGTTTTGAGCGGATGGGCAACACACGATTTTGAAAACCTCGTGCGCAGTTCAAATCTGCATGTAATTTCTCATCCATCGAACATATTTTGTTGGTGCCAGAACTCAAGCTAATGCGTACCATCCTGTCTACACTATAATATATTAATACATGCTTCAATGATATGGATGCTTGGGATATTAAAATTGCAAGTACACGAGGTCTTCGTAATTTGTCACATTCGAGCCTGTGTGATTATGAAGCGAATCTGGCCAGCTAATATGTTGTGCTAATTGCAAGCTTTAAGCCTTGTAGCTTGGACCTGGCATGTTTAATGAATGTAGTGCAAGATGCACCAAACAAGGATCATTTACTAATTATGAGCTTAAACAAGTGTGAGGTAACATGGCCACATGGATATACAAACAACTAGGCAGTTATGGACCAGTGCAAAACTAACATGGCTGGGCCTAAAAAGTTTTCCACAATCCTGTACATATTTATGTCTGCAGAAAAAGCATGTATCGGAGTATGGAAAATCATTTTGATTGTAAAATAAAAAAAAGAAAGGAATTAATACGACTATCTGCTGGGTTTTGCACTGCATAATCATCACAAAGGCAATAACACAGACATCGCTTCGCATAATCACATCATTAATCTCAGAAGTCAAGAGGCATGCGAGTTTTGAATTCACAGCATGAATTAAGTCAAAACTTTTCTTTCTTTCTCTGTATGGAGTTTTCTGTACATTTCAACGTATACAAATGGGAAAGATTGGCAAATCCTTTAAATGGCAGATGCCAATCACAGGGTGTCAAGAGTGACAAGTCATTGAAGTATCTATGGGCTAAGAATGTTCAGGAGAGTAACCCTGCTCTGCACCAGTCTCCTGAACAAAAGTCCTGCTCCAGCCTCAAGATCTCCGATGCTGCACACTAGCACCTGCAACTGCTCCTCCTTGCAAACAATTGGGTTTTTCTTCTGGAATGCCTTGGAGACAAGGGACCATCTCGGCATTGCAATTTGCTTGGACAAGGGGTGCAATGTTGACTCGAGTAGAGATGTAGTGATCTCTCTAGCCTCGCTCAACAGCCCGACCATCCTGCAATCCTCCTTGTCAGAAGTAACCTTCTTCGCTGTCTTCTTGAAATGTTTCTTCGCTTTCTTCACCAAGCGGGTGTAAGACTGGATTTTGTTTTGAACGGCTGCATCATCTCCTTTTCTGAGAGCCGCTTGCAGATCCTGGATGATGGCCTTCAAGTCGGCGAAGTCCTCATGCATAGCGTTGCAGAGGTCCAATAGCTCAAGGGAGCAATCCATTTCTCCATCCAACATTTTCCTTTGCTGGGATGAGCAAACTTGGTTGCTAGGCATGCACATGATCTCCTCAATAGTACCGTAGATGTCTCCAACCTCCTCAAACCATGAGAGATTGTCTCGATGGACATGGAGGGTGAAGAGATGCATGCCGCTAGGCTGTGCAGTTCCTCTTCAACTTTGCAGTGAGGCCTAGTAGGCAAGCTAATTGATCTTAGATGGCAAGCCATATCTGTTGCTGAAACTCTTTTCTCTGTGTTGAGGTTGAGAAGACAAGAAGGAGAGAGCAAATTTTGGTTTGATGTGTCTAGCCTTCTGCTGATGGATATTTATACAGAGGGAGTGTATGAGATAGCATCATTTGGATGGCAGACACAAGGAATCGTTCCATTTCATCTCCAGATGCTGTCTGTCAAGGTTTGAGATCTGGTAGCAGCAAATGGAATCTATTTCATCACTCATGTGTAGTTCAATTTTTTAGCGCGCAAGCTATCCTCCCAATGAGCTATCACATTATCATGTTCCAACTATTGGCTGCAAGAATCGACAGGTTAGTTCACTCTACTAGTGGATATTGACATAATTGCACGCTCGAACAGATTTTTTTAGTGGAGTTCTAACCGATTATTATTGGAGGCATGCATGATGTTTAGTTGTTGTAGTATTGTTAATTTGGGTAGGTGTTTCATTCTGCACAATTCTTGTTACTTACATGGTTGGCCTCGTGCATTGGAGCTGGCCTGTTTTAGTAAGATCCACTGCACAAGGACCCTTTGCTTGTTGCTGAGGCAACACATGGCATCTGAATAACATGGCCATCTCATAGTAAAGCATCGCAAAGCTCAACTTGGCAACTGCTTGTATAACAGTCCATAATGATGACTGATGAGCCTCTTCTGAGTAAATTATTATTTTTTCTGAAAATTTTATTTGAATGAACTCTGAATAACATGGTCATCTCATAGTAAACCATCACAAAGCTCAACTTGAACAACTTGTGCTAACTGCTTGTATATCAGTCGATAATGATGATCCTCTTCTGAGTAAATTATTTTTTTCCTGAAAAATTCATTTGAATGAACTGCTCCAAACTTAGGTGATTGTATCACAGCATACATAAATAGTGAAATCAACAACTGGAAATGGACCAAAATTTTCTTTTGTTTCTCAGTTAAGTAATTTTCTGTACAATTCCTGTCATTTACACATTGTAAAGTCGTTATATGATGATCAGAAAATCCTCTAAAATGTGGATGCTAATCACAGGGATCAGAGTTGGTGTATCATGTGTCTACGAGCTCCTGAACAGAACCTCGACTCTGCTATCTAGACTGACAATGTCCAACTCCAACACTTGCAATTGTTCCTCCTCACACTTGACTCTTCTCTTCTGGAATGTCTTGGAGGGCATGTTCTTTTCTACCATGACTTATGGCTTTTGGTGAAATTTTGAATTTTGGTCATTTACAGACAGATTACGGAGACAGATCCTCACTTGCGATTTTGGCAGGTACAAATGTTGGGCTTTTAACGTGTAGATCGTTTAACCTGTAGACCCCATCTTGAGAAAATACTCCGTTTAAAAGTTAAGTACTGTAGCAAAAGCCAAAAGCCGCTGGCTTCGGAGGAAAAGAACAGGCCCGGAGACAAGAGACCACTTGCTAGCTCTTGGCATCACAATTTGCTTCGACAAGAGATGCATTGTGGATTCAAGCATTGAGACAGCTCTCTCCCTAGCTTCTGCCAATAGCTTGAGCTCCCTGCAGCCCTCCTTTTCAGAAGCAGACTTCTTGCTGATCCTTCTGAACTGTTTTTGCACCTTCTTGGCCAAGCGGATGTAAGACTAAATATTGGCTTGAATAGCAACATTGTTTCCTCTCTTAAGAACCATTTGTGTCTCCTGAACGCTTGCCTTCAGCTCTGTAAAGCATTCTTACATGGCATTGCAGAGGTCGAGGAGCATGCTGGTTTCGTCAGAGCGAGGGCTGGAAGGCAAGCTTGCGGATCTTAGATGGCAGGTCATTCATGGAACTATATCTTTCTCTGTAGAAATGGAAGACAGTGGAAGAGAAGATGAGAACTGTGTTATAATGGTGTCAACCCGTTTTTTGGCTTCTTATATATGACGAAAGAAGTAGAAGCAAATGCATAGTTGGACCAATAGACAGCAAGAATCTCGTCATTATGAGTTGTGGTGCTGCAACATAGTCACCCATCTCCAAGACAAGTTGATGTTTTTTAATGTTTGCCCAGTGTAAGAGGCATCTTTAAGTGTGCTTATCAGCCTGTCTTGTCTTAATTGCTGGTGGCAAACTCATCTGCACAAGGGTGTGTGTGGTTGGTGCTTGCTGGTGTAAGGAGCCATTGACTTCATCAGCGTGTTCCAACGCTGTGTTATCTGGTTCTGTTAACAGCCTTGGTCCATTGATGTTTCAACCATACAAGATTGCTTGATGCTCCTCACAGCATCGCTGGCATGTTTCGTTTGCATGCCTGTAGCATATGTCTCCGTTGCAATTTGGAGAGAATCCACATCCATGTTGTGTATTTTTCTAGTGCATTAGGCGCATCAAACTGGGCTTATGTTATATTCCACTTCCAATTGTCGGCATTAAGAATCCACATTTTACGTGCGGCACCGCTGGCATGTTTCAGCAGTCTGCAGCATTTGATTTTCCATCTACTGTCTATTGTGAATTTTGCAATCTTGAAAGAAGCCACGTGTTGTACCTATTTCCTAGTGCATTAGGTTCCTCTATGTGAGCTTGTCCAACTCATGTTCCAATTATTGGCATCAAGTATATGCACGAATGTGTAACATAGTGGTGGTTCTTGAATAGCCAAACAAGTGCACACAAAATAATGCTGTAATGTTTCTCTCCGAACTGAGTTAATGGTTCTTAATCATGTATCATTTGTGCATGCACAGTATTTAATTAAGCATATGCTGTCATTATTGAATATTGAGTGGCAAGCTCATAGTTGAAGATGCATGGTTTTGAGATCTGGATTCAATGTCGATTGGACAAATAATACTAGCTGGCTTTGTAATCTCAGAAATCCTGTGATGCCCAATTTTGACAATTTTCTGTATAATTTCTTATCTATGTGAGAGGTTTTGTTGGTGTTATCATAGAATGATACAAAGACATGTTATCTCAGAAATCCTGTGATACCCAATTCAATAATCTTCGCAGTATTTTATTATCCATTGAAGATCCAGTAATATCGTGTTGAAGATATCAACATATTAAATTTTCCATTTGTGAATATGATTTTTTTCCTTGGCAAGTAAATTTTTCATCATAGTTATATCAATAATTGAAGGGTTTATCATTTTAATATAGAAATATTCTGAAGCACTAACTAAGCAACGCCATGGTCAGACTTCACAATTACAAATGGAATCTGGCTAGGTGATTTATTGTGCTAAGGACAACCATAAACCTTGTGGCTTTGACCTGACGTGTTCCATGCATGTACAGCAAGATCCACAAAATAAGGATCTCATGCTAATCACGAGCTTATGGCAGGTGTGAGTTGTGACAAAACTGACAACTAAGCAATATTGACCCATGAAAAAAACTATACCTGTAGGCTGTAGACCTAAAATCATCGGCATCATCGTTTAATTCCAGGAAAAAAACTGTAATGCCAATCATATTAGTTAAAAATCAAAAACAAAAAATCTTGTGACTGACAGCATGCAAATTTCACACGTTTCCTTTTGTCATTCATATTCATCACAAAGCCCCATATAAAGTATATTGACATCACAAAACATGAAATGGATCAAAACTTTGGTTTTTCTTTCTGCAATTTTCTGTACATTTGTACTGTATACATATGGGGAAACCGTATCAAGATCAGCTAATCCTCAAATAGGCGGATGCCAATCACAGGATGTCAAGAGTGACAAGGCTCATGGAGTATCTATAAGCTAAGAATGTTTAGGATAGAAACTCTGTTCTGGACTAATTTCCTGAACAGATGTCCTGCTCCACTCTCAAGATCTCCGATACTGCACTCTAGCACCTGCAATTGCTCCTCGCAAACAACTACTTTTTTCTTGTGGAATGCCTTGGAGACAAGAGACTGTTTAGGCATTTCGATTTGCTTCGACAAGAGATGCTGTGTGGACTCCAGTAAAGAGACAGTGATCCCTCTAGCCTTGGTCAATAGCCTGACCATCCTGCAATCCGTCTTGTCAGGAATAGCCTTCTTGGCAGTCTTCTTGAAGTGTTTCTTAGCCTTCTTCGCCAAGTGGGTATAAGACTGGATCTTGACTTGAACAGCTACATCATCTCCTTTTCTTAGAACCACTTGCAGCTCTTGGATGACGGCCTTCAACTCAACAAAGATCCCCTGCATGGTGTTGCAGAGATCCAGCAGCTCAAGAGAACATTCCATTTCTCCATCCAACATCTTCCTTTGCTGGGAGGAGCTAACTTGGTTGCTTGGCAGGCAAATGATCTCCTCAACACCGATGTAGATGTGTCCAAGCCTCCTTAAACCATCGCACATCGTCTCGATGGAGATGGAGGGTGAAGAGATGCTTGCCTCAAGGCTGTGCAGCTCTTCTTCAACTTCAGTCTCACTGGCGTGAGGCCTAGAAGGCAAACTTATTGACCTTAGGTGGCAAGCCATATCTGTTCCTGACACTTTTTTTTCTGTATTGAGGTTGATGAGATGAGAAGGAAAGATCAATTTTTGGTTTGATGTGGCTGGCCTTCTAGTGATGCCTATTTATACATGAGTAGTACAGAAACAGCATCATTTGATTGGTAGACAAAAGGAATCGTGCAATTTCATCACCCAGATGCTGGCCGTCATGGTTTGAGATCTGGCAGCAGCATAGCAATTACAACATCAAGCTCGTCTCATGTTTATAACTTTTTTTTTTTGCATTGGCTATCGCGAGATGTGCCATCACATTATCATGTTCCAACAATTGGCAGCAAGAATAAGCAGGGTGGTGTAGTGCAGTGGTGGATCTTCGCATGGTTGCATGCTCAGGTAGTTATTTAATGGATTGCTAAACGAGTATTGGTTGTGACGTGTGTTATCCTGGCTATTGTCCGGTCCTCAATTTAAGCAGGTATTTTCTTTGATGGAAATTCGTGCTAATTACATGATCAAACCTCATGGCTTGGAGCTGGAATGTTTCGGTGATGGAGAGCAAGATCCACTGTGCAAGGGTTGCTTGTTATTGGGTCAACATTTTGTCCCTAATTTTTTAGTTTGGGGCACCCACTGTGTGAGTAGCATGACCATTTCATATCAAACCACTACAGAAACAAACTTCTAATTTGTGCTCCTGGTCACGGTATTCTGTTTTTTCTACATATTCTATATATAAAATATTTGTGTTAGTCATACTAGATGCTTCTCCAACATCAAATGAGCTTTCTTATTTTATTAGCAAACATTACTCCTACTATATTGCTCCTTGTTTCAAGTTGTAGGACCGGTATGGCAACATGATAACAGAGGAGGGTGAATGATGTCTTCAAATTTCTCCTTAAGTATTCGTTAATTCTTCACTCCGATAGCTATGAGAATATATAAAGATCAAGAACCTGAAATTTCAAAAACACCCGGTGCTATAGTAATTTCAACACGTGAACAGTAAAATTGTAGTATTTGGCTACAATGTTAAGTAAGCCACTGGACGTATTTTTCTATTATATTGTTCTTAAATTGTTGAACATACAAATATATAATTGACCTTTTCAATTAATTGATGATAATTTAATGAATGGTATTACTTATTTGCTATATGGAGAAACAACAATTGATGAAAATTACCAATAATACTATGGTTCATCGCTTTATAAACTTGAAAAAACGTAAATACTAAAAGGTATTGTATTAACTTACATTTGATAAATCTACTATTTTTTACTTGAAAAAATTAAGTAATTTTCTCTTTTAACAGGCCATCGATGTCGGATGATGCATTCTTTCAATTGTTTCAAGAATAGGTGCTAAATTTGTGAGTTAAGGTTCTAATGTGATGATTGTTGATTTTTTTTATTGAATTGTAGAGTTAAGACTTAGAGTTTCAATTTTGTTTTTTGGAATGATGGCCTAGTTCGTTGCAAATCGGAGATAAAATTGTAGTATTTGGCTACAATGTTAAGAAAGCTACTGGATGTATTTTTTTCTATTATATTGTTCTTAAACTATTGAATATACAAATATCTAATTGACCTTTCCAATTAATTGATGATAATTTAATGAATGATATACTTATTGCTTAGAATTATATATGTTATTATATGTGTAGGAAAGTAGTGAACTCTGGTCATTTTCGTTCTAGTTCTGTCTCTGCATAACAGCATTCCAAATACCAAAAATCTAGACTTGACAATACGGTGCATTTTCCCAAAAAAAATTATAGGATCGTCGATAACAATTATAAAGAGGTGAAGAATTATAACCTCTAGTACACGTTTTTTTTAAATCTACTGTCTTCTATAGCAAAAACAGAAAAACAAAAACAAAAGGAGACAGCAAAGGAAAAAATTCATGATTTTCAATGCTCTGTCACCGACCGGTCCTGATAATTGTTGATTTTTTTTTAAAAAAAACTTTTCTGCTCTGTTACTGCTTCATCCAGGACATACGAAGCACAAACATCAAGAAAAGTCTGACTGCTGCGTAGGACCCGTTGGTCCCTAATCACGACGTGACCCGTATGGTCAATGGAACAGTGCCTGGCCTCCCCGGTCTTCGCGCTGCACCAAGATCTTCACATGCAGCACCAAGATCTTCACTGCTCTATGTCGTCTTCACGCATGTGCATGCTTTCGGATAAATATCGAATACGAATTTGAATCGAATATCTACTTAATTCGATCAGATCTAGATATTCTTATAATTTATATAGTATAAAAATATTAATGATATTTTATCCTTATACAATCACACTTAATCATTTTAATTTATTTACTTCAACTAAAGAAACACGAATTCACATTCAATTAAAAAACTTATCAAACTATGTTGGTCGTATTGTAATACAATATGCATATTGATTCGTTAAATACGAATATGGATACGGATAGTCTAGATAAAATAACATTTCAGATGGTAAAAGTTCATACCATGTTCGCATCCATATTTTCTACGCAAATTCGAATTCGAATATGAATATGATAAAAATTGCCAATCGGATGAGAAATTCTATACTATATTCGTATCCTATCGAATACGTTAAGCAGATAATACGGATAATTCGTATCTATTTTTCACCCTACTAGTGAATAGCGATGGGATGCTTCCCTCTTTACACGCGAATACAAAGGAGCAGCACCTACGCTCTGTACTCTCCACACCAAAACAACACATGATCTAACATGCCACACTGTTTCAGGCACAAGTTTTTTCTAACTTACCGATATAAGCTCACACATGTCACACTCCTCAAATAGCATTAATAAATAACGTTATTAATTATTTATCATTATAAATATTCTAGACCTAGCCACATAATCTAACATAACATAGATGATAACTATCCATTCCCATCCAAGAAACATTTACAATGGCTCGATCGCTTGAGGTCTTGAGCTTGCCCATCAGAAACAGGAGGGAGGCAGCTTTAGGTTCTCAATTTAAATAGAGCTTAAGAACAAGAAACAACACCAAGAACACATTGTTTGGCAAGGTTTAAACTTATGTTGTAAGCTCAACCTTAGCCCTCCTAAAGAGGTCTCAAGCATCGTTACCGCTTGTCTTAAAAGGTTATTCTTAACGGTTGAAACATAGCATCTGAACCCATGAAACCAATAAACCTTATAGCAGCACAGTAGTACTAGCTATCTATCCTAAGCAACAAAAAAGCTATATGAGTGCTAAAAACCAATTAGTGTAATGCATTTGAATTGGGTTGCATCCTCACAGAGTCGCATGAAAGTTCAACAGAATACTACGGAATTTAGACCCCACACCCTGGCTATCAGGATCAAGAAACCAAGTAGCAGATATGAAGTTGTTTGCAATTAATCCTAACCTAAATAAGAAATATTCTGATCTGTTAGGCCAACAAGAACACCGCAAGGTTCCTGTATATCTAAACATATAGTAGAATCCAAGCAAAAGGTGTGTCCTTTTTATCAGCTGAAGCCTGAAGCTAGAAGTTTATATAGCAGCATAGAAACACCGGATTGCTTATTAATTGTTGGCAGATTTCTATATTACATGTGCCACCTTTCTAGAATATGTGATGATAGTTAAATCATCTTGAGTCAATCACATATATATGACTTGCAGCAAAAGGGACATGAGGAAACTGCAACAGAAAATATCTTCTGTAATAAAACCACAAGGTGGCAGATGTGCTAATTGTAGGATGTTCTCATCAAACAGCACAATACCAAAGAATCGGACTGCATAAAAACTACATAACAACGAATAATAAGGGACAGTAAGTCAGAAATTATGGTTAATATCTCATATCTGGCAAATTAAAAGGACTGGACCCAACATTTTGTACTGTTGTGTGAAAACTCAACCTACTGTAGTGGCCAGTAAAGATGGCTCCACCATGTGAGAAACAATGGTCCTGTGCATCGAATCTTGCAACCACAGATAGCAACATGGCCTTGTCCCTTGCCAGCTTTCTATTTGTGATAGTTGTGGAAACCAAGATGCGGATCTCCCCATCACATCTGTGCCCTGTATTTTTCAGATTTAGAATGTCTTTTATATATATATATATATATATATATATATATATATATATATATATATATATATATATATATATATATATACTATGTTATTCACACGACCTAACATTAGTCATGTCATTGGAATTCTTACGTGGATATCAAGAGAATCCTAAGAAAGAGCACTAGAAACAAATCAAATATATACTTTGCTATGCCAGAAGAACTATATAAATTATTCATTATGTTTTAATGGTCGTAATCTTCAGCTAGAGAATTGTACTGATACTTATTGGCAATAGGACTTGGATAACTGAAGACCAACCGAACACACCCAAGTATTCAACCAGTCAACCATAATCTCTTGACTCCTGCTAGCTCTCCTCTCCTCCACGAAGCGGCGGCTCAGCGCGCGGAGATTGTGTAATGTCACCTAGCATCTTCAATGCAGGGCAAGGGTTGTCTATTGGCACCTGTCAGCAACAGAAGAGAAGTTGTGCATTAGATTTTAGTAGCATCCCACAAAACATTGAAGAACTTCACTACAGCAGTTCACCTGCGCCCTGTTTAGCTCACCACAATTTGCAACAATGACGTTCTTATCTGATGTGTTAATGGAAGAGGAGGTTGGTCAATTACCATGTGTCCAGCTCCGAGTATCCAGTAGAATTTCAGGTTCTTGTAGGATTTGACGAAGGCTTGGGTGCCAGCTGCTTCATCCCCGTTGCAGTAGAGCGGCACTCTGGGTGAGCTTGTGAAGTTCTTCAGGCCGTCCCACCTGACAGAACAGTACACATGCATGAACAATTAAAACTACTTCTCTTTTTTACAATGTACATAGTGATCAGAAAAGTGGATTCTACACAAGTTTCAACGCTTACTTGAGTTTCTGAACCCAATCCAGTGTTCCCTTGGTTGCGCAGATCAGATCAAGCTGCAAGAGCCAAAGTAAATCTCGTTATACAATGCATGTTTCAATATTCAGCTAGTTATCTGCAGAGTTTCAGTCTAGTAATGGAGCTAACATTCCAGTCCAGATGCCCGTGATAAGCATAGGAAGGATATCACATCACCACATCTAGCTTGCACCTAGAGATCAGGCTAGCTCATGATAGCCCTGAGTTGTTTATCAGCCGTGCAACATGTGCTGTACTAAAAACACTGAATCTCCTATCACTAGTTAGTAGTACATAACCAAGTGCTTGATTGTTTTATCATGTAAAATATTTCACTTGAGATCCCAGAGCACGTGCCACTCGATTCGGCAGCATGTGTGAATGTGATACTATGCAACACTAGGACGGACAAACAAAAGCCAATTTTGACCGGCCCATCCTGACAGACAAATGTGTTGAGCACAACACAACACTGTGCCATTCATCTGTCAGAACTTAAGTGTAAGCTTGTGTCTTTGGCTGCATGTGTGTAGGACATGCAATAAAGAGGGTGAATGATGCCTTAAAATTTTCTCCCAGTATCCAAAGGACTCGGGTGGTCGACGATACCTGTCCGCTGTAGATGGTAACATCCACACCAATCTCGAGGAGCTCATCAACCTGCATGCATCAAGTTCCGCACGAGGCTCAGTGAAAGTTACTACTACTAATAACGCAGGAGTAATTTGTTTAGTTAGTTGCAGTGGAAATAATAGAAAATACTAGCAGATGCAATACAATTACCTCATGTATTGTTGGTTTCATGAAGTCTCCTGCAAGAGCTGCAAACACGTCATCTGACTGTTCTCCCCAGCTGCACACCAGAACGGACAGAACAAATTTAAGTTTGCACTACAATTAGCAGTCAGTGACAAATTCAGATTGCAAGGTTTTGATTTTTGGAGTGTACCTGAAGTTTTTGGGGATGATGCGGAGCTTGTTCTTGACGACAGTGTCCATGAGGCCATCGAGGCCGCCTTCTCTTGTGACCTTGGAGCTCAGATACCTGGAGTAGCCGTTCTTACTGAAGGACGCAAGCGATCTCTTGCGCTGCGTCGTGGCTGCGTCCTCTGGCGACTCGTCCTTGAGGAAATTGTAGAAGCTCTGCAGCGTCACAACAACATCACAATTACAGAATACCAGATTTATCAACGACATACGTACGGCAAGGAGAAGAAGCAGCGGCCCTAAGAGAAGATGATCAGTTATGGTCGAGCAACGTACGACGGAGTTGGTGTTTTCAGAGACGGCGGACTCGAGGTCTTCCCACGACTTCTCGGCGTCGAGGTACTGCTCCGCCTTGAGCTGCTCCGTGATCTGCTCCGCCAGCCTGCATACAGATTCGCGCTGCTCATCTTCAGTCGGGAAATCAATTTAATCAAACAAGCAAGGCAAATTTTGCGGTGGCCATTAACAGCGCGCGAGGAGAATGTAACGTCTAGGGTCCAAACTGGCTTAGCTCTAATCCCATTCTGGATAGATCACGCACACGTAGCAACCCGTTTGTGCTTTCGTCCTCGCTTTGCGTAAAACGATTAACCGAATGGGCTACCATTGAAACTCCTAAACTTATATGTAAATACTTCTCAAATTAAGATAGCAAGATAGAACTAACTCAAAAATTCATGTGTATAACCAAGATGTCACCGAGAAGAAATCAAACATGCAGGCATACTTGTTGCACTGGTGCAGGCCGTTCTCGTCGAGCCGGGACAGTTGGTACAGCAACGGGCCCCAAGACAACTGCACACGCACTAGTCAGCTCCATCCATTCAAAAGCTGCGTGCCACTAATAAAATTTGCAAACACAGCAGCAGAATCGAATCCGGAAACCAGTACAGTCCAAACCAAAACAGTACCAGCTAGCACCATCAAACAGTTACAATTACAAAGGTTGACTATTTACATGTAGTACCTAGCCACTTACCACGGAATCCTCCGGTGAAATCCAGCTGTTACCAAGAGCCACACCTGCGCGTATATACATAAGTAGATAGTACATGAATACGTACGTATAGAGAGTATACTACAGATATATACATAATAGATTGAGTATACGGAACTGCTCGACACACGATCTTTTCTGTACGACGTTAATACGATTAATTCACATTCACGTGATTTGATGGTAGGCCCAACCACCATTAAGGAAAGAGAATCAATAAGAGCCATGCCGCCGCCGACGAGCCAGCAGTGGCCGCTTCTTGGCCAACGACACGGCGAGGAAGAAGGAAGATGGTGGCTGTGTGGAGGATGGCCGGCCAAAGTCACTTGACTTGAGCGCATCGTGCGAGTGTCGGACGAAGAAAGATGGTATGCATAGCAGCGCCGTGTACATAATGAGGTGCTTGCTTGCTGCCTGACCTCCGAGCCGGGCGATGAGGTTCCCGCTGTGGATGGCCTCGAGCGCTGCAAGGGCGGTGGTGACGGCGAACTTGCCGCCGTAGGACTCGGCGACGATGTAGAGCGGGCTCCCCCGCAGGCGCTTGTTGCTCCGGTAGAGCTCGCACAGCAGCGTCGTTAGGTCGCGCGCCGCCTCGGCGTCCGTGCGCGCCATCAGGCTCTTGTCGCCGCCCTCCACGAAGCTGTAGCCCGTGCCCACGGGGTTGTCCTGCATTCGCCATACCATACTGATCGATACTGGCATGCTAGCTAGTTACCAACCAGTAATAAGAATTGCTAGTTACCAACCACGAAGAGGAGGTCGGCCTCGGCGAGCCAGGTGGAGGCGCGGGGCTTGAGGTCCGTGTCCAGCGGCCCGATCTCCACGAAGTTGCCGTACCCGACTCCGGAGGCGCCCTGCATGCGACCGATGGAATTAGAAGCTCTTGATTTCAATGGCTGTGAGAAATTGAGATGCTACCGACCGGCCCTCCCTGCAGCCAGATCACGGTCGGCCATGGCGTGGCGGCGTTCTCCACGCGCTGCGGGCTGTGGTACAGCCACCAGAACATGTGCGCCTCTGCAAGGAACGCGAGTGAGCAGCAAGAACAGGCAGGTAATTGTACGATCGATCTAGCAAGCTAGATTATGGCGCTGCTTACTTGGCCGGACTTGGACATACCCCCACTCCTCGGACCCGTCCGGCGTGCCGGCGGCATCGGAGGACGCGGCCAGCAGGAAGAGAGCGGTGCAGCACAGCAGCGGCAACCCGAGAGACGTCGGCGCCATTGCGATTGCGCCGTGACAGACAGGAATGCGAGAGGCTCTCAGGAGTCGAGATGCAAGCGATATATATGATGAAGCGACTGACAGGATATATGTGTAGTGTGTTTGATATCTATTCCCCACAAGTTAACAGTAGAATACACTCTATTGATTTTATATATATTGGTCAGAATTATACATAGATTTCTATTACTCCGTACTTTCTTTTATAAATAAACTGAAAATCGAAGCTAAAAATAATACACTAGGTATCTATAGTTGTCCCTTTTCTTTTTTCTTTACAAATTAATTTCTAGTGACACGAAATCGATACATACTTGGGGTACATGCAACTTATATAGCTTTTGGCCAGGAATTAAGAGAGAAAGCGATAAGAATACATACATATTCTAGGCTTGCTAGCTTTATTGTTAGCTATCTAGGTTACTATTAACGCGATGGCAATAAAAAATGGCAAAGAACGAGCAAAAGTCCAAAGCGTGAATTGATCAAGATCGAGATGGATGGATGGATGCTGCGCGTAATTATTGAGGACCTTTTTGAAACATAATAATCTAAAAACGTAGGATAGAAAAAAAACATAGGATTGGAACGACATAATCTACTGAATCCCACGAGAAATAAAACCACATGAATTACTTAAAAGATATGTTTGGATGCAAAATACAGGAAATTTAAGATTAGAAAATACTTGATTAGAGAGAGAGAGAGAGCATGGGAATTTTCGTAGGAAAGTTTAACATAAGATTGGAGCTCATGTTGGTTTCCCCCAAAATTCATAGGAAAATTTTGTATCCTATGAATCTCCTTTGATGCAATCCTATGAACCTAACAACATGTATGGAAAATTCTCCTTTAGATTGTGTTAAACCTTGTGGGTAGGTCTAAAATATTTGTGATTATGAATAATTGACAATGTTACTTATTGTTGTTATTTGAGGCATGTGGTGTGTGTGCACTAATATCAGTTAAGTTAGAAAGAACTTGTGCCGGGAAAAACGTTGGTTTGATCTTTGCATATGCAGGGTAACTCGGAGGCGATCGTGGTCTACGAAGAGGACCAAGAGATGGCTTGGTGTGAAGTCATGGTCCAGAGAGTCAAGGATGCTAGAGTAGATGGTCGTACTCGAGTTGGGGCGTGTGAAGATCAAAGACAGATGATGCATGTTGGAGCTATGGCAGTGCGGTTCGGAGGCTACGACATGTGACGAAAGTGAAAAACCCGTGTTACGTAAGGGTTCCAGGTCCCTTGGAAGGTAGTGGGCTAAAAGCCTGGTTGAGGTAATTAGCCTGGCTTGATTAGGGTTAATCAGTTGGATTTTGGTTAGGTGTTGCAGCCGGATTGGTATGTGAAAGCGTGTAGTGTTTTAGAGAAATCATGCAATAAATTAATTAATGAATCAAGGGTTACATATATAGGCATCTTCTTTCTATATCTGAACAACCGATTTATAGAAACAATACCCAGGAAATAAGGAAGGAAGAGACCTGAAAAGATATGTGTGATCAGTGACACATAACGACCACGGCAGGTCGACCCTACGACCGGTTCACTATAGATACAACCGGTTTACTGTACCCCTGTCGTGGTTGATGGTCATATACAGATATCTAACACTCCCCCGCAGTCGAAACGGCAGAAGAACGAACGTTCAGACAAAACTCGGTGAAGATGGACATAGGTAGACCTTTCGTGAAGATATCCGCATACTGCGATAACGTTGGGACATGAAGAACACGCACGTCATCGAGAGCAACACGCAACCGAATGAAATGCAGGTCAATCTCTACATGTTTGGTACGTGTCAATTACTCATCACAAACATGGGGTCACCTCCACATGGTCTCTTAAAACCAATTTCAGAAAATTATGAAGATCAAGAAGGAGTCTACGACTACTATGCTTGTGGATTCGTCGAAGGTTTTCCGGAGTACTAGGATACGCTTCCCCAGTCAATTGCCTGTGGCGTATTGATGGGTTATCGTCAAGGTTCTCTTTTGCTTCCGCTGTGTTTTGCTAGTTTGAGAGGTCTTGTAACTTCAGTTGTAATAAAGTGGCTAAAAGACTTGTACTCTTTTTTATTATAATAAAGTGTTGTTAGTTATATAATCATCACTATTTAACTATGTGTACTAATTTTAATTTGAGACTAATACAGTAATACACAGAGGATTCATATTCAGAAAGCCCAAAAGAACCGGCCATTTATTTTATAGTGTTAGCGGAACAAACAGCAAACACAAACAGGAAAGGTGGCCCAAGTCGGAAGGAAGCGACCTTCTTGGGGCAGAAGGCGAAGGCTGCGTCCAGCAAGAGCAAAAGTTCCACCCACGCCACACCCCTCTCTCTCGATCTCTCGCCGCCGCCGCCGCCGCCGCGATGCCGGAAGACGTGCAGATGAACGATTCCGAGCCCCAGCCGGCCCCTGTCCCCGCCGCCGCGGCGCCGGCGCCCTCCACCCTCCACCGTAAGCTCCTTCGTCCCTCCCCAAAACCCTACCTTTCTCCTTCCCCCTCCGCAAAATTCCTCAGATTTGTTCTGATTTGCTCTTACTTTGATGTGTTGCGCGTGCCCCAGATCTGAAGGAGATCGCGTCGGTGATCGAGGCCGGGTCCATGTCCAAGGAGGTCCGCCGGATCTCCCGCGCCGTCCGCCTCACCGTCGCCCTCCGCCGCCGCCTCGCCACCCGCGACGTCTGCGCCTTCCTCGCCGCCGCGCTCCCTGCCTCCTCCGACGCCTACGCCCGCCTGACCTCCCTCCTCCCCAAGGTAAATTCTTTCTGCGGCTACTATTACTGTTATCAACGCAGACGAGAGCACCTAGAGTTTAGTCACGACTAGGCTGCAACTGCCGTTGCGTCCATGATGCTCCTATTACTGCTAGATATAGTTGTTGCAATACAAAATTTTTCAAGTGGACACGCTTGCATGATGTGTGTAATTCTGGCAGTAATCCATTGTCGCGGTGTGTACGAATGAGAATAAATCACTGCCCAGAAACATTTACCCTTAAAATTTAAACTGGAATTTCAAACACTGTTACTGATGCTGCTGACCATGCATATTTCGTTTATCACCGCATAATTTGACTGTTTGACAGCTATTGGGTTGCATTGCATACATGGCTTTTTCATGCTGTTAATTTTATTCAGAATAAGTTAATCATATGGTATTGCTAATTTCTTGATTTGCCTCTAGTAAGCACCTTAGTGAGTACTGAGTAGTGATTAATTGGATTCTTCCATCTTGTGCTTCAACTTTCAAAAGCATCATGTTTTCCTGTATCATGTGTTTTACCGTTGTTAACCTTATTCCTTCTCTTTCTGTTTGTGGGTGTTGACAGTATGTTTAGGATACATTTGGAAATATATTCCTAGAGTTGTAGCAACAGTGGTATACTCTTGAAGTCTGGTCTATGTAGATTTCTGCTGCCTACTTCATAGTTTAGGGTTTGGGCCTTCTGGCCTAGTGATTCCTTTTTCTTTTGGGTATATACAGTTATAGAACAAGGAATTTGATGTTAGCTTTACTTATGATATTCAAGGCTTCCTGATGTTTATATGATACTTTTCAGGAAGATGAGACTGAAATGGAGGTTGATGCAGCGGCTCCGACAACTCATATTTCAATCAAGCATGGCCTCCCTGAGATTGAAATATATTGCTACTTGGTTGTCCTGATTTTCCTCATTGATCAGAAGAAATACGATGAGGTGCGTCTAGGACTGGTGATTTATTTTGTATTCTGTATGAAACATATTAATTTGAAGTTCTCCACTTTTATCTAGGCTAAGGCATGTGCAACTGCAAGCATTGCTCGTCTGAAGAACTTGAACCGCAGAACTGTTGATGTTTTGGCTTCTAGACTGTACTTTTATTATTCGTATGTGCACGAACTTACCAACAGCCTTTCCGAAATCCGTGGGTACGTCAACTTTTGCACATAATATTCAGTGTCAAACCAACCTTAATATTTTCCCATTATCCCCTTGGTTTACTTTTACCCTGTTTTCTTTTAATCCCCTCCTGTATTTGATTCTTTGTACAGGAATCTGCTTGCATTACACAGAATGGCAACTTTACACCGTGATGAGCTTGGTCAGGTAGTTTTGATTTAGTGGTCCTCACCGATTAACTGTTATGATGTGAAATTATGCTAATGTATGGAAATGTTTTTGCTTTTCTTTATTGCAGGAAACTCTTCTCAACCTGCTTCTTCGCAATTACCTCCACTATAACTTGTATGATCAGGCAGAAAAACTTAGGTCGAAGGCACCACGTTTCGAAGCGCATTCCAATCAGCAAGTAATTCATCTTCTTATTCCATTCATTATGATGCAGATAAATTTATCATGTTTTGTTTGCAGTACAGTAAAAATTCTGAATCAACTATTTTTCTTTGTTAATCATTCTTGTTAAGATGCCATCATTTTAGTGGTTCCTTTGTGATGATTGAAATATGAGATTTTCCAGCACTCAACTGGTTTTATAGGGCAAATTCTAAGTAGATGCGTTTGTTGCAGTTCTGCCGGTACCTGTTCTACTTGGGGAAAATCAGGACAATTCAGTTGGAATACACTGATGCTAAAGAAAGCCTCCTGCAAGCTGCTCGAAAGGCACCGACGACAGCTCGTGGCTTTCGGATTCAGTGCAATAAATGGGCTATCATAGTAAGGCTACTTCTTGGGGAGATTCCTGAGAGGACTGTTTTCATGCAGAAAGGCATGAAGAAGGCGCTGACACCATATTTTGAGCTTACAAATGTAAGTAACCAGTCTTTCTTCAAATATTGTGTTACTATCAGTGAAAACCTCCGATGTTAATCTTTAAATTTGTGGTCTCTAGGCTGTCAGGATTGGGGATCTCGAATTGTTTAGAGCTGTTGCAGACAAATTTGCAAGCACTTTCAGTGCGGACAGGACTCGCAATTTGATTGTGAGGCTGCGCCACAATGTCATTCGAACTGGACTGCGCAATATTAGTATTTCATATTCGCGGATCTCCCTTGCTGATATTGCCAAGAAGCTGAGGCTAGACTCTGAGAACCCTGTTGCTGATGCGGAGAGCATTGTAGCCAAGGCCATAAGAGATGGTGCAATTGATGCCACCATAGACCATGCAAATGGCTGGATGGTGTCGAAAGAAACTGGTGATGTCTACTCGACAAATGAGCCGCAGATTGCATTCAACTCCAGGATTGCATTCTGCCTCAACATGCACAATGAAGCGGTGAAGGCGATGAGGTTCCCCCCGAATTCTCACAAGGAAAAGGAGAGCGCTGAGAAGCGCCGCGAGAGGCTCCAGCAGGAGGAGGAATTGGCAAAACACATGGCTGAGGAGGATGACGATGATTTTTAGGTTGGTCTCTATTTGGTGCTTTGAGCTGCCACTTGCAACAAGGAATTGGTTGATTTGAGAGCCCTGAAATCACCAATTTCTCCTTGCAGGGATATTTGAATCATGCAAACTTTTTTACTTCATCTACTGCAATTTTACTTTGATCAGAATTTTATATGACTCCAAATGTGTCTAGTGGGTATCTTACTTTTCCTCCACCTTGAAATACTGGACTCGAGGATTTCTGTACCATGCAAAATGCGGCTTGTTCATTCATGACTTTCAGTTCATGTGCGTGCTTTCTGACTGGTATATTGTATTTTTCATACTTGTTTCTTCACGAGAGTGATGAAGATATTTCGTTGTAGATCTCCTGTCTTTAGGGTTAAAACCAACGTCATGGCAGCAATCATATTCTGTTACCATCCATTACTGCCTGGCGTTCATGCACAGAGCACCAAATCTGTGCCACTCTTGGTGATCATATAATATCTTTGATTCAAGAAAATATCGTGCGCACGGCACGGGGTTACTTGGCCCAGATGCATACAGGGATAGAGATCATCGTAGAGAAATGCGGCAACGGATATACATAGACAGATAGCCATATTGGCCACTACTTGCATCGATATATTTCCTCTTATGTGCGTCGAGAAATATTTACCGGCGACGCATGTTCCAGTCACAGTAGTAACAAACGCATCATCATCATCTAAAAAGAAGGCGTCGAGGTGCAATGGTGACGAACGGATGGACAAAAATGTGGTGTTCGTAAGGGCATTAAGAATGGTGCAGAGACTCTGTGACTGGGTTGGTATATGGAAGAGTAACTGTGTGTGTCTGGGTTGGGTAGTATCGAGTCGTGGACGCTTGGAGGCGAAGCGGCACGGCCATAGTGTAGCGTGCTGCGTGCGCGCGGCGGCAGATACGCCGCAGGCCGGAGGGGACGGCACGGCCGGCGGGGGGTGCCGCGAGAGCACAGCATTATATTTTTTCGGCCCACAATACCACCAGCAAGTGTCAGTGATATGCTCTAGAGGCAATCATGAAAATGATTGTATTACTTCTATGTTTATAAACATTTAAATAAAATGTTATTTTGTCCCTTGAATAAATACTTTCATATTGATCAACAAGTACGTGACTTGTTTGTGAAACTCTTTATTCATGTTTTGATGTTTTTCTAAATTATCCTTGATCTTATATCATTGTATGGGACGATTATAATTTATAGATCAACACATGTATTGATTGATGATCATGTTTCACGGATCATGGATATGAGATATCAAATCAATAATGTGGACACGTGTTAGAGAGCATGATATTGGACTGACCCATCATGAGATACCGCGAGAATTGAGTTCGATCTGATATTATGAGGCAAAGAGATCGGTACATAAGCACTATATAGGTTCGTCCGATATGATCTTTATGTGTGTTTGGGAGTTGTTATGTCCTGCTAGGGACCGCTATTGACTTATGGGTCAGAAATGAGTTTTCGGTCCATGGCTAAATTCACATGAACCTATAGGGTCACACATTTAATGGGATGGAACGATAAGAGATCGGGTGATAGTTTTCGAGTGGGATTCGATCTCTACTCGTATCGGATATGGATCCGATTGGAGGCTATATAATGAGAGGTGGGGGGCTGAGAGATGTATCCCGAAAACACACTCGTCGAAACTCTAGCCTCCACCTCTCGTATCCCCTGCCGTGCACGCTGGTGCTAGCACATCGACGCACAGTGCTCCATCCCTGGACTTGTGGACTTCGGTAGAGGCGCTGTTGCGACTGCAGCGCTGATCGGGACGATCACGAGGAGTAGACATTTGGACGGAGGACGTTCGACTACTACCACTACACCGACGCACTCTTCGTTGAATCGGCTGCTTAAACCCTACTTCCACTGCACTGCGCGTTTAGTGGTAATGATCCATGATCTCTTACTCGTATGGCTTCCTAGTGTACGCGGTAGAAAAATTTTAATATGCGCTAGTGTAGCTTACCCGTATCCCAACAAGTCCATGCATGCATGCACCTCTCGAGTTAATTCCAAATGATGAACCCGGCCGGCCGGCTGGCTTTTTTCAAGCTAGTAGCAGTTCCAAATGATGGTACGGAGGCAGTGTGTTCCCGATCTCCAACGCACCTTCTAGAGTTTACATCGATATACTGTATCATGCATTCCAACACTATTACAAACAGTGTTATCACAGACGGTTCAAAATCATCATCACAGATGATTTCTAAACTGTCTGTGTTTATGTGTCAGTGATAATAGCTGGTTATCATAGACGGCTCCCACACTGTCTGTGATAACTTACAACACAGATGGTCAACTATCACAGACGATTTTTTGTATTAACCGTCTGTGATATGAACGATATCATAAAAGGTTTTTTGTATTAACCGTCTGTGATATAAACGATATCATAGACGGTTTTTGTTATTAGCCGTCTGTGATATGATTCATATCACAGACGGTTCGGTGTTCCAAACCATCTGTGATATACGCCATGTCACAGACGGTTAATAATAAAACCGCTCGTGATATGTGCATATCACGACGGTTCTATATTGAAACCATCTTTTATATATATATATATATATATATATATATATATATATATATATATATATATATATATATATATATATATAACACCTAGATGTAATTACACCCACCTCTAATAACTAAAGAGAGCGATGGGGTTGAAGAAATTGTTTGCAAAAGAATTTAGCTTGTGAACTGATTTGAGCTGCCAATGGGAACAAAAAGAGCAAAAGCCAAGGATTACGCGAAGGCATGATGGTTCACAGTACTAGAGCTAGCTGCTGCTTCTTCCCCAAAACGTGGTATGTATGAAGAATTCAGCTTTACCACTTCAGTACACGCGAGGACACGACATGCAGTACACCCTCCCAGTCAGCAGATGATGGCTACCACTCACTACGACACTGCCTAGCTGAAGACCTAACTAAGCGCACGGTTTTTTTTTTCTCTCGTCAGAACGGCGCAGATGACACCCTCTGGAGCGTCTTCTTCTTCACCGGCATCTGCACCTGCTCCACGGCCGCCTTCAACTGCATGCATGTATGCACACGCTCTCATAAGGCCGGACCGATCAAGCCAACCACGGAGTAAAATCGCAGCTAGTGAATGTGAATCTGACCTCCTCGCACTGCTCCCGCAGCGCGTCGTTCTCCGCGTGGAGGAGGCGCACCTCCTTCTCCAGCTCGTGCGTGTACGCCTGCTTGCGCGCGCGGGAGCGCGCGGCCGACTCGCGGTTCTTGATCATGCGCCTCTTGCGGCGGTCCGAGGAGGCGGTCACGGCGCCCTGCAGGTCGACGCGGTACAGCATCTCCCGCTCCAGCGCGTGAAGGGCGGGCGCGGCGACGTTGACGGCGGTGGGGCAGCTGCTGAGGAAAGAGTCGTTGGCGACACCGACGACGTCGTTGCTGGTGTAGATGCGCGAGGACGAGGCCGTGAGGCTGAGCGCCGTGGAGATGGGCATGGCGGTGGTGGTGGCGTTGTGAGCCGCCGGAGGCGACACGAATCGCCCATCATCTGCTTGCTCCATGCTTGCTGGTAGCTAACTAGCAAGCCAAGCTTGAGCTCTTTCTTTTGGCTGGGTCGATCGAGTCTTGACTCGATCCCTAGACAGTGATTGACCGGAGAAAAGAGAGTCAGCACTCCGCGGAGAGTGTGCTGCACGTGAAGTACCCGCCGAAGGCCAGCAATGGTTGATGGAATCCCCATCGCGTTTCTCTCGTACGGTGCGATAATCTAATGGCTCGATGTGGCCGCTGCCGGGACCAGCTGGTCGTACGGTCCACTATCACTCATAGGATTATTATAAACGCCTCGTATTCGTTATGATTTCTCAATTATCTAATTTGTTGCGTCAGTAATAATAGATAGTAATAATATACGAGTTCTAGACCGTCTGTAATAAGTTATAATACATACGGTTTTTAAAAGTAATCATCTGTGATATCCGATATATCACAGACGGTTAATACAAAAAACCATTTGTGATAAATCATCTGGGATATGTAGACCATCACAGATGATTTTGTGTTAGAAATAGTCTGTGATAATTCTTTGTTCCACTTCGGTACAATGATTATAAGGATCTAATGCCATCTACTCATATAATAATTCTTTAATTTCCTATATATATTTATAGTGTATGTTGTGTTGTCGTACAACAACGTACAAGCCCATCGTTGACCAGGTCCTGTTTGGAATACAATATTTATGTACAAGTATTTGCGACTCCCACATAATTCCTCTAAAATTAAAGGAATCTTATCATTGCGGTTACAGCAGCAAAGACAACCGCCGTCTTTACAATCTTTGACATCATCGGCTAAAAGAATTAGATACAACACTTACAATGAAAAAGATAATTGTTATTTGTACTACGATAGGCCTTACAAATCAAGTTGTAAGCTGACGAGCTCTCCATAATGCACATAAAAGTGTCTATTTTCTCTAAAATAGATCATCTGTTTAGCAAGAGACCAGCTCTTCCCTTCTCCCTCTTTCAAATCAACATGAATCTGACCTTATTTATAGACAGCTAATGTCAACTTATTGTGTATATCCTTGGTTATCGATAGCACTTGTTAACCTGCTGTTTCGGCTGTATATAACAATTACCACAACCATATCTAGTCCATGTTTTCTAATGCCATGTGAACTACTGTCAAGAAATTAAACTCCAATTAAGCTGAAAGGAACACACTTAATTAAGCCTCTAGGGCATATTTGGTGCATGGCCAACCTTGCCATAACCAAGATTCGGTAAAATGCGGCCAACAAAATGGCTACCACAGGTTAGATAAAGCCAGTAAACATAGCTTAGAGGACTAGTTAAGAAAGTATGACAAGCTACAATTTTAACGGTAAACTAAGAATATGATTAGGAAACTATGGTGGTGATCATTTTGGTTTATTTTTGTTGGCAAAGTAAGGCATCACATGATATGGCTTCTCATCTCCGGAGCTCTCGATCAATCGCCATCAGTGGACGAGGCCACACTGCGTCACTCTGCGTATGATATGGTGATCACACCGCGTCACTCTGCGACCAACTAGTGCTCAAGTACATCCTTACTACTCGCACTGCTGCTGATGCAAAGCGACTCGCTTCCCCTACCAAACCGCGTCGTTTCAAAGTCCGCTGTACTCCTTTAGCGTACGTGCCAGCGGTGTATAGATAATTGAGCGCATAGACATCACTTTAAACATTTTTTCAGATGCAGCCTTTCAATGTCCGTTTGTTTAAAAATAGTCCTATCCGTCGACCTACCGTGTGCAGTAGCGTCTATCGCGTACAATAAATCTACGGAGGAGGCTATTTTTTTTTAAAAGAAACAGATAGTTAGGTATCAAATTTTAAAAAGAGGCTATAGTGACGGATTTTTTTTAGACCGTGGCTTTTGATTTCCGAACTATTTGAGAGAGACAGTTGCATATAATTTTGACCCATATAGCTGATGTCAATATAGTGTGTACTATAATCAACTGATAAACCCTACTTTAAAAATATTATTTGACGTCAATGTGGCACCTGCTAATCTGTACACGTACTTTAACGCCACATTGAAATTCCTGCTTATCGTATCCACAGAATGCTCAAATCGGTCCACGGCCTATCTATTAGACTGTGGAGCTCCACACGCCCACAAGAATAGTATGAGTACTTCTCTTGAGCAAACTTCTGGCGAGGACTTCATCAGGTCCTCGTGTGGAAGAAGTGCATTTTTGAACTTCATCACCTCAGCCTTCCCCAACAAAAAACAGGCGAAATGCATAATCGATCAGTACGGCATGGTGTGGACAAAATGAAATGAACCAATATTATGACTTCCCATAGGATACTAATCATGGCAGCCTGTGCCCACCACGCGTTGTCGACGATGATGGATCACGTCTTCGGATCGACGCCAAGGCCCAATGTGCACTACTTCAAAATCTTCCATACATTGTAATCTCGTTTTATGCTCTCTCTCTCTTACTTGTTCTTCATTTGCTTGCGTACGTAAGCTCGCCCAGGGCACTCTTCGAATATGCAGCAAAGGTTAGTGTACCCCTACCTGTTCAAACATGCAAAGGGTCGGTTGTGGGCTGCGACCTCCTCAGCGCAAATCCAGCGAAGACCATGCCAAGACTGACGGAGGTGATGGCCACGTGGAGTCCAGTTGAGATCGTGCGAAGTCCGGTGAAGACTATGTGAAGTCCAGTAGAGGCGATGGCCGCACGAAGTCCAGCGGATATCGTGTGAAGTCCAGCGAAGACCACGCAAAGTCCGCTGAAGGCCGCGCGAAGTCCAGCGAAGGCAACATCCACGCGGAGTCCGGTGAAAACCATGCAATGTTCGACAAAGGCGACATCCGCACGGAGTCCATCGGAGGTTGACCGCGATGTGGTCGTAGATGTTAATGACGTCACAACCATGAAGTGGTTGGATGTCGACGAAGTCGGTAGTGGGTTGAGGACTTGAAGTGCACGCGCTCGTCCCCCACCCTTCAGACGAGCGTCAACGAAGTCAGCGATGGGACGAAAACTTGACGTGTGTGGTCCGTCTGTCGGACAGGCATCTACGACCACGAGGTTGTCACCGTCGTGGTCGTGACTCCCTGGTGTGATGATGATGGCGATGAGAATCTTCGGATATGGCATCGCGCACGAAGGCCGCCTCCCTAGTGACGTAATGACAGCGCGTCGAGGTTAATGGTCGTGCTGGCGTGGGCATCGCGGTTGATGGTGGTCCCGGCGTAGGCGGCATCGGTGTCGGTCGTGCCAATATTGGAGTCGGAGCTAGCCCCTCGTGTCGGTGTTGACCGCTCGCCACCCGCGATGCTATCATGCCAGTGCGTCGTTGCTAAGGGGTGGCGGGTCTTCGACCACCGGCTGCCACGTGCTGGACTCGACAGTCATTGCCGTCGTACTTCTTTTTCGCTTGATTGTCGTTACTTTCTAGCGCCTTCCTTTGCGCGGCTTCTTGCGCGGTTTCCATGGATGACGCTAACTGTTGTAGCATGAGCACAACAATATTGTAAGTATTTTTTTATACTTGTTTCTAGTTGTTGCATCCTCAGTTGTGAAATGTTTCTAGTTGTTTGTATTTTTCCATGGATGACAATCTTTTATACTTGTGTCTGGTTGTTGCACCCTCAGTTGTGAAATGTTGTAAGTATTTTTTTAAAGTTGCAGTCCTTTTTTGTTGAGGAAACTCTGAATAGATATGTAGAAATCTAGTGTAATATTCAATTTGTTGTGAACATTGCCTCTAATTGTCGCATGAGCAATTGAAAAATATTGCCATTGTTGTTTGCAAATATTGCAATATCGTAAGAGTGTAAATTTCTTTGTTACTAATTTTTAAACTAGTTACAAAACGGAGCTACATTATATATTCGTGGATTCATGAACTACATTGTTACTAATTGTTGCTGATTTTTATTGAAGTAAGATGTTATTTTTGTTTGCATAGATTTGTGGATTAGTTGCGTCGGTATTTTTTGGTATCTACATTGTTACTATATTTCAAATGTTTCAGTAGGGTATCTAATTGTTGCGCCTTCTTTGGTGGGGCGTATGTTGCAGCAAGTCTTTTGTTTATTTATAAGGGCCAGTTATTTTTGTTGCCCTTTAAAAAATTATTGTTGTATAAGGGGAGTGTCACGTTTATTGAACTGCACCATACGAATGGATGACTTGGTGCTGGATTCCCAGTTTTGTTTTGATTAGGTGAGCCATCTGGAGGTTGGATCTAGATCAAGGGGGAGGGGATGCCAAGGGGACGAGATCATCTATGCTCTCATGGGTCGCCTTTTGTTGTGCGTGTTTTTTTTCGGACAAGCGGTATGCGATAATGACGGACGAGATGCAATGGTATTGTAGTGATTTAAGAGTTGTTAGATGCGTACGATGTTGGTACCCTGATTATACATCCGGCGCTTGTCGGTCCAAAATATTTCATCTACACTGGATGGCCTGCGAAAATTATTATTATTATTATTATTATTATTATTATTATTATTATTATTATCCTTTGCCTAGATAAAAAAAATCACAACGGGCCAGAGGTGAAAGGATGTAAACATAGTCGAAGTTGAGACCAGTTAGGATGGCCTGCTTGGCCCGGAGTAGTTGGGCCGGCGACTGCGTACCAGACTTTACTAGCCAAGCCGAGCAGTAGCCCCTTCCCCCTTCCGGTCGCTCCCAGTCACGTCACGCTCTTGGTGCTCGCCGCGCCGCCTTCCCTTCCCCTCCCTTGCGTGCCGTGCCCATTCCGCCCGCTCATGGCTTCCATCGCCGGATCCGCCCTCTCCTTCGCCAGGCCCGTCAAGGTATGCACGCGTACGCGCGCCGCATCCTCAGATCCACCACCTTGCATCGCTCGTTTGTTTGTTGGATCCATCTGTCTAGTCGGGGTTTGGGGTTCGAGCCTTCTTATCTCCATCTGGGCCTGTTTCGCAGTTCGATCCGCGCGTGGTCTCCAAAGTGGATCTTGGCAGATCTGCTTTTTCTGCTAGGTTGGTAGGCTGTAGTGATGGTAATTCTGCTGTACTACTTAGATGTCTGCACGCAGATGGGCAAGTTCGACTTGATCTGCACAGTATATGCGTGTAGAAAGTTTACTTTGCTCAAAAATGTTTATAGAGAAGCTTATACCGCCACAAGCCCTGTCAAAGCTTGTGCTGTATGGCTACTATGGTAGAACTAGATTGCATCCTAGTGCTGAATTTTCTAGCGGAATCAGTAACATGGGGTGTGAATGTGTTGTGTGTGTGTCAGATGGGGGTTGTGTTGGAATGTTGGCTGCTAGTACCAGGTTGTTGCTTTCTATGCTCCAAAAAGTTGGCCCTTTTATATGATGCCACCTAAAATTCCTTTGTGTATCTTGTCCTCCCTTGCTAGGAAAGACCCTTTATTTCTCTCTAACTGATTGTTGACCTCGATTTTAGTCAATACAGCGGTCGAACAAAATCTAATTCCAAGGTTTCGTAGGGAATTTGTGCTGAAACATCTTGTAAACATCTTTCGAAAATAACTGTTCTCTCTTGTGTGTTTACAACCCAATTTTAGAGGACTATGAAATTAGTTCCCATCACCATACTGAGGCCAATTCAAGCTATACTGTTAGTTTGGCACAGATGTGGGACGTACCTATTGAATTGCTAGAAGGATTGCATAATCACGATTCATGAGAACAATGCTAAGTCTAGTATGCTAAGTTTTTCCCCCTTGTGAATTCAGTGTGTTAGCCCTTAGTTTACGTAAGTTTTGTTATCTCAAGAAGTTTGCTCCTTGAATTGCAGGCTATTAACACGAACTCACTCTCTTTCTCCGGTGCAAGGAAGGGTAATGCATATCTCCGCCTACAGCCAGTGCCGATGAGATTTGCTGTTTGTTGTTCCGTAAGTTCCATCCTTTTCATGCATGATATATCTGAAGTGTTGCTTTACTCTTGCTAAAGCTAGTGAATTACTGCTTTTTTTTGTACCAATTAAACTAGTAATTGGTGTTAGCAGTTTTGTTAGTTTTGAATGAACGGAAAAATAAGGGTGGGGCCCAAAACTCCATCATTGAGCTCATTTAAAAAATATGGGCTACTTAGGACTAAGGAAGTACTCGTTTCCCTTGTTTTTCTTATTCTAGAAGGGTTTGTTTTTCTCTTTCAATTATGCTTGCTTGCGTTGAAAGTCCTATATTTCAGCAATCAGCAATGACTGGGTGAGCGAATCTTCTCTTTGTTTAAGAGAAGTTTGCTACTTTGCTTTTACTTAATCTCTGCTCTTGGTGTTGTAGCACTACTTATCGACATAGCATGATACATCTTAGCAAGACAAGCAGATATATGTTACCATTCTATCTATCAATAAAGGAAATGCCCTTTCGCATTTTATGTTTGTGTGCTACAGTTTTAACAGTGTTTTTTAACCTTCGTTGAATATGTGCTCCAACAGGCGAAGAAGGATACAGTGGAGAAGGTTTGTCAGATCGTGAAGAAGCAGCTTGCTGTTCCTGATGGCACTGAAGTTTGTGGTGCCACTAAGTTCTCTGATCTTGGGGCTGACTCACTGGACACGGTAACTCTGCCCACAATATCTTGATGTCATACATGTAGGTTGTTTTGAACTAAGTAGTGACTCACTCAACTTGCCCAATAGCTAAGGATTGTAAGGAGTTGCATTTTTGTAATGGTTTTGGGTCTTAAAGGAACATTTGAGGGGAATTGTGATGTCATGTTTCATACTTTATGGAGCGTGGAATGACCAAACGAGATGTTCAATCTCATACATCCATAATTTGATAGACACATTCACCTTCTTTTGTGTGAGCAAAGGATTAAAAGTTATATTCTCAAGCTATAAAGTAAAACTCATTGTGAATTCGTTGCAGGTTGAGATCGTGATGGGCCTTGAGGAGGAGTTTGATATCAGCGTGGAAGAGTCGAGCGCGCAAGCAATCTCGTCGGTTGAAGATGCTGCTGCGCTTATCGACAAGCTTGTCGCTGAAAAGTCGTCCTGAAAGTCACAAAGCGCAATGTTGGAAGCTCGTAAACTAGTTCTAGCACGAATCGATCCTTGTTGTTCAACCATTCTGTCCTAATCTAGGTTTTATGGTCTGAAGGCTTGGTGATTTTCTCAGTACAATTGACCCCTGTGTCGTAATAATATATTAAAGTATTTTAAGCTGTTGAACATTTGGATGGTGAGTTTTCTTGCCGCTGTGGTGTTTGTTGTTCGTATCTTTTGTAGAATCTGTGTGTATAACGCAACTACATGTGATTCGTCCTGTTCTTGTTATAGCGCCGTAGGATAGGTCATGCGGATATAGACATGTTTAATATTTTTTAGTTAAATATATTATTTGATTGAAAAAAATTATTGAGCCGTATTAAATATTATCAGATGAATTTTAATTTAATGGTGCATTTAATTATTATATTTAGAGATACAAAGCTACTATTATGTTATGTATTTATATACAGATCTATACTTGTTATGTACAAATCTAAAGTGAAGATGTGTTTAAAAGGTCTCGTCGATACTAGTGTATTGTTCATCACTTCCATGGTATAAGATGACGAGGACATCTCAATAAGATTGATTACACGAGCACAAGCTAAAAAGATTAATCAACATGTGAACTCGCTCCTAATTGAATCTGATTTTAATTTACGAGAGAACTGGATATTACCTTATGCATATGTTGTGTGCATGCTCAGGTTTGAACGATGTGAAGCTTTTAGAATTGAAAACATAGAGGCGAAGCTAACGGAGAAGAATTACATGGAGCCAAGCAAGGGAAGATATGTTCAAGTCCTCGTTACCACGTCGGGTCATCCATAAGTTCAATCGAATTCACAAAGATGCTTCGGACATTCAAATGATTTCAACTGGTATTAAAAACTACCTTCGGATCGGTCTGATCGATCTTAGATGTGTTGAAGACCGTCCGATCCATATTGGGCGCTAGCAAGACCTTCGTCCGAATGGTTTTGACTATCTGAACCGTTCGATCAGCGTTGGACGCTCAGATGCTTCGGAGACGTTTGGACTGCTCCAAACGATCGCGTCGTCCGATCTTCCACAGACCGTCCGATCGCCTTGAAGACGTTCGGGCCACTCCAAATGAGTCGTACCGTCCGATCTTCAACGGACCGCCCAATCGCCTTGGAGACGTTCGGATCGCTCCAAACGTTCGTCCTTCTGCGTCGTTCGATCAACTTTGGACGGTCAATATTGATGGTAACGTTTGGACCATGCCAACAATCCCGCCGTTGAGTTGGCTGGAGACGCTTGCAGCCGTTCAATTGACTTTAGATGTTCGGAACAGTATGATCGTATCTCTGATCGTATACCTGGCGTATAGAGACAATAATTTTCACATATGATGTCCGATTGAGGTGATCTTGGATTCGTTTGAAAGCTTATTTCAATGGCTACATAATAAAGGAGGATTTATCTTCACAAGTGTCATGGAGTCGGGTGGTGTTATGTTGTGGCATGACTCGGTTCCTGACTTTGTACCTCCCTTGGTGGTCAGCTATGTAGCTGCACCTATGGTTTAATAGAATCTGAAGGTTTCCATGTGTGTATATATAGAAAGAGAGAGGGTTCTGTGATCAAATGTCCCAGAGCTCTTCTTTCTTCTCTTATACATTTCACTCTCCCCTTGGGCACTCTCCAAACGCTACCTTGGGTCGCCGCCATCCTCTCTGTAGTCTACTTCTATATCCATGCCCTTTCGAAGATAGAATTATGGAATGACTAGCTGAATCCTCGTGCGTTTCTACAAATTTTTAAAATTTATTATACTACATGTTTTAAAACTTACGAATGGTAAAAAATTTTAAAATATGCATACAAACATGTTCTAAAAATTTTTAAATCTGTTAGGTAAGTTGGAGACGGAGGATGCGCATCAACTCATATTTTTATAATAGTAAAGATTACGTGAAGGGAGAGAGAGGGAAAGAGGGTACCTCGCGTGAGTTGGGGAAAGAGTAAATCAAGACGCTGTCGACACAAATCTCATGTTAGACTCGAGAACGAGAAATTCAATTGAATCCAAAAAAATTACTTGAATGACATATAACAAATCAGTTGGGGGAAAGAAATGCTCTAGATGTGGTCAATACTAGTTTTGGTTCTAGAGAAACCCGTAAATGAATGGCACGACCGACCCAAAAGGATAAAAGAAAAAAATAAAGAAAAACGAAAACCATCTGACAGTGGGTCCCTAGCCCCACCTTCAGTGAGAGTAGCAAATATCTTTACTATTCTAAAAGAAGAAGTTGGTGGTTGGTCCGGCCTCTTCCACCCCTTCTCACAAAAGACAATGACGACATGTGGCCTCAAAAGACTGCTGCAAGAATCCAAAAGACTGCTACGAAATTTTATCATACTATATGTTTTGAAACTAACGGGTGTTAAAAATTTTTAGAACATGTATACAAATATATTCTAAATTTTTTTAAAATCCGTAGCAACGCACGGGCATTCAACTAGTTACTGTAGCATGGGCACACCTTGGCTTGTAGAGATGGAAAACGGTAACGGATAATCCGTTTTATCCGATATTCGTATCCGAGAAAATGTGAATGTGATAAGTAAAATATGTATTTGAAAATGTTCATATTCGTATTCGAGAATATTCGTATCTATATTTGAGAATATTCGTATTCACGTTCGTATTCGAGAATATTCGTATCCGTATTCGTATCGAGACTATTCGATTCGTATTTGATCCGTTTTCAGAACCCAGGAAAAACTCGGATGAATTTTGCGATTCAAAATTTGAATTTAGGCGGTTTAAAATCGGTAACAGGTCAAAAACCGGTGAAAAATCGGCAAAACCGCTAGGAATCCGTTTTATCCGATATTCGTATCCGAGAAAACGCGAATATGGTAAGCAAAATACGTATTTAAAAATATTCATATTCGTATTCGAAAATATTCGTATCCATATTTAAATATATTTAAATTCAAAATTATATTTATTTTAAAAATATAGATTTATATTCGTATTTAATACTATACCATTGTATCCCATCCGTTTGGCGCGTACGGAGTAAAACAAGCCGGTCCGGTGGAGTCGCAAGCAGAGCAGACCACGACTCATCGGCGCGGAGCAGCCGCTCGCTCGCGTTATCTCGTCGCCTCCGCCCCTCCGGCCGCTGCTGCTCTTACTCTCGCACGCACGCACGCACGCCGCCTCTCCTTCCTCCGGTCTCCGCCGATCGCTAGGGTTTCCTCCTCTTCGGCGATGGCGGCTCCGGTGGTGGACGCCGAGTACCTGCGCCAGGTCGACAGGGCGCGCCGCGACCTCCGCGCCCTCATCTCCTCCAAGGGCTGCGCGCCCATCATGCTCCGCCTCGCGTACGTACGCTCACTCAACCCCTGTCGCTTCTCCCTCCTACCAATACGCCTGCCCCTGCTCCTGCTCCTACCCCTGCTGCTGGTTCGCGCGGCGCGGGAGCTCGTGCTTTTGGACCCTGGTTGCTTGAGTCGTGCGGTTACCTGCTGGTGTTGTGCTAAGACGAGCCGCGTGTGAGATTTGAACACCTGGTTTGGCGGTTGCTGCTGCGGATATCAGGCGTCGTTGGTCTGGTGTGTGTTGTGTTTGTGATTTTCGGTTTTGGGCAAGGCAATTCGACAAACGCCTTATGTGCGTGCGCTAGTGCTTTGAGCGGCTCCTAATTTTTTGGTTCTATAGCTACGGCTGTGGAACTAATGAGAAAGAGACGGTGTTTTATTCACGTATAGTGATGTTCCTACGCTGCTTTCTCATGTTGCTGGACTGGCCTGAAGATGTGTCATGTGTTGTAGCAGGGGAATTGTAAGAGAAAAAGCCGCAAGCATTGGTTCTCAATCCCACAGGCACGCATAATAGCAGAATCGGAGAAGCTGACACGAACTGCCTGTTCTAGCTCCACTAGGCTTTCACTCCTTGAGCTTTGCTTTACATTTATATATACTTAGGAACAAATATCTGATGCATCAATAGGATCAGATGTCGTGCACACTAAGGAATGAGCTGCAGAGAAACTTCAATGAAGCACAAATTTTGTGAAGGAACATGTTCCTCTGTATTGTATCGATCTAACACCTAGCTAAAGCTGTCTCTGACTTACCATTCACTTATCTAGGATTTTATTCTGCCTGTATTATGTGGAAGACTTAATTCCCTTGCTCTCCCTTGAAGATGGCATGATGCTGGCACATACGAGGTGAACACAAAAACTGGTGGTGCAAATGGTTCGATCAGATACGAGGAAGAGTACACCCATGGTTCAAATGCTGGTTTAAAAATTGCTATTGACCTCCTTGGTATTTATTATTTATCCCCCAAATACTCAAATGTGCTAGTAGATGCTTGTGCAAGAACACTTTTTTTTTGTTGCTTATGAGGACTCTGCAGTGTTTCTTGAAGTAAGTATGAGTTATACGACTGATGACTTTGAAGAAATCAATTTGGGCATTCTTATTAGTTTCTAACAAGTTAAAATTCTCTTTTTTTATCGTTGTGGGTTCCTGCAATAGCTTAAGATCAGACTGCAAAATAAATGATTTTTTATGTCAAGTCAAACAGTTTGGGATGATTTGTCAGGAAAAGTGACAGTCCCCCGTAACTACTAGGGAAAGAGCAGCTGGCTATGAAAAGGTGCTTGGCCATGACTACTTCTAGGTGTATCCCCTGCCAGATGGCCAGTTGACCTATTCATAACAATGGTCTCTTGTAAACTATTAAACCCACTTAAATATGCTTCTTTATTCACATCATCGCATGTACAAGTGGGAGATCTCTGAGAATACTTCAGTTGTATCTAGTATCTACCCAGTACCCAGTAGGCAGTAACTATTCTTGATGGCATTGCACCTTTTGAGTCTAATAATACTCTGTGTAGAACCACATGACTTTAACACATTTCAGTTTTGCTACTTTGCTGTTACATTGGTCCTTACTACACTATAAATCAAATGATTGTTATCGCTTATCCAACTGCCCTTTGTTGTTGTAACAGAGCCTATTACAGCAAAGAATCCAAGGATTACATATGCAGACCTTTATCAGGTAACTTGGGATTGCTTGTGTTGGCTCTTGTATTATACTAGTATTGGTACTATGACATCTGACATTTTCCTCACATTTGAGCTTTTGCATCCTATTAAGTACTTGAAACATTGAATTACACACACACATATACATATGTGCTAACTAGATTTTACTTACAGCTTGCTGGAGTGGTTGCAGTTGAAGTTACTGGGGGGCCAACCATTGAGTTCATTCCTGGAAGACGTGTACGTGAAATAACATTTCTTTATAAATGGATGCATCGGGCCTCTTCTTTTCAGTTTTCAAAAGCTGTTTTTTAGCTTTTCTATAGTAACTAGCTTTCAAACTTAGTATCTTTTCAAGATAATGTCTACAAGTTGATTGTAGTACATACTGTAGCGACTTTATATGTATCGGCTAAAACCGCATGCGAGTTTCTGTTACTCCGTACTCTCTCTCACGAACAGTTCAAAAGAGTCACAGCTAAAAGCCATAAACCGAAGCTAAAAAGAACAGGCCCGATGATCATTCCTAGCATGCTCACTTATTAACTACTTTTGATCTGAATCAGGATTCGTCGGTTTGCCCCCGTGAAGGGCGTCTACCTGATGCTAAGAAAGGTTATTACCACACTATTCTTTCTACTGGTCAATGTTTTCCTATCATTTTACATAAACATTAACTATTCTTTCTGCTGGTCAATGTTTTTCTATCATTTTACATAAACATTCTTCCTGACACTGTAGTATCTCAAGCAACTGGTCAAAATATGATTTAGAAACCCATCGGCAATTCAGCATATATCAAGTGTGGTCACATGGAATGGTGCTTGCACTGATATGATTCTCATGCTCTGGTATTTAATACTTAGTACTGCTTGAGTTAACCCATTTCATGCGATACAGCTGTCTGGTTGTACTTTTCCTATCTTCTCACATACACTGTTCAATTACACGTTTTCTTCGGAGATTGGAGGCTCACCTAATCTTATCTTCCTGCATTACCACTATTCTGGTCATTTTACCTGTTATACCAGCTGGTTCTGGTGTTTGTCTGGGATATTATATGTTACTTGTCTGTTTTCCTTTTGCTTGTCCAGAAGTTTCGTAAAGCTACATAAATAATATTTCATGTTGATCTATGTTCTTATTGCCTTTATCTGTATACAAGAGCTGCCTTTTTTCGTGTAATTAGTATTTTCTACAACAGGTGTCAAGATACTGCTTTTATACTTTTATTCAAGTGTTTATGTTTGTTATTGCTTACTTGCTACAGTTTGTAATCATATATCTATCACTAAGGTATGTATCTGGGTTTCTCCTTTTGTTTCATGAGTAGGTGCACCACATCTGAGAGACATCTTTTATCGGATGGGCTTGACAGACAAAGATATCGTTGCTTTATCTGGGGGCCACACTCTGGTAATTGTTGTATTCTGTGAAATAGTAGCAGTACTGATTCATCAGAAACACAGTATTTAATACCTGAGTTTGTTCTTTTAGGGAAGGGCGCATCCTGAAAGGTCTGGGTTTGAAGGTGCGTGGACTGATGAACCTCTGAAGTTTGACAACTCATACTTTCTGTAAGTTGAACACAAAGCAATACCATCTACCTGTTTTGGAGACTATATTTAAGATGGAAAATCAATGTAAATTGATTTTTTTTATATTACTGCAGTGAGCTTCTGAAGGGGGGATCTGAGGGGCTACTGAAGCTTCCAACCGATAAAGCATTGTTGGAAGATCCTGAATTTAGACGCTATGTGGAGCTTTATGCAAAGGTGCACAGGATTTGTGATAGTATTGAATTTACTGCACTTGATACTACTACCTTACTATGTTAGCGCCTTGTTCCATGGTACAAGTTTCAGATTCAGATCCATGTCTCTTTTTTTTTTGTATCACAGGATGAGGATGCCTTCTTCAAGGACTATGCTGAATCACACAAGAAACTTTCTGAACTTGGCTTCACTCCACGGAGCAGCGGCCCAGCATCTGCAAAATCAGATCTTTCAACTGGTGCTGTACTCGCACAGAGTGCTGTCGGGGTAGCAGTTGCTGCAGCTGTAGTTATCGTGGGCTACCTGTACGAGGCTTCCAAGAGGAGCAAGTAAGGTTGCCAGGTTCTTCATTGGCATGGCCTCATTTAGTAAGTATCAAGATCAAATAACAGAATTCTAGTGATGAACTACCGCAGCACTATCTCAAAATACTTCAAAAATTCTTGCGAACATTTCCTTCATGTTTACACCATACTTGTGAACATTTCAATGACAATTATATGGAGATGACAAATACATAGCTTACTATTAAAAGCACTTTGAGCATGTGTCTTGTTCTCTATGCCCTCTCTCTACAAAATAAGTTGTCTGTGTGCTGAAAATATTCGATCGACTCATTATCAATACATTAACCGATATGGAGTATTCAACAGTGACACCAAGGTGGAATAACCTGTCTGAAAGGATATACGGTATAAACAGCCAATAAATTATGTTGTGCCTAAGCATGCCCCTGAAGGTCCATTTTCTACTTGCTGAGTAGCCGTCATATGATGCAACCGAAAAGGACTGCATACATGATTATGTTTTTTCTTCAGAAGGATGCCGGTAAATAACTCATTAGGAGGAATTGGTTTTGTAGTAGTTACAACAAGGATAGCCGACCCATGCAAAGATAATGTTACAGTGTGTTACCCCTTGAATTTATGAGCTTGCAGATGAACCACTCTGACCAGCATCCGGCCGTGGCTAACTGGCGGCTATAGCTCTTTATAGTTTATATACTGGGGGTATATGATATCCTTGTGTTTAAGTACTGATTCTTACAGTTCTAACCAACGGCAACAAGAGTCACAGACACACGATAAAGGGAAGAGTTTATGCTGTCTTCAAGTGACAGGTTTGCATTGACTTGGAATTAGCATCTGCTTTGCAGCTAGGTACGGGCACTACACGGACACTAGTTCATCAGCTTTGGACTAGCACTGGGACCAAACTCTCTTGAAGCTCAAGGATCGTTAGGCTGAATTCAAGGCCACCTGTTGGAATGGCAGTGAGCACCAGCCGGCCACGCCTTCCCGGGAGAGATCGAGAGCAACCATTAAATTGTTTGCTACTCCAGTGGCCAAAGGGAGCTAGATGTTCATTGTTTGGCCCTACTAATCAAAGAGATTTATATACGCCCCATACAGGTTTTGCCATGGATTTGTTAGTTCCTCCGAACAAGATACAATTAATGGTCCACCTATCCAGTTTCGTGAACTGGATAGCAATGCATGGTAGGTCCAAATCAATGCAAAGTTTAATATTCACATATCTCTGTTGTGTATATACTGCTACACCTTGTTTATACTACTACATCAGGTGGCGTATACAATATCCAAAGACATGGAGTATATACTACTACACCTTGTTTTGTTGTTATGGAAACTGGTAGGGAATATGAAATTACACGTGTAGAATTAAATGAGTTTCGTGAAATCAATTCAACATTGTGTTTGGTGAGTTTGTAATTTAGTGTTGACCGATCGAACGGGTGAATCGATAATCTAGGTTGGTTTTTTTTTTTCTAAAAGAAATTCTCAAACTGTAATATGCCGTGGTGCTGTCATCACAACATATGGGGCATGTTCTTTTGGACTACGGGGTAATTATATTTGATTGTGGCTGATGATTTTTGTCTGTGATTTTTTAGACGACAGAGACGCCGACACCGACGTGCATACGGTTTTGGGCTTGGAAAATTATTTTTAAAATTCGTTTTAAGAAATCGCTTCATTCATTTAGATTTTCGGAGAAGCCAAAAATCAAATGATAAAAGCACAAAAGAGCACGCCCATCAACATCTATGGCTTAAATAGAAGAGCAAATCAAAATGATTAGCGGGTAGCAATTGACATCCGTGGGTAATACGTACATAAATATTTTTTTTCAAAACCCGTCATTTTCTATTGTCTTCACAAACAGGGAAAAAGTCCACGGTTATAGCTTTTGGCGTGTTCAATTCTTTTTTCTCATGGGCACATGGATTTGCATTGGCACATCGAAAGATACGTCGCCGAGAGTGAAACATTGAGCTGGTTTTGAACAGGGTTTTTTTTACTGTTAACGTCTGCGTCGTACGCTGAAACTAATAGAGTGCTAATACGTACGACTAATCTACTGTAAAACGTATTAACGTGCTACTATTTCAGTGTCTAGGTCATCCAGAGCATCTCTAGTGTTATCTTAGCTATATTAAATAAGTAAAATTTTATATAAAGAAAAGAGAAGGTACGAAAAGATAACACACTGTTTTTTATGTAAAAAACGACTTACGCCCATAAACCAATGTAAATAGTAAGAGAGTGTGAGGCAGAAATTTATGGTAAAAATAGTAGTATAAAATAGTCAGAGGAATGATTTACTGTTAGAGAGGTTATCTCTGCTGTTTTTTGGTAGGATAGAAATTTTAGAGACAATTTTAAGAGATAGACTATTGTACATACCGTGGTAACTCTTCATCCCTCTTAGAATTCATAATGGTTTTGATTTATTGGGGACTTGAGGAAACCTAATTAAGTGGAGGCCGTTCTTTTTGGATTCAACTTATAGTTTATGATCACGGTTTATATCTTTTAGGCTATTTATGAGAGAGAGTATAGAGTAATATAAACTCGCTTACGGTTTTGATCTATATAAATGAAGTTTTATCGTGTGTACTATAATTAATTTGTAGATAGTTTTTAGAAGTCGGAAGAGATGCATCAACTTTTGCAAATAAATAATAAATAAATACGCAAAAAAAAAAGTGGGCTGAGGGAGTGCTCGTACGGATCGAAGGCAAAGCGCAGAGGTGGAGTGGTAAGAATCTGTAACTAGTAAAAAAAATATCGACAGAGGAGAGGAGAGGAGAGCGGTAGGCGTGCGTGCACCATCGCCGGGCCGCCACCACCGGCGCACTTTACACCTACCTCGCGGCCCCTGCCTGCCTGTGGGGTGGACGTGGCGGCAGCGGCTCGGCTCGGTAAAAACACCCGGAAAACACGCGCGCCGATGAGGTCAGGTCAGTCACGCCGCCGCGTCCGCACGCGAGGCCTACCACCACCACCACCACGCACGGCAGCACCAGGCTGCCTCGGCTCGGCTCGGCTCTTCCCCCACCAAACCCACTCTACTCGTCCCGCGCGCCTCCCCACCCAGCCGCCTATATAAACCCGCCCACCCTTTCTTCCGGTCCAACCCCCCCGCACCAGCACACCCCACGTGAGACAGAGCGGTGGCAGAGGGAGAGAGACATGGGGAGGTCGCCGTGCTGCGAGAAGGCGCACACGAACAAGGGCGCGTGGACCAAGGAGGAGGACGAGCGGCTGGTCGCCTACATCCGCGCGCACGGCGAGGGGTGCTGGCGCTCGCTGCCCAAGGCCGCCGGCCTCCTGCGCTGCGGCAAGAGCTGCCGCCTCCGCTGGATCAACTACCTCCGCCCCGACCTCAAGCGCGGCAACTTCACCGCCGACGAGGACGACCTCATCATCAAGATCCACAGCCTCCTAGGCAACAAGTACGTTGTTGACTACTCGATCATGCTCTGAATTCCGATATATTGACACCGAGCTAATGACCGATGAATCAATCGTTACTGATGGCGCGTACGTGCAGGTGGTCGCTGATCGCCGCGCGGCTGCCGGGCAGGACGGACAACGAGATCAAGAACTACTGGAACACGCACATCCGGAGGAAGATGCTCGGCAGGGGCATCGACCCCGTCACGCACCGCCCCATCCACGACGCATCCAGCAACGTCACCATATCCTTCCACCCCCAGTCGCCGGCGCCGGCGCCGCAGCCGAGGGGAGAGGTGGACGCCAAGCCACCCAGGTGCCCAGACCTCAACCTGGACCTCTGCATCAGCCCGCCGTGCCAAGAGGAGGAGCCCGTGAGAGTACTGACGAAGCCGGTGAAGAGGGAGCTGCAGCAGGGCGGCCTCTGCTTCGGCTGCAGCTTGGGCCTCCAGGAGGGGGCTGCGGCGGCAGAGTGCAAGTGCGGCACCAACTTCCTGGGGCGGCTCACGGCTGGCATGCTCGACTTCAGAGCCCTGGAGATGAAATGATCGAGCAACCTCTTCTTTGCTAGCTCTTCTGTTCTCCCGTCTTCTTTGGGTTCTTGGATAGTGTTGGTTAGTTAGTCTTTAGGAGAAAAATACAGGTGATGATTTGTGCGACTCTAGTGAGATCCTCCCCGCCCTCTTCACCTCCATTTTGTGTAATTACTGTTTGACTGATGGCCAGGAATAATAGTTGATGCATGGTACGTCGATGTAAATTTTCAGCCTGAAGAACTGTAAGTATTTTCAGTCATGTCAAGAAGAAGATTTCCGAGACACTAGATTCAGTGCGTTTGTCATGTCGGAACATCTCTGAAACAGAGCAGTTCCAGGAGAATTCCATGAGCCTCACCACTTTCTAGTTTCCTTTTCTTGCCTTGCTACAGAATGCTGAAGACTGTTGTATCGGTGATGCAGATGAGTTCGAAGTTAGCTATTCATTCAGTTGCCTGGGAATGGCCTCGAAACTCATAGTACTTTCTCGTTCTTATTCAGAAAAAAAAAAGTGCCCAGCTGTTGGTAATGGCTTGCTAGTAGTAACAAGATAATTAAATAGGAAGGAAATCAATTACTACTACAAAGACAGGTCATGAGAGACAGGACGACAGAACAGTGTCTCCGGCCAGTTAGGTAAAGTTCTTCTCTTTCTGCTATTGCTGTCCTTGCCCTACTTTGGAGAGGGCGGTTGCAAGGTGCAGTCAGCTGCTGCTGCTGCTAAAAGCAGCGGTTTTGGACGGCCTCAAGTTGTTCGAGGCGCCGCTTTGTGTCGCACCGCCACTCTTGAACGCGTGTGACAGATCGAGCGAGGTAGGAGAATGCTATGCTTTACGCCTACCCAAAAAGGCCGAGTGGTACAGGGACATCCAGCAACGACCGTAGACGATGTGCAGTACAAACCACAAGCTGACGAGCACGTGAGCTGCTGATGAGGCGTTGCTCTTTCTTACCCTGCTCTGAACGTGGGAATACCTGAAAGTTCTAATAGAATCGAACTGATTTCTGTGAAATTCATGCAGTCCAATCTTCAGTGCTTGTAGGAGAAGTCACTTCAGATGCTACTCTTGTCTTTACTTGCTGTGCATCTCAGGAGGAGGCGCCTGTATCGCAGGATGCCATTGCCAGCCTCCTTGCAACCATGCAAATAGTTTCGACACCGCTGATGAAGGAGTTGGCTTAATAAAAACCTTGTTCTTAAAAAAATTCCGTATAAGAAACTAGTACTACATAGTCGTGTCTTGTCAATGGAAATCATGAGCCACAAGCTAGGAATCTGTGGTTGATCTCTTTCTTGTTACGGTACTGAGTTTGGTCACGTCACTGTCCTGTTCCGTGAGCAAATGAACCCGTGAAAAATAGAACAGTGTCAGGGATCAGTGCAGGAGTAGTGTTGTGGCAGTTGTGAATCCTCAAAACAAAATCCCCAACAGTACCGTGTGGTCTGATTAGTATTGTTCTTGGTGGACTCTAGTAGTCTAGTGGCTGTCATAGGTTTCCTCTTTTCTCATCAGTGTCAGTGATGCAACGCTTAATTTTTGGCTGCAGTGATGCTGATGTTTGAGTTGGAGGATAGAACGGGCTAAGGCTATGTTTTTTTTTGCTGTGACTTATAGTCTTTAGCTAAAATTAAATTTTGATTGTTTGTAACAGATATTACGAAGAGAGAGATATCCGTTTATGGTTTTGGTTGACAGATGTTAGGCTTTTAACATATACATAGATTCTGTCTTAAAAATACTCTATTTAAAAGTTAGATACTATAATAAAAATCAAAAACCGCTTTTAAAAATATAAAGAACAGATCCTAAATCAGAAAGAACTTAATCATAGACAGATAGGATTATGTTGCGATAGTAAATACCCTGAAACGACATCCGGGAGACCAAGATGGATATAGAACGGGAGGTAAGGTATGGTGGTTAACTGACAAGATTCATCAATTCGATACGACTCGGCAAGTAAGGTAAGGGTAAGGTGAGGTGGTTATCTGACAAGATTCATCAAATTCCATATGACTCGGCAAGTAAAGTAAGGTGAGGTGGTTCTCTGACAAGATTCAATAATTGCGCTCTCAAATGTGTGTGATGAGAAAACTGCAGTACTAGTAGTAGTAACAGCGATCGAGCGACAAAAGGCGCGCTACTCATAACAAAAAGCGATGCGTGGAGCCATCAAATCGGAAGCGAATAGGGCCATCAGATCGAAGAGTCGGATGGACCATAGAGATGCAGCTTCGCAGAAGTCCAGCACTCACACGGCCCTCAATTTCCGATGAGAAAACTACATTCTCCAGTGCCGTCACTGTTCCGACCGCTCCACGAGGGAGCCCACACTGTGTGTTGGCAAGGTCATTGGATTTCTCATCTCCACCAACCCAAAACACCTCTCTCTCTCTCTCTCTCTCTCTCTCTCTCTCTCTCTCTCTCTCTCTCTCCGGTTCCAATCCGTTTGCGACGCAGACAGGGACTGTATAGCGATGGCAGCCACCTGAATCCCCAGGCATCATCCGATGTGGAATCTGGTGTCTGTTCATACGCATAAACTGATTGGGAAAAAAGCCACCTCACCTCCTTATCCTCTCTCTCCTGGCTAAATGGTAGACGAGACCAAGAGGAGAAGAAGAAGACCAAGAGGGAAAGTGAGACCTGCAAGCTTATCCCTGCCTTGTCACCGCCGTAAAGGCGCCACCTTTCTCTCGTGCTCATTACGAGTGCCTCATCTTGCTCTGTTCTCGCGACGCGATGTGATGGCAGCTATCAATCGGCCTGCATCGTGCGGTCAGGATCTCTTTGTTGCGATGCTTTCTGCCATGTAAACGACCTTTGCTTCTTGTGATGACGATTGGTTAATTGATTCTGGAGTCCTAATCTGAGCTGGGGTCCAGTTCATTGCTAAAACCCCTTGGCTGAAGCGTGCCGCACTTGGTGATCTGTGACTCTGAAAGCACTCTTTTGCTTCTTAACAAGTACACCATACTCTCAAAGCTACTGGTACTTCGATTTGACTAGTGAGCATAGTTCTTACGGAATAAAGTTGTGCACTGGAAGAATGTGAGCAGCTCTTGATGATCAGATCGACCAATAGTCCCGCGCTGGTATGCGATTCGTTGGCAACAAACGGACTAGGCCCGGTATGGCAACAAACGGATAAATAATGTTTTTAAATTTTTTTCAAAGTATTTATCGATTCTTTATTTCAATAACTATAAAAGCTATATATATTAAAAACCCGAAATCCTGAAAATACGTTGTGCTACTATTTCATAAACAAAAATTTATAATTTTTTTATGGATCCAAAAGACTTAAAACTCGAATCAATGCTAGATCATGACCATAAGAACTTATTCCGTCAAACAATCTTGAAAAAACTTGAAAGAATTAGGATCTTTTTGCTCGTGAAGCTCTGCTACACTAAAATTGGACCAAAACTTAAAATTAAGTTACCTCTCAAACCAAAACACTAAATTGCTTGAAATTTGATATGCACATTCTCTAGGGTTTTAAGAACCTATTCCACTCAACGATCAAGAAAATCTTTACGAAAGTTCTGACTTTTTCTGTTTAAATGAAGGTTACACAAAAAACAGGTCAAAAACTAAAAACGGTGAATATGATTTACTCACGGATAAATAATGACCAAGATAGTTTTAAATGTATTTTGAAATGGCCAAGATAGTCTTAATTCAACTTAATCTTCTCAATTTCTTTTTTACCTAAACCACTCTCTCAAAAGCCACGGTTTTGCTCCAAGATAGTTTTCGGTATTTTGGTACCTTTTTTAGACTCGATTATCTCCTTGCATTGCAAACAATCACCATACTTGTCACGTGTAGGTGCATCACTGGCTTGCCAAGCATCAGTAAGTCTCTCTCGTTCTGGTTCTACCGGATCACGTCTCGCTTGGATCGACCAAGTCACATGGTATAATCTGTCATTCGAATTCCCATTTAACATTTTCCGCATTTCTTGTGCCTTACTTAAGCTTAGCCATCTCACATGACATCTTTGATCATTTTAGGCATCAACTCCTCCATGAACGTAGCCTTAATCCTCATCATTGCCAATAGTTAACTCCAAACGACTATGCACATCCAAAGACAAAAAAAAAATTATTTTCAGACACAAATTCTTCACAACTTATCCTACATTAGTAATAACATATCTCATACAAACTATAACCACAAACCTACATCATCAAATCATCTATTTCTGCAAGCTGTTTAGAAAAATCTGCAAATTCTAAATTTTTACTCCTCCAAAATAATACTAGTTTATCACAACAAAATCATAGGCGTTATCTCAGAACAAAATCATAACACCACAACGACTTTTCAAAACACGCGCACACACAACGACGCCATTCACAGGAGGACACGACGATGGTGATTATGATAGTGTACATCAAGTCATCAAATAGCATGAGGGGGTTTAGTCCAAGCAGCTTGATCAGGAATAACCTCCCGATTCAACCAAACAATTTGGCATTCCTCTAAAAACAAGAAAAACAAAGGAAACATGCTGTGGAACAGGAGTCATGTACTCAAATTACACCGAACCGTGAACAAATTAGGTTTCTTTCGGGGCACCCTTCTTTGCAGCCTCGGCGGCGGCCTTCTCTGCTTCGATCTCAGCAACATACTCATCAATTTCAGCCTCTTCAAGTTGGCGGAGACCATCCTTGTGTGTCATCACTGCAATCTCTATGTTCTTGCCACCACTCTCAACAACCTAGAGAAAGGGGGGCGCTCAATTCAGTGCCATAAAGCCAATTGCTCAATGAAAGGGTTAGCCTGAAGTTACAAGATACATCATGATGAGAGGGGACATGGAAAAGACTATCCTACTGTAAAATATGGTATATAGCATACAAGGGATCGCCAATACTATTTGCATTAAGATATTTCTAAACATCAGACAAATTGAAGGGACAAGTAATGAAGGGAGAAAGCAATTTAAGCAACATAAATGCGCTGAAGAGAGATGGATGGGTTCTCCATGTGTGGCAAAGCAGGTAGACATTCTCCACCCACCAACAAGTAATGAATTTCTTTCACTAAATGAGTAATTATAACATATGCAAAGCTAGTACAAGCATTCACAATCATGCCAATTACTTGATGCGCAACGGTCTGACAAAATGCTATCAAATGAGGGGGAAGTATTGTAGACTGTAGTTCAAATAGCAACCATTGACTACCATAGTGAATATGCATATGTGATAACCATTTGCAATCGACAAAAAAATGAATCCACGACTGAATATTATGCAAACTTAGAACTGCACACATGTTTAACTACCAATGTGCATCCAAGAAGAAAGACAGGTTAACCTGTTATTGCAAGGGGAGAAAAGGCATGCCGATACATAAAAAAGATTTTGACACTCGACAAATTATGCTATTCACTTACATGTAAACTTGAGATGTGATCTGAGGTGGAAAAACTTAACTCTCCAATACACATTTAGAGTGGCATATATGCATGTCCCCCTTAAATATAATGAACTATACATTTACGCATCTTACATATGTTACAACAATACTAAAACAACAATGAAGTTGGCAGAGCATAGACAAATTTTTCAAATTTTGTAGTGAATATAAGTAAGAAAACCATAGGCCATACATTATAAGCATGTACTCTAGAAAACACGCTTATACTTGAATACTTGACCAATGAATACAAGTGCAGATGAAATCCATATTACAAATGCTGAACTAGTCGGAGTTTATTGATGAGACTGCGGGAGCAAAACCATAGGCCATACATTATAAGCATGTACTCTAGAAACTAACAAGTGCCATCCAAAAGATGCAAACAAATGCAAGAAAACAATCCTATCTCACTCTATTTTATTTCTCCATTGCCATTTGAACACAGCTGATTATAACAGATTTCAGGAAACTTGATCTAACTTTGAATTAAATTGAGTTTTATAACCTGTCAACCATGACTAACACTAAGCACTTTGTTAAAAGTATGAGCACTTTGCCAGTCGAGCACACAAAAGATTGCACGCAAAGTCTAGACCTGAGCAATCTATTAGCACCTTAGCCTTGGGTAACCGCAGATTAGTTCCTTTGCCAGTACCACATGGTGCATCATTCAGACCAGTTAATGGACAAATTATCACTAACATAAAAAAAAAATTGAACTTTGTCCCCCTATGTTAATTACCCTCTGTGAACCATTGGCATCTCTTAGTCTTCACAAGAGCAATTACTGGTATAGTGGTATGAATCTAGCTACTGGTAGGATAGTTCGGTGTGCAGTTTACCTCAAGGAGGGCTCGGATGGCAAGCTTGATGGTCTCCTTGCCGGACGTCTCCTTGTAATTCTTCTCTAGGAACTCGCGCATGGAGTTAGAGTTGCGGCGGTGGCGTTGGCCTTCCACGCGAGAAGGTGCCGGGAGGGTCGGTGCAGTGCAGCGGGCTTCTCGGTGTAGGGGTCGAAGCCGACGATGAGCGTGGAGAGCCCGAAGGGGCGCACACCACCGCTCTGCGTGTACTTCTGCTGCAGGCCGGCGATGTAGCGCGTGATGTACTCGACGGTGACGGGGTCCTCGACGGTGAGGCGATGGCTCGCACTCGATCGCGCTTCGGTTGATGAGCACGCCGTCCGCTTTGAGCCCCGCGCAGCCAGTAGCGATGTGGGTGTCGAGCTCGCGATCTTGCGCACGGACACGAAATTTGGGGATTACCGGTGAGAATCGCAAGATCCGGCGGGACGGCGGGTTGCGTGTTGGAGGGGGCGTGGATGGGACGGGTTACCTGGAGTCCTGGAGCTTGGGGGTGGACTTCTTCTCGACGCCGAGGACGACGGTGTCGGTGCCGCGGACGCCGACGGCGGCGTTGCCCTGCGGACGGCCTCGGGCGTACTCGACCTGGAAGAGGTGGCCGTCGGGGGAGAAGACGGTGATCGCGCGGTCGTAGCGGGCCATCCTGAAGTCGCCGCCGATGAGAGAGAGCGCTGCTTCGGGGGTTTCGGTGCGTTTGTGGTTTGCCAAGTTCGGTTCAGTTCCGTTCAGGGCTGCGTGCTTGCGTCCGGTCCGGTTCCCTTGTTCTTTCTTGGGACATAGGAAGAACCTAGTCTAAGAACTGTTCATGTTCTTTTTAAAAAGAAAAAATTGATCATATACCCTCCATTTAGATGGAAATTGAGAATTTACCCTCCTAGCCCACGAGTCAGTGACTTATGATGACCATACATGTCATTAAGATGTGGAGGGTAAATCCTCAATTTCCCAACTAAAGGGAGGGTATATGATCCAATCTCTCTTTTAAAAAAAGAAATTTAACCTCGAGCTCCATCTTTGCAAATTTAGCCATGTGTTTAATTAGCAATTTGATTAGTCGGCCGTGCATATGCTGCTGATGCAATAGAGTGGCTTGGCAGGTCGGCTGCAGAGCCAAATTGGAAGCAACTGGTAATATGACTATTGAAAAGGAGGTTCTAAGGCTGGTCAGAAGCTACTATGATCAATTGATTTTTCTGAAGTGGTTTTTTTCGCTCCTATTGTTTCTATCTTACTTCGGTGATATCGGAGGGTTATAGATGTATCACGTATTCTACTTCTTTCGTTCTCGTCTTGTATATGTATCCCTCCCTTATTTATCTCACTGTTCTTGTATTCCTTCTAAATGCTATTTCTTCCAGTCAATTTTTTTAGCTAAAAGTTATTACCACAGCCAAAAACTGTAGTATGAACATGCCCGAGTTAAGCAACGGGCCGGCCGAAACAGGCATCGCCCGGCGGCGCCGTCTTGTCACGCGCCACCAGCGTTGGAGGGGCCCGCGCGCGCGAGCGGCGTGCATGGTAATCTGCCCCTCGCCGCCCCTCGCCGGCGTTTAGGAACGAACAAGTTTTTTGCCAGGCGCAGGAGCAACACTTCGTATCGCCAATACATGCATGCATGTTCTTCAACTGCATGATATGATTTCATATATACTCCATATAGTTATAAAGCGATAAGCTAGCATGCTGCATGCATCTAAGATCGCTCGAATGATCGCTTCAGTACTGTCCTTCAAGAACACGCGATGGAAGGAACCTGAAGGGAATACATACTGTAATTACGAAAACGCGAAACTAATTAGGTTAATTTGTCGACATCGTCGTCATCATTGCTTGTAATTTCCTCGTAATGGCTCCTTTGAAGAAGGAATAATGCAATTTGGAGATAGGCTTTTCATCTCTCTCACAGGAACCCAGATCTGACTCGTACTAGAAGACTTCTTGTATGCATTTGTTACGTACCGGGACTTGTGCCATCTTGCCCCTCCAAAAATCGTACCTGTAAAACATAGGATTAGCACCATTAACTCGAGCTAAACCTTTCGGTTAAAAATAGTACAGAAAGTGAAAAGGAGATTCAGAAACTATAGAGCTCTGTGTCAGCACCAAAATGCATATCAAATCAAAACGAAAAAAATAGGGAGAAGTTATATATTGGGGCAGAAACTTCAGTCCTTGAAATATTAAACAGCTAAAATTATTACTTTGTTTGTAAATAAAGATTGGTGTCTGTGTGTGGTCATTACGACCGGTGTCTGTGTGATCGTAACGACCGGTGTGTGTGGTCGCACACGACCAGCCACTATAGCCGTCGTTGGATTCTGCAGTAATCGGAGGTCCCTGTAGCAGTCTTCAGCAGGTCCTGTAGAAGTCAGCGGGCACTATAGTAGTCGGTGGCGGGTTCCTGTAGCAGTCGATGGGCACTGTAGCAGTTGTCAGCGTACTACGCGGTGTCGGCAGGCGGCGTGGTAATTGAGTCTGGAGAAATCAGATCTCGCTCGGTCTAGTGTTTTTTAGAAAGAAAATGAGTTTGTAATATAGTCGATAATGTAAGTTACAATTGAAAATTGATAAAAAAAACCCCAAACACTCTCTCTCAAGTACTGGAACTTTCTTCATTCTTATCCTCTGTTTTCTCTATTCTTTGTTAGATAACAGAGAGCTTTCGTTTGATTTGAGCATGTTGATCTGTGACTGTATTCCAATACTTGTGTCCGAGCGAGTGCTAGGAAGACATTGTGTTCTTTTCATTCATCATGTAGTCTATTACACCAATCGTGTCATTATTATGTCAAACAGAGTAGTTTGCTTGTAGTGTTGTGTTAATCAAGCGTTCAGCAGGTTATCACAGTCGGCTCACTGTTCTCCTTTTCATCGTGGTGATCGATGAGCATTATCAGCATCTTTGCCTAATTGCCTTCCCTTCCCTTTTGGCCTTTTCTCTTTGATAAATATATCTTCAATCTTCCTTTACCTTTTTTTCAGGTATATGTTCACCCCTGATCAAAAAAATTATGTGGTTATCGCACTGCCAATAATATCGCATACTTTATTAGATTTGGCGTGCAGATCCACAGAAAGTTAGATTCATCAGAACAGAAAGGAAAATGACTGCTCAAACAAGATTCCTGTTCTAATTGGCTTATACTTTTGACGTTTAGCTTCTTAAATTTATCTTTTTGTAACTTTCTGGCTTTTTTAAGTTGTCTTTTTTTCATTTTTTTTGCATTTTCCATTATGAGAAAACTTGTTTTTCTATTTTTAATTTTTTTAAAAATTTAATTACACTAAAAAAACTTTCATCAATTACAATGAAAAAATACTCAAACATTTCCAAATAAACCCAAATGAGCACTGCGTACACATTAGCCTGTCTACCTCTGCAAACGAAATGGACACGACAACAGTATCAGATCTTAATATTTTCTCATTTCAAAGCACTGCATCTGAATGGCACATTGACCCAGACCCCAAAATATTTCGCACTTTAGACGACGAATATAACTCGAAGAACAAGGTTTCTGAAAGGCAATAAAGCAATGCAATGCACTACAAGAACTGCAATTCTCTATCCACGAACAAAAAGGCCCTAAAGAATATGCTCTCCACGTCCCCCTCCCTACTGTTCCATCCAATCCTCTTTTGATCCGAAAACAACTTGGGTGAATCACTCCCGTGGATCAAGAATCGCCACCTTGCCGAATCATAGCAAGCTGAACAGAGGATGCTCCTGTGCTGCAGCAAGCATGATCACCACTGCAATTGCCAGGGCAGCTTGGAGGGCTCCGGACGCCGACCATGATGCCGCCGTCGCTGCACCCGCGCCGCTGGCCTTCAAGGTCGCCAGCCACACGCTGTCTTCGAGCTGTTCGTGGCTCGGCCTCCGGGATGTGTCCCTAGATTTCTCACTGCAAAATGTCAAAGGAGATTGATCTCACTAGACTCGATTTGCATTTAATTCATAAGCACAATCAAGGCTTATTTTCTTTGCTCCAAGCCTAACTCCTATTGTCCCCTTCTCCCCTCTTTCCCTCCTTCAGATTCCAAATCAAAATCTCATATATTTTTTTCTCTAATCTCTTCGAAGATCATAGTTGCACCGAATCTACAGCACGATGATTGCAATGAAATGTTCTAGATCTTGCTACCATAGCATCAGGAATTGAGAAAGGTACCTGCTAGTGCTTGGAGTTGGAGTGGATCTTGGGCAGAAGGTGATGGTGTAGTCGGTGTGGTTGCAGGTGAAGGTGGAGGTGGCGTCGTCGTAGGCGTAGCTGTAGGACTTGGGGCACGCCGACTTGAAGAGCTGCGAGTACTGGGAGGGGTGGCACGTGTTCGGGTTCCCGTATGCGCCGTTGCAGCAGTACTCGGGCCGGCCGAACGCCTCGCACGCGCTGCGGCACGCGCGGCCGTCGCCGGCGCGGAGCTCCGAGGGGCAGTGCTCGTTGAGGTCGACGAGGCAGCCGGTGTCGGGGCACCCGGGCGCGGCCGGCTCCACGAGCATGGGCAGGTTGTAGCCGTCCACGAGGCTGACATCGTAGAAGTCCTTGCCGTCGGCGCCGTCGAGAGTGAACTCGGCGAGCGTGGCGGGCGGCGAGGCCCCCGCGCCGCGGCACTCCACCTCACCGGAGCCACAGTCCCCCGTGGCGCAGGAGCCCTTCCCGGAGCCGTCGAAGTCGCAGCCCGAGCGCGCCCAGAACCGGCCCGACCACCCCGAGGGCGCGTAGAGCGAGCGCGACCCCCCCGGCGAGAGCGCGAAGCCGGTGGTCTCGAGCGGCGGCGTGCCGGAGCCCGAGAGCACCCCGGGCCACACCGTGTCCGTGCACCGGTTGGTGAAGGTGAACGTGATGGCGCCCACTGACCCTGCGCGTCACATCACAAACCACAACAAATCCGAACATCTATTCACCGATCGAGGTTAATCAAGCTCGCAACTTTACTGCCTCCAAATCACACGCAATGCAAGAAGACTAGCACGGAGCTATCGCCAGCGGGTGGATCGATGGATGAATACCTTGGAAGAAGGAGAGAATGAGCAAGGCGATCGAGGTCGGGGAGCTGAGGACTAGCAGCAGCTGAAGAGTCATGTGAGCACAGAATCAAGCCGCGTCCTTGCGCAGCTTCTTGGGGAGCAGGGGTAAGGCGCGGTGGTGATCGGGGAGCGAGCCTAATCTTAAGAGCGTACTAGACTGGGAGAGGGGAGGGCGGGTTCTGGGGCGGCGGGCCGTGTAATAAGGGGCGGTGGTGTAAGTGGGCACCATCGCAGCGGCGAATCAAAACCTTATGGCACTGTTTCCGACAGATCCGGATAAAAACAAATATGACTTGTGTCTGATCAGATTTTCTTTAGATAATTCTCGGATCGAAAATAAATATGATTTTTTGTTTGAAACAGATACGAATACAGTAAGACTGATATCCGACGAATACAAATGCGGATACGGATTATCCGGATAATACGGAATCGGATATCCGAAATTTGAGCCCAACATTGTCTAGCCGAAACCAGCCTCTCTCATCTCCCATACCACCAGCTCATTAGCCCAATCAAGCCATAAGCCTCTATTACCATTAGACATTAAGTTTTCTATCTATGTTAAATTACAAACACCACTAGTAAATATTTATGTTTATTTTAACTATCAGATAAACCAAAACTAAAAAAACAGAGCCATAAGTTCCTAACACGATTGCCACGATGGAAGAAAATCGATGCCCTTAAATATGGCAATAATTGCACCTTTCATCGGAGGTCGCTGTGCCTTTCCTGGACGATTTTACCACGTAAATCCACGCGCGCTTTCGCCAGTAGATTGGGTCCAGATCGCTGTAACTCTTGGGCGATTCTTCGCACGTAAGCAAACGGAACCAGCCATGGCATGGCAACGACTCCGAGATACCATACGAGCATTGCAGTGCGAACACGACGACCACACGAGGAGTTAAGAGATCGGATTAGCCACTTTGCCACCACTTTTATCCCAGCTTCCTTTGTGGACTAGCTCGTACTACTTTTCATTAACCCTTCGCCTCCTCCTTTCTGAAGAAAAAAAAAGAGAGAGCAGGAAACACCAGAGCGCCTGCTGTCCATACTGTTGTCGTGCTGAGTTCGGGCCGGCAGCAAAGCATCTTTCTCCTTTGCTTCTCCACGCATCAACGCACCGCTGCACGCGTTGGCCGCTCTCGGAACAGGACGGCGATCTGTGCAGTTCCATTCCTACGCTTTTGGAGAGCTACATGAATGGATCATGGGAGAATTGGTCGGAGGCTTCATGGAGTCAGCGCAGTACATTTCAGCTGAGTTGGAATCGACGCACGCACCCCAAGTCGGCGTCCATGCGACCTCTGTCAGTGATATGGACTGAAGGTAAAAATACGATTTGTATCACTTTTTATGAATATTTAAATAAAATATTATTTTGTTTTTTAAATAAATATATTTTGTACTGATCAATAAGTATATAGCTTGTTTGTGAAACTCTTTATTCATGTTTTGATGTTATTCTAAATTATTTCTAATCTTATATCATTACGTGGGACGATTATGATTTATAGATCAGCACATGTATTGATTGATGATCATGATTCATGGATCATAAATATGAGATATCAAATCAATAATGTGGACACGTGGTAGAGAACATGATATTGGATTGATCTATCATGAGATATTGCGATAATTTTTATATTCTTAAGTATCATCAGTTGGTCTCATACATATTGTATGTAGGATCCTTAGACCTGAGGTCGTCATTATTTCCTACATATGTAATAGTTTATTTAGGGGTTACCAAACACTACTCCGTAACTGAGTGATAATAAAGTTAGCTTTCGGATTTACTATGAAACATGCGAAGAAATATAAGTGATCAAGATGAAATTTGCCCCTTCTATATAACTAGATAGATATCTATGGGCCCCACGATGTGATTAGATTAAGAAAGTGCATGGTCATACCAAATGTGGTTGATGAGTTAATCACAACTGAGTAATCCACTGTAGATTCAAGTAAAGGATCGAGCTATCATAGGATGTCTCATTTCTCGCCTTGAGTTCGATCTGATATCACGAGGCAAAGGATTGGTTCATAAGCACTATATAGGTTCGTCCAATATAATCTTTATGTGTGTTTGGGAGTCGTTATGTTCTGCTAGGGACCGTTACTGACTTATGGGTTGTAAAGGATTTTTCGGCCTATGACCAAATACACATGAACCTATAGGGTCACACATTTAATGGGCTAGAACGATAAGAGGTCGGATGATAGTTTTCGAGTGGGATTCGATCTCTACTCGTATCGGATATGAATCCGATTGGAGGCTATATAAGGAGAGCGGCGGGAGTTGAGGGAGACAGCCCAAAAACACACCCGTTGAAACGCTAGCCTCCACCTCTCGTATCCTCTGCCGTGTACGTTGGTACTAGCATATCGACGTACGGTGCTCCATCTCTGGACGTGTGGACTTTGGTAGAAGCATTGATGTGATTGTGGCGCTGATCGGAACGATTACGAGGAGGAGCTATTTGGACGGAAGACGTCGACCACTACCGCTACACCGACGCGCTCTTCGTTGAATCGGCTGCTTCAGTCCTACTTCCGCTGTACTGCGTGTCTAATGATAATGATACATGATCTCTTACTAATATGATTTTTTGGTTTACGCGGTAGAAAAAAATTAATCTGTATTAGTGTAGACTATTCGTATTCTAAAAGTGGTATCGGAGCTATCTCGTGTATTTTTTAACCTTGATTAAAATTACGTATTGGTCGAGGCTTCATGGAGTCAGCGCAGTACATTTCAGCTGAGGTGGAATCGACGCACACACCCCAAGTCGGCGTCGATGTGACCTCAACGCGCCGATCAATCGGCCACGGGCACGCACGCTGCCGAGACAGTGAGCGCTGATACTGTGAATCTGCATACGAGTGCGCCGTGCTGCTTCAGACCATGAGCCACATGCTACAGTCGTCAGGCTAATTAAGGCGCGTCATGTCAGTGCCACGCCAGTAAGCATGCGTGCGTGCGTGGACCAGATGCAAAAGAAGACTTTTCGTTTTGGACAATCCTTTTTCCCTCGATCTCACGGAGATGGCAACATGTAGAGCCACCAGATAGGGTAGCCGTGTCTAATAAAATTACGTAATTTAATATATTCAATCAAGTGATAAATATTAATCTCTATAATTCATAGCATAACAGCTATTTAGAAGACCTATATACAAGATAGTATTATAGCATGCATATACACAAAATAGATGTAATTTTTTTTTATCAATATGCATATATCTCCATAAAGAGATATTCAAATATATAGATATATCTCAAGACTTTTATGTTGCAGATATAGGCTATATAATAATATAGTTGTAGAGCCGTGGTCGTAGGGCCAGTCGTGGTCGAAGTGTAGACCGTGGTCGAAGGGCCGGCCATGGTCGAAGGGTCGACCGTGGTCGAAGTGTCGTGGTCGAAGAGTCGACCGTGGTCGAAGTGTCGTGGTCGAAGAGTCGACCGTGGTCGAAGTATGGCTGAAGAAAAGCTGTGGTCAAAGGGGCAGCGGTGATCGAAGTGTCAGCCGTGGTCAAAGTGCCGGTCATGGTCGAAGGAGGGCCATGGTCGAAGTGCCAACCGTGATCGAAAGGTGATTGAAGGGCCGATCGTGGTTGAAGTGCTGGCCGTGGCCAAAGTTGAAGCCGTGATCGACGTCGAAGGCGTGGTCGAAGTCGAAGGCATCGAGGCACAGTGGTCGACGCTGTGGTCAAAGTTGAAGGCGTCAAGATGCAGTGGTCATCACCGCGGTAGAGGCGTCGGGGCTGTGGTCGAATGAAGGCCAACCGTGGTCGAAGGCGGCTCGAGAAGGCGAGAGGATTGGCGAGGCGAGAGGAGGGAGCGGCGGCGCCAGCGCGGGAGGAGATGGGGACAGAGGAGGATGGCGAGGGGATGGTGTGGGAACTGGCAGCGAGGGTTCGTGCGGGTTTGAGGGGGGCGTGGCCGCATGGGGCGTTCTGGGGGAATCCGGAGTGGGGGCGGGGGCACGGTAAAGGCTTACTCGCGCGTGGAGGTAGCTTCGCGAGACTTCGGGGCTATGTGGTGGACGGGCGGATGCTGTCAGTGGGGCGATCGAACGGATCTGTGCAAAACGGGGGATGTGGATTGGCTAAGAAGCGAGGAATGACGTGGATGGCGTGAGTGCTCGCCAATTCCTCTAGCGTTAATAGATTTATGATTCGCGTTCCCATGTCGGCCCTGCACTGCATTGCTTTCGTTGGGTGATATGATCACTGATCATTCTGGGTCAGGGTGCTTTAGCTTCATCGTGGTTATACGTCTCTTTGGCCAGTCTTGATAGAAAGCTATTGCCTACTAATCGCGGTAATTCCACCTAGTTAGATCGGCACTGGGGTGCAAACAGAGCGGATAATTTTCGTCCGACGATCGAAGGCTCATGGAACGAATACAGAAAGGGTAAATGGGTATCCGGTACTATCCATATCCGACTCCGAGGAAAAATACGAAATATAATACGGGATAAGTGATATCCGTCTGTATATAACTGTATGTCAAGTGATGTGGGTAAGTCTGTTATGGCTTCACTTAGTAACAAGATAATAGATAGATGGATTATTGAATCTAAACAGTATGGGAATACTGAGTGCTCTTCCTTTGACATCTCGGCGAGTAGTCTCTTCGTGTTCGTTCTGATTGCATCTCTACTGTTCAAGCGAATAATTTTTATTCGACCTACCGTTCGAAGACTTGTAGAGCGAACACGAAATGGAGAAATAGGTATCCGATATTATCTGTGTCTGACTTCGACTCCACGAAAAAATATGAAATAGAATACAGAATGAATTATATTATCCGTATTCGCTCCTATTGCACCCTAATAAGCCACCTCTTATCTAATCCTGACGACGTTTGCCTATATTGCTTTTCTTGTTCGTCTCTCTTTCTTTTGCTAATGATAGATATCTGAGAATCTCTGTCATGTTCCACTTGGCAAGCCTGGCTAGCTGACAGCTTTTAGTAAAGCTTATATTTCATTTGGTTGTCAAATGACAGGGTTCCTTATATTTCTATCTTGTGAGATTTCCCACTATAGAAGCAGAATCGATCAATCAGAGAGGAATGGATTCCTTTGGATTCAGATCCAGGATGATCGATGCGACTTGCAGCGCGGATAAGATACGTGCCTGCTGTAATCAAGATTTGTTCGCCGCCCTTTAAGCTCAACCTAATGAATCTTCTGAAAACGCTGTTCGCAACATTTTTTTTTCAGAAGTATCGGTTAAGTTTTAAGATAGCCTATCACACAAAAGAGAAGGAACTGGAGGAACCTAATGTCTCCAATTGGGCCTCTCCATTACGCTGGGTCCAAAATGTTTTAGCAGAATCGATCAATAGCCCAATCACTCAGCATTAACCAATCAGCGAGGCAGCTGTTGCTACCTGCTGCAATCATGTTTTGCCTGCATTGGAGCCGAAGAAAGAATCTCTCGAGAGTGAAGAGACACACCATCAGCATTGCATGAGGAACCAATCAACGACGTTCTGATAAATGGATATAACTGCACCAGATCAATGGGTCGATCAGATTTGTTTCACTGTCAGAGGTAAAGGCACAGCATGAACTTGTATCAGTTTCAGGCAATGGCTACATCACCTGTACATTCGAATATGCGACAGATGCATCAATTTATTGGAGCAATCTGCTGTTACGAAGAAAGGATAGTAATCTGCCGTGGATACAAGGGTAAGATGCTAATTACATGTCATAATCACATCGAAATGGGATGTACATGGACAAGAAAAATTGTGTCAAAAGTCAAAATATGATAGCGACACTGACAGGCTTATCTCTTGTTCTAACGCTTGCGAGCCAGATCATTGCAAAGAATATTAGTACCACGAAATTTTACCTTCCTGGACTGAAAAATGTGAAGTCTCTTCCGGCAGTTGCCAAGGTACATCATCCACAACGAAGTCTGAATTAAAATTTCTCCATTGTTGTACTGACAAGTATGACAGGATCTTGTTTGCAAATCGAACTTGGCAACTACAGAAACTAGTTCTGCATTCCCTAAATAGTAATTATTGAGTAGGGTGACTTATATTCTATTCTTTTAGGATTTAAAATGATATGCTATAAGAAGTCCTAGATGAATTCTAATAGAATTAGAATTCCTATTTTTATTTTTTGGAGCAGGATCCTACTCCACTTTGTAAGAGAGCTAGCCATGAGGGGAAGTCATAGAGAACCCAAGAAAAAAAAAGCAAAGAAGCCGCTCATCCAAATGTAGAGGTACACAAGGGGATTAGAGATTAGATTATTTTTTAGCACTAGATTTTTATATAGGGCAATGATATGAGAGTCCTAGAAATTTTGAGAGGGTTGTGAAAGTGCAACAATTTCTTGTACTCTTTTGAGGCTATACTTAATGAATTTGCGGTCGACTTTGTCAAATATTTTCTCTCTTGTCGTGGTTGCTTCAACGTCGTTATTTTGGTTTTCTCTACGACTTCATCAAATATTTTCTCTTGTCGTGGTTGCTTCAACGTCGTTATTTTGGTTTTCTCTACGAGATTCATCTTCTTCATTCTTAATACTGTGCACACTCGTGTCGTATCTCACAGACTCTGATCCGATTCGAGGGCTACTGCGTATAAGAAAGGGGTATCCGAGTGTAACATATGGATGACACTATGACATAGGATCAGTGACACTCCTGGTCCGTGAAGGTTTGACTTGCAGGAGATAATCATAGTGTTTAACGAGTTTTTGTATAAATATTTTAAGTTAAAGCAAATACCGAGGTGTATGTTTGGGAAGGAAGTTTCGATACATGCACGTGCTATCCAAGATTCAAATTCCTTAAGTCCGGGTCATGAAACGACACGCGACCTGGTCCCCAAGCTGTCGGTGCATGGTCGATGCATTGTGCCTCATATGGCTGTCCAGGGCTGACAATGAAATAATGTGCCAAGATCATCTCAAGTTCGTGGGTCTTCGACTATGTGTGTCGGTCACACTGTGACGATCATGCTGATACGACCAAATTTTTGCAGCCAAGTCTTCGACCACATGGGGTGTCAAGCACGTTCTCCGATCTACAACCAAGTTTTGTTGATTGGCCATTACAACCATGTTTTGTCGACTGGTCGTTACGACTATGTTGTGTCAACCGTGTTGCTTTGACCACAGCACCTCAATCTCGATTTTTTGACCATGGTGCTATAAGCTCAAGAGTACCGTGGGACCGTGCCTCGCACAATTGCATTTCAATCAGTTGCGACGCCATGCCTCATACGACTGCATGTTCTCGACTTCGACCACGGTGCTATAAGCTCACGAGTACTGTGGCGCCGTGCCTCATACGACCACGTTTCAATCAGTTGCGGCGTCGTGCCACATACGACCGTATGTTCTCGACCGATCGCAAGACGTGTGGCCAATTTATGGCAATCTACGCACTGAGATGGAAGGAAAAGATCGATAATCTTCTTCACGATGGAAAGATGATTACACCATATTACCATGTAATGGAAGTAATTCTCAACGAATCTTTTGATATGGAAAGCAGAGGTCTAGGAGGTAAGAAATCTGCAGTTGATCAGGAATTTAATCTCAAATTAATGGCATGGTTGACGCCGTGTGAGGGCCATGTTCGTTGCCGATGGCCCTTGCTCGTGCCTATAAAAGGGGGAAGACACCACTTTGCACATGGGGGAAGGGCAGACAGTCCCTGAACAGAGGAGACACCCCTTGGCACTGAGGGGGAGAAGCGGATGGTCCCTAAACAGAGGAGACCCCTTGGCACCCATGAGAGAAGGGAGAGGATGGATAGACGGGAAGCATGCCGATAGAGTGCGACAGTAGCGGGACAGCTCCCAACGCCTGCGGTCGCTGTTGGTGATGCTGTCGTGGAAGCGCACAGGAGCTCGCAGTTGGGCAACTATTGGCTGCAACAACGGGATGGCAAGATCGCCATCATCTCATTAGGCTTAAAGCATGAATTCCTCCCATCTTCCCACTCTTGCATGCAGCGTGTGCCCTGGCCAAGCTGGGCGGCTGCGATGATCTGTCATATACCAGGTTTGTCTTGCTTGTACCTTTGATCTAATGATATCTCCACAAGGCGAGGTAGATGGCGCTACTCGTAAATCCTTCTCCTCGCCCAGGACATGAAATCACCGATTGCCGCTTCAATCTAATGACGATGGTCTGCCCTTGTGATCAGGGCGTCCTTCTTGCTATGTGCCCTCACTGCATCGAAGTTGTCCTAGTCGCCCCTTAAACTCAGCCACTTACGACCGCCGGTGATACTCATCACTTACGACCACCTGATGTACTCAGACAACGTCAATCATCCACTATACTCAGGCAGAGAGCCTTATGAGGCCCTGGGAACCAGGAAACCACAACGCCTAAGTCAGGTCTACTATGCAAAGCAAGGCTACAGAGCACAATCATGTAAAGGGAACTTGTAATTTTGCTATTCTCGAATGAATGAATAAAATACATGTTTTTCCTATTTTTGTCGTGTTTATTTATTTTTGTGTACTTTGGTATACTGGCACGCCCGTACCTTATACCCTGGGGTAAGAAATTCGTGAGCGATTTCTCGCGTCAAACACATAGATAAATCATGCAAAGGAAATTCAGAAGATCCACCCGTTTTCCATTGGAATTGGTTAAATTTGGAGTCTTCAACTAACCCTACAATGACATAATGGCAAGGGCAACAAAAACCGCAAGATTTAAAGTTGAGAATTTCCTTCTCAATAAATGAGTAAAATTTAATATACATCGACAGATAGGGTGAAATGAGTACAAGATTGCTAAACTGAAAAAAAAAAGTGCTATACCACCAGTCGCCAGTCACCACCAAGAGAGGTGCAAGTTAATAACGAACATCAAAGCCTACAAAACCTTCCGATGTCCGAGACAAAATTCATCTACTCCGGTATAAGGCCCCAATCAAACATGGGAATCACAGGATTGTTTCAGCAATTTCACCCTATGTTGGGTTCAAAAAAGGTCAACCAGATTTATAAAGAAAAGCACCTGAATGTATATACAGTAGCCGGCAGAAGCATGTAAGAAGCCATCTTGTTTTCTTCCTAGATGCCTTTCTGCGACAAAACCGGTGAATCAATGGTAACCTTTTGCCCCTCTGGATTGGTAGAGCTCCATCCTAATCTTTGCCTCTGGCAGCAAGCTCTCGATCAATGGATCCTGCACCATGTACGCTTGCTTGGAGGCCCATTCAAGCACCGTGAGGATCTCCGCCTGCGCCAGCTCCTCGCTGTCCGGGACATTGTGCGCAATGTAGCACACGAGGAGGAGCGCCGCGATCTGGACAACCTGCTCGCCGAAGTACACAAGCTGGACCAGATGCCTCGCGCCGCCGGCGTTGATGATCGCCTTAGAATGGTCGACGTGCAGGTAATTCTCCGTGCAGGCGAACTTGGTCAGCGCAACGGCAGCCTCCCGGGTGACATCGGCTTCCCTCTCATCAAGAAGATTCACCAATGGCCCAATGATCCGGGTCTCTGTTGCCCTGAAGGTTCTGGACAGGCAGCCCAATGATATGATGCAGGGAATCAGGAGCTCATCGTAGTCGGCCTTCTGGACGACTCGAATGAGCTGGTCGACGACGGCGCGGGCCGCGGGAGATGTCGGCTTGAATGCTGACCGCCGGAGGTCGGCGTTCTGCTCCGCGACCCGGCAGATCTCCATGAGGGCCATCGCAGAATTGTACTGCACATCGTCCACGCCTTTCTCTAGGAGAACCGAGAAGCACAGCAGCGCCCTGGACTCTGTGATGTTCTTGCAGACAGCTGCATTGCCCATGGCGAGCTGCCACAGTGCCCTGGCAGCATGGGCTTTCAGGTAGGCTTTGGTCTCTGGGTCCTCGAACTCCCTCCCCCTCGTGCTCGACCCCGACAAGGACGCGTTGTGCTGCTTCGTCCCGGCGACACTGACGCCGCTCGAGATCGCACCTACTGCCCCGCTTAAGCTGGCACTTGCGCCACCTCCGCCGGTGGGCTTCGCCGCTATGGTGGTGGCTTGCTCCCCTGCGTCCGAAGGGTCCTGATGCGGCGCGGGGTTGCCGTTGTTCTTCTTGTCCATGAGCACGGAGTGTATGGACATCTTGGACGCGACGGCGTACTTGGAGTGCTCCTGCACCGTCTCGAAGGCGAGGTGGGAGACGAGCAGGCGGATCACGTTGCTCTGCATGAACGCGTCCTGGCATTTGGGGTGGTTGGTGGCGAGCTCGGAGACGGCCCAGGCCACCATGCCCTGCACCTTCATGGGCGCGTCCTTGAGGATCTTGGCGAATGCGGTGCAGACCCCGGCGAGCATCATGAGCTCGACGCACTCGGGGTCGCGGCCGAGGAGGCCAATGGCGAGCGCGGCGCTCTCCTGGCCCTCGGGGCGGCCCTCCTTGATGAGGCGCAGCAGCGGCGGGACGCCGTCCTCCTCGATGATGAGCCTGCCGTAGCGGTCGTTGTCGCGCGCGAGGGAGACGACGCTGGCGGCGGCGTCTGCGCGGGCGTCGAGGTTGCCGGTGTAGAGGACGGCGATCTGATCCCAGATGAGGAAGAGGATGGGCTCGTTCTGCGCGATGGGGGGCAGGCCGATGTGGTCGTCGAGGTCATCGGCGTTGGCGGAGTTGGAGACGCGGAGGATCCAGGAGAGGTCGCCAAGGGAGTTGTCGAGCTGGTTGGACGTCTTCTTGAAGGAGCCGGCGGGGATGATTGTGAAGACGCGGCTGACGAGGCCGTGGCCGCGGCAGCGGTCGAGGAGCGCGGCGGCCTTGTCGAGCGCCTTGCCGGTGTCGTCGAGGATGCGGCGCGCGGGGCGCTCGTAGAGGTCGGCGCGCGCGGCCTGGCGGAGGAGGAGGCGAGGCGCTCGACCTTGGCCTTGAGGTCGAGGCACTCCTGCCGGCACGTCTGCGCCTCCTCCGCCCACTTGATCACCTGCTCCGCCACCTGGATCGGCCGCGCCAAGATCGCCTTCAGGTCGTCCATCCTGCGCCGCGGCCCCGCCCCCTCCCCCGAGGCTCGCCGACCAAGCGATCAAACGGGGTGGAGCAACCCAACCGAATCGAATCGTATCAATGGAGAGGGAAATTCTCGATCTTTATGCGTTCCGGCCGTCCCCCTCCGGCGGCGGCGGAGGATGGGGAATGGGGAGGAATTGAAGGGTGGCGGGATCGGAGGCCGCGAGCTAATTTGGCTTCGGTTTTTTCGGGAAGGAAATGGAATGGGAGCGCAAGGGTGCGGCATGCCCGCCCCGCCCCGCCCTCATATTTGGTTGGGGTGGATGACACTATGCGACTGTTATTTTGCTGCGGCTTTTAGCTTTTGATTAAAATTTTTGAATTTTGGTTGTTTACAGTACAGATTATAGAGAGATAGATACTTATTTGTAATTTTGGCTGGTATAAATGTGTAGATCGTATAGACAATAAGTATCTCTTTCCGTAATATGTAGTAAGCGATCAAAATCAAAAATTCAACCAAAAGTCATAAACCATGACCGTTATAAACAGATCCCTTCGTTTGACTTTAGTTTCTGGCTTCTGGGTTATTTTTCACTATTTATAAATTTTGTCTTTTTCTAAACTTTTAGCTTTTTTGAGCTTTTTTGCCGATTTTTTTTTCGTATTCGTTTGCGTTGTCCATGCTGAGCTAGCATATTTTTTCAATTTTTATTTTTTAAAAATTTAATTATACTAAATAAGACACCTTCAGCTATAGTGAAATTTCAACCGCTACATTATAATTTTAACTATAAGCTACAGCTTTTCAGATTTACCCTAGCCGCATTTCCATCTTTATTATATTAGTTCCTTACCAATAGGTTCAGCGTGGGCTTTTGTATGTCCTGTCGCACATCACTTGCAATCCAAAATTACCCTCACCAACTTATCAGTTATCTAGCAACTATATATCAGTCCTTTTAGTACATCCTGGTTATGCCATTCACATGTTCATTTGATTGTTGAGAAAGATTGCAAGGTTTGACACCGTAATATCTATTGTAACGAATTTGTCAAAATTGTGGTGACCAAGATCGGTCCTATCTAGTACCTTAACTGAGAGCTGCTTTATTAGCAAAGCACAAGTAGTTGACTAAATCATGGAGATGGTAAGAAAAGGCTAGCAAGTCATTTTCATCCACGGGAAAACGCCCATGGATAATGCACCATGATCGCTCTATCAACCGACCTTCTGACCAAAAAATGTCTCTCCTGTGGGAACTTAAGAAACTTTGGTTTCGAAGCCTAAATCCGTCATCCTATGTTGAAGTAACCAACCCTCAAACTGCATGTTCATGGTGACACAGGGAAGAACCGGATGACATGAGTAGAGAAAGAGAGGTAATGGCATGAGTGAAGAGCTGTAGGGTAGCCATTTAGCCATTATAAAAGAGCAACTCGTAAATTGGCTGAGGGCTTCCGAATTGGGAAAGGGTTCAAATTTAAAGCAAATTTCAAGAAAGTTAAAAAAAATTGAAATTTTGGGTGTTTCAACGCTCATGATAAGTTACAGAAGATACATGTCAGTTAATGACTACTTGCACATGACCACTACAACCAAAACAAGCATGCAAACTACAGACCGACTTCTCCAGCACCTCGTACTTCTGCTCCTTCATTTTCCAGCCATAAGACCACACACATTTCATGCTTTCGATTCAACAAGGGGAACCTCTCTGCATGTGGTGGCAACTGGCTTCCATCCAGACCTCCATGGCCACCTCCGTAGAGACCACCATGGCCGCCTCCATCTCCACCAAATCGCTGGTGGCTGCGGACAGGACGGAGGTGGGGGCCGGGTGTGGCAGCCGCTCCGGACGGAAGGAAGGTGAGGGCGGTGGAGAGCCAGGGGGTGATGTGGGCAGGGCGCTCAGAGCACCATTGCTACCTCCGTGCTCGCATCCATGGCCGTCTCCACATAGATGCTAAGCCCATCCGAGACAAAGCCCGGTCTAAATCCAAGTCCTCCGACCTATGTTCTAACCAAGGTTCGGCCCAGCCCATACTCTATGAAAGTCCAGGCCCAGCTCGATATCGACCTCAACGTAAGTTAGGAAATGTTTAATGATTGGATGAGCATGACGTGGTTGATCCAACGACTGTCGCTAACTTGATGATATGGTGCAACGTATGAAATCGATTTGTGCTCAGCTTTAGTGAAAGAGAGAGAGAGAGAGATGTGGAGTGAAAGGTCAGACGGCTCTCATGGAATGGAATATATCCATGTAGAAATTTGAGGCCGTCCAATTGGCAATGTTCCCTCGGTTAGATGGCATCGAATAGGAAACAATAAGACGGACGGTAGCACGTCGCTGCTGCTTGCCATCGAAGAAACGGAGACGGCATCGCTCACCGGAAGGAAATGGACAAGGGCTGAGCACCAAGATAAGCTGATAGGGACAGGCAGTTTCCTTCAAACCTCGCGTCAGTGCGCTACATATTCACATTACATAGGTTAAATCAATCCTGAATTCCTAATACGCTTCTCAAGATCGCACACAGGTGCAAGAAGAAAAAGGAAAAAAATAGATTACACACAAGTGCAAGAAGAAGAAGAAGAAGGATCACATGGATGGTCACCGTAACTAAAAATCTAAGGTGAGCCGCCATGGCCGCATGGCGGCAAGAGGACGTGCGCTAATATACACAAGCTGACATGATCCAGTTCGAGATGGGCGGGATCGCCTGGCGCCGTGGCTACCAGCACTGGTCGGTCTCCCAGGTGCGACGGGGCCTACCCCGGCGCCCGACCGGTGGCGCGAGCGCGGGCGCTGCGCCAGCGCGACGACGTCGCGGTCGTAGCGCGCGCGGCAGTCGGGGTCGGAGAGCGTGGCGTAGGCGTCGTGGAGCCTGATGAAGTCGCCGGCCGCTGGCGCGCCCGCCACGTCGGGATGCCGCTCCCGCGCCAGGCGCCGGTACGCCGCCTTGATCTCCCGGCCCGTCGCGCCGGCCCGGAGCCCCAGCTCGTCGTACAGCGTGCCCGGCCTCCCCGCCGCGACGGCCACGGCGCACCGGATCTTGCACACCCGAAACCCAGCCGCAGGTTTCGGCGCCGAGAATTGGAGCAGAGGCGCGCAGATCATCAGAAGAAAACAGAGACGAACCCGCAGATCTGAGAAGCCTATGGGTGGATGTGGGAAGAAGAGGAGGAGGCAGGTGAGACGTTGGCCTGCGCGCTTTGTCTTATACCGGAGCGGATTGGGGTGGATTCGCGCTGGATTGGGGTGGTTTCGCGATAAGAACGACAGGTGGGTACGAGTCTGCATCCGCCTGGACATCGGGAGCGCGCCGGCCGCACCGCACCGCACGTCGCTGTCGGCCGCCGCGGGATTCTGATTCGCCCGCGCTACGGTGCTGCGGTTTGTGTCAGTGGCGGTCTATCTAGATAATGACATGTATACATGTCCTTCTAGAGAGCGTATGACTTTAAGAGTATTATTATAATTATATTTTATGAATGTATATATACGTGTGTACTAGATATGGATAAATAGGAGCACAGCTCATCCACCATAACCACTCCACTACTTTTTTAATTTACTATTTGATCAGTAGCCACAACAGCCCGATTTTCTCTGCGGTCGTTAGATTTTGGCTGTGGCTAATAATTTTTATCAATATTTTTCAAGACGATAATAAATGACAAAATAATGTAAACGTCCCATTGTTTCGGTATCCCGAAAACTAAAAACATTGAAAAACCAGAAAGAATGGGACGATTATTGTGTGGCGCGGCTCGGTCCAACACGACATGCGCTCCTGGTTCGTTGCAGCTGTCTGACGGTTGAGAGCCGAGGCTGGTTGCGTGATTGAACAATGCATCTAGGCTCTAGCCGCAGCCTCTCGCTCGCTCTCGAGATTCTAACGTTTGATCTCGACCGTGGACTTTCTGTTGCCGCGGTGACCTGGCGCAACTGTACCGTGGATGCAACGAGCGTGAGTGCGTGGCAGCAACTCTGGCGCTCTCGTGCTGTCAGGCTATAAAGTGGACTGGATCGCTGGAGTACCTGGAAATTACATGGTTAAAACTTCAAAAAAAAATGTTAATATTGGCCCAATCCAATAATGCGAGTCAAGCCCAACGGCATGCCCAGGACAGAACAAGTGTCCAGTTACAGGAGAAACAGACCAACAACCCAGAATTAGAATGAATGTGAAAAAAAAATTCATGCTTACAAGTATTCATATTCTACCGGAGTCAGACCATATGCGTGGCAAGACTCAAAGAATGGATTGTGATCAGGGAAAATCATTCTGTTTGAAAAAAAAAAATTCGGAGCACGACAAAAGTGACGAAATGATAAAATTTCGTTCATTTCGGCTAAAAATTAGGACGAAATATTTAAATATCATTTGAATTTTGACAAAATTTAACCAAACTTTGGATAAATTTTGGGAAAATTTCAAATGAGTATAAATTCAACCAAATTTTGGCCGAATGTTGTTCCTTTTGGTATCATCCGGAAGGACTGAAATTCCCAAAATTTTGGTGAAATCTCGCTAAAATGTTTAACCATGGTTGTGATAAAATAAACTCGTGAGGAGGTGAGGGATGGGTTGGTCTAGGGGAATAACAATAGAGAAAATCTACTCCATACCACTAAATACATGGTGCATCCACTATTTATCATTTTGAGTATTTCTGAAGAAATGCAACAGCCTAAAGGCTTGCGGCCTCTGCGTTCGCTCCTCGAGCCATTCATTCGGGCCACGCTGCCGCACTAGCTTGACTGGGATGGACATGGAGAGACAGAGAAAGACCAAAGATGTAGGCTAGCACAAGCAAGAACGCTGGCATGTCCCATGCTTAACAGCTACAACACCAGATCAACGTAAATGAAGCAGGAACATAGTCATTGAAAATGCGGGGGATCCCGTCTTGATCTCTCTATTCTGAAACTCTGACAACTCATCATTTATAAACTAACTACTCGAGAAAACTAGTCTGGACAAACAGTCACTATAAATAGTCTGCTCCACAACCTAAGCTTCACGACGGTCTTTGGTACAATTTTCACATAAACAGTTCGAAACTGAGAAAACTATCAAGCAAACATGGCTCTGGTATCCATCCTACATGGGAAGAGAAGAGAAGGTTGGGCACCAGAAGCAGAATGACTGCTGAATAATAAGACGAGCACAAAATCAGTAAGTTGTGTATCCTGCTGTAAATTTTACACCACTCCAGAAGGAAGTCGAAGTACCAGTTGCCCACCAACAAGACTGAAAAACAAGGAGAAGGCGCTAGTTAGCCAACGCTTAAACGCTTTGCCTAAGCGACAGTAAAAACTAGATTATGTACCTCTTCACGTAGTAGTAGCAAAAATCTGCAAGGATGAACGTCTGGACGATTTCAGAGAGAAGCACCATCGAAGGCCACAGACCATAGCCCAGAGCTGTCAACAAACGGCCGCGAGTATCCAAAACCTAAAGAGTATCGTTACTAAGTTTAGATTGACCCACTCACAAAATCATCATGAATAAGGATGCTACTATTCCATGCAATAAAAGTAAAGGATTTCTCAATTATGACACAGCTATAAGTGCAGACACTGAGAACATACAATCCATCATGCAATAAGGTAGAAGAATGTATTTCCTAGGATATGTTGCATCAGGCATGAGCATGAATGATGGTGATGATAACAAGGGAAAAATACACCTCAATTCAGAAAAAAAATTAGTTGCCCTATTAATACCTGATTATCTGTACTCACTGACATAAACAATGTACTACAGTGCGATGAGAGTCCTAGATAAATGATAAACTAGAAAAGGCAACCAGAGGTGCTGTTTGTTTTTATATTTGTAGCATAACTGATTGTTCTGTTTTCCATGGTGTTTTGGTATGTGGAGTCTGGACCTCTGTTGTGAATGTCTCATATTGTAACCGGTCTGAACACCAATTGTATTGGCTCTTTGGTCTAAAGAAAGAAACTGCAATAGTAGTTCTTTTAAGAAAAAAGACAAAGAAAAGACCTGAAGGACCCAGTGTGCACAGCTAAGAAACCTTGCAACACCCAATGCAAACACATAATGAGCTGTGAACGGTTCAACAATCTGCACCAAAAAAAATGTTACAGTCAGATAAATTCAGCCATTCGACCCTGCATTCAAGGGCCTATGTATGTTCTAAGATAAACCTTTGTATTTTGCATCAAACGCAACTGGGGTAGCACTGAAACAGCTTCCAAATAAACACAGAAAGCCCAGCAAATCCTGTTGATGATGTTATGGGATGTTGAAGGATGAACAAGTAGAGCCAGCCCAGCACAAGGCAACACCTAGAAAGTAAGTCTCGTAAGATAGCTTGTGTGGCATTAAAAGGTGAGCTGACCAGATAGATCAACAAGCAAAACTAGCCAGCACCAAGGAAAGAGGTACAACTCCTAAAAGTGATGTCATCATTGTACTGATATCTGTTAGCAATTATATGGAACTACAGTACACAAACAGGATATGATCTTGGTCAAGCAGAGGTGAAAAAACTATTTTAAAAAAAGTGTGGAACTACAATATAGACATTTAGAGAATTGGTGTTTTGTATGGCTCCAGCAATTCCAGTGCACAAATTGTAGTCAGAGAGGTGACACAAGAAAGAAAACACCACTATCAATTAGTGTTTAACAGCCTAAATCCTCACAATTTCCGTGTTTAGAAGCTGATATTGTTCTTACCACATAGTACAATGCAAAATTGTCCTTGTCCAGCATATAAGTTGACCTCAGTTTAAACCGAATCATGTAAATAACAAAAAGAGTAGCTGCTAGTGTAGCTGTATCCAGTACTGTATGGATGTCATACTCCATAACAAAGCTGCAGTACAACCTAACAGCCAGAAATAATGCTGTTAAATCCTGAGACTTTAGTGATAGTCCTGCAAGAATTTAAGAAAAGGGGGAAGGTTTGAACAAATTAGAACATGAGTATAAAAAATACACAACAATGATCACAAATGAACGATAACAAAAGGAAAATAGGCAAACTTATCCTACAATTGTGATTTTAGACATACAATGATATGCCAGTCCAGTGCCTCTTATTAGAGCAGATAAGTCATTTGTATACACCTTACTATCAGAAATTACTTGGTTTCACCTTAATGGAAAACTGAGAGGTGGATGGAGCCTCCAGTATATAACAAACATTACTATCAGAAATCACGTGAGAGGGCAGATTCTGTGACCATACAAATTTCCATTTCCATACAAGTTTTTTGCAGCTTGTACAGGCATACGTTATTTCCAAGTTGGTTGAAAGGATAAAACAAAATACCTGATCTTAATATTCTAACAACTAAAAGTAGGCAGCATCATGAACAAACATACCATGAAAAAAGAGAAACTCTTCAGTCAGAAGCAGCCAAAGAAGAAAAGCAACATCGACCTGCTCCAGATAAGTATCTGGTAACAAAGATAGCAGTGGTGCTTTTGGACAGCATTGGAATTTGGATCTGAGACAGTCCAAATCACAACCCCAAAATTACAAAAAAAACAATGATGATGCTGTGTATGAACCATATCATTAATATGTTCATGGCTTATTCTTTTCATGCCACAGTATCTAACCTCGACGCTGTGTATAAATCCGTGGTTTTTCACTACTGAAGCATCTAGGAACAAAGATTTTTGGAAAAGTGAAGCCGGAAAGTTTCTGAAAAACAACAATTCCACAACAGTGCTCGCTGCTACCATCTCTGCACCAGGAGTTGAAATGCTCACAACAAACATTTCTATCCACTATCACATAAACCATAACGCTCGGAACAATTTCTGCTACCCTCTTATGCACATAAGATGGCACCACATTTCTAGAACGGACACACAGTGTAACTTTCCTGCAACCTGCAACAGAACCTCTACACTACACAGATGCAGCAAGATATGCTGCAAGCAAGACAAGGCCAATAATTGGACAGGACAGGCACAGGCTTTCATCCTTACTTTGGACTCACCCAGCGATATCACCACACAACAATTTTACCGTGCCCCGAATCAGCAGGTACGTAGTATTAACTTTCCACTGCCATTGCAATGTAGAACGCAGCGCAAGTTGCAGACAGTACCCAAGTAACAATTACCTCTCCCGCATGAAAGCAAAACCGTGGATTCATACACCTCACCCAAAAAAACAGAATTATCTAACTCCGTAAACAAATCGGGTTGATAATACACACAGAATCTAACGTTCCACACTAACAGGCAGGCAATTAGCACCATGTACGAGGATAAGCTTATACTAGAAGCGAAACACACCCAATGTCTCCAAAAAAAGTAAGCATGCAGGCAAAACAAGTGGTACTCCGAGGGAGGGAGAGCCGTAGTTATGGTACTCGTCCCGCTCCGTGGCTTTCACCGCCGGTTTCTGGGCTCTTGTGTAAAAAACTAACACACTTGTGTGTGTTTCGTAAAGAAAACTGCAGTAATCTTTTTGGGTTTTGGTCAATTGCCTTTGGGTGAAGTGCGTGCACGTTTCGTTTCTCGGTATGGTCCATGGTTAAAAATAGACGCTCCAATTATCAGCCCCCTAATAAATATCAGCAGGGGAAAAAGGAGCTGAAGTAAGAAAAAAAAATAGGAAAGAAGCTGCTTCGAGAAGTGAGATGCTCTGTATTATCTTTTTAAGATAAAAAGCTAGAGGCAGAAGTTAATATAGGTTGGAATATAGCCATGGTATAAGCTGCATAGTGGTCGTTAGGCGATTGCTGGGAGAGTTTGGTTGCTCCCTTTCGTTATATGTTCTGGGTAACAAAACAAGAGACGTCGCCGTGCCGCTCCAGTTAGTCACCTCGTCGAGCGACTCGCCTTCCACCTTCGACTTCGATTCCAGCACAAACAAAACAAGAGACGACGCGGACCACGAACGTACGGCTACGATCGTATCCGAGCCAAATCCTCCCCGCCGTGCCGCTCGGGAGCCGCGTCGGCACGGAGAAAACAGCGTCAGAGGCGCTGGTTTCAACCGTGCCATGCCGTGCCGGGCAGGATCGTTGTTGTTTTACTCTCGCGGCGTCTCGTTTCAGGCCCTCAGCTCTGTGTGCGGCCGCTGGCCTGCGCGACTGGGCTTATCGGTTTGATGGGCTGGTCTGCCATTTTGAGGTTGGGCCGTGATGATAAGATGACCGCACGCTGAGTCAGGCCTGAAATTTGAGACGGCCAAGATCGCTATTCGTACGAGACAGAATGCAGCTCTTGTACTGAAATAGATCGCTATTCGTACGGGACAGAATGTAGCTCTTATACTGAAATAGGCCTAGTTCGGAATTGCAATTGCAACTGTAAAGTCGCTTTTGATTGAAAATTTTAAATTTTAACTGTTTATAACAGATATTACGAAGAAAGAGAGAGGAAGAAAAAAAAAGGTAGACTCGTTTGGGACACATTAAACTATGCAAGCACTCGTATTTTTGTCGGTGCAAAATTATCACATCGGCAAGAAACCAATATCAAAAAACGAGAATTAACAGAGCTATGTGCATCCAAAATGTCAGAAACGCAGAACAGGATGATCTTTGCATGGATTCGAACGAATGGGTCAAAGTGACAACTCCCCCGTGCTAAATAAATGGTGTTAAGCCTGTGCCTACCTCCGACCAAACACGTCTTCGTTGGGGCTTTTGTTTGTTTGCACGATTGTCCAACAGCTCGCTACCGCTGGAGTAGTCCACATTTTGTTTGTTCTGCTCTGTTGCTCTCCGGCCATCGCCGTCAGAGGGGCGCATGTCGTGCTTGCTTCGCCGTGGCGCCCTCTTTCATGAGACGCCGTACAGCCCTGCCCTGAGGCCGGCCGGTGCGGGGTGGCGAAGGGTGCGACGTCCGTGTCATCGCCACCGCCGCCTCGGCGAATCCCCCTCCTGCTCCGTGCCCGTCCGGTCAGTGTGAGTTGCTTCCCTTCCGTCCATTACCCACCAAATTAAGATTCTACTGCTCATTCGCGCCCCTCGCTTTATGGCCGCTCGTTCCTGTAGTTCTGGAACTCCACACCATCTGTATCTAGTCCCAATCATTCACGCCTCACCATGATTTAGTTCCAAGACCCTGCAAACACCACAGACCACAGACAAACAAAATATCATATAGCACCGCACAAAATACTGAGAACATAAATCTACATCAGAAGAATGTACTCATAAATCAATCCCAGATGGTCGTAAACCACCTACGATCGATTGAATGCACAAGACATGAAAAGATCATAGCCTACGACAACATAGGAGGTCGTTACGACCGCTTACAAGAGACTACGACTGTCTCCCGCTGCGTTACGACCACACAGATAGTCGTTTCGACCACGTTATAGTTCCTCCGATCGCTTTGACTTCGTGGTTGTAAACCTTCTGCTGAAGTTTCGAGCATGTTTACTTCTTCACACTGTGGTCGAAGGCCCTTCCGACCACGTTCAAGGCTTCACAACGTGGTCGAAGCCCCTTCCGACCACGTTCAATGTGATCAAAGCACCTTCCGACCACGTTCAGTGCTTTACATCGTGGTCGAAGCCCCTTCCGACCACCGACCATGTACAACGTGGTCGAACGACCAACGTGGTCGAAACCCGCTTTCGACTACTGACCACGGACAACGTGGTCGAACGACCAACGTGGTCGAAATCCGCTTTCGACTACCGACCATGGCCAGTCGACGCTTCCGACTTCCGACCACATCCAGTCGACGCTTCCGACTTCCGACCACAGCCGGTCAACGCTTACGACTTCCGACCACAGCCGGTCAACGCTTCCGACTTTCGACCACGGCCAGTCGACGCTTCTGACTTCCGACCACGGCCAGTTGAGCGTCCGACTTCCGACCACGGCTAGTCGACGCTTCCGACTTCCGACCACGGCCAGTTGAGGCGTCCGACTTCCAACCACGGCCAGTTGAGGCGTCCGACCACGGACAACGTGGTCGTAAATCTTCCAGCCGACCCCAACGTTGCTCAATGTGGTCGTGAGCGGCACTGCCAACCACATGCTGCCGACAACGTGGTTGTAAGCGATCTGCCGACCACTCTGTAAGGCTTACAACTTTGCAAAGACAGCACAAACTTCAAAAACCAAACTCAATCTTTCTAAAACAAGGATCAAATAGTCATCACAAACATAGGGTCACCTCCACATGGTCTCTCAGATGCTGTTCTTGTCTCAAAGAACGTTGCAATGTGAATTTGCGATTTAATTTTAGGGACCTGCTGATACAAGAGACCTCCCTAATGAATGACTTTCTCAAAGTCGTAGCATCTGGTTACAGGAAGCGGCCAAGTTGGCAATGCACAGCCTAGTCCTTTTGGTGGTGGTACTTATAGTTTAGCATGTGCAGCCTTGAGACTGAATCAAGCTATATAGTACCTGTGTTGAGGCGTACTCCAGAACAAAGCCAATGAATGAATGCGTGAGAGGAACATGCCAACTCAAATATTGTAGTTTGCACATTTTTTTGTGAGCATAAAATCGTCACGCAGATGCCAATAGAGCCTGCTAGATTGAATTCTTCCAAATCCCAATGGTATGGCGCCCTTTGACAGTTATTTGTCAAGCGAGTGACCAATAATGGAGGGTTTACCGGGTCAGAGAAGCTACATTTCCTAGCAACTGTTTAGAACTGACTTCTCCTTAAAGAGAGCGGTACAATATTTCCTAGAAGCATATTTCCAAAAATAGTTGATGTGATCTTAAATGTGATACGCTATAATATATAATTGCAAATACAAAATCAGTCAGTTCTAAGAGAACCAGACGTAGCCAATTTTATGAAAATTTATAAAACGAGGAAAAATAAGAACAGAAACAAAAGTTACTATTCACAGCAAATTTCACCTTGAGATCACCGATACCGAAATCAAGAGAGTTAGCATAATAGCACCTATTGGGTGATTCACTTATTTGCACTGGATGCATCACTACTTATAGCTTGTAGAGATATCACATATTGCGACAGCATTCTGCCTTCCACAGGTGAGTGCTTGTTCATCTGGAAATGATAAACTGGTCAATTTTCAATCTAAATGTTCTCTGATAATTATACTAAAAAACTACAGATCTTGCTTTGCTTACTGGACAGAAAAATATATAGGCATTGAACTTGGTTTCGATATGTTATGTATGTCCACCAGAATGTGCAATATATTATTATGTCTGTAATTGGCATTACCTTGTAATTGCAAATTCAGTTAGAACTTAGGACCAAATAAGTGTCATGTTGTAGGACCGGATAGACAACAGAGGGAGTGAATGGTGTCTTGAAATTTTTCCTCCAAATATTCACCAATCGTTTACTCCGATAACTACAAATTTATGAAAATTAGGATATGAAGTCTTCTTGAAAAACAGAGAAATATAGAGCTGAGCACGACCAGTTCGGAACACTACGAAACAGAGGAACACAGAGTTGAGCACGACCAGTTCGGAACACTACGTGGTCGGGTTACGACCACTGATCGGAAATCAACGTAGTCGGTTATGACTATCGGATAGAAGCCAACGTAGTTGGAGTTCAACTATCGGACAGAAATCACCGTGGTCAGAGATCGACTGCCAGTCGGATACCAACGTAGTTGAAAATCGACTATCGGACGGAGATCACCGTGGTCGGAGATTGACTGCCAGTCAGATACCAACGTAGTCAGAAATCGATTCTACAAGTCGACAACTAGAGACCGGTCGAAAACCAACGTAGTCGATAACCGACGTGGTCAAAATTCGACTTGAGCAATTCATAGTGGAACTACCTCCTTGCGATACTACCACGTTTACAACTGCGACACTTCTGATTTTTCTGACACCTCCAGAAAACAGTCTAGCTCAAATGCAATCCTTGCGAAACCCTAAAAAATCAAACTCAAACTCTACAAATAATTTAATCCAATAATCAATTATTCGTCATCCCGACATAGTCTCATATATGTTATGGTCTTTATGGACCAGTGAGGATTGGATCCCACAATGTTGCTGCCATAGTGCCATCCCGTCAGCAGTAGCTAGCATTTTGCTTGCAGCTTACACAGCCTCACACAAGGCCTGTTCTTCTCCAAAATACAATTCAATTGCAGGCCAGTCCAGGATCTGAACAGTATTCATCAACAAGTTTGGTGATTGATTGATTATGCCCCGTCGTATATCACTATTCCAAAGTATGGATCACTGCATTGACGTTGTTTTCTTGTTACAGCGAGCGGTCATTTCTTCTTGTGGCAGATTGTGTTGTATACGCACAGATGCGTAAGCTGTCCCTTGCTGACATTTCTGAGTAGAAGTAGGATTTTTAATTTCTTTTCCCGTTCATTTTTAATATTCATTTAGTGATTTTCTATTCTTTTTTTGCATCCTATTACAGAAAAAAAAAACCATTTTTTCTTACACAATGAGTCAATTGTTTGATGGAACGAGGTACCTGAAATCTACTGATGGCGGGCGGCCACTGTTTCCCCCGAATCTAATCAATTTGCTGCTTTTTCTTTCTGATCTGTTGTGATGTCTCGATATTGACAACGAACTAAGGGGTGGCTAACTTTTCCGGTTGGTCGTGAAGCCCATGATGAGTAACTACAGATTCGAGGAAGGTGATATATGGCATGGTTGTTTGGCTATCGGATAAGATACATTGTAACACCCTGAGCTGAAAGTCCACTCAATGCCCAACCTACTGTAGCGCGATCCAACGTATTACTGTATTTACACCTTTATGGTTGCTTCGTGTAAAAGAGTTAACTCTAAGATCCAGTAAATATTATATATTACTATGGCTAAGTTCTTTTCAGCTTATGATTTATGCCTTGTGCTACAGCAACTAGCTTTCAAACGGTATTTTTTAAAAAAAAACAGGGTCAACAGAAAGATTGTAGTAAAAAATATACTGAGTTCAGCTGGACTGTTCTAAAAAATGATCATTCGCTAGGGCGTCGTGCTATTCTTACATCTGCAAGAGGCCAAGAGTTGAGCATTTCTCATCTCAGTACAGAATTAATTAAGACCATCTTAAGCCCTTGTACTGTGTCAGGAGTATTGAATTGGGAATCGATTTGGTCTCAGAATTTTGACACTACATGCATGAATCTGATCATCAACTCTAGTAGTAGCAGGGTTATTAAAGTCGACCGATAATCATGGAAAATTGGTCCTGGCTAATGGGCACCTCCGGTTAAATTACAAACTGGTCTCAAATATGTTGAAAATAATATTGTTTTCTTTATTTCTTAGACGAGTCGAGTCCGCATACTAGTACGAATCCGTGTGGTTGTACGAGACGAGTTGGTCTTTGTGCCTTAGATATTTCCGTGTCTACGTCAATGTACCGAGTATATAACTAGAGGAAGGTAGGTTTGTAAATGAGCAAACCGAGAAGAAAAGAAAAATACAACGAGAGAGCGATCGGTTGTGATCGGAAGTTGAGAGGGAGTAGAGAATACAGAAAAGCAGAGTACTTTTGTGTCCCAGAATATCGACTTATGTTCTTAGCTTATTTTCTTATTATTACCGTCATACTTGAAGGCAAAAGGAGCAGAGGAGCTGCGCATCAGAAGCACTCATATTCAAAGTATCGAGCTTGAAGGCGTGGTCGTTACGAGTACAACTTAGAAGACATGGCCGTTACAAGGACATACTGATCGTAACAAAGCTATGAGTACGAACAGATCGGGAAGACGTAGTGGTAAATTGGAGTGATCGTAACTCGGTTACGAGTATGTGCACAACAGAGAAGGAGTGGTCGAAACCACAGACAACATGGTCGTAACAATAGACAACGTGGTCGTAAACGACTTAGAGTGGTCGTAAACATCAACTGGACCAACAAAATATTTCGGATTAGTCCGAGTTACTCTGAGTTTATCCGATTTACTTTGATTTGTCTCTGATCTACACCGATTTCAGCTGTTTTTTATTTGAAATTAAAAATTTTCAGCTTAAAAACTACCAATTTTTTTTAAAAAAAAAATCAGTGCCACCGGTCCTAACAGACCCCCGGTAAAAATGCAAAACCGGTTTTGATAACCCTGAGCAGAAGTACATCAATGCTGCAGTACATATATGTAATTGCTTTTATTTTGTACGGGAACTTAAACATTGCAAAGTTTATTGTAGCACAGATTGTGACCCTTGCTTTCTGATCACACTAAATTAACTGAAGCACCATCACTGTCGCCATCACCACATTTAAAATGCATGAAAAACACCACACCGTTTTTTTAAAAGAAAATCGAGCTGAGCTATAAATATGCGAGCATAGACACCCATTGCAGTTGCAAGGGAGCTGTCACGACCCTTTTGTCTGCTTCTTGTCTGCGAGAGTTTGGTAGCTCATTGGATATGTACAAGGCAATATAATAGAAGTTTTTTGGTAGCCTTTTTATACAGGACTTGATCATCTGGCGTGAGTGCAGTAAGTAGAAGATGGGGAGGCAGCCGTGCTGTGACAAGCAGGGCGTGAAGCGGGGGCCATGGACGGCGGCGGAGGACAAGAAGCTCATCAGCTTCATCCTGACGCACGGCCGTTGCTGCTGGCGAGCGGTGCCTGTGCTGGCGGGGCTGCTGCGCTGCGGCAAGAGCTGCCGGCTGCGGTGGACTAACTACCTCCGCCCCGACCTCAAGCGTGGCCTCCTCACAGCCGACGAGGAGCAGCTCGTCGTCGACCTTCACGCCAAGCTCGGCAACAGGTACGTACGTACACCCGCCTGCATGGGTGTCTTATAGCACACGTGCGTGTATGCATGCATGCATGCATATACGACGTTCGTATGTCTGTCCATTTGCTTCATTATACCATGCTAGAAGAAGCATTCGCATGCATTCCTGGGCTTGGCATGGGTGAATTCTGTGTCATTAAGCATTTTAGTTGACTGAGAATGCAACTTCAAGTGACTGAGAGATAAAAAAAAACTTCAGTCGTCTTTGCAATAGCAAAACTGCAATAAAAAACATGCTTATCTAGAAGCAATTGTTGTTGTCTTGGTAAAGAAACAAGTCCTTAATTCCATACACTTATCAGGGCTACATGTTAATTAATATCTTTGTTAGTTTTTCTTTGGAATTGCTTAGAACAATTTTCTAAAATTTTCGTTTGCTAAGAATAGGGCTTCTAATCCTCTGATCTGGACGCTTACTATTACCTTTCGGAAATACTGCCGGATCAGTGTGTTCGCTCTTTCATGGTTGGTTTACTACTTGGGTCTTGCATGTCTTCTTTCACTAGTTGGAAAGAGAAAAATTATTATTCCTTGTTTGTTTCTCCTGTTGCCTCTTGTAACCACTTTGTTGTTTGGTGCCTTGGGTCATTCCTAGAATGATGCTAACGTACCCCAAAGAACAAAAGGAGTGGAGATCTTTGTCTCCATTAATTATTGCACTACAAATAGGCAAATATTACTCTGATGTAGCCTCCATATCTAGGTATGTGAATTGAAGAGCACTTCAAAAGTTACAAAGCAAAGGTAATAGCACTGATCAGGTCATTCTCACGTTTGCCCTTTACGTCTAGCTCAAACTCCACTTTGCAAAGAACGAATGAAGCATATATTTGTGAAAATGTAGGACCGGCAATAGCAGCAGAAGGGGTGAATGGTGCAACACAAATTTTTTTCCATGTATTTGCAAATTCTTTACTCTAGTAGCTACAGAGCTATGAAGATCAGAATTAAAATCTTAGAAACAAAGCAACAATCTCAAACATCCAAGAGGGAGAACTTTCAACACCTCATTGGTATGATTGCCACAGAGGGTGCGGTCTGACTGGAGGGCGGTCTGATCAGCGTGCACTCAGCGGTCTAACCGGTGGTCAGTCTGACCATCTTGACCACAACGACCTGGCCGGTGGCCGGTTCGACTGGGCCTAGGAGTAGTCTAACTGCTCCCTTATTCCCAGAATAAAAAATTAGCTCAAGCCAAGACCAAGAATTGTGTAGCTCCCAAAATCCTCAACAAAAACAGATGAAAATTTGCATATACCTTACTTAAGGTCTAAAAAACCTATTCTATCCAAATATCATATAAATCCTTGTCAAAATTTCAACTTTTCCCAAAGATAAGTAAGATTGCATCAAAATCGGGCAAACTTCAATATATGGGAATATGACTTGCTCGCAGGTAGAGAATAGCCAAAATAGATTTAGATGAGTTTTCACATATTATAGCAAGCTATTTCTCCCAAATATTCGAAGCAAAAACCTTGGGACCAAGAAATCTCAAGATGAGCTCAAATCCAAGCAAAACCGGGTAATTTCAGAATCTTGCAAGACTTAATACCTAGATGGATGAGATTTGATCTCCATGAGTTATCTCTATCACTTACACGTTCTTGACATATAGGAAGATCAAGAAGAGGGAGAAAAGATCGAAACCAACAAGAAATAGAGCAAATAAACCAAAACAAGAAGACATCATGAGTGATGAATAAAGTTGATATATATTTGCTACTTGAAGATGAAGGTGTTATAATCACTCCATATGAAGAATAAGAGAGCATATCACAACACTCACTCTTTTAACTCTAACCATAGAACTCAATGTAGGAATGGTTAGTTGGTTGGATGGTTGGTTTGCAAGTTTCCATCTTAACCCGTTAAATAGATGAGGTAACTAGCCACATCTAACCTAATAGATAGTGTTTACTAGTACATTTAGGGGAAACCCGTTAATCCCATATAACACGAGTTTTACTCATACACTTAATTCATGCATGCTTTTTAAAGCATATGTGCCCGAACCTTTGATCCACTTGATCTCCTCAGCATATTCTTGACCTAAATCGCTCTTCCAGGCGTTGCGGTTTTAATCCACATGATTTTCGATATTTAGCCTTCTTACCAAAATATCCTTTCTTAACTCGGTCACTTCCGTAGCTTGCAAGCAATCACTATGTTTACCACATATAGGTACACCAATGACTTACCACTCATCGGCAAGTATCTCCTATTCTGGCTTCACTGGACCACTCCCCACTTGTACCGACTAAGCTACTTGGTGCAACCTATCACTCAAACTTTTCCTTCAATATTTTTCTTCTTCCTTGTGTCATACTTGAGTACAACTATTTGACCTGGTATTCTTGACCGTTCTGGGCCTCGGCTCCTCCATGAGCATGGCCCTGATCCTCGTTATTGATCAAAGTTGACTCCAAACTTCCCTGTACATCCAAAGACAAAGAAATTATTTTCGAGCATAAGTTTTTCATAACTTAACCTACGTTAGCCACAATGTGTTTCATGCAACATAAATGCAGTGATCAAACATAATTCAAATCAACCGAAGTCCTATTTCCCAAAATCACAGAATAGTCCGTGAGACAAACCTTAGAGCCAGTCTGAGCGCCAACTAGGGACCGGTCAGACTGGTTGAGCAAAGTGCAAACAACCCTCTTTGGAAAATGGAACCGTCATTAAAACCCTGGTTATACCGGTTGGCGGTCTGACCGGCCACTCTAGCGGTTAGACCGGTCTTCCTGACAAAAACCTGTGAAAATGCAAACTGAACAAAATTCAAATTCCAACTCCACAAACTTGGCAATAGTTCATCATATAATATTTTGGACCTTCTCATACAGTCTCTTACAAAATGTCTTTTTCACCATTTTGTTTTGTTCTAATTCCACACAAAAAAAGCAAGTAATACCACCCTTTTCATTATTCTTGATGCCTTGCATCTGACCTGACTGTACGTGCAGATGGTCGAAGATTGCGGCCAAGTTACCCGGTAGAACGGACAACGAGATCAAGAACCACTGGAACACTCACATCAAGAAGAAGCTCATCAAGATGGGCATCGACCCGGCCACACACCAGCCTCTGGCCAGCACCAAGGCCTCTAGCCCAACAGGAACTGCCGCTCAATCCGCCGTCACCACAGAATCGGCCAAATCCAGCGACACGATAAATCAGCTGGATTCCAAGGGGGGCATGTCAATGGCCACTGACTCGTCGGAGCAGTCGAGTAGGGACACGGGCAGTCACAACCAAGATCCATTGATGAACTGGCTGCTGGAGGCAGAGCTGCCCGTCGATGAACCATGGCTCAACTTTGCAAGTAGCAATGATAAAGAGTTCGGCAGCATCGCCGGGCCGTTACCCTGGGATGGAACAACGGATTGGCTGCTTGACTACCAAGATTCTGGCATGGGCTACTCGAGCTTGACCGACGGTGCAATGGTACACATAAACTCCTCTGGGTGCCTTGCCAAAGACAAGCATGAGGCATATGTAATTCACCCTTAAAACTAAGGGGTTTGTGTTCCTAGAACCCTATGTTTCTCAACATGAGAAGTTGTAGAACTATAAATCCTTTGTTGTGTACATGCCATATCTTGCATATCTATTACTATTATAAAAAGAAGGAGTTGGTGGTTGTAGGTCTATTCTCCTCCAACTACTCCATTCACTTAACTTCGCAACATTCTTCACTTTTTAACTGATCAAGACAACTCTTTTTCTATAGCACGATTCTCTATATATTCAATGAGTTCCGTTGCAACGCACAGGTACATAACTAGTATACATACATGTTTCGGTACGCATGCTTCAATGCAGAAAGTGTGAGGCAGGGCAATGCACATTGGGTATGTTTGTACAATGCATTCTTGTTTCTTATATGCAGTTTTGATATCTTGCTTTAACTTGGGCGACAGCGAGGTATCTCCCTCTCGCAATGCATGTCAACTTCAGTCCAAATTGGAGCACTAGTCATCTCCAGGTGACTCTGTGCTTTCAAATCCGACACATGCACGTCTATAGAGATCACAGTGTAGACTAGTTCTTGATAAGGTAGCTGCCAATGGAGAATTTCTCCATCGGTAGTACGCAGTAGGCAGTAGCACACCAGAACTAATGGTCCACAATGCATGGAAAATTTTTTCTATTGCTTGTAATAGATCAATTTTCTATGAAGTATATAAACAACTAAGCTTTCGAACATTCAATGTTGAAAACTTGAAATGGTACACTGTTTTGTCGGTCTCCGTGACAAAGATTTATGATGAGGACGAGTTCAGTAAGCTAAATATAGGTATATTTCTATCGACTTCGTAAATGGCAATACTTGATTAAATACAAAACGTGTAATCCCCAAAGCTACTTTCATTAGCCTTGTCCTGCAACAAAAGTTAAGAGAACGAGGTCCTGTTTTGGGGCTTGTTCTCTACGGCTTCTAAAAATGGTTTTTGGTTTTTTACTATAGTATCTAATTTTTAAATAGAGTATTTTTTTAAGATAAAATCTACAAGTTAATTATAGTACATATTAAAAATCTAACATCTGTATCAACCAAAATCATAAACGAGTACCTCTCTTTGTATTCTCCCAACAATAGATTATTTGGCCCCGCTCGTTTCGGCTTAAACTTCTGACTTCTGGCTTATTTTTCACTATTTATAATTTCGTCTTTTTCTGAACTTTTGGTTTTTTTGAGCTTTTTTCGGTTCTTTTTTTTTGCCGTATTCGTTTGCGTTGTTTGTGATGGGCTAACATATTTTTTATATTTTTTTAATTTTTTTGAATTTAATTATGTTAAATAAGCCTCTGTCACCATCTGATGTTTTTTTAAATTCAGTCTTTTCACCATAAGTTCATCAAAAATAAGCCAAAATAATCACCATAGAATCATAGTATGATATGATATGACTGAAACAGGTGGGCGGTTGCTGTCCTAAGTGTTAGGTGTCGAATGCTCAGTACTGGCTTTCTGAGGGAGTGTGACCTGTAAAAGTGGCAGTCATTTCAAGCCCTTCGAAAGAGTGTAGCAGTAGCACGAGTGGTTATTGGTGGCTTGGATCCAAAAGTCAAATAGGGTTATTGGCTTGGACCAATGAAGTCAAATAGGAATATTGGTTTGGATCCAATGAAGTCTGTTAGACCATGTGATCTCATTTAGGATGTTTTCATAATAAATAATTAATAATAATAAATTTATGATAAATAATTAATGATATTGCTTATTGTTACTTGAGGTGTAGTGTGTAGATTAATGTTAGTCAAGTTAGGATGGATTTGTGCCGGTAAAATATTCTTTGGTCTTTGCATGTGCAGGTTGAGCATAAAGACGATCATAGTTGGTGACGAGGTGGACCGAGACTAGGATGAGAGATCCGAGGTTCAGACGGTCAAAGAGGTCACGAGATGATCGGGCTCATGCTTGGGACGTATGGAGATCAAAGATAGATGATACGTGTTGGAGCTACAGAGGTACGGTCCAAAGGCTATGACATGTGGTGGATAATGTGTAGAGAAGCTACAGGAGGTGCGGTCATAAAGGCTTCGATACATGACGAGTTGAAAAGTTGAAATTTTGGAAAACCCATGTTAAGGAGGGTTTTGGGCCCCTTTGTTGTTAAAATTGGATTAGAACTCGTGGATTTAGGATCAGTTCAAGTTTTGGGCCCTAGACTATAAATAGAGATGGTGTTAGAGGTTAGCTATGTGGCTTTTAGAGATACTAATTTTATGCTACGATTTAAATGTGCCAAAAGGGTATTTTATAGCTACTATGATTCAGGAATAAAATTTAGATCTAATTCGGAAGAAAAGGAATCTGATCGCAGGTGCGTTTCACTTCGCGTCGTCCATTCTCGTTCCAGGGAGAGCAGCACCAGTAAGGCGCCGTTTTTGTCCTCGATCTCCGTCGCGCATGAAGTCCTCGGCACGCTCATTCCTCAGGACGAGAAAAATCAAATCCATGTGCATTGAGTGGTTTGTGTTCCATCTATCACATGAGTCTCTCAGCAAAGGGCATCATCAAGTAATTGTGACCAGCCATGACTTAAGTTCACTTTGATTAGTCAAGGTAATTAATCAACTTTAATTAGTCAAGGTAATAAATCAAAGTTGAAGCCACGCATCAATCTGTCACAGCTGAAAGCGACAAGGATGGTTTTTAATTCGGCTGCTACAGTAAAGTACTATTTACTACAGTGCTAAGGAGAGAGAAATTTTATGTTATTTTATTTCTGATCGTCCTTTGTTTTCGTTGCTGCTTTTTGTTGTGTCGGCAGGTTGAAAAACAGGTGACTATAGATTTTTTTTAAAGTTTTACTGCGCACTGTAATTATTCACCTCCTTGATTGCCATCAAGAATCCTACAAAGTCAAATAAGAACATTGGCTTGGAACCCATGAAGTCAAATAGGAATATCTATCTATCTATCTGATGTAATGTATACTCGAGATGATGATATATATGATGGTGTTAAAGTGGTAGTAACAGGTCAGGGTGAGGTGCCGAAGTGGATGGCACGCACGCACGCATGCTCGAACGAACCACGCCGTCGGCACCGCACACCACCATCGCCGGGAAGCTTACGGCGGTTGCACTGGTGCGCCGATGACGGTGGGGCGGCCGCGGAGCGCAGGACCGACGAGAGAAATTAACCGGGAAGCAAGCACGCCGGAGATGTGCAGCTAGCTGGTGAAAACAAAGTGCCAAGTGAGGTGAGGCCAGCCCAGCTTTACATTTCTTTTTTGCTTGAGCTGCGACGGCTTCTTGAAGAGAGAAGAGATTGGGCCGGAATCCAGCACGGTTCGAAACCTGTCCTGCTCTTGCTGCTTTCTGACGAGACTTCTTTTGCATCCCTCCGACGAATGCCCAATCCGAGATCCTTTGGATCTGCACGATCCACGTCCCTCTAGCTCCCTGAAAAACCGTAACGACCAAAGTGAGGTCGATAACCAATGAATGGTTAAAAACCAAAGTGATCGAAAAGATTCGAACTTCAACCCATGAAATCAACTATCGATGAACGAACGAAAATCGAAAAGCAATCATATGACCAGCGTGGTCGAAGACCATTGAGCAGTCGTAAGCAACTCGAAAAAGCAGTGGAGGCGCACGACCAAAAGATCTAAGATCATTGAGCGGTTAAAATCAGATAGTAGTAAACGACTAGACATATCAGAGGAGGCACAATGACTACCAGATCTAAAATCTTCAAAGGAAATCAAATCCAAACAAGAATTCAAATTTCTTTTGAAATTTCGGTTTTGGTTCAGATCTATCCTTTATTATGGCATATAGTTAACATAAGTGTTTTTTTTTTGTTTGCGTCATAGATTAATTATGGCATGCTAACTAAACCTTGGAGCCATCGCCTTGTTCCACATGGTCAGTCCTCGGACTGCTTTTGTCTCGGCGTGGGTGCCATCGGGTTCTTTACGAAAAAGAAGTACGATTGGCCGCGGCGGCCGGCTGCTCGCCACCCACGTTGTGCAGTTATTGGTCGTCGCCGCGGTGGGTGAACTGCACCATGGGCCCGCACTTCTACGCGCACAAGAAGGTTTGGCCTGCTCCGCGTTTCGGCCGACGGCGATATGGCGCACATGGACCTCGTCCGGAGACAAAATGCACCAACGCTACGAACGGGGAGACGACGACACCGTTTCAGATCAGGTTTCAGACCAGCCTTGTGCGCGGTACGACCCTAATCATTGTTGTAGGACTGGATAGAGAATAGAGAAAGTAAACGATGTCTTAAAATTTTCTCTTAAATTTTTATCTATCCGTTACTCAGATAACTGCAAAGATATAAAGATTAGGATAGGAATCTTACTCGAAAACCAGAGACCTAGAGAGCTGAAAGAGGCCAGTCGCAAAAACAACGTGGTCGGAGTTGACATAATTGGTCTATGACCAGTAAACGATTGAAAACCAACATGATTGAAACCAACGTGGTCAGAATTCGATTTGAGTCGTATGAAAACGATAAAACCATACTTCACTACAGTAGGTCCACTCGTTGGGTCGCAGCACGCCCTATTGTGTGGCTCCATTGTCTACTAGGTAGAGGCTATATAAAGAGATGAGCAATGAAACACCTTGTTTTCTTAACTCAGTCGCGTGTGAAAATGTTACGTGTCTATTGCATGTCATTGAGAGCTTGAGAAATCTTGTGGGTATAGTTGGGCAACTCTGCAAAGTCAATTATAAATCGCATGCGGATATGTCAGGTTTCCTGTAAATGAAGTTATGTTTAATATGTGATTTCAACAGCGAAGCATAAGTAGATTTGAAGTCTGGTAATCAAGTTTTGAAGCTACAATTCCTTAAGAAGTTATAGTTATTTTATGTTTAAAAATATTTACAAATAAAACTATATCCACAAATACTTAATAAAACGCATATATTCCCATCTGTTGAAAATCCTGGCAAGTAGTTACATAGCATCTTTTCATATGACTTATTGAGTACGATTGGTTGTACCCAGTCTTGCTTTATCTTCCACCCACACAGAGATCAGGTGAAGAAAGGATGCTACAAGTATTGGTATTAGTGTTACAACTGCACTCAAGTGTTTCTGTAGGAGTTTTCTTCGGTTCTTCTCATTGTAAATTAAGTTTTTGGTTTAGATGCCTATTAAAATTTCTAAAGTTGACAGTTAGATCTTATTTTAATCAAATTAATTTTTTAAAAATATTTATGAGTAGTTTTAATACTTCTTTTATCTACAATCGAATTCACTGTTATAGAACGTACGATGTTTTAATACTTATTTTATCTACAATCGAATTCACTGTTATAGAACGTACGATGATCCTGTTCATAAAAGCAGGACGTTACAAACCCCGAGTCGTCTCATCTCAGCGCGCCCCCTCGTCCGTCCACTCTTCATCCCGTCTTGGCCGACCGTTGGAGAGAAGGTGCGGCCCATAAATCGGCCGAGGTTTCCCTTGGTTTCAGTGCCTGATTGACCTCGTGACAGGTACACCTGACAACGTAACAAGAGGAACAGAAACATAGTAACGCCATGCATAGGGTAATGCAGGTGTTGGCCACGTCATGGCTGCAAAAGAAAAAACAAACGGGAGCATCTTTCTTGTGTGTGCTATCCGGGGCAAGCTGTGGCCTCGTTCCCGACGAGACGGGTAATAAAATTAGGCCACTCGAATCACGCGACTGTTCACATAAATGGTGTTAAATATAAATAGTCTCGACTGTTCACATGAATGGTGTTACATATTTTTCATTTAAATTTAACATTCAAACATTTATTTTTATAAATATAGTCTCATCGTAGATCTATCGAACCCAATAGATCTCCTACCGAGCCTCTGCACGGCATGTGTCTTAAGCATACACAATCAAGCGCGCATTAATTAAGCAATGAGATTAGCACTTTAATTGAGCTTATAGTTAAATCACTAATTAAGTTGTGCAGCTGACCTGCTGCATATGGGCCTCAATCGAGGTAGGAAAGCTCGGTAGGTACTGTCGAGCTATTGTAGCTCAGCAGTTGTTTGCTGAGCTCGACAGGTGTTTGCTGAGCACTTTAATACATCGAAGGTTTGCTAAATAAATACAAAAAGGGTATCTGGCACTATTCATATCTGACTCCGACTTCGAGAAAAAAATATAAAATAGGATACGGGATAAATGATATCTATCCATATATATCTGTATGTAAGTGATATGAGGAAGTATGTTATGACTTTACCTAGAAACAAGATAACATATATGCAGATTGTCACATCTAAACAGGCGGGAGTACTGCGTGTTCTTCCTTCAACATCTCAGTAATTAATTTCTCCATGTTTACTCTGATTGTACTATACTGTCCAATATCCTGTGCAAAGAAGCGGATAATTTCTGTCCGACCGACCGTCCGAAAGATTATGGATCAGATACAGAATGGAGAAATGGATATCCGGTATTATCTGTGTCCGACTTCGACTCTGAGGAAAAAATATGGAATAGAATACAGAATAAGTAATATTCGTCCGTATCCGCTCCGATTGTACTAGAGGTTCGTGTGTTTTCCCGACGGGTTTTCCTGTTCATAGCCACACGTGGCCCGCAGCGGCAGGTCGCCGGAATGAGACAAACGCGGGCGGCATCTCCCGTTCTTGGCTATCACCGTATGCTTCCGTCCACACGCAAAGATGCCAATCAAACCCGATAGGATGCCAAGGAAAACATCGCCTTGTCCGTATAACAACTACTGCTGCTACCCCGGTATTCTTCTTGTATCTGTACAGCACTGCAGCCATGGATACGGCCACCTCGACGGCACTGCTCTACGCTGCGCTGCTTGCGGCAGCTTTCCTCTACCTGATCACCGCCGTCCGCCGTGCCCGCGGTAGTGGCTTGCCGCCGGGTCCGACGGGCCTGCCGCTCGTCGGCAGCCTGCTCTCCCTCGACCCGGACCTGCACACCTACTTCGCCGGCCTCGCCGCCAAGTACGGGCCCATCTTCTCCATCCGCCTCGGCTCCAAACTGGGCATCGTTATCACCTCGCCGGCGCTGGCCCGCGAGGTGCTGCGCGACCACGACCTCGTCTTCGCCAACCGGGACACCCCGGACGCCGCGCGCTCCATCTCCTACGGCGGCGGCCAGAACATCGTGTGGAACCCGGTCGGCCCCACGTGGCGCCTGCTCCGCCGGGTCTGCGTCCGCGAGATGCTCAGCCCCGCAGGGCTCGACAACGTGCACGGCCTCCGCCGGCGGGAGTTCAGGGCCACGCTCCGCCACCTGCACGCCAAGTCCGGCACGCCGGTCGACATCGGCGCCCAGATGTTCCTCACCACGATGAACGTCATCACGGGCACGCTGTGGGGAGGCAACATCGGCAGCGAGAGCGAGCGGACGGCGGTGGGGAAGGAGTTCCGGGAGCTCGTCGCCGACATCACCGTGATGCTCGGCGCGCCCAACGTGTCCGACTTCTTCCCGGCGCTGGCGCCGCTCGACCTGCAGGGCATCCGCAGGAAGTCGGACGTGCTCAAGGCGCGGTTCGACGACATCTTCGCCAGGATCATACAGCAGAGGGTGAAGGCCGAGGAGACCAGCGGCGAGACGGCGGCGGACTTCCTCGAGCACATGCTCAGCCTGGAGAAGGAAGGTGGCGACGGGAAGGCCCCTTTCACCATGACCAACGTCAAGGCCCTGCTCATGGTAATCAATAGCTTCTAGCTAATTCGTGCATGCAGCTAATATGTCCAAGAACGATCTCGATTGTCTCACTTGTTAGAATTAATCTTGATTACTTATGTGTGGTCGGAATTTATACTGTGTGCGTAATAGTAGCGATCATGATCGTAGTCATAGCGGCCGTGGCCATGGTCGTAGCGGTTATGGTCGTAGTTGTAGCGGCGGTGGCCGTGGTCGTAGCGGTCATATTTATAGTCGTAGCAATCACGACTGTGGTCGTAGCAGTCACGGTTGTGGTCGTAGCACCATGGTCGACAGTATGTGTGGTCTTGGCACCATGGTCCACAGTGCACATGGTCGTAACTATAGTGGTCGTAGCTACAGTGTCAGTGGCTATAGTGGTCGTAGCTACAATGACGGTCGGTGCTCGGACGACCTGCGTGGCTGAAGTGCAACGCTCGAAGTGACCACAATTTGTGTATGGTCAGAGCGACCAGAGTCTGTGAGTGGTCGGAGCGATCGCAGTCTGTGTGGTCGGACCGACAAGAATTTATGTGTGGTCGAAGCGATCGGAGTCTGTGTGTGGTCGAAGCGACCGGTCTGCGTGGTCGTAGGCGCAGTGGTCGAAGACATGGTCAAAGACAAGCTGTGGTCGAAGACGCAGTGGAAGACAAGTTGTGGTCGGAGACGCGATCGAAGACAAGCTGTGGTCAGAGGCGCGGTCGAAGACAAGACGTGGTCAGAGACGCGGTCGAAGACAAGCCGTATTCGAAGCAGCAGTCAAAATTGTGGTCGAAGCTGTAGTCGGAGAACTACGGAAGCGATCGGTGCTCTTGAAGACCAACGTGATCGTAGCGTCCGTGTGCACCATGGTCGTAGTCATAGCAAACCGATCGTGGCTGCACCGAGTACTGTGGACGTTATACTCGGAGGAGTACTGTGGTCATCATACTCGGTGGAGTACTGCAGAAGATATGTGCGGCCTATCAATGTTGCGTTCGTGTGCGGGCAAAGACGTGTGCGGCCTGTCACTATAGCGCTCGTGTGCGGCCGATTAATGTACTAGTCATATGTGGCCAGTTACTGTAGCAATTGTCAACACGAGAGGTCGTGGAATGACGTGGTATTTCAGTCAATTGGTGAACTGCTCGGTATGGGTCGGTAGTCGTTGTCAGAGTCAGAGTTGTAGTGGTTGAGTGGCCTGTGCGGCTCAGTTGTCTATATATACCATGTAAGCCGAATAAGCAGAGTAAGTCAAATAAGAGAAAGAAGAGAAAAAAATGATACAAGTTGAGTTCACGTCGGGGAAAAATTTCTCTTTGTGTCTTTGTGTTTGTTCGACTTTCCCGTATAGTGCGTGTCCATAGGTAACCTGGTGTATGTGATCCTGGTGTTGTGTTCTAATATTTGATATCAGAGAGCTGAGCAGTCGTAAACGGGTTACGACTATTGAGATCAGAGTTTGGAGTGCGTGTGTAAGTTGCGTTCACGTAGTCGCGTGTATTCGATCTTCGAGGCAAAATCCCAACATCACTCTCAGGCTTAATCTGTGTCCGTTCTGCTCTTGATTGATAGGATATGGTGGTCGGCGGGACAGAGACTACGTCGAACACCGTGGAATGGGCCATGGCGGAGATGATGCATAACCCCCGGATACTGCGCAAGGTGCAGGAGGAGCTGGACGCGGTGGTGGGGAGGGATGGCGTGGTGGAGGAGTCGCACCTCCCGCGGCTGAACTACCTGCACCTGGTGGTCAAGGAGACGCTCCGGCTGCACCCGGCGCTGCCGCTCATGGTGCCGCACTGCCCCAACGCGGACACGACGGTCGGCGGGCACCGCGTCCCGGCGGGCAGCCGCGTGTTCGTCAACGTGTGGGCGATCCAGAGGGACCCGGTGGTGTGGAAGGACCCGCTGGAGTTCAGCCCGGAGAGGTTCTTGCCGCAGGCGAGCGACGGCGGCGGCCACAAGTGGGACTTCAGCGGCAGCGAGCTCGACTACATCCCGTTCGGGTCCGGGAGGAGGATCTGCGCGGGCATCGCCATGGCCGAGAGGATGACGGCCTACTCGCTGGCGATGCTGCTGCAGGCGTTCGACTGGGAGCTGCCGCTGGGCGCGCGGCTCGACCTGACGGAGAGGTTCGCGATCGTCATGAAGAAAGCCACGCCGCTGGTGGCCGTGCCGACGCCAAGGCTGTCAAACCCTGAGCTCTACGCCTAGCTAGCTAGATCCTCCCCTTTGATCAGCACAAGTCTATTTCTACTTCAGCTCAGTATTTCTTAATTAACTAACACAAACCTGAATGGACTGGTACTCCTACTTGATTAAGTAATAAAAGCTCGGTCTGTTTATTGTCACACTTGTTTGTTTCTTCTATAATAACAAAGATGCGGGCCACATCATTGGGGATGTAGAAAGCGATGGCAAAAATATTGGAATTGCAATCGGCTGCAAACACTGGCGTTTTAAGACTATTATAGAATTCCGTATGTTTATCTCGAGCCGTATGGTATCGAAATAATGTTAGGGCCAATTTAGTTCAGATCACCAGAAGCCTGTCTAGTGTCTACTGCTGCTGCCCCAGTCCTAAACTGTAGTAGGAGCAGAAGACCAGAAGTAAATACTAAATACTAGTCGTAGTAGTAGTAGGCGGCTAGGCGCCCTGTACCAGCGGGCAGGGGCCGCGCCCGGCTCCGCCCCTGCCCTGCCGGCGTCGCCGCGACGCCGCACCAGTGCCCTGCACATCTCTGCCCTGCTGCGCCCTGCTCTGCCGCCTGGCTGGGCGTCGGCCGCTTGCCTCACCGCGACGCCGTCTGTGGGGGAATTGGGGATCAAGGGAGGGAATGGAATCTAGATCGAGAATACGTGGAGTGTGGCGCACACACTGGGACTGCTCTTTAGCTCTTGTTTTTGGGCCAAGCCTCCATCTGATAGGCCCACATGGCACACCTGCCTGTCCACCGGTGCCCAGGAAGAGATACGTCCATTGACGGCGGGACTCACCGGAGGTCTAGCGGCTTGTCACCGGTAAGCTCGAACAGGTGCCCACCCTGCCTAGGTGGATGGCTCCAGCCCTTGAGAGCAGGTACGTGAACCGACATGGTATGACACAGTAACTTCTTCGGACCACTTATATCGTTTGTAATGTGGCTATGTGTTGTTCAGACCCGTGCCATACCACGCAGACCATTTGGTCATGTGCTGTGCTATGCTATGCTTTTCTACCACTGTAGTTCCTGGTGATCCGATGGTCCAGAATGTAGGTGCTACTCTTGTATTTGTACATTCGTGGCCGTATGGGTTTTACTTATGGCTTTTGACTGTGATTTATGATTTTTAGTTGAAAATGAATAAGAAGTGATTTTTAAAAGGTGGGGCAAGCGGTGCAAAAAGTGAGGAAGAGATATGTACACGTGACGGGAGCGAAAGAAGTGAGATGTGTGATGCACCTGTAACCCGCTGCTTTATTCTCGGGGTGAGATAGAAGCGAAAGGAGTAGAGAAGCCATTCGAGAAACTAAGTGTTAATATTAACTTTTGATTTTTTTAAGTAAAAATCAAAGACAAAAGTTAATATGAACAAAGCCATAGGTCTGTCACTCAGGTTTAACATGGATATGCGCTCTACGCCTCTAATTTCTCATTGTTTTGAAGGTTTTCAAAAGATTACTCCTACCGTTGACACTTCGGCTAGCTTCCCGTAAAAACAAATGGTGGGTTCGATCCGGCTTACTACTTATAGCTTTTCACTTTTGTTATAGTCGCTAACTTTTAAACGATATGTTTTGAAGGTAAGATCTATAAGTCAATTTTAGTACAAGTATATCGACTTCAACTATACTGAATAAAATTACATACGACCATCTCCCTTCATACTCTCTCATAGTATAGTCGTTTGATCGAGCCGTGCAAGTTTTAACGACAGTTGCACGGTCGAAGTTAAATGAGATTTGCTGCGGATATCTAAGGAACTGTAAACACTATTGAACGGTAGCACAGCTTTGGATCATATGCAGTACATACGCCTCTTAGCCAGGATACTCCGGGGACAAAGCAGACAAAGCAGGCCGGGCGGCCCGGATGGTGTCAGGCCGGGGAAGGCCCAAAACCGTTCTTCTCAATTTTCTGATTTTTATCTCTATCTCGATTTGAGTTTGGATTTCAGTTTTTTTATTTTAAATTTTAAACTCATATTTGATTTTGAATTTGAGATTGATTTGAATCTGGTTTATAATTTGAATTTCCAAATTTGAATTTGATTTTCAATTCAATTTCCAAAACCAAAGAATAATTGAAAAGAGCAAAAAAAAACAAATTTATTCAAAAATTTTGAATTGCCCCAGTTTGGGCTGTTACACCCATGGATGCCAAAAATTCATAACTTTGACCACATTTGGCACCCATTTCATACGTTCCGTACTAACCTGTTACCAACTTTGGCAAAGAAGCCTTTTTCGTTGGTTCTTTACACTACTATAGAAAACCATATTATAGACAGTTCGGAAAAACGTCATCACAGACGATTTTCTGAACCGTCTGAATTTATGGGTCGGTGATAATCAAAGGTTACCACAAACGATTTTCGAACCATCTGTGGTGTAAATATCACAGACGGTTTTCGAACCGTCTGTGGTGTAAATATCACAGACGATTTGTAACTAAAAATCGTCTGTGATAGGTGATAATCACAGACGGTTTTTACTTACAAATCGTTTGTAATCATCAGTTATCACAGATAATTTTTAGTTACAATCCATCTATGATATTTTTTCTATCCTTAGATCTATTTCTGTCTACCATTGCATAGCATGAAAATAGATAGATTCTCGGCCTGAAATCGTGTATCTATCGCCACCCCTTTTTCTTTACATCCGGACCAAGCTGTACTGCCTATTAGTGTGGCGTTCTACTTGGAATTTTACGCCCAAAATATTTCGCAAGCCCAGATGGCTGGCGCGGAGATCGAACACGTGAAATATTGTTCACATTCAAGCAGATCACTGTGCATTTCTCTATCCTTAAGAGTTTTTTCCTATGAAAAAATTCCCAGCCTGAAATCATGAACCTATGGTGGCCCGTTTAGGGTGGGTTCTTTTGGGATGTAACTTATAGCTTATGCCTATTTGCAAGAGTTAGTATATAGAAAAAAATGGTCACATGCGATTTTGGTCGATACAGCTGAACTCAGTACACTTCGTTTAAAAGCTAGTTATTATAATATAAGTCATAAGATATAAGTGAAAAAGAACTCAGCTGGACGAAGCTGTACTGCCTATTACTGTGGCATTCTACTGTTGAGAGAACAAAGTTCCTCTCTTTTACTAGTACTCTAAAAAAACACCAACAGTCCAAAAATGAGGACATCAACCTTTCTTTCACGTACGTGTAGCGTTGTTCAGCTGCAGTAGAATCTCTAGATCAACCTATGTGCCGTCCAAAGTGTGCTTGGCATATATATAGCAGCTCCAAGTGACCAGTCATTGCCAGATTAAACAAAGCCAAAACGCGCATGCATGCGAGCATGTAAAGACTAGAGAATCATTCACTAATCAAGGCACACGCGGTACATTGTTTGATCTGAGGGAGCATCATATTTTGTCCTCATACGCACTGGTCGTAGAAGCAAAATACACCACCTATTCCCTCTGATGTTGTTAATATTTTTACTAGAGCTAATTTTTACTAGAGTTGCAGAAGCTGTGTGCACCGTGCACGCACTTGCTGAAACATGAGAAGCTAGCTAGCTTGTTAGGTCATCTAGCCCGTAAAGTAAACGCCAATATATATATACGGTCTAATAATTCCATCGGCCGGATGTTTAGCGGCACAGGAGAGACATTACAACATGCATGTTACTGCTACGTACTTACAGGAGGAGTAATTTCCATTTGATGTTTCCGTGCTGCTGCGTGTCGCGGTTTATGAATGTGAATTCGCATCAAATTAAGAAGCACCGAGCTTGTGGTACTACTGTTATATCTTAATTAGTTTGCATCTCGCTGGTTTCTTAAAGTATGCGGTGTGACTGTGGCTTACTGTATGGGTAAATAAATTGCTCAATGCATACTGGTATCTTATTGCTCATACACGGAGTACAAATATTCTTGTAGCAGATGCAGATTAGTGTGAGCAGTGAGATTAAAGGCACCTCTTTGCTTTAAAGGCTACAAAACGCTTTACTAAAAAAAATGGAAAATATATCGTTAATCTAGGGAGAAAGACAAGGATCTATACCACTTTCTTTAAGTCATCTAAAAGACAAGGATCTATACCACTTTTTTTAAGTCGTCTGTAGCGCTCATTTTGATAGAGCCAGAATATAATGATAGATGTAGATTAACCAGATATACATTAAAAATATAATTATATCTCCAATCATAAGACTAGAGCAGTATAACAACTAGTCATGATTTCTTTTGTAAGATTATGTGTAGGTCATCCCATGATGTATAATTAGTATTTAATTTTGATTTGCTAGTAGTGTCAATGTCTGAGTTGTGTCTTTAGAGAGTTTGCAAGTTTCAGGTTGCCGTCAGGATGAAAGATAGCATCAGCATTGAAAATGTGATAGCATTGATTTTTTTGGTAGTGCCGCACTTTAGTTACCGGTAGCATCGATTCTCGGTAGTACCACACATTAATTGGAGGTAGCACCAATTATGTCAAAATTGTTTAGTTGAGTTGTGAATTGGTTTAAGGTGTTGAGGATAGGTGCATATGTGTTACATGATACATTGTTTTTAACTAAGGTGAGTCAAATGTATCGAACTTGTGCTCGGAAATGGTTCTTTGGTCTTTGGATGTGTAGTGGCTTAGAGAACGTTAGCAGTCAACGACAATTGATCGGAACTAGACGGGAGAGCTGAGGTCTGTGTGGTCAGGTAAATCCATGTGAGGCTATGTGGCTCAAGCGGAAAGCACAAAAAAGACAAGAATCGTAAAGAGGTGGGTTGGTGCATATGGTGTGCGAAGTGACTTGGCCCAATGCAAGTCGAGACGATCCGGAGGAGACCATATGCGTGAAGACTTGACAAGTTATTGGGTGCCATGGGTGACGTGCCATGGGTAACTTTTGCATACGGTGTCTGTTTTCGACGTGTTTGTACTCGTTGGAAAGCTAACAACGAGCCCGATCGAAAAAAATGACATGCTTGCGTCAGTCACCCTATAAGACCCCCAGAATCGGCCATCTTTAGCTGCCAATTTGTGTTGTAAGTTTTTGCTTTCTGTTTTTGCCAAAAAAATTTATTTTCCCTTCAGAATTTGGGATTTGTCTCAACTGCAAAGTTGTAGTTCTCATCGAAACCTTTCAAACGAGTATATATAAGCTATATAAAATTTTGCTATTTTAGCTATATAAAATTGTAAGTGAGTATCGATCTCTCCGTAATCTGTACCGTAAACAGTCAAAATTTAAAATTTTCAGCTAAAAACCATAAGCCGCAGCCAAAAAGAACACCACCTAAGCCAAGTCAAGCTAGCCCGCAAGTTGATGGGTAACTCGTTTGGCTTGGTTGCAACAAAGCCCGACCTAGCAAATAGAAAAAGAGCCAGCCGCCCAGCCCACAGCACAACACTCAAAGGCCTAACAAAGCAAAGCAAATCAATCCCTCAACCTTTCAGGACTCAAAGGCCTAACAAAGCCCATAGTACAATTAAGCGTAGTCACGTTCTGCGCCCGTGAGCCACCTGCATGGAAAATCACCACAGTCCCGCTCGGCCCTCCGCTCCGCCGCCTCCTCCCACCCGTGCCGCCGTAGTCTCTGCCTCTGGCCTTCGCCTGTGATGGAGCGACAACCGATCGAGCATAGAGCATGGAGTTCGAGAACCGCCTAGGAAGGAGGTTGTTCGTTTCCTTAACAGCGGCCGGCGTTTAACCATGCAACAACCCCTCACCGCCTGGTGCCGAGCCCCGGGCATACAATTTTGCTGGTTCGCTTAACGAGCCCAGCCGTAGTCACTGGCGAGTTTGGGCGAGCCGAGCCGGTCAGTGCACGGTTTTTACATTCGGTCAGTGCACCACCACTCTACCTTTCCACTAGATTTTGCAACAGCCGCGTGTGCAAAGAAAGATCCCTACTAGAGAGAGAGAAGAGAGAGACGGCAAGGGAATAAATGGGGAGTTTGGGAGCGTGCAGGCTCGTTGGCGGCGTGGCAGGCCCTCCCTTGTCGCCTCCCCCTCTTGCCTTTTTCGTCTTCAGGCCTTCATCACTCAGCAGCCGAAAGGCTGCCTCCGCCCCCGCCACCGCCACCTCTTCTTCTCCCCACCATACGCGCGCGCAGACAAGCCAAAAACTTAACCCACCACGATTACACACACTAGCCCAGCCACAGCACGAGCTGCTGCTGCTGCTACACTGGTAGCTTTTCGGGAGCAGCCGTGCCGAGCCGCGCAGCGCAGCGCAGCGCAGGCCGCGGAAAAAAAACTGAAATTTTTTAGACATGCCGCCGGCCGCCGCTCAGACTCGGCCGTAGCGACCGACCGGCCGACACAGCTGCGATCTATGGATCTGGGCGCATGGCGGGCTTCCCTCTAGGCGGAGGAGGTCACAGCCGCGGCCGCGACGACCGCCAACCCCCCGTCAACCCCTTCGACTCCTCCGCCGCCGCGTTCCTCTACACCGCCACCGCCACGTCCCGCGGCGGCTTCCAGCTATGGCAGCAGGAGCACCCGTTCTACGCCCCCAACATCATCCGCTTCGCCGATGACCCCGCGGCCTCAGGGTCGTCGTCGCGCGGCGCCAGGGGGTCCGGCGGCGGCGCAGGCACCGTCAGCTGCCAGGACTGCGGTAACCAGGCCAAGAAGGACTGCGCCCACATGCGCTGCCGCACATGCTGCAAGAGCCGCGGCTTCCCGTGCCCCACCCACGTGAAGTCCACCTGGGTCCCCGCCGCCAAGCGCCGCGACAGACAGCAGCAGCTCTCCGCCGCCGCCCCCGCCGCAGGCGAGCCCTCCAAGCGCCCGCGCGACGCGGGCCAGCCCTCCACAACGCCCTCCACCACCTCCTCAGGTAGTAGTGCACTCCACTAGCTACTCTACTTTTTGTGTACAACTCACGAGCGAGAGAGAGCTTCATGCGTGCGCGTGTTTGGTTGATTAGGGGAGCAGCAGCAGATGATGGCGGGCGAGAGATTCCCGCGGGAGGTGAGCTCGGAGGCGGTGTTCCGGTGCGTGTGGCTCGGCCCGGTCGACGAGGCCGACGCCGAGGTGGCGTACCAGACCACGGTCAGCATCGGCGGCCACGTCTTCAAGGGCATCCTGCACGACGTCGGCCCGGACCCCTCGCTCGCCGGCGGCCTCCGCCACGCAGGCGAGGGGTCCTCCCCGAGCACGGCCGCGGCGGGCGGCGAAGGAGGCAGCGTCGCGGGTGCCGTGTCGTCATCGGCTGTGGTGATGGACCCGTACCGGACGCCCGGCCCGTTCGGCGCTTTCGGCGGCGCTCCTTTCTTCCACGGCCACCCGAGGTGATCAAATGGCCTGCCATGCCACCTCGTCGCCTTAGATCCATGTCTCCGATCACACCATCCGTGTATTCCTTCTCTCGCTTAATTTGTTATTAGCTCTAAATTCTTAGCTGCTTCGATCGATCTCGTTGACGCATAAATTGATATGATGGGCTGGTTCTGACCTCACTGTTTCTTTAGGCATAGCACCAGCCATCAGGTTCAGGTCAGGTCACAAAGCTGGGGCTAGCTAGGGAGCAATGATTAAAAATAAAAAACCTGACAGTTAGTTTGGTGCTGGGGAGAGTGGCTCGATTGATAGATACTCCACTCTCTCTTCCTTAGCTTCTTGCCGTTCATTCTTTCTTTATTTCTTGCTGTTCAATGGTGGTGATGATGCTGTTCCCTGGTGCTGTCTTTTATAAGTAGTTAAGGTTTCTTTGCCTTTGTTCTCAGTACTACTTACTAGCTTCTATACTCCTATATATATATATATGTCTCTTCCATAAGGTTTGACAACTTTGCTTTAGCTTTGCTCTTCAAAAGCTGAGCCCTAGCTAGCCACCTAGCTCCATATAATTGCCTTGTAGTTGGGAATTTGGTTTGAATAATCGCCTTGTTGTGCTTGTCAGAGAGAGAGAGAGGGGAGTTTTCTTCTAGTCATCGTGTACTCGAGGAAGAGTGGGAGAGAGATCTAGCGAGGTGGCGGGAAGGATCAAATGATGAGATGATTGGAGGTTGTGATAAAAAAGTATATATGGTTATGTGTCCGTCTCTTCCTTGATTAGCGTTTCAATGTTTCCAAGCTTGGCGATTGCAAAGAGTTCATGACTCTCGCACATTCTCCACCGGTTTTAAATTTTCCAGCAGTCCGTAAGCTACATCTGTCGCTGATCCCATCAAATCACAATTCATTCCCTTGCAATATATTCGAATTTGCATTCTGGAATGGGTGTAGAATTAGATTGGAATTGTAGCAAATTAGTATTGTCAGTCTGTAGACTGCAGCTATCTAGGAACTTTCTGTGCCTAATGAACTCGCTGCATTAGGGGGTACAAGCTAGGTCGTGAGGTATTGTTAAAGATTCAGCAAGATATTGTCAACGTATAACTCCCAAGACTAGTAATGTACCCACAGCTTGAACGCCCAAATCTCCCTTAAAAAAAACTCTAAACAGTTTTGGTAAAGAACATGGAAGTATTACTCAAAATTATCTGGCTTGACTTGCTTCTTCATTTAATATAACTGAAACTATCTCTAGATTGTGCAACCCGTTGTTTGTCACAAGAAATGATGATCAACTTAAAGAAAACTATATATATCGTCATACATGGTACTATGGTTGCATCACTCATGCTCTACCTTGCACCTCATTTAAGTATGACACAGAGCATTTAGGGAAACTCAGAAGCTAGTACCATATAGTACTATTTGATCTTCAAATTAAGCGGGTGTGCATGGTATTGATCAATTTCAAACAGTAAGCTTCCAGTCTGTTTGGTGCATGCAATGCTGTTGATGTTCTAATTTAAAATTGCTTTAAGGAGAACATTTGCCCTTTCTTTTGGCTTGATTACGCATGCACGCACCTGATAGAGTTTGAAAATAATGCATGGTTTGCCATCTATGACCATGTCTTTCCGTAGTTGTATATATCAACTTCTTGTTTTGGAGAAGGCTACTAGCTAGCTGCACAACTTCCCATTTCTGTTAGAATTGCTTGTTCTATGTTCACATGTTTTAAACCTGAGCTCAAGGTTAAAAAATATTAGGTGATGTCCGTGCAAACACATTTTTCTTTGAGGTAGATGATCGGTTAATCATATGCTTTTTACTACCGTTTGGTAGTTTGCATTTTACTTCCTGCAGAGTTTTTGCTTGTTATACTTAACGTTTGTGCAATTTGGAAGCTCAGTTATAAATTTGCCGGATGAGCTTCTTTGCCCTTTGGATTTGTGTTGTGGACTTCCATATTTCCGGAGGTGCCAGTTTTTCTGATGCGAATGTGTGATATTCGAAGATATCATTTTGTTATTCTGCTTTCTATGCACTAAAAAAACTAATTATTTCGTACATTCCAACCGATCACTTATGGAAGTGAGCTTTTGAATTTATTTGGAATAAATTGATCCAATACTTTTACTCTAAAAGCATGCAACTCGGGATTATTGGGGCCCGTTTTCATGGCATAAAAATGAAATTCAACTGCTTAAGCATTGGTATATATGCAAATAAACATGCAGTGTTATGTTTTGAGTGTTTTGTGGCATATCATTCTTACCTGTATAATATGATGAAATAAATAATGTTAGTGTTGGTCGGAACGTTAGTCCTGCTTATTGCTGCTAATTTATATATTCACATGGAGATAGTTCTCCTGGGATGGGATCTATATTTTCGGACAAGACATTTGACCTAAGGCAGATCTAGAATATCATGGGTACCGTGCTATAAGGCCTTTTGGTTACTGCTATGTCCACAACTTTACCAAACTTGAAAAAGAACACTAAAAGCACAGATTATTGCCACCACTACCTGATAGGCCGATACAGTCTGCCTACAATTTCGTTGTTTCACTAATAAGACAGTGAGAATATATATAAATGTGCCAATCTGTCAGTAGTCATTACTCGCAAGTATTAGCTGTTCCAAAAAAAAAAAAGAGTAGTAGATGAAACGAGTAGCTAGCTTGAATCTTTCTGTAGAACTGTTGCAAAGAGATTGAATTAAATTGGATGCTTTGCCACACATGGAGTTAACAAGAGTTGGCTTGAGTGGTCGGTCACCTATGCTTTCCATACACAAACCTAGTGGTCGCCATGATCAACAGTCATTTATATGTATAATGTAATTGTCACGCAACAGCTAATAAAGATGGATGATATGGTCGATCGAGGCCTACCTCTGTGTTCCTTTCGATCAAAAGGCATGGGAGCTGGAATAACCAGTGACCCCTTAATTTGGACCTTTCTGTGAGAAATGTCAAGCATACGTTTCCGATTCTGGCTCACGCGAACTGAAGACAATGCTGTCAAGATAGATAGTGTCTGTTAATTATCCCTAGATTATTTTTTGGCTTTTGTGAAATCGAATTCGACAGGGACTGTCAAGATAATAAGACCTACTTTTGTGAAATCTTCCTCTGATTTAGGCTTTAGGCTCGCAATAACAACAATTAATTAAGTGGTAGTAGCTAGCATCTCATTCGCACTTTCAGATATTCTTCACCTTCCGTTATGCGCCCTCTAGATTTCTTGGGCCACTGCCACGTGTCGCTCTGCAACCTGAATGCTGTTCTTTTTCTTCTTTTTTTGAGGGCAAGAAATTAAGCTGTTCGTTGCTGCGAGATAGTAACGAAATGCGAGTGCCTTTCTGGAGTTCTACTTTTACTGCGTAGTAGTACAGGTCTTTCATCTTCCTCTTAAGTAGTCAGCTAGTACTATTTGGTACAATCATAAAGGAGAGATCGAAAACATGCATAGTACAATTCCCACATAAGTTATTTGGAACACATGAATTCTACATGGAATAGATCAGTTTCCACGTAAGTCGAGAATTTTTCTGGCGTTCCAAACATATCCTTACTTTGAGATAAATGAAATGATGCTCATTCTTTAAAAAAAAAACACGTCCTCGCTTTTTCTCGGTCCCTTGCTATACATAACAGGAGGAAATAAGAAAGCACGGATGTGACTGATGCAGAGGCTCTACTAGCACCTTTTCGCCACTCCTTAGGTCCGGCGAACAGTAACGAGCTAGGCCGGAGCTGGTAAAGAGAGTAAATGGGTAACTACATGGTTCGGCCATGTGTGTTCTGCCGGAAATAATTAACAGTAGAGTAGTGCATATGTATCATGATCATTCATGCATTGCAGACTGTAGAAAAAGCTTGCGCAGTGCAGTGTAGTGAGTTATCTTTATCGTCCTCTCTCTTTTTCTCCGTTCTTCCTTGGTCTCATGATAGAGGGTGAGGCAGAGGAAACTTGGGGGACGCAAGGATGGTGCAGGCAGCTAAGAAGGAAGCTAATAAGCTAGAGCACGTAGGGCTCTTCATGGGGAATCCTTAGGGTGGGGAAGCAGGCAGTTGCCGGCATGGTCCCAGAAAGTAGGACGTGTATTGATCGAGTTGGTGCCGACGAGTCACACATCAAAACCCCTGCGAAACGCCAGGGTTTGCAGGCGCGTTTAGTGCCGTTGTTACGACGGCAGGCGGTAGGCTTTCGATCCTCGATAGCATCGGGCTTGATCCACCGATCTCCTGGTCAGCTCAGTGCTCCCTCCTGCAACCAGATCGAGTTCATCAGCGCCGAGAGATGGTCACCATCTGGATCGGCGGTGTACTAGTGCAGAATTCAGTGACTCCACATGGCTAGCATGCACATCCTGATCAGCTGCCTGCACCTCTGTTACAAACGATCTCAGCTTCTAACATTTTTTATCTTTCTACTTATTTAAGATAAAAACTATTTGAAATGTGTTGGCTTCTAATTTTAGCTTATTTTATCTTTTCTTTTTTCTTCTTTATATTGTTTGTGACAATATAACTTTTTATAAATTTTCATCATTTTTTTATTTTTTCTTAAAAAAGCTAATAACTGTTATAATACAATTTTAGCTATAAACTAAAAGCCATAACAAAAAAACTTAAGCAAAAAACTAGTTAAAACACCACCAAAGCTAGCTTATTATGTAGGTAATTAAGCGCCTAAGCACGGCCTGTAATACTACTGCGCACCTCGTACTGCGCAGAAAGTGAGTTACTGTGCAGATTATTTAAGGACAAGAGTTAGTGCATGCACACCTGCGAGAGTATCAGAGCATGCACTCTCTGCTACTCCCTCCCTTATAAATACATACCGTTTTCAACATCCATATAGTATTTAAAATATAATTTCAATCACTAATTTTTATTATAATATATTTTAAAACTCAATAATTTTATAATATTATAAAAGTACTTTTAGAGGTAAATCTACACATATATTTTTCATGCATTCAATTTAAATTTTTAAAAAGATAATTATAGTCAAAGTCTTAGAAGTTTGACCACACCTATATCTAAAATAATAAGTATTTGTAGTAGAGGAGAGTATTTTAAAGACTAGCATCAATACACCTTTTTGGGGTGTAATATAATAGGACCCCATTTCCTTTAGTTGAAGAGAGGTGTCAGCACCTTGGCTTAGGGATAGCTTTCTTTAGAGTAATGTGCTTGTGCACTGAGACGACTCCAGCCATCACTATCTTAGGTAATAGCATCAATATGTGGTTATTACTTGACGAAACAGAATAAATTTCTCTTTCATCGATTAATAAGCTACATCAGAGTATTACATCAGAAAAATAATTAGATATTATTTTATAATATTACAATAACATTGCCACGCAAGACTACAGCCTTTAACAAGGCTAAACAATTGCCTGTTTATTACAATACCACTAGGAACAGGAGTACTCCTAGCTAATAATTATACAAGTACTGAGACTAAGGATACAAGCATACTATTATACCCTGAGTTTCGCCTACGGTCTCCTAGCAGCCGGTTATTCATTCCACGTCTCATATACGGTATTTATCTCATATGTGTCATACTCAGGATCAACTCTATCCCCTCGGCATAGCTGCCCTCCGCATAGGCATCGTCTATGCCAGTTAGATCTCTGGACGAACTAGTCGCTAACAAAGAAAAATAGTAGTAATGATGAGTACAAAGGTACCCAGAAATCATTAATAGTAAATATATAACTTTATGAACATTAACCAACATCTATGAATTCTATCTCATCCCACATTATCTCAAAAATAAGAGTTTTGTTGAAGAAGATTTCAGATTTTAAATTTAGAAATCTACTATCACTAGCAAGACAAGATAGAACACCCATTTCAGATTTTAGTTATTTATTCAAGTTTATGTAGCTCCATAATTTATAGCTTAAGGCTAATCAAGAATGCGGAGCGATTTATGCACACTGCAGGAAAGTTCATGGGACAAACATATATGCATGCTGCAAACTTTTCTTTGCATATATGATATACGGAACTGAAAACTTGTGCTTAAATGTTCCTGATTCGATTCGGTTTTACCTTTCTGCTGAGTTTAACTCTTGCACCAACCTGGGCAATCTAGCACAACCCAAAACTTGAAGCTGTTGGCAGTAGCAGTAGTTTTTCTGTGTCTCGAGAAAAAAAAAGAAGGTGCTCCTAATACGCTGCAGCCGGGCATTTCCTGAGCATGCAGCTCACATTTTTAGGAATCTAGAGCTGCATAATTTGTTATAATCCCAAGCATACCATATGTTTTCTTAATTTCTCTCTATATGTACTCATCATGTAAAGGCAAGCGCATTGAGCTGCATGCTTCCCGGCCGTGTTCCTGTATATATGCTACCCGGCCCCTTCGGATGTACTGCGTACGTTATCGACCATTCCAATGGATGCAATCATGCAGACATTTTCTGGCGCATTCTCCCGTGTTTCCAGGAGCTAGCGTTGGGGGCTCCATCCTCTGCAAGAATCCAAGGAATTATATGTGTATGTATGTATGCATGCATGTACTGATGATGTTTTCATGTGTGTGACATCTACCAAGATGCGCTGCTCGCAGGTAAGCGCCAAAGACCTGCATACAAAGGTTACCAACGGAGAGCAGGGCCTCGTCGTAGAAGTAAATTTGCGGCAGAAGATTAATTAGCTAGCTACTCCATTAGAGACGGACGCACGCGGTATTGAGGAGAGGAGAGCTAGATGACGATGGAGAGAGTGGGATTGGGTTTCCAGTACTCATTGTGTCGCCGTATCGGGTCGGCTTTTCGCCGCTTCGCGTACGGTATCTTTTATCCTGACCGAACTGCAGGCGCGCTGGTGAGCGCTCAGCTCGATCGCTGGCGCTGCCTGCGCGCACGCAGCAGCTAGCTAGTTAGAATGCTTTCTTTCCTGGTCGGTCTGCTTTTACAGCGGAATTGTACCGTGCTGCACCAACGTAAAAAGAGCCAGACCATTTGCCAGTGCATATATATATAACTAAGTTGACATAAATTTAATCTTTTACTCTTATGAAATTTTAAATTCACATATAAATTACACAATTGTATAGAGACAAATAGTGAAAAACAGAAAAATACAAAGTAGATACCTTGATAATAGAAAGTGCATATCTAAAAGTAGATATCTTGGTGGGCTGGTGAGATGAATTTGTTAGGCCTCTTAAAGGTAGTGGGCTGACCACTTGACCATGCATTTTTTTTTCCTTCAGCTGGCTCTCTCCATGGGTCGACGTCGCCGGCCGCCACGGGGGAGGGGGGTCTTGCTACCGAGGGAGGTGATGTTCCAACCTTACTAAGCCTCCCTTGGATTCGCCCTGTATATATAGTCTGCCTTTCGTAAATGCGATATAGAATTTTGGTTAGAAAGAGTTTGTTCTTTAGGCGTGTGGCGTCATTTTATGCTAGTAATTATACAGTCCTACATTAATTTAAAGAGCATGGAATCGCACTCTCTGCTTCTATTAAAAAAAAGTGCATGCATTATCCATGGGGAGATATGGATATGCATGCAAATGAAATAATGGTTACACCCTGGAAGAGGGAAATGGCACAAAAAAAAAAGAAAACCCCGAACGGATAACAGGGAAGAAAGCGTGTGCGCTTTGCTGGGCGTATGTGGGCCGGAGTAATTTGGTCGAACCCATGATCGCGCTTCTAGCATGCCGGCCTACTTATTTGGTCCGGCCCACAGATCGCAATACATTGGGCCAATGGGTCGACAGCGGAGGGTTGCACTTAGGGGGTGATCAATATGGCTTATGGCTTAAAGCTTAAGCTTATTTTTGCACTATTCATAATTTCGTCTTTTTCTGAATTTTTGACTTTTTTTTGAGTTTTTTTGTTGGTTCTTTTTTTTTCTCGTATTCGTTTGCGTTGTCTGTGATGGGCTAACATATTTTTTATATTTTTCAATTTTTTTAAATTTAATTATGTTAAATAAGCCTCTCTCATTCTGATGTTTTTTCACCAACACAGATGTTTTCAGCCATAAGCTTTCAGTTTTCAGCCGAACCGATCACCACCTTAGTGTTTTAATTAATAGAAGTACATAGTTATTGGAATAAAATTTAGAAAACGGTGTTTTGGAGGTTTAGAGAAGCTGTTTTTAGAATCTCCAAGCTACTTTTAGATTTAGAAGTGAAGGTGTTGCATCCAAATCCAACTTCTCCAAATAGAAGATTCCACCGGCCATGGCCCAGCGCGTACATGTTACGTGCGTACCGCACCGCACCGCACCGCGCCGCCACGGCACGGCACGGCACGGCACGGGCGCACCACCGCGCGCATGCGATGCGAGACGCCGCGCGGGGTGCAGCGCGAAACGCGTGTTTGCCTTGCTGCTCCATGTTCAGGTTCCCTGCGCCGGTGGAGGCGCGGCCGTCGTCGTTCACGTGCGTAGTAGCAAGTTTACATACACTACGCGCGTTTGCAACCAAGTACCAAATACCTTGCCGTGGGAGGCCGTACGCCTGGCACGCACAAGGTGATGGCTCCAAATACTTAAGGGCCTGTTCTTTTCCTCCGTTCGACGGCTTTTTAAACTTTCTTCAAGATCTAACTTTTAAACGGAGTATTTTCTCAAGATAGAGTCTACAGGTTAAACGATCTACACGTTAAAAGCCCAACATTTGTACTTGCCAAAATCGCAAGTGAGTATCCGTCTCTTCGTAATCTGTACTGTAAATGTACCAAAATTCAAAATTTCACCAAAAGCCATGTCGCAAATTAAAAGAATGACCCTAAGTACACTACGGAATTAGTAAATAGCACCGAGGAGGAATGTGAGAGATACGCAAGTGCAGCGTTTCGTGTCATCTGCTGCATGTTCTTGGGACCTTGCTTCACTCACATATGTACAGCTCTAGAGCTCTGGCCTGGAAAGCCCAATTTCGTAGCTTCATCGTAATACCTTAAGGTCCAAACTGGCTTAGGTCTAATCTTACTCTGGATAAGCCACACACACGTAGCAACCCGTTTGCGCTTTCGTCCTCGCTTCGCGTAAAACGGTTAACTGGAGATGCTATCATTGGAACTTCTAGGCTTATATGTAAGTGATTCTCAAGTTAAACTAGCACCGTAGGACTAACCCAAAAATTCATGTGCACACACACATGGACCAGGGTATCACATTCATGGTCCAACAAGCTTACCCATTTTCCCTCAACTTCTCTTCTACAGCTTTCCTCCGACGCAACCGAACAGTAACTGGACAAACCGGGTCTTCCTTGAATGGGACTCACCTATTAAGCTAGCTTTAGCCAAAAGGATAAAAAATGGAAGGTTCCTAGTACGAATCTGACTCTGACTCCACACCGACCTGCAAATGTTCTAACAGACGGCTCACCCTGTGCACATATGCTAGCTAGCTTGGGATGGCAAGCACAGCATTGGCATACGAGGGATCACGTGAGGATAAGTGGGAAGGTCTAGAAATATTTATGATGGACTATTATTAATATTTGTTGAGTTTGGCCAGTGAAAAGCCAGGAACATGAGCATGCTGTCAATTCTGAAGCTAAAGCCTAATCTGAAACGCCAATCTTACATGCTGCGATGCTATAAGCTACGTGAGTATGAGGTTCAGCACAGGGGCGCGCGATGGTGGCATGGAGCGGCGAGGAAACGCACGTACGCCCGACGGCCGGCCCGATCTGCCTCTGAACTGTCAGGCTCACAGCAAGCTAGAATTTGGGATTTTTCAGCAGATTTTACCCTGCTTCTTCGCTTGGTTTGCACGCGCGCCGCGCCGTGCAAATCAAGCTGGGCTGGGCGGGCGTACCGCGACGAGGACGGCGGGCGCGGAGGCAGCACGTCGCGGTACGAGCCGAGCAAGTACTAACCTGGTCGCGCGCGTGCGGGAAGCTGCGGCGCGAGCACACCGAATGTAGTAGATGTGAGCAATCACGTAGTATCGCAGTGGGATCACGATCCAACTCGTAAAATTGTTAGCATCACAGTAGGCTCATGATTCTGACAACAAACTATATTAGCATATAAAATTTAATATTACCTATTAGTGGTTTAAGTTGCAATAGTTTAATTTGCTTTGTTTTTGTTGTTTACGTATTGTTCTAAGGTTAAAAAAAGTATCTTTAATATATTGCATTTTTAGATCATTACTTTATTAAAAACAATCAAATAAGTTCTAAAAATCAATCTTAATTCAATATAACATGAATAAGTGTGCTCAAATTACAAAATTAAATTCAAGCAACCTACTATAGACTTGTATATTTAGAAATATAATTTAATTTTTATATAATATATATAGAGAGAATACCGGCGCGGCGGCGTTGGTATTTGGTTGTAGTGGACCATACTTGGCGGTGTGCCGCGGCGTATTCACGTACGTACGAACGATTCAGAGGCCGGTGTTGTCGGCTTAATCAAAGCCGTTAGTTCACTTGAGGCCCATGTTACGGCCCTTCCGATGTAGACCGAGCCTGTCTCTGTTCGTCCTGTTCAGGTCTCGCGATCAGTACCAGCTCGTGTGGCAGTACATGCTAGCTGCACAATCTGTACTGCAAGCGCCGACAGTATGATTCGTATTCCCGAGCAGCCAGCACAGCCCACGGTCTTTGAGACGGGGACCTCTAACCTTGTGCTTGTCGAGTTCTCATCATTGACGAAAGAAGCAGCTAGCGAGGGTTTCAGAGAACAACTTGCTGCTCTCTTTAATTTTCAGGACCCGCAGTAATGCATATTGCCTAACCACTTCTGTACCAATCCGTCGTGGGCTCTGGAAAACAACAGCGTGTAAGTACACACATATATACAGGGGCGGAGATGGCCTCGGGTCGGTTGGGCAACGGCCTGAAGCCCAGAGAAAATATTAATGAAAAATTTTAGTAAGCATATAAAAAAACATCACATAGTAGACAGTCCCGACTCTTATTGGCCAGCCCAAGACTATTACAGCCGGCCCAGCGGAGCAGCCCACTAGAGCGGAGCGGCCTGACCTAGCCACTTTCGCCCCTTCGGTCTTCCCCTCCCGTCTCCCGACCTCCCCAAACTCCAGGCGCCTTCGCCCTTTCGGTCCATTCCCTGCCCTCTGTCTCCTCTCCGCCGCCCCCACCGCCTCCTCTCCCTCGCGACGCCGCCCCGCCTCTCTCGCTGCCCGCCTTCTCTCCGTCGCAGCACCCCACGGCCCCGCCCGCCTCCTCTCCGTCGCGCACCCCTACGGCCCCTCCCCCTCCTCTCTCTCCAGACCGCCCCTCTCTCCGCCGCGACGCCGCCCGCCTCGGCTCCTCTCCGCGCGACATCGCTTCACCGGCCACCGCGTCTCTCCGCCGCGACGCCGCCCCCATGCCTCCTCTTCGCCGCGCCGCCCATCGCCTCCTCTTCGCCACGACGCCGCCCCTCGCCTCCTCGGCTCCTCTCCGCGACGCCACCCCCATCAGCCACCGCGTCCTCTTCACCTGCGGCACCGCCCCCGGCCTCCTCTCCGCCAGTTCGCCGCGACGCCACCCCCATCGGCCACCGCGTCCTCTTGACCTGTGGCACCGCCCCCGGCCACCTCTCCGCCAGTTCGCCGCGACGCTGCCCCCACTACTCACCGCCCTCAACCGTTGGTGCTGGCTCCCGGTGAGGTGAGCTTACTGTATGATAAATTGGCAGTAGTTAGTATGAGTGATACTATGATAGTGTAGTATGTCTATTAACTTGCTATTTGAATTTTTGCGGTACTAGAATTAGAAAATACATGATGAAGAGGACCAAGACATTGACATCTTATTTTTCATCGCAATCCAATTCCAATCAAACTCCGGAAACAATAGGAACTGGAGGTAGTAACACCCCACAAAACAATCCCCGTGTTGTGCTTAATCCGGATGACATTGTTGCCGATCCTAGGCTTCGGAAACCAATTGAAGAGTTAGATATTGATATTAGGGATGCCGCTAGAAGGGGGTATTTGTTATTGGGACCATACCGACCATTTGACCATAAATTTCCATGAAAAATGATAGGCGGTAAAATAAGAAGCTTTCACGAAGAATGGTTCAAAATGTATGATTGGTTGGAATACAATGTTGGTAAAGATGATGCATACTGTTTTTATTGTTATCTCTTCAAGCAAAAGAGACCTAACAACTTTGGTGCTGATGCATATACAAATGTGGGGTTTAGTTATTGGAAGAATGCAATTCAACCTTTTAATGAGCATGTTGGTAAAGTTGATAGTGCTCACAATAAAGCTAGAAAATATTGTGAGGCTTTTAAAAATTAGAGGCAAAGTGTGGCACATATATGGACTGGTTCAACCAAGGAGGAAGAATATTTCGCTCATATTACTATTATTTTACGTGTTGTAAGGTTTCTTTTATTGCAAGCTCTTGCTTTTAGGGGTAAAGATATTTTGTCTCCAACATCGCATCATTGTGCCAAATCTGTCGGATACGATATGTTAGGGGTCGTTTGAGAGGTCGTGGCGGCCAATTGGTAATTTACTACCATCATTTCAATCATGAAAATATTTAATGTGGTGCATGATCAAATTATTGTTAAGTTAAACAATCGATTTGCTGAAAGATCTACTCGGTTATTGAGATGCATTGCTTGTCTTGATCCAAAGAATTCCTTTTCCAACTTTGATGAGGATAAACTAGTTGAACTTGCTAAGATTTATGCCGCCGACTTATTCCAATATGATTGTGTACTCCTTAAGGACCAACTTGAGACATTCATTGCTGATGTGAGGGCTGATCCGGATTTCTTAAGCTGTAATGACCTTGGGTAATCTTACTGTGAAGATTGTTCAGACCGATATACACACATTTTTTCCATTAGTATATCGACTCATTGAATTGGTTTTGATTTTGCCTGTTGCAACCGCAACAGTAGAAAGAGCTTTATTAGCTATGAACATTATCAAGACTGAGTTACGGAATAAGATGAGTGATGAATGGATGGATCATTGAATGATATGCTATATTAAGCGAGATGTATTTGTAAGCATCAATGATAACAAGATTTTACAACATTTTCAAAGTATGAGGACGTGTAAGCAGAAACTACCTCATGCTAGTGGTATGCTACATTCTTATTTCGTAATTTGCATTAAAAATAACGTTGTGGTCTTGTTTACCTGATTTACATATGCAATTTTATCTTTGGAGGTTTAGGATCTCATACTATTGTTGATGAAGATATGATAGGCTCAAATGAACTAAATCTTTGTTAATTAAACAAAAATTACCTCGTGCTAGTGGTATGTTACATTCCTTTTTTTTACTATGTTTTATCTATTTTGTCAACAGCTCAAAGCCAGTGATCAGCTAACTGCTGAAATTTGATTGCTTCAGAGATATTATAGCCTTCGTCATCTTTGACAACCATGCATGCGTGCACAAAACCATCTAGAAGCTAGTATTATAATAAGATGATGATGCCGGCCTTAAGAATAAGGTAACTATATATAAGCACGAAATCATAGGACTTGGCCGGAGAAGACGATCGATCTGCTGCCGATGGTAGATTAGGGGCATGCTGTTTTACACTACATCTTATTAATATAACATACAATAATTACTACGAAAAAAATTAAACACCGAAGAACACCGCAAAGTCAAAAATAGCACGACCCTAGACGTGCCTTTCCGGTTAGCTTTTGCAACGACAGCTGCGTGGTCGCCCGATCATGGTGTCATGCATGAGGAGCGATCGAGCTCAAGAGCAGCGACGCATGTCCCCTCCACCGGTTGCGAGACAGGCGTTAATGTCAGGAAGCGACACCCGGTACACGATCGAGGATCTTGACCCCGGCACATCCCACGGGCCCACGGCTGGATCCGATAAGATCTATGATGGGGCCAGATAGAAACCACACCTGCAGTGCAGGCCGATGTGATCAGTTTGAGGTGGCACTGTTACTTGCCCTTGGGAGTTCGGATCATCATTAGCCTGTTCTTGCTCCTGACGATTAGATTAGTTTGTCACATTACAGAAGTGCAGCGCAGAACAGAAACGATGCTAGCTTCTGCTGCTCTCTTTCATTAGTTTCTTTATTTCTTTGCCCTGACCAATCAATCATTCCGGCTTACATAATTAGCTAACTGCCACTGAAAAGCTTATATGGATGAAGGGAACATCGCCTTGCTCGAACCTAGGCTTCTCGACGTCAGTAGGTAGCAACAGCGCGCATACGTATGGTTGGTTAAAATTAAAAGTAGATTTGTTATCTTTTTATCTGTTGAGTTAGCACCAAAAGATCGCATGAGTTTAAGGGTAATTTGAGGTAATGATAGTAAAAACTCTGTAAAATTAAACAAGCTGTGTGTCGCCGTCGCGAGCTCAACTAATGGACCATGGCGATACAACGCACAGGCCATCTGTCTCGCCCAGATCCGGTGCTAGACTGGGGTAATCGTCGAGCTCAACTAATGGAGCATGGCGGTACAACGCACAGGCCATCTGTCTCGCCCAGATCCGGTGCGTGACTCGGATTATCGTCGTATTGGCCTGGGTGCATGGCCTCGTCTTTGTAGTTTTTCGCCCGCGCGCGCCGGCGCGTGTACGCACGTCGGCAAGGTGCATGCGTAGGATTTGTAGTTTTCATTTCTAGTATTTACTAGTTATCTACCGTGCGTTGCAACGGAATTCATTGAATGTATAAGGAACGTGCTATAGAAGAGAGTTACTCCGATCAATTGGAAAATGGAGAATAGTGAGAAGTTGAGGAAATAGAACATTGAAGGAGAATAGACGTACAATCACCGACTCTTTTATAATAGTAATGATATGCATGAATAGTATTGAACATGAAAACAATAAATGATGCCACAGGATAGTTGCAAGTCCTATGTACCTGGTGTATCTATCTGATATTGGGATATCTTGTGTACATGCTGTAGGATATTTTGAGGGCTACGTAGTAATTTCTCATTTGTGAGAAATAAATAAATAAAAAAGATGTGGGTCCCATCTGTTGGTGGGACATAAGGAAGAGGCGTTGCCCAGGCGAAGGAAGCTGGCGGGAGGGAGTATGCCCTCAACGCCAACTGCGCATAGGGGAAGGCGATGACAACCAATTCAGAGAGAAGCCCTGTGTGCATGGGAAGGGAACAGGCTAGATGGCGGTCGAGCGACAATGATGTGGATGGGGGTAAGCACAAGGAGAGAGTGGGTGGGATGGCGATCGGGCGACGGTGGTGTGGATGGGGGCAAGCGCAGGGAGAGAGCAGGCGAGATAGTAGCTGGGCGACGACAATACGGATGGAGGTGAGAATGGAGAGAGTGGGCGGGATGGCAACTGGGCAATGGTATGCGCATGGGGGCGAGCACACCGAGAGAGAGAGAGCGGGTGTCGATCAGAGCCTCAGAGCAGAGAGGGGGAAGTGGTGGGCGGTTAGAATGGTGATGCATATGGGGTGAGCATGATGAGAGCCGGTTTGGATCGAAGCCTCAAAGCAGAGGGGGGAAGTGGTGGGCAGTTGGAACTTAGGAGCGCAGCCGCACAGGAGGAAGGAGAGCATGCTTAGTGGGGAGTAGTTGGCAAAGCGATCCATCATTTTTAGAGGAGTCCTACGTAGGTGGGAACACTGCATATGGGGTAGATCGGACGACTGGGGAGAGTTGAGGCAGAATGGATAGCTGCAGAGGGCTGAGGGAGAATGCACCAACAACCACCAACTCACATTTTTAAGTAGTAGAGATATGAACAGGCTATAGCTTGTCATTTCAGTGACAACGGAGAATGCTTGACATGTACCATGCCATTTAGGGTCATGTGCGCATCACATTGAATCATACTAGTCGATCTGTTGAAGCCATCCAATAGGCGGAGTTCGTTAGCGAAGAAGCATGCGATAAGAACCATGACAACGTTGTGATGAATTATTACTAAGCTCGTAAAATAAAATTTTAAATTTTGTGAAGTTTGCATTTTCTTCGTTTGTTGTCGAGCAACCGGTCGACACGGCTTGTTACTTGGTCGATGTTGGTGTTTTACCGGTCAGAGTATGTCGGGCAGTTTGGCCGCGGCGATCAAACCGCAAGTCAGTAGTACCATAGTTTTGTTACAGGTTGCAATTTTCTAGAGTGGGTTGTTTTGAATTGAGAGTGGTCGGTCTTTGGTTGGCGATCAGACCGGCCCAAAAAATTTGATTGTGTAATTTTGGGAATTTGGTCATGTGATGATTTGATTTTTGTTTTGTCAGTACATTAATATTGCGTGATGTATGTTTTGGCTAACGTGGGTCAAGTTGTAAAGAACTTATACCCGAAAATAATTTTTTTGTCTTTGTATGTGCAGGAAACTTTAGAGTAAACCATCAATAGCGAGGATCTAGGCTACGCCCATGGAGAAGCCGAGGTCCAGAATGGTCAAGAATAACGGGTGAGATGATTGAGCTCAAGTATAGTACGAGAAATGCGAGAAATGTTAGAATGAAGGTTCGAACGATGGATTGCACCAAGTAGTTTGGTCAGCCCAAGTGAGGCGTGATCCGGTGAAACCGAAACGGGAGAAACTTATCGACACATGGCAAACCATTGCACCTACACGTGGCAAGTATAGTGATTGCTTGCAATGGAAGATGAAGACCGAGTCAACACGAGTGTATTTTGGTAATTTGCTAAATACCGAAAATTGTGTTGGATCCAAATCAGGGTGCTTGAGAAAGCGGTTTAAATCAAGAAGATACTGAGAAGATAAAGTGGATCAAAGGCTAAGTAATTAGTGGATTCGGACTAATATGCTTTGAAAAGCATGCATGAATTAAGTGTGTTAGTAAAATCCGTGGTGTATGGGGTTAATAGGTTCCCCTAAATATGCTAGTAGATAGTATACATGAGGATTATATGTAGGCTGGTTACCTTATCTATTTAACGGGTTTAGATGAAGACTTGCAAGTTAACTACCTAACTATCTCTCATTCTAATCTTGTGTTTTAGGGTTATAGTTAGAAGAGTAAGTATTATAGTGTGCTCTCTTATTCTTCAGGTGGAGTAATTGTAAAATCTTCATCGTCAAATAATAATATATCAACTTTGTTCATCTCTCATGGTGTCTACTTGTTTTGGTTGATTTGCTCTTATACTTGTTGGTTTTGATCTATTCTTTCCCCTTCTTGATCCTGTTATACACCAAGCATGTATAAGTGATAGATATGATTTATGGAGATCATATCCCATCCATCAAGACACCAAGTCTTAAAAGATTTTAAAGTGGCTTGGTTTTGCTTGGTTTTGACTTAATCTTGAAGTTTCTTGATCACAAGGTTTTTGTTTTGAATCTTTCGGATTTTTTACTTGATGTGACATATAAGAATACATCTAGAGCCATCTTAGCCATCATCTACCTATGAGTAACTCACATCTCGAGTTTTCGGTTTTTGTCTGGTTTCCGTGCAACTTTGCTTATTCTTGAAAATGGTCTAAACTTTGAGAAGGATTCAAATAATTCTTGTATGAGATAGGTTTCTAAAACCCTAAGCAAAGTATGTGAAAAGTTTTATCTTATTTGGCAATGATTTTTTAGGAGTTGCACCAAAAGTATTTTGGATTCGGGCTGATTTTCTATTATGGGAATAGGGGAGCGGTCATATTGCTCGCCGATCAGACCGCTCCATTGTTGTTGCTTAGATCACGTCGGTCAGACTGCTAGGACAACACCAGTCAAACCGCCATGTTGCCACCAGTGTGACCGCTCCATAGTAACCGGTCATACCGCTCTAGGATGAAGATTTTCTCTTGGTTCTTGATGTTGGTACTTTGATTTTGGTTTTCAATTATAATCTTTATAGTTGCTGAAGTGAATAATTTAATAATACTTAGAAATTTTTTTTTATAAGACATCATGGATCCACCATGCTGCAGTTCGGTCATACAGTAAGTTACTTCATCTGCGTAATACAGTAAGTTACTTCAGCTGCGTAATATTTGATTGAACAAGTCAAGAAACAAGGTCACGATCAAATCGTCCAATTTGTTGCAGTGTACCAGTTACACCGCTGATTTTATTGTATAATTGGGTTCGTTGCTTCTAAAAAATACACTATTGGTCTCGTTAGCCTTGCCGCCTTACATCACAATCTCATCACTCCTACGTACGCTATCTTTTTTGAAAATAGCAATATCAGCGGCAGGTCAAAAAAAAAAATGGTCGAGCGGGGCCTTACTCTTCTAAACATAATGATGTATTGCCTGTTTGTTTATAAGTATCATTTGTTATCTTTAAAGAGAATTTGTACTAGGCTTAGCAAGAAATCATTTGAGTTACCCTAATGCTTACATGCTAGATCCACCCTGATCAATATAATGACTTATCAATACAGACCTTTCATTGACGGAGCCAGGCATTCCTAGGAGGTAGGGTTAAGTGCAGCGTCTGATAGAAACGGTTGAATAATAGTATTTGATGATGAATAAACGCTAAGTTTCGTCTCGCACATGGGCATGCTTTTGAGGTAGAGCGTGTTATAAATAGCGCTTGTATTCATATGAGGCCAAAGGGCCGGTATATATACACGAGTACAAGATGTCAATATGGAAAGAATACATATAAGAAAAGAGCACATGTATGGAAAGAATCCAAACTATCCTAATACAATGCAATCATATCTCTAACAGAGCGAAACAGAAGTAAAATACCTATGACGGCCAGTATAAGCATCTCCTATAGTATACTGTTTGTCATAACGGTTTCGTAGATAAATAAAGATGTACTACGTGTGTCACCTTTCAAGGTTGTGGATCATAGAGTTACACTTTTATACGTTACGGTTGTGTTAACTAATAATATAGTTCATTGCATAGATGCCATGTATAGTCTACGAGACTTTCTACAGTCCTTGCAACGCACCTTAGATACATTTTCTTAAAAAAATATCGTCGGACCTCTAAGGGATGAAAATAGATCAGATATGATCAAATAGCTTTTAATACGAATAATGATTTATATTTTTAAAATGAATATAAATTTGAATATTCTCGAATACGAATACAAATCGAATGTCGTAACGGATACGAATTCGAATCGAATATGTACTTATTCGGTCAAATACGAATACCATCCTACAACTTCTATAACACATCTCGGTAGAGCAAATTTCTATCGATTTTGCCAATTTTTCACTAGTTTTTAACCGGTTGCCGGAACGGTTACCGGTTTTAAACCGCGCAAATTCAAATTTTGAATCACAAAATTCATCCGGGTTTTCTCTGGATTTCCGGTAACCGGCCAGTTACCATTAGGCATAGGAAATGGATCGACCACGAATCGAATAGTCTCGAATACGAATACGAATATTCTCAAATACTAATGCGAATACGAATATTCTCAAATACGGATACGAATATTCTCAAATACGAATACGAACATTTTCGAATACGTATTTTGCTTACCAAATCGTGTTTTCTCGAATACGAATATCGGATGAAACAAATTATTTGTTACTGTTTCTCACCCTAGGCCTCTTCTTTTCAGCTTTTCTATAGTAACTAACTTTCAAACGAGATATTTTTTCAGGACGAAATCTACAAGTTAATTTTAGTACACATTGTAGCGACTTTTTTTATATCGGTCAAAGCCGCACGCGAGTTTCTGTTACTCTATGCTCTCTTTTACAAATAGTTTAAAATCTATAAACCACAGCTACAAACCGAAATAAAAAGAACAAGCACATCATCCGTTTTGATTCGTAAATGGCAGCTTTGGGCTAAAAATTCTATAAATGTGGGTGATTTAGTAATTATTTTAGAGTTAACCTTCTATCTCGTCTTCTCCTTTCCTAACTCGCCGCCACCTGTGATCTACTGTTTGCCACATCTCCTCCTCCGGCTCCACCGGCGCTCCTAGAAATAGGCCGCAACTTCCCCCACCATCCCTCATCCAACCTCCTCCCCTTTCCCTCCTCTGTCATCTCCCGTTACCCTTATCCATCAATACCAGATCGAAAATCAGGTGGTTTTCTCTATCTTCAATTTTTGGCTACCACCACAATTGTCAATAACAGCTGAGAAAATTTATGTACTTGTTGTTCAACTACTTAATCTAATTTTTTTTGTGAACACATCCAATACAACATATAGACGTTCATACACATGCACACCACCACACGCACGCACTCACACACACGACGTCTACGGAACATTAGACGAGCGGAGCTTGAGCGTCTCGTTTGGGATGCCTATGGAACATTAGACGAGTGGAGCTTGAGCGTCTCGTTTGGGACGCCTATGGAACATTAGACGAGCGGAGCTTGAGCGCCTCGTTTGCGATAGGTACGTCGTCTCCTACTGAAAAAAATTCTCCTAAATGAGACACGCAGAGTCAAAACAGTGGTTTGAACTCTGATGAGTTAGAGATACAATCACCTTCACTAGTCACCTAAGCAAGCCTTGATTCTCACTTAGTCTAATATTCGGTCACATAGTTTGCAAAATAGCAAAGTAGATGTTGATAAAATTATGCAATTTATACTCAGTTATCAAGTTTTACATTCAGTTACATGGTCTACAAGAAGTTCTTCCCTGATTTTTGCCGCAGTCGCGTCGCCATGACTACACTGCCAAGCTACTGAGCATTAGGGCTCCAAACGACCGGATGAACCCACAGTTTAACCTTTTTCATCTAAGCTAACAATATTACCTCGCTACCCTTTTACCAATTCTTTAAGTCAACACCTGACCACAACTTAAGCATATTCTTAGACATACCTTTAATCGTAGATCATCTGTTTTTACCTAAAGTACAGCTTTCGTGGCTCCAAGCACTGTAGAATGCCTGGAATTATGGACACCTCGGCTTCCTTCCAAATGGTCTTACCTTTTTTTTAGTTTTTGGTTTATTTAAGCTAAAAGCCACTTAAAATGCATAGACTTCTAATTTCAGTTTATTTTAATTTTTTTTTATCTTTTTGCCTTTTTTTCCTTATTCCTTTGCAATATCCATAACGATATAATAGTTTTTTTTTCAATTTTTTTCTTTATTTTCTCTTAGAAAAACTAACAACTACTATAATACAAATTCAGCAAAAAGGGCCACAGTCAAAAACTAGTTGAAGCACCATCCTCACGTCCCACGAACCCAAAGAATTAAGGGCCTGTTCTTTTTTGCTGCGGGTTATGGCTTTTGGCTGAAATTTTTGAATTTTGGCTGTTTATGGTACAGATTACGAAGAGATCGATACTCACTTACGATTTTGGCTGGTACAGGTGTTAAGCTTTTAACGTGTACTACGTTTAACTTATAGGCCCCGTCTTGAAAAAATACTCCGTTTAAAAGTTAGGTACTGTAGCGGCTGCCAAAAGCCGGTCGGCTTGTGGCCTGAAGAACATGCCCTAAATTCTGCAATTACTCATTAACTTGGTTATTAATTAATTGCGCTATCGATGCCACGGCCCCTGCCCATCCGTGGACATTGACGCCCATCACACCCGGACACGTCTCCTCTAACAACAAGCGCGCGTCTGTTGTCTCTATTAAGAATAATGACAATCACCTCGGATGCAATCCACATAACTAATTAACAGAGAATTGACAAAGAACAATTGATAGAGAACACCAGAGAATCGAAGTCTTTATTAATTTCAGATCTCTCTCCTTGTACATAGGCTTATCTATTTATAGTCAAAATCTTTTAGGTGTAGTTTCGGAGTTTGCCCACAACGCAACCTACTAAGTTTTGTAACACTTCCCCTTGGACGAATATCTCAACATGCACATACCTCATTAAAACTCCTCCCAAAAATACTAAGTTTCGGAATTTAGCGCCTAAAATTGGAAAGGGTTGCAGTACTTCAAAAAAAACTAGTAAAACCCTAATTAGCCTTTCTAATCTAGGCTTGAGATGTGAATTGTATGTATACATCTACTTGTTCATCTGCTTGTTTCAGAGGGCATGGCTAGCATTTCATGAGGCTAGCCAATAAAAAGGAATAGATTTAGGGGTACAAAAGAATATCACAGACGGTTTTTAACTAAAAACAATCGTCTGTGATATATAGTTATCACATACGGTTTTTAACTAAAAACAGTATGTGATATCTGATATATCACAGACGGTTTTTAACTAAAAATCGTCTGTGATTATCAGCTATCACACACGGTTTGTAACTAAAAACCGTCTGTGATATTTTGCACCACAGACGGTTTGATAGCCGTCTGTAATGACCTCGTATCATTACTGACCCATAAATTCAGACGGTTCATAAAACCGTCTGTGATGACGTTTTTGAACCGTATGTAATGATCTTTTCTGTAGTAGTGTTAATATGCTCTGGTAGCCAGTTTAAATGTTAAATGTAGTGTGTATTGCCTGCATAAATTTATAACACTATTTGTATGAATTTATAACACAACAGCGGTTTGCAAATGAAGCCGTACGTTTTCGGATCCCCAGTTAACTGTTCAATCGTGGGTGTTCGTTTTTCTCAAAACTGAAAATACGACCTTGACCCTAACAATTGGTCGGTGAGATATGGTGGAGGTGTTAGCACCTCTAGCACCTTCGTAGGGACCAAACCATTTCTCTTAGTGAAATCCATATATTGAGGCAAGGTTCTAAGAGTATAGTTTCATTAACTATAAGCACTGATCAAATGGTGGCCACAAAATATGTGAAACTATATGTAGTGTAGCAACGAGCCAGACAGGCCCGGGTGCTCTTGAGTGTTAATGGTGGCCACAACTATTAATGCAGCCTCCACCGCCTTTACTTCCGGCAGCTATAAAAGGGCACCCGTGTCTGGTCCTCCAAACCTCACTGCACTTGGAACTTTTGAGCGGAGAACGAATCCTTTGGTCTTCCCACTTCAACACGAACGCGAAACAGAGAGAGAGAGAGAGAGAGAGAGAGAGAGAGAGAGAGAAGGCATAAAAGGATTGCAACAACACACACACATCCCACGTACGTTGTCATGGCGCCGCCTGAGGAGTGTGGCTGGCTCCTGTACATTTCACTGGCGGCCAAATGCGGCGGCGATGGCGAGCCTTACCGCGTCGTCGGTTTCATTGCCGTTTTGCTCGTTACTTGCGTCGTCACGTCGCTCCTGCACTGGGCGTCTCCGGGTGGCCCGGCGTGGGGCAGGTACTGGTGGACGAGGAGGGGTTTGGGCATTGGCAACGCCATCCCGGGGCCCCGAGGGCTCCCCGTGATCGGCGGCATGCAGCTCATGACCGGCCTCGCGCACCGGAAACTCGCGGCGGCGGCGGCGAGCTCGTGGGCCAGGCGTCGGCTCATGGCGTTCTCCCTTGGCGAGACCCGGATGGTAGTGACCGCCGACCCGGACGTGGCGAGGGAGCTACTGGCCAGCCCGGCGTTCGCCGACCGGCCGATCAAGGAGTCCGCGTACGGGCTCATGTTCCACCGCGCCATCGGCTTCGCGCCGTACGGCGCGTACTGGCGCTCGCTCCGCCGAGTCGCGTCGACGCACCTATTCTCGCCCCGGCAGGTCGCGGCCTCGGCCGCGCAGCGCGCGGTGATCGCACGACAGATGGTGGAGGCCATGAAGACCGCCGCCGCCGCGCCCGACGGCTCGGACGTCGAGGCGCGGTGGTTCCTGAAGCGCGCGTCGCTGCACAACGTGATGTGGTCGGTGTTCGGTCGGAAGTACGAGCAGCTGGAGGCGGAGAGCAAGGAGGCCACGGAGCTGAAGAGCCTGGTGGACGAAGGCTACGACCTCCTGGGCCACCTCAACTGGTCCGACCACCTCCCGTGGCTCGCCCGCTTTGACCTGCAAAAGACCCGGTCCAGGTGCTCCGCCCTCGTCCCCCGGGTGAACCGCTTCGTGAGCCGGATCATCGACGAGCACCGTGCCCGGCTTGGCCTCGACAGCGACGCCGTCACGGACTTCACCGAAGTCTTGCTCTCCTTGCAAGGCTGCGACAAGCTCTCCGACGCCGACATGGTAGCCGTTCTCTGGGTATGTACGTTAAACACACAAAAAGAGCACTCATGAACGTGTTGAGCAAGCCTAATTACTCGTAACAAAAATTCCTTCTTTTAAGAAAACGTAACAAAATTTCTTAAATTACTTCCTTGCAGGAGATGATCTTTCGAGGCACAGACACCGTGGCGGTGCTGATCGAGTGGGTGTTGGCCCGGCTCGTGCTGCACCAGGACGTGCAGGCCAGGGTCCACGAGGAGCTGGACCGGGTGGTCGGGCCAGACCAGGCCGTGACCGAGTCGGACGCCGGCTCGCTGGTCTACCTCCAGGCTGTGATCAAAGAGGTGCTGCGTCTGCACCCGCCGGGCCCCCTGCTCTCTTGGGCACGGCTTGCCACGTCGGATGTACACGTGGGTGGTTTCCTCGTACCCTCGGGGACCACTGCCATGGTGAACATGTGGGCCATAACCCACGATCCCACCGTCTGGGCTGAGCCGACCGAGTTCAAACCTGACCGGTTCATCGGGCTGTCCGATCAAGCCTCCGAGTTCACGATAATGGGTTCAGATCTTAGGCTCGCGCCATTCGGATCGGGCAGGCGGAGCTGCCCTGGCAAGTCGCTTGCAATCGCCACCGTCAGATTCTGGGTCGCCACGCTGTTGCACGAGTTCAAGTGGCTACCGCCGTCAAATGGGCCACGTGGTGTCGATCTGTCGGAGGTGCTGAGGCTGTCGTGTGAGATGGCCGCCCCGCTAGAGGCGAGGCTGAGGCTGAGGTGTGCGGTGTGATGATGTGTCAGGGCCACGTGGATCGGGGAGAAGTCGACTTCTACGTTCTACTAGTGCGTAGTGAGCTGTGAGACTGAAGTGTCCCGCTTCGGAAATGTGTCTACTGCTAGTAGTACCGGTATGTGTATGTCCTTAAGTGTAGCTGTTAATTAGGTTGTACTGAACTGCCAGGCGATGAGTGTGACAGTTTTCTTTTGCTTTTCCTTGGCTGCCTAGGCTAGAGGTATGTAAGCAATGTGTGTATGTGTGTAAGTATCAGATGTAATTACATGTTGCTTTCAATAAAGAAAGTAAAGTTAGAGATGAAGCCCTTTTAACTATTATTAGGAATTCTTGCCCATTTCTTTTCATTTCTTTTTTAGCTATATGTGGGATCCTGCATGTGTGATTAGGACAACGCAGGATTGCAAGTACATCGATCTATAGTTTTGCCGGCCTCAGTCATCATGGCACCATCGATCATCTCCCCTGCTGGTACATGTATTGTGCGTCAGCTTGTACCAGTTACATGACCTGTTACTATAAAACGGAGCCTGGACCAGCTAGCTAGCTTGGTAGACAGAGAGTCTTAACCGCTGATACTACTCAACACTCGTCTGACGACCATTAGATCGTACTAAATATATATACATCGTTCGACCTGGTCGTTGGTTTCCTTCCTGACGAAGTCAAGAAAACGATCGATGGATGCATGCAGGAAGCCAAACACCTGGTGAGTCCGTATCTGAAACTGAAAGCGAGCCACACTATATGGCGTCGCTGTTTCTGGAGAGCGCGAGGACCGCAGTGCTTTGGCTCGTAGCGGCTTGCATGTGTGGTGCGCGCGACGTGCTAGGCTGCGCGCGCGAGCGCTAGCTTTCTGAAGTGGGACTGCAACTTTCGAGTCATCGCTGCAATACCACGTACCACCCAAGCGTACGCGCGTGTGCCCTTCCTTCGTTATCGGCTCGTCGCACGCACCAATGCCAGCGAGTCGCTGTGGCCGGTGATGTGCCGCTTCCGGGCCAAGCTGCACGCTACAGTACATGCACATCTGCACGAACGAATTAGAGACGAGCTACTAGCTAGTACGATTGATGCAGGGTACGTACCACATTGTCGCTACGTACCGACCGAGAATATCGTTCAGGATATCCCATTTTCATGTATGTGCTGGCATGGCCAAAGTGGCACACGAGTACGACAGTCAGATGACGAGCTTATCTAGACCGTGCGCAGAGATCTTTACATCAGTCTGGTATACTTAAAATATGTATGCTAGTCGTTGTATGAAAATATATTGTTTGACCTTTCGTCGCTCCGTTCATAAATATATGTTTTTTTTTTTACTTTTCACGGTCGTCGATCCACCTCTAACAAGATATGGCTACTAGCTGTGACTGACTTTTTTTTACTGAAAGTTGTTACTAGCTTTTCAGCTTTTAAGATCTGATTTTTGGTTTTTTATATAATAACTTACTTTAAATATAGTATTTTTTAAAAAAAGATTCTAAGTTGATTGTAGTACACACTGTAGCGACTTTATTTATATCGGATAAAATCACATATGAGTTTCTATTACTCTATATTTTCCTTCACGAACAGTCAAAAATAACCAAAAATCATAAATCAAAACCAAAAGTAAGACCATATCTTCGATGCATACAAGCCGACCATTGCATAAGCAATGTGTGCATGTGATCGAGCATATATTTTTCTTTCTTGCAACAAAATATTGCTAGCTAGCTAGATGATTTCTGCACATGGGATAATAGATGAGTTATTGGGTCTGTTTGGCAACGGCTGCGGCTTATGGTTTTTGGCTGAAATTTTTGAATTTCGACTGTTTATGGTACAGATTACGAAGATAAATACTCACTTGCGATTTCGGATGGTACATATGTTGGTCTTTTAACGTGTACATCGTTTAACTTGTAGACCTCATCTTGAGAAAATATTCCATTTGAAAGTTAGATACTGTAGCAAAAGCCAAAAGCCGCTAGCTTCAGAGGAAAAGAACATGCCCATTTTTTGCCGTGGCTTATGGCTTATGGTCTTTACTCTAAGCTTTAGCATTTGTGTAAATGAATTTAACGCTGATAAGTCGCTTTAAAAAAATTGTTTTGATAAACCGTTTCGAAATGATAATAGATCATCTTTTCTATTTATTTATTTAAAAAAAAATTAAACTATAAACTGTAAGCTGAAAAGAGCTCGACCAAAAAAAATATCATGAGCCTCGCCAGGTGCCATTTTGCCACCATCTGGTGGCCTGGTGCGGAGAAGATCCATGCACAGTCCCCGGCTGCATCTGAGCCTTTTCTTTAGCAAGCCGAGATAGTCCGATGCACTAAGCTATGCTCCTGGCTTTCAAGATAAGAACGCCATGCAAAAAGGCCGGAGGCAGGGGGCGGCCCCATCGGCACGACGTACGGCCGGCCGGCAAAACTAAAGCGACAAGACAGTGGCGCCATTTGAGCTCTAGCTGCCGGCGTGACACACGTAAAGGAAAGGAAGATTCAGCAGTGCGCAGTGGCACTCCCTGGTCGATTCACGAGCGAGCGCCAAAAAGGAGATGGAAAATAAAGTTGCAACATTGCATGAAGCTCTCAGTACGCATATGCGTAGGTCAGATAGCGGAGATCAGATTACTTTAATAGAATTATTATTTTAGCTTTTTACTTAACTAGTTATGAAAAACTAATAAGATCAAACGTACAGTAAAAACATGGACAAAATAAAAACCAACAAGTTAAGAGAACAGAAAAAGCAGCAAGCGGCCAAAACCCCACTAGGCCGGTCCGACCGGGCTGAGCAGTCTGATCACTAGTCTACAGCCGGTCAAACCGTAGGTCTGTGGTCAGCTTAACCGGTCTCCTGTTTTCAGACAAAAAGGACCTCTCAGATCAAAACTCAAATTTCAAGTACTTGTTCATATTTTATCCAAATATCCCAAAATTTTGCATGAGATTTGTTCGGGATATTAGGAACTAAAACGATTAAGAATCATAAGGTTCTTGAACTCAGGTTAACTAATTTGAAGAAAAACAAATATGGGTCTCAAGAACATCCAAACTCCTAAAAATCTAAATTAGTTCTTGCTCGAGAAGTTTGGGGGCCACCTCCAATGAATTCATGAACAATAGACTGTATAAATCTACTTCCCAATTGTCCACCCCCAAGGTATGATGCCTGCAACTCTGGTCATGCGAAGGAGCTCTGGCCTTGGACACCTGGTGTGCCTCAAACCCGGTGGAGCTCTTGCCTTTAACACATTGTGTGCCAGCAAACCTGAAAGAGCTCTGTCCTGCGTACGCTGCAAACCTTGGGTGCTATGGTCCGACCCTGGCGTGTTGTACCGCTCTCTAGCAGGAGCTTGGAGGCTCGTATCCGCATCAGTGGACGTAAACTGATTGTCACCCCCACGATCACCTGAAGGCTGCAAGATGGAACGATGTTAGTCAAAATAAATACTTCAGACGTAAATTGAGAATCTCATACCTTTCGGATGTGCAATGCAGATGACGGTAGAAGTGATGTATCTCGACAGGCCTACGGTGGCAGAACAACATGACGTTAGCGGAACATAAGGCATAACCAAAAAAACATAATGTAGATTTGTACATAACTTACATCTCCGTGATCTGGCCCGTGGATGACCGATGGGTAGCGCGACTTATTTTTTGACATGATTTTATAAAATATAAAATTCTGAAAAAATTACACAATCAAGTCGACTATGTAATGATCATTAAAAAAATTCATAATTTTGGAGCTCGTTTTCTATATTAAAAAATTTCTACAATCAGTATAATTATATGATTTTACGAGTAAAATTCAGAATGGATAAAATTATGAAAAAAATAATAATCAAGTACACTGTGTCGGAATACTTCACAAATACTTTTATAAGTTTTTAGGGCTTATTTACTATATTTAAAAATTCATATAAACAGTACACCTAAATAAATCCGTTAATTAAAAATAAATTAACATGGCTAGTTATGATAAACAGGGACCACCGCACGGTGGCTGTGCGGGAGCGGGCAGCACCGCGGTGGCCGTGTAGACTTTGATGTCAAATCTATAATTTTTTTCGTGATGGACGTTACTTCTGTAATTGAATAGCGCTAAATCGGCCGTGCGCCATGATTGGGCGGGCCACCTTTTTCACGTCACTTCGCTTAAATCGGCCGTTACTTCTGTAATTGATTAGCGCTAAATCTTAGGCTCCGTGAGGTCTAAGACATGAACTTAAGATGGGCCATAATTTTTTCAATATTATGTTATGCAGGTAGTGAACTCAATGCCTTGTAGTTTTCATATCATATTTAAGCTATATGCACCCATCAGTCTATTTAAAAGGTTAAGCTAATGAATAAAAACAGATATTGTACTTTAATAATCTAAACATGGTTGCTCCACTGCAACTCAACAAGGATGTGTACATAAGCTTCTAGATCGAGACATCAGATTGGCGCGCATCAAAACGACGAGATGTTCTTCAGAGTCCAAAGTAAGATCGAGCACTACACCAGGGAAAATCTCTCTCGTCGAAGCATGAGTAGATTTTTTTTTATCAGAAAAGCGTGAGTAGATTGCCCACGTTTCATAAACAGGGTGCGCTGAGGCTAGGAGCATCGAACATGAGACGTTTTTTTCCCTAACTGTGCTGCATACCCATCCAGTTCTACAGTCGTACGTGTACAAACGGGGATCACAAGGCAGGCAGGAAAAGGAGCAAGGTCAGATCACATCCATGGCGTCCAAATCGCTCCTGGCCGTGGGGGGACGCCCCTCTGTCGGCCGGCAAACTAATTGCAGCTACATACGTAGCTATAGCAGGCCGGCCGTGCTGCGGGCAGCCACTTGTCTTGGCGAGCTGGAGAGCAATCCAGAGAGATCTCCCTGGCCTGGTCTGATGAGCAGCCTTTCTTGTTCCCGAACTACTACTGCTCGACTTGGTACGAGCTGTACAACGAATCATCAATCGCACAGAGCACTGTGTCACTTTTTGCTGTCTCTCTCTGTGCGCTCCAATGCTCCAACAGCATGGAATCAACAGCGTCGGTCAGCTTTCTTGGGTGGTCGACTGTACCAGTGGATGAACGATGCTTTCCTGGTGGCATGATGCTTTCCTGGTGGCACATCGCAGCTAGTTTCTCTGCAGCGCATGTTGTCTCCCTCCCTGCCCTAGATCTACCTCTCCTGCTCTCCACCGGCGTCACTTGCTCCGTCTCCGTCGTTGAGCTGCCCCCCTTCCTCCTCTGCGTGCCTTCCGATCGAATAGATCCGTTCTTCCATTCGCGTGTCCCAAACACGTGCCATATCTCTTCTCCCGATTCCCTCGTGGCGGTCGTCATCTCAGTCCCCCCTAGATCTACCCCTGCTGCTCTCCACCGGCGTCGCTTGCTCCACCTCCACCGGTCGACCTCTTCCTCCTTCCTCCTCCACGTGCCTTCCGGTTTCCGTTGGAGGTTCTCGAGAAGACCTTACTCTGCCTCCGTCGGTCGACCTCCTCCCTATTCACGTGTCTGATTCCCTTGCATCGGTTGTTGTCTCAGTCCCTCCTCCAAATCTACTCCTCTCGACAAAACTTTGCTCCGCCTCTACCGATCGAACTACTCTCCATTCCTCCTCCGCGTGTCTTCCGGTTTCCATTGGAGGTTCTCCGACGTGGACTTCGACCATAGCACCTTCATCCATGGCTTCGACAACGACCACAACGTTAACTACAAACACGGCCTCCTTTAACCACGTTCTCGACCTCGACCACGACCCCCTTCGACCACGTCGCCGACCTTGAGCATGACCCCCTTCGACCACGACTTCCACTTGGACCACGGCTTCTTCAACTTCGACCAGGTCTTTCAACCACGACCCTTTGACTATGGCATCGATTTCGACCATGGCATCGACGTCGACCACGACATCAACTTCGACTATAGCCCTTCGACCACGACCATGGCCTCGACCTCGCCTACGTCGACTTTATCCACGGAGTTGACTTAGACTATAGCTCCCTTCGACCATGGCCTCCACCTCGACCACGGACCACGACCTTGGCGTCGACCATCGACCACGGCCCCCATCGACCGCGCCCTCGACCTCGACCATGCCCCCCTTCGACCACGCTCTCGACCTCGACCTTGGCCCTTTCGACCACGACTTCCACTTTGACCATAGATTCGACTTTGATCCGGTCCTTCGACCACGGCCTTCGACTACAACATTGAATTCGACCACGGCATCAACGTCGACCACAACCCTTCAACCATGGACCTTCGACCACGGCTTTTAGACAGAGTATCTTTTTAAGATAGGGTCTACTAGTTAATTGTAGTACATACTGAACCGACTTCATTTATATCGGCAAAAACCACACGTGAGTTTCTGTTATTTTATAATATCTCACACGAATAGCCCAAAAGCCACAAGCCGCAACAAAAAAAAAACAGGCCCATAGCGGTAAATTGCTGTTGGGCTGTAGTGGCTTAGTTGGCTGGACCAAACCTCCTCCCACGGAGCTGAAACAGAGAAGTGACGAATATCGGTGATATATTGGGCATAGTGCCACACGATATATCACCGATAAACATGCTAAATTGCCAAAAAATGCCAGTTGTGATATCTTGGTGAAATTTTTGTGTCGGACCTAATTTTGATGATATAAATCCATATCGCCACTATTTGCAACCTTGGGAGAAACATAAAAAACTACCGTATTCTGTCGAGAACTTGAAGCTCAATTAAGAAGAATAGAGATAATAGCCTTCTTTTTAGCTTATAGTTTATGACTTATAGATTTTCTCAAATAAATAAATGAAACAATTTTTTCGTTGTCTTTTCGAAATGGCTTACTTATCGGTATTCGGTTCATTTATATAAGCACTTGAGTTAAAACTAAAAATTATTAATTATAACTATAAAACATCAGTTATGGATAAGAAGAACCTACTCAAGAATGACAACCGCTTTGATCCAGAGGGACTACAAATAGTGCAGGTACTACTTAGAGGACGTTAGACTATAATTAAGGTGCCGCTCGGTTGGATTAAAATAAGTTGACTTATGGTTGAAATTGCATGTAGCTGACTGAAATTATACTATACCTGATAGTGGCTTACTTGGCGTAACTAAATTTAAAAATAGAAAAAATAGATTAGCCTATTACGGATAACGCAAACGAATACGGGAAAAAAGAATTAGAAAAAAGGTAAAGAACAAAGATGTTAGACAAGGACAACATTTAAAAGTAATAAAAAATAAATCAGAAATCAAAGGTTTACGTCGAAATGAGTGAGACCTAAATTAGAGGCTACTCAGTCCCTAGGCAAAATATCTCTTCCTAGGCAAAATATCGTCCTGGATTTTGGCGGCCACTTCATGGGACGAGCGCATCTCTCCTCGGAAGATCCGCAGGTTGCCCTCCTTCCAAATATTCCACGTTATGTAGACAGCTGTCCCGTTGAAGCCTATGCATGAGTTCTTTTGAAGACTATAACAGATGATTTAGTAGTTTATAGCTGTAATTGATAACTTTTAATTTTAACATAAATTATTTAAAAAAATTACTCCGATAAATCACTCAAAAACGATGAAAAAGATATCTTATTTATTTATTTAAAAAATTATAAATCATAAACTATAAGCATAAAAAAATGTGTCCCTCTTTTGATCTTTAATTGGGTGTGATCTCATACACGTGTTCACAATCAACAATGTTAGCAAAGAAATCGCTTCCAAGGGATGTTGAGCTCCACAAACTATCCGAAGGTCCTGTCCTTTTTCAATTTTTTACTTTTATTTTTTACTTTTTTTATAGTAATTAGATTTTAAACGAAATATTTTTTAAGATAGAGTCTACTAGTTAATTATAGTACATATTGTACCGATTCATTTATATCGGCAAAAATCGTACATGAGTTTCTGTTACTTTGTAATCTCTCGTACGAACAGCTCAAAAGCCACAAATCACAGCCAAGTAAGATTCGTAAGATTCGTTTTCCTTGTATATAAGGGATAATTGACTATTTATTATTATGAAAGATGTGTATTTGTATAATAGTACTCTACAACGTAATAGCTTCTTTTGCACTCTAAAGGACAGTAATTCATACTTTGCCATTTTTACATTATTTTAATAATTTTAATCTCGCAAACCCATCTGAAATGTCTATCTTGCCCTTGCTATCTCCCTTCCAATCCTCCATCGTCTTCTTCGGTAGCCGTTCATGCTCCTCTAACTTAGGCAGTCAAGTACCTAGCAGCTGCAGTAGCTCAACAATGGCAGCAGCAAGCATCCTTCCTCCTAGCCCGCCTTCGTCCCGCCAATCCCACCCTTCCGCACGCCATGGACTCCTCCTGCCCTTCCGGTCCCCCGCCATCATCGACCTCTCCTCTCCTCTATAAACTTCGTCACTGCACTAGCCGCCTTTGCCGCTGCATGTCCTTCAGTCCTTCATCCCTGTCACGCTCCGCTTGGCCCTCCTCCCTGTTCTCTGCGGTCACCGTCACCACAGCCAGCTCCCCGCCCGGGCAGATCCACTGCGAGCTATGCTGCGGACAACGAGATGGCCACTTCGAGCGACCATGGCCGCCGCTCGTGAGATCGCTCGATGTCGACCGTCGCTGTCTTAGTCCCCCTCCTCGGTAGCCGGATTTGAATGGGGAGGTCGCCAGATTTGGTTGAATGGAGAGAAGAGGATGAAGGAGAGGAGATCGCAAGGGAAAGCGAGATGTTTTACGTAGGGTTTTGGTGAAAATCATTAAAATAATTTGAAAGCGGCAAAGTACAAACCTACCATCCTTTCGAGTGACAAAGAATCTATTATATCCTCTAGTGTGGCATTATATACGATGGCAAGTTATTAATTATCCCTAACTATATCCTTAAAGAGTGGCAAAGAATCTATTATATTCTGTAGCGTGGCATTATATGGGATGGCAAATAATTAATTAACCCATAACTATACGAGAAGGTACGGTATAGGAAAAAAATTGATGACGTAAACCCTATGTAGGTCTCATCCACGCCAGCAGTTTGTGCTCACTCGATCAGCCACATGCTTTGGGTGAACGTACTCTGCTAACTAGCGTTATTTGCATCTCTTGTCTCGTAGGCTAGACTAGCCATGGTCAGGAAACTTGATCATGGCTAGTCTGGGTGGCTGCCTGTTTGGAACTGACAAGGAGTTCTATGGAGTAGGTGGGTGACAAGCTTTAGGGCTTAATCCTACACAAAATGAAGGATTAGTGCATGGATTGCCCCGCTCGGTTGGGCTGAAAAGCTGTGGCTTATGGCTGAAATTGCACTGTAACGGTTGAAATTTTACTGTAGCTGAAAGTGGCTTATTTGGCGTAATTATATTTAAAAAAAATTAAAAATAGAAAAAATATGCTAGTCCATAACGGACAACGCAAACGAATACGGCAAAAAAAGAACCAGCAAAAAAGCTAATACATTATGTTTATGACTTGTTGAGGTAGCATTATATTTTTCTTGCGAGGATGTCGAAGTGGTATTTTAAGCACCCGGATATGTGAAAGAATTTCTGCCATGCAACCGGGGCCTAGAAGGGGAGAAAACATTACACATGATATGTGTCCCGTGGCCCATGGCAACCGATGGTTGCCTCCTTTTGCTCAACATTGCTCCAGGCAAGATCACATCAAAGGCTTTGGACGGTAGCGCAGGTGTCCGCTGAGTAGTACAATGCGATGTGTTGATCACCATTTCTCTCCATGCTCCATGGAAGAGGACGTCCGAAAAGTCGATGCAGACGTTCACTCTGATGGAAGGGTGTAACAGCAACACTAGGCAACGCCTCCCAACTAGCGTGATTCAGCTCCCGTCCGAGCTGCGGAGGTTATCCAACAAAAACTTTTGCTAGCATACGTGCATGTGTCTTACACAACAGCGTCTTATCTTGAGATGTGATCTCAAACATAGATAGTAGTAACTCAGGAAAAGGAAATGGAAATTGGGAGTGCGAAATGAAATTTCAGTACGATATTACCAAACAGAACTCAGCCAGCAATCGCAACATTATTATGCGCTATTCCTGAAAAGAAAAACAGTTGCATCAGATTTTGTCATGGAGGTTAACAACTAAGTCATGCGCATCGTCTAGAAGCCTCCAGACGTCTAGCTGCCCAGCCATGCTATTGCACTCCCGCAATATCTCATCCATACTGCTATACCTCTCGATTATTAGCTTCCTCCTCTGCAGGACACAGGCCGCAATAGCATAGAGCAACAAGTCGTCAGTTGGAGGAGCGTGCAGCCTTATCCTTCCCCACGTGGACATTCCAATCCCAGCTCGAATGGCCGCCTGATCGGCCCACATGACCTCCCACAAACACACAGTCTGCTCAAAAGTGAGCTCCCTCCTGAAGAGAACCACCACCATTCTGTACACAAAGCAGCAGTCCTCAGCCTGCAGTTTCTGCAGGTGTCTGTAAAGGTGTGAATCCTTGCGCTTGATAATCTGGGAGACAATCTTCAACTGTCTTCTTATTCCAATTTCATCAAGCCTAAAGTTGTGCCTCGCTTTCCGCATGAAACCAACGAAGCACCAAAATGCTTCATGATCTTCCTCCATCACCGCAATTATAGGTGACAAGAGATCACTCATACCTTGGCAGTAGCCGATCTCTGGATCATAGAAAGCATAGGCCTCAAGCAATGCAACTAACCGGGCAGCATGATAAATCATGTAAGGTTCTAAATGGTCATAATCTTTCAACCCAACAGATATTGCGCACTGAAGTGCTTTCTCCTTAGAGACGTCAGCTTGGTTATGGGAGAATAAAGTCCATTCTGTGTTTGCCCGGATAGCATCTAAACGTATAATACGTTGCCATGTCGCATAATCCTCTGCAGTTTTGTTAGATCTAAAGAAGTCTGACTTGGATGAGTTACTCCTGACAAATTTAGGATCTGGATCACAGTTCTCTTCCATACTGGCAGAGACAGACATCCTGTCAGGGACCTCTTCATCGGAAGACTCAGAGGATTCTGACTCTGCCATACATGGATCTACATAAGTTAATTCACTCGTATCTTCATCCATGCATTCCACAACAGCACAGTCAGCATTTTCTGGTCGGTTTGCCTTGCTGCCTAAGGACTTCAATTCCTTGGGTGATACATAAACCCTTGCACCATCTTCCAAATAAGGTGACTCTGATCCTTCGGCACCACCGGAATACTCCTCAATAATGACTTCATTTACAACCTTCAGCCCAATTCCCTTGTTACAATTCACAATTTGATGGCACTTACGCCTCAGCTTTTCATACTCATTCCTGCACCAGAAGATATGCCAATTCATTTGTCAATAAATTAAGCAGTATCATGAATGATGTCATTGTCCCAGTACCACCCTTTCTGATAATTGGAATCGCAAAGTGTTCTCATATTAGTCATAGAAGTTGGAAGGTCCATCCAGCTATTATGTGTTAGTTATTTACTCTTGCTTCGTGGTATGTCAGGTAAGTCATATTCAATGCATGCCAGGCGAGCTAACAGCTAAGGCCCTATTTGGAACATAGGAATTTCACAAGAAACAGTTCAATTCTAGCAGGAAACGGGAAAAATTCCTGTGTTCCAAATGGCGTATAAATGTAGAAAGCAAAGGACAATGGAAGACAAGGAATGGAGTTATGAAAACGTTACCTTTTCTTTATCTTGATGGTATTCCTTTCCTCTTCAGAACTATTCAAATCATAGCTGCATATGGCAAGAAATTTTTTTCATTATCTGGATTTGGTGCAGCAACTCTATTAAATAAGAAATATACTTATTGAAAGCTAAAAAAGGACAATAAAATAGTACACTGTTAAACCTTACTATACCAAAGAAATGAAAAGTATCGAATGTTAAACTACTTCAGACTTAGCTAACTTTGGAGGGCTAAAAGGAATTGTTTTTGGCATGTTTCTGGTGATCCTGGGCTCCTGGCTGCCTAAACCCCAAACTCGACTTGGTTGGAACTTGGAAATTTGGTTGGCAGCCTAAGCTAGAAATTCTTCTAAATAATTTTTAAAAGAGTGCTATAAATTCTACTGGATTTGGTGAAGCAACTCTATTAAATAAGAAATATACTTATCGAAAGCTAAAAAAGGACAATAAATACTACACGGTTAAACCTTACTATACCAAAGAAATGAAAAGTATTGAATGTTAAACTACTTCAGACCTAGCTAACTTTTGGAGGGCTAAAAGCAATTGCTTTTGGCATGTTCTAGTGATCCTGGGCTCCTGGCTGCCTAAGCGCCAAACTCAACTTGGTGGTTGGCAGCCTAAGCTATAAATTCTTCTAAATATTTTTTAAAAGAGTGTTATGCATTTTCATGAAAGAGCAATATGAAAAGTGGTCCCAGGAAACTCAGGGAACCAAAACCAGCTTGAAGTTTTCTCATACATGGTATGGTATCAAATTTCATCTATGTTTACAGGCAAAGTTTATCATGTAAAAACCCATTATGAGCTATGCCAGAGGGTGCAGATTGTCTCTATTTTTTAATCAGCATTGGTGCCTTATTACAATATCTACTATGTCATCAATGTCGCTCGTGATTTGTTCAGTGTAATAGTACAAGACATGTAGAGGATGGATCAGCACACCATCAAGGAGAGACTAGAGTGGATTGTAAGTACCTTCTCATCCCCAAAAGCTAGCTTGTGAGGTGAGAGACTTCAGGTCCCTTGCTCTTCCGCAACTAATGTATGACTATTCCAACAATCTCCTAATTCATATATTGGTGTCCCTCAGCCGTTCACCGCCTCCTTCACTATACACCGGCAGTCTCTCTTGGGTGTTTGTCAAATTACTCATCAGGGGGTGGGGTGAGACCATGTGGAGATCACTCCATATGTATGATGAGTGTTTAACTTTGTTATACAAATGTTGTCGATGTTTTAGTTTGGTTTTGGGAGTTTGCAATTTAGTTTGATTGGCTATTTTATTGATAAACAAAACCACGGTTCTTTGAATGTTCACATCATTGTTTTGTTTAGCAACTCAAGAAAACACATAGGGAGACAAAGTAAGAAGAAGCAATTTACATTGATGACCTAAGAAGCACCGATACGCCTGAGAACCGTCGTTCCCGAATGCGATACGTATCCGATACAGTATCAGGAAGTATCGGCTAAAATTAATTTTCGAAATAAATAAAATTAATCGCGATACTCCGTCGATACTTCCTGATACTTGTTGGCCCAAAACCATTCAAACAAAAGCTCATTACTAGCCCGGTCCAATTGTAACACCAGCAAAACCCTATCTATCTGACTGCCCCTATCCACTCACTCGCTAGCCGCGCCTCTCCACTTACTCGGCAGCCCTTCTCCGTGGCCTTGCTCGCCTTGCCGCAACCCTCACCGCCCTGCTCGCCGCCTTGCCGGCCGCCCTTTCCTCGGCCCTACTTGCTCCTTGCCGGCCACCCCTCTCCCTAGCCCTGCTCACCCCTCGCCGGTTGCCCCTCTCCCTGGCTCGCCCCTCACCGGGTGGCTATGGATCTCGCAGTTCAACCACCGGACTCTAGATCTCCATGTTGCTCACCACCCCCTGGATCGCCTCGATCCTACTGCTCGATTACCACCCGCTGTCCCCTGGATCTCCAGCGTCGCGGTCCCGCCATTCAGCCGCCGGCATGCCGTCTTGGCAAGTGGAGGAACCCGCCGTTCAGCTGCGGTCCCGCCTTCTCCCTTCTCTAGCGTCGAGGCCAGTCATACTTCTGATTAGGGATGGCAAGTGGAAGTACTCCAATAGATGTGCATGCTAGCATTGGTAGTAGTGTCAATTCCTCTACTGTTGGTGGTAGGACTAGTGGAGAGAATGATAACCATAGATTTCCCCTATGGAATCATGTTCAAAAAATTGAGAACCAGTGGTTGTCTTAGAGGAAATGCAAAATCAGAATGCCGATATTGTGGTCACATTATATCTGGGAGCTATTCTAGAGTGAAAGCACATCTATTGAAGATTTCAAGCCAATGTGTTAAGATCTGTCATAAGGTGACAGTGCCTATCCTCGAGCAACTTCGCAATAAAGTTACTGCAGCTGATGTAGCCGTTACAATGAGCACCCTAGGAGTGATCCCATGCTAGTGAGCTCTCAAGTATCCCTTTCCGGAGCCACAACATTGACATCAAAGAGAAGAAAGTAGCAGACATGGATTGTAGAAAGTTTTCACGTCAAATTTCGCTAGATGACTGATGCTCTTATTGGTCTCGACTGCATAAGCAGGTATGATGTAAAACGCATGATGGACTCATTTTTCACTTCATAGCACCAGGAAATTTTTGTTGAAGCATGATATTATTGTTCCAAGCTGAGTGTGAAGAGCTTGCTCAACATGCCAAAACTTTAAAGGTAGAAAATTCTTCTCTTAGAGCTGAGCTTGAACGGGTTAAAAAGGAGTACAAGGAACTACTTTCACAGAATGCTTCCCTCAAGGTGGCTAAGCACATGTAGTTCCTGACCATTTATTTTCTTCATATTAACTGTAGATGTTTATATTTTGTGAATTAGGATTCATGAACAATGTCAATTATCCAATCCATAACTGAAAGTAGCGAGTGGGGGAGGCAAGGAATATATAACATTCATCAAGGTAATATCAGTTTCTCGCTCTCTCTTAGCCTCTCTACATTTTTTAATTTTTAAATACATATATACTTGCCGTATCGACGTATCCTTATTTTTGCAAAATATTGTATCATGTATCGGGGTATCCTAGTTGATGAGTACTCAAAAAGAAACATTTATGAAATTACAGGAAAAACCTTCAATTTGATGCTTACTACTGAAATTTTCACAGTATTTACAAGCCTACAACTTTGAACTCTGTTAACAAGATGACTGTTTATGCAATAAACTGAATGTATAAAACTAAAGAGATCAGGTATCTTACACTCCAAGTAGAAAGGGCCAAACCTCAGCCCTGATGCCCGGTTCAATTCCCTGGAGATAGTGACAGAATTAATTCACTTTAACATTCTTTGCAGTGGACTAAGATGCGGAACATTTCATTGCAGCAGAAATGTGCGTAGCTAATAATCGCATATGTATGTCAGCCATCCATTGCAAACAAGATCTGGATAATAACAAGACTTACCCCACTGCGAACTTTCTTTAGAAATTTTTTTCCTCCATCACGAAGCTTCCCATTTGCTGAAAATAACCGGTTCCAGTGTTGACAAGAAAGTGCTCGTTTTATTTTCCTTCGAGACCATGGAGATTTAATTCCACCTCTGGAAATAGATAAAATGCCAAACATATAAAATGTGGTAAGAATAAATCGCAGTTGGGTGATGACGTTATGTTCTGCATTATTGCACCTTAGCAAAACTACAATTGAGCATTACATTCGCACTACGACTTTCCTTCTACAGCCAATTTAGTACTACAGGCAATGTAGTACTACTTTATGTCTTTATGGGTTGCCACAAACATTAACCTACATACATAATGTAGTCTAATCTCTCCACGAACCACTAGCACAAACGCTCAGGGCGCCCAATTCATGACATCAGGAAACAACTAATCCATATCATGAGATGAACTAATCCATGAGATCATGACACAGTTTTGTGGGACGTAATTTTGAACTCTACCGCTGCCACTAAACGAGATCAAAACACCCTAAATTGCATACCCAAACTATTTAAAGATGGGACATTTCTATACCAAATTGATCGAACAACGGATTCACTTTTCACAGAACTAGCACGATACGGTGAGCTATGTCTTCCTGCCTACTACCATGTAGTATGAACTGCTAAGTCTTATCTAGATCAAAACGTATTTTAAAAAAAACACCTTTCTCTGAGCACTTAAACAAAAGAAAAAAAAAGTAAGCTTTTTTTTTACTCTAGAGCACCCTATGTGGCAATACTAACACCGACGAAACCACCAATTCGGTCAAAACACAAACAAGAAGCATAATTTTGTGCATGGTTACTCGCACAATCAGCTAAAACGACCAAAAGCTATGGAACAAATGTCCCCCATTTAAGCGACTCCGTTTCTGTACTAATCAGAATTCGGAACGGGAGAACTCACCGGTCCGAGTGCGGTGAGGACGACGCCTGCGAGGGCGAGGAGGAAGCTTCCGCCACCAACGCCGAATCTGAAGCCAAAGCCGGAGCCGCCGCGGCCGAATTCCCCGACGCCGCCATACAGGAGGACGAGGAGGCGACAAGGAGAAGGGACCGGAGGTGGATCCACGACGACGGCGGCAGGGAGGACGGCGCCCTCGGAGACGACGAAGACGAGGTGCTGGATCGCCGCAGGGCCTTCATCCGGCCCTCCTCCTGCCCCGCCTCCACCTACCACTTTTAACCACCAGCACCAGGCTCACTCCAGCTGCTCCCGCCTCAGGGCGGCGAGCTTCTCCATTCACGCCGCCGGAGAAGCACGCGAGCCTCGCCGCCGGCGCAGGGGGGCACACTGGTGGATGTGGAGCACTGCTCGTTGAATCGGTTCTCTCCGCAGAGAGCGAGAGGGGTGGGTGCCGGTTTTAAACAATCCGATACGGACACTGCCACGTGGGGGAAGAATGTGTGGGGCCCGCACGTCAGTGTGACCACACAGTACTCATATCGTATGGACCGACCACTCGAGCATCTCTCCTTTTTTTTATCTTTGGCGATGGAAAACCGGTTCTATCGGTTATAAATAGATTTATAATCGGAGATTTCTTTTTATGATTTACCGTTTCGGGGCTTTTTAATGAGATTTGGTTTGGTATCTCTTTTTTAAAAAAATAAAGATTTGGTTTGGTATCTGTCTGCTCCTTGTCTTACGAGCTATGCCTGTGGCAAGTCAGATTTGGTTTGGTATCTTATCTTCCTTCCTAGTGTAGGATAGTGCCCTATCTAATCTCTCTCTGTTTCGTTCAAACGCTGGTAATTACGATCGCACCATATAATTTCGACAGGTTTCTCTTTAGCTAATCAGATCGTCAAAGGACAAAATTATCAATGATCGATAGATCATATTCCTTCCTCGCAAAAAAGAAAAAGAAAATACTCCTACGGACACGACCAAAGACTGCAGTTCAGTGTATGTCAAGAGAATATATGAGAGTACGCTATGGCAAGAAGAAAGGAGGATGTAGTTGCATCTGCATAGCTCCATGGGTTTGGATAATTGGCTTGGACCCATCAGATCTCCTTTCCCTTTTAGCCAACACCTGCCCGGCAGAACAGAATGGCCTACTCGTATTCTTTTGGGAATGGAGAATGCAGATGTCCTTTTCGTGATTAGAACCACTCCATTCATCTTCGCGTTGCATTGTTCGCATCCTTCAGGAGTACACTACAGTTCTCGCACTCTTTTCAAGCGATTCCAGATACTACCAACAGTTCGTTACCTCGAACGATTCGGCCGTTTTGGCAGGGACAGAGCAGAGCACCGGGCAGAAATGCCAAGATACCAACGAACGGCCACGACGACGACACGGCCTCGTGCGCGGGACAGCGTGTTCCCCAGGCCAGAGACCGCGATGGAATTTTTATATGAGCAAAAGGCTCCGCTCGGCGCCGCTACGCGAATCATGAGCAGCAGTAGCACTAGCAAATGCCTTCAGAAACCGGGCCATATTCTTCTCCTCCATGTTCATGTGGCCTCTAGGAAGGGTCACATGAACATGGAGGAGACCTGAGATGTTAATAAGGTTCTCACATAGATTATCCTGCTCAGATTGGTGCGGTGGAGTGGGGCCTCGATGCCTCGGGCTTCTGCTCAGATTTGTTCCTGAATGCCTGTCCTCCAGGCTGTAGAAATTTAGGACCTGCAGCTTTGTTGCTGAAGCTGCAGAGTAACCAGAGCTGTTTTTAAGAGACAATGCAACAGGCAGTCACTCGTGGTCATGGATTGCTGACGCAGCGGGTAGGTTCAGAGAGTTACGACGGCCATATATGCCATGAGGTTTTGCATGACCAGGACATGCAGAAACGGCAGATGCAGCTGTCTCAGGTATCATGCCATCTAGCAGAAATTCTTCAGTGTCTCATAAGTGTTACTGCAGCCATACCTGTGCTCACACAATACCTGACGCATACCTGAGCCACGCACGAGACAATAACATGTCCATACAAAAAAAAAAAAAACTCGCCATGGAAATGCATGGTGCAATGGCTGAGGCCATACATTGAGGTCAAAGGATGGCAGGAATTTCATATGATTCAAGCATGACTCTGCTGCACACCCAGTATCTTGCCGGTCTAGTAAGGAAATCGCCAAACCAGTTATTTCACCAAATGCAGATAGTAAATGAGTACTCACAATAAGGATTTTTTTGCTGAAGTGCATGATTTTCCAAGTAGTACAATTTGTTAACAAATGCACATCGAAAATTTTAGTACCACCTGATTGAGCTGTACCTGCAGTTGAAACGTCGAGGAGCGAAAATACATCGTACCAGCCTACCAGGACAATTGTATTAAGGAAACATTCCATAATGCTGAACATGAATAACAGCCGCTCTCCAAAATTCCAGACATATAATTGCAATGGCATGTGTAAAGCAACCCAGGGAGTGCAAAACGGTACTGTTGAACGAAGGTACCTTAGTCTGAAAGGTGCGGATAAACCAACAGATCTGCAGCTTCTTAGATGAGTATCAAGGAAATAACACAAAACATCAAATACTAAATAACATTTTACAAGCACTGATCTAAATATCCAGAGAACAAAAATATCATAGAATGCAATTACCTGACCGAAACTGAAGTCTGAGACACATTTACGCTGCACAATATACTACCCAAAAAACACTCAAGACTTTCCAGAGAGGAGTAATGCAAGTACGAATCTACATGAAATCCCCCCCCCCCATCCCCCAATCTTTTATATGGCTGCGGCTTATGGTTTTGGACTGAAATTTTTTAATTTTAGCTGTTTGCGACAGAGATTACGGAAAAAGATACTCACTTGTGATTTGGCTGATATAGGTATTAGGTTTTTAACGTGTACTGCAATTAACTTGTAGACCCTGTCTTGAGAAAATAATCTGTTTGAATGTTAGGTACTATAGCAAAAACCAAAACCCACTTTTAGAAGCTGTTAAAGAATAGGCGCTTGAGATGGAACTTTCAAACTTACATAACAACGGGCTTCACATGCTCGATAACATTGACACTGCTGGCTTGTCAGTGAACCAAGTATAATGGTGGCCTGATGATTTATCTCTTCTGTTCAAATATGCATTATATTCACAAACAATCATTTACATTTGATTTATGAGTTATGTATGTTTCCCATGTCCTACATTGCTACTTTATATGGCCTTTTTATCTAGTGCTTGCCATATTGCACTTCTTTGCTCCTCCGTCTATCCTTCATTGTATCAGAATTCAATGTCTCAACCTTGAACATGATATCTGTTAAAATGTCATTTTTCTATTAGGTTCTTCGTATTAATATGATATACTTTGCTCTATCAGTTCTAAAGAATTATAGATAGCAGGGAAAATGCTATCGGTTTCTAAATTTTATCGGAAGGTAGCGACAGAACTAGTAACCGGCGGTTACCAGATTTTTTGGACGAAAATTTTGAATTGGAATTTGAATTTTTCAGATGCAAAAGAAAAAATTAAAAAAATGCAAATTTCCTTTATATTTGATGAAAATTAGATTAATCTGAAAATGGTTGCCCGGTTTAATTTTTTATCGGACCACACTGATAGCTAATGGTTTTCAACGAATTTTCGGTGATAGGTTTTTCCCTAATAGATAGTGGGTTTATGTTAGCAATTACCAGTCATGTGGAAATTGGAAATTACATGTGCAGAGTATATTTTTCTCAAATGATTCTCACTTATATTACTCACTTGGTCCCTGGTACATGATCATAATGGTGTTCTACTGTTCCTTTTGCTTTAAGCTAGTTCCCGATGGTGTGTTGGCACAACAGTTGCACCGATATGTTGTGACCTTTATGTCTGCTTCATCCGGATTTTGACTTTTAGTTAAAATTATACTGTAGTGGCTAAGTAAAACTGAGACTTATTTTGAGGTGTTCAATTTGGTTTATAGTTTATTGGGTTGTGGTGAGCTAATTTTTCAAACGTTGTTTGTGACACATTCACGATATGGTATATGCATTCGCTCCATGTATTTATAGAAGAGTAGAAGTTCATTACAAATATCGCCCACGCGCTGGCTATAACCACGCTGCTATTTCATGTCTATCAGTACGGAACCGCTTCCTGTCGAAGCGCTCGTCATTTGGAACTCTGAGGTTTTCCATCGTATATGATGATTTTCTACGGTTTCCCATTGCGTGATGATAAGCTAGCTTGGATCTTGTTCAGTTATTTGCTAGTGGAAAAATTTTGAGATTATTCTTATACAACCTTACAGACTGATGTAACTGCCAATCATGTATCTTGACAGACTATTCAATCCATGGTCTTATGTACCATTTTGTGTTGCTAATGTCTCTCGGTGAGACAGCAGCCACATTTTACGAAATCCATGGATCCTTGTGGCTTACCCTCCATCGAGTGTAAATAGGTCTAATTTGGTAAATGCGTCTGTTAATGAATATTAGTTGCTAATAGCTTTAGATTTCACATGATCAGCTACTGATGCTGCTGGAGAGGGCTGGGACTTGCCTAAATTCAATCCAACTTGTGTTTCAGGTTCCAGAAGTTAAATTCAATTCAACTTGCGTGATCGAATCAGCGCGGTCAGAGCCGACGTGGTCGAGATCTGTGTGATCGAAATCAGCGTGGTCGAACTGACATGGTTGAGACCTGCGTGATCGAAACCAATATGATCGAACTGACATGATTGATACAACGTGGTCAAAAATTGATATGGTCAAAGATCGACATGGTCGAAACCTTTGTGCTCGAAACCAGCATGGTCGGAGACATGTGTGATCGAACTAGACAACGTGGTCAGAGACCAGCGTAGTCAGAGACCTGTGTGGTCGAACCGGACAACGTGGTCAGAGACATGAGTGGTCGAACCATCCGACGTGGTCGAGAACCAGGGTAGTCGATGATCGATACTTCTGACCAGCTCTGTGTGAGCAGTCTGACCGGCTCTGTGTAAGCAATCCGATCAGCGAGCGGTACTACCGACTCTGTGTGAGCGGTACTTCCAAGTTGCGAAATTATTGGCTTTGTGTGAGCGGTACTTACAGAACATCCGGCTTGTGTAGTGGTACGTTTTTTCAGAGAGACACTTTCGTGGAGTCTTTTCGTTCCTAGTGAGATCAGTAGTTTCGCTCGAGTATAGCGATACTTCTGATGACCAGTAGTGCCGAACTTTAGCCGTCAGAACTACCGAATTTGCTGATAACAACTAGTTTTCTGACTGTTGCGAAGGGGAGCGGAAGTACCGGTCGTAAGCCGGTGGTACTTCTAGAAATCCTATTTTTTTTCAAGTGTTTTGCTTCTAACAGCTAGTTTTTGTTGTGTGGGTATATATACATTCCTTTGAGTTAGTGTGAGGTTCTCCTCTCAATTGTGTATGTGTTGCACCTTGTAAGCAAGGAAGAATGCTTTAGATTGCATATGTTGCATCTAGAGATAAATTGAGTATCCACTTGAGTTTGTGCATTTGTTGCACGTTGTGAGAGTCAAGCGAAGGCTTGACTTATTACTCTTGGAGTTTGCCGACTCCTAGACGATGTTGGAGGCGCCGTGCGTGGTGATCTTCTCAAGAAGCTTGTGAGAAAGCCCGACGAATTATGAGTGATGTGGTGCCCGCCATCTTCGGAGTGGAGGAAGAGCAACCTTAGTGAATTGAGGTGTTTTGGCTTCATTCGTGGAACCGATTTAATTCGTTTGGGCTAACCTCAACGTGGACTAGGGGAGACAAGCAAGTTTTTGAACACCACAGTAAAAAGCAACCGTGTTAATTGTGATTTATTTTCTTGTATTCAATTTACATTCAAGTAATTTATATTCATATAATTAAATTGATTGCTTGTCATCCTAGGATTGCAAACTTTGACATAGTCTTAGGGTGTTAGTGCACTTAGGTGGACTTAATTGATTTAGGTGTTATTTATGCTAAACCAATTTGAGTTAAGCTTCCGCATTATAAACTTAATTTTAGACAAATAGAATTTGATAATAATTGGTACTTAATTGAAAGAATTTTTAATCCGCATATTCACCCCCTCTATTCGGCCTCCTCGATCTTACACACAGGACAATTGCCACCGCTTCATCGACTATATAAAGGTTGACGTCTGAGAGGAGGGGGAGGAGAACATATTGGATCAGGAGATAGTCCTAGGAATTTTTGCATTATTCTCAGTTGTAAACATCTTTCTGAGCAATAGCTACACAAGTCGTAAGGTTATTGTTCTCTTAAGAGAAGGTTCGAACCTATATAAAAATTCATGTGTCTCTACTCTGCATATCCATATATCCGAGTCCTCTAGATCTTGGGAGTTAGTGTGCATGGAACATCAGTTCGCCTGCCAACTATACTGCCTCAGCAAAGTGTGGCCCCACATACACACGATCTACAGTTTAGGAAGGTCAATATGTATTTAATACATTCCTTACCTGGGTCACGGCTTGGTAACATGGAATAGGCAGTCTTTTTTTATTCTTGACTAAATCTACCCTTCACTATGAAATAATGAAAGGCTAGGATTATCCACCACTCCTATCCTCCAACCTTGAAGCAATCTACTTCACTGTCCTAGCTCATTTAATGATCCTTCAATTCATGGTCAGTCCAGAGATTACTCATCTAGTATGCAGGTTCTAATGAGCTCATGCAACTATAGATCATAATTGGAGAGACACTGATTCTACAAAAAGCAAGGAGTAGGAATGCCTGTCCCTCAAGTTATTGAAGGGGGAAAGGAGGTACTTCTCACTTCATGGGCAACTAGTCAACCACACATTGTACACAGCCAGAGGCAAAAGGAGAAATACATTATCTTATATTAACCTAGCATATTTTGATAGATGCGCAAGGAACAGCAAAGTTTTAATATTACTAAACATGGCTAACAGCAAGCTAGCGAGTGTTTAGAAGAGTTAACATTTCACAGCATAACGAACCCATATTGTCTGGGACAAGCCACGAGACAATAAAATACAGTATACCATAAATACTATGGCAGCAGATACAGTATGAGTAACAAATCCGAAGTTCCACTTCTAACATACGGTACGACAATCTAATTAAGGAGACTGAATATCGATTATTGCATCATCCTTTTCACGCTTTCGCAACATGAGCTGACGAACCCTACAAGGAAGCCACCGGCAGAGATTTCGGTGCGATACAGAAGCGTTACGCCACAGAAGTTTGATCGCTCGTTTAAACGATAGGTTCAGCAACCACCTGAAAACAAGACCCACGCGACTTAACGCCTACCACGAGGCCCGCCAGCTGACCTTGGGCCAGGAAAGCGTGAGAATTGCAGCCGCAAATGGGCTGAGTCACGATCGTGTTCGTCAAACTTATAACCTGCAAAACGAATTGTGATGGTTTATTTTTTTCATGTCGTCTTGTGAACAAGAGATCAAACCTCAAACGTTCACCCTAAGGTACCGAGGATGGAGGTGCAAGTAATCCAGTGCATAGGGAAAAATCGATACAGCAAAATTTAAAAGCTGAAAGAATGGATTGACACGGCGGCAAGGGAAGTTCAAATCGCTGATTATTCGGAAATGTTATGGTTGGTCAACGACTTTCCCAACTAAATAGTAAATCTTAGCACCAAACTAATAAGTAACCTTACATTTTACTCATTATGAAGTTTCACAGAGCAATTAGGACATATTAGAAAAAATGCCCTTACAAACATGTAGTAGATGAGCAAGTGTTGTGTGGTAGTGTTTGCTGTGCAGTGCAAAAAGGTAGGTTTTACACTATTAATCCCAGTTAACTGTCAACTGATTGCTGTCCCTAAAGCATGACCTAACTTACTGATCTATGATGCAGGCAATGCACAAAGAAAGTACAATTGACATAAAGTAAAATGAATAAACCAAAGAAGATAAATGAATTTAACGACCAATTCACAAGCAAGCTTGATGAGAAACTAGAGGGGAATGCAAAGATATATAAGTCAACAAGAAAATACATGACAACTGTACGCTATCAAGTTAACAGACAGATCATCTGTACAACTACATAATCCATAGCTACATATATAAGTATGTTCACCTTGCAAAGCTTCATGAGCGATAGTAGCTTGCCCAGGGTTGTCAAAATCAACGAAACACAAGACATGAGGATCTCCACCAGGCTGCAGAAAATTTGACAGATTAGATAGATTAGATACATCATTATTAGGACAGTGAGTTTCTATTAGCAAAAAGCATATTTAACATACATGTCTCGACTCCTTGTTGACAAGCCTCACTTCACGAAAACCTACAAAAGGGCGGAATATATCTGCAGAAGGAAAAGGTTAAGGAGCAAAAGCATATATAGAGTGAAAATATGGGATATATACTCTGTTGATACTTCGAATCGAACAAGCAGCTCATTGGGCATATAAACCAAATGGAATGGAATTAGATGATCAAGATGAAGGGTGCAAAAAAAATGATCATCACTAAACCAATAAGAATGGAATTAGACAATCCAGATGACGGGTGAAAAAAAAGAGTATCATAAATCTCTCAATGAAAGTAGAATTTGTTATCCATTTTCATGTAATGTTGATTTCCAATTGAGCAGTTGAAACAACCCAAAAGGTGCTGATTGTTTGGACAGCTGGGGTGTCACAAAAAGATGAAAGAGAATACTTATAGAACTATTTAACACCTGAAATAGCAAATAAGTCACAAAGGGCTGGGTATTGGAATTAACAAAGCTAGATAGGAACATTGAGAAATGAAGTTTAGCATAGAATGTTAGTAACATGCTATAGAAGGATACGTGAAACCTCCCTACGTGTGCAGTTTGCTGGTAGGCCTTCAATGTACAAAGTGTTGGATGCATCTGGTGGGAGAGGAGGCTCAGGCCTTGCACCATACCCCATGACTCTGCTGTCCATACCAACGAGACCCATCATACGGTGATCGTCAACAGGATAAACACCCATCCCGCTAACAACTGCCCTATTGGTTTCATTGGCCCCAACAGAAGACATCTAGAAGCACAGCGCACAGAATAAAGTTAATCACCATGTGCTTAGAAAACTAACGCCAATTTTATATTAAGATACTTGAATTTATACCCCATTGTGTAAGTAGCGGTCATAAGATGCTCCAATTGCTTCATTTTCTCTAAGTGAATGGTAACCTGCCCTGTCAGTCTCATGCGGATAATATCCAGTCATCTCTTGTCCTGCAGGCACATCTGCAAAAAAAAAAAAGGTACATAAATCCCACTAGCCAACAATCTCATTAAATAATATATAATCAATTCAGCATCAAGTTCAGAATCTTTCATTAGATAAACAAGTCATAACAAAAGGACATAACTACAAGGAAAAAAGAGACAATAAATGTATATAACAGATGCAGAACAAACACTAATGACACCCAATTGCGTGCATACTTATTGACGGACAGAACAACTTCACAAAAGCCTATTCCTGTAATGGAAACTCCAGGTATTCTTCCCAAGCTGGCAACACTAGTGATTAGCCATCACTGCTCCACAGGCACCGCATTTTAATACAAACTATGGAAGTTCAATGGATTGAAAGCCAATCCATCAACAGCAAAAGGCCTCTAACCAAGCTTGAGCTAGCAGAGTGGAATAGCTGCATGGACGCTCAGACCGTACGTGCAAAGCGGAAGGACTGCGTTTATTATGTTTACCTTAGTAACACTGTTCAATGAGGCAAAACGATGTGGCAGCAATCGCCGCCACCAGAAGTCCAATCAGCAGGTTTGCAAGCCATATGACTATATGAGCTCAACGTATGCATTTTTAAAAAAAATTCTGCAGGCGTCTCTCGCACTCTGCCATAAAAAAATCCAAAAAGGTTTTTATCTTGGAAAATTTGGACTTTTTCGCCACTCAGATTCAAATTTCGGTTTGTTTCTATGATGTTAGCTTATCTTCCAAGTTTCAGTACACCTGAAAACCAGGCTAAAACCGTAATGATTATTACAAAATTACTAATTAGATCTAAGCAACTCTCCTATAGATCTCTACACCGAAACTACAACTAACCAGCTAATTAACAAACGATAACCCAAAATCTTCTTCCCGAACAGTTCATACACGCGTACATGCAAGCACAGGCAACAACGAGGTCACGAAGCGAAAAAACCACCAAATTTTCAGATCTAGAGGGCGTAGGGCCACGAACCTCCGTAGTCGGGGCGCGCGCGCTTGAGCGGCGGCGCGGCGGCCTGCGGGGCATGCCCGCCGCGACCGTCGCCGCCGGGGCCATGCCCGCCGCCGCCGCCGCCATGGCCTGCTGCTGCCTCGCGTCGGCGTAACTCCAGTAGTTGACGGCGGCCATTGCTTCCTCTTCGCCTCCGGCGTCTAGCGAGGGGTAGGGGCTGCGTGCGGCTAGGGTTTCAGAACACGGGAAGGGGGAGAGCGATCGCGTTTCGGTTTCCGCGGCTCGGCGGCTAGAAACGAACCGCCAGGGCTGGCTGGGCCGGGCCTGCGATTCGTTCACGGCATCTGAGCCCCACAAGTTCGATCCGACGGTCGCATCGCACTTATTCTGCGCGGCCCAACAGTGGAGGGCGCAAACGGCAAAGCGCGCAAGTGCAGGGTCTCGTGTGCAAAACAGCCTCTTCTACTCGCCCTGCCTCGATCTGAGCCGCGGAAGCTCGATCGGACGGCTAACCGATACCCGCATTTCCAATCTGGGCTGCGCGCCCGTGAGGCGGGGATACTTGGGCCGGATGACGTATGCAGGCTTCAATCGTGGACGGACCGCTATATTGGGCCTTCTTCGCGATGATTTTTGCTCGGCTAAGGTTAGGTTCGTGCGGCACACCAGTATGTGTATTAGGCTCTTTTCTGGGCAGGGATGGAAATGATAAAAGAACAATCCGTTTTATTTGATATTTATATCTAAAAAATATAAATATGATAAGCAAAATATGTATTCAAGAATGTTCGTATCCATATTCGTATTTGTTTTAAAAATATAGATTCATATTCGAGAATGTTTGTATTCGAGACTATTCGATTTATATTCAATTCGTTTTCATCCCTGTCGATCTCCCTAGGGATGATTATAGAAAGTAATTTTCTGATGAACCAAGATTCACAAATAAGAAGTGAAAATTACTTTGCATAATTTCCAACTCTGTATGCTACACTGTTAGTTCGTGTAGACATGTAGTCATGTTACATAAATTTGTTCTACCGACATTTGTTACAGAAATTTTAGGATATTGGCATTCGACCGAATTAAATGCATATTCGATTCGAATTCATATCTGTTACAACATTTAATTCGTATTCGTATTCGAGAATGTCCGAATTCGTATTCGTATTTAAAATATGAATTTGTATTCATTTTAAAAATATGGATTTATATTTATATTTGAGATTATTCGATTCATATCCGATCAATTTTTCTTCCCTATTTCTGGGCGTTGTTGATCTTCCACCGACATCCAGTCATGGATTCGTGTGTGCAGCTTGGATTGATAAGGGAGATGTTGAGCTTCCAGCTTGATTAAACTTCTTGGTTTTTAGAAGTCACTTTCATAAGTCTCCCTCTGCCTCCTCTTGCCACCTCTGCCTCTGCCTCCATCTCTACCCGCGTCTCCACCGGGCGGAAGCGAATGCATCACGGCGGCATCGGCGAGGACCCTGTGAAGCCGGAGCCTATGGAGGCGCAGACGCAGCCCGACACGAAGGATCAAACGACGGAGCCACAGGTCTGGCCCATTTACCGGCCCAGATCCGTCTACCACCCGCTCCGGGCGTGCTGCGGGGCCGGCCGGGCCGGGAGCGACCACGACGGGTCCGACTCCGGTGAGTTGGGTCTATAACCACGCTATATAGACATTACAACTCTAGTACATAGTTTCAAATAATAAATCTCTAATATCCTTCTAATGCAATAATTATTATAAATAGACACTAATCTTTTTTCAATACAAGTTTTTGCTGTTTCTTGTGTATTAAATTTTGTGCTCAAACAGTGTCTTATGAAACATTGCTTCCCCCTCTCTCTCTTCTTTAATCCCTTCTCTACCTTAGTATCAATCATATTTAACAGGCTAAATTAATGTTATATAGACATTGTCGATGCAGGATGCATTGAAAGGGTCCTAATCCTATTGCTAATTTGCACGTCGTACTTAAAAGTAACTGCGAACTGGAAAGAGAGGCACGTAGTAGTGGAGATTTATTTCCTCGACCGTACGTCATTTTTGGTAGTCATTCTTTCACATTATCCTAACAAGGCATAAACATTATAGCATCGCTTATTCAGTAGTGGCAACAGTAGCATGTTCAAGAACTGACAAACCCACTGGTCTTGATCTCTCACATCATCAGCTCGTTGGCACCAGAGTTGGCATCTGTCAAATCCCGAGATTTTGGATCACCGATTTGGGGATTTCGTAACACTCACGGACACAAGAACCCGGACAGCTACAAACTAGAAGTTTCTTAGCATAATGGCAAGATGACTTTCTCGTTACGTCTCAGCCTTATATGTATGTTTACATAATCCGATCCGGTCTTAATGTTAAAGAGAAGATTACAAGCAAATGCCTCTGTTAACAAAGATATTAACATTGTTAACCGTAATGAGCTGTTTTAGATGTAAACAGTGATTACTAAAATGCATATTGGCCGTGGATCAACATGGAAGGGGTGTCATTTAATCCTGGCCGTCCATGATAACTGAATACTGCCGCCGACATCTGAATACCGCCGCCTCACTTCGGTGGTGATCGGTTCGGCTGAAAGCTGAAAGCTTATGGCTGAAAACACTGTAGCTGACAGAGGCTTATTTAACATAATTAAATTTAAAAAAATTGAAAAATATAAAAAATATGTTAGCCCATCACAGACAACGCAAACGAATACGAGAAAAAAAAGAGCCGACAAAAAAGCTCAAAAAAAAAGTCAAAAATTCAGAAAAAAACGAAATTATGAATAGTGCAAAAATAAGCTTAAACCATATTGAACACAGCCGTTTCTTCAGTTCTGACAGCGTCACACCCAGAAATGTGATTTGGTGGAAAGCAATGTCTTATACACAATATTATTTGAACACACAAACTAACAAGACATAATTAAAACATGTATTAAGGTTTACGAGTGTTGCATACTCGGTGGCTTCTTTAAACGTTAAGCACTTTTAGCCCGTTGAAGAAACCAACAGGTTTACGAGTTTATGCCAGACGGGGAGTTACAAGTAGCATGAAACTGCAGTTAATCACTTAAAACTCAATTAAGCCAAAATCATAAGCCATCAGCACCAATTCGAACGCCCCCTTAATTGTTTGGTCAGCTACATCGAGTTGATGCGTAGGGTAGCCTTGCTTTGATCTCCTGCTACCATTGGTACTGGATTTTAATTATGTCTCGCAGACTGTACGTGCATGCATGCATCGTGCGATGTGTTTCTATTACAGCCAATTTATCAGGTACTACACTACTAATGGATCAAGTCTTGGTGGCACTTCCACAAAGGCAGAGATCGAAGGGGATTAAACGGAAGTACACAAGGCACGGACTTGCTTCATATCAATGCTCAAGAAGATCGTAAGATGTATAACAGCAACCGATCACCACCAGGTAATTGTTTCATTTATTATTCATTCTCATGGACAGCATGCAGCAACAGCAGGACAGTCTTGAGTGAAAGAAAACGAAGACAACGAACGGTGAAGTGACAGACTTATTCCTCCTGCTTGCATCCGTGCTAGCTAGCTCTTGTTGCCCTCAGGCCGCTGCATGCGTGCACAGGAAAAACAACGAAGAATTAATCAAGCCTAGAAGTCTAATTAATTAATTAATACGTACGTACGCGGATGGATTAGTACTAGTATTTTTGGTCTTACAGTCAGCAGTGGACTTGGCCGAGGTTGCATCTGGAGGGGAGGCTGTTGATGATGCCCATGGTGCTGCATGCGCAGTCGGGCGTGACGGAGCTCAGCGCGCTGCAGCACTCCGGGCTGGGGTCCGCCGCGCCGGGCACCACGTACGCGCGGCACGCCAGCAGCCGGTTCAGCTGCGGCACGCACACCCCGCCGCCCTGCGCCTCCGCGCGCATGATCTGTCCGTACTCGCCGACGACCAGGAGGAGAAGGCACATGGCCACGAGCGCACGCGCAACGGCAGCGGTGTCCGGCGCCATCGATCGCTGTCCTTGATAGATACTTCCTCAGATTGTTATTGGATTACTATGGCTTCTTGCGCTGCTGCTGCTGTACATGGGATGCTGTGATGTGCACGGCATTTATAGGTGCGCGCGGTTTGGACATTGGAAGAGGGCGGCGAGCTTGGCATGGCTTACCTAGTGGGCGAGCGCCGCGCGATGGTTCGTGCGTGTAGGCCGGGGAGCTGGAGTGGTGGAGGAGCGAGCCGAGCACTGCAAGTTTCGCGTGAGCCACCAAACTAGCTTGCACCGTGGGCGCGTCACGTTCTTGAGCTCTTTGCTACTTTCCGGCCGTATGGCTTGCTGCTTGCACGGCCGGCGTTGGATAAGCCAGGAAGTGGCGCTTAATTACAACCAAACATGCACCCGGCTGTCGGCCCATGCCGACGCGATACCGGTGTATCTTGTTGCCGGCTGCCGAGACAGCATATCATCGATATTTCACCTTTTGTTTTGACTGAATGTACTGTAACATGCTAGCTTTTCTCATTAAATTGATAACTCACACCATCTTTTCTCAGTGACTTAATAGCTCGCACCAGTTTTTCTTAATGATTTGACAACCCTCGCGAGCTTTTCTTAGTAAATTGACAACATGCACTAGTTTTTTTTAGTGATTTGACAACGGCATGACCTTTCCTATGACCAAAGATCCGCTCTAGCGGATGTGAGTGCACTTCCATTCACCAAATTTGCTGCCCCAACACTACACACTGACTGCCTATAAAATCAGTCCACACTCCACGACCATATCCAGCACTCCACTCAAGCTAAACTCGAAAGCAAGGAGAGGGGAGGGAGAACATAGGTAGAGGAGATCACTCCACCAAAGTTGGGGATGTCGGACTATGAAGAGATGCTTCGAAAGCTAAAGTGGGTTGCCAATAAGGTGGAAACCTACCCTGATTCTTCTTGTAAGGATGTACCTATATCACTAGAGTTTTCACGTCCACAGTGCGACTACGGTAATCCAAGAAGACAAACATTGAGTTTTTATGTACGGGGAGCAATGGAGGAAGGCCAAAGCCCATGCCCACAGGAGAGACAAGTGAAAGACACTAATGGACTCTAATGCATAGGATGTATGACTGTAAGTCTGAGTTCTTTTACATCCCCCAGTGTTTTCGATTCCAAAAAGTGCACATATATTTATATGTAGTTTGGATATTTGAGGCAAACATATGCATCTAACCAAACTGTATGTGTCGTATAATTCGCACTATCATTATGAAGTGTTAAACGAAATCACTAATACAATTCGAGACACACTAGTCAAATTCTCTCTTTAATAGTTAGCTATTACTTTAAAACTACTAAAAGCAAAAAAATACAAGATTTTTTTAAGAAAATAATACATTTTTACAAAGACGTGCGTGTGGCCATGGGAGGCAGTAGTAAGACGTTGTGCGGCCCAGGCTTCGTGCGGCTAAGGCAGTTGATGCCGTGAAGTTGGGCCGAGATTTAACTGTAATCTTTCTCTCTCTCTCACACACACACACACAAACACACGCATTTCCCCAAGTTACACATCGGTTGCATGTAGCACACTGTACTGTAAACCGAGAATACGTACGAGGAACTAAGTATTTTTAATTTTAGCTGAAAATTGGGAGCCTGGATCTATAACCTCAACCATTGTAACCTTGCGCTCCACCACTAAATTATGTGCAGAGAAATGTCGTTGTAATATAAGTCTAATGGACATTTCAACCCGCTGTACCCAAGTCTATGTTGTAAATATTGCGATATAAGCATATTTTCTATTTTAATTCCAATAATAATAATTATGATAATAGTAATCACCCAAGCATGGCATAAGAATGACTTAAATAACATATTGACATATGCATCATTCAAATCATTGCAGAATGAGTGAAAACTCAACATAAATATCATATATGAATTCAACATTAGCATGGCAATCATAACATTAATGTATTTGCATGCTACTCCTTTTATAAACTTGACATATATGATCAACACATGTATGGATATAGAATTAAAGAAATAACATGCTGTTTTCATACATATCCAAATGATCATGACTAAAATCAGCATATAACAAGTTAATTGTTGTAGGATTGCTCTCAGAACATGGTTGCTCAAGATCATACATCTTGGCCTTCTCATGTTGATGTCGATACTCTTAACAAAAGTTCTAGTAACTAGAATCTAAGATTTGAGCTCCTCTTTATGTTTTCTCTAACATAACAGTGCAAAGCAGATTATAACAATGTCTCAATTTCAGTTTTAAATGTTAACATGCAGAGGAACAACAAGTAGTGATCAACAGCCAACAGACTATCAGATTTATGCTATAAGACTAAACAGAGCATAGATAGAAAATGTAATCTGAGTATACAGAGACTACTTGATCTATCAAATCCTATTGCATATAACAATTCTATTCAACAGAAATATAATCAGACAAGCCACTGTAAAGAAAACAACTCAGTTGAGCTCAAATCCAATCTAGTTATCTAGACTAATCTCAGTATGCGACGGTTTCTTCACAGAGCAAATAATCAAAGCCCACAAACATCTCTTTCTACAGCAATACTTCTGAAGAACAGAGATGAACAACTCACTGGGTAGTGATATTCGAAATCACTTGAAGAAAACCGAAGAACAGCAAGAACAGGGCAAGGCACACTGGTAAGTGCTGTCCCAGAAAACCTATTGCCCTCACACCACCGTGAAGAGAGCAGTAGGCTCGGAGATACAAAGCCCTCTTGCCGAAGTGTAGACGTGCCGGCAAGCCGAGGTAGAGGTATGCCGCACAAGCACAGGAGAGGAGCCGGCCAAGCACCTCACCGGAGAGCACCAGGGAACCACCGTTGTTAAACACCACAGGCAAAGTTCAAAGAAGAAGAGAAAGAAGCTCACGGTTCTGCTACTACCCAAACCAAGAACCGACTGCCATATATAGCCAAGAGAGGGGAGGGTTGAGTACTCGGCGGCGCAGCCAACGGCCGGGGCCGAGTCCCACGCACCACCACCGATGCCCAAACTCACCTCAACCGCCGGATCTGAGGACCGATTCTCACGGGAAGAAGAGGAGCGACGGGTTCACGGGAGAGAGAGGGGAAGGCGCGATTGGCACGGGTGGAAGAACCGCAGAGGTGACCAGGCCGCCACCGACCCGGTCAGCTGGGCCCGCTCGCCTCCGCCGCGATCCCGGAATCGCCGCCGCCATCGCCTCCCAAACGCGCCCGCTCGCCTTCTGCCCGAGGGGAGGAGCCGAGGCTCCTCCTTTTGCCTCCATCCGGCCCACCGACAGGTGGGCCCCTTTTCTTATCCTTTTCTTCTTTTTTTTCCTTTTATCAAATGAGAAATTCCCATTTTGCCCTTGGTGAATATACAACAGTCTATCAGGCGCAGAGAAATCTAACGGACGCTTCTTCTAAAAGAGAAAACTAATGGACGCTTCAGCCGGCTATACTGGAAACACATCAGGTAAGCAAGATTAGTTTGAACCTGCACCACGCAAGGAACCTCAGCAAACTGTCCGATAGATTGCCCTTTTTTCTTTTTTCCCTGAACAAGCATGCCTCTACAAAACTGAATCATTTCTCTGCACAACAATCTCTTGGCATGTTCTTTACGCTTAATTCCATACTTTCGAACGGTCTGAGTTCTGGCCGCCTCATCTTTTCCTGCAAAGAAAGTCCCCATGTGCGCTGGCCACTCGATCCGCATCATGCAACACGAGGGCCTAACCTGATTAGTAAAATTACGAAGGATCAAGTAGGACAGCAACTTGGTTAGGTAGGTGCTATCAGCTTACCATCAGCCATGGATGAACGAAAAATAAAAATCTTGATCAGAGTATCAGACCATCCAGACTCTCAAAAGGCAATAATAAAAGTGCGATTTCGAATAGATTATGAGGGGATCTAAAAAAAACAGACGAGAGCCAGGAGAGGGGCAGGTTATGCGCTAGAAAGAACCTGTATGCCATCTCCATATGCAAATCAGTGATCCCTGAATAAGATTGAACAGTAGAATTTTTGGATGGTCCACGTATTTGTTTGTCAGCGGCAAGCCGGGCTCTACTTTTTAGGCCAGATATAACCTAGTGTGATGTGTTAGAAACACAAACAACATCCACGCACATTAAACTAACTCGATCAACTTTAGTCTTTGGTGATGAATGATAAGCCACGCAAAGATATGAACTTTATTCGGATGCCATTGTAGGATTAGGAACCCTGTAACGAACTGTACAGTTTCATGCATCTTTTTCCTTACGATCTTACTAGCAGGTGTCTAGATCATAAAGCTATATGGGGGCAGAACTGTTTGAAGCCAACCAACATGATAGAGTGAAGGCAAGTCCATCGTGCATGCTATTGCTCTTGTCGCAACTGTTCATTTGTCTCTCTTGTTTGTTTTTTGAACAGCAGGAGCACTGTCATATATTAAAAGTAGAGATGAGAGTTTATATACAGATTAAGCGTAGCAGCCCAAGAGGTCACACCCGGAAGGAGAGAATTAAGGTGTCACAGAGTTAGATAAGATCTCTGCTAGCTTTTTTGCCCCGGTCAAAAACCAAGTTTGAGATTCCTCCTTGATTTTTGCGAGGAGGGAAGAAGGGGAGGCCTCTACATTACGGAAAATGCGAGAGTTTCATTCCTTCCAAATCTTCCAAGTGACGAGCATCATTAAAGAAGCTAAGGGTTTGCGATGTACATCTAGCTTGAGAACGGCGGACTCCCACCAATGCCGGATGGAGGCGACAGTGTGCCAAGAAGCTGGGTCTATGGAGTCCGAGGTAATCCATTGACCAATGAGAGTCCAAATCCTCTTTGTGTAATGGCATTCGACAAAGAGGTGGATGGCCGTTTCGAGGAAGGTCCTGCAGGGGGGAAAACGATTGGTTTGGCCATCCTCTCGAAGAGAGGCGGTCAGTAGTCCATAATATGTTCGGTAATGCCAGCCATGCGAAGATTTTGCATTCTTGAGGGACCCAAGATTTCCAGACTAGGGGATTCATGGAGGTGTTTATTGTACCGAAGAACTATGCTTTGTATCCTGACGCTGCGGTGTAGTTTCCATGTGGAGTGAGCTTCCAAGTTATGCAATCCTCTGCCCCTTCATGAAGGTTCAAGGAGGATATATGGCCCTAGAGGGCGACGAGTTCTTGAATGTGTTGTCCAGTTGAGTTGGTCAACCAGTTGAGATCTTGTAGCCATATGTTTTTCGGTTAAAGCTGCATACAAGGACCGGCCTTTTCTTTTATAGGCTGCATAGAGACATGGGGTGATGTCTCATGGACGTCTCCCATGAGCTCAAGCCAAGTTCCAAAAGCTTGCTAATTTACCATTACCAATTGTAATGGAAATGATTGCCGCAAATAAAAGGTTGTTGTGCTTGTCACAAGGGGTTTGCATTCCTTTCCATGGTTTGTCTGTAGCCACCCACTCATACTATAGCCATCTGATTCGTACGGCTTGCGCAAAACGTTGGAGGTCCAAGAGACCCAAGCCACCAAGATGTGTGATCTTGCACACCTTGTCCCAACTGACCTTGGACTTGCCCCCTGTGAGGTGATCGGAATCAGCCCAAAGAAATTGTCTCATCCGTTTATTTAGGAACTGGAGCACTCCAGCTGGCGGTTTGACCGCTAGCCCATCAAACACGAGTACTCGAGGTACTCGAAGATCACTGAAATTGAAGTACTCGAAGTCTATGAGTACCGACCATAAAGCCTACAGTAACTGATCGCAAAAGCCTACGACTACTGACTACAAAGTCTTTGACTACTAACCAGTAAAATCTACGACTACCGACCAGCAAAATCTATAGCTACCGATCGTAAAGTCTAAGGCAACAGATCTGTAGCTACGACCCCGACTGATTATTGTAGCTCATTCTATCAATTATAGATCACGGTCGATGCTTTTGACTATCGACCATGGTCGTAGTCTGTTGATCAACCAGTCTAACACAAGGCTACAACTAGCGATCGTTCACTGTAGCTCATGACCGGTTCATTGTTGCATATGACAGGTTCGTTGTTGGATACGACGGGTTCACTATTGCATACAGCCGATTCGCTGTTGCATACGATCAGTTCACTGTTGCATACGACCAGTACACTGTAGCTCTAGTCGGTTCACAATAGCTTACGACTAGTTCACTGTTCAAGGTCAAAACCTACCGATTACTGTCGTGGTCGTTCTGCTGTGATCAAAATGCAATGGTCGACATGCTATGGTCATTATGTCATGGTCGTTCAGCCGTGGTTGTTCAGACGTGGTCGTTCTGCCATGGTCGATATACCGTGGCCGTTCAGCCATGAACAAAATGTCGTGGTCGGAGCCTGTCGTGGTTGACATGCTGTGGTCGTTCTGCCTTGGTCAACATGCCATGGTCGTTCAACCGTGGTCATTTAGACGTGTTCGTTCTGCCGATCGACCATTCATTACAAGACCAATCGGACTTCCAATCACTGAACATGGTCGAAACTTGCCGATCGCCAATCATGGTCGACCGAAACTTTCACAAATTCAATTTTCAATGCAACCCAAAATTCAATTATTTATCATCACTGTATTCACGATTTCCACATGGTCTAACACATTGAATTGATTTTCAACGCTCTTTTCCAGAATTAGCCATGTATCTACTAACCACACTTATTGATTGACGTAAATCAGAGCAAGAACATATCATGGCATACATAAATGAATCAACTATACTTGCATATAGAACTCTAGATATGTTCTCAATTTCATCATTTGATTATTGACATGTCGCTGAAGAAAGTCTAAAGATATGTACTTATACATGTTAAAACGACGAAAAACTTTATTAATATACCCTTTTGACTTAGGTATAATTTGTTAAATCGTCTGTCTCTAATGATTTTTATATCAAGAATCTTCTTTATTATATCGAGATATTTTATCTTAAATTTACTGTTTAATTATGCTCAAATTCACTTCTCCATCCAGATTCCATGAGAAGTACTTGTAAATATTAGTATTTTTGTGTGGATCACTGGTGATGGCATTGGGGTCTAGGCCATTGCAGTTCATTTGTTCATTGCCATTGTACAACTAGAGCCTCCACAGCTGTTTACGTCCTGCTACAAGCGGCAGTTTATTTAAATCAAAAATCACTTAGAACATATCGATTTTTAATTTCAACTTGTTTTTCTTTTTTCTCTCTTTTTTCTTTTTTCTTTATATTATCCGTGACGATATATTGGATTTTTTAAAATTTTTCTATTTTTTCTCTCAAGAAGGTTAAACTAAAAGCTAGTTAGAGCAAACCCTTAATTGCAAGGTAGCTTGACTTACTTGCTTCGTTTTATAAATATAAATATTCTACTGCATGTCTTTGGGCTGTGATTTTGGTCTATATCTTTTAAATTCTGTCTGTTTGTGAGAGAGTATGAAGAGAGATAGTTGTATGCGATTTTGACCGATATAACTAAAATTGGTATAATGTCTACTATAATCGACTTGTAGATTCTATATTAAAAAAACATACAAATTAAAAGTTAGTTACTATAGCAAAAACCAAAAAATACGAGCAGCAAACTAAAAAAGAACTCGGCCTTTTTCTCCTACCACCAATTTGTTCTTCTTCAACTACTTCTTTCCCCACTCCTCTTGATTTCTCCAACTGACGAAGCTCAACTCATATTTTTGGTTCAGTTGTTTGTTCCAGTGTCTCTGAATTTGCCGGTTCCGGCGCAGCACAGACAGCAGAGCAGATTAAGCTAGTTAGATTAGCCTCTGGTGGTCTCTGAGCAGCAATATTATTGAGCTCGATCGAGGGGTGTGTTTACATACAAGCGTAGGATGAGAAGATGATGAGCGGGAAGGATCAGAAAGCAGCTGCATTCTCCCCGATGAAGGAGTCCGTGGCGGCGGCGGTGAAGGAAGAGGTGTGGGAGGTCCGGCCCGGCGGCATGCTGGTGCAGAAGCGGAGCCCGGACTCCGACCCGCCGCCCGGCGGCGCCCCCGTGCCCACCATCCGCGTCAAGGTCAAGTTCAACGGCGTCTACCATGAGATCTACATCAACTCCCAGGCCTCCTTCGGCGAGCTGAAAAAGCTGCTGTCGGAGAAGACGGGGCTGCACCCGGACGACCAGAAGGTGGTGTACAAGGACACGGAGAGGGACTCCAAGGCGTTCTTGGACATGGCCGGCGTCAAGGACCGCTCCAAGATGGTGGTGCTCGAGGACCCCGCCGCGCAGGCCAAGCGCCTCCTCGAGGAGCGCCGCAACAGCAAGGCCGAGCGCGCCGCCAAGTCCATCTCCCGCATCAGCCTCGACGTCGACAAGCTCGCGTCAAAGGTACCAGCTTTAGCAGTTCAGCTCGAGTCCGTTCCGTATTTCCATGGCCGGCGCCGTTTCTGTGCTCGTTTTTTGTTTGCGGTGGGCGGTTGACTTGACTTCGACGGCGCGGCGGTTGGTGCGTGGCAGGTGTCGGCGCTGGAGACGATCGTGAGCAAGGGCAGGAAGGTCGTGGAGGCCGACGTGGTCACGCTCACCGAGGCGCTGATGAATGAGCTGGTCAAGCTGGACTCCGTCGCCGCCGAGGGCGACGTCAAGGCGCAGCGGCGAGTGCAGGAGAAGCGGGTGCAGAAGTACGTGGAGACCCTGGACGCCATCCGTGCCAAGTCCAAGAACGCGTCACCGGCGCCCAAGGCTAACGGCCACCCAAAGGCCCGGCCGCCGCACCTGCCGCCGCGGCCGCCCCCGGCGCAGCAGCAGCAGCGCCGGCAGTTCCAGCAACCGGCGCCTGCCACGGCTACCGCGCCATCGCCACAGACGGCGACGGCGAGCTGGGAGACGTTCGACCTGCTGTCGTCGGTGCCGTCGACGTCCTCGGCCCCGGTGACCACCATGGCGCCGGCGACCACCACCTCGCCGTCCCCGAAGTTCGAGTGGGAGCTCTTCTAGAGGCTGGCCGGTGGGTGGGCCCACCTGCCACACGTGTGTGCACGTTGATTGGCTCGGCCGGTACCTTTCTTGTTCATCCCGGTCATGGTGCATGTCAATTGTCATTGTTCCTTTCATTTCTTTCCCTCCCTATTCTTTCTTTCTTTTGAGTGTATATTGATCTCTACAAAAAGGCAACAGCTCCAGTGAGACTTGAGTGTGCAATGCCCCCTCGATCCTCAAGAGGACACGCATCCATCCATGAGACATTGAGACCATCATACATGGTCTGCAAAAATAAGTGGGGGCCTTATGATGAAGGAATTTTCCATGACAATATGTATAGTGCCGTATAGTGTACATCAATGATCAGCATATGTGCCTGTCTCATTCCTACAGTATGTATGTATGTATGTATGTATGTATGTATGTATGTATGTATGTATGTATGTATGTATGTATGTATGTATGTATGTATGTATGTATGTATGTATGTATGTATGTATGTATGTATGTATGTATGTATGTATGTATGTATGTATGTATGTATGTATGTATGTATGTATGTATCATCTTGTACAAAATTTCGACACCTTTTCTTTTCCTCTGTTTCGTTCTACCTTTTCTTCATGAGGTGTTCTCTGGTATAAGCTTTCTTCTGTCGGCACAACAGGTATTAGCCGTAGTGGTTAGATGGAATGGTTGGCAAGGAGACAGAAGGCGCCAGAGATGCTCGGGCTGTGGGGGCTGGGGATATACATCTGTGTGGTTTGTATAAGCTCCGTGCTTTCATTTTTGCCCAAGTGCCAGATCAGTCTATCATTTGTGATTGAGTGGTACAGCAAAAACAACACTGGTTCTCCCTACAATAATCCTCTGGGCCTTTTTCTGGCATCAATGGCCTGATCATTGCATAACTTTGTTCTTTTCAATGGTAGCCATTCTATTGGCTGTTCACTCGAACTAGTACTTCGTCCCTCCAAGTTTATAGGATATATTTTCTCTTGATACATACATCAAGGAGGTAATAAAAAATGCTAGATTATCCTTAATTATTATCTCTAAATACTATATTCAATGTATGTATGTAGAGAATAGCAAATAAAACTGTATATTTGTTAGAGGTATAAAAGAGAACATTATACTGATTTTATATTAGAATATAAAATATGTTTTATATTTATAAATAAGTCTATTTAAAAAACACACCATATAAATTTGGATGGTAAGAATACTTAGGGGCTGATCTACTCTGGGTACCAAAGGGAGAAACTTTAGTGCCACTGCTAGCAATAACAGACTTGAAAGAGGAGAAAAATGGTAGAGATCTATATACTACTCCGTACTAACCGATATGACCATCAGTCATATATACACACATTTTTGTTCTTTTTGCGCAATCTGTTTGGGGTGGTGTGCACTGTGTAGAGCGTTAGATGTGGCTGGCTCCGGTCCTGCAGTTGCAGAGATGCCTTTCTTGAGCAAAAGGACTCAAGGCACAGAAAGGACAGGGTGATGCATGTCGAGTTGGCAAAAGAAGTCTCTTCTTTTTCTTCAAAGCTGATCGTTTTTGATTTTTTTTATAGTATCTAACTTTTAAACGAAATATTTTCTTAAGACGAGATCTACAAATTAAATGATATACACGTTAAAAGCTCAATATCTGTACTATCCAAAATCGCAAGTGAGTATCTCTCTATTCGTAATATATACCGTAAACAGCTAAAATTCAAAATTTTCAATTAAAAACTATAAACTATGGCCGTGCCAAACAGACCTATAGGCAATGATGTGTGCCGAGATCGAAGGGCTATGGAAGCTCCATACCAAGCTAAGGGCCCTAGGACCAGGACAGAGTATGCAGTAGATTATTGGGCAGAGGAAAAAGAATACTGCTTGCTACCCATAATCTGTTGGGTTCCACGCTGTACTTTAGCCATCAATTTGGTACAGGTGCCTGGTCGCTGTCGGCAGTCGAACCTGCCCGTGATTTGGCACCACTGGCGCGACGGCGACGAGCCAGCTTAATTAACAACAGTTAGCTACAAGTCTCCGTTAGTTGCACATTTTTGTATGGATCAGCTTAAGGATCTGTTCTTTTTAGCTGCGGTTTATAGCTTTTGACTGAAATTTTTGAATTTTGGCTGTTTACGGTACAGATTACGGAGAGATCGATACTCACTTACGATTTTAGCTGGTACAGCTATTAAGCTTTTAACGTGTACTACGTTTAACTTATAGACCACATCTTGAAAAAATATTTCGTTTAAAAGTTAGATACTGTAGCGGCTGCGAAAAGTCAGACAACTTTCAGCCTGCCGAACAGGCCCTAATTTGGTACAGGTGCCTGCACACACCTGCATTTGCAGTTAGGACTGAGGAGTCCGTAGTGTGTCCAGAAGCTCGTTAGGTGCGACGAGGCGTGTAGTAGTTCTTGGCGACGAAACGTCGCATTGACTTGTAAAGCTGGTCATTCCTCTCGCCGTCTGTATGTGTGTGTGTAGGTGTGCACATCGCAGTTTTTAAGTCCAATAACTCTACATACATATGTTGATATGTATGGTGAATCTGGTTTGATTTTGCTCAGCAACAACCACTGCACGTGCTTGCGGTTTCCCTCCACATGATAGCACTATTTGCGATTATCGAGTGCGCGTGGACTTTCGTGTGTGGTGAGTCTGCGAAGAATATGCGGTTGTAGGACAGATTAATGTCTTGTGAGAGTTGACTAGACCTAGCAAAACCTCTTCGCATCCTGTAAGGAAGAGGGGGTCTGTTTTTTTTTGCTTTGACTTATGACTTTTGATTGAAAATTTTAAATTTTGGTTGTTTACGGTACAGATTACGGAGAGACCGATACTCATTTACGATTTTGGCTGGTACAGATGTTGGGCTTTTAACGTGTACTACGTTTAACTTGTAGACCCTGTCTTGAGAAAATACTCCGTTTCAAAATTAGGTACTATAACAAAAATCAAGAACCGATCAGCTTTTAATTTGCCGAACAGGCCCAGGGATTCGTGTCCAATTTCGCCGTCTTCACAAGCTAGGGATTTCAGGGTCTGCGTGTTGTCGGTTTGTTAATGATCTGGACTCTACACTATGGATGGCTTTTTGGTCAATTGGCCCAGCCCAAAAACACGTACACTCGGTAGATATCTGGCCCATCGCAGAAACACTTCCGATAAGGTTTTGGTCGGCCTGACCCATGGGACCGGATATGCATGGCCCATCTAAAGACACCAGCAAAAACAGAATTCGGCCGCTAGCCCAATGGAAAGAAAAAAACATCACTCCAATGTCCATGCTATTGGCCCATGTGGTGGCCCGTTTGCATGGCCCTCGTCAGCCACGGATATTTCATATTTGCAGGATTCACTTGCCTGCTTCCATTCCAGGCGTGCACTGCTGTTCCTTGCAACAATTTTGGCAAAACAGTACTCATAGTTCATGCACACAAACATCCGTGATATGTGCATGTGACATGTGGACCAACACTGCACATCATGATAGTGTATATTAGAGGTGGATGTAATTACACCCGAAAGTAAAAGATATTTTTTCATATATATATATATATATATATATATGTCTGCGCATTTTTCTTGAGCTGATCCATCGTTGTTCTATATACGAACATGCGGCTAGCGGGGACTTTGCTGGGACCTGATCATGCAGTAAGTGCCTCTGTACCTGACCGATCGATCATGCATACGGTTGGAATCATTGGAAGGTTTCGAGCTGTTGCTGCTGCTGATTGCATTGCATCATCCTGCACATTCCATTCAGTGATCAGCAGCAACTCAGCATGTGCCTTCAGAAAAGCAGCTCCGGCCTCTAACTAGATGGGCTTGTTCAGAGAGACAGAGACTTCTTGCATGTTGCGGGGCTTCTCTTTATCTCTTGACTTGCCCTCGACGATTGTTTGCTTATATTTTTGCGGTTTGATGCTTCTGATGGAATGACGCATGATTGCAACGTGTAAAGCCATGTGGTGGCAACCCCGTGTTAGTGATGAGCATTTGATCCTACTCTTGCATTGTTGTTATTTGGATGAGTTTGATTATGGTTTTGAATTCTGTGCTTTTGTTGTCAAAGTTGTGGCGGTTTGCCCGGCCTCTGGCTGGTGACGGTCTGATCGGTGCATAGCAGTACCGGTCTTTTGTATACAGTAGCTTTTTTCAGAGAGGTCTTTATGAAATCGCAAGGAGCGCTCTGACTGGCCATTGCATGGTGGTCTCACTGGTATGGTCCCAACGGTCTGACCGACTTGGTGGCTGCGATCAGACCGGCCCCTATTGCTGAGAGAGGTTGAGTTAAGTTTGTTCTTGGTGTGTTCTTGCAAAGTGTTAATCTTGGGGTTTCCATACAAGTGTGAGTTATGGCGTGAGTCCATGTATATATTTTGCTAATTGAGAGTCAAGTGCATGTCATTTGTTTTCGGATTGATTGCTTTGTTTTTTTGTATAGGTGCTTGATAATTATTGTGGCCGGCGGCAAGACTGATGCTTGGTGGTTGTGGCATGTCGTGTAAGTCCGGGTGGAGCATCATCTCAGCTAATAAGCACGGGAGAAAGACAATGATCGTACGGAGGCAATGTGTGCATGTGATGTACCAATTGGTCTTGTGTGTTTTAAGTAGTGATGGTTCTTAGAGTAGATGTACGATATTGGCGACAAGTAATTAGGCATCACGGACTAAATGTGAGAGAGTAAAATTCGTTTGTGTGTGTGTTGTGGTTACAGATCAAACAGAAAGAGAGTATGGTAGTAGAGAGTTGGTGAGTAATGCCCTAGGTTTCTCCATGGTCTGGATGACATATATATAGTTGCATGGGGAGTGTAACTATATATATGTGTTAGAGTCTTGTGCATGTGCTCTAGGAATAGAGCTTTGTCCTCTAGAGGGAGTAGCTATAAAACTTTTCTCTCCAAGTGAAATGAGCATCTAAGATTTGTCCAAGTAAGTTGTGCGGTGAATACCTTCTTGTGCTTTTGATTTACTTGATTTTCTTGTTTAGATTTATCTCTTCTTGATATTTTTTGGTGTCAAGGACATATAATAGGTTGATATATTTATTGGAGATTGGATTTCATCCATCTAAACACCTTCTAAGAGAAGTTCTTGAGTTTGCACAGTTTTTTCTCAAAAGAGATGTGATTTTGGGGCTTTGCTCTTGTGGACAATTTGAATTTAATTTGTACCGTGATCTAGCTTGCTATGATATATGATAACCCATCCGAAGTCATCTAAACCATCAAGGACTAATGAGCAAAGGTAGATCAAGGTTTTCCTTTTTTACCTAATTTTAGTGTATCATTTCTTGTTTTGGATAAAGGTTGAAACTTTGGTAACAATCCTCATGATCCTTGATTGGGATAGGATTCTGACATCCTAGCGAGGGTTTGTATCAAATTTCACTGCATTTTGAATCATTTGTTTAAGGGTTAGCTTCTTTCATAGATCGTGTGTAGTGTTGGTTGCTTTATTCTTCTGCGAGCGGTCAGACCACAAGGACCTAAGCAGTCAGACTAAGGTGCGGTTAGATCGGCGCCTCAGACGGTCCAATCGTCAAGCGATCAGGCTGGTGCTATGTGTGATCCAACCGCTAAGCGGTCAGACTGGAGGTTTATCGACGGTCAGATCGATTTGAGACAAGTGTCTTAGGTAGGTTTGGATCTTGGTCCCGTAAGCTTGTGATTTTATGTTTTTCCTGCGTGTTATTGGTGATACCTGGAAAAAGTTCTTGACCATTCTCGATCATACACAACGTAACGAACATAACTTGGGAAACTGTGCTACATATGCTAAGAACTTGTGCCAATTTGCTGGCATCTCATCAACGATCGATTCGGTGTAAAATCGAATCAAGAATAAGAAAAGAAGAGAAAGTACCATGTAGAACGAAACAAACATATTGCTAGCTCCGTAGGGTTCTGCCCAACCAGCACTCTAGGATTTGTATGTTACAAGAGGTTAGGTGAGAGTACTGAAGCGAAATCACACTAATAAATAGTCAAGAAACGTTGTGCTAAGAAGCAACTCTCTTTCGCCAACCAGGAAAGCTGTCTCCCTCTCACTCGCATGAACCGGATAATGGAACGACACTGATCCATCCCAGAAAATGCTTTCCAGTAGCATCCTAAGCTCGACACATCCAGAACGAGCCAAAGCTGAAACTGTTTCTCGGCTCTTCACACAGTGAGAGATCGCTGATCCATCACTTCGTCGGGTCAATCGGCATTGCAGGCAATCATTTCTTGCGTGCTGGGCTGGATTGCCGGTGCATGCTACTCCGACCCAGTTCTAACTTTCTCAAATGAGGGGGACTACTAGGTACTACAGGCTGATCAGACTGCAGAGATAAAGAAGGAGATGACCTTTTGGACTGAGCGAGCAGGGGCGTTTCACCTGGCGAATGCTCAGTGATCGGAAGAGGACTTAGCACGCCAGAATGGTGCCAGGTTCTACGCACCAGGCCAAATTACCCCAACAGTGCAGGGCGCCATGGCTAAAACAAAAGTGTGGAGACAAATACCTAGTCACTGATATGCAGTGGAGTACGTACACATCACATGGCATGTGCATAGCACGCGGCAGTGCCGCCAATTCGATCGGAAGCTCATCTGAAGAGCCTAAAAAATGCTCGTGCAATTAATTCAGAGCAGCAATTGGGCAGTAAGGTTATTAATTCAGAACTTGCGGTAATTAATTCAGAGCAGCAATTAGGCAGTAAGGCTATCGATTCTGGAAATCTACAGAGGGGAAAACCCAATGCCGGGCCAGGGCCGTCCAACTATGGCATGCACTCTCCCGTTTCCTGGGAGCAGAGCTAGCATGCACGTCTCATTCCTGTGGCATCCTTGCATCATTCTATACCAGTGTACTGCCCGATCCAGGCAGAGTTTTCGATCGAGGTGGTCACAGAGACGAGAGGATAAGAAAGCTATGTGCCCACCGGTCCACCCCATGTGTTCATTGATCTCAACCCATACATGCATGGGCCTGATGATAACTTGTGTACAACGAGATCTTTCGGCGAAATTTAGCACTTACCAAACTGTCATACATGTCATTTTCAGCCATTCCATCTGGTAATTGGAGACTCATATGTATAGTGCCATTGCCTGCTCTTCAGAGGAAGAATCTTCAGACACCTTGACTATCACACTGGCAATCTTGGCTCAGGTAGTTTCACATGGAGGATCTCATCACCGGGCCTAATTAGCCTTCCCCAGAATAGAACTGGCAAAAGGTATTTTTAAAGCTGAATGGAAATGCAGGTTGCATTGGAATGGGAGGAAAAAGGTCAAAATCGATTGTGATGAATAAGATGTTGAGCTGATAGACTAGAATAAAGGGTACTTCCAGAAGGTATATATACTGGTCAGAGCTTATGTTGTAAGTAGTGTTTTATAGAGATTTGGTAGGATCTCTCTAGTATTGGAATATATCAATTTGTTAGATTAAAAAAGCTTAATGGCTCATGACATGGTCAACCTTAACATTGGAGAATCATTTGTAGATGCAGGTGACATAATACTTCCTCTAGATGCTGTTCAACAATCCTCACTCGAGGCGTATGAAAAGCTTAACCTGAGGAAATTGTACATGACAAGAGCATCAACATCACTATACACAGTACAAGTACACAACACAGCAGATCGGAAAGTAGCCCGTATTTGATGCCTGTTGGAATGCAGAAATTTCGCTACAATATAATTCCCGCAGGATTCACAGAAAATTCACACATTTCAACGGGCAATTTCAAGGGGTTTAATCAATCTGCACTTTGCCAGGTCCGCCATTACAAGTGCTGTATGTTCGGTGTGCATTGCTATCATGAGGTCCCATAAAAGGGGGTGTTTGGCAGGCTACAAGCCGGTCAACTTTTCGCAGCCGCTACAGTACCTAACTTTTAAATGGAGTATTTTTTAAGACAGGATCTACAAGTTAAACGTAGTACACGTTAAAAGTTTAACATCTGTACCAGCCAAAATCGCAAGTGAGTATCGATCTCTCCGTAATCTGTACCGTAAACAGTCAAAATTCAAAAATTTCAGCCAAAAGTCAAAAGCCGCAGCCAAAAAGAACATGCCTAAAATCAAGTGACAAACTTCAGCAGCCGTCTGTACTTGAAAAGTAGAGCTGAATTCAGCTCCACTGGATTCAGTTTCAGCTTCTAACTTCTGTCTTTTAATTCATTATTCTTTTATTTCGTTTTTATAGTTTTTTTGGGCTTTTTACCTTTTATTTTTTTTCGTATTCCTTCGTATTGTCTGTGATCGGTTAACCTATTTTTTTCATTTTTATTTTTTTTTAATTTAATTATACCAAATAAGTTATCATCAGCTATAGTAAAAAATAAATCAGCTACAGTAAAAAAAACTATAAGTCACCGTCAAACTGAGTGCTACTGAAAGCATCGCGTAAGGAAAGGGGCACAAACTGTTGCTTATTATGCTCTTTAGGAAAACTGAAGTATCATAATGGCAATGTGTTCGTTTCCAATCACCAGTCACACCGAAATGATGCAATCCCAGCTTGTTTGCTGGCACATCTTTTGTTTGATCCGAGTTTGTAGAACCGATGTCAGCAATCAGATGTAGCTAAATGATTTTTGGAAAAAAAATTCATAGGATATTTAAAATTTTCATTCAAGTGACTATGATAGTTATTAATTGGGGGATTTGACTATTTTTCCTTATTAATTTCAGATCATACCAACACATCGAGACAAAAACAAAGCTAGCAACAAAAGATAATAAAAACAACAGCCTTCTTCATAGGCCGGTTAGACTACTATTGATGGACCAGTCTAACCATCGGCTTCAGACCGGCCACTCCGGCTAGCCAATCTGACTGCAGGTCTGGTCGGTCTGACCGGCCCCATGTTCCATTGTCGTCGACCGCCACGTCCTCAAAGCCACCTGCACATCTAAAGATCAAGTAGTCATAACAAGCACAAATTTCATGCACTTGACTCACGTTAGTCAAACACATGCATCATACAATGCAACACAAACTCTCATGGGCCTTCATGGCTCCCAAGCCATGAACCGACTACAAACCAACTCAGCTTAACTCACCCTAATCTTTGGCCGCAACCACCGGTCTAATGGCTCTCTTACGCCGGTCGGACCAGTTTGGTCAGACCGCCAACCTCTGGCCGATCCGACCGGCTACCTATTGTGACCGCATTTCCAATATCAGTTACATATGCCAACTCACTCCGGTCCGACCCAAAACATGCTTTATGAAAAAAAAAGCAACTGCCAACTAGAAATCGATCATATCGCCCTTGCAGTCTAATCGCTCCCAAACTCCAATCACACTGGACCACCAGTCAGACCACTATTCACAGGCTAGTCCGGCGGCTTCCTCTCATCGGTCCGACCAATCCCACCGCCAACACCGGCAGCAAATCAAAAATTTCTAAAACTATTACAAAATTCTAATTCAACTCAACAAAAGTACCAATTGTTCATCACAAACATATCTTAGATTTAGTACATGGTCTCTCAGAGTTCCACTTATCATCATGTTTACTGTTTGAAAGTATCTCTATGCTGAGTAAAAAAGGCACATGGATTCTGAAAATTGCTATCGTCCAAATGTGTTTCAAGGTTTTTCAAAATTTTCTTTTGGTGCAGCATAGAAGCACAAGTTTAGGCTTTCCCTGTAGGTTTGGTGATGAGTAATGAGGCATGCCACATCATCTCACGCTTAAAAACCGGTGTTAACTTACGCATGATCAGAAACATGTTAGAGCAATTTGATTTTAATTAAAGTCACAGATTTCAGTAAGATAGTTGAACAAGTTTAAAACCTTGGGTGCAATATATTCTCCCTTCGATCAACCACATCATTTAACAATATAATCTTAAGAAATACTCTCTCCAGTCACACATACATATCGTTTTAATTGGGATGCATCCAGTTAAACTTTTGAAACTTTGGCTATCGATATTTTAAAAAATATTTAGATTGAATACATAAAAATTATATATTAGATTTGTCTTGAAAAGTGCTTTCATAATATTATAATTTTATTGGATTCTACAAATATATTACACTATATATTAGTGGTTGATGTTATGTTTCGGAGACCATGTCGACGTCTGAAATGACATGTATCTGTGACCGGAGGAGTATTTGGGAAACTTTTAAATGAACAAATTGAAAACTACCATAAATTACACCATTTTAAAAACAAATTAAAAGGGTTTCAAAATATATTAAAAAGGGCTGAATTCTAACCTGTGGACACAAAGAAAAGACACTTTTTAAATAAATAAAAAAATTCATGTAGCCGAAAATTTTAAAAGGGTTGCGAGCACAACGGTTATATATACGTCCAAGCCCCTAACCTCCCCCTGCATCACTCCATAACACACTTGGCCCTCTTAACCCTTGGCACCAACAAAGTAAAGACGTACTAGAATTGATAGGTTAGAGCACACACTAGTACCCAAACAGCACGCACACATCCATCACACTACGATGTGCCATTGCTCCGAGCCAGCACAATGCCACCACGTCCACGAGGCTCTGCTCCGGCCGCCCAAGGTCGCCTACCCCGCCCTGCATGACCGGCCGCAGCGAGCGCGCGGCGCGATCGCCGAGGTGGCCTCCATCGTGCGGCTCGCCATGCCGATGGTCGGCGCGGGGCTGCTCATGTACATGCGCTCCCTCGTGTCCTTGCTCTTTCTCGGCCGACTTGGGCGACTGCCCCTCGCCGGCGGCTCCCTCGCGCTCGGCTTCGCCAACATCACCGGCTACTCGGTGCTCTCCGGACTCGCCGCCGGCATGGACCCCGTGTGCGGCCAGGCGTTCGGCGCCGGCCGCACGTCTGTCCTCTCCGCCGCGCTCCGCCGCACTGTCTTGCTGCTCCTGGCCGCGTCCGTCCCCATCAGCCTGCTCTGGGCGGCCATGCACCGCGTCCTCATCGCCACCGGCCAGGACCCCGACATTGCAGCCGCCGCGTACGAGTTCATCCTGTGCTCGCTCCCGGACCTCGTCGTGCAGTCCTTCATCCACCCGCTCCGCGTGTACCTCCGCGCGCAGTCCATCACGCTCCCGCTCTCGTACGCCGCCGCCGCCGCGCTCCTGCTCCACGTCCCCATCAACTGCCTCCTCGTGCAAGGCCTCCGCCTCGGGATCCGCGGCATCGCGCTCGGCGCCGTTTGCACCAACCTAAACTTCTTGCTGTTCCTTGTGGCATACGTCTACTTCTCCGGACTAATTCATGGCAATCGCGACAATGACAAAGCCGGCGCGTGCGCGACGACGGCCGAGGAGGGTGCGATGGAGTGGGGGTGCTTGGTGAGGCTCTCCGTGCACAGCTGCATGTCGGTGTGCTTGGAGTGGTGGTGGTACGAGATCATGGTGCTGCTCTGCGGCGTGCTCGCCGACCCGAAGGCAGCGGTGGCGGCGATGGGGATAATGATACAGACCACGTCGCTGCTGTACATCTTCCCGCACTCCCTCAGCTGCGCCGTGTCCACGCGCGTCGGGCACGAGCTCGGCGCGGGGCGGTCGGAGAGCGCGCGCCTCGCGGCCCGCGTCGGACTCGCCTGCGGCGCCGCGCTCGGCCTCGTGGCGTGCGCGTTCGCGGCTTCCGTGAGGGGTGTGTGGGCTCGGATGTTCACCACTGACGCCGCCATCCTGCGGCTGGTGTCCGCGGCGCTGCCCATACTCGGCGCGGCCGAGCTGGGCAATTGCCCGCAGACGGCCGGTTGTGGCGTGCTCCGCGGCAGCGCACGGCCGGGGAAGGCGGCGAGGATCAACGTTTCGGCCTTCTACGGCGTCGGCATGCCGGCCGCGCTCGCACTGGCGTTCTGGCCGGTGCGGCTCGACTTCCGGGGCATGTGGGCCGGCATGCTCGCCGCGCAGCTGGTGTGCGCGGCGCTGATGCTGCTCGCCGTGCAACGCACAGACTGGGCCGAGCAGGCCGTTCGCGCGCGCGAGCTGACCGGCGCTGTCGCCGAGACCGATGGCGACGTCAAAAGCGGCCATGCAGACGCAGCCAAAGTAAATGCAGAGAAAAGCTTGCTCGTGGTGACTGTGCTGAGTTGATCACGGAGTATTCTTGACTCCTTAAATATTTTTTTATTTTCTACTTTTCAATATTTTGAACGTCCATTGGGATTTTTAGGATTTGGAACGATGGGTATTGGAATCATGCATGCATGACCCTTCTTATTTTTTTCCTCTTCGAATTATGTGTGTGAAGAGATGAGAAATTTTCATGTCATGGAGAAAAGACAACATACTGTAGTAGTTATTTTTAATATTGTCTATAGATGATATAGAGTGGTGCTATAGACAACAGTTGCCTATACTATTATACATGCCCTAAGTGTTTGACTACTACGTACGTAGATGGTGCGATTTTGACTTTAAGCCAATGGAACTCTGCATTTTCCTGGATGAAATGGCCACATAATCTACAAGCTGATGGGGGGAATTATGTCAACAACATCCATTATTTGTTGCAATGAACTCGTTATTATTTTAATTCGAATACTACATTTAATTCCAATTAGCCAACAATTAATCCAGAACTTTGCACCATCGTTATACCATCAGCAAAAATAGCCAATACAATTAATAACTCAGGCCAAATCCGACAAACAATTCACGCCTACTGCACAAATGCATTTGTCGGTGCGTGGAGCTCTCTCGGGCCACATGCGCGCTCCTTATTTGCAAAACCACTGTCCTCTTTCAGCTGCATCATGTGCATCGATCCTCAAGTACAAGTCTCACTGCCGTTTCAAAGATAAATAGCTGTACCAGCTATATATCTCTCAAGAACAGGAGCGTCGTGTTGCCGATTCAAGCATGCAGGACAGGAGCATGCATGCCCTGCTTGGCCCAGGAGGACTGGAGCCATGCCGGGTTCCTGCCCAGGAGACAGCTTGGAGGCTTGCAATGTTAACGCCACATATATGGTTAACAAGCCTTGCATTGCTCCAAGTTCCAACAAAATAAAGGCTCCATAGAGGATATTACATCTACATCTCCTTTCAACTTGGTCAGGGCACAAGGCATTACATCAGTTAGCTTTTGTCAGATATTATAAAACAATGTTCACAAACAGCGCAGGCATGAATGCACGGCCGTTTTGATCCCAACAAGATTGGCATTTGGCAGTAGCCAGTAGCTGCATCGATCAGACCGAGTTCTTTTCTATCCACGTAACTACAGATGCTGTATACATTACTCTATTTAAAACACAGAACGATACAGGAGCTTCAGAACCTACAGTAGCTAGCTTGAGTTGCCTTTTGTTGAAACTAAATAAACCAGTAGCTAGCACAGGGACTGAGCTGGCTGCTGACATACTTAGCTCCTAAATGCATGCACGGCTTTGCTTTGTCAATTAACTCATAAGCGCAGCTAGCTAGCGATCGGCAGATAAACTTTCCAAAAGCGCCCCTTTTCTGCATGCACCGATGCCGATCAGCGATCGATCATCAGTGCGCACGTACGTACGTACGAAGAGTTGGCCAGGCCAGCCTCGCAGATGTATGTGGGCATGTGGCTTAGTTTGGAGCAACGTGTGGGTTACAGTACTGCTAGACGTACGTCGAGGGCGATCGAGGAGGACCATCCATGCGCTCGAGTGGTCGCTGCCTGCCTGCATTTCTCTGTAGAAAACCATGTGTTCTCTCGAGATCGATGGTCCACACACATGTACATCGAGCTAGCTAGCATGCGCTCGCGTATAGCGCATGTGAGCAATTGAGCCACCTGCGAAACTAGCAGCAGCAATCTATGTTCATGTACAACAAGCAGGTACGTACTAAATCATGACATTGATTTGAGATCCGGGGGTGCGAGGCCCAGCCTGCAGCTAGCTGCAGTGGCAGCATACGTGATGGCAACGTGATCCTGATCGATCCATTGGTGATGCATAGCCTGCTGTGGATGTACATTATAATTGCGTTTAGGGTAGCGGAGCGAGTGAGAGGCCAAAGCTGGGGTGTGGTCGATCACGCGTTAGGGTCAATCGTACGTAGTTGGGCGGTTAGATAGGCCGTCCCTGTCGAGCACGAGCCGCACAGTGTTATCCGATCGATCCGTCCGGCCGCGAGCGCAGAGTCCATGGACCAGGCAGGACGGCACGCCATTTAACCCAGGCCCCGGCTCGCGCGTGCCTGCCTCCGCATGCACGCAAGACTCTCTCATTTAGGCCGACGTGCGCGCCGCGCGGGAGCCGTAGGGCGGGCCAGGTCCCTCATGCTTTGTGTTAAAAGTAAGCTACGAATTTATATATATGTGTCTAAGTAGGTTTTATAATTTTCTAGAGCTCAGTTACCTTAGCATATATATATATATATATATATATATATATATATATATATATATATATATATATATATACCTCTATAATCATATAGTTGAGATATACTGAAATTTCTCATACTTATAATCTCTCATCATAAAGTGAATTCTGTCTCTGAACGTCCATGGTTTATCTGTAAAGATTTTACACGTTAAAATCCATGTCTCCCGTCCTTTTAATCATCTCTTTCTATCGTACCTTAGTGGTATTAGAGCTCTCGTTTCGAGATCAAATTAAGCTATTGTCTTAGGAGAAGAAGACCCCTGGGGTGCAATCATTGTTGCTCTAGGAGAAGACTCCTTAGTGGTATTAGAGCTCCCGTTTCGAGATCAAATTAAGCTATTGTCCTAGGAGAGGAGAAGACCCCTGGGGTGCAATCATTGTTGTCCTAGGAGAAGACTTCCCGGGTGGCCATTGTATGGATAAAATGCGGCATTCGCACGGCACCAAGGCGGCGTTCGCATGGTGCTGTTTGGGTCAAGCCACAACCGTGCAGTGCATCATCACCAGATCAATCGACATCTGCGGCTTGATCTGGACGGCTCCCTTCAACATTAACGAACCATCGCTCAAAAAAATTCGACTTCGTGTTTTGTTTCGTCTCGCCGGGTCCGTAGCAAAAGCGAGCTCGCCGAGTTCTTCCGACTCGAAAATCAGCAAACCCCCATCTTTAGACTAGAAAAAAAAATAGTAAGAAGCGTTTGGTTGGCAACCAAAGCAAACAGCAGTGCTGCAACGTCACAACCGAGAAAAGAAAACAAAAATCGAGGAAGATGTAATTTATGAATTTTTTTTCAAAATAATCTTCTTACGTTTATTTTTTTTTCGCAATAATTTTTTATGTTAAATTTGTATCTTTTGTCCTTTAATGACCCATTTCTGCGGTGTGTTTTATAGCCCTCCATAAATTCCCACTGTAACCCGACAAGTCCGTCCGCCTGGCCAATCATTCCGCCGTGGACCGCACGACCGACCGGCTGATCAATGCGCGCGCGACCGTACGTCTAGGACTAGCCGCTACAGCGCACCGAGCTAGCTAGCTACGAGAGTGACGCGTCATCTAACACATGCACGCACCAGATCAACCCTTGGCCTGCACGTATCCCGCGCGCCAGCAATGGCTCGCTTCCTTTGTGCGAGCGAGACCGTAAAGTAACCAAAAGGCACGCGCGGGGTACGCTACCCGCCCGCCAGGTTCACCGCGCGCGCACGGGTCTTCCCAACCTTTCTCGCACGTTTGCGAAATTGGGCCCGGACGCGCGCAAAAGGACAGAGGCCCTAGTGCGAGCCTGCTACCGTTCGTGGCCTGCGGTGTAGGGGGAGTTGCTGCGTTCAATATGGGTTAAAACTTATGACTTAAAGCTTATTTTTACACTATTTATAATTTCGTTTTTTTTTCTGAATTTTTAATTTTTTTGAGCTTTTTTGTCGGTTCTTTTTTTCTCGTATTCGTTTGCGTTGTGCGTGATAGGCTAACATATTTTTATATTTTCAAATTTTTAAATTTAATTATGTTAAATAAGCATCTCGATTCTGGTGTTTTTTCACCAAATTCTGATGTTTTCACCATAAGCTTTCACTTTCACCGAACCGATCACCACCAAGGTGTTCAATTCGGCTTATTTTTGGTGGCTTATGGCTGAAAACACTGTAGCTGGTTGAAAAACATCAGTGGTGACAGAGGCTTATTTAACATAATTAAATTTTAAAAATTTAAAATATAAAAATATGTTAGCCCATCACGCATAACGCAAACGAATACGGAAAAAAAGAACCGTAAAAAGCTCAAAAAGTCAAAATTCGAAAAAGACGAAATTATGAATAAGATAAAAAAAGCTTGCCGTGTCAAGCCATATTGAGCTAAGCTTATGGCTTAAGCTTATTTGGGCCACTAGTAGTTAGATTAGATGCCACTAGTACAACAACATGCATGTTTGGGCCATAGAAAGTGGGCTTCTTGTTGAGGCCCCAAGGAACGGATGCCATACGCAATAAGCAGCTAGTGCATGCAACAGCTTAACTCCATTCCTGGCTGCTGCATTCGCATACCGGGGAGCCAGAGCTGGTTTTTGGCTCAATTCCACCCTCTAGGGTCGGCTCTGATGATGCATGGCGTACTTGTTTGAGGCATTTTGTTTTGGAGGAATGAATGAATAACGGAATTAATAGTGCAAGTTGATTGATGTTTTGGAGGAATGAATGAATAACAGCAACTCATAACGGCCGAGAGCAGCGGGCGAATTAGGCCTAAGGCCAATGCGCAAGCAAGCAGGCGTGTCCTGGATGCGACGGGCACGACCGAATTTAACTTTCGACGTATGTGATAGATGATCTGTATGTAAACGAGAAGTTACCGATGAGAAAAAACACAGTGGCAAAGTAGCAACATCACGAAGAAATTAACACACGGCCTCTCGTGCAGATCGGCACGCGTGCATTACCGATCTGAATGGCTGTCCTCCACTGTTTCGATGGAATTTTGGATGATCTTGACGGTGCCGACCCCGCAGCGTTTGGCGTGACAACGTTGAAGTGATCCGGCACGGGCACAGGGCAACTTTCAGAGACCTAACCCGGCCGCCGCAGAGAAACTTTTCGTTTTATTACCATGGGAAATTCAGTTCAGGCTCATACTTTCGAGCGATGCGTGCGGTCACGGTACCGGTCCAGGCCAGAGCAGAGCAGCCCACGATGGACCAAGAACAAAAAATGGATACTGTTGTAAAATATACGGTATGAGCGTATTTTTAGTTTTAATTTCAGCCAAATCAAATATATATTCAACATATTTTCAGCACAATATGAATAATATAAACTGCATATAATCATATAATTATATCTTGCTATTCATATACATGTAAATATTCAATGAATATAAACACAAATCTGCTGAAAACAACATGTAAAACAGTTATTTAAGCAGTAAAGCAATTAAATCTAGCATATGACAAAATAATTGCTTTAATATTGCTCTCAGAACAGAGTTGTACAAGATTGTAAATCTTGGCCTTCTCATGCTAATATCGAAACTCTTCATTCATGATCTGACAACTAGAAACTAGAATTTGAGCTCACAAACATGTTTTCTACTGTCACAAACTGTGCATAAACAGAGAACAACAAGCTGATAATTTTCGGTTTATAAGTTCACAAGCAACGAATAACATGCAGTATCCAGTCAACAATCAAAGATGAACAGAATGAAGAAGGGTCTGCTCTAGACAAAACTGGACACATTGACTACTGCATCACAGATAATTTCAATCGTATGTAAACTAATCTCCTCAGCCGAAATATAACCAGCGGCAGTACAGACGTTAGAAGACAATTCAAATAAGCTCAATTCTAATTCAGTTAACTAGATCAATTTCAGTAATCGATATTTTCATCACAAAGCACATGTTTCGAGCCCACAAGCAAATATACCATCTACCAATTCTTAATCTTAAACAGAACTTAAAGAACAGGTACTGCCAACAATGTTTGCAAAAAAATCAATAATGCTCATAATGCAGACGGCACTCAAAACCGTCCAGAAGCAAACCAAGCCGAAGAAGAAAGCAAGCATACCGCTTCCTCCTCAAGGTCATCGTCAACTCCGGCATCGGCGAGCACACCTACTCCCCGCACAACGTCCTCTACGGCCGTGAGGAGTGGCCCACGCACCAGGACGCCATCGACGAGATGGACCCCTTCTTCGATGCCGCCGCCGCTGTCGTCTTCACCAAGACGGGCGTCGCGCCACGCGACGTCGACCTGCTCGTCCTCAACGTCGGATCCTTCTCCCCGGCGCTCTCCCTTGTCTTCAGGATCATCAACCGCTTCCGCATGCGCGAGGACGTCATGGCCTACAGTCTCTCCGGCATGGCCTGCAGCGTCGGCCTCATCTCCGTCAACCTTGCCCGGAGCGTCATGCTCACGCGCCCACGGACCATGGCTCTCGTTGCACCTGAGTCCTGCATTACTACTTTCGGTATTTTTGGTTTCTTCGGTTTTTAGTCGGTTTTTTTTTCCAAAAAACGATGTCAAAAAACCCAAAATCTGAAAACTGTATTGAATACCAAAAACCGTCAAACTGAGTTAGACCAGTTCAATTCCATTGAAAAATGCACAGCCCTAACACTAGTACTGCACTATAGGTACCTTTCTTTTCTTACAGGCCATGCACTGTATGAGTATCATCACTTCGCCTGTTATCCGTTAACGCCGTGGATGACAAGACAAACCGAAGTACGAAACAAAAAGTCCGAGAGGTGCCCGGCACGGTAAAAAGGTAGGAAAAACAACAACGCCGAGCATTCACCTCCGGGTACAAATCCAGCCGCAATTATTTACCGGTCACCTGTTCACACTTTTTTTACATCGCCATCTCCCTCGCCACACACGCGACGGTTCAGTGTGTTTAGTGGTTTACCCCCTCTGAAAAAACCCCATACTCACCAGCATCAAGCAGTAAAACTTCCAAAGTTCCACATAAAAGTCGTACATCAGCATCGAGCAATAAAACTTCCACACGTAAATTTTATACTTTGGCATGATAAAGTCGTACAAAGTTCCACATAAGAGTCCTGGCACTTCCCAATTCTGGAAGGGGCTACACAAAGCTAAGAATTGGTTTACGAGAGGTGTAGTTTATATACCTGGTAATGGGGAGAAAAATTTTTTTTTGGCATGATACTTGGCTTGAGGGATGCCCCCTGAAAATTCAATTTTGCAGGCTATACAACATCTGTGAGCAGCAAGAGGTGACTCTTATAGATGCTTGGGTGTAAGACGAACTCCAAATTTCTGTGAGCAGCAAGAGGTGCCCAGCACGGTAAAGCAGAAGAAACAAGAGGAGGAAGAAGGAACAACACCGACATCCGATGTGGCTAGCGTTCACCTCGGGGTGCAAATCCTGCCGCAATTACCGGTCACACTTTTTTTACATCGCCATCTCCCTCGCCACGTCAACACGACACACGCCACGGTTCAGTGTGTCGAGTGGTTCACCGCGCTTTGAAAAAAAACCCGAACGCGGACTCCACCGGTGCAACGACACCGACATCGAGCGGTAAACCTTGCCCACGCACGTCGCCGGGTCGACTCGGCGTACGTCGGCGATGGGCTCGCCGCGCCGGCGCCGCAGGAGTCAAGGGCTGCCAGAGAAACCGCGTGGTTTGGAGTGGGAAATTTTGGTGTGGGGACCGTGAGAGCGCCCGGCGGCACAGCCGAGGAATTCCGCGCGGGCGGCCTCTGCCTGCGTCGTAATCGTTGAACCGGTCGTGTCTCGGGGTCGTTTTCTTGTCCTTCCTCCCGTGCGGTCCGCTTGGGAGTCTGAACTCTGGAGTGATCAACAGACGCAACGGGCACTGCAATTTCCATCGGTTCTTTTTAGATACCAAACCCCGTTCGTTTCGGCTGACTTCTAACTTATTTTTTACTATTCAATAATTTCATTTTTTTCTTCTCCTGATTTTTGGTTTTTTTTAGCTTTTTTGTCGATTCTATTTTTTCCGTATTCATTTGTACTGTCCGCTGGTGGTTTTACAGCATTGTTGTGACTGTGGTGGTTTCGATTGTGGTTTGTGTGGTGCTCTTACTTGCCTAGTACTTGACCGGTGCTGGGATATTGATCTTGTACGGTGTTTTTTGACCCCGCAACCACATGATCGTGTTGCTAGGCGGCTTGTGTAGGTGGCTTCTTCTAGTATGGTTAACACTGTTCCTGAATTAGAGTTAAGGAAGAGTAACACATATAGGACTGAAAGGTTTTTGGACGATGACTATGTTACCTACCTCATGGATGATGAACCACATAACCTTTCAGATCACACGCATCCTTAGAATGAAGTAGTCTGTAGCGAGATGGATCCACGCTTGCTAACGAAACTTGAGAGATTACTGATCTTTCAAATAGGTGTAAGTCAATGGACTACAAATAGATCTTCAAAAGAAAGCGAAGATCTAATAATACTATTGAAAATTACAATAGTATTTACGCAACAGTCCCGTCCTATTTTTGGCATTTACCCTTCGTAAACCGTGATGGCATCGTCATGTCGAGATATTAAGCTGGAAAGGTTGCACAATTCAATCGGAGTTGCCATCGAACGAGCGGTCCGCGCCTCCCTAGCTAGCTGGTCTCGTGATCAGACAATTCTCTCTCCTCTTCCCGATGTACGTCTAAATCTACACGCTTTGGAGTAAGTAACGGGCCAGTTGCGATCACCTTTGAGCTAAGTTTTACATATGAAGCAACAAAAAGAGCCACGTCCATGTCAACAGCGACGTGTATCTAGAATCGGACGGACGGAGTAAATATGAAACCAGCAGGCCGTAAATCCGTACGGTTTTACATAGCTGCGGCGGCGAGATAGAAGTCACAGGTGCAATCAGAAGTTGAACAAACCGGCCGGTCAGCGCTGGCACCGCGATAGGTGAGAACCCCAAGGAACTTCCTTTGGTTTCTAGCCCGTGATCGGAGGAGAGAATATATCTGCAGGTTGGAGGCATTCACACCTGATCAGAAAGTTTTCAAAAAAAAAAAAGTAGAAGAGAAAACCCTGTCCTGTATAAATCGTGTCGTTGGTCAGCAACATGTCATTGACCGGATACCACAACCAGATAAGATGGATGCTTCGTGCTTTGCTTGGTACGTTGCTGTCAGTGTCACTGTGAGCCTGTGGGCAGCTTACTACTAGCTGATCCTAATCGAAGTAAAAAATGAAGCTTTCCCCAGCAGCAGGGGAGCCACTGGCAAGCAAACAAGGAGTTGAGGAGGAGGAGGAGGAGCCCAGAAAGAGGCGGCCGGCCGGTCTGCCATCCGGGAGGCGCGCGCCGCATGCGGCCACTGGGCGGCCATCCGGTCGCTGTCCGACTCGTTCGCGTCGTGACAGCTCCGGGACAGCTGCATCAGCTGCACCGCGCCGAGCACAACAAGAACGACAAGAAGAAGACCTGCCCATGAGGCAACCATGCTCTTGCTTATCAAGAAATACCTATCCAGGAGCAAGAACCCAGCAGCGCCCGGCGACGACAAGAGGCAGCAGCGCGAGATGCCGCCTGCGTCGAACGGGACTAGGGAGCGCGAGCGCATGTGCATGCCCGGCTGCGTGCCGGTGCGAGCCAAGCGGGCCGCGGCGACGGTTACTACTACCACGACGACGGCGAGGACGACGCGGCACAACTTCGTCAAGTCCGCGGCGTCGGGGCTTTTCCCGGGGGCGCAGTTCACCAACCACGAGTCCCTCCCCGCGCTGCCGGACGCGTACTCGGAGTTCTTCGCCGCGTTCCCGCAGTACGGGGGGCTCGCCCAGGCGGACGCGATCAGGGACGAGGAGTACCGGCACCTCGACCGGCACGTGTGCCTGGACTACACCGGCATGAACCTCTTCTCCCACGCGCAGATGAACTCGTCCGTGCCGTCCACGTCCGTGGCGCCGCCGCCGGCGTGGCAGCCGCCCTTCTTCGACATCGCGTACAAGTCGACGAGCCTGCGGACGCAGGTGCAATGCGGGGACGGCGCCTCCGCGGCGGGGGGCATCGGCGCGGCCGTGACCAGGCGCATCATGGCGTCGCTCAAGATCCCCGAGGACGAGTACAGCATGGTGTGCACGGCGAACCGGACGACCGCCTTCCGGCTCCTGGCGGAGTCCTACTCCTTCCAGCCCGGCAGGAAGCTGCTCGCCGTGTACGACTACGAGAGCGAGGCGATGGACGCCATGGCCGAGACCGCGCGTCGCCGCAGCGCGGACGTCATGCACGCGAGCTTCGCGTGGCCGAGCATGAGGGTCCACGCCGCCGACCTCCGCAAGAAGCTGCTCCGGGGGCGGCGGCGCGGGGCGCAGCAGCACCGGGGGCTCTTCGTGTTCCCGCTGGTGTCGCGCATGACGGGCGCGAGGTACCCGTACCTGTGGATGAGAGCGGCGCACGAGCAGGGGTGGCACGTGGCGCTGGACGCGTGCGCGCTCGGCACCAAGGACCTTGACACCCTCGGCCTCTCCCTCCTCCGCCCCGACTTCATCGTCTGCAACTTCTTCAAGGTGTTCGGCGAGAACCCCTCGGGGTTCGCTGGCCTCTTCGTCAAGAAGGCCAGCCTTGATGCGCTCGAGCGCTCCGTCATCGCGCGCAGCATCGGCATCGTCAACATCGTCCCGGCACGGCGGTGGTCACTCCACGATGGCTACTCCACCGAGCTGGAGCACTCGCTCAGCTTCCCCAATCTCGCCGAGTCGCCACCGGCGGACAACGTCGACACCACCAGCTCCTTTTCCGGCCCCCTCAGGGCCACCGCCATCGCTAGTAGGACCCCACCGCAGACCGACGTGGCCGAGAACGGTGACACGCCGGAGATTTGCGAGGTCGACACGACACCCGCAAACGAGGAAGGGACTCCGCCGCCGCCGTCGCCAGCAGCAGCAGTGGAAGAAAATGGTGAAGCAGAGGAGCGCGCCAAGGAGGAGAAGCAGGGGGGCGCCGAGAGCGTGGAGGTGGAGTGCAGGGGGCTGGACCACGCGGACGCGCTGGGCCTGATCGCCATCGGCAACCGGCTGCGGTGCATCAGCAACTGGCTGGTGGTGGCGCTGCAGAAGCTGCGGCACCCGCACTCGGAGCACGGCCAGCCGCTGGTGCGCATGTACGGGCCGCGCGTCAAGTTCGAGCGGGGACCATCGCTGGCGTTCAACGTGTACGACTGGAAGGGCGAGAAGGTGGCGCCGCCGCTCGTGCAGAAGCTCGCCGACCGCCACAACATCTCCCTCACCTGCGGCTTCCTGCGCAACATCTGGTTCGCCGACAAGTACGAGGCCGACAGGAACGCCGTCCTGGAGCACAGAACCGCCGCCGCCGACGATGGCGGCTCCGTAAGCAGCAGCAGCAAGAAAAAGAACACCGGCGGCGGCGAGGTGGGGATCTACGTGGTGAACGCGTCGCTCGGGTTCTTGAGCAACTTCGAGGACGCGTACAGGCTGTGGGCGTTCGTGGCCAAGTTCTTGGACGCCGACTTCGTGGAGAAGGAGAGGTGGAGGTACACCGCGCTCAACCAGAAGACGGTGGAGGTGTAGGACGTCAAGTCGCCATGTCGTCAGCTTCAGCTTGCCACAATCGGTACAGTTCACCATTCTTTTGGGATCAGCTCGGCCGTGTTGTCGTGTGTGCAGAGCTGCTCCTTCCATTCTTTGTGGGGGAGAGACTCTAGCTCCCGCTTGTGCAGTGTACACTGTCAAATGTAGACTGCTTCCTTCAAAAAAAAAAAATGTGCGGATTACTTGTTTCCTATACTGAAACCACATTCTGTCCTCAAAATCGAAGATGGGCTTTGTGCCTCTATAACTCCATTTTTGGTGTAAAAAAGACGACAATTTGATCAAGTAATGGTGTCACTTGCAAGACAGTTTCACTGATAACATCACAGAACAATAAACTATTAGCTTGGAAGTTGTACAAACAACAAAACAATCAAATAACAAAGGTAATAATAAGCTAGAGAAAAAGAAGGGTACTGGTAGTACTACACAAAGGTTCCTGTTCAGCTCAACACGAAAATAAGCTGAGGGATATGGGGGAAACAGCTTCAGACTCCAGAGAATAATGGATTATTTGAAAGACAGCTAGATTGGGCATTCTAAGCATAGATACACCAAACTGAACGACGACGACAGCTAATAATGCAGGTGACCTAACATCATTTTTGGCACGCTATTAGTGACCATTTGCGAAGCCGTTGCTGCACTTGATTTTGCCGTCAACATTGCCATCGACTGCTTTCTTGTCGTAGAACCTCCTGTACATGGAATCAACTTTTGTTAGGTAGAATGTTCCTTGTGGCAACAAGCTCGTGTCTTCGCTTGCTTCAAAATCTTTTGCTCCATCAGCTTCAGTGTCTCGGCGAACTTCTCGGGCGAGGTCTATTAACATGTAAAGGAACAAATCAGTCTGCTGTAGAGAAATTACAGGGAGGAATGGGCACTCCAAAAAATGGATGTTGGGGTCACAATAGCAAGGAATTACATAATATCATGCAACCCACAGTTGAATCGCTATGTACGGTGATAACAAATCCAATAATCGCATGCGGCTGTCCTCAGAAAAAGGCTATTTTCAGATGGATGCCATAATGAAAAACTCAACAAATTGTTGAGAAACCGACGCTGGCGACCAGTCCGATCGGGATCTCTGCTTAGAATAAGAACGAATCAATCACAGAATCACAGAAATAATAGATGAACACAGAGAGAGGTAGAGAGAACTCCTGGTCTGCTTTATTGCTTTCATGCGTGTGTATACAATGGGGGGTTGGCTCTCTATTTATACTAGGTGGTGGGGTGCCCAATATGTCGGGACTCTCGGCCTACAGGACTCGAGTCCGCCAGACTCTATCTGTAGGCGGTTTCCTAACACTCCCCCTTGGGCACTCACCCAACATGCTCATGCCTCATCAAAACTCCATAAAACCCAGTGGGAAAAATTTGGAGAAAGAGTACATAATACATGTGTTGTCATGATGCACGAATTGCCTCATTAAAACCTTGGTCGAGAAACTTGTGAAAACTCGTCAAGGGAAAAAGAGTACAATCCACCCAACTTCATTCGGTCTTGGGACCTTGTTCCTTTGGGTACTCAATCTTCATGATCGAGATTTACTAACGGGCTTGAGAGAATTCTCCCCACGATTCGCACTTCTCTAAGTCTCATCATTCTAATCCCTCACACGCACCTTTCAAAGTTAGATGGGGGAGTGACTTAGTGAACAAATCACGATTTTCACAAGACTTAGTATGCAAGATTTTTATCTCGTCCATCTTTTGCAATTCATGAGCATAGAAGGACTTGGGGTTGATATGATTTGTGAGATGACTCTTCACATAGCCCGCTTGCACTTGTACAACGCAGTGAATTATCTTCATGGATAATTGTGGGGTTTACACAATGTTCATCCCACATGACCGCCGGATGTGGTGAACTATTCGGCGAGCCAAGCGCACTCGTGCGACTTCATACAATGCTATAATTTACGAGTGGTTCGTCAAGTAGCTACAAGGCTTTGCTTAGACGATTTTCGAAATTGCGCCCACCACACATGAATGCATAGCATGTTTGTGACCTTCGGTATGCGGGTTAGACAAGTACCCAGCATCTGCATAGCCAATCAAGTTCAAGTCTTGATTCTTTCTATAGAACAATCCAAGGTGCTTACTTCCTTGGAGATATCGGAAGGTGTCCTTTATGCCTTACCAATGCCTTTTGGTGGGCTCTGCACTGTACTTTGCTAACAAGTACACGACAATTGCAATGTCCGTTCTAGTGCAGTTTACTAAGTACATGGGTGCTACCACTGCACTCAAGTATGGGAATTCCGGTCCCAGGACTTCCTCCCCCTCTTCCCTAGGTCGGTAAGGATCTTTTTCTTGCTGTAAAGACCTTCCGATCATCGGTACTTTCGATGGGTATGCCTTCTCGAAGCCAAACCTTTCTAGCACCTTCTGGGTGTAGGTCGACTGATGTACCAAGATTCCTTCGGGGACATGCTCAAGCTGTAGGTCTGAGCAGAACTTGGTATTGTTCAAATCTTTCATTTTAAACTCTGACTCCAAGTAGGAGCTTGCTTCTTTTATATCTTCTGCTGTCCCGATGATATTCAGATCATCTACATACAAAGAGATTATACGAAATCCATTCGGGATCGCCGTATAAATACACAAGGACAGTCTTCATTGTTTGTGTAGCCTTTCTTGCAGAGAAAGTAGTTCAAGCGATTATACCACATTCTTCCAGAATGCTTCAATCCATACAGTGACTTTCTGAGTTTCACACTGTACAGATTTCTATTTGCTCTGTCTTGGTTCGGGAGAGTTATTCCTTCAGGGAATTTCATATAAATCTCCGAATCCAAGTTACCGTAAAGGTATGCAGTCACAACATCCATTAATTTCATTTCTAAGTTCAAGTTTACTGCCATTGAGATCAAATATCTAAAGGTAATTCCACTCATGACTGGGGAGTAGGTTTCTTCATAATCAACTCCAGGACGTTGAGTGAAACCTTGTGCTACTAGCCTTGCTTTGTATCTCACTACTGCTTTCTTTCATTTCTCTTCGAACAAATACCACTTGTGCCCTACGGGGTGCACATGGGGAGGTGTGCGGCATACGGGCCCAAAACCTCTCTTTTGTTCAGAGATAGCAATTCAGTTGCTATTGCCTTTTTCCAATCTTCCCAATCTGATCTTTTCTTACATTCAGCGAGCGATGCAGGCTCGGGATCAAGATCAATGATCGTGGCAATTTTCTTTGCGAAGTATATATCGATATTGGCTGTTGTCCTGTTCATGGACTCTCCCGTGTGCACATAGTTTATAGCTATTTCTTCATGAGTCGCTTCTTCTGGAGCGGTTGCTTCTTCTGGAGCTTCCTCTTGCACATCGCTTCTTCCAATTGCGGTGGCAAGTCCCTTTAGTTTTTCGACTCCGATGTGTGCGCACACATCCATGCCGATGGGGATATTCAGATCCGGTATGTCCTTTTCTGAAGGTGTCATACTTGTGCCAGGTCTCAACTGGCTCCCCTTCTTATTCTGGGGGACTTTAATGATCGGCTGTGGTAAGTCCTTCTTATCCTTTTTCACGGGCGTCCCGGTTACTAAGGATTCGAGGAACCGAGTTCTCGTCCTCTTTTTATTTTTCGAGGCCTCGGACGAGATTAGGGATACCTTCCGATTTCTTTGGTATTTCAACCCTCTCGGTGCGGTGCGTGCAGCACATGCGACTTAGTCACGCTTTTCAAATCACTAAAGTGATCAGGCAGCTGATTTGCTAATGCTTGCAAATCAATTGTCTTCTGGACTTTCTATTGTCTTCTGGACTTCTTTTGTCTTCTGGACTTCTATTTGCTTTACTAGTGCACGGGTCATATGCATGTATTTCCCGACATTTTTCATTAAAGGGTTGATTTCCTCCCCCTAATGTTGGGAAATTTTCGGTGCTGACCCTTGCGCTAGTTTCATAGATGGATGGATGTTGTAGGCCAATGGTCTAGAATTGACGAGATTCGCTGCATGTAGGACTGCGTTTCCCAACATGTAGCTGGTAAATTCCAATTCTATAAAGGGGTAGGGCAATAATTTTAATTTTCTTAATTAAAGTCTCTGCCAAACCATTCTGGGTATGGACATGCGATCGAAGTGCTCAACTGCAATCGCCATGCAATAATCATCAAATGCCTCTGAAGTAAATTCTCCGGCATTGTCCATTCTGGTGGACTTGATATGATGATTAGGGAATACATTTCTGGTGCGAATGATCTGCGAGATCAATTTTGCAAAGGCGTGGTTTTGTGGGCAATAAACCCACATATGATCACTGAGGAAGCGCCAATGAGCACTATGAAAGACTTAAATGGCCCTGAGATGGACTGAATGGGACCGCAAATGTCTTCCTGGATGCGTTCCAGGAATGCAGGTACTTCATCCTTCACTTTCAGAGTGGAGGGTCTAGTAATTAATTTCCCGGTGGCACATGCAGGGCACACAAAATCTTCAGGATTCGGGAAATATTTTACATTAATATTATGCCCTTTGGAATTGTTGATTATATTTCTCATCATTCTACGACCTGGGTGGCCTAATCTGTCATGCCAGAGACAGATGAGTTCAGAGCTTCTAAATACTGTCTTCAGGACAGTGCAGGCTGCAGGTGCCTTGGTGTTGGTATAATATAGCCCATTTTCTAGTAAAGAAAGTTTTTCTAATACCCTTTATCCATGCTCTTCGCGCTTCGTAATGAGCAGGTATTCTTTACCGTACTCTTCTTCAGTCTCATCGTGGAAACATTTGCGCGAATATCTTTGAAACTTAGGAGAGTTCTAGTCGATTTTGGGTACAATAAGTCTTCTTTAATGACCAAAATTGTGCCCATGGGGAGTATAATTGTGGCTCTTCCTGAACCAATTATACAAGCATCGCTTCCGGCGATTTGACGTAAGGCTGCTAGTGCTCTTACGAATCGACTGAAAACTTAGTCTCTCTTAAGATGGTATTCACAGTCAGCTGGCTAAGCACACTTCCTTCATAGGGCGCTACACATGTTCTAATATAGGGTATTTTATTCATATGCATGAGAAGGCAATCAACGCATAAATAAAATACTTCAATGTCAGAACATATCATGCCATCATAAACTGAATAAATGAATGAATTATTCCAAAATCATCCAACTATCACGAGATAACAAATCCTAAAGTACCATCCATGCAAGGTCTAACTTGTCCATTTTAACATAAAATAAATGACAATTAACGTCTCATGCATTCTGTGCATTAGACGGAGTCGATTAAGAAATCATCGACTTCTTGGCTATCTTTTCGTAAGTGATATTCTCTTCAAGAGAAATCATGGCGATGGTCGCCTCTAGGTTGTAAGGGGTCTTGTTGCGGGATGGTCTCAATCTCCATCAACTCGTGCAACTGCTCGTAATGCTCCCTCAACCAATGCAAAGTGAGCTTCGGGCTGCTCTTTGCCATTCTTCTTCTGGGCTTGGTGGGCATCAATTACATGTTGCGGCTCTTTGCAGACCCGCGACCAATGCCCCCACTTGCCACACTTGTAGCAACCCTGCTTCTGTTGGCCATAGGTATTGCCACTTTTCATAGCCTTTTTGTCATTTGGAGCATCTGATTTGCCTTTCTGGGCAACGGTCTTACCCTTCTTTCCCCTTCTTTTCATTAAGGGCTTTCGCACCTTGTAGCTCCCAGCGTTGGCCTCACGGCCAGCGGAGCTCCCCAGTGGCTGAGTGACGTAATTCTTGCGGAGAAGTTCGTCCTGAGCTTCCGCAACCTGCATCATATCGATCAATTCGGCGTACTCCTTGTAGCCATCTTGACGATAGTTGCGGGCGGATTGAACAGCATTGGGGTGAAAAGTGGACAGGGTCTTTTCGATCTTCTGCTCATCTGTGATCTGCTTGCCACAGAGTTGAAGATTGGTACAAATCCTGTGCAAGACAGAATTGTACTCCCCGACCGTCTTAAAGTCGGCAAACCTCAGTCTGACCCATTCTTGCTCTGCTTGAGGAAGGATGGTGTACTTTAGCCTCTCAAACCGCTTCTTGAGTGCGGTCCAGAGTGCTAGCGCGCTTTTCTCCGCCATATACTCATTCTTGAGAGTAATGCAGAGGTGGTGCCGAAGAAAATGAAGTGCCTGATCATTCTCCTCGGGCGTAGGTTGGGCGTCATTCAGTCCGCCAATCCCAATAGCTGCGCGGAGCCGTTTGGCTCCAAGTACTATCTCGACATCGGATGCCCATGTCAGATAGTTACGGCCATGCTGGGCCAGCTCCTCGAACTCCCGGTTCGTGATTCCAGTCATCTATATGCAGATAGATGGAATAAATAAGTTTACTTGTAAACATGCATGGAATAATTTACTACGGTAAATAAATGGTACAAAAGGTTCTCGTAATGTTTCAGAATTTTCTATGAATTTTCTATAAATTTTACTGTTATTTCAGTGATTAAAAGCAATTTAAACAATTACAATTAACCAAAAACAGTAAACAAATATAGAAAATAATAATGGCATAAATAAATAATCTTCAAATGCTAAAATAAATTCAAATTTCGGTTTCCCGAGGCCCTTTTAAGCTAAAATATAAATTTTTAGCAAAAACTGCAATTTCTGGGACCTGTTTGCAAGTTTTAAGGGCTTAATTGCGATTTCAGGGAAAAATTTGGGCCCTTTTGCAAAACCACCGGCCCACTTGGCCCATATGGCTGGGATGGCGCCCCTGTTTTTTTCCGGGAGGCGGCGCAAGCCGAGGCGGCGCGGCCGAGGCCAGGCGCGGCGGCGCGGAGGCCGGGCCAGCGAGGCGGGCGCCGGGCGGCGCCGGCTGGCATGCTGCGGTGGCGGCGGCGCCTGGCTGCAGGCTGGCGGCGGCGGCTTCAGGCGGCGATAGCGGCTGCGTAGCATCTGGCGGCCGGCCGGCGGCGGCACGGTGGCAGCGCCCGTCGCGAAGCGAGCAGGCTGGCGAGGCTCATGAGCAGCCGCGTCTGGCAGCAGCGGCTGCGTCATGTCTGGCCATGGAGGCTGAGCGGTGGCGGGCCGGCGGCAGCTGGCTGGCATGCCAGCAGCAGCGTAAGCGGCCGGCCAGCCTTGGCGGGCGAGCCGAAGCCAGCAGCGGCGGTCATGCAGCGGCGGCGGCCCATGCGGTTTCGGCGCGGATACGGGCTGGCGGGGGCCCGTGCGGTGCCGAGGCGGAGGGCGGACAATGGCTTCAGCCGGGTGGCGGCGCTTCTGGCGGCGGCCGGCGGCGGCGGCGGTCGAGGCGATGCCGTCTTTGGTGTGATAAGCGCCGGCGGTGGCCGAGGCTGCCGTGAGGAGGGTTTGTTTTTTTTTCTTTTCTGTGATGCAATCTTGTGCAGAGAGAAAGAAAACAGCAAAACCCATGCCAAAATTTTCTGTACAGCGATCATGCAGGAGCGTACAGAAAACGTTTCAATTTACGATGCAATCGACATCCACCCCGTTTCGTAATCTACCGATCGACATTGTGCCGGCGATTTCAGATCTGCTCGCGGTAGATTTGGGCGGATTGCATCGTTCTAATCTACGATGCAATCGACATCTACCCGCTTCTCAATCTACCGATCGGCATTGTCTTGGCGACTTCGTGTCCGCTCGGGTAGATTAGGGCGGTTGCACCGAGAAAATCAATCTAGAACGCGAAGAAAATACTGATTCAAAGCGATCTAGAAAATCAATCTAGAACGCGAAGAAAATACGATTCAAAGCGATCTAGAAATCAATCTGCTTCGATGATTACCTCGTTCACCGGGCGTAGTCGTCGGCGATAACGTGTTGAGAAACCGACGCCGGCGACCGGTCCGACGGGATCTCGCTAGAATAAGAACGAATCAATCACGTAATCACGAAATAATAGATGAACACGAGAGAGAGAGAACTCACAGTCCGCTTTATTGCTTTCATGCGTGTGTATACAATGGGGTTGGCTCTCTATTTATACTAGGTGGTGGGGTGCCCAATATGTCAGGACTCTCGGCCTACCAGGACTCTGAGTCTGCCAGGACTCTATCTGTAGGCCGGTTTCCTAACACAAATCACCATTTTCTTGAGGATGTGTTTAGTGTTAAGGGTATTAGAGATAAGGAGATAGAGATAGAGTTGTATTAGGAGATACAGTTTGGATTCTAATCCATATATGCCTTTCTCTATATGGCATATCCTCTTGTACTCTCCTATATATATATGACCCTTTGAGTCTCATATCAATACACACAATATTCATAACACAAACTCTATCTCCTAATACAACTCTATCTCTATCTCCTTATCTCTAATACCCTTAACAATGTCATCCTCTATCCGTTTTCCGGAGGACGAAATATCAGACATATGCAACATCTCACATTATATTGGAACTGAATCGATTGAAATATTCTAAAAAAACACTTCACCATTAATGATCTACAAACCTACACAGCGATAGCACCACGAATCAAGGTATGATTTTTTTTTTGCAACAATTCCACTCGCGGCGATCTCAACTACCTCCGAAACCCAAAATTTCACCCATCTAGCTAAAACCCCCGCGGTAACTCCCCAACGTCTAACCCAAAAAAAAGTCAAAACTTTTTATTACAAAATCAAATCATCCGTGATCTCCACACTGGAACGCTCGGAGCCTCGGATCAGTCGCGTCTGCAGCAACCGCCACACACAGCATCACATCGCGGCAGAAAAAAAATCAACAAATCGAACGGGAAACGGCAACAACTCGGGAGAGAACTTCACCTGCTGGACGCAGGTGGGAGGGAAGTAGATGTCCATGGCGAGGATCCCCACATCCTTGCGCTCCATCTCGCGATCCGTCCTCCGCTTCGCCTTCGAGTTCGATCTCCCGACGCCTCTCCGGCCCTCGCAGTGGCTCGCACGGAACGAACGACGCCTTGGAGCGGTGGTGTGATGACGATAGTGTGCTTGACAAATTGACAAAGCCGTGGACGCGGAGCACGTCGGGGATCATTACGCTCTCTTACCCTTTACCACTCGTGGAACCGGTCTTTGTGATTTGTGAGCAACAGCTGGCTGCCTGCCACGCTGGCCAGCTGGCCTAGACACGGGAACAAAGTGACCTGTGTTTTTTCACTGCTGCGGAGAGTTACCTTATTTTTTACTGCTGGCTTGCTGTGGAGACCTTTTATTTATATTTTTTTGAGATAACAGTGAACAGCAGAAAAACTGACTTAAATAACAGATACACCGACGAATTTAGAAAGTTATTTAAAGAAACAGTTTTGAAAAATTATCCTATTTATTTCAGTTTTAAAGAAGTCAACGCTAGAAACTGAAACCAAAATAAAAAAACAAGGGCAATACTTTACAATCGGACACATACTCTGTCAAAACTTAAAAAGTCCAAACAGTATTTTCTGATGCATATGCACAAGTGCACAACATGTCGTACCAACAGCCTTTGTTTGTTCTGCCCAGGCGTTGCTGAGATGCTAGCAGCATTGGGAACCTCCTAGCAGCGTTGCTAACAAAGTTCGCGAGAGATTAACTTTAAAATAATTTAAAAATATTTAAAAATAAAAAATTTCCTCTATAATCTTCAAATGTTTCTTGGAGTGTGAGCTATTTACTAAATGTTGGACTACCATTGTATCGTGCCTTCTTTTATATGAGCTAGCTCAATCTCATATACGCCAGCGCCAAGATACTAATCTGCACGACAAAAAGACACTAGAAAACCATGACGACCATAAATACGAACATGCAGTACAATGCACAAATATCCAAGTACAAACTTTGATTTTATTTTTTTTAGAGTAAACATCCACAAACAGATCGTTATTTTTATGTATCATAGCTAATGGTAAAGTAAAGAAAGGAAGCAAATTGCTGACACCAACTTAGCAGCACCCCGAGCCAACTGGAAACAGTGATGGCAATTCCCCGTCAGGGTGGGCCCGTGGGGGGGAATCCCCATTGGGGAGGAGGCCGGGGAAGATCCCCGCGGAAAACGAGGGGTGGTTGTTAAAAAATTATTTATTTTGCTTATAGATTATAAAGTATTTTAACATATAAGATGTATTCTTTTCTTGTATATTTATCTAAATTTGAATCAATATATTAAAATATATATTTTTAAAACTATAATTACTTATAAACTGATAAATAAATCACATAATTTTATTTTCAAACTTAATATTTAACTATGTTTTAATTCCCACATGATCAGATCTCCATGGGAGAAAGGGACTAGGCATATCTCTCCTCATAGATCTAACAGGACAAGGCGAGACCGTCCTAGCGAGGGTGGGACGATGGAGCCAGAGCTTCCCGAACCCCCCCGGTTGCCGCCCCTAACCGAAAACCGTCGAGGCACACAATCCTCATTGCACAATGGATCTCTCATGAGAGTATCCACAATAGAGGCTACCACAAGATGGTGGTTTGAGGAGATAATGACTTCACATCAACTCAAGTCACTACTCAAAAGTTTCTCCTTCAACAATGCAAGGTAACATAAGTTATTTGTAGTTTAACCCTTCACCTATTCTCTTAAAGCCCCTATATTATTCTAATTTATACCAGCGACCAAATATTTACACGTAGGGCCCTCGAGAAAGAAATTTAATTACACATTACTTCCCTAAAAGGCTGGCCCACCGTGATGAATCCACTGCCTTCGGCACAGGGTAGCACTCCAAGATACGTGCCCCTGCTATTTCTCAGCGAAGCGACTAGTTCTTCTGCAGGTTACTCTTTAAGTGTCTGAATTCTGTAAGCACCGGTGCTCGCTGCCAATATGAAGACTTAGGGCTACCGGCCAGCATGGAGCACTATGATCCAATCCGGGGCCCAACTCCCCCACATCCGGATCCTCTGCGCTCGCTCCCAGCAGCGCCCATCGCACGCAACACTAGCCTAAACCCCCCACTCATCACCCGACGCGTGCCCCAGCAGAGCCGGTCCCACCTTGCTTGCCGCCGGTGGGCCCTCTCCACCACGGCAGCCCAACCTTACCCCACACCGGGGCCCACCTGTCACTTAAAGTACCCACGTTCCATTTTATTATTTTACCGGTCCATTTCTTTCGAAAGGCTCGGGGGCAGCTGGGAAGCCACGAGTCACGCACGGATGCGAATCTTAAGACCACGCTAATTATGCTTACCCTAATACGGTTTAATTATTACTTAAATGTATCGCAAATTTGACCACTATTTGTGGGGCCACGTGGGGGCCCGGGAGTCAGGAAGCGACAACTCGTCCTGGGCCGTCGGATCCGCACCGGCGGGCAGATTAATGCGGCGGGGCCCGGTACAGGTCGGACGGGTCCCCACCACGACCGGGTTGGGCGGTGGCCCCGGGCAACATCCAGGCCCACCGCCAAGCGAGACCGCGCGATAAATCCAACTCGCCAACCGAAACACCCCACCCTTTCCCGCAACACGCGAGAAGGAAGAGAGGCGAGGCGGAAACAAGCGCAAGCCTTTCCGACGATTCCCACCATGGAGGCGCAGGCGCAGGACAAGGCGGATGAGGGCGCGCGGCCCCACGCGCAGGCGGGTGGGGTGGGAGGCGGCGCGGCGGCCATGACCATGGGGGCAATCCCCATGCACAGCTTCATCGTGCCCAAGCCCGAGCCCGTGGAGTTCTTCGGCGGGATGGCCATGATACGCAAGCCGCCGCCGAGGAACCGCGACCGGCACACCAAGGTGGAGGGCCGCGGGCGGAGGATCCGCATGCCGGCAGCGTGCGCGGCCAGGATCTTCCAGCTCACGCGGGAGCTAGGGCACAAGTCCGACGGCGAGACCATCCGGTGGCTGCTGCAGCAGTCGGAGCCGGCCATCATCGCGGCCACAGGCACGGGCACGGTGCCGGCGATCGCAACAACCGTCGACGGCGTGCTCCGCATCCCCACCCAGTCCTCGTCCTCCTCCGGCCCGGCGTCCTCCGCCGTGGTCGACGGCGAAGAGTCCTCGGCCAAGCGCCGGCGCAAGCTGCAGCCCACGCGCGCGGTGGCCGGCGCGGCCCCACTGGCCACGGCGGCGCCCGCTGCCTACTACCCCGTCATCGCCGACCCCCTCCTGCAAGGCAGCGGCGGTGGGGCGATTTCTGTGCCCAGCGGCCTCGCCCCCATCACCGCCACAGCTGCGCCCCAAGGCCTCGTTCCTGTCTTCGCCGTCCCGGCTACCGGCAGCCCCGCAGCCGGCGGTGGCAACCGCATGATTCCGCAAGCCACCGCCGTGTGGATGGTCCCACAGCCGGCGGGCGCGGCCAACCAGCCCACGCAGTTCTGGGCCATCCAATCCGCGCCACAGCTCATCAACCTCGCCGGCGCGCAGACCATCCCTGCGGGAGCTGTGTTCCCGACGGCGCTCCACCACCAGCAGCAGCAGCAACCGGTCTCTACCGTGGTTCAGAACAGCAACTCGGACCACCAGCTCACCGGCGCCGACTCGCACGAGCAGCAGCGCCGCGGCCGGAAGGAGACCGGCGGGGTGGAGCACCCCGAGGAGGAGGACGACGACGACGAGCCGGTCTCCGACTCCAGCCCAGAAGAGTGACAAAGCAGAGCAAGGCTAAGCCCAAGCAAAGAAAGCCCTCCACTCCACTCCACTGCACGCCAAAAGTCCAATCCAAAGTTTAGGTTCCTTTTGCTCTAATTTATTTATTTATTTCTTCCTTTCTTTCCTTTCGCAGTATCTCCTTATCATGATGAACTAGTAATTACTCCCTCGTGTTGGTGTTGTCTTGTCTTGGCACTTGTCGCCTTAGTAGCTCAGTGTTAGTGTTAGAGAAGAAGTGTAGCATGCAAATGAGCAGATGCAGATTTTTAAGTTAACCAGCCATGAGCACAAGTTACGCAAGTTTTTTCTCTCTGCTTAATTTGCCGTGTCTTTTTGTGGTGTGCTGCGCTTTGATTTGCTTTTGGAAATGGGAAGCTTTTTGAGCAGGAGGAGGAGGGGGTTTCGGATTAAGGAGCGGCCGGCACGTGCGTACGTGGGGGCAAGATTTAACGCACACGGCCGGAGCGCGGCGGCGGCGGTTCGTCGGGGTGGTGGGGGCGTGGGGCCCGGGCGCAGAGTGCTGGTGGCTCAAAGGGCGCCGTCGCGAGCCGTGCGGTGCGGGTTGGAGGAGTGAGCGGGTTGGGTGCGTGCCACCAGGCACCAACGACCGACACGTGACTGATGAGCGGGCCCACTTGGCGGGGAGGGGGGCCTCCTCGTTGCCGCCGCATGGTGGGGCCGTGTCTCGGCGGGCGAGGCGGTAGGTGGACCCACCGACTCGACACGTGTTGGGAGGTGGGTGGTGGAGGAGAGGGTCCCACCTGAGCGCCTTTTTCCCCCTTTGGTGGGGACCGGGTCCCGTGGGCCCGACGCGTGGGTGCGGGTGACGCGGACCCACGAATATCCGCACGCTGGATCCTAACACCAGTTACCGGATAAGACAGTCGCATTGCTCTAACGTGATTATTCACGTTACCGTTACGAACCAGACCGTTACCCACTGTCTTCTCCTATTTTCTGTCCAAAGAAGTTCAAAGATAATATAAATATCAAAATGGACATTTCATTTCTTTATTTTCGTTTAGCTCTGAAGATAAGTCCAAGGTCACAGAAACATTACATAGCTCACTTCATAAAAGAAGTTACACCACACGAGTACTCCTGCGTCTTGTTACGTGGCTGCCTGTGTCTGTCTAACCGAAGAAAGAAGAAAAAGGACAAGCATTACGTAGTGGTACTGGTGGATCAAAGGAAACAGCTCGGGGGTTCGTGCAGAAAGTGACTGGCTTTTCGTAGCGGCCAGTGCCACTGCACTTTCCATTCGATCAAAGGCTACTACTGGTAGTACTAGTGTACCTTCTGTGAGTTCAGCCACGGGCTTGGCGCTACAGTCGTGTGCCACCGGCATCGATCGGTAGAAGAGCTCAAGCTTCAATATGCTCGTCTCGTGCACCATCCCGGACGGATGCTTCCTAATGCCTGTAGCATAGTATAGCGTCGCGTCGACTTGTCTCCTTTCTGATTTGTTTGGCTTTTTTCTTTGGACGGATATCATTTAGCTACGCTTAATAGATTTTGTCTTTATTTTTTAAAACTATAACGGATAACGAAGATATCAATACAAATAATATATACAGTTTTAAACTAAAAAGTCATTTGTAAAATGCGTTAAATAAACGTTACCATTCGGTCTGACTTTTGAAGAGGAAATAAAACTGCCGCCTCTGCTCCCGCGGCAGGAGTTGCGTGTTGGGGCGAATCATTCCACCCATCTGCCGCCTCTGCTCTGCTAACTCCTCCCGCGCGCGCGCCGTGGCGGTGGCTCATGGCGTGGCGGGCTGGTCATGATGGACTCGTGTGAGCTATAGGGTTTGTTTTTTTACCTCATAAGTTAACGGCTTTTAGTTTTTGTTACAGTATCTAACTTTTAAACGGAATATTTTTTTAAGACGGAGTCTACAAATTAAACGATCTACACGTTAAAAACTCAATATTTGTACCAGCCAAAATCGCAAATGAGTATCTGTCTCTCCGTAATCTGTACCGTAAACAGCCAAAATTCAAAAATTTCAGCAAAAAACCAAAAGCCACATCCGAAAAGAACAGGCTAACTCTGGCTGATGAGCTCCTGATTGCAAGCTAAGTATGCCGTCGTTCTAAAAAAGAGATCGACGAGTGCGTACGGTATATGCGCATTACGTATACATCTGGGTACGTTCGATCCGTATTAGTCTGAAGCAGCAGCGGATCTAGGATTGTTATAATAGATATTCAGACTTAGAGTTAAGTTGCTTGGATATATTAATACCGTAACACATTGTTTTCTCTAAAACACAATGCAATGATACATGTATATATATAAAATAAAAATACATAAATTATAGACATTAATGATTTCTTATGAGAAAATAGATGACATAAGACGAGCATAATGATATGAATTAAATGATAAATTATAGAGATTAATAACAGTTGTATACCTTGCTGATCCTGCTATTTTCGCGTCAGCAAAAACCGTTCATCTAAGAAGAAGTTATATGTTCCTTACATAGAGTAAAATATAGCAAAAATTAGTATGTAAACATATGTAACAAGGGTATAACTAACTACTGAATGTCCAAGGCAAAGATTATATTTTATACAACATCTATTAGAAAAAATGAAGAAAGCAAATGCTAGACTCCGGAAAGAACCCCGGAAAGAACCGGAGTCGAAGAAGAGCAGAGTAAAGCAACTGACAAACGACTTTGATGTGCTAATGGTTTTGTAGTTTGTGGTGGCTGCAATTTGCTTACAACTTATCGTTGTTGATTTTCTGATGAGTTTTATGTGACCTAAATGCAGGCCACACATTGTTCCAAAGCTAATATTCCCTGATCGACTCCGCGAGCTGTCCCCCTACCTCCCAAGGAGCACCTTAGAAGTTCACATACCTTACACCATTCTGCGTTCAATCTATCATCAGTTACATGGAGCTTCACTAATGGCCTCAGAACCAGGGGAGCCATCCCCAAGGCAGTCACCTCTAATTTCACTGGCGCATGCATCCCCATCAGCAAGGCAGAATCGAGCAGACACAACACCCAGGTCCCACACTTTCGAGCCAGGCTACTACAGTTCATCTGGTTCCCAGCATGACGAAGGTTACGAAGTGGATAGAAGAACCGGAGAGAAGCAACTGCGAAGTACGAGGCGTTCTGGGCCACTCGACTACAGCGCAAGCAGGAAAGTGAAATTTATCGAGGGTTCAGGTTCTGCAAGCCATGGGGCTGGCTCACTACAAAGACTTGCTTTGTCAAGATCTGGCCCTCTATCCTACAAATAAGATTTTTTCATAAGAAGAGTACAAGGCCAATGTGCTTGCCTTCATATAATGCAAGTATGAATATGTAGTTATCTATTTTTCAGAGGACATCAGGATCAACTGTTGGTCTGCATCAGCAAATGCCCGTTCTTTGTTGAGCGCCTGATCAGCAGTGTGTTGTTAACCCCTTCACAACAAAGAAGATCAGAAGATGCATCTAGTTGTATGTACGTACGTACTTAGTGTTCTTGTAACTTGTAATTAATCCCTCCTGTAATATGCGTTGCTACTTTGAGACATGACTGGAATGTAGTAGAAAACTGATCTGAGCTAGTTTAGGCACTTTGCGTGTGAGAAGTAGTATTTGTAGTACGGCTGTTAATGTAAACTGGATTGTGTAATAGCCTTAGACTGTGATCTCCTTTTAGCAAGAAACGTGTGTGCTGCTCAGAAAAAGAGTTCCTCTGAATTCGCTCAACGGTGATCTAGTGTTAGAATTTAATCCAGTTGCATAACATTAACGGAAGGCGAAGAACATCACGGTAAGCAGTTACTCATCATTTCCATTGACATTGCAAGCTCATATATCTGTCACATTTAGTATAGTATGCTTTTATAAATTATAAATTCTTATCACATATACACTTGCCCTTTTAACTTATTTATCGACCTTGATACAAATCCTCACACAGATCCTGTGATTACTTACACGCTTTCTCTTCAACAAATCCTTCTCGTCTTGTGCTTATTATTTGGGTGTATCTCTTCGAATCTTACCGTTCTACAGTAAAGTGATTGCTGATTAGTGAGTTCATTTGCAGTTTGCTTTGCAGCTTGCACGCATCAATTTTGATTTGTGCTGCTGCTACCTCCTCTGGAACTTGAGGTGCTTCATGGACAGGAAGAAGAGGAAGGAGAAGAGGGCGATGATGGCGAGGTGCAGGCAGGTGACGAGGTTGAAGTAGCGGTCCTGGAGGCCGAGGTAGCCCTCGAGGAACTCCCGCACCGTCTGGTCCGGCTGCCCCGGCACGCGGATCAGCTCCGTCCGGTCGCCCAGCTGCGAGAACATGAGCCCGTACACCGTCCACGCCGCCGGGTTCGCCCAGTACACCCACCTCCACCACACCGGGATCAGCTGCATCCACATTCAGATTGTTGTTGTTCGTCAGGTCAGGCACTCAGGCACAATCTCTCCTCTCTTTTGTTGTTGATTTTTTTCAAATAAAAAAAAGCCCAAAACGAACTCAATTCTGTTATCTCTAATCGGCACTGTAATTAAGGTGACAAAAACTAGGGGGTTCCAAAATGCTCGGCAGAGTAGTACCGTACCTCTCTTCCGATGATGAAGCCAGAGAAGACGTTCCAAAAGATGAAGATGAGGAAGGACAGTCCGGCGGCTATCTCAATGTTAGGTGTTAGTGCCACCGTCATCATCCCATAGAGTGTGTAGTACATGAAGCTTAGCACCATGTAGAGCACAAACCAAAAGAACTTGCTGGCGGTCAGCTGGAACCCAATCATTGGGTACACAATCGCCGCAAAGATGAACACTTGGACAAACATGTAAGGCAGTTCAACTGCCACCTGCACACAGAAATCCAACGTTGGAGTCTAGAATCCATGCTAAGCCCTCTTATGTTCAGAACCGCTGATTTTTCTGAACATATTGGAAAGTAACATTACCTGAGCAATGGCGTAGGCCATGGTATAGTACATCCCTGCCGCCTTTTCTCGGTAGAACACAACTCTTTCCGTTGCCACAACCGGCTGTAAGATGCTGCAATTCATGAAGCCCAGAAACAGTGCTGATCCATATACAATTCCTAGTATGTTGAATACATCTTGCTGCTCCTTGCTGTTGCACAGGAAAACCAAGTTATGATCTAATTGAGGCATGATAAGTTTTCATGGGAAAAAAAATTAGGTTAGTTCCCGCTCCTACTTACATGGTTGAGCCAATTTTCCAGAATACAATTCCGAACATAATTGATACAGCAAACGTGTTTAGGAACCGAACAACATTGTGTTCTGAGTTCTTCCAATATGCACATCTTTGCTTCCACAGGCAAGCCATGCATTGCGCCTTGAAGTTCTGCCAATATCTGGGAGGAAATTGTAGATCCTCTGTGTTCGGTTCTGGTTTTCCCAGATCATCAACTAGAAGCATGTTCTCCCTGCGGAAACCAGGTACAATTTCATTGTGTTTATCTTTTTCTTTATTGTTCAAACAGGTTAACAGAATAGTGATGATAGCTTTATGATTGTATTGGGCTTACCTGTAAAGGGAGGAGCTCCGATAAATTTCTGCATAGTCCACCCCAATCTCATATTCTGTTATTTGCGAGCTGATATCTAACATCCATGCTGCTGGGTTTTGTCCCTGTTTTATTCTAGGAACACCAGGTATAGCCTGTGACAAAGCAGTTTTAATATTTTCCTCTCCATTTTATGAATAAGCATCCAATCTCAGGCAAGCTTACCTCAAAATACTTTATCATGTTGCTAGACAGAGGACCTAGTGAACCACTGTATATGAGCCGACCTCCTCTTTTCATAAGTAAAAGCTGCAATTAGTCAAATTAAACTCAAATTTAGAAGGCAATTTGCTACTTACTCATAGAAAAGGCCGATTGATCTGTGGTTCCTCAATTTTTCCCACTTTAAGCCATAACTATCTTTGACACTTTTATGAGTGCTACTATTGAAAAAAAAAGAAAAACAAAATCTGAAGGGCAATTTGCTGTTTGATTTTGGAAAAAAAAACATTCTTGTTGTGGTGCTGCGTAATTGATTCTCTTTCAGTCTATCACCTTGACACCACTGGAGTACTGGACTATTCTTATTGCTTGTACCAGTAGAAATTCTTTTTGACCTATTTACCGAATTATTCATACCTCATCAAAAGATTCAAATATCTCAATGCTTGGCTGATGAATTGTGCAGACAACAGTTCGTCCAGTGTCTACAGTCTTTCTTACTGTTCTCATGACAATTGCTGCGGCACGAGCATCCAAGCCAGTGGTTGGCTCATCCATAAATATAATGGAAGGACTAGCTACCAGCTCCACAGCTATTGTTAGTCTTTTTCGCTGCTCAGCCGAAAGGCCAGTTGCTCCAGCCAGACCCACCATGGCATTCTTCAATCCAGTTAACTCAACTAGGTCCATGACTTCGTCTATAAACATCTGAAATATGTTTGAAGAGAGATCTTGTGTCAGACATTAGCTTCTAACGATGATAAAAGAGGGTAAGAGGTCAACGCACATACATCTCTTTGGCGAGATTTAACATTTGAAGGAAGGCGAAGCCATGCAGAAAACTGCAGTGACTCATACACAGTGAGATTAGGGGAGTGTATGTCACTCTGTTCACAGTAGCCTGAGATCCTTGAGAACGTCTCCTGCTTCTTTGGGAAGCCTGCTATCCTAACAGTGCCTTCAATATATCCTCCAGTTTTTCTTCCAGCCAAGACATCGAGCAGTGTTGTCTTTCCAGCACCGGTGATGCCCATCAGAGCTGTTAGCACCCCTGGCCTGAAAGCACCACTGACATCTTGTAGCAGCTGAAGCTTTTTATCCGTTACTCCATATTTTGCCATCTCCTGGTGGAAGATATGCATACTTTTGGTCAACAGGTGATTGGAATGGATGCAACTATTTGGTAAGGTCTGATGTGGTCAAGAGCTTACCTTAGGCATGTCGACAAAATAGTTGATATGATCAAATACAAGGGAAAGAGGCCGAAATGGGAGGATGACTTGATCAGTTGACGCATTGCCATTTCCAACTGTCTGGCTGTTGTACTCTAGCTTCACCTTGGTGGCATTGATGTTAACTTGATGCTTGTGTGGAGCTGCAAATGATAAACAGAAGGATGAGTCTCGTTTGTATTCCTAGTTCAACATTTATGAGGTTTTGATTGCTTCGTATACATACGCTTCATGAACTCTAATGCAAATATGCTGAGGATGTTGAAGACCAGCGAGAATCCAAATAAGATGCTGACGCAAATCCAGTACCAGTGCCACTCTGTGAGTAGCCCTCTGATCTTGAGGATAGCTTCACCAACGGTGTTTGCATTTGCGTAATGAAATTCCTATCAGCATCCAAGACCATCCTCATTAGGTCACAGCTAATTGCTATGGATTTATGCCATTGATCAAGAATGTTAGTGTACTTTGGGAAGGATGTACTAGCATAAGGTTAGCGATTCCAAGTGTTGAAATGAGTGCTTACTGTAGCCCATCTTTTGTCGAGGAACTCATTCAGGGCGACTGCATTCTGTGCATAGGTGAATGGGGATGTCCAATATCCCCAGCGCATCCATGGTTGGAGATCGTCTGTTCAGTGTATAAAATTGGTGAGCATCTACATAAGCCTTAAAACTTGTCCTGCATTACAGAGTTGACATACTTCCCGAGATATTTTGAGCTAAATCATCTAACCTTTTGATATGACGAAGCCTCCAAGTATGTAGATTGCTATAAGAGCTGCAGTCCCTAGCATGTTGGCCATTACTTGTGTCCTTCCTATGGCTGCTAAGAAGCGATACAGTCCCATTGACATTTGATGCACGGCAAAAAGCACCACAAAGTGCTGGATGAACCTGCCAGAAGCAAGGGAATTCCTTTCTATTACTTCAGTCTATTTAAGTAACTAAGATCCTTATTCCTTAGGTATAGAAGGCCAAGAGGAGTACCTGATAAGGGAAGGTGCGTAGCCAATCACGTAGTAGGTTAAGCAGGTCCAAAGACCTGTCTCTAGAAGTGACATTGGTAGACTAATGAGGAAAACTGAAGAAAGGAGTGCCCATCCTGGCAATGCTAGTAACTCTCTTTGCTTGTAGAAGATGGGGAGCCGCTTTATTGTCATTGCAATTTCAGTCATGCCATTGAAGTTTACTATCACAACAGCCATAAAGAGTGCTCCCATGTACTTATTAGCATCAAGTACAGAACTGTGGCTCATATTTGTTCGAAGGAAAAGCGTTGAGATCACAAAAGCGAGAACAGTTATCTGTATGGTCTTGAATATATGCACTGGAGAGTTTCTGTTTAGAAGCAGCACTTCCCTTGAAAAGCATGCCTTGAAAATATTCCATCTGGAGATCCTGCTACTTGCATTGGTTTTAACCCCCTTGTTCTTTCCAGCATTGTTTGGCCGGCAGAGTTTGTTGTCTTCTTCAAGCTGAGGGCGATAGGAGGCCGCACGGAAGGATTCTGCAAAATTCTCAATTGGATGGTATTGGTACTTACATTCATCACCAACCCAGTATTGCTTTTGGTCCATCTTCGAGGTCACCTGACCAATTGCAGAAAAGTTACTGTTAGCTTGTTCCATTGTTACTCACAAGTACATATTACAGAATAATTGTTAGCAATATTGTCTTATTTAACAGTTCGTTTTGACTATAATAGATAATGGAATACCTCTTGAAGGAAATCTGCCACATTCTTCCTGCTGGGGCATTTGAATCCCATAGTTTCAAAAAAATCGGTAGCATTTTCTCGTGGACCATGGTATACAATTTGCCCCTCGCATAAAAGGATTATGTCGTCAAATAATTCCAATGTCTCGGGAGGTGGTTGCAGCAAGGAAATAACAATTGTGAGATCCATCAAATGAGCCATTTGCTGGATAAACTTGATGATCTCGAACGTGGTGGAGCTATCTAGACCTGTTGATATATCATCCATAAAGAAGCATCTTGCTAGACCAACCAGCATCTCTCCTGCATTGAGGAATTAATTCATTGTGAAGAATGGTTAGTTGCCAATTAAATCTCTCTTTACTCAGCTTCCATCTGACCTGATAGCCACAAGCATATTTTTTTTTACAGTGAACATTTCTGTCCTGATGAAAACCTTATTTTTGTTTCATACAATAAGTTCTTGAGGTTGTAAAATTTCAGTTATGCTTTCTTCCAGATAGGAAAGACATGCTGCCAGTGAAGCTATACATGACTGGTAGGCTATATATATATATATATATGTATTTTTAACATGAAGTCTGATTGGGAGGTTCCCTCTAGCTAGGAAGTGACAATAGATGGTAAAATGCTTACCGATTGTGTTCCTTTTCTTTTGTCCTCCTGATATGCCTCTTCTCATCTCGTCTCCCACGAGGGTATCAGCACACTCGGACAAACCAAGTATCTGCATATATATATATACGCAAATCTGATGATTTTGTTGTCAAGAGAAATAATACATTGAACAAAAGTAACAAACTTACCTTGATAATATAGTTTGTTGTAAGGTTGGTTGCTTCTCCAAATGTGGTGGCCTGTGCAAAACAGACGTTTAAGTAATTAAACAAAAAAAAAATCCAGTTTTAGCTAAAATTAAAATAGAGGAAAACAAAATTAACTCCACCTTAATAAATGGGTCAAGATCTTGGTCAATAACTTTATTGATGACACCCTTTTTTCTTCTTATTGCTTCTCCCAGCATCTCTAAGGTGGTCGATCATTCCAAACAGGAAACTTTGTGTTAGTATTTGCCGTGCAAAGATTGATACACCTTGCATATTTCCATGAATACTTGTTGATTTACAGTGTCTGATTTTGTTAAAATTTAGCGCATATACGTACACTAAAGTTGTATCTGATCTAAAATGAATATTAAACCATACACAAGGGGATGTCTCACCAAATTCATTGTTGGTTCCCAACATCTTGGATGAGAAGTCAATAGTCTCTCTTACGGTCATCTCCGCATGGTGAAGATCATACTGGCTAATGTAAGCATGCAGATATTGAGGTGTCGAGGAATTCACTGCTTCTCCATTGTACATGACCTTTCCTTTGATCTATTAAGAAATGTTACACGATCAAGAAAATGCATTTTTTTATTCGATGCTACACATTATTTTATTATTATTTTGCATTTTCTTGTCGATAGGTACTTTTGATAGCATGTAGAGATAACTCAATCTACCTTCAAAGAAGAATCCAACTTTCCCGCCAATGCTTTTAAAAAGGTTGTTTTCCCTGAACCAGGTGCTCCTAGAAGAAGTGTCATCCTGACGACACGATGGGATCACAAAATTTCAGTATCTTAGGCGAGGCGATAAATGAAGTAAAAGGATAGATCATACTTCCTTTTATATTTTATGAACGATAAGCTTCTAATTTCTATTGCGGTACTTTAATTATGAAGTTACATGTGTTTTATTAATACCTGGCCTCCTCTGTTAAATTAGATAGAACGCTTAATTTTGAGATAGAACGGAGTCTATATCTGCACGTACTCCTGAGTTAGTAAAAACGAGAGAGACACTTACCTTGATGGTCGAATTATCCCACTTGCTTCATTTATAATTTTGATGGTTCTTTTCCTCGTAGTACACATGTGCCAAGATGTTGCCAGTTCCTGCGTAACAAAATAATTAAGTTGTCTTTTAGAAATATGGTTTTGAATGTGCCTCACCAAAAGATATACATAGAAAAGGAAACATATTCATTTAAACGTGCGTTTATATATATGAAGCATTTTTTCTACTCGCGGGTGTACTTACTCCTTATGCCATATCTTGCAAAGTAAAAAGCATATCATGCAACGCAAACGGAGGGTATGTAGTGTAGTATATGAGTATATAAAATCATCTAAGTGTATGTATACTTTTTTAAGGTGGTATGTATAATTTTTTAAATATACTCTTTTTTATATACGAATATAAAGGTATTAGCAAAATGTGCTAAAAACTATGTGTTCTCTTGAATTTCTTTCATATGGTTGGAATTGAAATACTTAGAATTATTATATGAGTGTACCTAAGGTGACAAATGAGTATGTTAAGTTTATTTAGATGATATATCATGATAGGAGTAACTATACTCGGGAGTAGAATATATATATATATATATATATATATATATATATATATATATATATATATATATATATATATATATATATATATATATATATATATATATCATTTGCATGTGCCAACCACTTGTAATAACTGCAGCGGGGCCATCTTATACACATTTGCAGGAAGAAAACAACAATTAATTCTGGGACTAGTCCGGCTAAAACATGTTAGCAGTGCTCACCGCTCAACCACCTGCTGAGTGACTCATTATGATATTATCTTCAGACTACATTTATTAATCAAATGGCCTGCAGCACCGTGAGAATTTGATGTGTTTGACATTAATTGTGAATGATCTCATCTGTTTACTCTAAGGGGAAAGGAACAAGCAACATTCCGGGCCAGAGGACAAGCTCGCATTAAAGCATGAATCGTCATCGTCGTAGCTGCTGTTATCGTCGTCGGCGACTGCTCAACTCGGAGATCTGTACTAGCTACTACTATTGCTGCCTCTGAAATCTGAATTACCGTACGTTGACCTCCCCAGGTCCTGTCTTGGAAAATACGGTCAGGGTTTGGAATTGATCTCTAGCTTGCAAGTTGGCTGAAAGAGCCCATTGACATTGCTCAGTTTAGGGCAGACATGGTGGGGGCAACCCTATTTGTGCCAAGATAGGTCCTATCTATATCCTCCTTATTCTTTAATTAGCAATGTTAATATAAGATAGTAGATGGACAACTGATCTATATAATATGTGACAAAATAGCAAGGGCCAACGTCTTATATGATAAAATATGAGTCGTGTAAAAATCATCACCCAATCTAATTTAATCTGTACAACACACAGAAAGATCCTTGGACACTGAATTCCCGAGTCCCAACCAAACTTATACTACTATACAGTAAAACGTCAAGAGTGAAAGACCACAAGATCGCATACTGGGATTAAATTTCACGGGACAAATAGCTAGTGATTTTCCAGTAGGCTATAAGAAAAGGTTGATCTCTATGTGTTACATAGTTATCCTAAAAAAACTATATGTGTTGCGTAGTCACATCAATTATTTGAGTTATAGTCCGCCTCCACTAGTCACTATAGCGGTCGATCCAAAAACAGTATCTATTAATTACTAAACACATGCAGGCGATCGAGGGAATCGATCTATCTCTGCATTGTATTTACTAGCTAGCATCCGCTAACCAACTAGTTTTGCTCAATGAGCAAACAACCCAAAAGAGACACTAATATATCCTAGCACCGTTTTTTTTGAAGGAATTGGTGTAGCCAGGATCTAAACCATATGCCTCGTATATCTTATGAATATTTGGGCCTTTAATTAACTCCACTCGTTTAAGCTGCCTCCGCCACTGTTTGAAGGTAACCCTAGCACTTGATTCGAGCCCCTCGACCTACACGGACCTCAACTGATCTATGGATCATAATCCTTTCAACGTGCCTCAACGAGTCCACCGGATCTGAAAATCTCTCTCTCTATCTCTCTCTCAAACAGTTGCATGAAAGCCATGCATCCAATAAAAAAACACGCAACAAAGCAAGATTCGCAAGCAAGTAACGGCACTAGACAAGCAATATTGTGGATATATTATTGTAGGTACCTGGGCGGCGTTGATGGCACAGTTGAGCAGCGTCGGCATGGCCCGGCGGCCGACGCGCACGTCCGCCTCCACGGTCAGCTTCTCGAACCGCACCTCCACCTCCGCCGCTCCAACTCCCAGCCTGAGAAGAGGATTCACGCAAGCACCATCACAGTTAATTAGCAAGCACAATCCTGCACTAGTCCCTTAACTATACATATATAGATCGATGAGCTAGTATACATGCATGTCATGTGCTGCGTATGCACGCATACCTTTCCTTCTTGTCGCGGAGCATCTGGAGGAAGCCGCGGTTGTCGTCGTGGGTGAGCGGCGGCGGCAACCTCCTCTCCGACGTCGCCGCGGTGACTGCTTCACCGTTGAGCGCCGTCGCCACCGCCGGCGGATGCTCCTCCCTGTACTCCATCCTCGCCGACGAGAAGGCGCGCGCCTACGTATACAGAGCTAGCTAGCTGCGCGCGCACGTCTTGGGCGAGCTAGACGTCGTACGTGCGTGCGTATGTTCTAAGCGCATGAACGGCACGCGTACGTGTATGTATATATCTATATCTAGCCGATGGATCGGATCGAATGCAGATATAAGCAACGGAATGTGCGTTTAAAGGTGTCAAGATTTTAGGCAGGGAGTCTCTAGGGATCGATCACCTCGTATATATAGTGGAGTTCTTGCGGTCCAACGCCGCGCCATTCCTATCCAATTAATTAATTCGGTTTGGCCGGGGGCAGCTAGGCACTTGATTAATTGTTGTTACATATTAGTGTAAACTATCTCTTTGCGCCTGGGTTCTAGATCTGAGAGGGAAGGGAGAGAGAGAGAGAGAGAGGTACTGACCGTCAGGTGCATTGGAGGAGTTGGCCATCGCGATGATCTGCGCTAGGCAGCGACGTTCGGTGAAGCAGTCGGGGAAGAGGACGATGGCGGCGACGCAGATCCGGTGAAGGAGATGGAGGTGGCGATGGTCTTCCGTCACGATCGCGCCTCTTCCAGATCGGTTAGGGTTTTTCGGGTGGGTATTGCGGCTCAGGCGAACCTCGTAGTCCCGAGCCGCCGCCCCACCCATCTATTTATAGCGCAGCGACAGGGGCCCATCGCCAAGGTTGGTGTATGCCCCGATCGTATGCGGATCAAGGCCCGATTAGCCGTTGGGCTAATCGGCTGAGATCAATCTAACATTCTCCCCCTTGATCTCACTCTATACTTTATCTTTAATTACTTTTTACTCATTCCATCACAGATTAGTGCATAGAACATGTCTCATCGTCACGGTCAATTGCCGATAGATTCAACAGCTACAATACACCTCTTTGTTCTGAAATAGTTACTTTAATACTTTGGGCCCTTTATAGTCCAGAATCATAGGCTTTCCTTAAACCCATGCCGCTACATGTTCTCTCGAACACGTTGGGTGGTAAGCCTTTGTAAGCGGATCCGCTAACATCTTTGTTGTACTTATATGATCAAGACTTATGATCTGATCCCGGACTTTATCTTTCACAACATAGTACTTTATGTCAATGTGTTTGGCAGCACCACTTGACTTATTGTTGTGGGCATACGTTACCGCGGGTTCATTATCGCAGTACAACTTAAGTGGTCTATTGATGTCGTCAACCACTTTTAAACCGGTATGAACTTCTTAAGCCGCTCACCCGCCTGTAGCCTCATAACATGCTACAAACTCGGCATACATTGTGGACGATGTAGTGACGGTTTGCTTTGAGCTTTTCCACGATATAGCTCCTCCCGCGAGTGAATACATATCCGGATGTAGACTTTCTATCATCTCCGCAAAATCGAATCAGATACCCCACTATATGGAGTGTATCGATTTTCGTATGTCAACATGAGGCCTTTTGTGCCTTGCAAATAACGCAAGACTTTCTTTATCAATTTCAATGTTCTATTCCAAGATTGCTCGAATCGCCAAGTAACCCAGTAACAAACGCTAAGTCGTATGCGTCAGACTTGAGCATACCGCAAGCTTCCGACACCAAGCATATGGAACCGCTTTCATTTGATCGATCTCATATCGGTTCTCGGGCATTGAAAATCCCCATATCTATCGCCTTGACTATAGGTGCGGTGAAGGACTACATTTATGCATACCAAATTTCTTTAATATTCTCTATGTATGCCTTTTGTGACAGTCCCAATACCCCTTGTTTCTATCCCTTGAATTTCGATCCCTAGAACGAACGAAGCTTCACCAAGATCTTTCATATCAAAGTTTGAGGACAAAACTTCTTTGTTTCAGAGTGCATCGACATCACTACTAGCTAGTAGGATATCATCCACATACGTGATTAGGAAGATAAACTTCCCATCTTTAAACTTTGCATAAACACGCTTGTCCTCTACATTCTCTTTAAACCCAAATTTTCTTATTGTCTTGTCAAACTTCAAGTACCACTGCCTTGAAGCTTGCTTTAACCCATAAATCGATTTCTTTAGGCGGCATCCCATTCTTTCATTTCCTTCCACAACAAAACCTTTCGGTTGTGCCATGTAAACATTTTCCTCCAAATCCCCATTAAGAAATGCCGTCTTTACATCCATTTGATAACTCTAAATCATAATGTGCAACCAATGCCATTATGATTCAAGGAATCTTTACATGAGACCGGAGAAAAGGTCTCATTGTAATCAATCCTTCTCTTTGCGTAAAGCCTTTTGCCACAAGTCGCGCTTTGTATCTTTCTACATTCCCTTGGGAGTCAAGCTTTGTCTTGTAGACCCATTTACGACCTCACTGTTTTGGCTCCTTTAGGAATAATCTCCAAGTCCCGCACTTTATTAGCCTTCATGGACCTCATTTCCTCTTCCATGGCCTCAAGCCATTTTGAGGAATTTTCGCTTCATGGCTTCTTCAAATGAGATGGGATCATCCTCCATTTGAAATTCCTCTGATGATAAATCGATAATCATCGAAATAGCCGATCTTCTTACTCTTTGAGACCTCCTGGGCCTCCACATTTGGTACATCTTCTGTTTGAGGTCATTGTTGCTCCCCTTATCTCGTGGCAATTGGTTCTATATGATCCTCAAGAATGTGTTCTTCATTCTCATTAATTGTTGCCACAGAGGAACAATAACAGTGCTTGGCACCACGTTGTCTTGTACCGTCGGTGTAGCGACAGCAGTAGTGCGAAGAATGGCTCTTGAATCATCGGAGTGGGCGACACGCCCGCTTCTCTTCAAGGTCAATCTTCGAGCTACCATGCCCCCTCATCATTTCATCCTCTAAGAAGACAGCGTGTCTCGCTTTCTACAAACTTTGTATATCCGTCTCGACAAGAGAAACGAAACCTTTTGACTTTTCGTGGTAGCCAATGAAATGGCGCCATCATTTTGGGATCAAGCTTCCCAAGGTTTGGGTTAAATACTTTAGCCTCAGCAGACTCCCCACACACGTAAGTGGTTTAGTGAGGGACTCTTCCCGTCCACATCTCGCACGGTGTTTTGGGCACCGACTTACTAGGCACTCGTTGAGGATATGAATGGCGCCAACGCCCATCCATAAACTCAACGGCAGTGTGGAGTAGCTCATCATGCTTCGCACCATATCCATCGTGGTACGGTTGCGCTCTTTCACCTACTCCATTTTGCCGAGGTTCGCCTTGTAGAATATCGGGCCACTATTCCATTTTCCGTAAAACCTTGCAAAGGTCCGTGAACTTGTCCATATGGGGTATGTCGATCGTAGTACTCCCCACCACGATCGATCGGACTATCTTAATCTTTAAATCGTGTTGGTTTTCAACTTCACCTTAAATATCTTGAATTTATCCAAGGCTTCATTTCTTTCTTTGATTGGATAAATATATCCATAACGGGAGTAATCATCCGTGAATGTTATGAACGAGTCATATCCATCCACACTTTTCACAGAAAAAGGACCACAAATGTCTGTATGAACAATTTGTAGAACTCCTGTGCTTCTTTTAGCATCTTTCTTAATTTTCTTTACAAATTTTCCTTTAATGCATTCTATGCATTGTTCTAAGTCTGAGAACTCTAATGGAGGAAGAATATCATTCTTAACTAGTCTTTCTATTCTCCCCCTCGAAATATGGCCTAAACGACAATGCCATAATTTCGACGATTCATTATGAGTTCTCTTTCTTTTTCTGTTCGTATTCTCAGACGAGGATACATGCTCATTCACATCACATACGGAATGCACACTTTCACGAAGTGACAATAAATAAAGCTCATCTTGTTTAATGGCAAGACCAACACATGCTTTATTAAACATTATTTCACACTTGCCATTTCCAAAATTACAATCATAACCATCATTGTCCAAACATGAAACACTAATCAAATTCCTCAGAAGAGGAACATAAAGAACATCTCTAAGTAAAAGATCAAGCCATCACTAGCTCTAATGAAAGATCACCAACGGCTTCAACTTCACTTGGACCCATTTGCGACTTTAACGCATCTTTCTTTTCTTTGCGTATTCCTCGTCGAACGGAATCCCTGCAAATTATTAGCAACATGAACAGTTGCACCTGAATCAATCCACCAAGTAGATTTTGAATATTGTACATACAGGGATTCATTAATGAACGTAATAATGTTCTCACCTTTCTTTGACATAATCATTTTCAAGAAATCGGATGTCTTTCTTGTAATGTCCCTTTTCTTGCAATGAAGACACCGATCTTTCTCCACCGAGAAATTATTCTGTTGAGGCTGAAAAACAGAGGCTTTTCGCTTGTTCTTTGAGGAGAAATTACTGTTGAAAGTCTTTTTCTTGTTATCCTTCACATAGTTGACATAACCACCATGTGAGGATTTAAATCTTTCCTCCTCTTGCACACACATAGCTATGCACTTTTCTAAGTCCCATTTCTCGGGCTGCATGTTGTAGTTGACAACAAAAGTGTCAAACTCTTTCGGCAAAGAAGCAAAAATCAAATGAATAAGGAACTCATCCTTGAGAGCCAAATCCATTGGTTTAAGCTTGGATGCCAAGTTACTCATCCTTAGTATGTGCTCTCTTATGCCACCGCCACCACCGTAGTACTTTTTCACACAAGTCGCTTAATCACCGTAGCATAAGTCTTTGAAGAGCCAAGAACCGACTCTTTATTTTGTCAAGGTACTGTGACAAGTCACACTCTGCGATTGAGCCCACAATTGCGGGCTCAATCGTGTTCTTTATCACAGCCAAACATTTCTTGTTGGCAGTGACCCACTTTTTATGATCAAGATCATATAACATCTTTATGGGAGCAAAGTCCCTCTGTCTGGTCTGCCAAGCAGCATCAGCCTCATTTTCATCCCTCACCGGTGCCATAGGCTCTGTGGGACACGTGTGGTGACTACCCACCCACCTCGCCTAGGATGAATGCAAGATCAATCTTTTCTTCCATTCACCATAGTTGTCTCCTTGAGAATGTGGATATCTCGATGTAGCCCATCAAAGAGTATCCTCCCGAAAACACAATTCATATATAGTGAGAACAACAATAACTGCATGCCTTAGTTTCAACGTTGGTTAAAATTAAAACATACAGTTGTTTACACATTAAATCTACATCACCGTTGGGCAGAAATAGAAATAATGCGTAAAATCATCAATTAAAATTATAATACTTTTAACAGCAAAATTATATGCCTTATTTTAACGTTGGTCAAAAATACGACATACAATTTTATTTATACATTGAATCTACATCACCGCTTGGGCGTAAATAGAAATAATGCATAAAATCATCAATTAAAATTATAATAATGTTATTATCAACGTTGGTCGAAAATAACAATATCATAATTAATCAGAATTTCATCTGTTTTTCCAAAATTAAATTCTCCCGTTGGTTCGAATTTAATAATGAAAATTAATCAACATTTACTTTTGCAGCGGAAACTGTAATTATTCTAAAAAAAATAATTCATCATTCAGAAGTATTATACTGTTCACATTTTAATCTCTGTAAAAATAGCACGTTGGTGCAAAAATTTACAGAAATTTTGGTTCAAATCTCATTGAAATTCATCAAACAATGCTTCTGAAAATAAATTAAAACTCAATTGTCAAGTTTACTGTTTAAATCGGCCATTCGGCCCAGTCCTTCGCGCGGCCCATGGCCAACGGCCTGGCCGGCCTCCCCGCCACCCCGCACGGCCCACGGCCTGGTCGTGTCCGCTCGATTCAATCTCAGCCGTCGGCGCAAGCAAACGGACTACCGAAAGGCCAATTCGCGAGACAAAAGGCGCTCGGCGGCCCTCGTTAACCCTAGTCATATGCATCCCGAAAACGGATCTTGCGATGCACTTGGCGAGGCGGCGGCAGATACCCGTGCGGCACGGCGCAAGGCGGCGTGGGGCAGCCCCCGCGCACCACGGAGCAAGCGGCACGGCGCGGATCGAGCGGAGCCCAGCAGCACAAGCACGGCGACCGAGGCGACGGCGACAGCAGCAAGAAACCGAGCGAATCCAGCGACGGAGGTGCGACCGAGCGGCAAGCGCCGTGCAAGGCCCGGCGGCGCGCCTTAGGCCGGTGCGGACGGCTTGCCGGTCCCGAGCGGAGGCATGCGGCGGACCGCATACCGCCTCGGCGGCACATCGGCGACGGAGGTAATCCCGAGCCGATTTCCTCCTCTTTTTTTTTTTTTTTCTTTGCTGCCGATCCGATCCAATGCTCTGATACCAATGTAAACTATCTCTTTGCGCCTGGGTTCTAGATCTGAGAGGGAAGGGAGAGAGAGAGAGAGAGAGGGGTACTGACCGTCAGGTGCATTGGAGGAGTTGGCCATCGCGATGATCTGCGCTAGGCAGCGACGTTCGGTGAAGCAGTCGGGGAAGAGGACGATGGCGGCGACGCAGATCCGGTGAAGGAGATGGAGGTGGCGATGGTCTTCCGTCACGATCGCGCCTCTTCCAGATCGGTTAGGGTTTTTCGGTTGGGTATTGCGGCTCAGGCGAACCTCGTAGTCCGAGCCGCCGGCCCCCACCCATCTATTTATAGCGCAGCGACAGGGGCCCATCGCCAAGGTTAGGGCGTGCGCCCGATCGTATGCGGATCAAGGCCCGATTAGCCGTTGGGCTAATCGGCTGAGATCAATCTAACAATTAGTAGGTAATTTCGTTTCTTCTTTTCTTCTGCAAGAGATAGAATTTCTATTATTAATAGCCGTATTCAAATGTAGGGATAGATTAAGTTAGGGGGAAAAAAATCAATGTCTGCTCCGCGTACGTCAGAAGAAATATGATATCTTAACCTATCTTTTAACGGCTAAGCAATAATGTCCGAGACCCAGCGCCACACGCCACTGTAACAATAACATTGTTGCACCCATATTTCGGTCAGGTCGGTGCGCGAATGCTGGTTTGATTTCGTTAAAAAAAATTGGTTTCTACAGAAAACATTAATAGTACATCGAGAATTAGGGGTGCAAACGGGTCGGGTTAATCCCGACCGATCCGGCACCGAATCCGATTGGTACCGAATCCAAAGAAAAAATATGGGTTAGGATATGGCAACAGCAATATCCGTCCGAATCCGATACGTCTTCAAGTTTGATTTCAGGTTAGTACTACTATTTGACGTTTCATTTTCTTTTGCAATGGTAAAATAAAATCTTCCACAACAGCTATTAAGTAGTAACATAAAGTTCTTGACAGTACGTCCTCATACTCCATTTGTTGTACTGCATGCATTCCTTACAAACAAGTAGGGGTGCAAACGGCTCAGGTTAATCCCGACCGATCCGGCACCGAATCCGATTGGTACCAAATCCGATTGGTACCGAATCCGGAGAAAAAATATAGGTTAGGATATGGTAACAACAATATCCGTCCGAATCCGATCCGTTTGCACCCCTATCGAGAATCATAGAGTGTGCTATATACTACTTCCCAGATAAATATACTGTAAGAACATTTTGATATCATCACATACTTGTGTATCGACATCGAAATTTGTGTTTGATTTTGTTTTTTGAATTCTTTGAGTTTTGTTATCAGATTGAGAGCGGTTTGACCAGTCTTTGGCTGACAGTCTGACCGGCTAGTGCATAATGGTCTGATCGGCTCGGTAACCGCTATCAGACTGGCCACTGATGTTGATCTGTGCTAAGTTAAATTGTTTTGCAAGTGTTAGTCACTACTACAGAAAAACTCATCACAGATGGTTCGAAAACGTCACCACAGATGATTTCCTAAACCATCTGTGCTTATGGGTCAGTAATACCCTAAGGACATTACAGACAGTTTTTGAACCGTCTATGATAACCCTTATCAAGACGGTTCTTAACTAGAACCATTTGTGATAATAGTTATCACTGGCAGTTCTTACTATGAACCATCTGTGATAGTCTATTATCACAAATGATTTCAGTTAAGAACCGTCTATGATTGCGTTCTCGCGATATCATAAATAGGTCTCCTTCAGCTTATCAATATTCTCTAATTGCGCTATAAAACAGCGCAATCAGAGAAGGTTCAAAGCAGGCCTATTTATGGTTGGAGCCATGTCAATATTCTCTAATTGCGCTATAAAACAACTCAATCAGATAATACAGATGAACCAAAGCAGGCCTATTTATGGTTGGACCCTTGTCTTTGATGGCTCATTGTTTAGGTTGCAGGTGTTGTTATTTTCTTGCTTTGGTATGCTGTGGTCGTAGGCGCTCGGTCGTAAGCTATGGTTGTATGCCGTGGTCGTAAGCCATGGTCATATGCTGTGGTCATAGGCGCGCGGTCGTAAGCTGTGGTCGTATGCGCCTAGTATGTTAGCAGTCATGTTTTCATCCTGCAATAAAACGTGAATTTTAACAAGGGCCGAAACCCTAGCCATCCATCAATCATCACAAGAACTAATTAAGGCATCAACAATTAATTTTCACACGCGCGAGCATCAAGATTTACATAGCCAAAACCCTAGCCATCTAACAATTTTGTAATTTCATATTCAAGCATTAAGGAAGAGAGGGGAGGGGTGGGGCATATATCACTGGTGATGAAGGAGAGGCCGATGGCGGCAGCGTCACCGCGTTGTGTCATGACGATGACACTGCACAAGACACTCTTACGACAAGAGTGCCTTATGCAGTGAACGATGGCGTCACAACCAGAGGCGGAGGAGCTCGGGGAGGTAGTCGGCGTTGTTGGGGGGTAGCACTTTGATCAGTTTGGGGGAGCTAGCTAGGCGGCGCTTTGGTTTGGAGTGTTTGGGGAGGCGTGTGGGTAGCATATATAAGGGCATTTGGGTAGTGAAATGCGTTTACAGGACATGAGAGACAATGTATGTGAGCCATTATTCCAGTGAGTAAAAAGCTTTGTGAATCAAATGAGATTCATGTACCAAATATGAAAGAACTCATACCAGTTAGAGGTATATCTGCACGTAGGAAGTATACAGTGACTTACCATCACTATTACCATGTTGAAATTTTTCATTAGTGCTATTTATGACATTACATCAGAGATGAACCATCGGTTCAATGAAGTTTCTTCAGAGTTACTGGTATGCATGTCTTGTCTTGATCCAAGAGACTCTTTCTCCAAGTTTGATATAGATAAACTTGTTCAACTTGCTAAGATTTATGCTGATGATTTCGACATAGCTGACCGTTTGTTGTTAAGAAATCAGCTTGAAATATTTGTTCTCAATGTCAAGAGAAGTGTAGAATTCCATAGATGTGGTGATATTACAAAGCTAGCTCAAAAGAAGGTTGAAACAGGAAAAAAAATAGAACATTCCCATTGGTAAATCGCCTCATTGAACTAATATTGATCCTTCTAGTAGCAACGGTATCTGATGAAAGAGTCTTTTCTGCAATGAATATTATCAAGACAGATTTGCGTAATAGAGTAGCGGATGAGTGGTTCAGTGACTTGATTATATGCTACACTGAGCGAGAGATTTTTAGAAACCTTGATGATGATAGAATTAGAAAACGCTTTCGAAGCATGAAATCTCGTAGAATATTATTGCCTCGTACTTGCACTACTACTACTACTCAATCCTAATTACTGGTATGTTTCATCCTTTTTTTAATCTTTATAATTATACACAAATACAATTTCTGATTTCATCACTAAGTTTGCTAATTTTGGTGTACAGATAACTACTTACATATATTTATAAGCACTGAGAGGCACATTATCTATTACCGAGGTACAATCTTTATTGTATTTTCTATTTTTACTATGTACCTATTCTAGTTATGTGTGATTTTAGATTGTAAAATATAGTTCGCTTTATATTTAGTGTGTTTATCTTTTATACATTATGTCCCACTAGTCCCCTTAAAATTTAGCTCTGATCCGCCACTGTCGACATGCATGTGCAGATGTGCGTATATAAGTGTAGCTAGTATAGTAATGCATATTATGTACAACAGTAGTACAAAGTCAAAGTAGCTAACTAAGTCTACTGTGTAGTATACATAACAACACCATACACGCGCGGTATATAACAAGCATCGATCTACGTACATGAACAACGACGAGACGACTACGTCTACTGTGTAGTATACATAACATGAGCATTAGCGCATATACGTACGTACGTATATCGGCCGTATATATAGCATCTAGCTAGGTAGCAGCAGGTATATATACCCATATTAACACCGTGCGTCACGCAGGGGTGGATGGTAGGCTGGTAGCTAGGCAGGCATGTAGCCCATAAAAGACTAGGCACTATCGTGCATGCATGCATGCATCTCCCGCGCGGTCGTTCGTTTGGATCTACTCGATCGTGCGTGCATACACATGTACACCACGCACTATAATCTATCGGTTTTACTATTGTCAAGGCGACTGAAATTTTTTTATCTCTCAGTCACTTGAAGTTGCACTCTCAATCAATTAAAATTGCACCCCCCTCAAAAAAAAAAACAGCCCCCTCCAAAAAAACAGCACCCCTCCAAGTGCAACTTCAAGTGACCGAGAGACAAAAAAATTTCAGTCGCCTTGGCAATAGACACTCCCATAATCTATTTATGACAAAGTTATCGGTTCATAGATCCGTATATGGATGCATGCATGCTCTATATATCTGTCTCTGCAGCTCCCTACCTGTACCGCGCGCCGCCGCCGCCACCATATATGTTAGGAGTTTAGGACTCTCTCTCTCTCTCTCTCTCTCTCTCTCTCTCTCTCTCGGAGTTTCGGTTTGCTAGCAGCAGCTGGCCAGTTTGTTATCGATCGAGCTATAGTTTTTGTGTGCTGATCGATCGAACTCCATTCTTAAAAGGGCCATGCAACTTGTCTCATTCAGTACATATATCGGATCTAGTGGTATATATATCCGGCTGGCCTGCATGCACCAGCTACTGCATATACCACTACCAGGGGCGGAGCTGAGACTATAGCCCGAGGCTTGAGAAATTGTTAGCCCGACAGCCCAGTGGAAGCAGACGGCAGCCCAACTGTCCAAAGCCCAACACAACCGACAGCCCATCACCAAGTCATGGGGAAGAAGTGTAAACCCTAATCCCCAAATCCAATCAAACCCCAACCGGCCGGCTAGCCCCCAGCCGCCCAGACGCGGAGACGTCCAGTGCCCCAGCCGCCACCCTAATCCCCAAATCCATTCCACATGACGGCCACACGACCGCGCCCCCACCGCCGCCGCCACCTCACTGCTAGCACCCCGCCGCTGCTCGCCGCCTCGCCACGCGTGCCTCGCGTCCGCCGGCCGCCACCCTCGCCTCTCGGTCGGTCCCGACGCGGTGACACCGTGGTCCATCGGCCACCGCCCTTGCCCCTCGGGCCCTCACTGACCTGCGCCTCCGGATCCGGCTCCGTACGGTCGCACCTGCACAGCCCATCTAGGCAAGAACTCAGCGACTTAGCCCCACATCTAAATCCAATCAGATTAGATCTCACCTCAGCAACCGTGCTTGGCACTCCCACCGTCGGCCGCCGCCCTCGCCTGCGCCGCTGTGCGCGTTGCACGTCCGTGGTCCGCTGCCCTCGCTCCCGACGCGGACACAGCCCTCATGGACCTGCGCCTCCCACCTTCGGGTGGGTGCCCTCACCGACGTCGCCGTCGTCGCTGAGTCACCAAGCAGAGGGCCGAGCAGAGAGCCGAGGTTGCCGAGCAGAGGGCCGAGGCGCCGAGCGAAAATGCGAAAGCTGGGGGCGCCGAGGCGGAATGCGGAATGGCCGAGGCGATGAGATGAGGTAAGAGGATAACTGGATGACTAGTGTCTGGTGGATGAGCCGATGAGGCGATGAAGCTGATGAGGAATATTTACTAATAGAGCTGTTGAAATTATCTTTATGTTTTGACATTAATACAATGATCAGATGAAATAACTTAATAACATATGTTTAATGTTTTATATTGAGCCAGATGTATTTGCAAGTATTAAAAATGAGAAGATTTTAGAGCGTTTTCAAGGGATGAGGTCACGCAAGAAACAACTTTCTCATGCAAGTGCTAAGTTAGTTTATTTCATATGTAATGTTCATGCTCTTTGAATTTATCTATATGCATATTTTATTTTATTTTTTATGCTGTGTTTGTAGGTTTTGATTCTTGTCCTACTATTGATGAGGAAATGATGGGCTAACCGCATAGGATAGTGAGCAAATCTTTATTTAGGATTTGAGATACTAGGTGTATCTTTATTATGCTACATTCTGAATGGTTTCATGTACTTTCTTTATTATGATTTGTGTGGAAAACTTGAGCTCTTTAAGTATTAAGCATTAAGCAAAATTTTCATATCGATGATGCATTTATGATGTATTTTTTGTTAGATCATAATATAGTTATAGACTTATGGCATGATAGATATTGCTACTTAGTTTAAATTTAGCGCGGGACGTGCTCCAATCCTGGATCTGCAACTGACCACTACTACAGATGATGCTATCATAGACGATTCAAAACCATTATTACAGACGGTTTCTGAACCGTTTGCGTTTATGTGTCAGTGATAATAGCTGGTTATCATAGACGGCTCCCAAACCGTCTATAATAACTTACAACACAGATGGTTTTTTTGAAAAACCGTCTGTGATATATATATATATATATACACACACACACACACACACGGTTTGGAACACCAAACCATCTGTGACAACTATTTTAACAGCGATGTTAATATATTGCTTTTCTTTGGCTAGCCTCAGGATATGCTAACCATACCATCTGAAAACAAGCAAGATCACGTATATAGCACATAACAATCATTACATTAATCTCGCAGATGAATGAAACAACACAAGCAGATGACAATCGTTACACAAATCTCACAACTGAATTGAACTGAATGAATTGGTTGATTAAGCACAATTGAGTGATTACAATTGAATCCAATGTTTCAACATATAATCACCTTCGCGGGGTGGAACTCTTCAGTTTTATTTATGACCTCTGCTATCAAGAATTAAGAGATATTTTCTCGAATTTCGATGAATTTGTCAAAACTCCCATGCATGTGCTACGTACAGTACTAGCTAGCAACTTGTATTAGCGTTGACGTGTGCTAGCTAGCTTCAGCTGGATGAAGCAGCTGCGCGCTAGCTATATATATAGAGAGCACAGTCGATCGATCGAGCCAAGCAGTATGGACGATCAATATGGGATGTTTCTCATAAGACATAACCGCATGCTGCACCGGTTGCGATCGAAAACGATCTGTATGCACTATATATGCAGATATATTATCGAATTGTATCGCCGATCCAGAAGAATCTGTATTTTCTGTCGCGCCGGTCAAACATAGGAACAGTAGTGTCTGAGCCCTCTTAATCGATCTACGCTGTTAGTTAAGGTCTACAATTAATATTTGCGTCTGTGCTACGTCTGTTAGGATCGGAGTTAGGGCTTAATTAGGACAATATTGACTGACTACATATAGTCATATACGGTGCATCCGACAATATATTAGCTCTCATTAATATAACTAGTTGACTCCTCAGAAACGGAAGAGCGACAGATCAATTAGTTTGGCAATGTCAAGTTTAATGCACGGGCGTATGGGCAACAATGAAACGAGAAGCTGGCGGGCAGCCGTTGGCAACAGACTAGCTAGTAAGCTAAGTAAGTAGCTCTCTACTACCGGAACTGTAACATCCCATTTTGGGAATCTAAAAAGTGCTTCAATAATAGTTTAAAAATTTTGAATTCCAAATCAAAGTTTAAACTTGAATTTAAACTGGTTGTCAAAATTCCCAAAGCCCAAATCCTCCCTTAGGCCAAGCCCAATCCGTTCCCTTTCTTTCGGCCCATCAGGCCTCTGGATCGGTCCGAACCGGCCCATGCTGCTCCTTCCCCTCCCCGTGCGTATCCTGCACGTGTCGCGTCCGTGCCGTACCCACCCTAGCCTGCATCCATCGTGCACGCACCAGTGTTGCCACGTCCTGTGCTACAGTAGTGTGTGCCGCCGCTTGTCCCTGTACGCCCTCGTGCTACGCCACCCTCGCCATGCTCGATCCCCCTTCCCCTCTTCTCCCTCTTCTCCGCACCACGACACATCTGCATCCGCGCTAGCCACTCTGTGCTCCAAATTGAACCCTGCCGTATCGCCTAGAGGAGTGGACCAAGTAGAGGGTTCCGTTTTTACCCTCCTCGCCGGCCGCCGTAGGCCTAAGCTAGGATCGGACAAACCTTTAAGACGATCAGGATGTTGAACACAATGGTCAGAGATGTCTACTGTTTCTTTGGTGGGAAGAAAATCTCCCTCTGGATATCGATTCAGAGACAGAGCAGGCAGAATACAGAGTAGTACATAATTGACCAATTTCTGACGCATCTCCTTTCCCAATTTTTGTCTCGCAAGGTACAGCTCAGTCCGCATACGATCAATAAAGAATGGTCGTACGTACCCAAGGAAATAAGGAACAATAAGCGTCTAGCCAGACACGCGTCACCCGGGCAGTGCATGTGCGTGTACTATGCCATCGCTGTAAGGGAATTAGTCAAGTGATAAGCACTCCAGAAACGGCATGCCCTCGACTAACAACAGGTGCATCGATCGATGTGGTTATCTAGCTATTTCCTTCCTGCCACGGAAAGAGACAAAAGAAAATACGAACGAGGACCCGCGCCAAACTAGCGCCAGCTGCGCATGCAATAACATCAGAACAGGAGATCGAAGCTCAATCATGCTTGGTTCTGTTTATGACTTATAACTTACAAATAAATAGTAAGATTTTTTTGTTGCTACTTCGAAATGGTTTAGTTCCAACTGTTGCGTATGTGAAGCGTACGTTTTTCCTTTTTCAAGATGACAACAACGTTGGCCACGGCTTCGTTCGGCACGTGCGTATGCGCGACTGGTCAGGCCCAACTTGGCCGGCCGGCCCGGTTTCGTTTCCGCACCTTCCTTTTGCCTAACTTGCAAGTACGACTATATAGGCACGAGCTAGCAGGTTTGTGAAACGTGGCATTTTTCTAAGGGTATGTCTATTAGAGCATTTGATTATAGAACATTTAATTGTTTTTAGGATTAAAATCAGTTAAACCGTTGGATTAAAAATCTGATGCGTGGATTAACCTCGGCTCCTTCATATACTTTCACCTTATAACGCTGTCCCTAACCCCATATCCCCGCGCCAGCCACCCCTGTCTCCTCGCCCAATCCCGCAGACCTCTCCCCCATACCGCCCTCGTCTCCTCGCCGGTGCCACCCTTGGCGCCAACGAGGCCGTCGTGCCACCACCACCTCCCTCCCGGCCTCCGACGCGGAGGGAGGAGGCGAAGCGATGATGCGGCGATCGTGGCATGGCGCTTTGCCCTCGTGAGCGGCCGACGACGGCGGCGACTTCGGCGGCGGGCGGCATGGCAGCTGCGCGCGCGATGGATGCCGAAGCGCACCGGGCGCTCCCTCCGGCATGCGCGGCGGAAGGCGGGCGGCGCGGACCCCAAGCGGCGGCGAGGACGGCGAGACCGAGGTCGACGGAGGCGAAGAAGTAGAAGCCGCGGTACGCTTCACCGGCCAGACGAGCGGTGCCGCGGCGTAGGCAACCCGTGGCGAAGACGGCGATCCGGCCCGAGGCGGCCGGATCCGGAGGCGAGCGGCGAGAGACGAGACGGCCGAGGCGGCGCCCATCTGCGGGCGAGAGCTTGTCCAGTCGTGGCGGCAGAGGCGCGCGCGCCTCCGGGCGTCTTGACGGGCGAGAGCCGGATCTCGCGTCGGCGAGCAATCAGTGAGGGAGCCGGATCCGGATCCGGCAGACCCGGCCAGAAGACGGCGGCGGCAATGACAAGAGCAATGCCGGAGGACTGTGATGGCGAAGAAGATGGCCGCCCCCAGGAGAGATCGATTCTCCCGGGGGCAGCGGATGCGGAAATAAACAAAAGTTAGGCTTTGAACCTTTGCTCTGATACCATGTTATGAATGTTGTGTGTATTGATATGAGGCCCAAAGGGCAATATATATAGAGAGTACAAGAGGGAGTATATAGAAGGAATACAAGTTATATAAGGAAATAGATAAGAGTCCTTATCTATTTCCTATTCCTATTCTTATCCTTAACAGATCCGATATCGAAGCCCCCATCCACCCTTCTTCCCTTTCTCCAGCGGTTAACATTACCGGGTCCGCTAGCACCCCCTCCGCCACCTAATGGACTCCATGACTTATCACCCCCACCGCCTACCCGCCCACCGCCTTCCTCCCGCCTGCGGTCGAGGCGGCACCACCGCTGCCTTGCCGCCCCGCCACCTCCGCCTCCCACCACCGATCCGCCGTCACCCGGCCTCCCTCTAAGCTTAGGGGGCTCGAGTGAACCCTAACCCTAATGGTGAACCCGAGACTTAATCCCATAAGGCGGCGGCGTGGCAAGACGACGGTGTCATCGGAGAGGAAGAAGATGCTAGCCGCGAAGACGACACACGAATCTTGAGAAAGATTAAAAGGTCAAAAATTATAGCACTTCTATTCTTCTAAACATAAAATAATGGAGAAAAGAAACGTGCCATCCCTGCATGCACGTTGGAAATGGAACGGAAGTACGTGTACGAGGTACATAGCCAGGACCGGGGCTGAAATGTGGGTTCAGATGGCCGCGTGGCGCCACGACGACTTCTCACCGGTCCATGCAGGCCTTTTTTTTATGCCGAATAAATAAATATCATAGTTTAAATGTGACTTATTAAAACAATTATTTTAAAATTGCTTATCCGTATTTATTTATTTTTGTGCAAACGCTCATGTTAGGACCAAAAGCTATTAGGGTATGTACCATCATAAATAGATAACTGCTATCTATAATATCTTTCATATCATTATCATTACTATTATAAACGAATAAGTTGGTGGTTGTATGTCCATTCTTCTCCAACCGCTCTATTTCTTTAACTTTTAACCATTCTCCACTTTTTAACCAATCAAAACAACGGACTGCGCGGCCGAGGCGTCGCGCTCGTGAGGCCGTTGCCAGCCGGCGCTTGGGCTTGGCCAGTATCCAAGCCGTGTTCACTCAAGCCCTCATGCAGCCATCAAACGCGGCCCATTGATTCTCCCATCGCGCACGCCGACCTGCTGGAGCCGCCGGCCGCGCGATCCCATCAAAAACAGGATGGTGGACGTCCGGGCCCATGGAAAATAGGATGGTGGACGTCATCGGCTACTCCACCGAAGGCCCAAGCATCGGCAAACGCGGCCCATTTTCTCCGTGCCTGAGAGCAGGCCGTGAGCCCATCTCCAAGCCCTCCAACGCGGCCCTCTTTTTCCACGGCGACGGCTTGCCCCCATCCATCAAACGCGGCCCATTCCTCTCAGCGTGGCGAGTCGGATCCGATCCTCCTCACTCCTCCCGCATCACTATGAGGCTCACGTGGATGTGGGCTGATGGTCGCCTACGTCTGATTAAACAGACCGGGCCTCACGATCGCCGAGCTCGGGCCCCGATGGAGTGGAGCAGGGGACGTACTCCGCTCCGCTCCGCTCCGCTTGAAAAGGCCCGGCCTGTACGATCGCAAGCTGATCCCCCTTTGTTTCCGTTGGGCCGAGCTGGCAACCGACGACGCCGCGCGCGGCCACAGCCCACAGGCTCGACGAGGCGCTCGTAGCTCATACTCGCGTGCGCCCTTCGGGCCTGTTCCTCTTGCCGCGGTTTGTGGCTTTGGCTGGCAGCTTTTAGCTTTAATTTGTGGTTTTTTAGCTATTTGTATGAGAGATTATAAAGTAACAGGAATTCACGTGTGATTTTTGTCGATATAAATAAAGTCAGTAATAAAATATGTACTACAATTAACTAGTAAACCCTATTTTGAAAAATAATCTGTTTAAAAATTAATTACTATAGAAAAACTGAAAAACAGTTTTTAGAAGCTGAAAAGAACAGGACAGAGGCATGGCCTATCTAGCTGCGGAGCTGGGCGACCGGCGTCGGAAGCAGCCGGCCCCGCCCAGTGGGCGCCGTGCGTGGCGTCGTCATCGTCGTCAGCGCGCGCGCGCGCTTAGAAGAAAAGGAAAAAGGAGAGGCCAGACAAGGAAAAGGGCCGGCAGGGAAGGTGGTAGGACTGACGGACGCCATCCGTGAGATAAGTGCGTGCAGCGTGCTGGTCGGTGTGGTTGCTGCCGGATGGGCGTTCAATGCAAGAAAGCAATAGGGACCTTGGAGAATGGAGGCTGCAAGTACCGTCCGCCACAATCATCACGACCACTCCATTGATTCGTGTCGGCAACAAGCCTTTACAGTTGCCACAATTTACTCGGAGCCACAGGTCCCGCAAATATGAACCTCTAGGACAAAGGACTCACAAATCAGCCGATGCTCGTTTTTCTTGCTTCATAGTATACACTCACATACAGCCTCACCTGTCTTGCCGCACACACGCACTCGCGCACGTATACATACATACATATACATGTGTATATATATAATATAAATAACAAGAACACCATGGTGTCCAAGCTACATAATTAAGAATTTTCATCTATGATTAATTCAGCTCTCAAACGCAAAACAATCTGATAAACAAACAAACAAAAGCCTAAACCTAACAAAAAAGTGCAGACACAACTAAGGTTTCAAAACCCGAAACCGGGAGAAATCCCTGCCGACGGCCGGTAATGGTAACCGGTCGGTAACCAGAAAAACTGAAAAAAATTGGCCAAAATTCAAAAATAAAAAATTGATACTGGACGATTTTTTTGTTACCGGTCTCCACCGGTAGAAACAGTAATCAACAGTTACCGGTCAGTAACCGTCGGGATTTTGAACCCTGAGCACAACTCTGCTACTTCCACGGGAAGAGATATCACCAATAGACACCTTCGCATAGGAATACTTCGACAAAAACTAAGGTACGCTATAATTAAGTGATTACACTATTACAGAACAGGTGTATATTTGTAATAATCTATCCTCTCAGACAAAAGTACAAAAGCACCTTGTTGGAAAGAATTTTTAATAAGACTACGACAATGTCTCCTCACCAGGCGGATACTCATGTATAATACGACACGACACGACAACATACTTTAGCTAAGTATTACCACCTTAAACAAAAGAACTTGGGCAAAAGATAACCAGCATCTGTTGCCCTACCGTTCCTATCCTACAACCAGTCTGATATAAGCAAAAGATTTTTTCTTCTTCACCTCATCATATACCATCGTCATCCTTCAATGATCATACTCATCTTGATTTCAAATATCTAGACATTGATCTATGCTGATTGCTGCGACTGCTGCTGTTGCTGAGCCTGCTGTGTCTGCGATGGCTGCTGCTGCTGCTGTATTTGCAGCTGCTGCAGTTGAATCAGCTGGGAGTTCATCTGCTGCTGTAGGCCCTTTGACATACCAGTGTCAGTTATCTCACCGGTTGCAAGCTTCAGACGCTGGACCTCAGCAGTTAATGCTTCATTCAGGGCTTGATACAGATGAATGATAATCAGATACAAAACATAAATGAGTGGACACAATAATTATATGACAGGCATCGATCACATCAATTTATTAGTTCTCCCAAGGCAGAAAAAAACTAGGACATTGATTTACAAAATAAGAAATCACTCAAAATAATACAGTAAGATGATCATATTTGTGACTCAGTTACTCAAATAACACAACGATGCTTGACATATTTAATCTAACTTGCAACAAAAACAATGTAAAATTAAAGCCTGAACAAGTACAGAGAGAATATGGGCATACACATAACAAATAACATGGCGACAAACATGAAGCTAATGCAAATATCATACATATTTTGGTTTCCCTTGCAAGTTCTATGGATAGGCCTAGTAGTTGGTACAATATTGTCGTCATGAAATGTGATCAACTTGCTGTGCAGTGTGCACAGCCATCAGCAATTTATCATGTCAACTCCAGAGACCTATGTCGGCAAAACAGTACCTGTGCCGATGCTCTAACAGAATTTAAGAGTAGTCGGTAACTATTTCGACTATGAGCTGACCATACACCTTAGTACCTTACATATATAAACTATGTACCAAACCGTAGAAAGGACTCATGCCAAGAAATCATCAGTGTTATATACGGACAGCCAGTGACAAGGGAAATCCTAGAGGTCAGGGTCAGCAATTCAGCATGGCATAGGATTTGCTGGAACCAATTGTGGGCCTGTGGCACCTCAAATGATAAAAAAAACACAAACATAAGGCAAACGACAGACAAAATGATACGATAGATCTTACATCATACTAAAGAAGTGGTTAAAAAGAAACAAGTAAACATCACCAGTGTTTCAGAAACAATTTGACTTTCAGATTTTAATAACATATTGAATTTTAAATTCCAAGAATTGCTATATTGAATATTCCAATCTTGTCAAATACTCCTAAAAGAAAAAAAATGCAAAACCTTTGGGAGTCTGGACTAAACATTAAAGTTAGAAAAGGCAGGTTTCTTCGGTAGATGGCACTTGGCACTCTACAAAAAATTGCACAAACATTTTGAAGATAAAAAAATAGGGAACCCCAAAGAACAATGGACACACATTAGCATCTAGCTGCACTGGATTGTAGTTGATCTATCACATTGTAATGGAAATCCACAAATGATGTTTTCAATGTTCAAGCAAGAGTAACATATGGTTCAACTATGTTCACAAGAAAATTGCCACGGAATAGTGTCGAGGTAACTGGACCAATCCAGAGAAGTGACACACAATTTTTGATATATTAATCATGTAACATAAGCAATAGGCTAGCATGTGTGCTTTATTCTAAACCGTTTCACAACATGCAAAATTTGAATAAAGTACCACATGAAACATTTTTACAAAATGACTAGCACCACCAAAATGCATAATGAATTAAGAACCAAGAACACTATAATGAGACATCATGCATTTTCATTTTCATCCGAAAGAGTTGGGATCAATTCTGCAGAGAACCATAACAAGCATACCATCTCTCAGCTGTGCTTGTTGCTCCATTGCTTGCAGCCTGATTTTCAGCTCATTGTTTTGAGTCGTAAGTCCAGTAGAGTCCCTCTGCAAACAAGTGCATCAAGGGTCACTAAAATCGTCATAATCATAAGCCCAATCAAAATCCACAGCACCTCCACAGAACGAACCTGCAGCATTGTCAACTGTGCAGAGAGTGTAGTAGCCTCAGTCTGCAACACCTGTACCTTATGCTCAAGTTCTTGCATGTACCTCATCTTGCGCTCCTTTGACCTCGCCGCAGATTGCCGATTTGCCAAAATCCTGTAAATTTTAACAAGTCACAGTGCTTAATAATTTGAGGGGTAGGGGGGGGGGGATCACTTTTTCCCACTATACTACGACAAAATGCACACCTCTTGACCCTCTTAGGATCCGTCAAAGCTATCTCAGCAAGGCGTTCATTTGCCATGATCTTCTTCTTCTCAACCTCAGTGAACTCCCCATTGGCAAACTCCGTGTCAAAAAGCGCCACAGCACCGCCATCCAAGGACCCGCTCCCGCTCCTCGAGAGGCCACCGCTGGGAGACGGCAGCGGCAGCTTCGGTGACTCTTCACCTGCGGCAAAGTTGAGCTTCCCCATGAAGCTGTCCACCGACAGGCTGCGACAATGCCGGGACTTGCCTCCGTCCTGTTTATCCACTGATGTCGACCGGCTCTCAGCCTCGTTCTCGCTGCTCTCTGCCGCGCTCCCAGCGCGCGTCACGCTGGCGCGGCTGTCGCGGTCGTCGTGCCGGTCCTCCGAGGAGTTGAGCGCGTCCAGCCCGTCCAGGTCCATGTAGGCGTTGACGAGGTCGTACAAGGCCGCGTCGTCACCGTCCGATCTGCAGCCCTCCGGTGGTGTCGCCGCCTCGCGCTTCACGGGCGCCGGCGCCGGCGGTGGCAGGGGCGGGCTCAGCTGCGAGAACCCGAAGGGGATGTCGCTCTGCGACCGGCGGTGCCCCGCCCTCCGCGGCGGCAGGCCGGGCGGCGGCGCGTCGGAGGTCGACGACGGCGGGAGGGTGGGATGGCGGGCGGCGCGGCCAGATCGGCGTACGGCGGCGGCGGCGGGAGCGAGTCCAGCGAGAAGAAGAGTGGCTGCGACAGCGAGCGAGTGTGGTGGCCGCCGGCGCCGGTGGGGATCTGGGCGTGGGGCGAAGGGAGACGCACCTGCGGGTGGGCCGGAGGCCGGAGCGACGGGGAGAGGCGCCGATACGCCGACGCCGAGGCGGAGGCGGAGGAGAGGTCGAGCGGGGTAGGGGAGCGCGGCACCGGCGGCTGCCTGCCGCCGGCCGGCTGCGGCGAGAGGTGGTGGCGCGCGGGGTCGTCCATCGGTGAGCTTCTAGAAGGTTCGGGAGGGGGATGCGGTGGAATGCCGACGGCGAGAGGGAGCCAAGGCCTAAGCGCCGACCTCGAGCTGGGGATGGCGAAGTGGATGGAGAGAGACAGAGAGACGCAGCCGAGGCGAGGAGCGAGCTAGCTCAAAATAAAAACAAAAGGCAAGAAATTCGAAGCTTTCTTCGCGCAAGCAATTGGATTATTTTATTTTATTTTGTTCGGGGGTTTAATCGTCGACGGGTTTGCGTGCGCATGCGGTCCGAGGCGGGGTTACGTGACGCGTCACTCTATTGGAGGAACAAAAAAAAAATCCCAAATCTATCCATCTCCTCCTTTTTTATATATATTTTGGGGTTTGGAAATGTTTGACCGGATGCGTCTGCGATATTGGGGGGATTTGCTCCGTAGAACTTTTGGCTCTACTTTCCAGTTTTTTAATTTTATTCTGGTTTTTTTATTTTTTGGTATTCTTTTATCTTTTTTGGTATTCTTTTTTATTACTTGTGATAAGCTAATCTTTTTATTTTAAAATTTATAAAATTTAATTATGTCAAGAATACCATCAGTAACTACAGTACAAAATAAACCAACTATAATATTAAATAATAAAAGATAAGACATAATCCACAATAAAAAATCTAAATGAGCGGGGCGCGAATTTGGGGCTTGGATTTTGCTGTTGTTAATGATTGATGGCGCCGCAATTAGTGGGTGCGTGTGCGTGGGATTAGGGGCCTGTTCGGAGTTGGGACTCTTATTTTCACTGTTCCCCCTCTTAACCTTTTCTTTTCCGATTGTACCCTCACGTAGTCACGTGGTTCTTTGCGAATAACAAACATCCTCCTCACTGTGGTCGTAAACAACGTAAATATTTGCAAACCAGATAAAAGGGTCAGTTCTTTTACTCTAAAGTTAATGGCTTTTAATTTTTATTATAATATCTAACTTTTAAACGGAGTATTTTTTCAAGACGGGATCTACAAATGAAACGATGTACACATTTAAAACCTAACATATGTACCATCTAAAATCGCAAATGAGTATCTCTCTCCGTAATATATACCGTAAACAGCTAAAAGCTATAAGCCGTAGCTATTACCAATCAGACCTAAATTCTCGTTGATTTTGCAAAGCCTAGCTAGTGTGTCGTCATCACAAGTTACGGTTAGGGAAGGACGAAAGAACGTGCAGTGATAGCATAGGATGAGCCCAACGATTACAAATTTAGAATTAGCGGGCTGTGTTAGCAAAAAAAAAAGAGATTAGGATTTAGGGCAGTAATGTGCGGGAGCGAGGCCGTTTATACCTTAAAACAACACGAGAAGGGAGTAAAGGAGGACGCTTCTATTTATTGGGTCTATTACTTTTAGTTGTAGTCTATAATTTTTACTTTTAAAATAAATATTTATACGAACGAACTGAGTATTAATAAGTTAATAAATTATTTTAAAAAATAACAAAAAATGTTATGTTTATTTATTTGCGATACGTTGTAAGTTATAAAACAAAAGTGAAAAAGATCATCGGCTTTTGGCCTCGTTTTTTCAAATTTCTAAAAGTCGCCACTTTTCTACAAGAATTAGCTTTTAAACGGGTATTTTTTTTAAGATATGGTCTACTAGTTAATTGTAGTACATACTTTATTGACTTCATTTATATTGGCAAAAACCATATGTGAATTTCTATTATTCTATAATCTTTCGTATAAATAACCTAAAAACCACAAGCCGCAGCCAAAAACCACAAGCCGTAGCAAAAAACCACAGATGTAGCAAAAAAGAACAGACCCTTTGGTCGCACCGTGATTTACGCTGGATAGTAGATAGTCTTAAGGGTAGATGGAAATAACCTCCATCTATGTGGCAGGTCTCTAGGCTAACCCAGTACTTTACATCAGGATTTGACAAGGCTAGGCAGGCTTGCCCAGTACTCCCGTCTCCCAGCTGAGTGGAAAGAAAAATTAACCTCGCCGCAAGCAACCAACCGTTGACTGATTGACCTGACGTAACATGCTACTGCTGCCGCTCCCAGTTCATTATTTATTCCTGCACATATAATCATAGGAAAGCGGTGGCCAACGGCGTTCGTTGGTTATGCAACGCGGGTGTCCCGGATTCAGTTCAACCATTGGCCGTGCCGTGGCGACAGCACGGAAGGATTGACCGCTCAAGCATGCGGTCGCCACCGGCCGGTGAGAAATAAAAAGCGAGGCGAAGGAAAAAGCAAGCGAAGCCGGATCGGATGCGATGCGAACGAGCTAGTTAGACCATGACTAAGCGGCCGGTGCCGGCCGCCGATTTTGCCTGGTCTACTACGCGCCGACGCAGCGCAGGGGGCTACGGTTCGTTCAATCCGATTGATCCCGTCAGCCTCCATGCAACGTGGTCTGCTCGACGTGCGAAAGCGACCGCTTTATTTATGGTTTCCCTTCGGGTTTTTCCACGGGCGCGCCAGGCGTGGCAAACACCGCGACAGACCACGCTTTCTCCACCGTCACCATCGGCCCCTCCCCTCTGGGCGCTGGCATCTTGTTGGGGAAATTGGGATGGATCATGGTCGTCGCCGTCGTCATCATATCTCCCCGCCATCTTTCGAGCCAAGTGTAACTAACCGCAGACGAAATGGCCATGCGAAGAAAGGAGGAAAGGAGCACAAGGACATGCACATACTGCTACACATCAGCATCCATGGCAATGCTGTCCGTACATCACATACGCAGTCTATCGAAGTCAACATCTTTGGGCCGGTCGTGCATCTTAAGCCGCGGACCACGCGCTACAGGCCTCCGCGCGCGCCCAGCCTGTTGTTCCTTTCAGGCCCAAGAAGTGATATCCATCACGCGCTTGGATGCCGAGGTGGGCGAGTACGGGCCGAATTGCACGCGCTAGGGCCCATCAGCCGGTGAACGCTCAAATCTTCGCGTTTCGTGCATGGCAGTTGCCGAGGAGAGGAGGAAATCCTACTCGGCTTGCAAGTTTCAACGCCTTGACGTACAAAGCGACGAACCGTCTGCATCCCTAGATTTGTGCCGGCCGGCAGAATAGTACGTAAGTGACATCGCCGCAACGCCGGTGGAATTGAAGGATAGATCGATTGACTAGATCGATGGCGCCGGCCCGCGGCGGGCTGAAGTGCTTCTACCGGCAGAGGAAGAAGAAAGGTGGCGTCGCCAAGCCATCAACGTCGCCCAACGGATACAGGACTAAAACGCAGCGGTGCAACCAAGGTCCGGGCATATGATTCAGCAGATAGTGCTAGTTTGGACGATTTCATGCTGGTTTTTCAATTTAACTTATGTACGATTTTAGTCGATATAAATGAAGTCATTGCAGTATGTACTACAATCGACTAGTAAATTACACGTTAAAAAGATATTTCGTTTGAAAGTCAGGTACTATAGAAAAAAAATAGTTTTTAAAAGGCAATACGAATCACATTGCCACCGGTGATCCTAAGTTCCTAACCAATTTGTAGTTAATTATACTCCACATCCTACTATTAAACTATTAACTGTGACTTATTATACTGATTGCGCCTTATTATACTGACTAAAAATAAATTTTTTTTGGTGTGATAGATATACTTTAAGTTACTCTGGGAAAGGCTTGCCCAAATAAAACACACTTCAATCATGTATGCCTATACTTATGCTTGTGACCTAGTTGACTCTAAATCTGTGAGCCAAACCATACACGGCTTGTGAGCAAAACCGAGTCGGCTCGAGCCTATATCCAAGTCGAGTCGGCCATTTGGCTCGTTACTTTAACAAGCTGAGCTTAGATGAGTTTAGTTTGAGTCGATTCCGCCTGGCTCGTTTTCAGCCCTAACCACCAACAGCACCATCGGCGTGTATTCTCTGACGTTACGAAGCAAAGTCAGTCCATCCATCGGTTGATCAAACGGCTCAGATTTTTTTTTGATTTTTTTATTTCTAGTTTTTAGTTTTTTTAGTTTTTATCTTTTTCTAATTTTTTCTTTTTTATATTTTTTATATTATCTGTGTTAAAATAATCTATTTTTTAAAATAATTTAAGTTATTTTAAAAAACTAAAAATAAAAAATAAAAAAAATCTGAACCGTTGATCCACATATGGATGGAAGTTACGAAGCAAAGTCAGCGTGACTTAACGTTAGAGAATCTCGTTCGCAGCACCATAGCAGGCGCAGAGAGAGGGAGGATAGGTCAGACGAAGCAACTGCAGCATCTCACAGACCGAGTGTGTGAGGCCACCACGCAACTTGCCATGTTAAACTCTGCAGCAAAAGTTAATACTACGTGCGTACGGAGGGAGACCTGTGACGCCTTGCCTCCGACAGAGACACAGAGCTTAGCTCCTTCCGCACCACGGTCATGATTGGTATATATATTGAGCAATAATCCTATTCACCTATTGGATCACTAGTGCAGATTATTAATTCCTGCTAGGCTTTTAGTTCATAATTGAGTCTTTTCAATTGCTAGCTAATACGACACTGAAGAAATTAATGGAGGAAGTAATGGATGGTGATTTTTTTGTCAGGTAACTTCTTATCTGAATTACGAAACAATGCAATGTCAAGCCTGATTAATTCCAACTCAGGATCCGATCTAACACATACGTACATGTTATGCTGCCGGCAGAGACAGATACTTGTCAGATTAAATAATAAACATTGACCTGTCTCTCTTATCCAAGCTCTCCCAAAAAAGCTCCCAGCCGTGTGATTCTTTAGAGGAAGCTATATGTCATGAGCTCCTTATTCATGAGATTTTCCACACTTAATATTCCTTTATTTTCTTGTTCCTTCCTGTGCTTGACTGATTGATTATCTTGAAGTAGATCTTCTGTTCTGTAGTACAAATATATATGGGGTTGTTAGTTGGTAGTTTTTTCCACTATCTGGCGCTAAAATGAACACCTCCGTCCGTGACCTGACCTAGTCAAGCATGCATGCATGCCACGTCTGCTGCACAGATCTATGTCGATCCGGCCACTGACATGCATGCATGTCATATCTTATTTTCTTTTTCGTTTTTTTGAACAGTTAACATGTCACATCTTATTATAAAGCACGAGGTAATTAAACAAGGTGTAAAAAAGCCCCCCACAAAAAAAATTTCTGTGGCTGCCAAAACTAAGACTACATGTGTTGTGAGCAGCTACATGTGATCAACAGCTGCTTGCGAAGGAGGAAGCTCTCACGCTCACACAAGGGAGCAAAGCAAGCAAGCAAGCACCTAGCCCCTAGCTGGACGGCTACATGGGGAGGCCGGGAGGGTTGTAAGGTGGAGCTACGCGCGCGCGCGGAAAGGCGGGTTCCCTCGAGCTACGTGTAGCACGGCGGCCGCCGGCGAGTGCGAGTGCACAGCCGGCCGGGCTGGGGCCAGGACCGTACATATGATATGGAGGTAAACCCTAGGTAGGTATGGAGATGATGGAGTACTCCATGAAGGGACAGATAGCGAGAGTCGAGCAGCGTGCGTACGGTGGCCAGCAAGCTAGGTAGGCTGTCAACTGCCAAGGAATCACATGCGCGTGGGGCATGCAATGGCATCCTGTACGTACTGGTACTGCCCGGCCAGGCCAAGTTTGCAGGGATGTCACAAGTTAAAATTAACTGCACGGTGGCCAGCTGGCACTACTCGCCGCAGAAAGAGGGGAGTGTCGCGAAACCTTAGTCGATTTTCGCACATTTGGATCGTGCATGGAGATTCATGCTCGGGAGGGTCCTTGTATTCTTCTCTGGCCGGCAGTGTCTTCGCCGAAGTCTGGTGAAAACATGTCGCTTGTAGATATAACTTGTAGATTGATTTGTTCTTGGTGATTAGAGGTTAGTATTTGCTTCTAATAACTTATATGTCTTGTAATAGAGAGAGATGATAGTTAGGCTTAGAGAGAGATGGTAGTTTGCTCCAATTTAAGATTGGATCGGTACTCCTAGTTTACTTCAATATATTCTTACTTGATATATGTATATTGTAGTAGGGATGGCCCTCACCTAAGCCCGTCTGGCATGTTAAGGGCTAAAAGGTCCAGTGGGATATATACAAGGATGTGTATACCCTTTTACATGATGCACAACTGTGAGTGTATTGTTGTAATCAGGCCTCATGGTCATATATATATATACCCTAGCCGTGGAGGACGACCAAGGGTCTAGTTCATTTCTCATAACCACTCTACTACTCTTTTAACTTACTGTTTGGCCCGTAGCCATAACAGTTGACGCCGTCCACAGAGACAACAACGAGCAAGTCGCAGGCCTGAGAAGCAATGGTACCAAGGAAGGAATCGACAAGAGCAAAGAGGAAGCAGAGCACTGGTTAATTCAATCCTGATAGTACTAGGTCACGTGCTTTAACGTAAAAGATTCTCTGTTGTTTAATTTACTACGTGTGGCTTTTACAGCCTTTTATTTCCTTGCGTTGCTATTCCGTAGGTCCCCGTTTGCATGCTACGTCGTGGCATTATACGGCGGAAGTCCGCCGTACAGGTACTGTGCTAGTACTACCTCTTGTTTTTTTTGTCGGGCATACCTGTCACGCGTAGGCGTAGCACTACACTTGTTTGCACATTAGTGTCCTTATATATGTACACTATTTTAAAGATTTCTAATATGATATGTTTACACTATTTGTGTACTATGGGTATTTTCAATAATATACTCCACCTCAGCCGTTATTTGCCAAGCTGGTCTTCGCTATCCCGCCATATCCATCCGTCCGTCCAATCCGTCTGTCAAGCCCATCCCCAGCCGGCTCGTGCACGATGATGATTGGCTCCCTACCTACGCACCAGCCGCCTCATAGACTTTTCTAAAGCTGGCTCGTGCACGATGATGATTGGCTCCCTACCTACCCACCAGCCATGCTACATTGTTCAAAACACCCCCAGAAAACCTCTGACTCCCACGTAACACATGCCTTGTTTTGGGATAGCTAGCCATTTATGCAAACAGGTCAGAATTGACTATACATATAGCAGTGTAGCCAATTGTTTTTTTTTTCAAATTTGGCTCTCAAATATTTGCTTTTACAAATCTAGCCTCTTGCCTGGGCTCGACAGCTATGATGGAAACGGATCGAATAGTTTCAAATACGAATACGAATTCATATTTTTAAAACTACGAATTCAAACATTCTCGAATACAAATATGAATCGAATTTCGTAATGAATACGAATTCAAATAGAATATGTACTTAATTCGGACAAATGCGAATATCCTAGAACTTTTGTAACAAATTTTGGTAGAATAAATTTATGTAAAATGACTACACGTTTACGCAAGCTAACAGTATAGTGCATAGAGTTAAAAATTATGCAAAGTAATTTTCACTTCTTGCTTGTGAACCTTGGATCATCAGGAAATTGCTTCCTACAATCATCCCCAACGAGGTTGCCACAGATGGAAACGGATCGAATACGAATCGAATAGTCTCGAATATGAATATGAACATTCTTAAATACGAACATTGTCAAATAAGGATATGAACTTCTCGAATACGAATACGAATATTCTCGAATACAGATTTTGCTTACCACATTTGTATTTTCTCGAATACGAATATTGGTTAAAACATATTTTCTTTTACCGCTTTCCATCTTTACCGGCCAGCAGCCAACGGATGGCCCTGATCGATCGAGCCCCCTTGCATCGGCTGGCTGCTTGATAACACACACAAGGTCAGTTTCAAGCGCTCACTCGAGGTAGGGTTTCCCTCCCTAGGTCAGGCCGCTACAGCATATACACTGATTAATTCAGTCCTGATAGTACTAGGTCACATGCTTTAACGTAAAAGATTCTCTGTTGTTTAATTTACTACGTGTGGCTTTTACTAGGTCCCCGTTTGCATGCTACGTCGTGACTCTATACGGCGGAAGTCCCGCGTACAGGTAGACTGTGCTAGTACTACCTCTTGTTTTCTGTCGGGCATACCTTAATTACCGACAAACCTTGGACATCCACTATCCTGTTCATCAGCCTGTCACACGTAGTACTACACTTGTTTGCACGTTAGTGTCCTTATATATGTACACTATTTTAAAGATTTCTAATATGATATGTTTACACTATTTTAAAGATTTCGAATATGATATGTTTACACTATTTTAAAGATTTCTAATATGATATGTTTACACTATTTTAAAGATTTCTAATATGATATGTTTACACTATTTTAAAGATTTCTAATATGATATGTTTACACTATTTTAAAGATTTCTAATATGATATGTTTACACTATTTTAAAGATTTCTAATATGATATGTACTAGTCGTGTACTAAGGGTATTTTCAATAGTCAACCTCAGCCGTTATTTTACAGCCTTTTATCTCCTTGCGTTGCTATTCCTACGTCGTGACTTTATACGACGGGAGTCCGTGTACAGGTAAACTGTACCAGTACTACCTCTTCTCGAGTTGGTGATTTCTGTTTGGGATATTGATAAATATTATCTAAATATTTTCTTCCTAACTATCATCCAGATTTGTGACTATTGAATTAGAGATCCAACGGCCATGAATTCTCCCTTATCCCCTTAAAAAAAATCTTCTCCTCCTCCAAAAAAAGAAGCCATTGAATCTTTAATCCAACAGTCTCAAATCTGAATGAATGTTAGAAAGAAAACTTCGGATTCTGTTTTCTGTCAGGCCTACTTTAATTATCGCAAACTAGCATACTCGCCAATATATAGGTGCAACAATCCTGCTCCCTGTTTCTCCGGTACTAGCACCGCACACCACAATATCTGACATTTTTAGCAATATGCTCTAGGGAAGTGACACTGAAGTGTTAATGTACCATGGATGAGCAGCTTGCCTCCCCCACCTTCTCCTGCTACCCTTCCTCCCCGACCTCCTCCTTCTCCGCCCCAGCAGGCCACCCGGTGCTCGAGTTCGTGTCCTGCGAGGTCCCCGAGCAATGGCTGGTGGGCGACGACGAGCTCGACAACGACCCCAGCTGCCCGGAGGGCGCCGCGTGGGCTGCCGGGGGCTCGCGCTCGGCGGGGTCAGACCTGTCCGGGAACCTGCCGTCGATGGCGGGGCGCGCACTGAAGATGTGGGGCCGGAGGCCAGGGCCGCGCTCCGAAGGGTCCACCATCAGCCACGTGGAGGCCGAGCGGCAGCGGCGGGACAAGCTAAACCGCCGGTTCTGTGACCTCCGCGCCGCCGTCCCCACGGTGTCCCGGATGGACAAGGCGTCCCTCCTGGCCGACGCTGCGGCATACATTGGCGAGCTGCGCGGCCGCGTGGAGCGGCTCGAGGGCGAGGCCAAGCAGCAGGCTGCAGCCGCGGCGCGGAAGGCGCCCTCCGCCGCCGCGGCCTCCCACGCTCTCTGCCTCGAGGAGAAGCTCGAGGTGCGCATGGTTGGGCGCGACGCGGCCGCGCTGCGCCTGACGGCGGGGACTCGCCACGCGCCCGCGCGCCTCATGGTCGCGCCCGCGCGCTGGACCTGCCGGTGCAGCACGCGTGCGTGAGCCGCGTGGGCGCGGTAACCGTGCAGGACGCCGTCGTGGACGTGCCGGCCGCGCTGCAGGACGAGGGCTGCCTGCGAGCGGCATTGCTCCACAGGCTGCAGGAGAGCGGCGGCTAGCTAGCTTGTGCGCACGAGCTCAACTAATCTGGCCAAATCCAACACTCCTGCAGCAGATAGATCGATGGCCTAGTACTCTTCCTGTGTTAATTTGGTGTCAAGTGCGTACGTACGTAGCAGCTGGGTGAATGTGCATGCATGCACCTGTGTCAGTTCTCGCACTGATAATCTGATATAGATCGATGTTGAGCTGTTTTTTTCTTCTATTTTTTTGCGAACATGCAAAAGCTTTCCGTGTCGATCGATGTATTATCAGGAAGGTTGTGTTGTTTTGTTGTTGTCATGTGTTGTGCAGGCAGCACTGCAGCATGTGTTTCGTTTATTCCCGGCCGTCCTGTGTGTGGAAAAACATTATATTCATCACTACGATGGTTTGGATTGATGATTCGATTGATTCATGATGGTTTGGGTTTTGGAACATTATTTCAATTTATATTAAATCACTAAGATAATCCTATGAGGATGATAGAAATTAAGATCGACCAAATAACTAACCAACTAGTTATGGTCGCGAACGAAGAAGCACGGACAAGAGATCGAGTCTACCTTGGTTTGAATTTTCAGCCCTCTATCTTTCTACTCGAGTATATACGTATGTGTGCTAGCTAGCTGATGATTTTTGAGCTACGTCCAAGCAAAGCGCCTCTTTTAACTCTAAAGAACTTTTTAAGACATCAAATCCAAGTACTTACAAAATCAATCAGCAATACGTATTGCACACATTTAATCAGTGTGTTCTTGTTTTTTTTTATTTCTTCTAAAGGAAACTATTTCTGACTAGTCAACGATTATTGCCGCAGCGATGTACAAATTATTAACATATACATATACATATACATATACATATACATATACATATACATATACATATACATATACATATACATATACATATACATATACATATACATATACATACACACACATATATTGCAACTACATTTTCTGTTAGCTAAATTCTAATATTTGTAATACTTCTAGAGTATATCTTTTCCATTAATATTGGATGGACTGCTTTCGTCTATTCTTAATGCATGCATGCGCATGCGCGCGCACGTGGTTATTCCACTGACAAGTTTATGGCCCTTGTGATCTGAATTTTTTAGCAGCATGGTGAAATCAAATAATGGCAATTATGTGCACATTCTTCAGCAACGAAATGCATATTTACAGTGTGTTTGATTAGACTATTGGATGGGTTTATTACTCCTACATGTCTCATAAACTGGACTCCTCAAAATGCCAGGTTGGATGAGCTTAAGCTAGCTTTCATCAGTAGAACTAAGGATCTGTTCTTTTTAGCTGCGGCTTATGACTTTTGACTGAAATTTTTGAATTTTGACTGTTTGCGACAGAGATTGCGGAGAGAGATACCCGCTTGCTATTTTGGTTGATACAGATGTTAGGCTTTTAACGTGTACTACAATTAACTTGTAGATCCCGTCTTAAAAAATATTCCATTTAAAAGTAAGGTACTGTAGCAAAAGCTAAAAGCCGCTTTTAGAAGCTGTAAAAAACATACCCTTAAATATATGTACTTCAAATTGAACTTTATATGAAAGTCTAGCTGCTAGAGCTACAATATCCTCGAAGGGCTTGATCTTTTCACTCAATGCTGCTTTTAATCTTGAAATAAGTTCATATAACACCATAAACTTTGCTTCAAAGTTCGTCCAGCACACTGAACTATAAAACCAGATATTGGACCTTCCGAACTTTGTACTCCAGTTGAAACAATACCCTGACCCGGTTTCACATTGTGGTATTGACTGCGTGACGCGATGAGTGAGCGGTTTTACTGTGTAGACGATACGCTGGCTAAGTTGGGTCAATCGCACAAGGGCTTCTCCCCCACCAAGCTCCCAGCCGTGCTTCCATGGCCACCGTCCCCTGTAGTTCCCCCCTCTGTTTCGATTAAGAAGAGAAAGTCCTGTGCTCCACCTGTTATTCACCTAAATTTGATCATCTTGTTATCATACGTGGTAAAACCGTTCACTCATCGTGCTACGTGGATAATACCACTATCTGAAACCGGGTCAGGGTGTTATTTGAACTAAATTGCAAAGCTCAGGGATCCAATATTCGATTTCATAGTTCGCAGTACTAGACGAACTTTTGAGCAATGATCGAGGTGTTATATGGATTTTTTTCTTTAATCTTTGTCAATCAACAATCAGAATATATATTGGAGAAAAACGTATTCTGCACATATACAAAGCTAGCTTCATAGCAAGAAGGTCCTTTATACTGCTACACGGTTTTCAGGTCATCCCTGACGGTCTTGGCCGTCGGGGAAAACCTGAAACGTGGTAGCGATAGGCGTTATATCCGAGTAAAACATGGCCTCTTTTCTCTTGAGAGCTTCTAGGAGTACATCACATCACACTTCTAGGAGTACATCACATCAAACTTCTAGGAGTACAGATCGGCAGTACGTATTTGTACAAGAACGACGTTGAGCTGTCTTCTTCTTGTTTTTGATTTCTTCATGTCAATTATTGATACACAGTGACATCAATTTCCTCTTACCACAGGTTTGAAAGAGAACAAACTATAGGAATCTGATCAAGTAGCAAGTCGAAATTTTCTAAAAGATAAAATTAGAGCATTCAGATGAATTTATCTGTTCTAATTTCATGTACATGAGCTACTATGCTACTCTTTCAATGATTAACTCTATATCAAGTAGATAGTTTTACAAAGGAAATTACAATAATAGAACTGTTCAACATCAACAGCGCAAAACATTGCTTTGAGGCATGTAATGAACAAACACATGCATCCAGAAGAGAACAGATGTCATGATCCACATATAGCAAACGTCATCAAATCACAAGCACAAGAAATGAGCTGTGCAGCCACAGTAAATACAGATTTACAAGCTGCATCTTGTTTACCACAGTGAATCAAATCACGGTCACGATTGCAGCTTTGATCATGTTTTCGATTGCAGCTTCGATCACGCCATCACAACTTCTACACATACTCGTACATATGACTAGTAGGCACACACTCCTATAATACTCACATGCAATAAGATTAACCCAACAAAGTTATATTTCAAAAGAAAAAGAGAATGAATGACGAATTAAGCAGGCAGCCTCGATCGATCCGGTATCAGTAGCACGTCTACACTAGCTAGGGCAGCAATGCCATGCAACTTGCATCGATCATCATCATCAAGCCTAAAAAGACAAGCCGTTTTGGTCGTTGGTCCTATTTAGACAACAACCCTAGGAAAACAATATGGGCTACCCGATCGAGACCTTACGAATTTGTGGTTCGAGAATGCGGTTCGATCGATCCGATCCGACCACGAGTTTTGCGTTGATGTCACGATCGAGACTTATCGATCGGTTGGTCCGTTCATCAAATAGATTGTCCTAAGTGCATCATGTTTTAGGAACCTAAGATATGCTACCGAAAATTCGTTCCTCTAGCAGTTCGAGTTTGACCATTCCAATTCCTTTTTCAAACTCTGCTTTTTTTTTCATATAGCGATCCCTGACCGAAGAAGATAGAACAATATCCACTTCGGAACATTTGTGACGGATTCGTTGGTTCAGACCAACGAGGTAATGGCACGACATGCTTCTAGCTCATGGATTTCACGATAAATCCATACTGAACAGTGTAATTCCTCCAAAAGCTAAAGTGCTACACTACTGAGGATCTCTTGAAAAACAGCAATAGAAAAAAATACAGAGATTGCATAGGAATGACGGTGCAATCCTACATGAATGAACAGAGGAATTGCTCTTGAAAGATTGTTTGGATGCTCAGGAATTTTGCAGGATTTTGAAGAGATGGAAGGTCCAAGCAAGACACCGGATTTCCCCCCATAGGTCTTAACCTCATGTTAGAATTCCGAAATTCCAATGAATTGAGCCAAAGAGCTATATACGATTTCACTCCTTCGTAATTCCTACAAAAAATCTTATTTTCGAAAGAGGGCCTAAATGCTTGCTAACTGTCTGGTTAGATCGAGGGACATATTCTTCTGGGAAACGAATATAATTGAACTATTTTGAATGAATTTCCTATGTCCTAAGCAAGACCTAAACCAAAACGAACGGCCCAGCTCCCCTTGGAGGCAGAATGAACATTTCCACACGTTTTAAGCAAAAAAAAAAAAACGACTGCTGCTGTCTATTCCGAAACACCGAAGCAAAATTCTCAATCTCCAGACAGCACAAAACGTCCACGTCATCACGCTGATCCACTAGGCTACCTATTGAGAATGACGTGGATTTACATGAAGCCAGCGTCAAGGACCACGTTGTTGTCGAGGACCCGAACTAATTAATTAGATGGAATTGTTGTCGTGTTCAACCTAGCGCACACCTAGGATTACAAAGGCCAGGAAAAAAACAATCTTTAATCACGTGGAGCAACAGTGTTCTATCACAAGGGAGCTAGAAATGCAGACGAGCACAAGCTGACGTCACATGCACGCCTGCTCAGCGACACCATGTAATCCTCTATACAGATATAGAGAGAGACGGGAAGGCTTTTTCGTAATTAATTTGGATGTTATAGTGCCGAGGCAGTATATATGATCTAGAATAGATATTTGTCTTATGTATCGTATGTAAAAATTTTAAAATTTTTAGATATTGAGTTGAAGTGGTTTACTAAGTAGATCAAACAAGCTTAATCGAAATTCGGAATGTGTCGTGTGTGTCTGTTGTACCAACGAGAATGGTTGGACTCTTGGCCACTTATTCTGTGATCGCTTTGAGAGGAAAACGGGGCCACTTTTGACGATTTGTGCGGTTCAGGTAGGACTAGAAGTCGGCTCGGCGATCGAAGACTACAATCAGCAGTTTACACATGCATGCATGGTGAGCTAAGGTTCAAGTACTCTAGCAGTCAAATCTTAAAGATTCTGTAGCAGTTGTAAGTCGTAAGAATACTGTAACAGTTTTAGTCGTAAGGGGTCAGGAGTCAGAGTCCGTTTAGAATTCAGAATAGTCATGAAAAGGAAAGTCAGGGTGTTTCCGTGTTGGAGTCTCAGCATGGTACGCCGTGTTGATTTCAAAGCTTCATATGTTGCTTCTCTATATAAGAAGAAAAGAATGCAGGCGCATCGCTCTGTATCGCGTCTCCAAAGAAAAAAAAATCAATCAATATTTACTCGTATTTATATATGTGAACTCATAGATTGGCGTTTATCGCTTGTCTAGACCTGGGCAAACTTCCCCATCAGGCAGCGGATGCTCCCTTAATCGCACTTCTCGGTGGCAATGGCGGGGCAATGTGTTCCGTGGCCGCAGCACGGCTTGAATACCGTTCCAAGAATTAGGGATTTTTTTTGTTCTTGAGTTCTTCTGTGTTGCTTGTTCTCGTGCCCTTGATTTGTTCTCGAATCTCGAGTTCTTGAGTATTTGTTGTCGAGTTCTTCAGTGCTACTCGATCGTCGCCGGTGATCGCCTGCGGAACGCAAGTTGCATGGATCCAGCACAATGAAATAAATGAAAGACATGGTCGCATGGATTGATAAAAATAAGAAAAATGCTATACAACATTCGATTATTTTTAAGGGTAAAACTAGTCAGATTTTGAAACGTTGGATCTCAATCCAACGGATCCCCATACAATCCCTCTAAAATAAAATGATCTGGGGCGTTGGATCTCCATCCAATGGACCCACCCATACAAGCCTCCATAAAAAAAAATCTAGGGTGTTTGATCTCTATCCAACGGATCTATTCATACAAGCCCCCTCTAAAAAAAGATCTAAAGCGTTAGATCATCATCCAATATCCTAAAATCTGACTAATTTTATCTTGAAAAATAATCAAATACTGTGTAGACACTCTCTAAAAATAAATGAACAAAAAACACAAGTTGCATGGATCCAGCACAGTGAAATAGTTACATCTATCTATCAGCATACAGGATTACATCTTGTAATGCGAAACACATGCATGCAACCCATGGTCGTTTTTCTTCGATGCACTATTAGTGAGGTACTGTGAGCTTGTGGATGACCGCAACAGGAAGACACTGTGCAGTGGGCCCGATAAGTCCCGTACCTAATGATGGGTGTGCGGGATGTGGCGACCACACATCCCTGCTCACTGAGAAATTTTATTATACTAGTTACGTACCTGTGCGTTGTAACAGAACTCATTAAATATACAAATAATCATGCTATAGAAGGAAATTATTTTGATCGGTGGAAAGTAGAGAATTGTGAGAAGTTAAGAGAATAAAGCGGTTAGAGTTGAGAAAGTGGAGAATGGGTGTTTTGGGGCCATATGTCAGCGCTGTTTTTGTGAGAAAAGGTGAGAGAGACCGAATCAGCCACCAACTCTTTCTTTTATAATAGTAAAGATAACGGTCGTACAAACAAACTGTGTAACGGGAAATAAAGTGGTGACACATAACAAAGTTACTGTAGCAGCTCTTAAAAATAATATTTTTTGTACAGACAGAAGAAATTTTATTATACAATGGTGGCACAAATAAGGTTATGTAACAAGCAAATAAGATGGCGACACGTGACGAAATTACTGTAGCAGCTCTTAAAAATAATTTTCTTTGTACTGGTACTGTGGCAGGCATAGAGATGGCAATGAGTACCCGAAACCCGATACCTGGTGGGTTTTTACTCTATTAGGGCATGGGTCTGAGTCAATTTCCTAACCCATGAGTCTCTTAATGGGCAAAAAGTCCAACCCATCGGGTCTGCCGGGTTCGGGTACGTTCCTATAGTACCCAAACCCGTAAACTCATGGGTAATATAAACCCGATCCATAGGAGTTATAAACCCAAGCTCCCAGCCTCCCAGACAAACCAGTCCAGCCCATAGCCCATTAGTCAAGTACAAGGAGCAGTTGACGTCTCTCCTTTTGGCTTTAACTGAGTTGTGAACTGTGAACTTGTAATGATATGCTATACCAATGAACTATTAACTGAGAATTGATGGAGTGAAGTAGTGATGTGCATTGTGGATTTGCCGTTGCTTGTTTCATGCATAGTAGCATATAAATTGAACTTATTGTTGATTTGCTAAGCACCGCACCGCTCGCATTCTGCGCACGCACGACTATTGTCGGCACGCAGGCGACCGTGGGTACCCGTTACCGAGTGGGCATGGGTCAGGCAAAAATCATGCCGTCACGGGCATGGGTTTTTTAGCGGGCACGCCCAACTTTTATGGGCACGGGTTTGGGATAGCAAAACCCAGCGGGTTTGTGCCCGTTGCCATCTCTAGGCAGGCATTACAAAAATATTTTCTTGTACGAACCACAGTGCTGCTATAGTGTATATGTGCCACGTTCCGCCATCTCGCTTGTGTAACCGTTGTATAATAACATTTCTCCTACTCAAGAGAGGCTTAATTTTGTTGACAAGTGCTCATATACGTGGATTAATTAGCTAGTGCTCATTTGAGCTTATAAATTTAGATATTCACCTATTTTTAATATAGCGACTAAAAATACACTGTAGCTGCTATTAGCTTTTCACGTAATTAAATTTTAAAAATAAAAAAGTTATATCATCACAAATAATTCAAAGGAATAAGAGAAAAAAGAAAAAAAACCCTCAAAAAAGACAAAAAAAGGAAACTAAAAATTTAAACAATTTTTACTCAGTAGATAGTCGTATTTTTAGTGTCAACTATATTTTCATTTTAACGAGTAGAAAATACTATCCTACAACGTTATTATTATCTCATATCGGTAAGTACTATAACCAGGTGAAGAAAATCAGAATTGATAGCCCTATTCATATTGGCTTCTAAAAGCTGCTTTTCTACAATAAATAACTTTTATATAGTACCTAACTTTCAAACAAAGTGTCTTTTCAAGGTGGGGTCTATTAGTCAATTGTTGTACACATTATATTGACTTTATTTATATCGACTAAAATCACACATGAGTTTCTCTCTCTTCGTACGGCTCTCTATAAGCTATTACTATTTATAAGTTAAAGTCAAAATACATCAGTAAAAGCCAATATGAACGGGCTCATAGAGCCTAGAAGTGGTAGATCCAAAGCCAGCGGAGCCAGAACCGGTATAGAGCACAGAAGTGGTAAGCCTAGGCGCATATATTAGCGCAATGAAGTGTCTGTAAGGGTTAGACCGCGTCGGCCAACAACTAATTCACGGTCGTTGGGTGTCGGATGAGGGTAAGAAACTGCCCCGGTGCACTGAATATGAATAGCTGAATGAAGATATACCAACGAAATTAGGGAAAAGCATTGTACTCTAACATGACACCGCATCTAAGGAAGTATGGATTACCCCGTTGCAAAGAGCTGAGAGTAGCTAAGGATAAACTGACACAAGGTTGCGCAATGCTAATTAAATCATGAATTCATGTCTGTCTCTGATATTGGAGACTATAGAGAACAATTGAGGGTTTTTTCTTTTCATCGGAGTGATTAGTAGTATTTGGAATACTAAAATGTGCAAATCTTTCTTAAACTTAATAGCCTATTTTATGGATAAAGAAGAGATAGAATAAGAGATTTGATTATGAAGAGATGAGTCATATCATTGCATATTTGCTATTAACGTTTGTTGAGTACTTTTGTATTCATCATTGCTATTAATTTTTTTTGTAATATCCTAGCCCGGCCAGGGAATATCTCAAGTGTGACATGGGCCAGGGGCGAATCCATGGGGTAGGCTTCATCAGACTGAAGCCTACCCTCCACTAGTTTGCCGACACCCCCCACGCGGCGCGGCGCCGACGCCGACGAAAGAGCTATGAACTGTGAAGGCACGGTCGGACGGAGCCTGGGGAGAAGAAAGGCCGAACCGCCGAAGTAGAAACACAGGGGTCACAGGCCCACCAAGCACCGGCCCACTGGCCCACACATCCAGTACATGCTGCCCTGTTCAGCTTCGTGCTCACAAATTTCCCCCAAATCCGAAAGACCAGAATCCCTATTCCCTTCCCAAGCTTTCGTTCCCCCAAATCCCCAATCAATTGCTCACCCAGTCGGGGACGCCGGTCGCCGGATCCGGAGGGGGGACGCTGGGGAAGGGCCAAGGTAGAGTCGCCGAGCTGCCGGGGCGGGTCGCGCCGTCCGCGGCCGCGGGGAGCCGGGAGGCGCCGATGCCGCCGAGGCCGGGATCCGGGAGGCGGGAGCCGGGAGGCACCGAGGCGGGGAGGCCGAGACCGGAGTGAGTGTCGCCGCGCCTCGCGGGAAGGCGGGGAGGCGGAGGCGCCGACGCCGCCGAGGCTGGGATCCGGGGAGGCGGGAGGCGGGGAGGCGAGAAGCGGGAGGCCGTAGACCGGAGAGAGTGACGTCGCCGGTCGCGTGATTCTGTGTTTGTGCGTGGAGTCTGTGAAGGCGTCGCCGATTGCGCCTTTGCGGGTTGCCTTTAAGGCGTGGGCCGTCCGCGTGGCTTGGTGCTGCACTGCTTGTGCTGCCTGCTGTTATTTGGATTGGCTTGGAGCCTTGGACGGTTGTCGGTTATTCAGTGATTTGTATTTTGTAAGTATACTGTTATACTGTTACGGCCGAGTTTATTTGATTAGTAATTAATTTGTTATACTGTTATATTGCCGAGCTTATTTGATTAGCAATTTATTACACATAGTGTTATACTGTTGTATATACTTAATTAGTAATTAATTTGTAGGTTTGCAATAATGGAGAAATGAACTTTGCGTAATTATTTTACAAGCAATTCAATTAGCACTCCCCCAACTGATGAGAACACAACTCTACCAAAGAAGCCTCGACTAGAATTTAATCCGGATGAAATTATTGCCGAGACATATTTAATGGTGTGATACACTGAGCGAGACATATTTAGATCCATTGATGATGATGCAATCATAAAATCCTTCCAAGGCATGAAAAATCGCAGAATGAATTTGCCTCGTGAAAGTCATGATTCAAGCTAGTGGTATGGTTCTTTTATTTTAAATGTTCATGATCATTTAAGTAATTAGATACAATTTGCTATTGTATCACTAATTTTTTTTTATTTTTGATGTACAGATTGTTACCTACCAGAATCATATTTACATGTTTTAGGGATTCACTTGCCATTTGCAAGGTACCTCCATTGTATCTCTCTTTTTTCTTTGCTTTTATTCATGTATGAAACTATGAATTTGATTGCACAAGAATACAAAACTATATTTCTTACAAATTAGTTTAATCAATCGAGGTGTAAGGCTAACAATTCTAAGAAAAGCTTATGATCTAAGAATGTATATTTTTTTAGCCCACCCTCATATTTCATTCTAGATTCGCCACTGGACATGGGGTTTATAGGCCCAGAGGGTGCCGCATGAGACAATGCTGTTGTAATAATATAAAGTCTATAGTTACTGTTTTGTTGTGTAACTCTGGTATGTCTTATTATTCCCTAAGATGTGGATCTTAGGGACCAATAATCCATTACTTGGCGTCGTGTTTTGAGCATAATGATACAGGCGTGACTAGAGTGCTCCGTCTATGGTCGCATCTTAGGGCTTGCTCCAAACAGCTGGTAGCTGTGGCTTTTAGCTTTTTGTAAGGCAATGGCATAGTAGCGGCTGTTAGTTTTTTTTGTCAAAAAATAAGAATAAGAATAATCTAAGAAAAACTAAAAAACGCCGCTATATCTTTTAAGATAATGTAAAGAAATAAGAGAGAGAAAGAAAATCAAAAAAGCTAAAATTAAAAATCCCGAAAGCTGAAACCATTTAGATTGAAGCGTGAATCTATCGCGCGAGTGCGTACCGATTAGTTTTCCTTTTGGATAACATATACAGCTCGATGATAGCAATCGACATCCGAATTATAGAGGTCGACAAATAACTCACGTAAAGGATAATTAAGCTCTGTACCGGCCTTGAGCTATCCCTGTCTGTTTGTGTTGATTTTCACGTGGGCATGCCTGTAGTTTATATATGGATTTCATTAAAAAAAATTCGTAGCAGATATAAAATCTAATGACACATACGATAGTAAATAGTACGATACAGTATTACATGCCTACCCTATATATATAGCTCCTCCACGCAGATCCCTCGCGCCCCAACACTGAACATTTTCCGCACGTTTTAAGCAAAAACATTGCCGTCTAACTTCTCAATCTCGCAGCACAAAAATTGTCACTGATACTTTTACGCTAATTCATATTCATCATGTGCTGACAGTGGCTAGTAACATTCAAGTTTAATGAATGTTTCATTGGGGTATAGGACATAACTAATTTCCTAAGCATAATATTACGATTTACTCAAAGTAAGAATGCAAAAATACATGTTATGAAACCAACATAGCATTTAAAAAGGTAAGAGCAACATGGTCAAGGGGGTTTGCTTTCCTTACTATTGAACACTTGTTTCTTCTTCTAAACCAACTTCAAATGTTTCTGGCATATCGGTATCTAATGAGAAAAGCCCAGAAAAACAAATAAACATCAAATAAATTCAAACATAGTGAAAATTAAAATATTTTTGCAAATTACGAAAGTTCATGATTTTAGAAAATTTAGAAATAAGTTCAACTTAGTTTGGAGTTCATATGCAAAAGTTATGAGTTCGAAGCTTTGCCGGAAGAGAAAATCCTATAAAAAAGGGAAAGCACAGTGCGTGATTTTTATTTTTATTTCTATTTTTCTATTGGAAAACTATGTTTTTCTCTCGGTGAGGCTGGCAGGTGGGGCCTACTGATCAGTGTTTATTATTTTACATATAGGACTGGTAGGTGATCATTACGAGCCTAACTAATCATTGCACTAGGAATAGGAGCTCATTACGAACATGATGGTGTGGTCGGTGATGGCGGAGCAGCCATGCGGTGGCCAGATGGTGGTGAACAGGGGCAACGATAGCGACGTCATGATGGCAGCCAAGTACAAAAGGAGAGAGATGCAAACAAGCATGAGATGAGGTTCAGGGGTTGTAGAGATGCTCTAATAAATGACCAAGCTCATGGTCAGGGATTAACAGAGAAGGGAGAATGACAAAGGCAACGGTGGCGGTGAGCTTCATGACGTTGGAGCTCCACGGAGGGTATGGGCTACAAAATGAGCACGAAGAAGGATTCAGCAGGGGCGCGAGGAAAACAGGAAGAAGGAGGTAGCCTCACAGAGGACAACACGTGGGCCAAAATTGGGCCGGGACTTTGCTAGGCTAGGCCAATAGGAAAGAAATAGGCTCGAGAGAGGACATCAAATTTTAATTTCTTTCTAATTTAATTTAACTACATAAATCAAGTACTAAACATCACCCAAAATATCATTGTGACTATTAATTTCTATTGTAACATATTTATAAAATCCTATAAAATTATAATACTATGAATGTATTTTTCCATACAAATCTATGCATATGATTTCCATGTATATTTAATTAAATATTTAAAAAGATATGATGGCCAAAATTTCAAAATTTTGACTGTATATATCCCAAATATGTATTTGTGATCGGAGGAAGTGCTATACTTTTGTTTGGTGTTATGGAATATGGCGAAGCCAGACGACAGAAACATTGAGGTCACCTCCATTGCACGATGATGTTCCATCCACTGATGAACAGTAATAAACAGTAATTTTCTATAGAATTTGCTAAATTTTATTGAGGTCACTGGACCTCAGTGCTTATATGCTGGCTCCGTCCTTGTATGTATTACATGCGTGTTGATAGCTGGGTGTACGTACTCATGCTTTATTAAGCATTTTATATATTCCCAGTTATGTATGTGCACTCTGCTGTCTGCAAACTGACCTGTTTGGATAGTTTGTTTTTTTGCCAATTGCACTAGACTATCGAATTTTGTAACGCAGCTTGTCTGCGGTGAGTGTATGCCTGCCTCTGGTATATAAATAAAGATTTCGCATTTTCTCGCCAAAAAAAAAAGTTGTTTCTTCAAACCGCCTTCAATTCCTCCAGCCCCCTAAAGTCCCAATCTGACTAATCAGAGTAGAGTACACTAATCGAAAAAGCGCCACTAATGTTATGGAAATTGGTGTGCGGACGCTACCTAGATCGGCTCATTAAGGTCCAAATGTCGATGTAGCCGTTAGCATAGTTTAGTCCATGTTATTTTACAGGAACAAGTTCATTTTTTTAATCCTTAACTATTAGATTAGTCTGAAAATTAATTTTGAACTCTAATATTGTTCACTTTACAACCCAGACTCTACAAATCGTATAGAACACAATCCTCATCCTAAACCACAGTGTTTTTCGATGATGTGACACTGAAATAGGTGCCACATGGGTGACGGATGACACGTTGAATCGTCGACGTCAAATGGAAGCAAATTCTCACTAAAATGAAACAAATTAGAAAATAAAACCCAAAAATTGTGGGACCCACGTGTCGTCATCTCCTCCCTTCTTTTTTTGTTTTATTTTCTAATTTATTTCTTTTTTTAGGGATAATTTGTTTCTATTTGACAGCGAGGATTCAATGTGGTGTCCATGTCAGCCACGTGGTGCCTATTCTGATGTCATGTCATCGAAAAATATAGTGGTTTAAGGTAAAGGTTGTGTTTTAGACAGTTTTGAGAGTCTAAGACTGTAAAATAAACAGTTTTAAAGTTCAAGATTAATTTCTAGACAAATTCAATAGTTGAGGTTTGAAAATTAGATTTATTCCTATTTTTTAATCTCATGGTAGTCCATCTCGTCCTATTTTGTCCACATGGATGTCCCACCATATTATTAAAGAGCGAAAGAGAGTTGGGGCTACATATTTAGTCTACCTCATATTTGTGAGCTTCAGTGTTTGATCGTCGGCACCGTGACCCTAATATACAACAATTAAAACCGCTGCAGGCCAGAAGTATTCATTATTATTGATTAGCAGTTTTCTACGTGGTTTCATGCTTGAACCCGAGATCAACTTCAAGGATACTGTTGATGTACCTAGGCTCTCTTCTTTTAACCTATGATTTGATTTTTTTTATAGTAACTAATTTTTAAATAAAGTGTCTTTTCAAAGCAGGCTGTACAAATTAATTATAGTAGACACTATCCTGACTTTATCTATATCGATGAAAATTGCATATAAGTATCTATCACCGTACTCTCTCTTGCGAACAGCTAGAATTTAAAATTTTAAGCCATAAGTTATAGCCCAAAAGAATTCACCTATAGGCTCTTTTTTTCATGTTATGGTTTATAGTTTATAGTTTCCTCTGAACAAACAAACGAGATAATTTTTCCATCCCCTTTTCAAAGCGGATAGTACTTTCAAAGCGGCTTATCTGTATTCCATTCATTTTCACAAGCATTCGCGTTAGAGCCAAAAACCATCAGCCGTACAAAAAAAAAACAGGGATATAATCATATCGCCACTCAGATCTTATTTGGAACTAACAAATTTTGTTAGAACGACCTAAACTTTCCTCCATGAAATTATTGTGAAATTCTGTCCCAGACAGACCTCAACAACAACGTAATGTTATGAGTTTGTAAAAACCGCGGTGACCTTTTTCCTGAATCCGACCTCGACGGCACGCTAGGACGTCAATCTCTTCTGCACTTGTGTGCAAATCATGCACCACGCGCCACATGAGCATACATTATATTATTGTTATTAATTTACAAAGAATGCTTATGGGCATAGTAATAGCATATTATGGGTATAGTAATTGTATATTCTTATTTAGAGAATGAAGAATGCATATTTAAAGCATGTTGACAGTGGTCTTATCGTGGGAATTTCACAAATTAAGGACGAGTAGACTCATCAATACAATCAGGTTTTCTGACTCGTACATAGAAGGCTTAAACTACTTATGGCAATTCTGATCCTATTGTTCAACACTTCTTTTTTAAGACATTATCTCACTCAACATACACACTACAAACTAAGTTCGGTAGTGGTGAATAAAAAGGGCAGTGTTGGAAGTCAGAGATTCATTTGCACCCACTAAGGTGTGCCTTATTTTACCATAGTGTAACCCACTAATGATGGAGCTGCTGGGATACGGGTGAGCTACACTAGCACAGATTAAAATTTTTCTAATACGTAAACCAAGAAGTCATACGAGTAAGAGATCATAGATCATTACCACTAGACGCGCAGTGCAACGGAAGTAGCGTTGAAGCAGCCAATTCAACGAAGAGCACGTCGGTGTAGCGGTAGTAGTCAAACGTCCTCCGTCTAAACGTCTCCTCATGATCGTCCCAATCAGCGTCGCAGTCGCAACAACACCTCTCTACCAAAGTCCACACGTCCAGAGATGGAGTATCATGCATCGATGTGCTAGCTTCAGCGTGAACGACAGGGGATATGAGAGGTGGCGGCTAGGGTTTCGACGGGTGTGTTTTTAGAATACTTCCCTTAGCCCCCGCACCTCTCCTTATATAGCCTCCAATTGGATCCATATCCGATACGAGTAGAGATCGAATCTCACTCGGAAACTATCATCCGACCCCTTATCGTTCTAACCCATTAAGTGTGTGACCACGTAGATTCATATGTATTTGGCCATGGGACGAAAACTCCTTTCCGGCCCATAAGTTAGTAGCGGTCCCTAGCTGGACATAACGACTCCCAAACACACATAAATGTTATATCGGACGAATCTATATAGTGCTTACGTACCGATCCCTTTGCCTCATGATACCAGATCGAACTCAAGGCAAGAAACGTGACATCATATGATAGCTTGATCCTTTACCCAAACCTGTAGTGGATTACTCAGTTGCGATTGACTCCTCAACCACATTCAGCATGGCCATTCACTTTCTTAATCCAACCACATAGAGGGGTCCAGAGATATCTCTCCTGTTATATAGGAGGAACAAATTTTATCTTGATTGCTCATATTCCTCTGCATGTTTCATAGTAAACCCGAAAGCTATCTTTATTACCACCCGGTTACAGAGTAGTGTTTGATAACCCCTTCTAAAACTATTACACATGTAGAAAACAATTACCACTTCAGGTCTAAGGATCCTACATACATTATGTCTAAGACCAACTGATGACACTTAAGATATAACAATTCTCGCAGTGCTCATGATGGGTCAATCCAACATCATGTTCTCTAACACGTATCCACATTATTGATTTCATATCCTATATCTATGATCCGTGAAAAGTGATCATCAATCAATACATGTGCTGATTTATAAATCATAATCGTCCCAAATAATGATATAAGATCAGGGATAATTAAGAATAACATCAAAATATGAATAAAGAGTTTCACGAACAAGTCACATACTTGTTGATCAATACGAAAGATATTTATTCAATGGACAAAATAACATTTTATTCAAACGTTCATAAACATAGAAGTGATACAATCATCTTCAAGATTGCCTATAGGGCATATTACTAACAAGAGCTTGGTAAAAGAAGCTGTGGGTTCAATATCTGTAGGAATTTATAGAAATGATCTCTAGTAAAATATGATACAACGATAATCGACTTCACAAGATAAAATTGGGGCTTCACCTCCATAACCCATGCACTATATCCGTAACCCATGTACTGATAACTTATGACTTATAGTTTAAATATTTGAATTCTGGCTGATCACGAGAAGTAATACACACAGAATAATAGTCGCATGTGATTTTAGCCAGCACAACTGAACTCAATATAATTTTTACTACAATCTTCTATTAACTCCATCTTAAAAAACACACTATTTAAAAGCTAGTTACTGTAGACAGTACGAGCATAAGCCACCTTTAAGCCATATCGAACACAGCCGACGCTATGGGCTTATTCACATCCAGCTTCTTAAAGTGGCTTCCTCACTATCTTGCTACAGTCTTACTATGTAGATAAGGCAGAGAGTCACAAGCGCATTACACACCCTACTCCTTTCACGTTCACATATTTTCCTTATTTTTTCCACCGCTTATATGCTCCTTCTAAAAATAATTTATTTTCATTACTACTATTTACTTTCAACTAAACGACATCAGTAGCAATATAAACAGGACTATACATGGTGCAATGGCATTGATACATTGTGCACTCGAATGCGAATGCGATTGACTACCGCATCAGCGAATGCGATTTTGAGCAGTGCTTTTTGCCGCCTACGACGTACGGTACACTGCCGCATCGATCCATCGTGCACTCGATTGAGTTTAATTGTGACCGGTCGATAATTGAACGCACCGTGCATGTGTGGCCACACGAATGCATGACAAGTCAACCTTTTGTTCGTATACTGACACGGCATGTACGGGACGTGCGTGTGGTTGTTATCAATGATGTGTTTGGCATCACATAATTAAATTTTATAGTTCCAAGCAGGCTCGCGTCCTTGCTAGTTCTTTTATGTGGTAGCTAAGCTAATTATATAGTTCATGAGAGGTAATTAAGAGTGTCGAGACTCGAGACTTCGAGCGTATATAAAGAGGTGCAACCACCTGCCTAGTTTACTAGTCCAGTGAACCAGTGATCTGCAATTTTTAGCAAGCAATACGCGATCGATAAGGGAAGCTAGCTAGCGAGTCAAGTGACCCTAGCTAGCTCAAATGGATGAGCAGCTGATCTCCCTCTCCTCCTCCTGCTCCCCTCGCTCCCCGGCGGACGCCTTCTTCTCTGGCGTCGCCGGCCGCCCGCTTCTCGAGTTCATGTCCTGCGACGTCCCCGAGGAATGGCTGCTGGCCGACGACTCCGTGTGGACCGTCAGGAGCACGCTATCGGCGGGCTCCGAGACGTCAATGATGCAGGGGAACGTGCCCGCGCTCGCGGCGAAGCGGCGCGGCCGGAAGCCTGGGCCCCGCTCCGATGGTCCCACCATCAGCCACGTGGAGGCCGAGCGGCAGCGGCGGGACAAGCTCAACCGCCGGTTCTGCGACCTCAGGGCCGCGGTCCCCACGGTGTCCCGGATGGACAAGGCGTCCCTCCTTGCCGACGCCGTCGCCTACATCGCCGAGCTGCGCGGCCGTGTGGAGCGGCTGGAGGGCGAGATCAAGCAGGCAGCTGCCGAGGCGCAGAAAGCGCCCTCCGCCGCCGCGGCCTTCCACGCGCTCTGCCTCAAGGAGAAGCTCGAGGTGCGCATGGTCGGGCGGGACGCGGCCGCGCTGCGCCTGATGACGGCGACTCGCCACGCGCCCGCACGCCTCATGGGCGTGCTCCGGGCGCTGGACCTGCCGGTGCAGCATGCGTGCGTGAGCTGCGTCGGCGCGGTAACCGTGCAGGACACCGTCGTGGACGTGCCGGCCGCTCTGCAGGACGAGGGCTGCCTCCGCGCGGCATTGCTCCACAGGCTGCAGGAGAGCTAGAGCTAGCTGCTAGCTACCCCAGATCTTGCTAATTAAGCTTGCGCTTAATTAATCTGGCAGTTAATGAAACAAACTGCAGGCTTAATCTGTTCCTAGCTAATTTCCAATATAGTACTAAACATCGCCAAAATATCATTTTCACCATTAATTTATATTGTAATATATTTATAAAATCTTAAAATTATAATGTTATGAATAATACAAATCTATGCATATGATTTTCATGCATATTTAATTAAATATTTTAAAAGATGTCGATGGTCAAAATTCTAAAATTCTGATTATATATATCGTAAACAATATGTATTTGTGATCAGGGAGGAAGTGCTAGACTTTTGTCTGGTATGTGAAGGAATATAGTAGTATGTATTACGTGCGTGTTGATACATAGCTGGTTGCATGTGCTCATGCTTTATTAAGCATTTTATATATTCCCACTTATGTATGTGCACTCTCTGCTGTCTGCATACTGACCTGTTTGGAACTTTGAATAGTTTTTTTTTTTTGGATCTAGTTCAAAATGTGCTCGTAGTTTCTTGACAATTGCACTAGACTATCGAATCTTGTAACGCAGCTGGTATATGAATAAAGATTTCGCATTTTCTCGCAAAAAAAAGTTGTTTCTTCAATTCCTCCAGCCTCCTAATCAATTAATGTTATGGAATAATTGATGTGCGGACGTACGCTACCCTAGATCGGGCTCATTAAAGTCCAAATATTCATACAGTCGTTAGGATAATTTAGTCTATGTTCTTTTTTAATCTCATGTAGTCCATCTCATCCTATTTTTGTCCTCATCTCACCATATCATTAAAGAGAGAAAGGCAGTTCGGACTACATATTTCGTCTACTTCGTATTTGTGAGCTTCCGTGTTTGATCGTCGGCGTCACGAACATAAAATACAACAATTAAAACCGCTGCGTGAAGTATTTATTATTATTGATTGGCAGTTTTATACATGGTTTCATATATACTTGAACCCGAGATCAACTTCAAGGATACTGTTGATGTGACTAATCAACGTTGTCGGTTTATGGATGAAACAGACCCTTCTTTTTAGCTTATTGCTTTTCTAAGGGCCTGTTTGGGACTGCTCCGCTCCAGCTTTTTCAATTCTGCTCCAAACTTGTCTAGCCAAACGGGTCCAACTCCAAAAACTCTGCTCCAAGAAAAAGGTGGAGTTGAAGGCCTGTTCCACGTTTTTTCTGGAGCTCCTCAAGGGGTACTCCAGAAACTGAAGTTTTGTATCTCCTTATGGAGTTGGGGGAAAATTACCCACCACTGCCATTACACAATTCCCTCCGTACCGATTCGCTTCGATATCTTTTCCGTTCCCCACCCACCGCGACTCCTCTTCTCCCGCGACGCCCCTCCCCGCCGCCCTTCCTCCCGCGACGCCCCTCCCCGCCGCCCTTCCTCCCACGACGCCCCCCCCCGCCGCCTCCTCTCCGCCCCCACCCGCCGCCTCCTCTCCGCCCCCACCCGCCGCCTCCTCTCCGCCCCTCTCTCGGCGACTCTATCGTGCTCATGGGGAAGAACACCCTCATCCGCCGCTGCATCAAGGTGCACGCCGAGAAGACGGGCAACAAGGACTTCCTCGAGCTCATGCCCCTCCTCGTCGTAAGCCGCCGGATCCTCTTGCCTTTCTTTTCTTTTACGTTCTTCCGATTTATGCAATTTGTGCGTTGAAATGGACGTTTTTGGTGGCGGTGTTGATTGCAGGGGAATGTTAGCCTCATTTTCACCAAGGGTGACCTCAAGGAGGTCCGCGAGGAGGTCGCCAAGTACAAGGTGAATTATCGTACTACATGTGTCCTTGATGCGACTGCTTGTTAGATTATAGTGTGGCATTGAAATTTGGTGAAATTGACCCATGTTCGTCTAAAGAGCGACAAGCTTTCCAGTCAGAGGTTGTTCGGCTTGCTCACAGTGAAATAAAGCATCCTGTGCCCCTTGATGTCTCATCACTAATTACATTTGCTGGAAATCATGCTCCACCATTAGAATTATGTGATGGAGATCCCGTACACTATCTCAGTAGCGGTTTGGAGTGGCTTCCCAGATGACATCACACTTGAATCTCTCAGTTTAAGATTATTAGCTTCCTCTAGTGCGGATGAAGGTCTTAAGGTACAGTTAAATTGATGTTACATTACTGATTGCTTAGTGTTTTTTCCCATGGGATGTGACTTGTTGTTCATACTCTTAAATACTAGTATGTTTCCAATTAAAATTCAGTTTCATCATTGTATACTCTTAAAAACAGTTTGGGATAATTGCATATGTTCTTTTCAGTCACCTAATGGATTAATGCTGCCATGTCATGCAGGCAATAAAGAGTTCAGATGCACGTGTTCTTGTACCAGGTAGAAATTTTCTCAAGATGGTCCAAAGGCACTGATGAATTCATGAGCTTTGAGAAGCCAACAAGACCTGTTATCTATCATTAGTCTATGGCACGTTTGAAATGTACATGCGTGTATGGCAATCGAACAGAATTGAAATAATACACATGATGGGCTTTGTTAATTATCTATCATTAGTCTATGGACATTATTTGTATTTGAATTATGGACTTCGTTAATTATCTATCAAGCACGTTGTAATTTATGGGACAAAAGTACGGAATTATTTGATCAAAATATTTGTTTTTTTTGTTTTCTCCAATAAATTAAATGCAATTATGATATTTTACATCATATTTAAATTGGCAAAATAAAATATTCAGTTACATATGCTCCGCATACATCAAAACATACATCAAACATCATTCAGGGGCATATTGGACCTTTCTCAGGGAAACCTCACATTCTTAGAGTGGAGCTAGCTGCGTGCCAAATAGGACCACCTGCTCCAGGAACTCCACAGTGGAGCTGCTCCATGGTGGAGTTGGTGGAGCAGAGCTGAAAAAACTGGAGCAGAGCAGTCCCAAACAGGCCCTAAATAAATAAATAGGATCACTTTTTCACTACTTTTTAAAAGTAACTTATCGGGATAACATTTTTAAACGGTTTATTAGCTTATCAACATTCGATTCATTCGCACACGCATTTACGTCACAGCCAAAAGCCATCGACCGTAACATAAAAGAACATAGCCATAATCACCACTCAAGTCTTTTGGAACTAACAAATTTTGTTGGAACGACCTAAACTTTTTCTCTATGAAGCAATTGTGGAATTATATATGATGTCCCAGGCAGACCTCAACAACAACAACATAATGTTATGAGTTCATAATAACCCGGTGACCTTCTTCCTGGATCCGACTTCGATCTCTTCTGCACTTGTAGTCCTTGCTAGTTCTTTTATGTGGTAGCTAAGTTAGTTCATGAGAAGTAATTTACACATGCGTGATGGGCTAGGTCCGTTGCGGTAGAAGCACAAATAATACTCTAGCTACTTGATGCAAATGTCCAAAAGAGAAGGGAAAAAAAAACCGGAAGAACTGGAGAAGATCGGGTTAGCCAGTAAAGAGCTATTACGACTCATGAGCCAGGGTTTCAATTTCAGAATAAACATTTGAAACAGGGCCTAAAATTCCTTGCCTTTTCCCAAAGAATCATGTAGGGCATGCGACTGCGCAGCAGTATTCATGCAGCACGGCACAGATCACACTAAATTCAGCCCAAGATCGAGCAGTATTTGGGCTCTCGTGGGCCGTTACTTTAACTGCAGCACACTAAGTTAAGCCCAAGATGTCTATTTACATTTTATTAGAGTCGTTATCCTATCTGGTGCCGTCCCTGGGACATGCATGCATATATGGCAACGTCAGCTAATGCGACTGCGAAGTGTTCTGCCTCATGCATATACCGGCACTCATGCACTAAACCATCCTGAGCCATTCGATCTTGATCTAACGGGCAAGATCCATCCGAACACATTTTGCACAAGACCGCTCGCCTCCTCGCTGCATGTTTGCAAACAACCCGCTGCAGACCTCCTCGGCGGCGGCGATGGGACGACGCCGACCTCGTGGAAATCGACGGCGGCGCGATCTCTCCCAATCGCATGGGCGATGGCAGCGGATGCACCCCTACTCGCACATCTCGGTGGCAACGGCGGGGCAGTGTGTTCCGTGGCCGTCGCGGCTGGGATCCACGCGCGCCCGCGAGCTAAGACAAGCACGGCTTGAGTATGTTCCAAGAATTAGGGATTTTTTTTACAGGTTGTAAGCTGTCTTGGTTGAAATGTCATGATCATAAATACCATGATCGAAATATCGTGAGATCTTTCGATGCTACTCAAAAACCGTCTCACATTCCAATGACACTCGAAAATCGTCCGATACAACTCGAAACAGATCAAAACTATTCGGAACAATCAAAACCATTTGGACCTGAGCAAAACCACTCGAAGCAAAACAAAATCACTCGTAGCAAATCAAAACCACTCGGAACAACCAAAATCACTTGGAATCGACTGAAACCACTCGAAGCAGATCAAAACCATTTGGACCTGAGCAAAACCACTCGTACGCGATCGAAACCACTTGAACTCGAAACCTTCGACTGTGTGGTATTCAATTACAATACTTAGTGTATTCATATATCTTTGTGAGGTGTATTTGGGAATTATGTCGAACCTCGAGCTCCTCCGGTATTACTACGAGATGAGCCGACAAACCGGAATTGCGAGAAGCTACGCTCTGAAGCTCCACCATGGGAAGACAGAGCTGTATATCCCAATGTACACATGGTCCTCATGACCGAACTGGAAGAAGAGATGGTTCTATTGGGAGACGACCAACGACAACAGCTTGTCTTTCATGGGAAAAAGTGCGGAGAAGAATAATCTTTGGAGCAAAGTAAAACCACTCGTAGCAGACTAAAACCACTCGTAGCAACCAAAACCATTCAGAATCAACTGAAACCACTCAAAGCAGATCAAAACCATTTGGACCCAAGCAAAACCACTCGTACGCGACTGAAACTTTCTCAAACACAAATTCCAAAGCAATCCAAATGTCAATTATTCATCGCCACTTTTAATCATGACCATCCACATGGTCTAACATTTTTTTTGTTCTTGAGTTCTTTTGTGTTGTTTGTTCTCGTGCCCTTGATTTGTTCTTGAATCTCGAGTTCTTGAGTATTTGTTGTCGCGTTCTTGAATATTGCTTGGCATTTTTCTAATTTTTTTGTTCTCATGGTGCCCATGGGGTGACTGCAACCTCGATCTCCTATCTCCGCTGGCCACTGCTATAGAAAAGATCATCATTAACGGTTCAAAAACATCATCACAGACGATTTCATAAGTTGTCTAAGTTTATAGGTTAGTAATGACATGAGGTCATTATAGACGGTTTTCGAACCATCTGTAATACAGACTATCACAGGGAGGAGGCATGTCAGGCTCAAGGAGGAGGCTTAGGGGAGCAGGGAGAGTTTTAGTGGGGGCACAAGCAAACCCTAGAGTCTGAATATAAATAGGGCTGGACATCACAGACGATTCTAAAGTGATAACGTAAGAAGAGGCAGAGGTCAACCAAGACTGACGTGGGGGGAAACAGTTAAAAGAGGCTTGAGAGATTGAAATGTATCTAAAGAATTAGCTTTAGATAGAAGCGTATGAAAGTTAGCGATCCACGTATCGGAACCATAAGAAAGTTAGGGATAGTGTTTTAGGCTCTCAGCTCAGATAGCAGGATGTACGGCTTAGGGTTTTAGCATTGTGGGTTTTATTTCAAAACTCTCATCTCTTTTATCTTAAGAAGATTTTATTTCTAGCTTACCTTAACTTGTTTGGAATAAAAGGCTTTGTTGTTGTTGTTCTGACACTGTTCAGTGTGTGAGAGGAGGAAATCTGAAATGCAGTTCCCAATGGTGAGATGTCTGCGCATATCTTAGGTTTTTAAAATCAGCTTCAAAATATGCAACACGTCTTCAAGTCGAAGAGGGGAAGAAAAGCGTGTTCTGATCATGCGGTGAAAGCATTAGCCCGCCACCCACTACTTACTCAAGCAAACCACTGATGATAAAAACTATTTCTGAATGAATCCATGTATTTATTTGTGAAAATGGATCCTTAATAAAACCATAAAATGCATTAAAATTCATGGATTCCTTTTTTCAAACAAGTAATGTTAGTAGGATAAAAGGACGAGAATATATCCATAAAACTAGAAATGACAAGCATGAGAGACGAAAACAAAATAGTGCCATTAGAGTACAAGCAGAAAGTAGCACCAGACTTATGATCCCATTGAATCAATTAATCATTTCCTTTTGATTGCATCGATCCATCCATTTTATCAACTAATTAACTATGTTAATTACGCAGCCAGTCTGCAATTAATTCCAGGTGATTGCTTTGGAATTGCCGGCACATTTGTAGGCTTTTGAGTAGTCTATTCTTGTAACCTTTGTCAAAATCCCCATACGTCTGATCTTTTCAGTCTTTGTAACGAACATTCCCTTGTTTCTTGAAGATGGACCGCATGAGGAGAATTGCCGGAATGGGCAAGGCTAAAGCTCCATCTGCGGTTCAGAAAGACAAAGACGAGAGCATAGTTTTCTTCAGGGAGCTGTACAAGCGTGAGAAAGATAGGGATGTGAACCTCCTGGAACCAACCTACTCCGTCGAGTTTGACACTATCCAAGGTGAGATAATCTTTTGCCCTTGCAGTCATTTTCCTATGAACCGTACGTAATTTTGATTGGAACTCACAGCAGTGTTTGTGCTCCTATCACTGTAATAGGTGGTCATGTGAGCAAACATCCCTCAGGGAAGAGAGATTTCCTCATACCAGTGGACGAGAAGCATGACTATGACTGGTAAGGCAGAATTTTACTGCATGCACTGCTGGATCTGATTCTTAGAAGAGTAGTTCATTTTTCAGGCTGAAGACACCTCCAGCTACACCACTGTTTCCTTCCCTTGAAATGGAAGCAAACTCCTCCAAAATGGTTTACCAAAAGGAGTTACCAACCCCTCGACCAGTTAAACCTTCAGCTTCAAGGGTATGCTGAATGCTAAAGATCCTATAAGCCTAATTATTCCAAAATGGTTTTCCCAAAGGAGTTACCAATCCCTCGACCGGTTTTTTTCTCAAGAATTTGTTAGTACTCTGGAGTTTATCTTTTTCTTGATATCTTTGTCTATGACAGCTCTCGGGCAAGCCAGAGGCAGCCAAAACATCAGTAAGTTCAGCATCACCTACAACTGACTCCAGTTCAAAGAGAAACTTCATCAAGGGCGCTCCAGCCATCTCCAGAGAGAAGTGCCAACCTTACACAATAGATAAGAGATCAACTTACACAGCTCTAACGAACAGGCAACAGAAGGCAGTTGCTGCAACTACTGCTGCTGCAACAAGTTCAGTCAAGAAACACTCTGACAGGTGTTATGCAAGCCAAGGCAGTAGTGCAAATGCAATCAAGAGAGTGACGAGCCCAGAAGCCCCTTACAAAGCACCGAAGAATCTACTCGCAACCGGATCCATATTCGCGCGCCATGCGCCATCGACGACGAGAGCTCGGTTGGAAGATCCTGCATTGGGTCCGGATGCCAAAGTAGATAGTGGCAGGACAAGAAGGCAGTCATGTCCACCGGCTGCAACGAGAGGTATCGAGGAGCTACAGTTAGATGGCAAGCAGAAAGCTTTACCAGCAAAAGGGAAAGATGTCACTCGAGGTGAGCCTGCTTCTACTAGTAGCAGTGCCCACACCGGCGAGGCGACATTGATGAAGGGAATGAGAAGAGCAGATGGGAAGAAAGAGCGGAGACCGAGGTTTGGAAGTCAGGCGGACAAGTGAACGTATCGGTTGATTTATGTGTCGTTAGCAAATGCGACAATTTCCGGAAGCAATTTGAAATGTTTGCCCTTCTGGTTAAAGGCTTTTCTACCTCTCAGTTAGATGTAAAAGATTCGTGGACCAGAACTGCTAGTGATCCAACACTTGTTTGTCAAGTATGATTTTCTACTTTTAACTGAGAACTAGGGATTTGTCAAGTATGATTTTCTACTTTTAACTGAGAACTAGGGATCAAAAGACATGTTCACATGTCCAGCACTCTTGCTGTGTTAGTATACATGCATGTACCAGGTATATCTTTTCTTTCCAGAATCTCACATCAAAAGGAACCAACACACCATGAAGCATCTAAGCTAGAAAATCCACTGTAAGCCTGTAATCTGTTGGGAGCCTGAGCCAAAGATCTCATTTGCAAGTCTGATAGAACAGGGCAACAGGCTACCACCGGCAATAAACACTGAGATTAACCAGCATTGCTAGGGCTGGGCGGCTTCCCTCGGCCCATGGTAAATCCTTTTGTGCCATCCGGCATACGCGGACCAGGGGGTGGCTTTGGCACAGCTGGATGCTCAGCAAGGGCACCGTGACTCGACGGAGGAGTGCCCACTGGATGACCACCGTCGCGGTTGTGGCCATGGTATTGGCCCCGGCCACGACCTCTTCCTCCACGTCCTCTCCCTCTTGCGTGCTTCATTCCGCCTTTGTCATGGGAACCATCCTCAGCCTATGAGAAGATACACGTTGTTAAGGCTATCCAAGTTTCTTACGCATTAAGATCGTGTAATAGCTACATGACGAAGATAGCTAGGAAGGGAGGTCCATGGCGATACCTGGTGCTCAAGATGTGTTTCTGAATGCTGGGTAGCGTCCTCTGCTTCACAGTCTTGTGGGTGCCCAGTTGTGTAAGGATCATCTTCATCTGCCGCGTCCTCTTCATCTCCACCTTTTCTTCCTTGGCCCATCCCATGTTTCTAATGACACAAGATGAAAATAAATGTTTAAAAACACTCCATTTTACAAGCATGCAGCTAGGAACGCTAATCTTGGTAAAGTACCCAAACATGTCTTTTTGGGAATTATATCTGCCCACAAATGAAATGGTCACTAAACAGGCTACACTTATGTACCCAACTACCCATTAGCCAACAATACTGTAACAATATCAAGAATGGTGCGACTTGACAATTGATATTCTGAATGTTAATGACTAGACTAATAGACCTCGAGATACTAGGATAGACAAGGGGAACACAGAGGATAGTTGTATATGCAATTTGTTCATCAGTCCATCCACTACAACAAAAACCCTAATACTAGACGCCACATCACAGACGGTTCCCTAAAACCGTCAGTATTAAATACAAGCACTGACGGTTTTAGTTTAGAGACCGTCTGTGTTGCTGCCAATGATAAAAACCGTCTATGAAGAGGTAATATCACAGACGATTTATGGTGAAAACCCATCACAGACGGTTATTAACAAAAATCATCTATGATATTACCAAATATCACAGACGATTTTTTATTTGAACCGTCTATGATACTTCACAGACGTTGTGATTATTAAGTCATCATAGACAGTTTTTATTAAAAACAGTCTGTAATAATTCCACTATATTATCACATTCATTTCTTGTCCATGCATTGACTGCGAGAATCTATAGATGTTCAAGAACTGAGCGCAGATTGAAACGCATTTGATTCAAAGGAGTTTCAAAAAAGGGTGTGTACGTTGGACTAGTCATGGTGAAGAGCAGATTACACAAGGAGATAGTAATAATGATATCGTCGATGAAGTCAATGATATGCCGCCGAATGATGTCGATTAGGTTCCAATTCGGATAGGCTGTATGATGACAATCTGGATCAGATGCTTCGCGATGCAAAAGGGAATTGTGATGAGAGAGAGTATGTTAAATTCCGAGGCTTAGAGAACTCGGAGAAACATTTGTTCATGTGCTGCAAGTCAAAATACACGAGGTTATCAGCCATGTTTGAACTGCTAAAATTGAAGACAAGCAACAGTTGGTCCGACAAGAGTTTCACGGCACTGTTAGGTCTTTTAGCGAACATGCTTCCAGACGGAAACAAATTGCCCAAAACCACCTGCAAAGCCAAGAAGATTTTTTGTCCATTGGGAATGGAAGTAAAAGAATACATGCATACCCAAACAACTATATCCTCTACCGTAAAGAGTATTCAAACATGTATACATATCCGGTGTGCAACGCCTGCCGATACAAGCATAAGAATCAATCAGATGACGACGAGGGAATAGAGATGAAGAGATAACCTCCTGCTAAGGTGGCATGGTATCTTCATGTAATTCCTCGTTTGAAGCGGTTTTTTGCGAACCCAACGGAGGCAAAATTGATGTGTTGGCACTCGGAACATAAGAAGGATGAAATGCTAAGACACCTTACTAGGGTACAGAAATCTGAGGGAGAAAGCAATGCCCTGTGACGTGATATAGATTTTTCGGTATTCGCTAATACACATTAATCATATATAACACTTTGTAATAATACCTATCAAACTAACAAATTCTATTTTTGCAGTGCCACTAGCAGCCACTGAGCAACACCTGTGGATTCTATATTTGCCACAACATGCAACTACTCATCAATTCCGCAAAGACCAATGATTCTCAGATTTGTCAATCTTGCAATAATTATTTTATACTTATCATTTTATAAATGTATGTACGACATTGATCTTCCTACCGACAGATTGTGTCCGTCGATACAACTCCGTTGGAACAGGCCGACCTCAAACAAATTCAAGGACAGTGTGCATACTTCTTTCTCTCTAAAGTCATAAAAGAAGATAGGGAGTTGCACAATATAGAATGAATTTGATTGAGACAACATTGAGCTTAATTGTACATATATGTATTTGTTTATAGATAGTTAATTTATTTCATTTCAGTTAATTGATTTGTGAAATAGATGTTCTTGTTTCTAACACGAATAAATGTGAATTGGATATATACTGTGTTGATCTGCTTGTTTCAAATGGCGTGGCTAGTATTTCCTGAGGCCAGCCAACAAAAAGGAATAGATTTATGAATAGAAAAGAATATCACAAACGGTTATTAACTCATGACCATCTGTGATAGTCACTATCACAGATGGTCATGAGTTAATAACCGTCTATGATAGACTGCATCACAGACGGTTCAAAAGCCATCTGTGATGACCTTATATCATTACCGACCTATAAACTTAAATGGCTTATGAAACCGTCTGTAATGATGTTTTTGAACCATCTATGATAACGTTTTCTACAGTAGTGATGACTACTTAAAATTTTGCATAGAACATAGAATGTCAATGAAAACCACATCACATTGGGCAGGATTCATTAAGGTACCAGGCAACCAAGCAGCGAGCGAACTCTAATCCCATCTCTCCAGTTTCTCCTACCACTGAATTCGGCAACCTATACACAACAAGGGGCGTTATTTTTTATTTGTGATAGACAAGTGCCAAAGCACAACTGGATAGAAAATTCAGGATGACATACTGCCTTCTCAGCATCTTCAACAGTTTCATACTCCACAAAAGCATGCAGCTGCAAGTACAGAAAAAAAACAAACAATAGGGAAAATCACTGGTGTTAAAATACAAACAATACAACTTTTAGCATTCATATAGAAGGTATATATATCCTTATACAGACCTTATTAGCAAACAGCGTCTCAATCCTTGATGATTTGCCGGCAGCAGGTCCAGCACCTTCAGTCCCTTGTGGATAGCAAGTACGTATTGACCTCACGCTGCAACATATGACATCATGGGTTCAACATTACATTTGGCAATTATTCATGCTAACAGACAAGCATACCTCCCAACAGCTGAGAAAATCTTCATAAGATTCTGATAGCGATGCTCCTCAGGTAAATTGTCCGCAACAACAATGCGTGACTGAGTACACAAAAGACAAAAAGTTCAGAAGCATGACATACATAATGAATAGATTATTTGACTAATTAGATGCAAACCTGAACTTCTTCAGCGTCTGCCTCACTGAAGGGCAATCGGCGTCTAACCTTTTTCCCATCATCTGAAACAACCTACAAATGATAAACACCATAGCCTTAGTAAAGAACCATACAAACTACATCCCTGCATTGAGGCAGCCATCTCCTAGATTTAACTAATGAAATCATGTCTTCGTTAAGCAAAGATGTAAAATACATGCAAACAGGTAATCAAGAACCAAGTAGGTTGGGCTGTGTCAAGAACAGGAAGAACAGGCATATCAGAAAGAAAGAGTAAACAAGCAAACATGATATTTGATTAAGATGCTTACCAGCTCCGATGACATACGTAATGTAGCAGCCAACAAGGATCTATCATAAACTAACTCCCGTATCTTCCTAAAGGATGCAACTACGGACATTGGCACTGTAAAACAGAATAAGATATGTCAATATTACAAGAAAATATGAGTCAACCAAACATCGTGTGTGGGTGAGCATGTGCTAAATTTATATGCATCAAATGTTTTCTGGTAATTAAAAAAAAGGCACTGAAAATTCTACTGTGGAAAACACTGCATATTAACCTCGGCAAAGAAGGGAGTGCAGTTCCCAATAATGAATTAATGATACAACAAATAATGCAAGCAGCTTAGAAATACTTCAGAATAACTTTTGCCCATTTGTAAATGTGTCTGTTGTGGCATGAGCCAAAGCAGTGGGTAGTTACTACCCTTCCTCCACAGGAGACACAGGAAATGGGAGAGCTGGAGACCACCACTTATGTAAGGGAAAGCTAGTGAGGAAAATGAGTGTCTGACTCTTCCTCATACCCCCTGGGGCTTTATATACATGAATGAGGCAGGACAAGAATTGCCTATCATGCCCCTCAATAATTACAAAGGGTGAAAGTATATCAATACATTCTTTTATACATATAACATTATATTATTGGGCTTACTCTAAGGCCTACTAGACAATTCCAATGACATGAGGAATTGGGCACCCCCACAACAGTGTCGGTAGTCCTACACCTACAGCACAACATGATTACTTCTCTATGCTAGTGCCCCATACTTGTACATAACTTTTTCATAACATGTAAATATGTATGAAGAAAACAATGGCAGGATGAAGAAAATCTATATTAGTGTATGTAATTATGCACATCATATATGCACCCAACTATTGCATCACAAGTTTCAAATGATATTGGCCACCAAACAAAAAAATACATACGTGATAGTGCATGGCTTGATCAGGTGCTTAATTTTAAATTTAACAAGCTGAACTCACCAAATCCGTCTGGATCTTTAGTAATGAATTTCATCAAATGTTCAGTTGTAGCCAAATTGACATCACTGAAGTAAAATTCGACCTGTCAAGTTTTCAAATACATTTAACCCAAGGGACACACAGTAGTACAGATGCAGTTTGATTGTATAATAAACAACTAAAAAGGAAATAGTAAAAGGCAACATTAAAATCACAGACTTAGTTTTAATTATTTGAGTAGGGAAGAAAAGAAAAGAAATGAGAAGAGAAGAACAGAAATGAGGAGGGAGTAGAAGATAATAATATAAAAAAAAGTTATTCCTCTTGTTTATGATGGTTCTTCTATCTATTACTCTCACCCTTATCTTTTCTCCACTTTAGAAAGATGCAAAAAGGGAAGATCACAAAATTGATGTAGAGTTTGTTCTTGCCATTTTCTAAACTATTATCTTCGAAAGGGTAAGCAGTGAGTAAATACGACACTTCTTATTATGCATGCGACGGTTACAATAATTTCAGCAAGACAACATTGTGTAATTTGTCATATTTGCTATAGCCTAGTGGCGGGTGGATCCAATTGAGGCCCACATGAATGCCAAATGTTGACGACTTGATGCACATGCTTTATCTTAGTTACTATTTGCTCTTCCCTCCTTGCCTCCCCAGCCTGTCACATAACCCTAACCCTACTCACGTGCAAATGCAGCAAAATACCATGTGACAACCCAGTTTGTGCCTTCCCGCCAATATTTGCATGAACTATAAACCACGTAGCATTCTCCAAAAAAATATCTGTGGATTTATGGGTTACTGTAAAGAGTAGCACTCTTCAACAGATACCTATCGTATTTTCCCTCTTTTATATTCCTCCTTACTAATGTACACTATGCCAGAGTACACCACCATCAATCTGTAAACCCAGATTGCCTATCCTTAATAGTATTTAAAAAATACAACTAGAAGAGAACGTATCAGATAAACAGTACGAGAGCCTGCTAAGTGCTAAGCCATACATGAATTCAGGGACGCCATATCCTCTAGTCATCTCTGTTGAGAATATAATTGAAACTCAAATCAAATTTGCCAACACATGATAGATGTGTGTGATCACAATGTTTCCATTGTTTGACACACTATCGTGTGTTTTTACAAATTCCTGGGGGAACCCTCTTGCAATTTGCCTTTCCTACTCCATAAACCCCCAATCTAACCTTTTTTTCATCAAAATATCAAACTTTATGGCGGGGCACTCAGATTTCACACTAACCAATGCACAAAATCGGCACCAATAGCATGAAAGTAACACATTTGATAATACAGCAATCGAGTGGGGAAACGAAGAAAGCTACCTGCTTGACGACCCGGCGGGACACCTCCTCAGGCAGCCCGCGCGGCGCGTGTCCCCCAGGCCCCTCCCTCTCCGCCGCCGCTGCCGCGGCATCCCCCTCATCCTCGCCTTGGTGTTGGTGCTGGTGCTGGTGGTGGAGATGAGGGTGGTGGGGCCCGCGGCGATGGGGATTGGCGTGATGCTGGGTGGTGGATCGGGGGGTGAACTCCGGCGCCGCAGCGTTGAGGCGGCCGGCTGAGGCGGAGGCGGAGGCGGACGAGGAGGACTCCGGGGTCTCGTGGTGCGCCATGGAGACTGGTGAGAGGAGAAGGGGGTTTCGTACTTTCGTTTCGTCTTTTAATTCGCTTTCGCTTGGGGTGGAAGAGAGCGCAGAGAGAGGGGGAGTCGGCAAAAGGGCCACGGAGTTAGGGTACACATACAATCCAAGCGGCAGAGTTTGATGATCCCGGCTGCTATTGTGTACTTTTGTTTGCAATCTGACGTTTTAAAAGTCAAGTAGTATCATGTGCGTCTTTTGGAAAAATCATGCCATATATATATATACAAAAAATGATTCCATACTTCTGAGTATATAGGTGAGTTCTTTTGGGCTGACGATTTATGGTTTAAATATTTAAATTCTGGCTATTCGTGAAAGGTAGTATACATAACAAAATAGTCGTTATACAACTAAACTCAATACACTTTTTACTATAATCTTACTATCGACTTCGTCTTAAAAAACACACCGTTTAAAAGCTAGTTATTATAGATAGTACGCGCATAAGCCACAAATAAGCACAACCGAACCCACCCTATATACTATAAAAGTGGACTTCCATAAAAAATTTTATGGAACTTACTTTAGAGTATCTAATAATCATTGTTAGAATATGCCCAAATAGATAAACTGATATAACAACGTCATTAAAATGGTATATGAGAAGTGGGGGTATATACTCTTAAGAGTATGGAACCATTTTCATTCACATGTAATGTATATATATAGTTACTAATTAGTAGCTACGTGTAGAATAAGCGCGCGCCTCTGACCGATCCAACCAACCAACCGCTACACCATCCTACCTCATGGACAATACTAGCGTTTGTTAATTATGGTAAAGTTATTATCGTATGTACATCAAGTTATCATCTGTAATTCATGAAGTTACTTACAGTTATCATCCGTAATTCATGAAGTTACTGCTGTATGTGAATAAAGTTACTGTCAACATGCACGTCTGTCGGATCCCGGAGCAACAACTCCGAAACCCTCTGTGTTAATTGCACTAGTCCAGGATCAGTTAATACACACAGTGAAAACAAAGACAAATATCATGCATAATGATAAACTTTTATTTAACTGAATATGGGCCTTGTGGCCAAAATTTACATCAATGGCACATAAGCCAAAAACTAAATATCAGTGTGGACAAGGCACCGCACGAGGCGGGACGACACAGGCAGAATGACATTTGTGCGAAGCACGTGGTGGAAAAGAAAAGATAGCAGCAACGGACCAACATATATGTGAAGGACAGAGGTCACACACTTCAAAGGAGGACTGAATCAACATGAAACGATAGCACAAATGGACCGATAATTACGATAAAATTATCATGAATAAACATGGTAAATTTAGAGCATATAAAATTCCCAAAAAAAACACAATAACTATTACTATATCGGGAGGCTTCACATAAAATTTCATAATTTTTAGATCTCGTTTGTTATATATAAAAACTCATAAAATTATCAAAATTGTATAAATTTTTAAGCAACATTCGCAATGGATAAAACTTCCCAAAAATTACACTGCGAGGTATGTTATGTCAGGAGGCTATACATAAATTTTGGTAATTTTTAGAGCTCATTTGATATATTTAAAAATTCAAACAAACACTAAACGAAAAATAGGGCAGGTAATTAGCCCCGCCTCCTCCCTGGGTGGCAGGCAGGCCTGTCGTCTGGCCCCCGGGCGGCAGATTGCCTGCCGTCGGTGGCAAAAACGATATTTTTATCAATATGTCTCGCATACTACTATTTTTATAGTTACGGTGCGAAATAGTACCATAACTACCTTTGATTGCTTGGGCACCATGGAGTATGTATACTAATTAATTTTGTACTAATTGTACTGCACGAGGCATGTATCCCAATTTAATAAAACTTGATTGAGCATACCAGTACGCTGATGGCACGTGCGGAACAGATCGATCGAAGGTAAATAGGTAACAGCAATGCAATGCTTTTCAGGCCATTGGACTTCGACAATGCAGTAATGCACAGGATCAGTATGCATGACTATTTTAGCAGGTTTTTACTCATGCAATGTCTACATAGAGCAACCTGGCCACAGTTTTTAACCACCAGTAACCCGTACACCAGTACACCTTCACTTGGATATCAAGCCTACAACCACAGGGAGGTAACTTCGTTTTGGCAGCAAGGCACCTTCGTTTAAATACAGGTACCATGCTCCAGTCTATGCATCAAGAAATTCAAGTCATCCAACCGAATGCTCTATCCAGTAGCCTCAGGCAAAGCAGCATTGTTATATACAAAGACTCCATCACGTGATCGTTATCCTACAGTGCATACATCTTCTTGTATTCACTGTTTAGTAGCTCTGGGTCTGAGTCGACTGACAGAGACCATGAGCGGGACTGGCTTGCAGAGGCCTTCCTAATCTTCCTCATGTTCTTCTCTTCCATTCTGTGAGCAATGATGCAGTAGCACATGGAACCAAGAGTGGTTAGCATGATCCCGGCGCCAATAGCCATGGTACACCAAGCTAGCCACCAGTCATCACGGCCAACAACAACGTAGGTTAGCGCTATGAAGGCCACAGAGATAAATAGGCATGCAAGCCACATCAACTTGTTCATCACAAACACCATCCTTCTCTTGGCCTTCTGCTCAACAACAATTAGCGAGGTCTGGACGACGACGACAGCAAGCGAGATGAAGAGAGCCAGGGCATCAAAGACCAAGAACACTATGAAGGCCGGATTGCTTGCTACATATGCTTGCCCCAAGGACATGTTCGGAGGTGCTTGACTCATATCCACAACAAAATTACCAGGAACAGTGAATATGGCAGCAAAGGCAACGGTGGCAATAAGCACTGCAACAACAGTATTGGAGTTGATGGCATTGTTTAGCCCACCAATGTGGAGTTTTTCAAGTCTCTTCTTGATTTTCTGAACTTGCATCTTGGTCTGACGTGATTGCTTGATCTGGGACTGGACATCATGTCTAATATCACTGACAGTTTGCTTAAGTTGCTTTGCTGAATTTGGAGGATGTACTCGCTCTTTTGCAGCTACTCCACCAGCATCTCTCAGGATGTTAACAAGTTCTTCATTGTTGAGTTTCTCAGCAATAGCAAAAGCGGTCTCTCCAGATCTATTAACTGCATTGATGTCAATCCCCTCAACTGATAGTAGAGTCTGCACTATCTGTAAGGAATTACACATTTATCAGCCAAGATACAAAAAGTCAAAAAAATAACCGGAAAGTTCTTAAAAAGGTTAGGCACAAACAATTTTTAAGAGCCAGCAATATTCTTGTCCAAACAGCTCATAACTTCATGACGTTATTAAGTTTAAAGGAAATATGCCTCTTCACAATGTTGATATATAAAATTGTTTTGATTTTTTGAAAAAAACCGTTGCCATTCTCAGCAAAGAAAGGTATTTACATCAAAGTAACTGATGAGCTGTATGCTAAAAATTATACTGACCAAAATTAAGTTCAGTGAGTAATAAGACAGGATAGCAAATGATTAACAAAAATAACTGAAAGAAGGTAAATCTATAAAAAGATAAGTTCCAATATACAATCACCTACAATGATATTGCCCTTCCGAGTTGCAACATGCAATGGTCTGTTCCCCTTGTTGTCTTCCAGATGGATAACTGAGACATTGGGCTTCAACAACTCAACCACAATTTCAGCATTTTGTCCTTTTGAAGCCATATGCAGTGCTGTTTGCCCCTTCTTGTCTGTTCTTAAACCAATCCCCGGATCCTTATTTAACAACGATCTTACAACTTCCACATGGCCCATTCTTGCTGCTGAATGCAAAACCGTCTTCCCATTATTTCTTGCGATTTTGGCAAGGCTAGCATCAGTTTCCAGTAGGAGATTGACAATATCAATGTGACCCTGAATGGCAGCAGTGTCCAAAGCTGTAGCATTTACAGAATTTGTAGTCATAGCTAGAGCAGGAAAAGCCTGCAGCAGCTCCTTCAAAACTTCTGCAACACAAAGAAATGGAAGAAGACAATAAGCCATAACTGTTTTGGAATTTTGCTTCAAACCGTATAGTGTGCTAGTCATTACAGCTATAACTTATGACTGTAATTTGATGTCCACTAGCTAGAAAATCAAAGATCAAAATAACATGGGCTTCAGTAGAACAGAGCAGAGTGAGATAAGGCTACCAATATAATGGTTGCATTATATCCAATATGCACAAAAGGAATGCTACCGCTATTTAATATAGATCGCATCATAAATTCTTCTTTGACAACAACCCGGAATTTGTCAACCCCTCATAAACCAAGACTGCTAATGAAAACTCAAACTTGTCAATTGCCACCAAGAAAAAGTAAGTAGTGAAGATTAGAGTCTAAAACTCTAAATCAAATCAGGTACACGCTCTTTCAGCTAGGTAGCCAAGGAATAATATATGTTAGCACTTGTTCTGGAGGAAAAGAATTTGAACAAATCAGTGTTCTAGTGAGCACTAGTATTTTACTGAGTCAATCCGTTAAGAATAGACATTTTTCTAAGCCTAGACTATTACATTCATAAGTAGGTCAACAGTCGACACGGCAAAATTAACTCACTGCATCAACATACGCGCAAATTCTAATTCCATAAACCTAACCTAGAAGTACATTCATCGACCTGGCAAAGCTTGTTGAGTTAGAAGTAAATGATAAATTATCATAATTAACTGATGATAAGTAAAATTACTAACCTAGATGACCCTGCTTCACCGCGATATGGAATGCATCGAAGCTGTTGCTTGCCTTGATCCCTGCCGTCTGCACATCAAACACCTTCAAGATCTCACGCGCCGTCTCGGTGTGCCCCTTCTCGGCGGCCACATACAGCGGTGTCTCCCCATCCTGGTTCTGCCGGGCAGCCAAGTCCCCAACCAACTCCCCGTCGAACTCGGCAAGGATCTTCTGGACATGGAGGACATTCCCGGACCTGGCCGCGAGGTGGAGCGCCGTGTCGCCTCGCTTACCAGGGCTGTCCTTGTTCCTCCTGAAGCTTTCCATGGACATCATCTTGAAGCTCTTCTGTTTCTGCATCCCCCGGAAGCTCTTCAGCTTCTCGAGCGTGCCGAGACGGAAACTGGTTTGCCTCTCCATATCCAAATCAAAGGATCGACTAGATGGTATTGAGATATGTCCTCAAATTGCAATACCTCGTTCTTGCAGAATCCAGGTAAACACTTGCCTCACCAAACTTTTGTGACTCAGTTGCTTCTGTTGATGGGGAAGAAATCTTCAAAATTGCAACTTGCAGGCTAAGAGTTGAACTTGTGACTGCAAAATCGAGGAAAGTCTCCTCACAGAGTTTTTACAACTCTCTCCACTTTGATTTACAAGAAGGTAGCCTTCATAAAACCGTGGCAAGTTCCGAAATTTGGCAGTAGAGATCTCCAATTGCTGCAACCGGACCAGGATTTGCTTGCAAATTTCGGAATCAAATGTTGTGTAACTTTGTTCACCACTCAAAAGCATTCGGCCATGAATAGAGTACCTGATACTCCAAAGGAGGAAAAAAAACATTTATACCAGCATTTGCAAACAGTGATCCAAAAAAAAGAGAACATCTTGAGGAACTGAAGACGGACAGGAAACTATAAACTTCAAACCAACAAATTCAAAAAAAAAAAAGGAAGTGCATGAATCTTATAAATTTTATCTCCATAGGCCAATGGATGGCAAGAACCTCAAGCGCCCAAGAAAACAAAGAATACCAAATGATCGATGCAAGAGTCCCAAAAACCCAACCTTTCTTGCACTAGCCGCCCCAAGACCTCCCAACGAGCCAAGAAAAAGATGGGAACCAAGGTCCTAGTGGGAATCTTGGACCCCTTTTAGCCTTTTCTCCTCTTCTTCTTCAGCCCCTCTCACTATCTTGGAGCTCACTTCCAGGCTTCTGCGCCTCTGTCGGCCTCTGAGCGCAAGAACTATCGGTAGTGTTTGGCTCATATGTTTTTATGGGAATAGTTAATTGCGCAACTTGGCAGTCTTCTATTGGTTGTTTTTTTCTCTGTGTGGTGGCTCTACCATTAGTTCGATCAAAGTAATGTCAATTTAAATATTAGCAGGGTTTTTATGCTTTTCTCCCTAATAAAAGTAGTATTAATCTTAAAACATATTAATAGTTAAGTAATATCTATCTACTATTCATCATACTTTATAACTTAAAAATGCATATGTGGAAAACTTCAAAAAAAATTGTTGGCTTATATGGTTACCATTTTGAATGTAGAACAAAAATGTTCCAAGCTATCTTACCCTGCAAATAATTTAGGGAGACTGTAGACCACTGTCCCACAAGAGCAATATATTGTTGTAATAAAATGGCTTAGTCATACATACATATAGTATCTACAGAAGTTATATTGTAACTTAGCCTCTTTTTTTTTGGCATTTCAAGTGATTTTGGTATTGGCTGGCAATATTAATTTAAGACAGTTAATTGTATTGCCGCCCGTGCAACAAGAAGAGAAGATATCAGGTTGAAATGTCGTAACAGTTGAAGATACATACCATACTGGAGTTGCTCCTTTTCTCTTGTAATCTCTCTCTCTCTCTTCACTATCTCGATAGAAGTACATTTTTTTCCTGGTCCAAATGTCCAATGGAGACGATGGTGGCCATCAAAAACACCGATTAGAGCAAAAGCAGATAAACAAATTTGCTTAAAAAAAAATCAAAATCCACATACATTACTGCCAACGTTTTGGTTGTCGCATTATCCAGGCCCCACATGTCTGGGCTCAACGTGCGTATGTTGCCATGTCTGGGCTCCGGCAGCCGAAAGCCTCCAAAAGCATAATCACTTGAGAGTAGAAAAGACCACGGCCTAGTTTTTTTTTAGGGTGGAGAAGATCAGAAGAAAACAAACACGCATGTGGCTGGCCTATCTCCTTTGGCATTAAATATCAAAAAGACTTTTCTATATTCTAAAAAATGATTTTTTTTAATAAGTTCTCAAAAATGTTTTTCTACAAAGTTGTTCCAAAACTAATTGTTTTACAGTTTTATGGTGTGGAAATGCACATGTTAAGGGTAATGGAAACCTCAAAAGTGTGCTGCTCCCTTCACTTGCAAGTTCAGACTTTCAGAGTTGGTGGGTGAGTAGAAAATGAGCAACAATCAGAGGCAGGCCGTAGTCCAGGGGTAAAAAACAGGTGAAATTCATTAGTGGCAAGGGTTTGAGACTTTTGAGTATATCTTGGGGCAATATTTTAGTTGAGAAAATAAGGAGAGTCTCAGTCTTGAAGCTATACATACGCACTGTATATCTGAATTTTTGCAGAGTAAATGCATGTATTGGGCGCTGTTCACATGGGCATATTTTGCAGCTCTGATAACAGATCCTGTAAGCCACCAAATGCAGCGATTAGATATGTAAGAATATATGAATGATCTTCAATTGACGAAGAGTATATATGTTCCTGTCCCAGAAGGAATATAACATTATGGTTAGATAAACATCGGCGATCATGTGCTGATGTCCCCCCTGCTCGGAGCACCTGCTCCGGCCTTTCATGGAGGCATGGTGCGTTCGATTAGCACCTAATGCCACTCTGCATTAGATTAGGCTAAGTACTTTTTCACTTATAACTTATATATTATAATTTATGCTATAATAACTAGCTTTCAATCAGTACGTTTTTTTCAGACGAAGTCAATAGAAAGATTATAGTAAAAAATATACCGAGTTTAACTATACCGATTAAAATCACATACACTTATTTTTCTCTATACTACCTTCTTATAAACAGATAAAATTTTAAATTTTAAACCATAGAAAAACCCACCTAGTACAGCTAGGCGGCTAGGCCCCATCAACACCAGTATAATATTCCGCGATTGGAAAAGGTCACGAGCTGTTAATCAGTTGCACACGTGGGGTCCTGACGAGTGATGTTTATTTAGCCAATTTGCGTAATGGTAGTATCCAAGATTAGGACAACAGTGTCTCTTGGATAATCCTCCTAGATCAGTGAGCTACCTACTGAAGAAAGTAAGAAACATTGGCTTATAGGGTGAAAGATCACGTAAGAGGGTTTAGATTGATGGTACTGTTCTTTTCAGCTTCTAAAAGCTGTTTTTCGATTTTTTTTACAGTAACTAGTTTTTAAACGAAATATTTTTTCAAGATAGGGTCTACTAGTTAATTGTAGTATATACTTTATTGACTTCATTTATATTGGCAAAAACCGCATGCGAGTTTCTGTTACTCTATAACCTCTCGTACAAATAGCCAAAAAACCACAAGACTCAGCCAAAAGCTATAAGGCATAGCAAAAAAAAAAAAACAGGCCTGATTTATGATGAACCATTATCATTTATATGAAAAGAAGTGAGTAAACACTGGTTTCAGACTTTCAGTTATGGATTGGTCACAGAGATGGCAAAGCCACCCTTCCGGCTGGTTGGGTGGCTGCTCAACTCCAATGAACAGTGCACCAAGAAAAGAACTTTTCTGACGGCTGCTGTATATATTGGCTATTATGTTGACTCAACTGTAAGTTACTCTGCATATGTACACGGATCGCCATCGTCACAAACGATCTTGCGTGTCTTTTCCCGCGCGCCGCCGTCCAGCCTTGACCTCCACGGTTGGTCAATTCAGCACGACTCTCACACCCACCAATTCTTCTATTTCTTTTGCATTCGGCTTCGCTCGCAGCAGTAGTGCATGGTACGCGGCATAAAAATCGGTCGCCGTACTGTAGTGTATTGGTTCTGATGGTTGTTGCTCGTTAATCTTGTATCCTCCCTGTATCTGGTATTATAATCAATTTTTTAAAAAATTAGCTATTTCTCTAATCTCGACTGACGTGGCAGGTGATCTGTCGTGCTACTATAGTGATTAACTTAAATATGATTAACACAAATTAAATATTATATTATATGATTAACATTAATTAAGCATGATTAATGGTAATTAATCATCGACCGAGGCATGGTGGCTCAAGCTCGGTAGGTTCTGTTGAGCTGCGGTGCTGCGTATGCCGAGCCCAGGGAAAGACTAGAATTGCAAATTTGGTTGAAGAAAAAGAGCTACGCCAAAGACTTATAACTAAAATTATATTATAGTTAATTGAAATTATACTATAACTGATAGTGATTTATTTTGCGTAATTAAATTTTTAAAATTTTTAAAATAAAAAATAGGTTAACCAATCACGAATAATACAAACGAATATAGAGAAAAAACCAGCAAAAAGTTTAAAAAAACTAGAAAAAAATAAAAAATAGAAATAGCAAAAAATAAATTAGAAGATAGAAATTTAAACCGAAATGGGTGGGTCTGAATTGGACCCCCACCTCCGAGCGCCGGCCGGCCGGTATGCACCTCCGAGCTACGTATTGGCAGCTCCGTCTAATCAGCTGAGATGGAGTCGGCGGCGGTCGCCCACCACGCAGTTGGTCAGATCCTAAGCTTCGGTCAAATACGATAGAGCGCTGTGCACAAATCTTCCCTTCGATCAATCGATCTCCAGGTTCGATTTGCGTTGGGTGGCCACCCTTTGCTGGCTTGCAGCGTGCTAGTCAAGGTTTCGTCTCATGCATCTCACAATCGAAATCGATTGATGCTGTTGAACATGCTTACAGGCCGGTCGCCGGGTCAACTCGCACTTACTCTTGACATCTACCCTTTTGGCATATTTAATTTGTAACTGCTATTTTTATCTATTTTTTGTTCCGAATTTCATCTATGTACAGGTGTTAATTTGGGATTCGTATAAAAATCAAATAGTAAATTTTCTTTTATTTTGAATTCCTATTATTTTTTATTATACTTGGTATGAACTATTTCTTTTGGTCTAAGCTAGTATAATTTGGATCCATTAGACAGATGGTTAGATATTTTTCTTTAAATAATAACATTGCTCTAGAAGCTTTTAGGTGGTGATCGGTTCGGCTGAAAGCTGGAAGCTTATAGCTGAAAACACTGTAGCTGGCTGAAAAAACACTGTCGCTGAGAGACCCTTATTTAACATAATTAAATTTAAAAAAATTGAAAAATATAAAAAATATATTAGCCCATCACAGACAACGCAAACGAATACGAGAAAAAGAACCGACAAAAAAGCTCAAAAAAAAATCAAAAATTCAGAAAAAAACGAAATTATAAATAGTGCAAAAATAAACTTAAGCCATAAGCTTAAGCCATATGTACGCTGCCTTAATATGTATTAACAGATTAGTTCCCAGCATCACCGTACGGAGTGTATAATAAAACCATATGATATTGCTCCACTATGTACGACGAGTAACCATTGCTATCTAGCCACGTACGAACGAGATCTGCATTTATTGTACACATGCTCTTGCTCCCAGTCCCCCGAAAAAAATAGTACACCATGTCTTAAATATGTACTATATTAACAACTACTGTCGGTTTGTTCCGGTGCAATGCACGCAGCCTGTCAGGTCAATGAGTCAACGTGTGGGCAACCAAACGGCCTAAAAGAAAGCAGCGCCGCTGATGATGCGTGATAGCGCCTCACTCTATTGAAAAATGAAATCCATCTTTAAAAATTAAATCCATCTTTAAAAATCCATCTACCTCTATAAAAAAGGTAATGGTTTGTTAGCTGAATGCTACTCCTGAAAGAAGAAGAAGAGGAATGCGACTTCAACGTTAAATTAAATTGAATAACAATTCAGTCAACTATGTTGCATGGATCGATCCGAGCGTACCTAACTGGACCAGGAAAGCAAAGAGTCGTACAGACAATTTGCTTCCTCTAAGGTCACATCATGTGCATTGCATATACTGCCAGTTTTTACTCCATGGAATTCCATCGCTTCGTGCCATCATCATGTTTTTGGAGGAATTTGATGAGCATGCGAAGCACATGGAAAGAGAAGATGGAGGTGGGGCCACGCATAATGCGATGTCCACAGCTTAACAGCATTACGTACCGTGAAAAATGGGCAAGATTGACAAAAACTGAAATTGTATTAAACGCTTCGAAAACATATGCATTTGTCAGAAACACACCACACCACACTCGTTTCCATGTTGGACGCTTACCCCGTTCCTCCCACCAAACATTTTTTTTTATATATAAGAGGATCCTACCACTTAATTAGAACTCACTCAGGTGCTCACTAGACACGTAAGTGCATTTCAGTAGATCTGAGATCATAGATCTTCCTCACCCTCCGTCTATCTAAACTGTACTAACAAAGTACACTCGTGTGCGTGTTGATAGTGTGTCTATCTTCCCTAGTGTGTCTTTAATAGTGCTATATTAGCTTCCTTTTGACTATATTCAATAAGTAAAATTTTATGTAAAGGAGAGATAAGATAAGAAGAGATAATGTGATATCTCTTATGTAAAAGACGATTTAAAAGCATGTGAGACAGGAAGTTCTGGTGAAAATAGTATAGAATAGTTAGAGAAATAATTTATTATTGAAGAGGTTATCTCTAATTCTGTCTTTAGATAAAGTGGAAGACTTAAAAAGACAACCTTAAAGAGCAAACTATCGTACATGATGCATTCTCCTGGGCCCGTGAGTGCGTCCACGCGGTCCACCGTTCCCATTCTCTTCGCGGCTTTCGGGCTTAAAAGCCTTGGGCCTCAGTGCACCTAAAGCGGCCGGGCGAGGCTTCACTCTAGGCCCTCTTCGGCCCATAAGCCTGCCGTGGCACATCACCATCGTTTTGGGCTCTTTCTTTTTTTTTTCTCAACCATTTGCTCCTTCCTTGCATTCTTCCAATGATTCGCGCTTTGTTTTTGGCTATTGCATGATCGTGCACTCTCAAGAATGTTCTTCTGAAAGCAACCTCTTCCCTGACAAGCGTACCTGTGCTATTTTTGTCAATAAGGTCAAGATATTCTAAGCTACACAAAAGAAAATTCTACCCAAAAGTGCCATCTTTTACTGGCAAAAAAATGTGAAGCAGATAACTGAATGTTGAGTCGAATATGGTGTTCTAGTTCTATCAATGAATTTGTTCTGAGTCAACCATCACTGTACTTCAAAAATTGTGATTCTCATGGAAAGTTCATTGCTTCCTGTAAGGGGAATTGCTGTTTTGTTTTTTTGAGGGTGCGTCTTTGTAAAATTCACTCGGCATGCCCAGAATCCTTTGCCTTCTTGCTCAGAACCTGTTGCAGACATCGAGTCTTTGTCCAAAACAAGCAAGAACCATATATTGAGATAAGGAAGGAAGAATTGCTCTCAGCGACTCATAGGAAGCATGTTGACAAGGAAGAGTTGCTCCATATGTAATGGTGCAGATGGATTTTAACGGCAGACCTAGTACCTCGATCGGATATTTTATTGACTTGATAGCTTCGTATCAGGGATTTGAACGAAAAATAAGCAGAAACAAAATAAAGTTAATCAGTATTGATTATTACAAGGGTAAGGATACATGTACCATTTTGTTGAAGTATAAGTGAATTGCCCATCTTTCCTCATCAGCTTTAGCTTTTGGGTGAACTGGCTGGTGCATGAAACTCAATATGGTATTAGAGCCAAGAGGTCCCGAGTTCAAGACATGGCTGACGCAATTAAAAAAAATAATTGCAGTCCACTTCTATTCCACGTGTTAGGCCTAAGGGAGCCTACACGTGAGGGAGAGTGTTGAAGTATAAGTGAATTGCCCATCTTTCCTCATCAGCTTAAACTTTTGGGTGAACTGGCTGGTGCATGAAACTCAATACATTTGAACTGCTGAGCAGCACAATCGTGCCCATAGTTGCAAAGATATCAAGAGTGTTGCCACCAGATTTTAATAGGCAAAATAGTCGCCAAAAGTATTTTTAGTAGTTGATATGATCTTAAAGGAAGATTGAGATTTGCAAAAAATCAGAATCAAGCATCGGCCACGTTATGAAGCCTCCAGAAGATGCTGACTAAGGAAAGGTATATGTGAATAAGGAAATCATCAACAATCCAACAATAGATTAGAAACGAAAAGATTTGAAGAAAGATGGGGCTCTATCCAAGGAAATGTTGAGTCGACACAAAAAAAGAGACTTGAAGCACAATCCAAGATTGAGTCGACTATTTTAGGATATAAATACCTTATACCAGTTGGCAGAAAAACACGCATATGCTAACCTTTATTGCCTTTTTACATATACTTTTCTTGTACCTTAGTAGCAGTACGTAGCTAGTAGAATCTTACCTTTATAATTCAACTTTGATCGATAATATTTCGTATCAACATGTTGATCAATTTGTGAGTTACACCTATCACACGTTTCAAGATTTCGCTCCTGTTCGTTATTGCTTCGCATCGATGTTTCATCCAGGATTGACTTTCAATCAGGTTTAATTGTCATCGACTTTATCGATTTGCTGAAAATCGGCTGGAACATCACATACGCTGCTAGAAAGCACCTCCATAGGGACATAGTGTTGTTGTCAAGAATTTTTCGGTGGCAACACACTCTTGGCATGCCTAGTGGGATCCAAATCGTCTAATCAAGATCAAGATGCCATCAAAGCTTAATGAATATTCATCAGCTCCTGAAAAGTCGTTGGGTAATTTCAATGTCATTGAAGAAAATTTGATTCTTCCGAAGATTGAAGAACTTTCCAAGGAAACGCAAACCAAGTTTACCCAGAAGATGGAGAAAATGACATGAAGATTTCAGCGTTGTTTTGTAAGAAGCATGATGGTCAAATCGTTCCTAGTGGGGAAGCTTTCCCTAGCATGGAGGATCACCAATAATACAAAGGAATGAGGGGAAAAAACAAAAAACAAAAAACCCTAACAATACCAAAAAAGTCAAAAAAGACGAAATTAAGAAGCCACGAGCTGAAACTGAAACTGTATGGAGCAGGAGCTATACCACAAGCTAAAGCTATTTGGAGTGGAGTCTATGTCCTGCCTTTTGTGATGAATCAGATCGGCCTGAAGTCGTTGGAGAGATAAGGACGTCTAATACTCTATACTCCGTCATACAAAATTTTTGAATTTTTTATGTTCTTTTGGTACCCAACCAAAAATTCATTGCATGAGTTCATTTAAGTTGGAAAGAAAGTTAAGTAGGACTAGCCACGCTATTGCACCGACAACCCTACTTTCACTCTTAGAGGTTAGGAAGAAAATGAGGAAGAGATACATGCACGAGATGAGAGCATGAGAAGTGAAGTACGTGATGCCTCTGTAACCCTTGTCTTATCCCTAGAGAGAGATGAAAGCGAGAAGATTGGAGAAGCTGTTTCGAAAAGCCAGATACTTATATTAAATTTTGGTGCCTTCAAATCTAGCTTAAATAAAAGTCAAAAGACAGAAGAAGAAACCGATATGAACCTAAGCTTCCACTTTCCTAGTCTGGCTTAGAATAGAATTAGAATATAATTGCCAGGCTCCGAGAAGATGTGTACCGCGATCTAATCTTATCAGAAAGTAAAATACGCTGTTCTGAACTGACACAGCATTGTTTTTTTTTTTAAGAAAACAATGTTCTTTCTCAAAAGTTTAACGATCAGCAAGTAAGCTACAATGTCCACATCGCCCTGTTCTGTAGCTTGTGCCAGTGTCACAACGATTTCAAGATATTTCTCTTCCACAGATATCACGCTTATCTTCTCAGTGCAAAACTGGGAGCTAACAATACTCTCTGCACAAGACAGATCCAAAGAACTAAATATTAATGATTGGGTTCTTTTAAACTTAAATTTAGCTTATGTTTATATTGTCTACAGTAACTAGTTTTTAAACGGTGTGTTTTTTCAAGACGGGGCTAGAAGAAAAATTATAATAAAAAGTATACTGAGTTCAGTTGTTCGGCCAAAATCGTATACGACTATTTCCCTCTGTGTACTGTCTCTCGCGAACAGCCAGAATTTAAATATTTAAGCCACAATCCATCAGCCCAAAAAAACCCACCTATTGAAGGTTCAACAGATATCACGTTACAATCCTTGCAAATATTTCAGCAATAAACTCCGAGGTGAAAAGTTCAATATTTTCACTGTAAAAATCAAGCATTTGACTGCAGGTGTCATGACTGGACTGACTAGTCAGTAATGACCAGTGGTGAATGGATACCACATTTATACTCTCTGGTTGTTATACAACACGATTTATGATCGTCAACAAAACATGCAATCATCCTTAAGTCATTATCAATGGGTCAATTTACGAAGATTTATGAACGGAAGAAGCATTCACCAAAGAATGGCCTACAATCAGGCCATTCTCGCAGAATCAACCAGCTATGCTTTTATTTGCTGAATGCTCACAATTGGTTACTCTAGTGCATGCTGAGGAGTATTCAAACAAGATAGCTGCATCTACTTTCTATCAATCAAATTAACAGCGATTATCCAACAAACATAGTAATTTAGTGAAGCACAGAAATGCCTCTACGGGCTTGGCACATCCAAAACAGTATTTTTCTAAATCACTTCCCAGTATAAAGGGTGTACCTGAAGCTAGACCGTGTTTCTACCATGTAAATGAAGGCAAAACATAAGAGGGGTAGGAGCTATTCTTGCAACACAATGTATTGATGGTATCGTCTCCAGCAGTTTCTCCAAATTCATTGAGTCCAAGTTCAGCCGCATGAATCCCCCCAGTAATGAATGCAGATGCAATCCCTGATGCATTTGCCCCTTTGATGTCGTGGTGTAGGGAATCACCCACTGTGATACATTCATGAGCATCAACACCTGCTAGGGTCATTGCTGACGTATAGATAACCTGAGAAAGCAATAACATATTAGTACCTAACAAGAGGTTGTTACCCCACAAAAACTTCAAATCAGGAAGGATTATCCTAGAAAAGGCTATCATGTACAGCCACAAATTCACAACCTTTTAGTTCATCGTATTCTTTTGCGACATTTCAACTGTGTATCATGTTGATGTAGTTGAGATGTTCATGTAATCCACAAAAAGGAGACATGTCATTTATTACCTTATCAGGTTTCCCCATCCATTTTACTTCACCACCAAGACTTTCATATTTGGCTGCCAGAGTGCCTGAAAGGGACAGACAGATTGACCGCCCAACAATTGGCAGAGTAAGTAACTGTACATACTGAGCAAACGATTTCCATCATACTCTCGTACATAAACAATGTCTAAGCTCTAACGTAAGATTTCATAACTGTCAAATAAGTAAACAATCAACATGCCATCAAATATGTAACTAAGTAAACTATGATCATACCAGGCATGACACGCAGATCTCGAGCTTCAACAGTTACATAATCTGGATTAGCTACCACCATGGGAAGTCGCTTTCCTAGGCCAAGCATTAGAACCTGCTCAAGATCCTCAAGACTTTTGGGAAGTGGATCACCTGAAGGTAAACCTAGGGCTTCAGTACCGTGGGCTAATATAAATTCTGCTTCGTCAACATTGTTCACAACCTGCAAACCAAGTCCCTAAAAGAAGGAAAAGTAATATCGATTAGATCAAACCCATTCCCAATGCAAATACTACAAAATAAACATGTTAAAAGAAAACAAGAACTCATTTGTTACGGTACCGTGTGTACCTCATACATATTTGTCATTGTTAATATTTCGTCAGATATGTTAATTTGCCTTGGCCATTGGATTGCAACAATGGACACACCAATTTTGATTCTAATATTGCTTTAAAGAGACATAAAAAGTTACAAGACAACAAACCTCCAGACTAATTGCACCTCGATTACCCCATGTCAGATGGATACACTTTTTTCCAAGAGCCGCAAACCATGGGTCATCCCTCCTATATTTATGAATTAAATCAAAGAGTGGCAAATAGACAGTTTACTGTTAATTTCTTTTTTCTTAGATAATAGGTTCCATCCAGCTTTATTACAACTAAAACTTTTGTCAGCAGAAGATATTGTCAACAGGAAGCTTACTTCTGAAGGTATTGATGTGTGAGTTCCCCGCTAGTGATGGCTGCTAGGAAACACGATGTGTCAAACCCAAGACTCTTAAGCTTCTCCATGGTTACAGATGACCGTCTAGAGGAATTGCTTATTATCACCATCTTCGCCCCGTTCACAGCAAGCTTCTCCACTGTAACAGCCATACTTAACAAGCACACTTGCAATACAAAGAGGCAGAGGCAAACTGAATACTAGAAGTTACACAGTCTCTGTACCAACGTACATGCCAAAATGGCACCAGGGTACGGCTTCTTCCCATCATGAAGAACACCAAACTGATCCAGGAACCATGCCTGCCAGACAAATTCAGCCGTAAACAAATGAATAGCAGCAGCAGAAAATGATAAGGACGCACAGATTCTATACATAATAACGCGATCCAATGCGCAAATGAACTAGCTTTCCCCATTTCTGGTCAAAATTCCCCATTCCCCATCCACCCCTGAATCGTATGCGTGATTCGGCTATCGGAATTGGCACTCACCAATAAATACTGGGGATCCCAAGCACTACCGCTACTACTGCACTAACCGCTACTTCTGCACTAACGAGGAATGAGCAAAACGAGCGGTAATTCTGCGTGAAGCTGTGAACTTGATGCCTGGGGAGTGGGGAGCTTGCCTTGAAGCGGCCGGACTCGGCGAGGGCTCGGATCCCGGCGAGCCTCTCGAACACCGGCGCCGATGCCGCGGAGGCCATTCTCCCCGCTGCCGCCTGCCTGAACCCGCAAGACGAGAGCAGTTGGGGGAGGAACGGGAGGTGGAGAGTGGAGGCGAGCAAGGCAGAGCGAGGGCTTCGTTTGGAACTTGGAAGGGTCAGTGGGGTAAGGCGAAGAACACACCAACCAACCAGGCTGTGGCTCTGAGTCGAACTACGGTTAACGAACGGCGGATATGCCGTGCGACTGCGCGCGGCGCGGCTCGTCGGTCGGCACGGGCGGACGGCCGCCGTTCAGCCAGGCGGCCACCAACTGCAACTGAGCCGTGCTCAGGAATGAATCAGAACAGCAATGGGCAAATTTTACAAGCCCACGATGCAATGCGGCAACGCAGGCAACCATGGGCACGGCTTCCACACACAAGTCCTTGGACGTTTTTCACAAGCTTCCTGTTTTCCTGTTTGCCACATTTTACTTCCAACAATGTACGATACAACAGCAGCATGAGGAGCTTCAGTAAATAAAAAAACAGCACTTGAAAAAAAAGGCAGCACAAAGATCCCAGAGTACCAGATGATCCATTTTCATTGCAGTATCCTGAACCTTCACATCTCAAGCCAGTTTGCCAGTGCAATTAACATTGTCAACAGCTAGTTTCAGTAAAACGCGACAGATGGATCATAAAGTTCAGACCGAGCAGAAGACAGGGGGGATGAAAACAGATTCTGCTATTTCATAATTTGATCCCAAACATTCAGGTAGGGTTTTCAAAATAAAGGTACATTCAGCTATGCTATTACAAAACTGATAACATAATGGATCCATAACTTGTACGCAGATGACAACTGGAGATAAGCCCTGCCTCAGTTCAGCTTCTCAATTAGTTCGTTGATTTTATCCCCACGGTTGCCCGAGTCGCCACCATCCTTGTAGGCTTTCTTCTTCATTTGCAGCCTCCTCTCTGGACACTTGAGCTTGAAGGGCATGAGGAAGCTTGACGCTTCTCTAAAGTGTGGCCCAACCATGGAGATTTCATGCACAATGTCTTCCAAGCATATGATCCCATGTTCTCCGAGAGCCTGTTTTTTAGCAAAAGAATAGATGCCAATTTCTCAGTGCACATTATCAAATCATGAGAAATAATCCTCTCCTTTGGCGAGAAAAACTGAAACTGATCATCTCTGTGTGGGAAATAATACACGGCCTCTCTCATCTCTCCCTCCACAAGGAAAAAAACTGAAACCGATCATCAATGCAAAATTTTAAGGATCACATAAAATGAATTTTTTCAATGGTGGCAGGATTCCAAAATATAGTTCTGCTTTCACCGTGCACCCAACAACAAAGATGATGATCAAAATTGGAATGTTGTAGTGTGTAAATTTTGGAGCTTCTGAACCTAACAAATACTATTGATTCAGAATAGTAGACTCAGGGAATTCAAGTTTCAGATAATGTTATCCCTCCAAAATAAATTTCATCAGTGCAAGTGCATGATATAAAATAAAAAACTGACAGATATCCCACAGCTATGCCTTACTAATACCACTTCCCATACTTATTGTGCAACGAATGGCCTGCCATAGACAAATTTACTAATGCCTCAACCTCGATCTTTAGAAGATGTTACAAAAGAATACCTTCTCAATTAGATCATTGCTGGTAAGAGGGAAAGGCTCCTTGTCGAAGAACCCGCGGCCCTTCTTGTAAATAAGCTCCTTCACATTCTTTAGATTCGGGAACCTATTGTTACACAACAGCAAACAAAATTTCAACACCACAAGCTACAAATTAACAAAGCAACGGATCACGTTTTTTTTAACACTGCAATGGAGAAGGATGTTTTTATTCAGTTACCCATAAGTGACAAACGGTTCTACAATAAGAAGCCTCTTTAGAGTTGACTCAGAAGCCTTCAAGAACACGCCGGTCAGGACCTGCGTCAGCCGCAGTTTCTTCAGAATCTTTCTGATGTGTGGATGCAAGTCGGTAGTGCTGCAATTACACACACCAAACAGTGTAACTAATTGTCAAACACCATCACCAGCCAAAGAAACAAACTTTGCAAAGATAAAAAAGCAGAAACTTTTTATCGCTACTACTATCGAGTACTGAGTACTGACCCAGGGATGCGAATCGCAAAGAGCAGCTTGGCGCCGAGGCTCTCGGCGGGCGGCAGCTTGCGGACCTTGAGGCGGGTCCTCATCCGCAGGAAGTCGATCTCCTTGTTGCGGAACTCCCTCACGAACTCCTCGGGGCGCTTGATGGCGCCCTTACCGTCGTCGCGGCGGCGCTGCCTCTTGGCCGCCCGGCGCTCCCGGTTCTTGATGGCCCAGTCCTCGTTCACCTTCCGCTTCTTCAGCACCGTCTCCCGCACGAACGGCAGCTGCTGCGTCCCCTCCTCCGCCATCGTTGCAACTGCGCCGCTCTCGTTCTCTTAGGGTGGGATGCGGCGGCGGCGGCGAGGTGAGGAGGGTTTGTGAGTCACGAGGAGTTTTGCTGCTGGGGTCTTAAAGGATCGCATCCCTTGGTGGGCTGGCCCTATCAATTCGGCCCAATAATACATATTAGGCTTCTGGACTTTGCATTTGAGGCGGAAGCCCACCCGAAGAAATTGGCAGGTGGGTCGGTCTTTCTGTGGAAACGAGATGATAAAAACTTCTCGCGAGCGAGCCAGCCATGGTCCAAATCTAACCCTAGCCGTCACCCTCCCCACACGCAAAGCGGCAAAACCTCCCGGCGTCGCCGTCGTCCGCACCCTCGTCTCTCCTGCTCCGGCGGCGGCGTGCTGCGATCGCCTCCGCGGCCTCGACCGTGGAAGAAGGTACACCGTACCGTTGCCTTTTGAATTCCTTGGCCGTCGCCCAGCCTTGGCTTGTGTCTGCCGGTGGCCAGTGATTCTATTGGAAAGAGGAATCCGAAATTGGGGTAGTAGTAGTGCTTCTCCGTAACGTGAGATTCTGAAGCTGATGTGGGCAAGCTGTTAGGGATGCGTTTGTTGATTTCGCAAATATGTCCAAATGAGAACCTTAATTTCGGTTGAAAGAGTTGGCATATGCAACAGAGGTACATAATGTGGAGTATAACTTGCAATATGGGATGCTATAATTGTTGCAGTGGACCTTAGATGCAGTAACCGGCTCTGTTGTTGTTGATTATTATGTATTACTGTTGCCTTGTAGCTGGGCTATCCGCCGCTACTGTTGCAAAGAGTTGAGGTGGATGAGGTGATAGCATTGGTGCGTAGCTGTAGCATTCGATGGTTTGATATGGTCTATCTGACGATCAAACGGATAAGGACATACATGATAGTTCCTCTGGGGGTAAAGATATGGCTATATGGTGCACTCTATAATCTGTGCATGATTCGGTTTAATGAGCATACATAACCTGATTATAAACCTTTGCTGTTTACTTCCTAATTTGAATGGACTGAATACTGATAATCCAAACAGCGCCCTATCATCACCCCTTATTGTTCATGGATGTTGCAAATTTCAGCGAGATATTGGAAAATAGCTGGTAGATATACAGATTTTTCCTTTCTAATGGTGATACATTTATTCTGAAATGTAATTTGTCCTTGGATATATTAGCGCTTATGATTTTATTCATTCTGCACATTCAGGTTTGAAATTATTAAGCTTTAGAAATATACAATATGGCTGGGAGTAACACAGATGCAGCAACCAAGGAGATGGAGGCATTGCATATTGGGCAAAACCAAGAAACCAAAGTAAGTGCTATGCTCCTACAATTTCTTTGTTTGCCATGAACTGAATCGTTGATGCTTTTTCTATGCAATATAGAGCATGTTTGCTTCGGCATATTTCATACTTACATTCGTATGTGGAGAAAATGTTGGGGACGAACAAGAACCATACAAGCTATTGACAGTTCTTCTGTTTTCCAGAAGTGGTCTTGTAATAGTCATGATAACTACCCATTGCTTGTTGCAGACTCATGTTTCATGCGATATTGCTTGTTCATTGGTTCTCTTGGTCTCTTGTGTTCACACTTTATCTCATTCTGTCCTTGTAACTTATGGTTGGAATTGTCTTGATAGTTGTTACTAAGCCTTTGATTAGAGGACATGGCTAGCCTTTCCATAACTCAGTTAGAAAGTGATATGTGATTGCAAGACTCCTACAAGTGATGGCAGCTACTGTGGTTACATGGATTGCTGAACCTCATATAGCATCCTTCGCTTGATTGACCCTTGCACTGCTGTATAGTTACTTTCATGCCCCATTTTTGCTGCAGGAGAATCTGAATGAGGCGGTTAGTGTAGAATCACAGGTAGCCTCATTAAAAGAAGTCAAAGCTGTGGATAGCAATGGTGGGGCTCCTGGTTCTCAGCCCTCACCACCAGAGGATGATGAGGAAGCTCAAGCGGATGGTCCATCACAAGATGGAGCACCAGGTGACAACTCTACAGGTTCTCATTGCTGAGTTTCTCATCTGAAGCTGAAGCTAAAGCTATTCTATCTAGCATTTGGGAACTGGGATGTGATTAGTCTTAACTATTTTCTCTGAAATGTATATTTTTTTCAGAAGCTGCAAAGAAGAAAAAGAAGAAAAGCAAGGCCAAGTGGGTTCCGTTATTTAATTGAACCACTAATATTATTGTTTAGTTTGTTCTGTTTTACGACAATGTCTTGTGTATTCTCCAGAAAGAAGAAGGACCCTTTTCAGCAGACAGATCCTCCGTCAGTCCCTATTGATGAGCTTTTCCCTTCAGGAGAGTTTCCTGAGGGTGAAATCCAGCAATATAAGGACGAGTAAGTACAAGTCCATCACCAAGAGCAGAATTTCAACTGTAATGAACTATCCAACGATAGGAATATGTTGATTTTTATCTTCATCATACCTGCCACACTAATTTCTGGGTTAAAATTGCATGAACGATCTTCTTCACATGTGAAAATGGTGCACAAAAAGTATTTTATTTCATCTTCTTTGGCTAATGGCAGATCTATGAATTAATAATTTGAAACAAAAAATTAGTGTCTATTTCATAAATTAATCATGCTATTGCTCTTCAGTAACTTATGGAGAACAACAAGTGAGGAAAAGAGGGAATTGGAACGGTTACAAAAGCCAATGTACAATGCTGTTCGCCGAGCAGCAGAAGTTCATAGACAGGTTTAAAATATACAGCCTCTTTGATTTGTTTGCAGCTTCATTTTAATCTTATCTGTTGTTGCTTACACCTCTACAATGTATATTCTGGTTTGCTAGGTGCGGAAATATATGAGGAGCATTTTGAAGCCTGGAATGTTAATGATTGAACTATGCGAAACTTTGGAAAACATGGTTCGGAAACTTATCAAGGAGAATGGACTGCAAGCTGGTATTGCCTTTCCAACGGGGTGCTCCTTGAATTGGTATGTTATTCCTCTAGAGTGCTTCCAACATCTTCATCCCCTTCTTACATTGATGAAAAAAATCAATGCTTAGGGTTGCAGCTCACTGGACTCCAAATTCTGGTGATAAAACGGTACTACAATACGATGATGTGATGAAGCTGGATTTTGGGACACACATAGATGGTCTGTCTATTATTTTGCTTTGTCCTATTCCTTCTTGAATGGTTGTTTATTATGATATTTTGTATGGGTTTGTCCTTGCAAGTATAAATTCAGGCCATTTCTAATTGCAAAAACTAACATGATATTGTGATTCTTCCCAGGGTACATAGTTGATTGTGCATTTACTGTTGCATTCAATCCCATGTTTGATCCATTGCTTCAAGCATCAAGAGATGCCACAAATACTGGAGTCAAGGTAATTTCTACATATTTTTGTTCACTCTCCGAAGGCTTATGCTATATTAAGTCAATGTACTCGGGAAAAAGAAACCAATGAACGATTTTCGTAAGCACCTTTGCACATGTCAGTTCTGATAGGAGCTCTGCTTGGTGGCAGAATTAGTGAGTTCCTTTATGCAATGAGACACATTGATAGGTCTTCATTGAAACATCTGCTTGTCATTAGTCAATTATAGTGTCACAGTGTGTTTTGTCTTCTCTCTAGCTTCTTCTGTATAGTTATTTGTCTGAACCTGTTTTGAGTTTCGTTTTTCACTTGTTAATGATCTGATATATATGGCTATTGAAATTATTTCCCCCCAATAATAGCATCCATTCATTGTAATTCAATAATGGTCTATCTTCCTTCATTTCAGGAAGCTGGAATAGATGCACGGCTTTGTGATGTTGGTGCTGCAATTCAAGAAGTCATGGAGTCATATGAGGTTGAAATTAATGGGAAGGTTTTCCAAGGTGGGTGCAGTTTCAGATTCGTCCCATTCTGTGCTAATAAAAGTGAAGTGACAAAATGATGATTCAAATTACCTGATTGCTTTTGTGGCAGTAAAAAGTGTGCGGAACCTCAATGGACACAGCATTGGACCATACCAAATCCATGCTGGGAAATCAGTTCCAATCGTGAAAGGTGGAGAACAAACAAAAATGGAGGAGGGCGAATTTTATGCCATTGAAACTTTTGGATCTACAGGTATGTCACTATATATAGCTTGAACCCATAGATCCAAATACAATAAAAAGTTTTTTTTGTCACATTAGCATTACTAAGTTCATGAAAGTCATTTTCCCTAGTATTTAACTAGCATGGCCCTTCTTGGCTAAATAACAGATATATGTTTCTCTACTTGCGTGCATGTTCGAGTTTCTGAAGAGCTTTACATTTCATAAGTGCCATACTGTTTGCAGGAAAGGGATTTGTGAGGGAGGACTTGGAGTGCAGTCATTATATGAAGAACTTTGATGTTGGGCATGTGCCGTTGAGGGTTGCAAAAGCTAAGCAACTACTTGGCACAATTAACAACAACTTTGGAACACTTGCTTTTTGCCGCCGGTACTTGGACCGCCTTGGTGAGACCAAGTATCTCATGGCACTGAAAAATCTGTGTGATGTTGGCATAGTTCAGGTATGTAAAAAGCTCCATCTCCACTCCAGTGTCAGAACCTTATTATGGACATGGTTAGTCACAGTTTCCTGCCATGTTTGCAGCCGTACCCTCCATTGTGTGACGTGAGGGGAAGTTATGTGTCCCAATTCGAGCACACCATCTTGCTCCGGCCAACCTGTAAAGAAGTCATATCCAGAGGCGACGACTACTGATTTGCCGCTGCAGCTCCTCTCATGTACCGGTTGTATATGCGATCAGTAGGCACCATTTTGTGCAACCTGTGTACTGTCTACAGATCGTATGACACATCAGAATCACGCTAATAATGTCGCATCAGCGCGCAACGGTTTACATATACAATGGTCACCTTTTGTTTTGTGAGTTAGAATCTGTGGAAACTGGTTTTCAATATGCTGGAATTGCTACCCTGTTGTATTCTGTTGGATATAAAGGGTACTATGGAGAACTTTTACCTTGTTAGCCTGAAAGCATGAAGCCTCATCTTCTGCTTCGTGGTATCATGGCATTGGTGATAGTGCTGGTGTTTGTGCGATGTGCAATTGCTTTAGCAGCACAAGCTGTATATTGACAAATTTTCTGCTTTCATTTTTTTTTAAATTTAATCTTTGAGCGTTTGTTTTTTTTACAAATCTAGCTCTCTTTGAGCTCGGCAGATAGACATGCCGAGACGGTGGCGCGGTAGTGATTAATTAGTGTTAATTGCTCTTACTTAGTGCTAATTGCGGTAGTGATTAATTAGTGCTAGTTGCTCTTAATTAGTGCTATTTATGCAACATGACGCTTAATTAGTGGCAGCTGCCACGGTTGGTGAACTCAAGAGCGGCTAGATTTATAAAAATGGGTGTCTAGAGAATAAGTTTGAAAAAAAAATTAGTTATAATGTGAGATAAGGGTTTCCAAAATGCTCATTATTTTTTAATTCGAATCGCGATGTTGAGCATACAGAGTTTGAAAAAAAACAAAACCGCGATTTTCAAACTTTAATCAAAAATCTTTTGTGCCCCAACTCGAACTATTGGTAGAATAAAATAAAAGGCAAAGTCTTCCTTAGAGGCTCAAATTTCAAGCCCATATTTGCCCATAAACTCCAGCTGTCCCAGAGCCCACGCACAGCCGGCGAGTCTTCCCAGGCCCAGGCCCAGAACCAGGCCCATGTACAACTGGCTAGTTCTCCCAGGCGCGGGCCCACCTGCAGCGAGAGAGGGCGGGAGGGCATTTCCGGAATCTCCCTCATCTAGGGTTTTTATCCACCAGCGCTATAAAGTCGATTCCTATAAAGTCTCTCCCCCCTCCCGCCCGCCGCCGTCTCGGTATTTCCTTCTTCCCGTGGGATCGTAGCACGCCGCCGCCGCGAGAAGAACTTCCTCGGCGACTCCCGAACCTCACCGGGACGATGGTAACTATATCCTCGTAACCCCTTCTCCTCGCTCTCAGATCCAGCACACTAGCGTACCTGTTTCGTCTCACCAAAGTGTAGCTAGGTCTATAGCGGCGTAATATCTGGTTGGTTGCATGCTTCGTGTGGTGTGTGGAAGCGCTGCAATCTCTTGCTGTTTGTGGCGTGTAGCTAGCTTGGAATGGATTGTGCCTGTCATTATTGGAGGAGGTGTGCGCGTGGGTCTTGTAATACCTTGGTAGTAGTACTAGATGGCTGTGGACATGGCTAACAAGATTAGGAGTTCGCCGTTGCTTCTGCTTCTTGTTGTGTTCTGTAACCTACCTGTGATAGATTGACTCAGATTAGCCACTTCGTGTTGTGGTTTTATATAATCTTTTGCTGTCAGTAGTTAGCTGTTGGTACAAAAAGGTTTAGTAGGCTCATCCTAGGCTGTATTGCTGTGAAGAACGAGCGCTTGCTAGTTCTTGTTCCTGTCATTTGGCTTTACCGTGGTTGCAATTCTTGTTTATTACTTGTGTGCTTTTTTAGTGTTACCTGGACTACTTTGATTACTTTACAGAGGTGCAGCTCAGCCCCATATTAGTGTGCCATTGAACTGTTATGTTGCATTTGGCGTAGAAATAGATACGAGATTGTGTGCAACATTCGCATTTGCCTGAAATGGAGTGTAGGAATTCTAGATGTTGAACCCTCGCCCAAGGATATAATTATATATGTTTGCCCAGTAACTTTTATCTTCAACGTTTAATTTGTCAATACAGCTGATCGAGTGGCTTCATTGATATACACTGATTTGTGAAATGTGATAGGTTATAGCTAATTTCGTGCTGTCTACTTCATAGAAAGTACAGAAGTATGCTGCGTGATTAGTAGATCTTGGTTTACTGCCACTGATATCTGCTTATTTTATAGTCATTTGTCATTCTACGGTCATACTTTGTCTGACCTAAACAATTGTTTTGTACATATGTAGCCGAAGCAGATCCATGAGATCAAGGACTTCCTTCTCACTGCGAGGAGGAAGGATGCCCGATCTGTGAAGATCAAGAGGAGCAAAGATGTTGTCAAGTTCAAGGTCCGCTGCTCCAAGTACTTGTACACCCTCTGTGTCTTCGACTCTGAGAAGGCAAACAAGTTGAAGCAATCTCTCCCACCAGGTTAGCATGCAGAGCTAAATCTTATTTCTGTTCTGATATCTGAATAGTTCGAGTTGGGATAAATTCTGCTTGGAATGTTTATTCCTGGTGCTGATGGGCATGCTTGTGTCAGCCAATTGGCATAATTTTTTCTATACTTTTTAATTGAGTTGCTATTGCATTTCTAAGTTATATAGTGCCTGTCAAGTTTATGTCCCAGTGAAGATAAAATCTTGGTCCAAAGATGATTAATGACTGGTTTTAGCTTCAAGCCATCTGTCATACCATTTTGATGAATGGATGGCTTGTGGCTAAAACCATTATTTAGAATCCTCAATGATGGCCAATAATAGCTATGAGATCTGAGGGACAACTGTACAATCTGATTACCTAATCCTTCATTTTCCTTGGTTTCTACCGGTGAGTTGAGCGCGTTACTAAATGTCGTATTGAGTAGTTTTGTTTCCTCAAGCTCAAGTAGAGATCCCAATGAAGTTAAAATTGTTGTACCAAAGATGAATGATCAATTAGTTTTAGCTTCAAGCCATCCTCGTATCTATTCCTTTCGATGTGTGGCTTGTGGTTAAATCTGGTGTGTAATTTAAAGTTCGTCAGTGATGGGCAATAGCTATGAGATCTGAGGGATATCACCATTTCAGACAAACAACACCGTGTCCAGCAATTTTGTTTCTCTCGCTGTGTCTGGCCCTCAGCAGTTTGCTCTTTTTATTTTTCAAATAGTAGCCTATTTTAGCTGTCAATTCAGCTTCGATCACCCTCATTTGCTCAATGAGCCAGAGAGCTTTTTTTTTTCATACACTATAATTTCTGCATTTGACTACTTTGCATCCATTGGTCCAGGTTTGAGCGTCCAAGAGGTCTGAAGATTCAAGCCAACATCTCAATGAAGTAACAAAAGCTTCTTTCTCGTTAGCAGAGCATGCTCTTCTGTGTTTTCTTGAAACTTTTGGACCCTAAGCAATTAGACCTGTCAGCTATGGATTTGTAGATCTCAACTTTGGGGAGAACACTTTTTTGCCACATTCTGGGATGCAGCTTTTCAGCTTACTTCTTGTACGAATTGCGTGTTGATTAAGATTTATATGTTTCCAGCTTACGTGCGATCTGAAACTACCAATGTTTGGTATGGATCTTGGATGTTATTCTTGATCTTCTAAGCCGATCAGTTTGCACGTGAAACCGTCGTAAGCAGTCTACATGTATTAACAGAAGCAATGCCCGTCTATTCGGATGGGTCACGGTGCTATAGTATATAATAGTATGCAATGTTTGACATAGCATGTTCACGTTGAGCTCTGAATTATGATTTGAGACACAAGTCCAGATCATCCAACTTATCATTGTTACGTTCTTTGCTGCTTGCCAAACTCATTGCAAGATCACTTGTTCCTCAGATTATCAAAGCTAGGGGTGTTTTTGGTGGTAGGAAGTTGCACATTAGTTCGAGACATGTCTGAAGCGTTTGGTCAGACATGTTCACTAGAAAATGTTTCCGTGACGTATGTGTACTCAACTCAGCTCAAAATTTTCTCACCATCTGATCTGCTCCAAGATTATCCACCTTTGTTTCCTGTGAGATCCGCTGCCACCGGCGAGGTTGAGCTTGGATTAAGGTTGTGTGTTGTCTCTCGTCGGAGGCGACCTACGAGGAGGAGGTGACAGAGGATGCAGCGACGGAGGCCGAAAGGGCCTCGCCGGCGTGGCGGTGCATGGGCTGGGCTGAGGTATGGGCAAAAGGTGGGATCTGAGCCACATGATCTTTATCTAGTGTAAAAAATTTGACAAAGTTTCAAGTTTTTAGCTGAATGTTGTGTAGAGCATAGACAATGCCAGCCATGCAATGCAACCAAAGCAAGAGTAATTAACTTTGTTAACTAAATTATTATGGCAGTAACACATGGCGCATGCATGCACGGTGCAATTAAACGTAGAGCAAGTCGATGAGATCGCCGGCGACGCCGCACCAGTCCTTCATCCTCTTGTCGACGTCGGTCACGGTGGAGCCCAACTGGCGGTCGGAGAACGCCTGCTCGCACTTGTCCCCGGCGTCCTCCGCCGGCGACGTCTGCTTCTCCGCCTCTCCGTACGCGCCCTCGTCGAACAACCGGCGCGCCTCCTCGAGGGCGTCGATGGCCTCGACGTAGAACCTGCCGCAGTCGTCCAGCGCCTCCCCCAAGGGCGTGTCCGCGTGCTTGCCGGCCTCAACTTCGATGGCCTTGGAGCTGTCCCTGGCGTTGGACGTGGCGATGTCGAGCCCGATGCTGGCGAGGTCGCGCACGGTGGTCGCATTGGCGCTCCGCGGATCGGCGCTCAGCACCTCCACGCAGTGGGCGTTGTTGGCGTTCTGGCACGTGCGGGCGATGAAGTCGGCGTCGGCGAGGGCGGCGGGGAGGGAGACGGAGACGACGAGGACAAGGAGTGTGGCCACGGTGATGGTTAATCTCTTTGCCATTGCTGCACCTAGCGAGCTACGTACTATTCAATTGCCTTGTTTCTTCTTGTGCTTTACTGTAGAATTTGCATAGTGTATATACTAGTCTATATATAGGAGTACCAGCAGAGATTGTCCAAATCGAAATGTTAAAAAGCATTAAATTTGTTATGAATAAAATAAACGGAGATAAGTGATGACATCAAACTCAGAATTTGCATGCGAACACTAGTTTCACAGCAAAATAAATGAGTTTGGAAATTAACATTTAGGAGATTGTACATTGAACACATGGCAAAGTCAATCTTAGGGATTGTCCATATCAAACTCTCGCAAAAACATTTTGAAGTAGTAGCAAAGAAAAGATACGATAATAATTACTAGGGATTGCTATATATCATGCGCATGATTTATTTTATGCAAACCATTCAATCCGCACCACGATTTGTGCACCTTCCCACATCCATCTCCATCTCCAGCGAGGCTCCGGTGGCTTTGTCTTCCCTCCCCGCCGCCCTCGATTAAGGTCAATTAATAGAAATAAAATGCAAATACACATATGAACAATTAAGGTCAATCTTATCACAGTAAAATTCATTCTACATTGTCGAACTCTCCTTTTTCTTTTATGACTTTAAACATTAAGAAGTACGCACACTATCATCGAATAGGTTTGAGGTCAATCTGTTCCAACGGAGTTGTAGTGATGGACAGAACCTGTCGATATGAAGATCAATATCGTGCATATATATAAATTGATAAGTATAAAATAATTATCGTAAGATTGACAAACATCAGGATTATTCTTCGCGGAATCAACAAGTAGTTGCATGTTGTGGCAAATATAGAATCCACAAGTGTTACATAAAGACTGCAAAACTACTATGATCCGAAACTAGCTCATCATCCTACGTGTTAAAACAGTTCACTCATCACGCCACGTCGACAATACTATGATCCGAAACTAGCTCAGAGTGTTATTTGATCTGGATTGCAAAGTTCAGATGATTAAATATCTAGCTTTATAGTTTAGGATATTGGACAGACTTTCGAGCAAAATTTGAAATGCTATATATATTTTTACTTTTTTCCTAAAGATTATCCAAATCAAACTCTCGAAAAACATTAAAAGTAGTAACAAAGAAAGGAAGTTAAATTCCAAGTGTTACATAAGGACTGCAATAGTGAAAGGTTATGTGAAATACACGGACTACACTAGTGATGAAATCTAGGGGCGTAACCCTTCAACCGGTACCTCAAGAAATGCGAGAGCTGGTTCGTTGCCTGTCCGAGTTATTCAGGTGAATCTGTACCGAGGAAAGGTTACTGGCCTACGGATAATTATTTTTTATTACCTCAGCTCGTCAAGTTAACGTTGCTGGGATCAGTCTGTCTAGCCTACCACACCGGCTCCGTCTCTGCAAACACATCTTCGTGTCCTCGGCTGTGCTGTACTCCCAATAGAGCTCTAATATTTTTTTTGTTAGAGGATTTTTAGAACAATAGAATTTATTTTTGATAGATTATTTTTCCTATTTTTATTAGAGATTTTTTAATCACTAACTCCGTCAATAGTAGTAGAGATAAAGGTAAGAATTTTTTTAAGTAAATTATACTTTTTACCAGGTAAATTATTATTTATTTTACTTTGCAATAGGATTTACACATATTTTTACTTTACACCAGGATATAGTAAATATTGTTTTACTTTGCACCAGAGTTGAAGTCGAAGCCGTGCCCGTAGTCAAAGTCGGGACCGTGGTTAAAGGGGGTCGTGCTCAAAGTCGACGCCATGGTCGGAGTCGAAATCGTGGTCGAACGGGGCCGTGGTCGAAGACACGGCCATAGTTGAAGGGGTCGTAGTTGAAGTTGGAATCTGGTGCAAAATGAAACAATATTTGTTCTACTCTGGTGTAAAATAAAAGTATGTATAAAAGATGATACAAAGTAAAATAAGTAACAATTTATTCGGTGCAAAATATAATTTCCTATTTTTTTACCATGTATCTGAGACCCTCGGTAGGCTCCTTTCTATTCACTGTTTTTCATCCAAAATACACAGACGAATCTCCGTATCGATGAAGAGAGCAAGAGGCCAATAAAAGGGGGATTTGCTCATGTGCCCCAAAGTTTAATGGCGTTTGCTCAAATACCCTATGATGTCTCACTGACATGTGGGCCCTGGACTCGCATGTCAGTGAGATATCATGGGGCATTTAAGCAAACGCCATTAAACTTTAGGGCAAGGGAGCAATTTTTCCCCAATAAAACGGATTTCTCTCCTCTTTTCGTTTGAACACTGAAATCGCAGGTAATATGTTCTTCCCTGCATGATTCCAAATTTTTTACAATCTTTTTGTAGTATTTTTAGATCTTACTATTCTTGCAGCGCCTTCCTAAATTCTTATCTTTTTTGGCATAATTCTTGATCACATTTTCTCCACTCTTAATCCGAAAAGGATCATTTCGCAGAGTGATATCGACCAAAAATTTGCGTGAAGGCAGCATTCCTAAGAAGGATTCTTGGTGCCAAGAACATGGACAAGTCTCCGATCCCAGAAGGCGGCAGGGGCGGCGGCGATGCAGGAGGAAGCGGCAATGGCAATGGCTTGCCGCCCCAATCCTCGCGCGATGGGGCGGCGCCGTCGCAGTCGCCGACGCCCCCTCCGGAGTGTGACATCAGCCGCATGCCGGACTTCCCTCCGCGCAACCCCGGCCACCGGCGCGCGCACTCCGAGATCATCGTCCTCCCGGACGACCTCGACCTCGGCGTCCCCGGCGCCGGCGACGGGCCGTCGCTGTCGGACGATAACGGAGAGGAGCTCTTCTCGATGTTCCTCGACGTCGAGAAGTTGAACTCGCCGTGCGTGGCTCTGGACGCGGAGTCGTCGTGCGCCATGGCGGGGGCTGGGGCAGGGCCGAGGCATCCGCATAGCCACTCGATGGATGTGTGCAGCTATGACAAGACAGAGCATCTGCTTGGGACACCGGCGATGGAGGGGATGTCGCCGGCAGAGGCAAAGAAGGCAATGTCAACCGCAAAGCTCGCAGAACTAGCGCTTGTCGACCCGAAGAAGGCAAAAAGGTTTGATTTTTTAATCCGGATTTTTGTGTTTACCCTTATGCAATTCATCGTTCATCTGAATTTGCTTTATCATAAGCTATTTTATTATTTGTAGAAATGTTGCATTTGTTCCTTTGTTGTGTGCGAAAGGGCCTCTAGCGTAGTGGCTAAAGCACTCTAGTAGCACCCCCAGGTCCTGGGTTCGACTCCCAGTGGGAGCGAATTTCAGGCTGGGGAAAAAAATCCCCTCGCCTGCTACCACACCAAAGCACAGGTCTAAGGACCTGCCCAGGTCGTTGGTCGTTCTCACACGGGCGATGGTGCCGCTGTGTAAGGGTGGAGCAGAGGTTCGGGGTTTTCTCGATCTGCGTGAGAAGATCTTCTTCTTAAGCAAATGCCCGGGGGGGGGGGCGTCTTACCCCCCACAGGTCGAGTTTTTTTTTCCTTTGTTGTGCAGAGATTCTTGTTCACGGAAGAGTTATACATATGAACACAAAATGGATGGCTTGTCTCAGACTCAGTCTGTCTCACCAGATCATGCGATGTGAGACGGGAGCTTGAAATGAAAATACACAAAGCAACCTCAAACAAAGTACATAGATTAATACAAAAAAAAGTAAAGACTTAAAAGTTTGTAGTTGATGGAAAATTTAGGAGCCAAGAACTCAAGATTTATCAGGAATGCACCGTGTGCCCCTATGTTTATTGTGGATAGGAGTATGGGAATAGCCTCCAGCATACTTGCTTCCATGACTGAACTACTGAAGCTGTCTTTCAGACTTTCACTCTTCTTTGAAACTAAGTTCATTTCCTTCCGAAAAACATATTCTGTTACTATGCTTTTGTGTTAGTGGATGGTGTAGCCATATTGCAGGTTTAAACTTTAAAGTTCCTTTTTTTGCCGGTCCTATTGTAATGGATATGCCTACCCAAAAGTAGCAGCAATATCTTTATTTACAAATGCAGTCATGTTATGATATTGTATCATTTAATACAAAGAATGTCACATGGGATAAGCACTACTAGCGACGCAAGTGCACAGGAGCAGCCCGTCGGTTGCATCAAAATCGGCAACAAGTGAGTAATTTAGGAAGTCTATCTCTTGATTAGGAAGTTTATCTCTAAGATTTGGTTGCTATCTCTATGATTTTGTTGTTAGGGGTGGCATATATAGCCAGCGGATGCTATTCACTAAATCAATCAAGACGTATCAAAGTCTCTCTCCCCCTCTCCTTCCCAGCCGATCGCCTGGACTCGGGTGCGCTGCCACCACGGCACCGCCCAAGTCTAGGGGTCCAGTTCTTCAACCTCTGGTCCATTATAGCTATCCTATTCGTTCTCAAGGACGTGACAAAGAATTTCTTGGCTTTCTGTCATGAGGCGTGCCTGACTACATGACTCATGAGAAATTCAGTCATGAGGTATAGAGCAAAATCTGCATTTCATTTCTGGTTCTAGTCTAGTTGACATTATGCATGACATTCGTGCACCCTAGTTACTTGCATTAATGCACGAACTGGGAAAATTGTAATAGTTACAGTGTTCATATGTTTAGGTTTTATTGTGTGAATGATTATGTTTCTGATAATTTGGTACCAAGCAGATCTTTGTCTGGAATATGACAACTCATTAGTTGTTTTGTTTGAAAGGTGCCTAATTGTCTATTCGTACTCTTACTCAACATGAATCATGTGACAGGATTTGGTCTAATAGACAGTCAGCAGCAAGATCAAAAGAAAGGAAAATGCGGTACATTGCTGAACTTGAGCGGAAAGTGCAAACCCTGCATACAGAAGCAGCAACATTGTCAACCCAGCTGGTACTGCTACAGGTGAGGATTTGTCCTGACTATTTGTTACCTCTGTCCCCAATTTTGTTTTCAATGAAGAGAAGAAAATTTTGATCTATCTGTTCTGTTCTTTCACCTCTTGAACTAGGCCTATCTGCAATCTGTATAGTATATATGCTGGGTGCTACCTATCTATTTTGACTGGCACTTGGAGAATCTTTCTTTGTCAGCTTGTTTAGACAATAGGAACTGACTAGACAATCTGATGTAAGAATTCTCTATCCTGTGGTATTTGGGTGTGTAGTGGATCATGCATCTGCTCTCAAGGAGATTTCATGTGATTTCAGTATATAGTTACTATTCTGTTTTTTATTACCTAGGAAAGTTATTTAGGAACTTTCATTAGGTAGGAAAGTCAGGAACTACCATGGCCTATTGTTTTGTTGTTTGTGTAGGTAGCTTTATTAATTTTGTTAGCTACTAGTGGTCTTGCACCTCAGTCCCCATTGAGATGAATAATCTAGGAAAAAGTATGGAAGAGCAATTCAATTAGCTGGTCCTATTTCCCTGCAAACAACAAAGAGAGAACAAAACAGACCATTTGCACTAGCTTGGAATTCATGTCTAGTATATACTGTAGCTTGAATCAGCTAATCCTTTGCCTGGTCTTGACGCAATTGGCCATTTTTTTACTTCGCTTGATCTTAATTTCTGAACTAGCCCACCCAGCATGAGCCTGACCTCTGTATGCATAGTGTTGTACCTGGTTGGGCTCGCTAGAATCAACCAGAAAGATGCCAAGCTTTTTCTTGGTCTTGCATGAACCCGGATTGACCCAAGTTTGCTTAGGTATATTCATTTTGTCACCGTTAATGGGTTTATCAAGTACACTCCTATACGGATTGCTTGCTGGAAGCACCCAAGGATTTTGCTTTGTATTTACTGAGGCTATGTTGATTTTGCATTGATGAACCTTGCTTCACTTCAGATAGCTAATCATTCTTCCCTTGTTATATTGAAACAAACAGAGACACACAACTGGGCTGACTACTGAGAATAGTGAACTGAAGATGCATATGCAGAACGTGGAGCAACAAAAACACTTACAGGATGGTAAAGTTTATTATTCTACATTTCTACTCACTGTTTTGTTAATATTTCACCTCGTTCATTTCTCGCATACTCACCACTCACCACTCAGCATGTTGGTAGGACTGATAGTGTTGCCTTCACAGTGTAAGCTAGGGAGGGACCTGTGTATCTTCATGATATATTAGGAAGAACTATCTTGAAAATAAAATATTAAGTGCATCTAGGTTGCTACATTTATGTACCAAACATTGTCCAGGTTATGAAATTTTGGTTTATTTAACTTGCTCACACTAGTAATGGAGCAACCAGTCTTAAAAAAAAAAGAAGAAAAGGGTCTTAAAAAAATAGAGCAACCAACATGACTTGATGTCCATTTAGTTTATCTTGCTAGTATGTTCTGTCCCTTTAAAAAGAAAGGGATGTGGGAAAAGGTGATTAAAAAGAGAACTTCTAACATGTTTGATGTGTGTTCTATCATGTTAGCAAACAAAAGAGATTTTTTCATGATCATTTTGTAATTTTCTGCTCAGCTCCCTTGCTTGCACTTCCATACATTCTCTCGATTGTTCTGTGAAACGGAACCAAACTGAAGCAACACTCGGATTTCATGCTCTCCTAACAACACAGTTCAAAAACTCACCATTCGCTGCTCTTGTTGCAGCCCTGAATGACACCCTGAAATCAGAGCTCCAGCGTCTGAAGATGGTGACATTCCAGATGGGCAACGGTGGAGGGATGATGAACTTTGGTGGACCGCCTCACTCATTGGGAGGGAACCAGCAGATGTTTCACCACCAGAACCAAGTAATGCAGCCGTTGCTGGCCACGCACCAGATGCAGCACCTCCAGACTCACCCGCCGCACCCTCTGCACGCCCAGCAGCTGCAGCAGGCTGAAGGGCCGATGGCCGCTCCTGGCCAGTGGGGTGACTGCTGGTCGGAGAGCAGTGGCTGTTGATTTGGTGAGCCTCTCTTCTTGGAAGTAGTGGTTAGATGAGCAGTGGATCATTTCTTTTGGCAGCCGATTCATCTATAGCCTATAGGGCTCAAGGCTGCAGAAATTATACAGTCAGTTATCAAGACAATGTCTTCCTTTTGAAGGAGTTGTGTTATTTTTTGGGGGTGTTTACATGCAACTATGCAAGTCTTAGTTAAAGAAAAATGCTCTGATCGGGTAGCATGCTGCCAACGATGCACTGCATCATCTTGTATGAAATTCTTTTTTTGCCGGTATAAGCTGTTGCTTTACTCAGTGGTTGGGTTGAGAGTACTGGTAGGTTGGTATAACCATTGGAGAAGGTGAACAAGGTGAGTTCTAGCTATGATGCCATTAACCGCAAACTCTTTGGTAAGTACTGGTAGATGGCGGAGCAGCTCTGGGAGGGATCATGCTTGTTCTGCCACTATTACGTATCAGGATATGAATTTCCGGCGGTTTCTTGTGCGGCAGTAGTATGGTTGCTGCGTCGGCTCGGCCTCGCCGCGTGCGGACGGACCCATGTACCGTGCCGACCCGCCAAATGCTCGACTTCTTCGTCGCGTCGTCGCGTGCCGGAGGGGCGCGAGCCGGCGGGCGGTGGTCTGTGCTGGTCGGCCGCCCAGCCGCTTCTGCTGCGGACGGCTTCTCCGCACCGCATCGATGTACCTCGATCGGTCTCTCGCTGGGCAGCTGCGCGCGCCTGATGGTGCGGGCCTTGCTGCCAGCTGCGCCGCGTCCTCCCCCGCCACCGCCACCACCGTCGTCTTGGCCGCCGCAGGCAAGAAGGTCCTACAGACTTGCTCCCATTTTCACATCGCGATTATACAGCTGAAAAGGGTCGTAATCCCTAGCAACGTAGAGTTTATTTTACAGATACATAGTCAGATTCGAGAGCATGACCGAATTATTTGTACTACAGAACAGCATATTACTGATCCACACTATTTGTATCGTAAGACGTTTTAAAGAGAAAATATAAAAGACGGTATGCCGTTTTCTCCTCCATTCCTCCGCCTCCCCTTACTCCTCTGTGCCACCTCACCTCCCTCCTCCTCTGTCGGTGCCGCCACCTCCCCTTCCTCCTCCTCCGCTGTTGCTGCCGGTTCTGGCTTCGGATTTGGCAACATGGGGGCGCCGCCGCGACGACGGGTTCACCACATTCTCCAGATGCAGAGAGAGGCCGGAGAGGCAGTGTTTCGACGGTGGACGGCGGTGGTGGGCGATGGCAGAGGAAGGAACGGGCGAGATGGTGGTGATGTGAATATTAAATTGGGTGGGGTGGTGGGGGAAGACGACAACATGGCGAGACGGTAAGATCCTTGCCAGCCGTCGACAGTGGAGGAAGGGGCGGAGGAGAGGTGCGGAGCTACCTGCGTTGGAGAAAAGAGGGGAGGGGAGGGCGGCCGGTGGCAGCAAGGACGAGAGGGAGGACGCCAAATATAAGAGGGGAGAGGGGGAGTTGCCAAGAGGCTATCCCGTTGGATTGGAGTCCAACGGGATAGCATTGTGTTGTTGCTCTTTTCAGTAAATAGCAGTGGAGGATTCTTCCAAGCGGCAACAAGTGATGGGAGTTCTGACTGCCTGTTGGCGTGTATTTCTACATATCACAACAAGTAAGAACTCTCAAAGATTTGATACAAAAACTTGGGCTGTACACCCAGGCCGGGGGTGGTTTGTGCTTCCACCGGGCGGCGGCCGGGGGGGTCCGGCCGACGAGGGAGCTCGGCGGCGCCGCCACCACACACACGCGCGTGTGCGCTCTCTACACACGTTGGGAATTTTTACAAAGACATAAGACCTCACGGAACGTGACCACACGCTTTTCCACTGAATGCGTACGCGTGTGTGTACCATATTTCTAATTTATTTGAGTGAGGTGCATCGGATTCGAACCTGGACGGCCTGCATGCTCAAAGGCATTGCTAGTCATCCAAGCAACCGCTTGGTCCTCGTAGAATAGAGAAGCCAGGTCGACAAAGATGCATATCCTTAGGAAAATGAAGGTATTGCAGATGAAGACTTGATCTCTAGGTAGTGCTCAAAGTAACTTCTGGTTTCTGGCTAAAAAGCACTTTAGTGACTGTTAGATTTTTTTAAATAACTAAATTTAAAAAATAGAAAAGATTATATTGTCACAGATAATACAAAAGAATAAGAGGAAAAAGATAAAATTAAGAAGACCATGTGTTTTGAAAGCCAAAAGTAGAAGTCGTTTGGACTAGGCCCTAGTCTTCGCTCCTGGTCTAATCATTCTGCATTTAGTTATCTGAAGGCTTTCCTGTCTGTGTATTAATTGCAGTTTGGAGTGGCCGGTTCTTTTGCCAGTACGGCAAGGGAACTGCCGGCCTACTGTCTTTCAAGCCTCTGAAGCGCCATTTGCTGTTACCTCTGGATTTACAAATTGCTCTATTTTTCTCAGGAAATCTCCATGTTATTCATTTAAGTGTGTTGGTCTTGAAAGTTTTGGTGAAGCTGACTATTTCATTCTGAATCTGAAGCTTTACTGAAACACACACCAGATCTCCCGATAAAATACTGGGCAAGTGAATAAAAGGATTAGCACATATCATTATATCACTGAGGCTACCCATTACATATCATTATATCACTGAGGCTACCCATTCACCATTGTTTTATTTATTTACTTAACACAAACCATCATAATTGCGTAGAATTTGCTGCCAAAAAGAATTGTCCCTCAAGATGTACAGTAATCGCAAACACTAAATCCTTCACTTCAGTTTCCTCCTGTAAAGCTGGGCAATGCAGGAGAATGTTTTCACTCGTCATCAAGACCTGGTACGTACAATAAGTTGACATCGAATATGACAGGACTGCTTGGAGCTACTCTTGGCCTTCCAGGAGCTGAAGTAAGGCCCTTAGGAAATGCTAACTGTTCAGATCAAGAAAAAGAAAATCATCATTATCCTGTCCAGATCTCCAGACTACGAAGAAACAATGCCAGATCATAGGTGAAAGGGTGAAGTTGTCTTGCAATTTGCGAAACAGCTAATTTTGTCTTGTTTTCCGAATTGTTTTCTTAAATTTGGTGAAGTGAGACTACTTACTGGGCCAGGTATATACAACCGACGTAGTCCTCCAACCTTCATTGTCAAAATCCCTTCATCAAGCCCCTTTATCACCTAATATTGCCAAACAGATGAATGAGAGAGTATAACACCATCTCAAACCTGCTACTATGGAAGTTGCAATGCATGTATTCAAAAAAATAAGTTGCAAATTGCAGACAAGTAAAGTTCCAGATTTCCAGTAGACCAAATGGCTAGCCAACTGTTACGTTACTTACTAGAATAAGCAGTGAAGCAAAACCAATTAGCCTACAACAGCATGAATTTATTTAGTTGTGGTGTCAGCAAGGCAGGCTGGTAAGCATTGGAGTTAATCTGAACACTGTGAAGAACAGTGTTTGCCATATTCAAATCAATTTATCATAGCATCACTCACTTCAGTAGTAACATTTCAGAACAACATTGATACCAACAAGAACATGCAGAAATACCTGTCCTGAACCAACACGGAATATGTAGGGCTGGCCTTTCTCTAGTGAACTGCATAATACAGCAGACATAATAAGAACACGATTTTCTAAAGAAACACACTTTGATTTGCAGGTTCTGATTACTGAACAGGTATAACTTAAAACTTGTTGTCTTTTGTAAATAAAGTACAGATAGAAAGCGGCTGAATGACACACATCAAATATTCAAAACTCACCTGTCGAATATCTGTCCAGTTGGCACCAGGGCAACATAATTTGCAGCAACCTATATGGTAAGAAGTGAACAATATCCATCTGTTAATATATGTCCAGTAAAATCATATCTAAGAACATCGTCGTCGGATCAGCTCATGCTAGTCGAGATAATCACCTGGAAACCAATGGGTGGACTTGGCCCCTCGCCCACTTTGATATCCTTGTACTGCAGACCAGATTCTGTGGTTACCATAGGCACCTGGATAACAGAAGGAAGTTTACTTTAGCATGTGTCTTCCATGCTAATGAGGTGCTCAGATCACACAGTTCCAGTTATCCTTTAGAAGTATGTAACCATGGATCATTGTGGATAAAAAGGTCAGACTGCTCGAAATTAAAGGAACCGATTAGCAGTGCTGCATTATCACTTCACATAACCAGAGTTTTCATGATGTAATCCTCGCACCAATTCAACCAAGAATGGCAATATACAGTCTCAACGTACATTTTCGAGCTCCTTTTCGCAGGCGGCGTCGCAGAGCTTGGGCTTCTCCTCCGGTGGCAACCCGGCGGCGATAGCATCAAATGCAGCCAACCCAAAGGTAGACACCCCGAGAGCCACCACTCCGAGCATGCTCCTCCGGGTGCTACTGGTCACGCAGCTGTCGGCTCCTCCACATTGCGCTGCGCCTCCACCGGCAACCTTGCAGCAGCATGGTGCTTCTGGACTCAGCGTCCTGCAACCTCTGAACGCCTTGCCGTCGCGAAGCCACGCCCTGGAGGCGTATCTCGGACCCGCGCACAACCAACCTAACTCCGTGAGGCAAACACATTGCGTCAAAGAAGCTAGCAGCTACTCGCAAGAAGCTGAAGAATGCAAGGAAGTCATGGAACACCTGAGGGGAGAAGAAGCGGCGAGGCGGAGGAGGGAGCGGCTGCAGCCATGGATGGAACGGAAGAGAAGAGAAGAGAGAGGAGAGCAGAGGAAGCAAGAGGCGACAGGGGAGAGGAGAGGAGAGGAGGAAGAACCGAGTGTGGATAGAGCAGAGCCTGGTGCTCCGCGGTCTCCACCACTCGCTGCGCGCCGAGCAGCACGGTGCGATGTGACCCGGCCGGCTCGCGTGTTGCAGTCAGGCAATCTGTCTGAGCAGAAATTTCTCCGTGATCTCCTCCGGACATTTGATTTACCAACGCATGCAGGTTAATTTTGCAGAGGGACTAGTACATGCAGTGCCCAGAACATTTGCCAATGCCTGAGTCCGGACGAGACATAAGAGGGATTCATATTGGGTTTTACTGTTAGATTTTAGTTGTAAGTTATGGTTTTTAATTGAAAATAAATAGTAATAGTTGAAAAAATAATTTTAAAAACAAGGATACGAACAGTGTGAAAATGAGAGAAAGATGCATGTTCATGATGGGAGTATGAGAAGTAACAAGTGTGATGCACCTGTGATCCATGTTTTATCCTCACAATGAGATAGCGATAAGAGAAGTGGAGAAGTTATTTCAGGAGCTGAAATTATCCCTGTTTATTTATGAAATTATTGTAGTTTTTATCCATGTTTATTTATGAAATTATTGTAGTTTTTATGATTGGAGTTACTGTAACTTTGCTTGATTTTATTGTTTATAGCGGTTAGACTGCTATAACAGAGGTTAGACCGTCCAGAGAGAAATTAAACTGTCGGGTTGTCAAAATGTGTGTTTGTTCAATTTTGAACAAATCTTTTCTTTGTGATTATTTATCGCTGATCTTTATGATTTCTAAAGCTACTAAAATAAAGAGTTTTATTTCTAATTTAAAAAGATTTTAAAAGACCTTAGAATTAATTTAGATTCCTATCCGCCGGCCGTAGACGACCAGTTAGGCCGGCTTGACCGGCTCGCGTGTTGCCCGTACGCCGTATCCACAGGCGGCCCGGCGAGGGGATGGGGAGGGATGCGTGCGTAGGTGAACCTCTCGGGAGGTAACCATGGCGAACGTCCGGTCCGTTCAAGAAAAGTTGACCTGTCAATTTTGAAGGAGAAGGATACTGCTCTCTGCGTGTGGGCCCTCGGTGATGTTGACCGGTCAGCTTTCTCATTCGAAATCGACTGGTCAACCTCTCTTGAACAGGCCGTGAGAGGCCGGGCATTCGTCCTGACGTTCCTACGTATTTTCCTCTGTCCACTCTAGGGCGAAGCCCGCACTGGCATGAACTTTTTCCGTACTCATGTTATATACCTTTAGAAAGCTTATCCAATTTACTTCGTGAAGAGCCTAAAAGTTTATGGTTTTTGGCTGAAATTTTTGAATTTTGGCTGTTTACGGTACAGATTACGAAGAGAGATACTCACTTGCGATTTTGGATGGTACAGATATTGGGCTTTTAACGTGTATATCGTTTAACTTGTAGATCTCATCTTAAGAAAATACTCCGTTTGAAAGTTAGGTACTGTAACAAAAACCAAAAGCCGTCAGTTTCGGAGGAAAAAACACAGGCTCATAGCCATCTGAGTGGACACTACTCAGGTTGCTAGAGAAGCATGTAAAAGTAGTATTCGGCTTCATTATATCAAAGACCGTTGGCTGAAGTTGCTCTCTAGCGACGGCTTATTAGGTTTGTGTTCTGATTGACCTAAGGAAATCATGACTGACCTATTTGTTATTGTACAGTCAGGGAGTTCTTAGCTTGTACTCCTTCCAGGATGACAGCAGCAATGGCCTATCGCGATGTGCAGAACGTAAGTAACAGAATTCAACGATATGCTTCATTGACCGCAATGCGAGGAAGATTTTTTTTTCTTTCTTTGCGCTGAATGGGAGGAAGAACACGACCTGTTGACTTGTTCACGCAGCCGTGCTACAGTGCGATCGGCAAAAATATCTGTCTCAGCTCTCGTCGCCGAAAGACTGACGAGAATATCGATGACTTTTCTCGTTTTTGACAGGTAGCAAACGACTTTTTCTCGTGGAATAACCGCGTAGTTGATGTCATATAACGATCTGCATGTTTTGACAGATGCTGTTGTCTATCTTGATGGTACAAAAGCAGCAGAGATTTTGAACAGTTTGCTTTTCTTTTCAAGAGTTCATTCTTGATGCACTAATTAAACGTCATCAGAATGGATGCAGCAACTCAGAGAGACTGCTGCTCTGCTCGTTTCCGGATCCTCTGCTCGTTTTGCTGGTACAACGAGAAGCTAAAATTATGCAAACCGACTTTGTTTTTGTTTATAGCTCTGCATGACCAAAACCTGTAAATGTTCAACTGATGGCATAACCATTTGGAAAAGAATAGCATTTTCCAAGTCCACCATCTTGACTTCCACAGATTGCACTTGCACCCAAAGCTGCAGCTAGCTCGATGTTTCGTACGCGCTTGTGCTCTACTGGTCAACACCACTATCCCATCTTTTTTGCAAATCCATGCGCACACAAAAAAAGTCACCTCTCACCTCATGCCCCTACTATATATAAAGGGCAACCAAACTGTTGCAGAACACATCGAAGTTGAAAGCTCAAACACACAGGCGCAACCACAGGGAGAGCATCTCGAAGATAAACTGATCAGCTTCTCTCGCATTCAGCCTCTGTGTGGCCGTGCTCTTCTCTCTCATGGGTAGTTGGGCGAGGAGAGGCGTTCTTCTCGCGGTTCTTGCCGTGGTCGTCGTCCTTCTGGCGTGCCGTGTGGATGCCGCGAGGCCGGCACCGCCGGAGGGGCGTTTCGACGGCGGCGAGGCGGCCCACGGATCGGGGTACCAGCCGGCGGCGTTGAAGAAGGTCAAGGAGGCGGTGGAGCTGCTGCTGGCGAGGTTGCCGGCTGGGCCAAGCCCCAAGGGACCCGGCCACTAGACGAGCGAGTTCTTGGGATAGCTAGGCAGCTGGCTCCTCATGCATGGTGCTTACATAATTCTTTTTGTTCATTTTCTCAGAAAGAAGAGGCAGTGATGATTCTTTTTACCTGTATTATATTGTACCAAGACTGCTGATGTGAGATACAGAGTAACAGAGATAGTAAATTAGTACTCTTTTCAATCAGGGCTTGTTCCTATTTCGGTGCTACTGAAAATGCTGGCCAATACAAACTTCAGCGCCCTTTTTTTCCTCACCTGCCCTCTCTGAACATCAAACATCGATCGATGTCGAGCCAAGGTTCAGCAGATCCTATGCAAGTTTTGAACTGCGAGAGCGCTGTATGCTATGCGTAAGTGTGGCAGTAGCAAACTTTAGCCATGTGTATTTGTATTGTTGGGTTTTTTTTTCGAATCAAGAGCTTAGATTTTATTACTCAAAGGAGATACACACGAACAAAAAAAATCTGACGCTTGGTTATTAGGGCATGTTCTAACTAACTTTTGACTTAAGCTTCTGGCAATGACATTTGACTGAAATTGCAATATGTTATCTTTTTTGATAAAATGAGAAAAAAAAAAATAAAAAAGTATGTCATCACAGACAATACAAAGTAATAAGGAAAAAAGGTACAAAAAACCAAAATCCGACCAATTCTATTCATGGCTGAAAAGGCAGCTTTCTTCGTGTTTTGTGATGGTGTTTGATCTATTTTACTGGTCCTTTCTGTGGGGGCGAGGGAGAGGCAAAATAATGCCCATTCAGGTTTTTGGAGTTCAGCTCCTTGTTAAACAGATAAGCAGTTTCTGTACAAGCAGTTGAGTCATTGCCAGTAGTTTGGGTTCACATATTGTTTTATTTATCGGAAGCACTATACTACATTCGAATATTTTTTAGACAAAATCAGTCGAATTTTTGACCTTTCAATCTTCGTGAAGATTCGTATGCCGTCTTCGCCGCCGGCATCTTCCTCCCCTCTGGCGACGCTGTCGTCTTTGCGCGCCGCCGCCTTGTGGGATTAGGACTTGGGTTTATCGTTAGGGTTCACCCGAGTCCCCCCTGAGCTTAGAGGGAGGCTAGGGTGGCAGCGGACCGACGCTCAGAGGTAGAGGTGGCGGGGTGGCGAGGCGGCGACAACACCGCCTCAACTGCGGGCAGGAGGAGGGCAGTGGGCAGGGTAGGCGAAGGGGGCGACATGTCATGGAGTCCATTAGGTGACGGAGGGTGGCGCTAGCGAATCCGACAGCGTTAGCCGTCGGAGACGGGGAAGAAGGACGAGGCGGGGACTTCGACGTTGGATCCGACCGGAGATGGAGAAGGCGGCTACGGAGAAGGAAGAGTAAGCGGGGGACAGGGGAGTGGTGGCGCAGTGGCCTGGCCGGTGCGACGGGCGGCGTCGGCAAGGAGACGGGGTAGCACAGGGGAGGGGGCCACCGGATCGGGCAAGGACATAGGGGCGGTTGGCGGTGGGGATGTGGGATTAGGGTTCAGAGGGGGGAGAATATAAAAGAGCCGAGGTTAATTTGGGCATCTAATTCTCAATCCAATGGTTTAAAATAGTTGACTGATTTCAACCCCTAAAAACAGTTAAATACTCTATAGACAGACCTTTTATTTATTTATACTTGCTGCTTTATTTACCCCTTTGAAACGCCAGATGGAATCAATCATCTCGCTACACTGAAAGATTAGTGATTCATCTTGAGCCTGCGGAAAGCACCTTGTACTCTCATTTTCTTAATGATGCAATAAGTGTTTAGATTACTAATACAATTTGCTGCCATTCTTTGTCATCGAAACTACAGATTACTGAACCAGTTGCCAAACTGAACCATTATGCATCTGACCAAGTGACTTGTGGATTTTGCTCAAATGCCAGATCACCCACCATGTTCCTTGAAGGATTTCTGGGGTTTCTCTGCCTTTGAAAACCCAGCCCAGCTGGGTGCAGTAGGATCATGGTAGATAATTCACTTTATGCTATGAAAGGACATGCTCTAGAATGTAAGCAATATTGCCAGAATGATGGCAGATGATATAACATGACCAAATCAGGATACCATTTGGGTTACTTGTCGTGAAGTTTCAATGTTAAGTTGGGCATATTCACCTATCACTTGCTCTTGTTTTCAGTGCGGATATATGGAAGGTATCTGAATCCTGATCAATATGAATCGTTTGATACTGCTATGTCAATGGCTGTAAAATGCAAAAGATCTAATCCAATTTGAAACGATTGAACCGACAGACAGGGCATTGCTACATGAGGCTTGTGGTTTCATGAACCATGCAAGTACAGAGGCATCAATTTTGGACTTGAAAAAAAAAAACAAATTCACGAAAATTTGGGCTTTTGGTACGTGAGGCTCGTTGTCTCATGACCCATGCAAATGCAAGTACAGAGGCAGCAATTTTGGACTTGGAAAAAACAACTAAGGAAAAATTGCCCCCACGCAGGATCGAACTACGGACCTTCAGTTTACAAGACTGACGCTCTACCACTGAGCTATAGGGGCGATGTTATTCCAGGGTGTAATATATAGATAAATAGATCATTTGGGTTGGTAAGGCCAAACTCGACGCAGAAGCGCAGAAATCTAAACCGATGGGGACACGTGCTCTGCATCTCTACGTTCCATCTCTGAAACTACCCGTGAGCTCCTTGCGCAATGGCATTTCACTCGCGCCCCCGCGGAGTCGACGGCAGCGACACGGACGGCAGGAGGTGCACGACGGAAGACGAGAGGAAGGAGGCGGCCGACGGCGCGCTCCGCCGCTGCGTGGAATTCGAGGGGATGCTGCTCACGGTGACGGACCGCGACGAGGTGGCCGCGGCCGTCGAGGGCGGACGGGCTGCGGGCCGCGGACGTCTAGAAACTAGAAGCCAAAAACTATTTAAAACAAATGGGCATACTCGGCATGATAATACTATTATCAGGCGAACAGAAGTATAGCAGAGACGTGTGCACCACAAACATAAAGAAAGCAAGTAACCAAATAGGCGTATTAGGCATGATAATAATATTACCACTCGTAGATAAGCATCTATCGAAGTGTATAACAGGCAGCTCATGCTCATCAGATGCGATTGCAGATCGCCATGATATGATGCTTAATTAGAATTGAGCAGAACCAGCGACGAACGCAGCTCATCCTCCAATACCGTGCGTGTTGTTGCCTCCTCGCGTCGCTGCACCCTCCTGATCCGACCAGCGGCGGCGACCGGTGCCAGGGGCGGAGGGGGAGGGGGCCTGGCAGGGGCTACGTCCCCCTCATGTTTTGACATATTTGTACTATAATCCTATAAATTTTAAAGAATTTTATTGTTATTAATGTTATTTAGTTTTTCTTATAATTACATTAGTTGGGTTTAAAACTTAAGTTTTTGGCTTATTTGGTACTGTTGAGTTTTTTTCGCTATAATTGTTATTAGTTTTTTAGTGTAATTAAATTAAAAAAAGAGATTATATCATCACGGATAATATAAAATAATAAAGATAAAAAATTGGAATTAAAAAGCTATAACCGGAACACCCCTTTAAATCTGGCTCCTTCCCTGGCTGGAGCATCCGTGGCGCGCTCATTCTCGTCCGTGGTCCGGGCGGCGGAGGCAGCTGGTGTGTTCGCCGCCTCCTGGATCTGCCGCACCGGTTTCCCCTCCTCGCCTCCGCTGCAGTTCGACGCTCGGGCGTGTGACCACAAACACAGGCTTGTAGCACTCGTACTGCAGCCCCATTCATCTGGCATTCGATCCGCCGCCGCGCCTCCTCCTCCTTGAAGCTCTCGCTGCAAATAATCAGGGTCGACGGCCTCGGGGGAGACGGGAGCTCGGCCTCCGCGACCGCCGCCCCGTAGTGCGTCCTCCTGTTGCGCTTGCTGATGATTTGCCTATCCAAGCTTGCAGATGAGCAGTAGTGCGGCCTCCCGTTGTCAAGGCACCGCGCCACGGCGCAGATGAGCAGCCTCGCCGCTACGACGATGGCGAGGACCGCCAGGAAGTAGTCCATGGCCGACCGGTGGACGCGCTGGCATTCGACGAAGCTGACGAAGCTCGTGCAAACCATTGTTCTTGGTCTCTGGGTGGCCTCAGGGCTCAGGCTAGTGTACCACACCGGCTACCACTATACTAGGACAGAGAGCAGCACAAGTATGTGCAAGGTGCAAACACTAGCGTGAGCTGGCTATATGAACAGAGGAGTGGATTCGTCACTTGGCTTGGAGCCGGCAAGACGATGGAGATTTTTGCACCTGTACCCTCCTTGGAGCTTTTGGGATGTCGTTGCACTTTGACAGTGATTGATCACTACTCTAGCTTTTTTTCCAGGGGAATCGATATGGGCTGGACGATCCGACGTGTGAGTCGTTCGCTCGGACAGCCCACTTTCCTTCGTTGTTAGAAGCAATTCTCATCGACTCCTCGTATCCGACCGCACTCACACGCTTACACGCTCACCCTCCTCCATCCCGCACCGTTGATGGCAGATCCATCTATCTCCATCTCTCGCTCGCTCTCCTCCTCCTCGGCAGTCTGTCCTATTTGAACCCATGTACGGTGATGACTACGAGCCCTAGCCACCCGTCCCCAACACCGACAGCACTAGATTCAACCGCCGCCGTCAACTTCCTCTTCGGTAGTCCTCAGACATAGCACCACCAGATCCGAAGCAACAGCGACCGGATCTCCACATCCGAGCTCGTGGCGGTTTCCTATGCCATCTCGCCACCGCCCAGCTCCTCCGCGGGAGGCCGCGAGGGCACCATCGACTTGGGAGTGTTCGCGGGACAGCGAGCTCAAGGCTAAGGTATGCACCGTCTTCAATACCTATAACATCAACGATGATTAAATTGTTTATGTTGTTTGTTTTTTTGCTGCAACATTTTTTGATTTCATATATACAACAATTAGCAACAACTAATGCAATATTAAAATTCTCATCAATTTTTTTGTTGCATACATATGCAAAGAATGTTACAATCGACCGTCCGAACGCTAGCAACACCCTTTTTGTAATGCTTTTGGGATGGGCTCTGCTCTAGCTTCAGCTGCAAGTGACCAAGGAATGAGCGATTCTCTTCAGCTGCTCCAAAGTTCGAGCAAGCAATTTAAACCAGCATACTCAGTCCCCTAATATGCCCAGTCTTCATACAATACAAATGAGTAGAAGGAAGCTCAATAAGGGATGCAAATAGTCTAAAAGCGGATTGGAATTGCCCAAGATATGCAGGCTGATGCAAAATAAGCAGTAGACTCGACTCAAATTAAATTTGCGTGATCACGAACATGAGAATAAAACAATATATATATAAGCAAAGAAATTCGCAGTCTCAGTAGCAAGCGAAATATGATATTCCCAGAAACTTTTTTCTTGTGGGGTGCAGGTATCCACCATTCCCTTGTACAAACTCAAATACAAAGTCAAAACAGCCCCGTCTTGCAAAATATCCAAAACTTCCACACAGAACACATCACAATATCACCACCATATACATCTCTTTCCTTGGACGTTCAAATGAGCCTTTTGCAAATTGCAAATCCACCACTATGCGATTGTACTTGGTCTGTCGTATGGAAGGAAGCATCGGTGAAGCTCAACGAATCACACAGAGCCAAACTGCGCATCTGAAGCACCACAGAAGCCTTTGGCCAGGAAATGTCACGACCCTTGGTCCAATACCATCATTTGTGGTAAACTTCAATTGGGCGGTCAAAACCAGTGACAGTGCCCACCAATCTGTTAGTAACCACCTCTACCGACCTGAATCCAACCTGCAAGGACCACTACATGGTTTAGCAAAGTGTTGCTGCAGGGGCAAAGAACGGAACTTAAAACTGGTGGCAGGTATAGAACATACCTTGTCTAAAAGTATCTCCCGAAATTTCTCTGGATATATTTGGATGACATTGAAGTTCTCTTTGGCAACCTGAAAACGGAATAAAAGAGTGATATATTGCAAGTTAACTTTGTTTCAGGAGAATTTAAAGATAACCAAGCATGGAAGAAGCAATTGCCTTATCGAGGGATATAATTTCTATCAGTATGTACATTCCATTATGCTTAAGTTTACGGGAACAGGGGTTAAGAATGGGCAAGAGTTGAACCCTAACATAAATGATGAAAAAGCCAAACAAGCAACTCAAACCAGAGGTACATCTATGACTTCTACACAAGCAAGGGGCCAAAAGCAAAAACAACTCTATGCAAATACAAGCGCCTACCCTTCACGAATAGAGATAGAACAAAAAAAACCTAGCATCTCAAACTTGAATGCAGTAAAAAAACAGCATTAGTTAGTCATCAGTCTTGACCAAACAGAAACCTACCTCTGAAACTAATCTGTTTCTCTTATATGAGGTCCAAGGTTGAGGCTCCATGATAAAAAACCCTCCCTGCAAAACAAGAGAAGCCAGAGGAAAAATGACAATGTTAGTTTTTCCTGTTACCATCGATGTCCAATTTAGCAAAGCACAGCAAACAGAAATAAAAAATAGATACCGGTCTTAGAAGCCTCCAGATCTTCACAAATAAAGTAATTATGCCATCATCACCCCAGTTCAGGTGGATCCATTTTGTCACACTCAAACTGCATGAGAACAAAAGCACAAAAAGATAATCACCATCAACTTGGATAACACCTTGCAGATTTCGTGAGTCTCTATGTTGCAATAAAAGAAAGACTAATACAAAGAAAAGCATAATTTTTCTGAGCAGTCTCTATTGCAAATTTGTAACTTACCAAATGATGGTGTCATACTGTTCTGAACATCTGTCCATGCTCTGTACAAAATTTTCACGTTGAAAAGAAACAATTTTAAAAAGATCATGGTTTTTGTGGTTACAAAAATTCCCATTTGACATCTCAGGTGCCGCTTCTTCCAGAGAGCTTTGAGATGGGGGATCTGAAGGTTTAGTAACCTTGACATTTTTTGTAGCCACCCTATCCAGTCGAGATATCCTTCTTAAGTTCCAGTTAGCAGTTTCAATCAAACCTAAAAGGGCAAGATCATAATCAGTTTAATTAAACTAAAGCGCAATACAAAATCATATTACATTTTTCTAGGTGAGAGCACATCAAACACTATCTACCTACAAAGAACTGTTCAAGTATGACTGGTGATATTTCTGAGGCATCTATCAAACAATATTCACTAACTGAAAAATCATCACATGGAGAAACAGGAATATGAAAGGATGCAACCAGCTGACTATGGGAAACAGGAACATGAAAGGATGCAGCCATCTGACTACAAAGTTGTGGGCATCAGCAAGGATTTTATACCTTTTAATAAATAGATACAGAACTAATAATGTCCCACCATAATCCACTTCTTTAGACCTGCAACCACAAAATTGTTGCACACCTCAAAGCATTGGTCTATACACTAATTGTTAATAAGAACACAAAGCTGCCATATGTGATAGCAGGTCCAGGAAGTGGATTATTTGTTAACAGGCCTAAATGTCCGCATTGATAGTTTTTACCATTCGGGAGTAAAGAGCATTTATGTTCTCCACACACCACATTATATAACAAGAGCACAGCATGCATATAAAGGCTGCTGAGAAGCATTTGCATTACCCTGATATTTAGATTCCAGCTACTGTGTATTTCATGCACCAAAACATGCAAGGAAAAAAACAAAATAAAATAATAGTTCATTAGAAGCAGAGCTTAAACCTGAATCAATATCAACTCCAAGGATGGTTCGACATTCAAATTTCAGCGCTGCACAAGGTTCAGAAATAAAAATGAGAAACTTTGCTAGTCATGAAATCTAAGTACCATAAAAAACATTCTACACTATATCAATCATCATGCAATTCAGACATTTATCTGCAAGAACGACTAGATGATACCTATGATCTAATCAAAATATAGCAAATGATTTAGATTCATCAATTCAAAGAATAATGAAGCACAAGAATAGCAACAGTTATTGGCATTCAGTTCTTATATTTGAATGCATCCATAGGAGCATCCCAGGTCCCAGCCCTAGATATGATCAACTGTTGAAGTCAAATGCTACCACATGAAAACCATGCTATTGCAGTGTTGGAGAAAATCCCACTACCTCCTGGCCAGGAGGCCCCATACTCTGCCAAGTCCATGGAAGGGGTATGTGAGTCCCTCTAGGGCACTTTGCCTCCTACCCGGGGGCAGGGCACTTCGCCTCGCTCCCATCTACAAGGCATATGGCTTAACTCCCAGCCTGTTGGGGCGTTCCCTTAAGCGCCCATGGAGATAGAGGGGCGCCCTCGCCTCGCTCGGTGTCGACCGACGAGTGGGGCTGCCAGGTCTGGTGGTCCCCACGAGGTCGGCCCCCAAAGGAGGCCCCAAGCCTCAAGGCCACCCATGGGACCCCGGAGTCAGAGGCCTACCTCAAGGGAGCAATGACGTTGGATGCACTACCACCTCCCGAGAATGACGAGGATGCCCACACTTAAGTCACCCCACTGGGGTAGGATAGTCTTTGTATACCAGGCCTAGTGTCTATAAAAGCTCATTGTAATCCTCACTTGTAACTCGAACTCTCATGGAATACAAGTCACATACAAACTGGTGTGCCCTCAGGTGACCCAAACAAGGAGGTACACCCTCTACTCCCCGCCTGGGGACACACCGGCAGGAGTAGGGCATTTACCTTAGCGCCCAAAACTGTATAAATCCCCATGCCTATTTACTCTCTCGTGGACGACAGCCTGTGAAACGGCCAGCGTCCACCCCCTCTAACATGTCCCGTTTCCCAGCATACGACATGCAGATTATACAAGTTACAACGATAGCAGACATGTCCATGTAGGGTCATTGTCGTCTAAACAGGTTTACTAGTTACAACCTAAAATAGTAAGTATCAGTGTATTGAAATTTTCGTAAAGTAACCATATGAACAGGTCAACCAAGATTTGTTATAACTACTTAAAAAATGTTTGTGCTAACTTGATAGACTCTTCTATTTACAACCATGTAACTGTAGAAGAACAGAAGTCTGACAATTATAACTGAAGCTGAAATATGAAAGAAATAGGTATAAGCATATAGCCTATTGAAATTTTTCTAAAGTAACCATATGAACAGGTCAAAACAAGATTTGCTATAACTACTTAAAGCAATGTCTATGCTAACTTGATAAGACTTTTCTATTTATAAGAGCTACAACAATGTAACTGTACAAGAACAGAAGTCTGAAAATTATAACTGAAGATGAAATATGAAAGAAATAGGTATACTTTAGATTAGACCGATCATCAACAAAATAAAATAGAACCCAATTATTGTACCCAGAAGGCCAGAACATTACCTAAGCCGATCGTAACCAAACCCTGGTTGCATCCAATATCAAGGCAATCCTTGCCTTCAAACCACTCCCTCTTGAAAATCTCAAGACGAGGATCTTCACCAACATTACGATCAATCTGTAGAACATTAGGAGATAGAATTATTGTCAGCTAAGATGAGGCTTGAACATTAGAAGATAGAATTTATCAGGTAAGACGAGGCTTGGTGTATCTGGCCATTTGAGAAGGCTTTGGATTGTACGACAGGAATTATCGCATGCATCATAGAAAAGTGAAATGTCAAATCCACCTCCCCCCTCCCTCCTCCTATCTCCCTCGGCACAAGGCATTCCATAGTCTATATGGCGTTGGCAAATCTTATGGAAACATCTACATGCAACTAGGCTCCATGCATTCCATAGTCTATATGGCGTTGACAAATCTTATGGAAACAACTACATGTAACTAGGCTCCCTGCTCCTTTACTCCTTCCCTCCCCACCAGCCATACTAGCAAAACCCTGGACCTGGGGGGCACTTATCAATTGGCAATTCTCTGCTTTTTACTAAATTTTGGATCAAGTAGACGAGATAAATTTGTTTCCTGAAATTTGCTGTTGGCTTGCATACCCACCATAGTAAATGCTGATTTGCAACAAAATGAGCTAAGACCACGGAGTAAAAATTTCAATTTGAATATCTACGTGCCCCCAACAAATAGTGCCTATTCTAGCCTATCCGTGAACTACAACCAAACAAACCAGTAAACAACATCACCCGTGCATCTCTCTGCAAGGTCCTATTAACTAGCTTTGGAAGCACGAGACCTGCTCGCGAAAATACACGCTCCTACTGCAAATTCAGGGCACAAATCAACGCCGCAGCCTATCAGACCTCGGAAGCATTTCGTCAAACAGCTAGGGGGCACATCCTAAGCAAAAGCTCCGAGTGATTCCAACTAAGCACCCCACTCTTACCAAACCATCCCAATCCCACGAACACCGCAATCTACAGTGAAGCATTTCATCAAACTACTGGCGATCGTGTACAACACAACGACGATTCGTCGGTTTCTTCAGAGAAGCGAAAAGGGAGGGGAGGGGCGTGGTTCTACTCACTCGGTAGCCGTAGTAGTTCCTGTAGTTGCCATAGATGAAGACCTCTTTCTTCTTCCGCCTCTGCCCTTTACCTCCGCCGCCGCCGCCGCCTTCTCCTCCTAGCCCATTGTTCTGTTTCCTCTTCGCGTCTCCTTTGGCTCCCTTAGCCGCGGACGGCGGCCGCGCCGCATCCTCCGGCGCCGTAGAGGTGGCCATGCTCTGAGAAGGGGTGTCTCCTTTCGCCGCCGCCGCCGTGCCGCGCGCTTGGTATTGGAGAGGTTTGGAATTGAGACGAGACAGGGGAACAACGCGGGACGGGGAGGCGGTGGAAAAGAAACCCTCGCGGCTTGCGGCGCCGACCTAGAAGTGTCTGCCGAATAGTTAGGAAATTACAAGTCTGCCCACCACAGTAAATTCAAATTTAGAGCTTGCTTGGAAACTTAGGGATTTATATTGAGGAAAATTCTACGGAATTGCTATGGCTCTTACGTCCGAGCCAGACGTTCATGGGTCAACTCAACTTTCTTTTCCCCCCTTATAGCTACTTCCTCCTCTCCCAGCCACTCATTTTTTATCACTATCTCTCTCTCAAGCAAACTCATTCCTTATAGTCATCTCTCGTGAGAGAAAGTACGAACTAACAGAAACCCGCATGCGATTGTGGCGATATAAATAAAGTTACTATAATGTATACTATAATCAATTATAGACCCCATCTTAGAACTCAATATGTTTGAAAACTAATTACTATAGAAAAATTTAAAAGTAGTTTTTAGAAGCTGAAAAGAAACACATCAACTCAAGCCAATTACTTCCCTTCCCTGTATACCTCCTGTACACATCCAAATCACTGGAACCTACGCACAAAATTTTTGGCACATATAGCGCATTTTGAATTCATATTTACAAAAATAGCCGTGTGCGTACAAGAATGGTAAAAATAGCACTTCTGTCGTTCGATTATCGGACGACAGCGCTATGTAACTGACACGTAGACTACCGAAGCCCAGTCACTGTGCGGCAGACGCCTACCGCTCAGCCACCGTGCGACCGTGCTCCTGTCGCCTGGCCACCATGTGATAGATGGCCTGTTGCCCCACCGGTGGACGGCAAGTAATTAAGATGGCTAATTTGCCGGCTTAATTACTTTGCTTTAATTAGTATTTATATGTAATAATTATTTAAAATTTTAAATATAGAAAATAAGCTTGAAGAATTACAAAGTTTTATGCATAGCCTCTAGACACAACTTACTTCATTATGTAATTTTTTGGTAATTTTATCCACTCTGAATGTTGTTCAAAAATGTATACGATTATGATATTTCTAGGGGTTGTTATATACTGCAAATAAGCTTCAAAAATTACAAAATTTTATGTGCAACGTCCTGACATAGTCAACCTAATTTTTTTTGGGAATTTTTATGTACTCTAAATTTACTATATTAATTCATATTAATTTAATCATAATTAGCGAGAATGAGCTTTTGCGATAAGCACGAGTTAAATTTAGTATACATAAAATTCTTAAAAAATTACAAAATTAGGTCAAGTATGTCAGAAGGCTGTACATAAAATTTTATAATTTTAGGAGTTATTTTGCTATATGTAACAACTGCTACAATTATCATAATTGTACGAATTTTTCATGTTTATTCAGAGTGGATAAAATTGTCAAAATTTTCACAATGAATTACATTATGTTGGAAAGCTGCATACAAAATTTCATAATTTTTGAGCTTATTTGCTATATTTGAAATTTTGAACAAATATGATATATAAAATACTAATTAAAGTAAGTAATTAGCTGACTTAATTACCTGTTGTCTGGTGGTGGGGCGGCAGGGCACCTACCGTATGGCGCCTGGGTGGCAGGCGTGCAGCCGTACGGTGGCTGGGATTTAGTAGTCTATGTGTCAGCTGCAGGGAGCTGTCATCCAGTGACCGAGTGATAGAAATACTATTTTTATCATTTTTGTACATATACAACTATTTTTAAAAATACGGATTCAAAATAAGTTATACTGCCAAAACTCCCCTTAGCATGCACCTACGCGCGCGTTCCATAGAATACGAGTCACGAATAGCAAAGGCGCATGCAAACCGCGGAGCGAGCGGTGAGCCGCGCGACACGAGAGACGCCTGACTCGTCGTGCGCGCAAGCGAACAGACAAGACACCCGCGCGCACGCGCCGGAGCGAGGAGGAGGGGGAGGAGGCATCGAGTCGCAGCCGAGGGCGCGTGCCGCGGCGACGTCGGCAAATGGGGGGCTGCTACTCCGCCTACGCCTGCTCGCGGAAGCTGCGCGGCCGCCTCAGCAACCTCTCCTTCGTCCTCCCCGTCACCGACCACGACGCCGGCGCCGCCAGCCGAGCCTCCGACTCCTCCCAGATCAAGAACAACGGCGGAAACGTCGGCAAGGATGGCCCCGAGGCCTCTGCCGAGGCGGTGCTCGTCGGCAAGACGACCGCGGCGGAGTTCGCCCGGCGGTACTTGCTGGGCCGCGAGCTGGGGCGCGGGGAGTTCGGGGTGACGCGGCGGTGCAAGAACGCGGCCACCGGGGAGGCGCTCGCGTGCAAGACGATACGGAGGCACAGGCGCCGGGCGCGCAGGGTGGGGCTGGGGCTGGGGCTGCCGCGGCGAGCGCCGCGGCGGCGGCGGCGGCCCACGCGGTGGACGTGCGGAGGGAGGTGGCAATCATGCGGCGCATGTCGTCCCGCGGCGGCGCGGCGGTGGTGCGGCTTCGCGAGGCGTGCGAGGACTCGGACGGCGCCGTGCACCTCGTCATGGAGCTCTGCGAGGGCGGCGAGCTCTTCGACCGCATCGTCGCGCGCGGCCACTACTCCGAGCGCGCCGCCGCCAACATCTTCCGCACCATCGTCGACGTCGTCCAGGTAAACCATCAACCATCGATGCATGCAAACACAAATCACAGACAACCAAGAACACATATTTTATCAAAATTGTTCTCTTATATATATATTCATCGATGCCGCAACAAATTAATTTCGATTTCGATGCAGCTTTGCCATTCGAACGGGGTGATACACAGGGATCTGAAGCCGGAGAACTTCTTGTTCGCCAACAAATCGGAGGACTCCCCTCTCAAGGTCATCGACTTCGGCCTCTCGGTGTTCTTCAACCCTGGTACATACGACGACGACATTGCATCTCATTGCCTCTTTGATTCCGTCTTCTAGTCTGCGATGAGCCTCATCACCCTTCTGATCTTCAGGCGATCGCTTCACCGAGGTGGTCGGAAGCGCATACTACATGGCTCCCGAGGTTCTGAGGCGAAGCTACGGGCCTGAGGTGGATGTCTGGAGCGCCGGCGTCATCCTCTACATCCTTCTCTGTGGTGTCCCGCCGTTCTGGGGAGGTGCATGCATACGCCGCGCATACACGCATCGCTCTTTTCTTGCTATGATCTCGCCACAGGGAAAAAAAATCGATCTTAATGCTGATGTTGATCTGAACGATTAATGTGCAGAGAACGATGAGAAGATTGCACAGGCGATACTCCGCGGTGGCATCGACTTCAACCGGGAGCCATGGCCCAGGGTGTCCGGCAATGCCAAGGACCTCGTCCGGAGGATGCTTGATCCAGACCCCTCCACCCGGCTGACGGCGAGACAAGTGCTCGGTAAATGATCTTGCCCGAGCACTTCAATTCAAAGCTCATCAGGCATGAAACAAGAACCGATGACAGCATTTGATTTCCCCTTGCAAACAAACAGAGCACCCATGGCTGAAGAATGCAGACATGGCTCCAAACGTGTCCCTGGGAGACGCCGTCCGTGCCAGGCTGCAGCAGTTCTCCGCCATGAACAAGTTCAAGAAGAAGGCTCTTGGAGTAAGTCCAGTTCCTTCATCTTGCCTTCTTGTGTCACACTTTGGCTGCAGAATCGCAGGAGCTGATTAACGCGAGACCGGCGATGTCGGTGAAGGTGGTGGCGAGGAACCTGCCGGTGGAGGAGCTGGACAAGTACGTGCAGATGTTCCACCTGATGGACAAGGACAAGAACGGCAGCCTGTCTCTGGAGGAGCTCATGGAAGGCCTCCACATCAACGGCCAGCCCGTGCCGGAGTCAGAGATCAGGATGCTCCTAGAAGCCGTGAGTTAACTACTCGATCGCCTCTACCGCCGCAAAATCGGCACAAAATTAACCGCGGCGGCTGATTCTGTTCTGAGACTGAGCAAGAAGGTATCGTTGGCTTGCGCATGCATGCAGGCGGACACGGATGGGAACGGGACGCTCGACTGCGACGAGTTCGTGACGGTGTCGCTGCACCTCAAGAAGATGACCAACGACGAGTACCTCGCCTCGGCGTTCAACTACTTCGACAAGGACGGCAGCGGCTTCATCGAGCTGGAGGAGCTGAGGGAGGAGCTAGGCCCCAACGAGCAGGCGATCCTCGAGATCATCCGCGACGTCGACACCGATCAGGTTTGGTTACTAAAGAACGAATCAAAAACTCAACATCTAGCTCGAGTAGATATACAGTGTGTTTACCTACACGAACACGACGACATGTCGATATTTCATCTTGTGCGTGCATGCATGTGTTGCTGGGCATGCAGGACGGTCGCATCAGCTATCAGGAGTTCGAGCTGATGATGAAATCCGGGACGGACTGGAGGAACGGCTCGCGGCAGTACTCGAGAGCCAATTTCAGCAGCCTCAGCCGGAAGCTGTGCAAAGAAACTTCGTGAAGCAGAAGGCAGCAGCACTGCAGCGGGACGACGTAGCATGGGACGACGAGGACGACGAGGCAAAAAGGCAGGACGACGAGGACTGAGATTTGGTATCCATGTCGCCTGTACGGTTAAAAGTTCATCAGACGGCAGGATCCCTTTCAATGGATACATAGAATTGCAAGGTCAACTTAGGTACGAAACGAACCGATGTACCGGCTGGGGGCAACACGATGCAGTCCGAATTCGGATGTTGGCCTAAGCATTGGATCGTGAAAGGAAAATTAAGAACAAGTGGGCGTTCCTATCAGCCGCAACTGTGGCTTTTAACTAAAATAAATAGTATTCACTGAAAGAATTAGCTTTTAGAAGATGAGATGAACGGTGAGAAAAATAAAGAAGAGAAATATACACGGAATAAGAGTTTAATGAGATACGTGATACACCCGTGATTCTACTTATCTCTAGGATAAGATGAAAACAAGAGAAGTGAAGAAACTATTTCAAGATACCATATATTTATATTAACCTTTGATTTTTCTAAACAGATAGCAGATACAGAAATCAATATGAACAAACCATAAGGCTAGTGCCAAATAATCGTTGATTGGTTTTGTTTCAAATACATGCTTTGTACAACCGCGTTTCCTTTCTGATGATTAGACGCAAAAACGAACACCCAACTGCGCATATTAATTTTCCCCTCTGCTAAAGAACATGTTGAAATGGACCGGAAAATTTGACTCCAATTCCTCCTTGGAATGGAGTGGTCTATGAAGCCAACAAAAAATTGAAAATTGAGCAGACCGCTGAGGACTACTTTTCCACATGATTTAGAAACCACAGATATTATAAGCGTTGGTAATTATACAAGACCACCTGGTAAATGACAAGTCCTGAAATGCATAGATACAAAAGATGTGCAGCATTTTAGGGGGGGGAATAAATAGAGCTGCCGCTCTCCAGTTTCACAAGTCAGTCAGAACACGGGGGGTAGAAACCCACCACATTAACACACCTATTTCTTCACAACTGATATCTACAACAGACAGGCCTGAGAGCAAAATACCACCACCACTTGTACCTCCCGTTTTTGACCTTCCGCTCCACCTCCAACCCACCGTTGTGTACCTCTCCCTGTACACCATTGCATCTGTTGCCAACTCTGCTTTGCGGTATCTAATGCAGGATCAAAAGTTCGAGCACCCACCTCCTCATAAGCTTCGAGCTTCTTGGGGCACTACCTTTGAGCCGTTTTCTATCTAGTGCCTATGCTTATCGCAGACGTTGCATGCATCCACTGAAGAAGGGTTAATAAATGTGCAGCGATCGCATGGCCAACCATCATCCGAGTAGTCTGAAGACATTCTGGCGAGCTGCTTCTTCACCGATTTGCCTTTAGTGCCTGCTTTCTTGGAGTTGGTGGTACTGCTTGAGGTAGCAGCCTGGCCAGTAGAGCGGACATCCTCCAACCCAGCTTCCAATGCTTGAACAAGGTTCTCAAAATAATTCCGAGTTACACTGCAGTGAAATTTAGCAGTCATCATAATCATAAACAAAGCTCAGTACACAATACAGAATAACCATGGGATGCTGCTATCCATCTATGAGCAGAGCATCCACAAGTGTTTCTAAGATACTGGAAATGCACAAACAAACATGCTGGACAAAAAACAATTTTACGGCGTCGTGCAACTAGCAAAATCAAAAGCAGCAAGACACACTGTGGTCAATCAAGAAAAGACATAACTGAGACATCAATCCAAATGCTATCCGATAGACTAATACTAAATCATTGCCAACAGAGCTGATGGGAAAAAAGTGCCAAGATCAGTACCATGCTAACTCAGGCTTCTAAAATTCTCGCTTAACATTTAAAGACTAGCTCACTAGCATAATTAGTTAAGTCCAGTTATTTTTCAAGGAGACATTGTGCTCACAACAAATAAGAATTAGGAAAAATTCAAGGACGAAAGCCACCACACAGTTGACTATAAACAAGTAGAGTAAATGCGCAACACAAAGATATATGATATGATGACTGTAATACCTTGTTAGCCCAGCAAGCTTCACCCGGAATTCACCAAATTCAGTCAATGAAGGCGATGTTTCATTACTATCAGGTTTCAAAGAAGGCAAAAATGCCTGCAGGTCTTTCTCAGCACATTGATGAAGCCGCTCCAAACCAGACTCAGCTTCACCTATAAAAGATATAGATGATCCCATGATTTTTGGCAAGCACATGATAAACCATAGCATCTACTTTTGCAGTGCAGTAAAATAACAACCTTGCAGGTACTCAAAAAATTCACTCTTGACCTTATCATCCAGATAATAGCCATAAGCATATGTCCATTTCAGCACTCGCCTGCATTCTATGATCTGCCATACAGTGGAGCAGTGCATGCATCAGCTGTAGGAAGATTTGTAAAGTATGAAGTCCATTTAGACCAAAACATAAAGCTATGATATCGAACCTGCGACCAAGCTTCAATTATGAACTTTAGTTGGGTCTCCGGTATTCCAAAAACATCAGTTAACTTTGCAAGCTGCAGCACATAGAAGAGAATTAGAGAATTAGCACCATCCAAGTCCAAAACAGGAAAGAATAACAAACAGAAAAATTTATATCTGGCGCACTAAATGCAGTGGCCATAACATGGTGTAAATGCTTACCTGTTCCTTTTCCGCCTTTTGCAGATCTGCTTGTGCCTTCTGTCTTGACTGTCAATAAAGACAGTACATCAGCACAGAAACTTACTACAGCTGAAAATTTTCAAGAATAGACCATGCAGAATACGTATGGCATTCAACATAAGCATGCAAGTAGATAGAGAATTATATGCCCATCAGCCATAGAAAAATATCTTGAACTGTCTTTAACTATTTGGTATTCATGAACTGATCAGAATATGGGCCTGTTCTTTTTGGCTGCGGCTTATAGCTTTTGGCTGAAATTTTTGAATTTTGGCTGTTTACGGTATAGATTACGGAGAGATCGATACTCATTTGAGATTTTGGCTGGTACAGATGTTAAGCTTTTAACATATACTACATTTAACTTGTAGACCCCGTCTTGAGAAAATACTCCGTTTAAAAGTTAGGTACTGTAGCGGCTGCCAAAAGCTGGCCGGCTTGTGGCCTGCCAAACACCCCCTATATACAACATCAGAAGGAAATAAACATTTGGTTTTATTAGAACAATAGCGATCAACTTGGTAACTTGGTTAGTGCTCCAAATGTACTCATAGATCTCAAACAAAGCTGCATCTGGTTGGGTTACATTTGACAGGAAAATAGGCTCAGTCAAGTCAATATTCTTCTAGGTATCACCAACACAATACAATCAACATACTTCAAGTATGGCAGGCCAACACAATACTTGTACAGGTAAAAGGTTAGAAAGCATAAAGGTTACTTATGAGCTCAAGAATGACGTAAGTTGCATTTGTGGTAATTATAGAAACATAGAAACTCAGGCAGACATCAAACTTAATTATCTTGAACATACTGTCTGATTAGATGCCCAGCGCTCATAGTAATGCATATATCTCTCAAGTGAGTTTTTAGCCCTTTCCCTCCTTGCTTCAGTATCATCATACTGCAACAGAAGTGATTTAAGTTAGAAAAAGGAACCTTACAAACGAACTAGACGAACAAACTATTTAGCAAACAACAATAGACCTCTCAAATAAAGATATAGTAGACATATAACAAAACAGCATGCCCAAAAAGGAATGTTGCATTTCCTTAACCAAAATAGAGCATTTAATTCTACTGAAGCAATAATAAAATATACTAGAGGTCTATGAGCAACTTTCTTCTATCAGTACAATACAGATGCATAATGTCAACAAAAAACGTACAACTCCCTCCTCCTTTGCTGATTCATAGCGATTGCAAGCATAAAAGCCACCAGTCTTCTCTCCATGTTCTGCCCATGAACCCAGGCATAACCTAAAATGTTCAAAGAATATCAAATAAAAGATATGAAAACATGTAATGTGAATTGTAAAATTTTTTCATCAAGAAATGGCAGTGGACTATACCAGCAGAACTCAAATTTGCAAGGAGGGGTGCAAGTCATATGCATGCATCCCTGGTTTTTCTCTATTGGCCGTTTGCATTTCGGACATGGCTTAGAATTAGCCAGTATCCTGAAAAGGATCATCCATAACGATGTAAAGGAGAAAACACATCAATACTACAATGTTGAGTCTGGAACAAACCAGTTCATATTTTCAGATTCTGCGCTATTCTTTAATATCCACTTAGAAACCGTCTCACAGTTCACTGGTCGATGAGCCTCCTCCGTGCACTGCAAACATCAGAATACTATTGAGAAAGGCCTGCATATTTTATCACTAGAACCAACAAAAATAAAAGCATCAATAACATAGAAAAAATGGAAACAGCAATGCTCACATTCCAACAAAAGCTGAATTTGCAATTGCATGAGACATCATAGTTCCCATCACTAAGAAATTCCACTGCACATGTACAGTCAGGAGCTGGACACCATTTAGTCTGCAGGAAATAACTAAGGTTATATAAACAAATAAAGAACATATTTTCAGAAGTTTCAATATTGTTACCATTATAAACAAGAACAAACCAGGTCCAATGAAATGTGGGGTGAAGAATTTAGTCAGCTTATTCAAATAAATTACCTTCTTGCTATCTTCCACATATGCACGTAACACAAATCGTGCATATTTTTCTTTATCGTCATCTTTAGCTAGTTTATTAATCATCCCTTGAAGAACCATAGCACCACATGATGGATCAGGGCATCGCAATGACAAACATCCTGGACCACCACTTATTGCAGAGCTAATATAGCCTGTAACATTTATATCATCAGAAGTTTATTTCCATTTGAAGGAAAAAGAAGAACTGCAAAACAGAAGATATGGAATAGCTATATTATCATGGTTGCCAGCATAAGCATAACATGTAACACTACACCTGAAAGATATAGGGCTTGTTTGGTTTGATGGCAGTGTTTGCCTTACCAAATTTTGGTCGCATTGACTGGATTTGGCAAGCATTTGATTCTCTACCAAATCTAGACAAGATTCCCTCCTCCCTAGTGCATTATCTTGCCAATGTTTGGCCAAAACATTGTTTGCCAATTTGAGAACCAAATTTTGGCAAGGAAGGTCGAACAAATTTGGCAACAAAACAAACAGCCACCTATATCCCAACCTGGGCCATTTGATTTACTACCAAAATTGTTCCACCAAGTCTTGCGAAAATTTGGTCATCAAATTGAAAACAAATGTTTTAGCCAAACATTGGAAGGCAAGACAATGAACTATGGAGCTAAGGGACAAGGGAATCTTGCCAAAGTTCGGTAGGAAACCAAATGCTTAGCAAATCCAGTCAACGCTACCAAAATTTAGTGAAACGCAGAACAAGTTAGGGATAGCCAAAGTGAAACATGAAATCATTTTGTAATTTATGTGTTATGCACAAACATACAATGTTTACTGTAACATCCTGAAAAGTTAAATTTTGGATTATAAAATTTTCTTGCATTAATTGCTGATATTTTGATTTGAAATTGATTCCCTTTGAAACATTTCTTAATTAAAGAATTGAGAATTCCAATAGGCAAAAGAAATAAAACAATAGAACATAAAATATTAAAAGGAGAATCTGAAAAGATGATTTAGTGCCAAAAAGAATTTAGTTGATCCTAAATAATGGATTAAATATGGGGTTAAATCTTTACAAAAGAAATGAGAGAGAGGAATAAGATGGAATAGTATAGATGAAAATATAAATGTTTGCATATGAGAAAAGGGAAATAACAAAAAAGGTTTTAATGAAGAAATATGTGTAGTCAAACCCCTCAAAAATTTGGAGTAAAATATATAAATATGTATATATATATATATATATATATATATATATATATATATATATATATATATATATATATTTGTGTATAAATGAAATAATGAAATAAAATAAAAATAAAAGAAAAATAAAGTGGGGCAGACTAAGTGACCATGGCCAACCCCCACCTCACAAGACGCCACCGCCCCCACGCCTCCAGCCACTGTTCTTCCTCCCGCGCCTCCTCCTCGCCCGCCTTCCGGCCGCGCCCGCCTCCCCGCCTCCTCCAGTAGCCCACCATGGAGAGCCCTTCGGACCAGTGGATCCTCCTTCGACCGGACCGCCGCCATCTGTCCGAATCTTTTCCCCTGTCCGAAAGCCCGGCCTCTGCCGCCACCCTCTTTTTCTTCTCTCTGCCGCTCGGTCCCATCGCCAGCCAGGTGCCTCGAGCACCCTCGGGAAGCTTCACGCTTGCCTCAGCCCTACCCCTGCTCCGCCGCCGATGTGATAGCACGGAGGAGCACTGCTGTTCTTAGGCACACTCAGACGGCTATAAAGGCCGCAGAGGCATCCACAGATTCCCACACCCCGAGCCCCTTCCTTCGCCAAGAAATTTTGATATTAAAGCCTCTTCACGGCCGCACTCCTTCCCAACTCGGTGGCCGCCCGCCGCCCACCCGAGCCCCTCCTTCTTCCCACACCACCTCCGGACGCCTGAACCCACCCCGGCCTTCCCGGACCTCTCCCGGCCAGTACCTCGCCAAGACCGGAGGCACCCCCGCCACCGCTGAAACTCCGTTGACCACCTCCGGCGCCCGACCCCCGCCACCATCAAGGGCTCCACCGACACCGAGGTTGCATTTCACGTCGCCCACCCTCCCGCCACCCATGCCGGCCAGGCCAAGACCGACCCGACCTCGGCCACCTTTGCCCGGCTCCTCCGCACAGATACCTTAAGAGGTAATAAGCAGCAGGGGTAGGCAACGCCTCCCCCCACCGTTAGCGCAAAGACTCCAGCCCCCACGGCTCCCGTGCGTTCGAGCCCGCTCCGCTACCGGGTTGAGCCATTCTCTTATTTTCATGACGGCAGGTGGGCCCCACCTGTCAGCCGCAACCGAACCAAGAGGCCACTGCCAGTTGGGTCCCACTGTCGAGCGGACCAGCGACAAGTGGGTCCACTACCCGAGGGGACCCACTGTCGATGACCGCTGGGCCGTACCATCGTCTCATGGGCCCCACCCGCCGCCCCCCAAAAAAGACCCATTGACCGGTGGACCCCTGTCGATAGTACGAGAAAAGAGGGAAAAATATAAAATAAGTTGTGTGGGCCCCGCTGTCAGATTTTTAGGAATTTATTTGAACTGAGAACTTTAAAAATTCATAACTTCTTCATTTTAACTCCAAATTAAGTGAGACAAATTTCTAAATTTGTCTAAATTCAAGATCTATCCAATGGAACAAAAATCATAAATTTTAGAGTTCATTTGAATTTCTGGTGTTATTTGGATTGATTTGTTGCTTTTCTTTTTATGCAAATTTTCTCGCACGATTAAATTAGCATACGAGGCACAAGAAGAAGCGTGACGGCAGATATCCCACTCTCAACCCCGAACTTTGTGACCAAGGCGAGTTATCACTTGATCATATTGAACCCTTGTTTATGCAAAGTACTTTCCTTTAAACTATCCAAGTGCATGCTATTATTTTATGTGCTAAAGTATGTTCAAATTTCATAGACTTTAGTTATACACCCAATAATATGCTTGCTAGTATTACCCGTTGAGACATTTTGATATATGTGAACCTTGTCGCCATAGTAAAACTAGTATAAAATAGATTTCCCCAAATAGAGTATAATGTAGCGAATTGCTTAGTCATGCTAGATAAACAGGGACACTTAGTTGTCCCAAAACCCTCACATGCAACATGAAAATTGATTTGGGCAGTCATGGTGGGAATGACTGATGAAAAGTTTGGAACTATTATTTTATGTCCCAAAAACCTCCAAACTTGCTTAGTATCGGGTGGATGAATTGAAATTTGGAATGTGGTGCGGTGGGAGCACAAAATTATGGAATGTGGTAGAACCACCGGATAGCCCTAAGATGAATCTTGTCATGATAACCGTGTAAAGCAGTACAACCACATGTCGTAAAATACAACTTAGCTAAGTAGCGATGTCGAAACTCCCAGACTCATCTCACGGTGGTGGATAGGCGTGGTTAAGCAAGGCGAGAGGAGGCCTAAAGGGACAGAGTGGAGGTGGCGTTCACCGGTCGTACTAGCATTGGGGGTGGAGCCCGCATAATGCTAGTAGCCGTGGTGAACATCCGTTACAGCGTATGGGACCCACGCAGTGGGAGCGACCCATAGGGTGAGATGACAAGTGGAACTAGATATTCCGAACAGTCATGTGATAATCTATTTGACCACCTGACCCAGGAAACAGGTGGGGCAATAGGTAGATTATCGCTTGTGGTGAAAGTGTACACACTCTGCGAGTCAAAACTATTGAATAGCGTGCCCACGGTCATGGGCGGACATGGGATACCTAACTAGATATAGTTACGTTTCAAAATGGTTTGTGAAGGAATGGGAGAATAGAGGGCAATGGGCGCCTAGTTTGGAATTGGCACAGGTTTTGTCCCGATGGTAAGTTAAGTGGCTATAACACCGAAAGATACAATATGATCACGGATGCTATGTAATGGTGGATGGTATCTGTATCGTTATTACAAAGGTTGTATTTCACTCTACTCTTACTAAAAGCTGCTAGACCTTAGGGATTTTTATTATGTTATTCACATGCAATTTTTGGCAAATAAACAAACCCCAGCCTTCCCTTGATCTAGCCTAGCATGTAAATTCTTTGCGTGCGTGTGGTAACTTCGAGCACGGTGGTTAGTGTGCTCACGCTCGCAATATCAAAAGCGAGAGCGAGGCAGCGGTCACTACGATTATGAAGAGGTCCGGTCAGGGTAAGGAAACAACGATGATAATTAGGCGCGCGCTACGTTTCTTTTGGGCTCGAGACAAGTTAGACTTTAAGTCGTGTGTGCGTATATGATCTAAGTCTAGATGATATACCCACATCTTGATCGCTTACTGTGGTGTTGGCTTACTTTTGTTCCGTTGTGATACTTTGATGAATGATAACATTTGGCCTTAGGGCCCCTTTTGTAAACTCTTGCCGTGGCGTATTTCCAACTTTGGGTTGTAATATTTGATGTATGCGATGTATGTATGATTCGACAATGTCTTGTGTGCACTAACTCGATCCGAGATTAGTGCAACAATCACGAGGATTCGATTGAAAAATCCGGATCAGCAGTCGGTGATCGAGCATCTGACGTAGGGTAAAGGCCTTAGTATGGACGTTAGACAAAGGATAGGATTACAATTTTATCAAACTTATAAAATAGTTTCCAAAAATATAGTGTACTACTTTTTCTCTATCCTTCTTAGACACATTACATTCTATCCTTCATTGATATTTTGAAAAGTTACTAACACTAGAAATTTAAATTACGGATGGCGGAGCCGGAGATGAGGGTGGCCCGACTATCGGCCCACGAGTGTCTGAGGGAGTTCGCCCGACATCTGCAAGCTCCTCCATTACAGGCTATCCGGACCGGCCAGGTGTCTGCGTGGTCTCAAGACCACGGTGGAGAAGAGGAGTCTTGGGCGATTGAGGTGTTCATCTGCAGAAGACTGCGCGCACGACCCCAGCGTCTTCGGACGAGCACCGGCGGACCATCCGGACCGTGGCACGCCAGACGCCAGCTGCGCCTTCTTTGCCGCGGATGTCGCGACATCTGAGCCCGCCGACGCACCCCTACGCTACTACCCATCGCGCCAGAGAATGCGCGATACAATGAAACCTACATGCCGGTGAGCGAGAACAACCCGATGCTTACGCATCGGGTTGACTGACGAGGCCATGGGATCGGCCACACCGCCGCTCGGAGGAGATCACCGCCTCAGAGTTCACCTCGTCGCCACACACCGAGGTGGCGACCCTCCGCGGCGCCTCGCCCGGTCGCGGCGAGCCTGGCATTGCCAAGGCGAGGCGGCCGCACCGGGTCCGAGTTCGATGGCGGTAGGTCTCGAACGGGAGCGGCTGGCGTGACCTCCGTGGCCCGTAGTCGGCCGCGGTCCGAGGTCGCCGCTCTGCTTCTGTGATAGCGGTCTTGGGGTCCGCGCGTCCCGGGCCGGCCGGCGGGAGGTCTTTGGAGTGGCGGCAGAGCTGGGACTGCTTGGGCTGCGCCGCTGCTGGCCGCCTCGCTTTGGCAATGCCAAGGCTCGCCGCGACCGGGCGAAGCCGCTCGCGGAGGTCGCCACCTCGGTGTGTGGCGACGAGGTGAACTCGGAGGCGGTGATCTCCTCCAGCGCGGCGGTGTGGGCGATCCCATGGCCTCGTCAGTCAACGATGCGTAAGCATCGGGTTGTTCTCGCTCACCGCATGTAGGTTTCATTGTATCGCGCATTCTCCGGCGCGATGGGTAGTAGCGAAGGGGTGCGTCGGCGGGCCTTGTAGATGTCGCACATCCGCGGGCGGCAGAAGGCGCAGGCGTCTCAAGTGCCACGGTCCGAATGGTCCGCCGGTGCTCGTCCGAAGACGGGTGGTCGTGGCGCAGCTTCTGCAGATGAACACCTCAATCGCCCAAGACTCCTCTCCACCGTGGTCTTGAGACCACGACACGGGCCGGTCCGGATAGCCTGTAATGGAGGAGCTTGCGCAGATGTCGGCGAACTCCCTCAGACACCTCGTGGGCCGAGTAGTCCCAGCCACCCTCATCTCCACTCCGCCATCCGTAATTTAAATTTCTAGTGGTAGTAACTTTTCAAAATATCAATGAAGGATAGAATGTAAGCAGTCTAAGAAGGATAGAAAGAAGTAGTACACTATATTTTGGAAACTATTTTATAAGTTTGATAAAATTGTAATCCTATCCTTTGTCTAACGTCCATACTAAGGCCTTTACCCTACAACAGATGCTCGATACCGACTGTCGGACCCGGATTTTTCAATCCGAATCCTCGTGATTGTTGCACTAATCTCGGATCGATGGTTAGTGCACACAAGACATTGTCAATCATACATACATCGCATACATCAAATATTACAACCCAAAGTTGGAAATACGCCACGTCGGCGATGGTTACAAAAGGGCCCTAAGGCCAAATGTTATCATTCATCAAAGTATCACAATGAACAAAAGTAAGCCAACACCACGTGCAAGCGATCGGGAGTATGTGCGTGTATATCATCTAGACTTAGATCATATACGTGCACACACAGCCTAAAGTCTAACTTGTCTGAGCCCAAAAGAAACGTAAGCAGCGCCCTAATTATCATCGTTGTTTCCTTACTCCTTGACCGGGACCTCTTCATAATCGTAGTGACCCTGCGTTCCTGTCTCTGTTTTGATATTGCGAGTGTGAGCACACTAACCACCGTGCTCAGCAAGTTACCACACGTAATGCAAAGAATTTACATGCTAGGCTAGATCAAGGAAGGTCAGGTTTGTTTATTTGCCAAAATTGCATGTGAATAACATAATAAAATCCCTAAGGTCTAGCGACTTTTAGTAAGAGTAGAGTGAATACAACCTTTGTAATAACGATACGTATACCATCCACCATTACATAGCATCTCGCATCATATTGTATCTTTCAAAGGTTATAGCCACTTAACTTACCACTGGGACAAAACCCAGGCCAATTCCAAACTAGGGCAGTCCATTGTCCTCTATTCTCCCATTCCCTTCACAAACCATTTTGAAACAGAACTATATCTAGTTAGGTATCCCATGTCCGCCCATGACCGTGGGCACGGCTATTCGAATAGTTTTGACTCTGCAGAGTGTGTACACTTTCACCACAAGCGATAATCTACCTATTGCCCCACCTGTTTCCTGGGTCAGGTGGTCAAATAGATTATCACATGACTGTTCGGAATATCTAGTTCCACTTGTCATCTCACCCTATGGGCTGTTCCCACTTACGGTGGGTCCCATACGTTGCACGGGATGTTCACCACGGCTACTAGCATTATCGCGGCTCCACTCCCCAATGCTAGTACGACCGTGAACGCCACCTCCACTCGGTGTCCCTTTAGGCCTCCTCCGCTTGCTTAACCCCGCCTATCCACTGGGTGAGATGAGTCTGGGAGTTTCGATCTCGCTACTTAGCCAAGTTGTATTTATGACATGTGGTTGTACTGTTTTACACGGGTTATCATGACAAGATTCAGTCCTTAGGGCTATCTAGGTGGTTCTACCACATTCCATAATTTTTGTGCTCCCACCGCACCACATTCCAACCCCCAATTCATCCACCCAGATACTAAGCAAGTTTGGAGGTTTTTGGGACATAAAATAATAGTTCCAAACTTTTCATCACCATTCCCACCATGACCGCCAAATCAATTTTCATGTTGCATGTGAGGGTTTTGGGACGCCTAAGTGTCCTGTTGAGGTCAAGGCGTCTTGTGGGGTGGTAGGTTGGCCATGGGGCTACTTGTCCCATTTTTTTATTTCTTTTATTTTTATTTCATTATTTCATTTATACACAAAGATACATATATATATATATATATATATACATATTTATATATTTTTACTCCAAATTTTATGAGGGGTTTGACTACACATATTTCTTCATTAAAACCCTTTTTGTTATTTCCCTTTTCTCATATGCAAACATTTATATTTTCATCTATACTATTCCATCTTATTCATCTCTCTCATTTCTTTTGTAAAGATTTAACCCCATATTTAATCCATTATTTAGGATCAACTAAATTCTTTTTGGCACTGAATCATCTTTTCAGATTCTCCTTTTAATATTTTATGTTCTATTGTTTTATTTCTTTTGCCTATTGAAATTCTCAAATCTTTAATTAAGAAATGTTTCAAAGGGAATCAATTTCAAATCAAAATATCAGCAATTAATGCAAGAAAATTTTATAATCCAAAATTTAACTTTTCAGGATGTTACATTTACCAACACCATCAACTCATAAGCAAAAAAATTGGCAAAGATGTGGCCATACATGAGCATTAAAACAGTGCAAGCGTAGAAGGGAAAATTGAGAGAGAGAGAGAGACCTTCCCAACATTCATGGCAATAAAAATGAGCACAACCAACAGAACTCATCGTATCGGAAAAATACCCTTCAAAACATATTCCACAAGTTAGCTGCAACCAAAACAACCGTCAGAGATCATGAAATGGTATACAAATAGCAAGAGCCAAAGGTTCAATCAGGTATGACCCGCAGCTGACATGATGAAACAACAACATACCAATGTTTGAATAAATAATACTTACCTTCCTAGAGTTAGGAAAATCAATTCCATTCAAAAGTAAGCCAACAATATCACGGATTTTTTCTTCATCTGCAAACCATTCATCACTCAACTTGCTGATGTTCCTGAAAAAAGAACTAAAACAGATTAACAGAAACATATATAAATCTATAACATTACTTCCGAATTCCAAGAGATCCAACTCAACCTACTCCAACCACCAAGCTATAAGAAAATGCTATACTGTATTGCTTGTAGACCAGTTTTCTATAATGACCTTCATTAATTGATGGTACATATAAAAGCGTGCACATTTCCTTTTGTGCAGCTCAGAAGTCAAGAACAGGGAAAATTGATAAAATAAAAGAATGGAATGCACATTGCAACGACAGCAGTTTTATTTAAATTTTGATGCCTCGTGTTTAGCTGCAAACTGTATGGAAAATTGAAAAGCCACAATAAGCACATGCCACATGGTACATCCTATGCTCATTCCTAGAACTTTCTAGGAACATTTACAGGCTCCACCAAAAACATTAATGAGGCTTTTTCAAGACCTAATCAAGGGGGAAGCTTGTAGCCAGCAACTTAGGAAAAAAAGGTAGGAAGTAAAAAAAGAAATACAACTGTATGACGCTCTGTGTGAGATGTGCATAAAGGGGAGGGGGCATATTTGAGTGGCCTGTGTGAGAAATACAAAAGGCCTGAGATAACAAACTAACCATTTGTAGTGATGAAGAAGGACACAAGCCTCTTCCCTTCGAATCGATAGTACCGCAGATACTTTGCTTATATCTTCCTCTTGACGTTCACATATATCCTTTTCAGTTAACACAACAAACCTCTGTCCATAGCAAACACATGGCCCTCTTTTAGGGAAACTCGAGGATATCCCATAAAAAAAATGACACAAAAGAGTAAAGCAACATGAATGAAAACAGCAAAACACAATGCCAGCTTGTAAACCATAGAAAGAAAACACAAAAACATTTTTCTCTAGGAAAAAAAATGATCTTTCTGCAGTGCTATCATGGTACTGAAAACCATGATTAGTGACTAATTCTCAGCCTTTTTACCTTTGAAACTGAACGCTATCAAATTGGTAACCTATTATTAAGCATCTAAAAGCTAACATAGATCGTGACTTGGCTATGACTGTTGGATGTGCCCTGGCGTGATCCTTGCCTGCTGAACACCAGCCAGAGCCCACAGAAGCGGTGCATCAATGATCTAGGAGTATGAATATGCATAAGCAAGCCAACTTTCCATTACACAAACCGAACAATAACACTAAAGAAATACAGAAAGTTGCAAGCCTGCCACCTATCTCGCTGCTGCTTTAGGCACACATCTGCACCCACAAACTGATATTCAATTCTTCACCCATGTATAGCACCGATAGAGTAGACATCATCCTGAGCATCATAGCACTGATGTAAATACCGATTTGCAGTGGAACACCAGCAGCTACAAACCGGCCGATCCTATTCTAACAAAAGGCAGCAGATAACTCACAGACCGATGTAGGACAGCAACACTCCTTCGAAACTTTCGCACAATAAAATGGGCCAAACCCCAATAATCGCCACACCCATGACGAGCACGCTGATCCATAGCATTAGTTTAGCTTGGATCATTGGTGGACGAGCTCAGCTCACTATTCCAACTCTGTATTTGCTTCGCCTTGTAATATATGGATGACCGCGAGAGCAACTAATAACAAACGCAAAAGCTCCTACCAAGCGCTTGAACAGGCAATTTTTGAGCCTATTTTGATCCATTTAGCCTCAAACCCTAAGAATTCCGATAGGACAAAAACAGGACCGCCTTATCTGCCTCCCGCTATCGATCGATTCATTGCCTCACCTGCTCGCGGCGGGAGACCACCTCGTCGCTCCCCTCGGCCTCGCGGCCCTCGTAGTCGCCGGCCACCAACTCCTCGCCGCTGTAGCCGCCGCCGCTCCCGTCGTCATCGTCGCCCTCACCCATGTCGCTGTAGTAGTAGCAGTCCTCGTCGTCCACCATCTCCTCGTCGCTGGCGGCGGCCGGCATCTCGACGTCGGAGTCCATCGCGCCGGTACGGGTTACCGAATCCGGCGATCGGGAGATCGGATGGATAGTGGCCGGAAGGGGAAGGGGTAGGGCTTGCCGGCTAGGGCTAGGGTTCCGGCGAGGTGGGCGGGGCGGGGAATTGGGGAGGGTGAGGGGACGGAGACCGATATAGTGAGTAGCGTGGGTGAGTCGCCACCCAAGTGGTGGGGTTTTTTTTTATCGAGCTCTTTCGGGTTTTTCTATGCAGAGAGGAGGAAAAGCTCACTTGCCCTTTGTTCTTACCGATTTATTATGGATAAATAATAAAATTAAGATGTACAAATTAATCGTATAAGATTTTGGACTTTACGTTAGGAACAACTTTTATAAGACTTAAACTCTGCATTGTTCCCTAGCATTTTTTTGTAAGAATGTGTAACATTTTTTTAGTTTCAAGGTATCTACACTATTCTATATCGTTGGAAGCTTATCCGGCGGTATAGCCTTTTCCCGCTGCTCCCTCTCATCCCTCTTTCTTCTCCAACGGCAACAATAACTCTGCACCCATCCTCCTCCTTCCCCCAACCAACCGGTTGGTGGTGATCTCGCTTCTGTCAGTCAATTCCCCTCCCATCGTCTCCACCCCGTCCAACCTAATATGTAGTGCGCCGTCTCATCATATCTTTCTCCATCGTCATCCACCGTTGGACCACTGCCTCCCTTTACATTCGGGGGCACAATGAACCTATCGACGGCAGTGGTGGCCTCCTGTCGACATGAGCAACAGAGAGAGCATCAGATCGTGAAGTGAGAGACCAACGGAAGGTTGAAGGTAATGCCATAGCCGTTGGATGCTTAGATCAGACAGTGTGGAGTCATGCCATTGATAAATGTAAAACAATATACTGTTTTGTAGTTTTTCGCTTTAGTTTAGTATGGAACTATCTATTTATTGTTGATAATAATTTACAGTGAGATTACGACGGCGTAATTGACCGCATAAAAAGTTTCAAGGTCTGTTAGAAACTTCTTTTGTGGCGTTCCAACTCAACATGTTTCTATGTGTATGCTTAGCATCTTTTACATTTTTTACTTTCTTCCTCCCTTTCTTTTTTCAAAAGTATGACGCTGACTCGCCTCCATGTGCAAGTGCTAAATTCAGCCCGAATTGTAGGCGTGAGCCCATGATCTGTGTTCTCAAACTAATGGGTAGTTTTTTTTTGCTAATGACTTATGGTTTAAATATTTGAAATCTGACTGTTCGTGAGAGTCAATATGCATAGAAAAATAGGGGTATGTGATTTCGGTCGGTATAGCTGAACTCAGCACACTTTTTACTATAATTATTCTATTAACCCGTCTTAAAAAACACACTGTTTAAAAGTTAGTTATTATATACAGTATAAGTATAAGCCAACTTTAAGCCTAAAACAACCTTGCCAATGAAGGGACTGAAGCCCCAACAGATACGATTGATCAGATTTTAAGATAAAAATTTGTTTTAGTATGGACTAACGATCTGATTTCCTGTATACCTCCTCATAACATCTTTCGGCTTGTTTTTATGTCCGATGTTCTTTTTGGCACAAATAGGCAGGCCGATCCGATCCATTGATAAGGGAGAGAAACAGATAGGCAGGCCGCTAAGCAACGGCTACACTAGCCTAGGAAGAGGGTCCAAGGTTATTTTTGTCTGATGTTTTTAACTTTCGGCTGAAGCTTTCAGTTCAAGCCTTAACTGATCATGACCTGACCTCAAGTACATGCGTATCTCGATTCTGAGATGCAGGGTTCGACACCAAAGTCTGTCTCTGTCTCTTGTCATGCTCATGCACGCACCGGCATCAGGTACGGAGCAAGCTATCACACTCAGGTCAGGTCTGCCGGCTGTAACTGGTTGGAACGCCCACTGGCCATCCAAGCACCAGGTGGCTGCTGGGAGCCTGGTTCTCCAAACCCTGATCATATATTCGCAATTGTCGGTTCTGATTGAGATACATCACACAATGGCATCCCATGAACGGCGATACAGACAACTCCCCGCTCGATTGGGCTGAAAAGTTATGTCTTATGGCTAAAATTACACTGTAACTACTGAAATTTCACTGTAGCTAAAGGTGGTTTATTTGACGTAATTAAATTTAAAAATTTTTAAAAATAGAAAAAATATGCTAGCTCATCACGGACAACGCAAACGAATACGAAAAAAAATAACCGGCAAAAAAGCTAAAAAAAGCTAAAAGTTTAGAAAAAAACGAAATTTATGAATAGTAAAAAATAAGCCAGAAGCTGAAGCCGAAACGAAGGTGCCAAGTTAATACAAAATATCTTGATTTCTACAATACAATGCTCTAACTGGGGATGATGGTTCGGGTGCCCTCAAGGATCTCTCACGGTGTTTTACATTAAAGCAGCTTGCTCACATCTGTCTGTGTCTGCAGGAGCCGCCTCCTCGTCGCCGAAGCTTGGGGCCTTCGGAATTAGGCCGAGGATCTTGAACATCATCTGGTCTGCATCAAAGTCGTTGTTCGCAGTTGTCAGAAGTTTCTCACCGGCAAAGATTGAGTTGGCCCCCGCAAGGAAGCAGAGCGCTTGTTCTGGCATGGAGAACCGTACTCGGCCCGCTGAAAGCCTCACCATTGCCTTTGGCATCACAACCCGAGCAGTGGCAATCATGCGGATCATTTCCCAGATCTCTACAGGCTGATGTTGGCAAAAACAAATATAAAACGAGTCAAGCATATAATCTTAAAGTGAAGCTGTTTAAAGTCTGCAGCACATTGGTTATAATTGACAATCGAGTTATCCAAGTCTTATATAGAGTTCCATATATTTTCATGCGTGAAGCGCAGGCTAATGCAATAGCTGGAAGCATCTAACCTACAGAAAATAATCAACGGTATGGATTACCTTCTGATCCTGAAGGGGCGTGCCTTTTACAGCAACCAATGCATTAATAGGAACGCTCTCAGGGTGTGCAGGCAAAGTGGCAAGTGTATGCAACAACCCTACCCGGTCCTCCTCTGCCTCTCCAAGACCAATAATTCCACCTGCACACAGGAAATAGTGCATCAAGTTATACATTAAAGAGAGAAAGACACATCTTAGCCAGAATTTTGTAGGCTAGAAGAATGCCTATTTTGCAGGATAATCCTCGCATAATGAAAGTGGAATCACCTGAGCAGATGCTTATTCCAGCTTCACGGACATGCTGAAGAGTCTGCAGTCTATCATCGTATGATCTCGTGGTAATTATGTTTGGATAATATTCTCTTGATGTATCTAGGTTATGATTATACGCTGTAAGTCCAGCCTTCTTGAGTTCTTCAGCTTGTTGTTTTTCTAACATGCCCAGGGTGCAACAGACCTCCATCCCCATACCCCTGTAAAGATAATTACCCAATGCATGCTAAAACGTTATAAATAAATAAATAAAGCAAGAAAACTACCTTTGTCCAAATATCTTATCATGTTCTATGCTATGTTGTGCAGATACACTGATACGGATACGGATACGCGATATGCCAACACCGTTATACACCATTTCTCTAAAAACACCAATGCGGTGATATGTGTGTGTAATAAAATTCCAAAAATATACAAATTACTGATGGCCTATGAGATATGGTGTATATATATATATATATATAAATAAAGAGAGAGATCATGCACAGAGAATCCCAGAAAGCTAAGGCTGTGGCATCCATCCATTCCTTCACAGCCACATAATAATACTACTACCATCCTTGCCTCTTTGAAAGAAGAAAAACGCTTCTGCGTGTACAACTACTAGCTACTCTTCCCCATCCTCCTCCCGATGGGGCAGCCATGGAGGTGGAGGGGCTCTTCCTCCACTTGTCCTCCAGATCTGCTGCTGCTACTGCACATCCTCCTCTGCTCTTCAACCCCACAAACTCTCTCTCTCTGTCTCCCTGATCTAGAACTGGAGTTCTGGACCCCTCTCTCTCTCTCTCTGGGAAAAGAGGAGAAGAGGAGTGAGGACTCACCGAGTCACTGTCACTGTACAAGGGAGGAGCAGCGGTGGGGGGGCACCGGGCGGCGTGGGTTTAGGGTATCAAGAAGTATCCAAGAAGTATCGGGAATTTTTTCTTTTTTTGAAAAATACAAAATACACCGATACGGGCAGGATACATATCCTGCTGTATCGGGGCCGTATCCGTATCTGATACGCCGATTTTCCCAAGTATCCGTGTAACGTAGATTCTATGCATTACTTAAATCAGTGACCTATAATGTACATCAAGAGACAATACTAGTTTGTTTGAATATACAAATTAGATGAATAAATTCATGAGAACAGAGCAATGGCCTACAAGAGAATTTGTGCATGGAGCATGGCTATGCAGAGCTGCGACCCAAAATGCATACACCCTAATTCTATTGTGCTAGCTTTTTCAATAAATACCTTATGTCCTTGACATATTCGAGAATCTGGTTGAAATTTGTTTTCCTGCCAATGGTGTCCCTCCATGCAGCTCCCATGCAAAAACGAGTGCTCCCAGCCTCTTTTGCCTGAGAGGGAATAGATCAGAACAAGGAATAAGACAATTAAGCCTGCATACTGTGAAATGATAAATTGATAATACAACCCAGAAATTTATGAACAATAAACATTCCACAGTCAACAGGAAAAGAGTTGTATTATTGCTTTACAAGAGTTAAAGAATCAACAACTGAAGTGAACTTGTTCACCTCCCAGACAATTGTTATGCAAACAGTACCTTTCTTGCTGCTTCTAAGACAGCATCTTTGTTCATTAATTTTTGGGCCTTCAATCCAGTACTGTATCTTGAGGACTGAGGGCAGTACGAACAATCTTCGCTGCACCCACCAGTTTTTATTGAAAGAAGTGTGCACTGCTGCACTTCTCTAAATTTATGGACACTTCTATGGACCTGAGCCTACAAAAAATGCAAGTATTATCTGGTTAAATAAGAAGAACACATGGTAAAATGACGTGAATGATAAATAACAATAAGAGTAAAATGATATTATAAAAGAAAAGGTGAATTTCTTAAACAGAATAATAAATCAACAGAATGATTTCGTCTTGTTGCATCTCTTTTCTTTTCTACAAAGAGACAACAAGCCTAACAATTCATGGAGTTAATGCAAAGAATGCTTACAAGCCGTGATGCACCAAGCTGGTCAGAACTGTTACAGTTTTACAGCAAACAAATTTTTCATTTTGACCAAACATGTTCACTTGGGCATTAGTCATGCTAAATACATTATTGACTTCCATCTATCATGCAATAGTTGCCTAATAATAATTCCTCACGCCCGATCTTCCATTCCATGATTTACAACAGGGACTAGCCTTATATAATAGATAGTATAAAACTTTGGAAAGCTCGTCAAGAACACAGCAGAGCGGATATTCCATTCCATGGTCAAGAACTTTGGATCCAGGTGGAGCGGTGGCGTCCCGGCGCAGCCCAATTCGGAGCGGCACAGATCTGGCGCAGCGAGCCCAGAGACGGCGGGATCCGGAGGCAGCGAGGCCAGCGGCGGCTGGATCCGGCGGCGGCGGCAGGCATCGTGGCGCAAACTCGGGGGCGTCGACTTGCTGCTTGTCACTAACTACTACTACTAGATGTGGCCGCCCTGGGAGTGGAGATCGCTCCTCCCGGGGGAAAGCCTTTTATATTTGATAAAGAAATTTACGCGGCAGATTGATATTACCTAACTACTAATCCTAACCAGTGTTAGCTGGACATGGACGTGAGTGCTGAACACATGCACCAGTGGATGCTAGCATAGTCTTCAAATATTTGATAAAGAGAACTTATGTGCAAAGCCTTTTATATAATCATAATTGCTACCAATTCCCAAGCCTTTCCATGCAAATTAATCCCAAAACGTGCCACACTGTAAATTGTAACACGGATATTGTCCCCCTCCCAATCTCCCCCGAAGGCGATCTTTCTATCGCAAACTGTGCATCCACCGAGAACCAGACATCCCAAAGGTGAAACCATTGGCATTACCCCCCAGCTGCCACTATAGGAAGCTCACCAAACCAGCAATACTTGACACAAGTTGATAGCTGATACCGATATCTGTCTCCACTAGCAAAGAAGAACTTTCGCCAGCACTTCTTGAAAGAAAGGTAGCAAAACACCTTTGGTACTGCTCATCTACTCTACAAAATCCAAGGCTCCTAAAGGTGAAACCTTGGCAGCAAATCTACAGCCGAGGCCACCCAGAAGCTTAAAGGCGGAATCTCTCAACAAACTTCCACCACTACCAATACGGGAACGCAAACGGAACAGAGGGACAGAATGGAAATCTTGGGATTGGGAGGAGGCGTACCCCGTGGAAGAGGAGGTCGAGGAGCGGTGAGTCGTAGACGGCCTGGATCTCAGGCCGGCTCCAGTCGTTCCTGGGCCCGTCCCGTATCGCCCGCTCCGCCTCCGCGGCGACCGCCGACGCCGACGCCGACGCCGCGGGGGCCGAGGAGAACGCCGCCGCCGATGCAACCGCCGGGCGGAGGGGGGAGCGGAGTCTGCGCGCGAGCAGCATCATGGCCATCTCAGCCGGAGCGGAAAGGGATAGGACTCTACGACTAGCACCACTAGGCGATACGACCGAGGGATACAACCAACTTTCTCTTGTTCCTGTGACAGCAACCTGCTGCCTTCCTACGCGCGTAGCGTATTCACTTCTATTGTTAGTTCAGCTAAACTGCGTTTATATGGAGGATTTCTCTTCCAATCGTGAAAGGAAACACAATCAAATTCTATGGGCACGGACGGCTTCTGTTCCTAGTCCTGAGAGGAGACGTAACTAATCATACTTGAAATCGAGTATCTGAATTAGACTCTGACAGCGACAGTGAGAGGAGAGGCAGCATCCTAATCCAGTACTAATCCTAACACTAACAGGGGAGTATGGGCTTGTGCCTTGTGGTGTGGGTGACCTACTCCTTACCTGTTTGGTGGTGAGCCATGAGGGCATCCATAGTGTATATGACCTAAGAGGTCTTAAGGTGGGTTCCATCTAAACCTTAAGGTCAATGCTGTAATGTATATAACCTACTAGACCTTAAGATGGTCCCACTTGTCAGATAAAGAAAAAATATATTTTAATGCTTATGGCCAGGTCTTTAGCTTGAGGCCCTGGTCTTAAGGTTTTTTGCTTATGGCTACTTAAGGTCACTCTCAGAATGTATAAGGTCGACCTTAAGGTGGCTTAAGACCCCCTGTTTTTGCACACTGTGGATGCCCTGAGCCAATCACTATCTAGGGTTTGACTTTGTATATTCTTTGCTCTTAAGTGGATGGAAGTTATGTCGACTTTTAAAATTAGTTTTTTATTTTTTGCTATACTATTTAACTTTTAAACAAAGTATTTTTTTAAGATGAAGTCTACAGATTAATTTTAGTATACGTTAAAAGTCCAACATCAGTACTATTCAAAATCGTAAGTGAGTATCTCTCTCCAGTGATCTCTGTCGTAAATAGTTAAAATTCAAAAATGTCAGTCAAAATTCATAAACCACAGCCACAAAAAATTTCAAAAAGTACGAGATTTTTGAAATTGTGGTGGGATACCGTCCAAAACCAGCGGTTTGACTGTTTACATTTGCCTTTTCTTTGCATAAAACCCTTAGTTGTTTATTGAAATTGTACTAAAGTCCTAAACATGAGTCACCGTCCAATCTCATACAAGGTGCCGATCCGACAGTTTGTCTACGTGTGGCAGGCCCCTCCCCTAACCCTAGCCCCTCTCATTCCTCTCACCCCTCCTTCCGGCCCACTTCATTTGCCTAGGCAACGCCGCCATTGCTCTGACTCCTGGTCCTCCTCTCCCTCCCTCGCCTTCTCCTCATTTTCTCCTATCGCTCCCTCCTCTAATCTTCCGTTCTTCCGTTGTTGTCCCCGGGTAGACACTCAATCGACCCTAGTTTTCCCTAGGTCATGTTGTCGCCATACCCTTAAAACCAAAATTTAACCATGAGTGTGTTTTTCAAAGTTGGCTTGCCTCGTTGGCCACTGACATCACCTCCCAACCCACGTCACCACATCTCCCAATCTATCTCTTCTCCAACTCTCCATCTCCCGCACAACCTTCTCCTCTCCCAACCCGGCTTCTTCTCCCAATCCGGCAGTAGCTCCTTCACTAGCCATTAGGTCATCATCAAGCGTGGCGCGAGGTGGAGGGAGCTGACGAATCCGATGGAGGGGAAGGCGGTAGAGGGAGGGGTTACTCGGCGGCACAGCAACACCGGAACAGTCCTCGCCATATCTTTGGCTCCGCTTCGGCCAGGCCGCCACCGTGACCCGCTTCCACATTCCCGCCGCCCCGGTCAATCCCTCCCAATTTCTTTCGCGTCATGGGATTGCAGACTCCCATACATTTTTCCCGTCAACCAATTACAATAAACCACCACCAGAGCCACCAAATCGAAGGCGTCTTCGTCTTGGACCCGTTGCGATGCCCCGCGGTGCCTCCCGCACCCGATCTCCTCCCATGGTGAGTACTCCGGCTAACTTTCTGTGTCATACCATGTTCTTAGATGTCATAAACCCATAGGGTAGTCAGCTTCGCCGATTGGCCGCCACACACAATCCACCACGGCAATGTGCCCTTGCTGCCGTCGGTTACCGTCGAACCACCATCTCGGGACTCTTCTGCCACAGTGAATAGGAAATGTGGCTTATTTGGCGTAATTAAATTTAAAAAAATTAAAAATAGGAAAAATATGTTAGCTCATTACAGACAACGCAAACGAATACAGGAAAAAAGAACCAGTAAAAACGCTCAAAAAAAGCCAAAAGCTCAGAAAAAGGCAAAATTTATGAATAGCGAAAAATAAGTCGGAAGCTCAAGCTGAAATGAGAAATGAGCGGGGCATAAATGTTTGAATTTATAGTACAGAGGTTAAACTGAACCAACTACAAAGCAGAGGGAACAAATATGAACTTTTTTCCAAGAAAAAAAGAAGTAAATGTAGATAACAACAGCTCACGGGCACAAAATAGAGCTTCATGTTGGACGAAGGTACAATTCGATGGGTAGAGTTTCTCAGACTAGACTTGTACACAAACCCAAAGAATCAATTCATTATTAACCACTTGGAACCCTCACAGATTAAAGTATGAGACGACCCAATTACAAGGTGATTACAACAGCCGCAACCAAACATACCTCACGTCAGGTCAAAGGAAGCATTAAGCACTGCCTGAAGAACACAAAACACACAGCAAAGCAAAATAAGGATAGGGAGGAGAAGGACCCAAATACATAAACCAATCGCAATAGTCCTCAAGCTGAGAAGGAATATCGGCAAACAATGCCTGCCATAGCATCCTACATGATGATCAAGAAGAATGCATTATTTCATTTCTTTCAGATATACAATTTGATCAAGGCAACATATAGATAGGGGATAAAAGCATTGCGTAAAAATGATGTACCATTTTTACGCACCAACGAATAAATGGTGTCTCTTTACATGAATCTCGAGTTGCACATGTTGTCAGACATCTGAAGGTGTGTCTGGAGCTGCAGGTGGCTGCTGTGGTTTATTTACAAGAAGGGGGGACAATGCCTTGACTACAATGCTCATGCTGGGTCTAAACTCAGCTTCATACTGAACACAGAGAGCTGCCACTGCCGCAAGCTGCACCGATAGCAAAGAAAACAACCGTTGACAGCTTGGTATTTCACTAATTTAGCGCAAGCAATGCAGATTTTGCTTAGCAACTAATAGTGACTTGAAGAATATTGTAGCCAACTTGAGAAATGTCCATCTTTGGATATATTAAGACGCTTCATGTGCACACACACGGACAGGTGAGAAGGGAGGAAGATATACCTTGGCAACTCCTTTTGGTGCGTACTCTCCATTCAATCTTGGATCAACACATTGTTTCACCTTGTCCTCACCAAGTCTTGGTGTTGCCTGGTTTAAAGATGAAATAACAAAAAAGACAAATCAGAAACTAATGATAACCTTATACTGGAATTTTATTGTTGTATTTGAATTAATGTACATGTGCAGGGCCGTTGGCATGGTCAGGAACACACATTCTTGGTCATCTGGTAAATTTGAGTTGACTATAACAAATTATATATAGAAAGTACAAAGTACATCAAACTAGCTTGATTGATAATTTCTTACATCGAATATAGCACAGAACTTTACTGATGTGCCAAAGAACAAACAAAAGTAATTCAAATATGTGCAGATCTTCTTCTACATAACCTAGAACAAATATGTTGTATAAAACTATGAAAGCCTGCATGTCTGCATCTAGTGCTAGAAAAACACAAGGGATTTGAAGTTGAGTTTAAATATGTTACAAGCTTATGCCCTGTGAAATGGGGTGTTTTTTGCATGGATAGCCTCTATTAATTGACCCCCAGCACCAATGGAAAAAGGAAAGCCCTTCCCCTTTGAGGGCAGCATCTTGTTGAATAATAGTGTGAAGAAAAGAAGTGAATGCCTACCCAGGTAACTAGACTCTGCTGGCCCCTTGGCATTGTATGATCTACTGGTTTCCTTCCTGTTAGCAGCTCTAAAAGAACAACCCCAAAGCTATATACGTCACTTTTTTGAGTCAGCAGGCCAGTCATGGCATACCTGCATTACACAAGACATCTCTCATATGATAGAATCAGGTGAGAACAAACACATAATTCTTATTATTCATCTCGTGCCACTCATATCAGATCCAAGTATCTAAAAACTAGAAGTAAAAGAAATTTTGGTTATCTGTTCAACTACAGGTTTCATTCCATACATGACTGCCTTGTTTAGCAATTCTAGAAATCATATTTCTCCTCAGCCATTAGTCTAGTTCCAACATAAATAATTAAAGACCATTAGCATGCCTTCTTACAGTGATGATCAGGGTTTTGAAAATCAGATTTTAAATTTTAACACGGCCGGTTTGGCCAATTTCCGTCGAAATTTCTAAATCAAAATTTGGATTTTTTGAAGTTAAAACCAAAAGAATGGAAAAAGTGCAGTTTTCAGGTTTCAACCCAAGACCTGTCCTTTTTGCTATTTTAATTATCACAATATTATGATTTTTCCGTTAGAAAGAGATAACATTGTGCCTAATTTCGTCTGCCTCATGTTAAGATGTTAATGTTTTTTTTTCCAATAGAAAGAAATCGAAGCGTTTTTAAATCACAAATTCATCTGCTTAACTATCGCGAGAAGTGTTCAAGCACAACTGAAGCTCTTCTTAACCTTCGTAAGTGTTTTTAAATCACAATTTCATCTGCTTAATTATCGTAAGTTTAAGCACAATTGAGGCGTTTCTTAACCTTTGTAATAGTAAATCGTCATCACTCAACAATAGTAACCTAAGAAACGCATCCGTGGGTTTCTGTTTGTAGGAATTTCATAGAAAACCTAAACCCAAGATCTGCCTTCTCCAAGCCTAGGAACCTTACCACCAGGGTGCATGGTCGTTTGTGATTTGAACTGGTTACGGATTTCTTTTATATTGGACAAATTCATGCGAAAAAGAATTTTTTTTGGCCGATATAAAATTTTAGGGGTCCAATATAACCGATTTTAAGCTGGTTTTTTGAACCCTGGTGATGATTAGGCAAAATCCCAATAAAAATTAATTGGACCACGGTCCCAAACACGTTGTACAAAACAATGAGCAAAGTGCAGATATTTGAGTCAAATAATTACTCGGGGGCATGATATCCAAAGGTTCCAAGGACACGTGTAGAATGTAGACGAGCAGCCATATCTGGAGATTGATTTGAAAGATTGAAGTCTGCAATTTTAGCTTTGTAGTCCTCAAATAAAAGAACATTGCTAGACCGTATGTCTCGATGGACTATAGAAGGCTGGACCTTCTCATGAAGATACTCAAGTCCTTTTGCAGCATCAACAGCAATTTTGATCCTTTGCATCCAGTCAAGTGCTGGACCAGGTTGTGCACCTGCAACACCCTTTCTTCCTGTTGAACGAACAAAAGGTGCAAAAAGGATCTGCAGCTGTCATATATGAAATTATGAATAGTTTCGATCACAAGGTGCATGGAAAGAAAATGCATGAATTAGCTTTATGCTAACTCATGATGTGTTTGTGAGATAAATACCATGCAAAATATCATGTAGAGAGCCCATTGTGGCAAATTCATAGGCCAGTAGACGTTCATTTACTTCCACACAGTACCCAAGCATGTCCACAAAATTTTCATGTTTTAATCTTGAGACAACGGAGACCTATATCCAAATAACAGGAAAGGGCCAATAATAGCTGGTCAATAATATGTGTCGATAAATTGTAAAATTTCTTAATTGAAGTTAGTAAGAACATAAGATTTGCATATAGCTATATACTAGGCAACCATACCTGTGCTAGAAATTCATCGCCAGGCTCAGGATCTGCTGAAGTATCAAGCTTTTTCACAGCCACATGTTTCCCATTCTCTAGAACAGCATAATATACTCTTCCATATGAACCCTCACCAACCAAAGCCTTTGACCCAAAATCATCTGTCTTTTCTTTCAGTTCATCAAATGATAATTCAGGTACTTCAATGGGAGGAGGTGCTTTTGTAGGATTACTGTTTGAAGTAAAACCATTACCTGAAAGGCATATGTTGAAATGCATATGGTCTCAGCAGAAGCATGAAATGCAGAGAAATATATAGAGAAATAGTATGCACAAAAAAAAAATCATTGATATATCACCTAATCCCTCCTTGAATAAATATCACGAAGTACTAGATTGATTAAGATATAACCATATGCAATAATTCAATCAGCAAGAACCGTTAACTAATCAGTGCTGCTCAACTGTAGCAGACAAGCTTCCTCGAAGACGTTGCATAAACCAATTTTATCTAGTTTTGCATTCAATAAAATGGAGTGAGTATATTTACAATTGTCGGTTCTAGTCCTCATAATTAGACTGTTATGATGTTCACTGAAAAGGTTAGTCTGATTGATAGAGACTAAATGCTGAACAGTTCATTTTCCATATGGCTCTGCTGTTCCTATAGAAGGATTCTTTGCCGAGGAAACATTAGTAACTAGCATATTGCAGATACCAATTCTAGCCTGATAAGCAAGTGATATAACAGTAGCAGCCTGAAAATTACCTATGTTTTTTAAAACAAAACCATTTATAATGCTGAAGAAAATCCAGGAGGGCTCAAAAGTATGGCTCCAATAGGAAGTTTAAACTAATGGCCTAATAGTAGTTAGACTATAGACCTTTTTTTGAAGGAAAATTAGACTATAGACCTTACGACATTAAAATTTAAGTTTAGCATTTTCAGTCAACAATCTGATGTATACAGCTAGCATGATGTGTACCCAACATCTCGGTAGCTGTTGATATATTATATTGTATGAAAAATGATTTTCCATCATAACTGCAGGAGGGAATAAAAGTTGGAATTGATCAATAACCCAAAAACAATTTTTTAAATGGACCTCAAAAATAATTAATTGCTTGAAAGTTAGACAAGTATTTCCATTGTACTAGAAATTCCACACAAGTTCTATCAACCAGCAGGGGTGAAATTATGCTTGGTGCCTTTTGTTAATACCTAGAAATACATACTTTCCATTGCATTATAATCTTGTCGAAACGCAATTTAACATGGGCAAAGATTAAAAACAGATCATAAACAACAAACGCACCATCTGTCATTTCCGGACTGTTCAGAAATTCGTTTTCATGCTCGTGATGTGGTGTGTCAACATGAGTGCAGCAAAACCACCGACGCATAATGATCTATTAACTTGCCTTTGGCTTGCTTGCTTCTTCCTTCCTATGTGCCTTCAGTTTGAAAGGCAAGCATATATTTAATAACAATACAAAAGGTCAGGCTAATACTAGCAATTCAATTACAGTAAGTCAAAAGACAGAAAGACGAAACAAAGAAGAAAAAAGATTATTGCATGGTATGGACTATCTAAATAGCTTTATCCCTGAAAAAGAAAAAGAGCAGTCCTATTAACTACTCTACTGGTCCACATTCTATTCTTTCTTCAGTAGAGGAAATTTCAGCTAGTTCAATTTGACTTCGGTTACTCGATGAAAATCTTCCATAGCATCACGGCGTGTTTGACAACATAGGTCTCAAACTCTCGGAGTTTCATCCTACGATCAAATTGCAAGACTGCAAACAATTTATCCTCAAACAACAATAACAACTTCCACAACATATGATACATTCACATGGCATCGGCAGACTTTCTGGTACGTATGGAATGTTCAGAGCAGAACTATCAAGGAAATGTGCATTGAAACATTGAGCTCAAACAAGTCGTTAAAGATGAAAACCACTTATTATAATTTCACAAATCGCAAGGCAGGCAAAGCAGCGGGACTCAAGCAGAACAGCCCCCAGGGCCCGGACCCGGACGAAAGACACAAATGCAGAGAAATGGATCGGCAATTCGGCGTTCCCTATCCCAAATCCCAATTGCTGGACTCCACGAAGGCATAGTAGCGGAACCTCAACTCACCTGCGGGGGAAATCAAGAACTGGAGGCGGCGGACTTGGATGGGTTTTGGAGAGGCGACCTGAGACGGTGGCGATGAGTTAGGGGGCAAACGTTTCGTTTCTTTAAAGCCTTAACTAACCCCTTGGAGGCGTCCAGGCTGCGCCACCTTTCGCTCTGTATCTGCCTGTCGGTCGCCGTCTATTTTGTATCTTTTCAGCTGCAGCTGATTTATAAGCTGTGATCGCTAGTTTTTAGTTTTAATATAAATATTTATATAAACAAACTAAATATCGATTATATTTTTTTGGCCTCTAAAAATTGTTTTTATTTTTTCTATAGTAACTAGCTTTTTAAATGAAGTATTTTTTAATATAGAATCTAATAGTTAATTGTAGAATAGATTGTATCGACTTCATTTATATCGGCAAAAATCACACATGAGTTTCTATTACCCTGTAATCTCTCACACGAGCAACCCAAAAGCTATAAGCCACAGCTAAAATCGACAAGCTATAGCTAAAAAGAACATGTCTATCGATAAGTTGATAAACTGTTTCAAAAAAACTATCTCGATAAACCGTTTTTAAACAGTGTTTCCTCGGAAGGGGCTATGAGACATAAATTAGGGGTGGAAAATATGGCCGTACAGCTTTGTGCCCTTTCCAGCTCGCGCCCGATTTTTCTAGCGTGTTTGGTGATCATTATTGTCGCTTGATTGTTTCGGTTTTGGATTTGGTTGCGTGGGAGTTGAAATGATCTTCAACTTCTCATCTAATGGTATACACAAGCTCCGAAACAACTGTTTCTTAGTGGAAAACGACTCTTTTTTTTTTTGGTTTTTGATTCTTAAAATGGAAGAACCAAATAATGGAGTCCCTCACGTTCGAACAGAACTGTCTTGTACGGAGCAGCGCAGCCGACGGGACACACCGCCCAACCAAAACAATGGCGCCGCTCTTGTTTTTGGAAACGTCGATCAGGGTCTATCGGACGCCCAGCAAAAAACGAGGCGGCGGCGGCGGCAGGCGAGCGAGCAGCCCGGCGAAGTTTTTTCCGCGCGGCCGGCGAAACGTCCCTGCCCAGCGGCGCGGACGGAGTACAAGGGTCGTGCTACTCCCCACTCGCCCAGGCAGCCAACCGCACGGCGCAGGTGGAGTGGGGACTAGAGAGAGGTGAGTCTTTGACGCATCCATTCATACCACAGTTCATGTTTCCTACATATCTTTAGATCTTTTCTTTTTAGTTTTTAAAAGATATTTTTTGGTTCTTCTATAATAACTAACTTTTAGACAATGAATTTTTAAGATAAGATCTATAAATTAGTTGTAGTATACACTGTAGCGACTTTATTTATATTAGTTAAAATTATACGTGAATTTATGTTACTTCATATTATTTCTCATAAATATCTGCTAAAAGACAAAAGCCGTAACAAAACATATAAACCAAACATAAAAAAAATATACCTTAAATCCAATGAGGAGCTCAACAACCTGTGCAACGTGGACACGAGCTGCTCCACTGGATAGACACGCGGAGCACACGGACCGGGCCGCTTTTTCTGTGCACCGGACGTGCGTTTTGTGGTTTGGACCATGCAGGGTGGAGGTACCGGCGGTGGCCCAAGGAACGGCGCGGTGCGGCGCCTGGGCTAAAATTTCTCCGCGGCCGACGAAACTTGCTCAGCCCGTGACCCAGCCGCCCAGGGGGAGCCTGCTTCGTCCGCGCGGCCCAACAAGGCCGGGCGCTGCAGGCAGCCCACGCCGTAGGCAGCCTAAATACAAGCGCCCTAACGTCTCGCATTCTTGAGGTCTCTACTCGTCGGAAATCGGATCCTGCCTGCTAGGCTGCTACTCTCTCCCTCTCTTGGTATTACTATCTTGGTTTTTTCCCGTGTCGTTTTGGGAATCACCACGATCCTCCATATTTATTTTTGATCATGACTTTTTTAATTGTGTTAGCAAAAATCGTTACACATATAGGGCCTGTTCTTTTCCTCCGGCCGCGTGCTTTTGGCTTTCTTCTGATCTAACTTTCAAACGGAGTATTTTCTCAAGACGGAGTCTACAGGTTAAACGATCTACACGTTAAAAGCCCAACATCTATACTTGCCAAAATCACAAGTGAGTATCTATCTCTCGTAATCTGACTGTAAATGTTAAAATTCAAAATTTCACCAAAAGCCATGTTCGCAAATTAAAAAAAACAGCCCATAATGGAACGAGAGCATTTTTAACAATAAATCCAGTAATATTATTTTCATACGACAAATCAAATGCTTTTGTACGTACTAGAGGTCAAAGACTGCACGTATTTAAAATGATATCTAGAAAAGAACGGAGGTAGCATTTCTTTTAAGCTGCTTTTGGTTTTGGACTCGCATTGCCCTACTTGGCTGGCCATCCTTGCTTCTAGCCTATCGATTTTCGTAATTTCTAGTGAGTGAGCACAGAGCACTCCCAATATCATTTCTTCAGCTTGTGAAAACCTGTGACCGTACGTTTTCGACGGACCACATACACATCCCGTCAGTCAGTGGAAAAGCCTGACTTTGGAGCAAAGTAGGCGGCAATTATTCGAAACGATTTACGAAAATACTGACGGCGACCCACGAACAGTGTCGAAGTACAACGCCCCCGTCCACTTTTCAGCTCCGAGCATAAATAAATAAATAAAGCGCCGAGACAAAGCGTCGTGGATCTTGTGGCGGTGGAACAAGGAAGGGCTTTTGGCCTCAAAAAAGCTTCACGGTAAAATAAACTTTGAAGGTCAGAGAGAGAGAGAGAGAGAGAGAGAGAGAGATTCTTGCCGACTGTCTCAGTCCAATCGTGGAGGCAAGGCCACAGCATCCGTTCGTTCTCTGACTTGCGCCATAGCCTTTCTCCCCAACCGGGCAGGGTTTCTGCAGTGTGCCTCTGCATTGCGAACGCATCATGCTAATGCTAGCCTTTCTCCCATCGCTGTCGCCGCTCCTGTAATCCGATCGTAGGGCACCTGCAGATTGTTCTCGTAGCAACCTTGCTCCACCATTCTCGTTCAGCAAAAGGAGAAATAGTATATATTGGGACGTCCTTATCCACAGGAGCGTAGCCACCAGAGGTGTTTAGTGAGGCTTGAGCACCTACAAATTGTTCTTGTAGCAACTTTGCTTGACCATTGCCGTTCAGCAAAGAGAAATAATATATATTGAGACGTCCTCCTCCATATTATATTATATTCTTTTGTTGAGAAAAGTGCTATATATATTGTAGTAGAGAACTACAACATCAAGCAAACAAACGATAGTCAAAATCAACCAGGACCTCTATTCTCCAAAAAATTAAAAAAAAAGGGACCGCAATGTGCCTTAAAAGTTGTGCATTTTAAAATTAGCGAAAGCATCAAAGCACTTCTTACAAAAAAAACGTTGGTTTAGTGTTTTGCAACTATTTGATTTTTCTCGGATACTATACAACGCTCGACTAACATTTTTGGGATTTCAGTTGAATTTCATATCATTGGATGGGGCTTGAAGATTCGTGCTCCGGTTGGTAAGGGCCTCATCTTCTCTAACGATGGCAACATATATAGTCCTTGGGTTTATCGATTTAGAGCTTTAGGTTCACCAGGGGCCGACTATAGAAGTATAAAGGGAGGGAGGGCGGCAGAAACGATGGACACGGGAAGAGGCAGTGCATGGTGGTGGATTCACTACCATGAGCCGTTGGAGAAGAGGAAGACAGGGTTAGCGGCGATGGTGCTGGCGGTGTGGTGGTGGATGATGATTGGGTGGTGGCGGCGCCAAGGATGGTGCCTCCAACCACGGTGAGAAGCGCTAGGAGTGACGACTAGAGGGTAGGCCTCCCAATGCCGGAGCGGTGACGGCGAGACGCTAGGTGGAGGCACACGGCGGTGGGGTGAGGGTAGGTGAGTGGTGGCAGGGTGAGGGCAAACGCGGCAGCGGTGTGAGGGTAGGGGAGCGGCAATAGGGTGAGAGCAGGGGAGTGGGATGAGAATGAGATAGGGCTGGGGTGGAGGCAGAAAATGTGGGCTATTGAATTTGGATCCAATTGTCCAACAAAATCGACTGAAAATTCCCAAAATTTTAGTCCTATAGTCACTCTTTTTTTTTTTGCTGTTGCAAGTTGTTTTTTCCTTTGAAATTTTATCTGAAACTGAAAGTTATATGTTATGCTGTTTTTATTGGAACACATGCAACATAACAGGAAGCAATAACATTCGGTTCAGCCGACACCACGTACAGTCACGACTACAAGATGCCAAACTCTGGTCTCTTCTTTTCAACTTCTAAAAGCTAGTTTTTGGATTTATTTATAGTAAATAGTTTTCAAATAGAGTATTTTTTTAAGACGAGAGATACAAATTAATTATAGTACACACTGTAGTGACTTTATTTATATCGACCAAAATCACACGTAAGTTATTTGTGACTCCGTAATCTCTCTCATGAGTAGCTAAAAGCTCTCATGAGTAGCTAAAAGCTATGAACTGTAATCATAAATCATAAGCCGAAACAAAAAAAAAAGAACATGCCTCTACAACCTTCCGATCCGATGCTCCCTCCCACCAAAGAGGAAATTGGTGATTTGCCCCACTTTTGGTTGACACCAGTTTATTTACCTCATAGTTGGTTTCAATTGATAATTTACCCTATTTTTTTAAATTTATACTTGATTTGCTATCTTTGGATTTTCAGCTTATTTCCTATTTTTTCAAGGCTAAATAACTACGTGAAATGTCCAATCTATCCCTTAGGGAAAGACTGATCTGGAGAGGTGATCGATGATTCCCCATTTCATCCTAAACAAGATCTACACCGCTACACAATTGGGGACAACTACCAACAAACGATCAAAGCAGCAGTTAAAATATTAATGAGATCATACAAATAAAAAATAATAATATAAAATAATTATTAATTAAAATTAACTATAGAGTAAATAAGCTGATGTCAATGAAAGGTGAGGCTAATCCCCAGTTTCCTCTCCCAAATAATGCCCCGTGCCAACCCAAACCCATCCTCGTTCGCATCGCGACGATCCAATCCGATCTCTAATCCCGCCAAACTCAGAAAGACCAGAGGACCACGCGATACATTGCACGCACCGCACACACGGTTGTTGAACTCGGCTGTTTGTTCGCTTCCCACGCCACACCACGCGGTCGCCGCACGAGGAGAGCAAGGGAGACCTGTGCCAGCCGAGTAGCAGCAGCTGCTGCTGATCTTGGAGGGAGGTGGGAGAAACAGGAAGGCAGGAGCAGAGGAAGAGGGAGGCGACAGGAAAGAATGGAGCCGCCTGAGGAGGAGGGTGGCGGCGGCGGCGGAGGCGCGAGGTGGCTGCGGCGGGAGGTGCTGCTGGGCCTCGCGCTGGGGCAGTTCGTCTCGCTGCTCATCACCTCCACCGGCTTCTCCTCCTCCGAGCTCGCCCGCCGAGGTGCGTACCCCGTTTTGCGCGTCCCGTCGTCCCGCCCGATCGGCGGCGGACGTATTATTGCCATCTGTATTGGCGTACGACTAACGAGTGTTTCAGAATTAATTCTTCTTTATTTCTTTCTACAATTCTATCTTTACTGCTTGGTTTTCTGTTGGATGGTGGAGGCATCGCCTTCCGTGATAAAGTTTGTTTTTTTTTGGTGTGGTAATTTCCTTAAAAGATTTGTTCTTTTGACTTTTCGAGTGGTGCTTCGGTGGAGTTCGAGAATCTTGATTGTTTGCTGTTCTTGAGTTCTGTTGCCTTTGCTCGACAGGAAAGATAATTTTGGGAGCCTTTCGATTAAATATGGGGTTTAATGCCTTTTGCATGGCATCACACATTACCTGATGCGGCGTGGTTCTCCTCTTTTAGTTTCTACTTTTTAGGGCTTTAACGAATCATCAGTCATCACTGCGGGAAAAATGAGGGTTTTTTTATGAGTTCTTCTGTGTTAGTTTGGATGCTGTTATCTTAGTTCAGAAGGCGCTGTGAGCCTGTGATGTTTCACTTTAAGTAAATTCAAATATTCAAGTGCCACAATCTCAACATATAGTATGTCATGTTGATATAATTGTGACTTGACACTGCAACTTGTTTTCAGGTATCAACGCGCCAACGTCGCAGTCCCTATTGAACTACATCCTTCTTGCTCTTGTCTATGGAGGTATACTGATCCGCCGGAGGCAGCCGCTCACGGTACGTCCAGCATCCTCTGTTCTTGGTCTCTCCTGTGAAGCTGGATGTCAGAATGAATTGTCAGAACAGAAAGTTTAGGCATATAATTGTTTAGAAGCGTAAAGAACTTGTGGATTCTTGCTCTTATGCTACATGTAGCTTTTAAGCACATGGCCAACCTCTAGTTTATTCCTTTTGACTAGTAGGTAGTAGTTTGGTTTGCATTGTTTTCCTTCTACATGATTGATGATTGTAGGCTACAAGTTTCGCATATCTTATCCCTATAGATAGGACCTATGATCGCCACCTCTCTCTCTATATATATGTATGACAAAACTTATGCTTATTCCGATTCTGTTCTTTAGAGTTTGCTTAGACTGTTTTAGTTGGCACAAGTCGTCACAATGTTTACAAATGACACAATTGTGAAATTATAGGTTATATAATTGGAAGTTTTCTACTTTGTTTGTGCAGACAAAATGGTACTACTACTTGATCCTTGGTATCATCGATGTGGAAGCTAATTATATCGGTATGCAGTTATCACAAGTGAAAACAATATAATCTTATATATGTCCCGTTAACATTAATGCTGCTTTTACACACTAGCATGCTTTTGGGGGACCAAAATGTAATTTTTTTTGGGTTTATGCAGTTGTGAAGTCTTATCAGTACACATCTTTAACGAGTGTGATGCTTCTGGATTGTTGGTCAATTCCATGTGTGATTGTTCTTACTTGGATCTTTTTGAAGACAAAATATGGACTCAGGAAGTTCATCGGTGTTGGAGTGTGTGTGGCTGGCCTCATATTAGTAGTATTTTCAGACGTCCATGCCTCTGATCGAGCTAGTAAGGATATACTTTTCATCAAGCTATTACATTTCCATGCAACTACATATGTTTATTTCAGCGAGTAGTTTCATAAATTCTGATTAGAACATTACAAAATTTCTGAATTTTTGTGCACAAAAGTCAAAAACATAACATATATTTTCTTTCGTTACATTCTGAAATGTCCTGCAGAAGGACCCAAGCCTTTGAAGGGTGATTTGCTTGTAATTCTTGGTTCCATGCTTTATGCCTGCAGTAATGTTACTGAGGTAACTAGCAACTCTCAGCACTTGTAAATACTTCAGTCTACTTTGTCCTACTTGCGTCTAACAATTAATTATTTGATCATCTGTTTCTTGTTGACACTATCCTCAACTGTAAATCAATAATGCATGAAGCGATTCATCAATTGTTCTCCTTAATATTTCAGGAGTATCTGGTCAAGAAAAACAACAGAATTGAGTTGATGGCAATGTTGGGAGTTTTTGGAGCAGTTGTCAGTGGTATACAAATGTATCCTTGGACTAAATCCTTCCAGTTTATTTGATGATTTCCTGTTAAAAGCACTCCTATCTTGTACTATCATTTGCCTGATTTCCAGTACATCGTTCCATCGCTTCTGATGAATTGATCACATATTGCATTCTGTGCTTTTTATAACTGTTGTATATTCTATTTTCTTTTCCTTGACATTGCTACAGAAGTATTCTTGAGCGTAAAGAACTTCATTCGATTGAATGGAATGTTGGTGCAGTAAGTTTCTCTCCTCTGTGCTTGCACAAAGGCACACCTGCTTGTTTAGCTGTAGTAGCTGTTACTGAACGTCATCACTTTGGTAGAAACCAAGAACCCTTTTTGGTGATAAGTTAGAATTAACTAAAACTTTTTATCGAAAAACACTGAATGTAATCACCCAACTGAATCATTCCAATGCCCATATAATTAAGTCGCCTAAGACAGGCTAGGTGCACTTTTCTACACCGGAATACCTGATCCTAACCCAATGAAGACTTCTTTTTATATTGCTTGGCAATGTACAAACATTAATTTTCATGACATGGCCTTCTCTACTGTTTCAGGTGCTCCCTTTTCTTGGATTTGCGTTAGCAATGTTCCTGTTCTACTCAACTGTACCTACGGTACTGAAGGTATTGCAGGACCGTTGGGTTTGAACTGATGATCCTGGCTACTTTCAGAGTTGTCTGACAAACCTGCATCTATGTTCCCTTGCCTGCTGCAGATATGCGGGGCAACCATGCTGAACCTCTCGCTCCTGACTTCAGACATGTGGGCTGTTCTGATTCGCATCTTTGCGTACCATGAGAAGGTCTGTTCGTTGTATTCTCTACACATCCCGAATTTCCGATCGATACTCTGAACTCAAATGTACTCACAGAGCGTGTTTACGCATGGCCAGGTCGACTGGATGTACTTCGTTGCCTTTGCCTGCACGGCGGCTGGCCTTATGATCTACTCGTACAAGTACACATTCCCATTTCTACTGTCATTTCAGCTGCTGCTGCATTCTGACATGACTGCATTGTTGTGTACTGTGCCATTTGCTCACTAGTGAGATCTCTGACTTCACGCAGGAGCTCCAAGGAGGCCGAGGAGACGGCACAGGTCGCCGGGGCTGGTGACGAGCAGGGTAAGGAAGGGGATGAAGAGGCAGGAGTGCAGAACCTGGCACGGAACTCCGGTGTCGGCGATGGTGGCCCGATCTCCAACAAGAATTTGTCATAGCTCTCAAGCTGCAAGCACCTACAGGAAATAGGCAGTCGTTTGTTGCAGTCTGGAAGCCAACTGAAGCAATGCCATACGCCCATAAACAGAGGGTGCAAAAGAGGTGGAGAGAGTTCAGGGCAGAGCAGCAAGTGGCACAGATGCGTCGAGTATGCGCGTTTTTTTTTCTCAATTAATCATTTCCTAATTCCTAGCCCAGCAATGACACTGCAATACTGCTGTTTAGGATATATACCAAGGAAATATACGATCTTTCATTTTTATTTCTAACAAGTAAAGATATGTTTTCTCATGGACTGATGACATGGTTGGAAAAGTCCAAAACAGCTGGAAATTCCCTCTGAAACCCAAGGTTGTTGCACTACTAACATATGAATGTGTCTTCTAAATCTAGCACCCAAAGCAATCTCACCTTCCTGGAAATGAAGGATGGTCGCCACTGTCCGAACACCGTCAAGGATCTGATGCGGGACAGGTCTACTATGCTCTCGAAGTCATTCATTCCTCTTCTCTTCTCTTCTCTGCTCCAGCCCCAGCTCACGACGAGATGACGCCTTTGCTTTTAGGCTGTAAGCTGCAACGCTTGTCTTCATCCAGCGCGAGGAAAAGATTTTCTTCTTGCGACTCTTGAGCCGCTGATTTCATCCATGGCGTTTTGCACTTGGAAGAAACAGCCAGTCTTTCCACCATCACTAGTTGCCGATCGTGATGGCTGGATCGTGCTTCTGTTGATAAGGTCTGCAAACTGTTCCTTTGCCACTCGCTCTAGCCACGCTTCTCCCTCCAGTGACCCTCGGCAATCCACCGCCTGACTAGACGTCGTAGTCTTGTGTGGAAATAGACAAAAAAAAAAATACAAGAAACAGGACTCGAGGTCGTAGGGTAAGTCCTCATAGCTAGAGTCGAGCCTGTCGTAGTCTTGGATTGTTATTTAGCTCTACTGTGAGGAGATTGAAAATTTTCCCAAACAGTTAGGATGAACTGGGCTGTGAATTGCTTAGGGCCCAAGCAGTAATGTACTAGGCTGGATTGTTTTCTGGTGGTTTCGGCTTTTATCCAGCCCAATTAGATGCTATTTCTTGCGATTTTTGTTATTACTTGGAAGATGCAGCGCACATCATGTACACAACTGCACCCCTTGCATTTGTCAAAAATAACGAAGTATGAGAATAAATCTACAACCTTATAAAATTCCTATTGACCAACGCGGCTTACTGTGCGTAAAATTAGTCACTAAGTTTTAAACCTTGGTGCTGCCCCACAGCCCACCCCACAATTTCCTTTTTCGTTACGAATTGGTCGTACGCGCATTCACCTCTAATCTGTTTTTAATTGATTTTTCAAATAAACAGATCCATTTCCAGTGGAACTTGTCCACAATGTTATATTCAGTCATATCATATCGGTTTGTGGTTGTTGTGTGCGAAATAAATCTTACCTCGGCCGAGCTTGTATAAGTGTACAAGAGGGCATTCTCAAATCTCAAGCGTTCGATTTCCGCATGAATTGATACATTTGTTTATATGAAAACAGAGTGTTGTACTTATTATACAACTCTAGTATTTACGATGAAAATATAACTGTAGTCTCTATATATCTATAACAACTCTTGTATTTTATACATGACTGATATGCATTGTTATAATCTGAATCTGCAAAATCGATAGTCTAAATCTTTCTTTTTTTCTCCAATTAATATGGCCTTGAGAGCCAACACGATGACTTCTTTCTTCATCATTTTAATAATATATCCATGTTACAAATGGGTTCCTAGGCCGAACTCTTAGGGTCCGTTCAAAATGGCTTTTAGCTTCTAGCTTTCATAAGCTGAGAGCTATTTTGAACGCACTAGTTTATTAACATAGTTTTTTCTTTGTATTATCTATAAAGATATAACAATTATTTTATTTTTTTACTTTTCTTTAATTGAATGCCTTAACTAAAAGCTAATTGTAGCTACAGAAAATATATTAGCAAAAAAATCAATAGCCGCAGCTAAAAGTTATAAGTAAAAGCTATTTTGAATGGACCTTTTAAGCTTTATTTAAGTCCTGTTCTTTTCATCTTTTCAACCGACTTTTAACTTTAGTTTCTTTCAATAATTATTATTTATTAGATTAATAAGTTACATCTGAAATCCGCGGTTCAAAAGGAAAGACTGTTGCGTACAGGCCAGTACTAGTAACAACTCCATGCAATATTTTTTTCCCCAGAAAGCACGCATACCAGCTTCAACGTCCGCGTAACACCGAAATAAACTAGGGATACACATGCATTCTTGACGTCTCTCACGAAAACAACAGAAACAAGGTGCTACTCGGTTGGACTAAAATAAACTAATTTATAGCTAAAATTATACTGTAACTGGCTAAAATTACATTACAGTTGAATGTGATTTATTTAACGTAACTAAATTTAAAAAAAGTAAAAATAGAAAAAAAATAGGTTAGCATTACGGACATACAAACGAATATAGAAAAAAAAATAACTGACAAAAAGCTTAAAAAGTTAAAAAAAGATAAAATTTAAAAATAATAAAAAATAAGTCAAAAAGCTCAACTCGATACAAGTCACTGTAGACCATAAACAGCGCAGTTCTAATGGCAGCCCCTTCCGCCGTGGCAGGCTAGCTAGCCCAGACACCAATTCTTACACAACGAATAAAATGCCCATTTGAGTATTGACTATCTAACCGAAGCCAAGCGATGTAAAACATGATGATACTGGAACCAAACGTCCATGTGTGCATGCGAGGCAGGTGATCTACAGGAAGGCATCCTTCTCGAGCAACTTGAGGACCTCGTCCTGGTTGTTGAGCTTAGCAACGTCGATGGGTGTCTTCCCATCCATGTTTTGGAGAGTGCTGCGGGGCATCCGAGACAGTCAAAGACAACATGGAGGGGGGTCACAATTAGCAAAGGGAAGAAGACAGCAGATAACTTACACAGCAGCACCGTGCTTCAGCAGAAGGTCCACACACTCCTGACGACCATATCCAGCGGCGTAATGCAGTGGGGTGTTCTTGTTCTTATCCAACGCGTCCACTGCAGCGCCAGCCTCAAGAAGGATTTGCGCACACTTCAACTGAAATAAAAAAACCCACCCAATTCCTTGTAACTACTAAATACTGGTTAAAATACCTAGCAGACCAGACATCAAACATATAAGAAAATGCAGTTCACAATAGCATCTGTCCCACCTCACATTATAGATTCCACAATGTAGATGACAAACAACAGCAAAAGGCGGTCCCTCATTCATAGCTTTTTATATCCCAGCATTGAATACAACATTCAAAAGTGAAATGGCATACCTAAAGACCACCAACTGCAATGAAGATAAACAGTAGGGTTTTGACAAGTCATAGCCTAGTTTCAGATCAATTTTACCTAGGTGGGAGAAGCGCATTACCAGCTCCTGGCAAGTTAATGGCAATGGTAAACGAATATAGGTCAGAATTCTGAAGCTTAGACCCCTTAGGGAGACGCTGGACACCAGCTATTCATCAATGAACTGACCCAAAACTAACCTGCTGCTGGTTAAATACAGTTAACCTGCATGTTCTGCGCCTTTTCATTTTACCAATAATTTTACAAAACATGTGTTTAACAGTGAAAGGAAAAAAAAGTGAACTCAGATAACAGTGAAACTCGATCATAACTTGAGCTAGAATGTAGAAGGTATGTAGTTTAGTCCCCCAAACAAGCTGATTATTGAAGGACTAGCTGGTTAGCAAACAGTAAATAGAAAATTTCCACTAATATTAGGGACACAGATCACAACAAAATATTTGCAGTTTTGCACAATGAACTGACACATGTAATGCATAAAAACTTTTGAAAAGTAGAGTACATCAACCGTGGAGGTCCCATGGGATTTGCAATTTAACATATGTGATGTTTTTTCATAGCTTACCTAGTCTTGCATTTTGCAATAGTAGTAATTTATAACCAAGTAGAAAAGTTTATTATCAATTCAACATTTGTCACTTGTACAGGTTCAATTACCATTACATTTTAAGAAAGTTGAGCAGATCCTCATACCTCACCATATCCACATGCAAAATGTAAGGCCCTTCTTCCCTCCGAGTCTTCTTCATCCTTGTCTGCTCCACCATCCAGAGCCTTCTTCAGACCCTATTGGATGAATTGAAACTTGTAAAGGCAAGCTAAATGGTAATGCAATAGCGAAAGTCCAATAGCAACAATGGTGGCAACAATACAATATGAATATCTAGAAGATGCTGTTTAGACTGAAAACAGCAACATTGATGACTGTAACTGACGATGTTATTAGTTGGTTAACCCTTCATACATGTTACTAAAAACAGACATCATATTTGTGATCATGTGGAATGTGAACACACCATTGCATGCTCCATATAAGTTTTAAGGCCATAGCCCATAAAACCAATTTTAGTGGCAAAAAATAGCAGATCAATCTGCAGGGCAGATGCAATGGTTGGTGTGCAAATTGCGATCTAGTAAATTTTGGTGAGCATAAAGCATAAACTACAAGCCAAGATCCCTTGTTCTCCAGCTACCAATGCAAGGCTGGCTCATCTTATTTAAAAACATAAACAAGGTTATAAACTTATAATGGCTATAAGATTTCTATATTTCCAATAGTATCACTTGGGTCAAACAGATCTGGTAGACACCTATAGTAAGGCTGTAAGAGAGGTAGATATTGACACCAAGTCATATATGGTGTAACACCAACATAATAACATATGCAAGTTCAAAACAGATAAAGACAAAAACGAAATTCAAATCCATAGCTATATTACTTAGCTCCATTACCTCGTTGTCACCAACACTGGCAGTGTGATGTACAATAGATTCATCTTCATATCCACCTTCCTCCTCGGTTTCTTCAGCACCGGAAGGTTCAGCAGAAGAAGCAGTGCCAAATGGGATGGTAGTTCCCATTGCCTCACCAATCTTTTGAAGAGTTTCAGGGTCATTCCAGTACCTATATGAGCAAAAGTAAAATATCTCAAACAAGTTTCATAGACATTATCATATATCAGAAGTAAATATGACCTACTTTATCATTGCGGCAGGACCACCATTCTCTAACTCATCGAGAATTGGCTTCAAGGCTGGATCTTCCTTAATGCGAGACATGCGCTCTTCAAGCTGCTCCTTGTGTGTTGGACTAGTCAAGTTTTCAAGCATACTGGACATGGCAGGATCCTAAGCAAAATAGAGGATAGTGGAGGCATTTAGCAGAGACATTTGGGGCATTGACAGCTGAAGAAACAATGGAAAATGGAAACCAGAGGCGGGGAAGTAGGAAACAAAACATAGAACCTGCATAAGAGCATTCCCAAGACGCTCTGCCATTGTCATGAACTGGGGGTTTTCCATGACCTTTTGCATCGTTTCAATGTATTGTTGAGGGTCCAATGGAGGCATGCCCTGTTCTCCTGCACTCTGAGCACCTTTCTGTAGCTGCTCAGCCATCTGGTTGAATGCAGGGTCCCTTGCAATTTGATCTGCCATCTCCTTTATAGATGGATCCTGGAAACCACAACAGCAGACTTGAAGCAACTTGCAAAAAGAGTCCGTTTCATGAACGATATTGCTGATTCAGAAAAGCTAGAGTGCAAGTATGCATGCAGCTGGCAGAATAATGTAAAACTACAAAAATGTATGAATATAACAGCGAGTGCATGTTTGAACAGTGAACAAAAATCACCAGTAAAGTCAGCATGTACTGCAAACTTATTATGATGGTAAGGGGAAATACATTGAGCAAATTTTGCATTGAAGCAAAATCAAAAGGATTTGAAAAGCCTGAAGCATCTCCTCGTGGAACCCCTTGACGTTCATTGGTCGATCCTTCTGATTTTGGACCTTTGCTCTCATCTGCAACAGAAGTGGATCAAAACAGAAACATACATCACATGGTAGCTAGTTTTGACAGCAACGCAAATGAAATTGCCAATGAAAGAAGCTAAACAGCAGCACCGTGGATAAATTCTCCATTGTTAAGAGGACGAAATAGCCTACTGCTTCTGTCTCTCTCTTTTTTTTTTACAATGGAGGGTAACAATAGTATTCTGGTTGAGATGCATGCACAAACACAAGCACCACAATTTTCCCACCGAACTTGCACATGGAAAGTGGCAAATGCTACTAAGAATGGAGATAAATTGGTTCAAATGCACCACGTGATGTCCAATGTGAATGTAGCAGCTCATCAACTGACAGTCACATAAACAAACTCCAAGCTACATCATGAATGTCGGCAATAACAAGCTATAACAGCATCAAACGAGGTTGAGCTTTTTGTAAACATGCATCTTTTTCGCTTATCAGGATGAGAATAAGAACAGAAATAAACTACCATGATATCAGATATCTTCAATTTTGATTCGATCTACAACAAATTAGTCATGCTCTACACTGCGACAAACAGAGCAACAGAAGGGCCGAGCACGAAAACAAGTTGAACGGAAACTTTCCTTCTCATCAAGGGTTGCAGGCTTGCAGCACATGTTTCCATCAAGTTGATTAGCACAAGTTAAAGAATGTTCTTATCAATTAGCATCATTCCTTTCGTGTCAACTGAGAAGTCTACCACGTAAGCATCTTACTTGCATCAATTTAGCGATTCAGCGCGCCTTAAAATCATGTGAGAATTTATCAAACTTCACCCTATTGCTCCATCATGATCTTAGCCAAAACAAAAAGGGGAAAAGGAAAACTACTCCTGTTCCTCGAATCCGCAGACAGGTGATCCCATCTCTCAACAGGACCAATCTAAGCTAACTCCAACCGAATCCATCAATTCCACAGCCAAAACACTGAAATCGAGATTCCTAATCATCCCATTACAAAATCAGATCTCGCTGCGCAGGGCAGACCAAAGAAAGACCATATCAGGAGCAAATAGCACCTAAAAAATCCGCAAAACTCCCGAAAAACAGCTGAAGGGCGAAAAGGAGCGAAGAGTCAATTACCGGAAGCCATGGCGAATTGGGATGCGGGAGAGGAGGATTCGGGAGGCGGCGGGGTGAGCTGGTGCGCAGTGGAAAGTTGGAAACCCTCGTGGGCTTGGCGACAAGAAGAAGAGGACTTGGGGATCAGTAAATTGTAAATTGCAAAGTTAGAGGGGTGTTTTGAGAACAATATAGCCTTGGTACTTTGCTTATTAGCCCATACAGCCCTTCTTTGTAATTTCGAATATACTGTGGTTTTTGTCCGTAACAGGCTAACCTATTTTTTCTATTTTTAATTTTCTTTAAGTTAATTACATCAAATAAGCTACCGTCAGTTACAATATTTTTTCAGCCAGCTACAGTGATTTTCAGCCAAAAACCACTCAAAATAAGTCCTTTTGAGCAAGGCATGATAGATGATTTGATGAACCCTATACCCCTAATCCGATGAACTTTAACCCATGCTACCAGATACCGATGTCAGCATAGAAACTGATGTTGTCAGATACCAATGTCGGCATAGAAGGTGGGTTACACATTTCTCCAAACACACTAATGATAACACTTCGATGATACCCTTTCTGTTAACATACCCATATGTGTATCTGTTGGATTTTTTTTTTTTTGAGTTTTAGGCTTGCTGGAATAACTTTGCTTCAAGTTAGACGCTGAAACAAGTCAGGTCCTATTCTTTTCAGCTTCTAAAAGCTGTTTTTTGGTTTTTCTATAGTAACTAGCTTCTAAATAGAGTATTTTTTTCAAGATAGGGTCTACTAGTTAATTGTAGTACACACTTTACTGACTTCATTTATATCAGCAAAAATCGCACGTGAATTTCTGTTACTCTGTAATCTTTCATGCAAATAGCCCAAAAGTCATGTCACAATCAAAAGCCATGTTCATGACCAAAAGAACAGGCACTCAATCCATGTATTATAGCCTTTTTTTTATATACACAATGGACTGAGTATTCGTATGCATTTTTTTTCTTCTAATAAGCGAAAACGCTGATTGCTATAATACATGGATTGATATTTGTTTACACGATTATAGGATTACAGATTATCCAAACAATCAGTGATGATTGATGATAGTTCTTTAGAAAAATGCTGAGATCAAATGATTTATGGAAGTATGAAGATCATCTTAGGAAAGCTGATTTCATGTCAACACTTGTGCTGATTTTTTTACACGGCCCAGGCCTCCAGGGGTTGCAACTTGCAACTCTTGCAGACAAGAAAACCACGAGTCACGCGCTACTCTTGGAGACAAGAAAATCCCCCTCGCTATCTCCGGCCTCCAATGGCCTCTCTTCGTCTGCGGCGCGTCGCCGCAACTCTGCAGGACGCCCAGCTGCGGCTGGCACGAGCCGCCCTCGCCGCCGGTGCACGCTGCGGGGTCGCAGCCGCCGCCACCAAAGAACTTCCGGTTCCGGGTCAGTCCCGCTTGCTGTTCTGAAGCTGTGAGAGGGGCCACTCTAAATGCTTCTCGCGGAGGTAGTTGCTCCCATTCTCTCCAGCAACACCTCCATTGATGAAAGTCTCACTTCATTTCATGAAAATGTCCGATTTTGTTATACAGTTGAGAAAAAAACTGACCTATTTTCTGCGGGTTTTCTTCTCTCTTTTTTTTTTTTGGTACAGATTAACCTTGATAAGGAGAAATGGTGGAGAGTTCTCTTGCTCGCCTGCTATACCTGGAACAAGCTCTCGACGGCCACACGCAAAGGGTAAAGCAATCTCATGTCTTGCTCTTTATTCGTCCACCGATCGCACCAGCTCCTTTGCTTTAGTTACCCAACTTTGCTGAAAGAACAAAGCAGCGTGGCCTGCAATTCCGTGCCGTACAGAAACTGAAAGAAACAAAGCAAGATTCGCGACAATGTACAGAGAGGGGCGTTCTGAACTGATCAAAATGCGGGTCATGTAGAATGCACGCCTACTCGCCTACTATTTTGTAGAACTCAATTTGTTATGGGCTCCTATTATCCAAGAACATGTCGTAGGTTACTACGTTAGAAATTGGATATTAACATGGAACTTTTAGCTTACTGATCACTGTCCAGTAGTAAGAAATTAAGAAAGTTATGGACATGTTTGGCTGGCCCTGTTGCTAGTAAACCCCCAGTATTAGACAAGGATCTCATCCAACGTGCATTGAATCCCGAATAAGATTTATGTTGCATGGGCTAGAACTGACATAACAGCGCAAAGAAATGCATGCCTTTAGCATCCATCCTTTGAGTGTGCTAGCAAGCTAATAGGACGATGCATCTTTGTTCTTGTCGTCTCCTCTAAGCGGCAGATAAGAATTGATTAGCCATCACCTGCAAGCCAAAGTATCTTCTCTTGCTTGGCTTGATATACACCAAAACAAGGGTCCCGTATTCTTCAGTGGATGGTCTGCATCCACCGCTGATTAGAACTCTCTGCTCCACATCACAAATCCAAACCGAACAGGAGACTAGGAGAGGACGGCAACAAAGAAACCACACAGGAGAGGAGACGAGAGGAGGGCAATGGAGTCAACAGTACTGAGCTTGGGCAAGTCTGTGCTGGATGGCGCGGTTAGCTACACCAAATCCGCCATTGCGGAGGAGGTTGCTTTGCAGCTCGGTGTCCAGAGTGATCAGGCTTTCATCAAGGACGAGCTCGAGATGATGCAGGCTTTCCTGATGGCCGCACACGAGGAGCAAGATCATCACAAGGTGCTCAAGACCTGGGTAAAGCAAGTCCGTGATGTGGCCTACGACGTCGAGGACTGCCTCCAAGATTTTGCCATTCATCTGAAGAAGCCATCATGGTGGCGCCTACGTCGCACGCTGCGAGAGCGGCACCGTATCGCCAAGCAGATGAAGGAGCTGAGAGCCCGAGTTGAGGACGTGAGCCGAGAAACATGCGCTATCACCTCATCAAGGGCTCAGGCTCCAAGACGGCCACCAGGATGAGCAATCTAGCATTACTGGTGCAGCGATGTTTGGCATTGATGAAGCAAGGCGTGCCGAAGCAGGACAAAGCAAAAGTGGATCTTGTCCAACTGATCAGTAAGAAGGACGAGGACCTTAGAGTGATCGCAGTGTGGGGAACAAGTGGTGATCTCGGCGACGTCCATCATGAGGGCGGCCTATGAGAGTCCAGATATCAAAGGGAAATTTCGTTGCCGAGCATGGGTCAGGGTGATGCATCCTTTCGATCCCATAATCTTTGCTCAGAGTCTTGTGAAGCAGTTTCACGCAGTCGTAGGGGTTGATGTCCTGTTGGAGACGGAGAAGACAGGGCAAAATTTGGCTCAGGAGTTCAAAAGATGTGTGAATGAGGAGTCTTTCCTGGTTGTGCTTAATGATTTAGCCACCATTGAGGAGTGGGATCAGATTAAAAATCTCTTCCAAAACACCAAGAAAGGGAGCCGAATCGTAGTGTCTGCAGAGCAAGTTGAAGTTGCAAGCTTATGCGCAGGTCAAGAAAGCCAAGTATCAGAACTTAAGCAATTGTCGGCCGATCAGACTATTTATGCTTTCTACGAGAAGGTAATAATTAAAGTTCAGTTTGATCAGACATATATATCAGTGCATCCATGTATTCCACCTTAAAACGCCATCGAAATGATCATAAAAGATTAAAACAAAATTGATTTCGTTCCTAACTAATTAATTGATTGATCAATACGGTCATCCACTTCAAATTATATGAAGATTGTATAGTTTGTCAGAGATTCTCGTATCAGTGAAGAATGAAAATTATTATTTTAAACATTTACAAAATTGAAAAGGAAACTGTTTCAGCCACCTAATCATTAATTGCTTGTATTTAGGGTTCTCAAGATGGAATAAGTTCAACAAAGCCAGAGTCTAGCTCAAATGCAGCCACTACCAGTACTAACAACTCTACAGTGCCGATCGGTGAGATATTCGAGGATCAATCTAAGGGTGCCGATGGAAAGAAGGTGGTCGGAAAGAGCCTCACTCGCATCCGGACGATGGCGGCTGCTTTGGAGGAATCTCAGCTCGTTGGGCGAGAGAAAGAAAAATCTGACATTATCAAACTAATTTCAAATCAAGATGGCCAACAATTTCAGGTAATCTCGCTGTGGGGAATGGGTGGTCTTGGGAAAACTGCTCTAGCCAAAGATATCTACCAAAGCCAAGAGCTCAGTGGCACATTTGACAGGCGTGCTTTTGTCACAGTCATGCGCCCTTTCAATAGAGACGAGCTCCTTAGGAGCTTAGTTATGCAACTAGTCGCAGAACCTTCTGAAAAAAAGGGCGTGGTTGGATTGTTGGGTGGTACAAAGAAATCATTAGCATCGATGGGACTTGAAGCGTTGATTAAGGAGTTGGCCAAGTTTTTAGGAAGACAGAGCTGCTTGATTGTTCTTGATGATGTATCATCTACTGCAGAATGGGACCTGATAAGTTCAAGTTTCCTTGAAATGAAAAATACAACCCGGATCATAGTCACCACAAGGCAAGAGAATACTGCTAAGCATTGTTCAGAGAAACAAGAAAATATATACAAGCTCAAAGTTCTAGAGTACAAGGACGCGCAGGACCTCTTCACGAAAAAGGTACTGATAGAGTATTATCTTGCATTCTTGCTTCATTTGAGATTACATTGTTAAGTACAGTTTTATTTACCCTATCTTTCAAAAGAGATAATTTGACAACATATGATTGGGCTACGACACACGTAGCAGGGCCACGTAGGAAATACTTTAGTTTTTTTTCATCGTATTAACAATTGAACCCAGAAGGTCAATTCTATTTTCCATATCTTGTTCTGCGGCACGTTCTTCCTCTCCAATTTTGGCCATTTTTGGTTTACAACCATGGTTCATCTTCAAAGTAACTCATGCCTCCCAACATCAGTGATATCCTACTATCAAAGAAAAAACACATGAGTGGCATCCTGATTATTCAACCATCCATGTATGGCATTTAGTTGCTCCAATGACTCAACTATTTCTCGTCACTCGTTCTCTGCCCGTCTAAAAACTTCCCTACCCGACTCTTTCTGTTCACTGGCGGTTAGCCGTCGTCGAGCGGGTGGGGCTTTTCCTTTTGTTTCGTTTAGCGGGAGGGCCTTGCAGGGAGCCGTGCGTCGCCATGGGGTGCTTCCTCTCCTAGTGATGAGCCTCCATCACCGCCATGTAAGAGCTGCTAATGTGCGGGCACATTTAACTATCGCGCGGAAATGAGGAACTGCTGTAATGACAGAGATAAAATGCCGTGTGGAGCGCTTACTTCCAAATTTCCGCGCGGTCACCAATTCGCCATACCTTAGGTGCGTTCTTTATTATTGCGGCTGATGACTTACAACTGAGGACTGATGATTTTTAGTCTTGACACAAGCACTTATATAAACAAATCAAATATCGATAATCTAATAAACCGCTTTAAAACAGTAACTAATAAACAGTTCTATTTATTTGTTTGAAAAAATTATTAGTTAGAAACTGCAACAGAAGAGAGCCCTTAGAAAGGAGCTTGGCATGGTCCCATTCATCTCATAGATGTCACACAAAGTAGTCAGATTTGTTAAGGATAAGAATAGAAATAGGAAATAGATAAGGACTCTTATCTATTTCCTTATATAACTTGTATTCCTTCCATATACTCCCTCTTGTACTCTTCTATATATATGGCCCTTTGGGTCTCATATCAATACACACAATATTCATAACATGGTATCAGAGCAAAGGTTCGAATCCTAACCTTTATTCTTCTTCCGCTGCCGCTGCCCCCGAGAGGATCAATCTCATGCTCCCGGGGGTGGCCACCTCCAGGCCGCTGCCTCTTCTCCGGCTCGCCGCCGCCGCCGACTCTGCAGTGGCTTTCGGCCGCCATCCTGCTTGGATCCAGACGGATCGAGCTCGCCGAGGCCGCCAAGAAGCCGCCAAGCCGCCTGTCGTGGTCGCCGGGCTCTTCCGCCGCCGCCGCCTCAACTCCGATCTCTCTGCGCGATCCGGCCTCTCGCCGTCGGATCGGGCGTCCCGCCACCGGATTCGACGAGCGTGCCCGCCGCCGGATTCGCCGCCATCGCCCGCCGCCGTCATGATTCTTCTGCCGCCGCTTCTTGCCCGAAGCCGCCGCCGCATCGTCTTCATCTTCCACAGCACGAGCTTCACGGCGCTAGATCTGTCGGATCCGCCCGCCTCCACGCCGGATCCAGCCGCCACGCGCCTCCGGCCGTCCACCTTCCGCGTTGCCCGCCGTCTGCCATCCCGACCACATCTCTCTCCCGTCGCGCCTCTTCTCGGCCGGCGCGAGGAAAGGCGTTTTTGCGAGCGCAGCGAGGTGGGCGAGGGGTTTTCTTTTGCGGACGGGCGAGTGGGGAGTGAGGAGAGAGACGGGGCGAGAGAGGCGAAAAAAATCGGGGGTGAAGAGGTAGAGCGGCGATGGTTTTAGCCAGTGGGTGCGCGATAGTGTGGTGACAGCTGAGACGCGTGCACCGCCAAGCACATCCGCGTCGTCGCCTTTTCGTGGATTTCTTTTGAGTCAATATGAGTTATTTTTCCTTTGAGTCTTCCGCTGCGTCCATCCAAAATCCATAGTCTTTAATTTTTAATTTGTCTCAGCCGTGCGAGTCCACAAATTTATTGTCAGTCATAGAAGTGTAGGAATTTTATTTTGCACGACAGCAGCCGCCGCTCTACTTTTTGAGCCGCGTGCAGATCGGAGAAGTCGTTATGATGTCGCCGCTTCTCTAGCCGCCGCCCCGAGCTTTAAAGGCCGTCGTGCGTCTTCTATGCACTGCGCCGCCGCCTCTTGGGCTTCAATCTGCGCCGTCATGCATCTATCTATTCCTCTTGACTTGATTTGACAGTTTATTCAAAAGCGCATAGCAACGACATCATTAAGACTCGGACTTCGGATTTATCTTGTTTTAGTGTTAACTCTTTTCCAAATGCAATGCTATTGCATACGCCTTGCATTTGAGGGGGGGTGTTAAGGATAAGAATAGGAATAGGAAATAGATAAGGACTCTTATCTATTTCCTTATATAACTTGTATTCTTTCCATATACTCGCTCTTGTACTCTTCTATATATATGGCCTTTTGGGTCTCATATCAATACACACAATATTCATAACAAGATTAAAGTAGCATGGACCCGTGTATCATAAATAGCAGTAGATAGCATTTCAAAATATCATTTTCATTTGTTGCATGTGGCGCGCGTCCACCGTTTTGGTTTTGTGAAAAAAAATTCAACTTAGATTTTGAAAAAAATTATACTTGATATTGAAAAACATCAACATGAAAATTTTCAACTCAGGAAAATTTTAACTTGGAATATTCCAACTTGAAAAAAGTTCAACTCGGAAAAATCAACCTAAGAAATTCCTACTCAAGAAAATTCAATTAGGGAAAATTTAATTTAAAAAATCAACCTAAGAAATTCCAACTCGAGAAAATTCAACTCGGGAAAATTCATTTTGAGAAAATTGAACTCAGGAAATTCCAACTCGGGTAATAAAACTTATATTGTACTGATTTCAGGTGTTTAGGGAGACAGTAGATTTGGAAGGGCAATATCCTGAGTTGGCAGAAGAAGGAAAACCGATTCTAAAGAAGTGCAATGGACTTCCCCTTGCAATAGTCACCATAGGTGGCTTCTTGGCAAACCAACCAAAAACGGCCGTGGAGTGGAGGAAACTGAATGAGCATATTAGTGCTGAGTTGGAGATGAATCCAGAGCTTGAGACCATAAGAACAGTCCTAGTTAAAAGCTACGATGGCTTACCCTATCATCTCAAGACTTGTTTCTTGTATTTGTCCATCTTCCCTGAAGACCACAAGGTTAATCGGAGACGCTTGGTGCGGCGGTGGATTGCGGAGGTTTACTCAAGGGAGATGCGCGGCAAGTCTGCGGAAGAAATAGCAGACAGCTACTTCATGGAGCTCATAAGCAGAAGCATTATCCTACCATCTCAACAATCAATTTATAGTAGAAAAGGAATTGACTCCTGCCAACTCCATGATCTCATCCGTGAAATCAGCATCTCGAAGTCAATGGAAGAAAATCTTGTTTTTAGACTAGAGGAAGGTTGCGGCTTAAACAGCCAGGGCACAGTACGTCATCTTGCTATAAGCAGCAGTTGGGAGGGAGATCAGAGTGAGCTCGAGAGCATAGTAGACATGTCCCGGATACGATCATTAACAGTGTTTGGGAAGTGGAGGCCATTTTTAATTTCTGACAAGATGAGGTTGCTGCGAGTGCTGGACTTGGAAGGCACGAAAGGTCTAGTTGATCACCACCTTGGGCACATCGGGAAGCTTCTGCACCTAAGATACCTTTCTATAAGAGGATGCGATGATATTTATCACCTGCCAGATTCGGTGGGTAACCTGGGGCGACTCCAGACACTAGATATTACAGGTACAGGCATAATCAAGCTGCCAAAGACCATCATCAAGCTTAGGAAGCTACAGTATATTCGTGCGGGGGGCGTAGGAACTGAAGATGCTGACTCATTTGATGAACTAGTAGAAGATTATCCGAGGCTACTGAGGAACACCCCATGCCTTTTGACTTTCTTTTCGGTGGGATATTGTGTGGCATGTTGTGCACCTCGGCTTCTGAAATGGTCAGGCGCTGTGGATGGCGACCCAAACAGGCGTGATGTATGCACATTTTTTTGCTGCGCCATACTCCCTTCGTTTGCGATGGGCCAAACTCCAGGTGGTGTTTCAGTGCCAAGAGGGATCCGGAAGCTGAAAGCCCTGCACACACTGGGTATCGTGGACATCGCTCTGGGGAAGGGCGTCCTACAGGACATAAAGAGGCTCACCCAGCTACGCAAATTAGGAGTGAATGGCGTCAACAAGAAAAAAGGTCAAGAGTTGTGCTCAGCCATTGCCGCTCTCAGCCGCCTGGAATCGTTGTTAGTGCGGTCAGAGGGGGAGCCAGGTTTGTCTGGCTGTCTGGATGGAATGTCCTCTCCGCCGAAAAACCTGCAGAGCCTCAAGCTGTACGGCAACCTGGTCAAATTACCGACATGGATCGAGGGGCTTCAAAATCTTGTGAAGCTGAGGCTACGGAGCACCAGGATATCGGAGCTTGATGCCGCCATGCAGGTCCTTGGGAAGCTACCAAACCTGGCCATCCTGCGCCTGTGGAAGAAGTCGTTCCAGGGTGAAGAGCTCCGTTTCAACTTCCCTCCGGAGGCATTCCCGAGCCTGATGGTGCTGGAGCTGGTTCGCCTAGATAACCTCAAATCGGTGGGGTTCGAAGAAGGTGCAACGCCTAAGCTTGATCTGCTGGACTTTTGTGGTTTGCGTGAAGAAAACAAGATTGGGCTGTTTTCTGGGCTACCATCTCTCCCAAGCCTCAAGGAATTTCTGCTCATGGGTAGCTACTACGAGGATGACTTCGTGGAAGACCTGCGGGCCCAGCTTGCCGCTAATCCCAACCGACCCGTTCTGAAGAGGTACTGAACCCGACCACGAATCCACTCAAAAAATTGCTGCGCGCTAGTAGCAGTGATTCTTCTGAATTCAAAATTTGTTAAGGTCGTGTATTTTCTTCTGAATTCAAATAGTATTGAGGTCGTGTTGGTGTCCTGAGCGGCGGCGGAGTGCGCCGCTGCACCATGTCCAGTGTTCCCTTTTGTTTACATTGAAATAATTGGCGTCCTTCGTCCTGCATTGCCCAGATGTAAGTCAGTTAGCAGCTAGGTTCAATTCAGTAAATGCTTGACTGCACTACAGGACTCGTGGTGTACTACGAATCGTATAAGTGCCTTAAATTGGTATATGTATTGTCACGTCTACTCTTATGAGAAGAACGCCAACGGACAACCATGAACAACGATGGAGTCCACATAGCACCGAATCTCTGTTCCAGCCACATCCTGCCATCAGCCGTCGGCAGCTGTGCCCAACTTGGGGACGATTCTGATTTCTGGGGGTTGCAGATAAGAAATCATCAGGCAGCATACACATTGTAGCGCAGTATATTTGAATGAATGTGTAACGAATTGGAGGCTTTTCCTGCTGCTTTCGCCATTTGTTGCAGTGCAACGGAGACAGACGGACGCAAAATAATCTCTGTCACTGTCAGCAAATGGACCTACTTGGTTTGTTGCAGCAATGCAATGTCAGGAAGAAGAGATGCACAGCTCTACATGTGTGTGTGTGCAGAATCGCAGTAGCAATGAAACGAGGGTGAAAATACACACCTCTTCCACTCTATACGCGTCGAAATTTATTTATCAACAAAGGATTGGTGATCCGCTGACGATTGGCAAGCGGTGAGGGATAAAAGAACAGAGAGTAAAAGCGTAAGATAGAATTACGTTTCCGTACGTAACTGGAAGCGAAGTGATCGCCTGATCGGTGAGAAGGCAGCAACTCTAGATTTCTTTTCTTTTCTTTTTCCAGGTATCCCTTCGGCTTTGCTCTCTCCCCCATTGATCTCTCTCCTTCAGTCTGTGGCTGGCGGCGGCGGCGGCGGTGACTCGCGACAAGGGAGGCGGCATTGGCTTCGACGCGCTTGCGACAATGGAAACAAGAATCTCTCTCTGTCTCACAACAAACCAATCGCAGGAAATTTCTGTCCACCCAGATCTCGAATTCTCACTATGTTTTCCTTTGAAACTGATGGCCTAATGTTCTGTTCGTCCTGAATTTTTTAGCAATTTGATTGGTTAACAATGGTGGCTTACCTGTTCTTGTAGCAGAGTCTAATGAAGGAGTACTTCAAGGTGCCAACTTGCCTGGCTCTGCAGTTGAATTGGCCCTAGTGTCAAATTGATTAATACCAAGTTAATTACTTATAATTTGTTTGAACTGGACCCAATGATTCAAAGGAGATAATCTTCCCGCTCTTGTAGCCAAAGGAACGCCTATATAACACATCCTTAGCTTCTCTGGACTGAGCACAACCACTATACATCAGCTCCATTCACAGACCACACATAAGCACCGTTGACGCTAAATACACACAATTAAGGCCCTGTGTAGCATGGCTAAAGCGTTTATGAAAAGCAGCTTTTTGGGTGGGCTTTCAGGTGTTTAAGGAGATGGTAGATTTGGAAGGGCAATATCCTGAATTGATAGAAGAAGCGAAACTGATTCTGAAGAAGTGCAATGGACTTCCCCTTGCAATAGTCACCATAGGTGGCTTCTTGGCAAACCAACCAAAAACGGCCGTGGAGTGGAGGAAACCGAACGAGCATATTAGTGCTGAGTTGGAGATGAATCCAGAACTTGGGGCCATAAAAACCGTCCTAGTTAAAAGCTACGATGGCTTACCCTATCCCTGTTGCTGTGATGCGGCTCGACAAGCATGGTGTCCTAGTTCCAAGAGGGATGAGGAAGCTGAAAGCTCTGCACACGCTGGGTGTCGTGAACGTCGCACGGGAGAAGGCCGTCCTACAGGACATAAAGAGGCTTACCCAGCTGCGCAAATTAGGAGTGACTGGCGTCAACGAGGAAAACGCTCAAGACTTGTGCTCAGCCATTGCCGCTCTCAGCCGCCTCGAATCGTTGTTAGTCCGGTCAGAGGGGGAGCCAGGTTTATCTGGCTGTCTGGATGGAATGTCCTCTCCGCCGAAAAACCTGCAGAGCCTCAAGCTGTACGGCAACTTGGTCAAATTGCCACGATGGATCCAGGAGCTTCAGAATCTTGTGAAGCTGAAGCTACGGAGCACCAGGATATCGGAGCACGATGCCGCCATGCAGGTCCTTGGGAAGCTACCAAACCTGACCATCCTGCGACTGTGCAGGAAATCGTTCCAGGGTGAAGAGCTCCGTTTCCGAAACGATGGTTTCAGAAACCTCGTGATGCTCGAGCTTGCAGAATTGGAGGATATCAAATCTGTCAAGTTTGACCAAGGAGCAATGCCCAAACTTGAGCTGCTGCTGGTCTGGGATTTCTGTAGAGAAAATGAAATTGAAATTTCTGGGCTAGAATTTCTCCCGAGCATCAAGGAGGTCCGGCTCGACGTTCGCTTTGCATTGAAGTCCGATTGTTCCAAGACTCGGGAAGCCAGACTCGAGGAAGCCAGAAAGGAAGCAAATCTCAAGCAAGACAAACTCAACGACCACGTGCGGGCGCGGCTTGCTAAGAATCAAAAGCAACACATTTTATAGGGGGACTGAGCTCGGAGGTCGGGGACTACTGTTGTCTCCCCTTTACTGCTTGATTGTTGTGAATCTCTCTTCCTATACTGCCTTGCATTTGCTGTAATGGCCGTAGGGTGAAGAACTCCATTTCCCCGGATGCCATGGCGCCGTTTGGACGTCCTGCACGTTTCTTGCCGTCCAAATGGAATACTGAAATTGTTTCAAATCAATAGACTGTATCAGAAAGACTATACTTACGCATACTAAATTGTATTGTACCATTATTGTGTTGATTAAATGGCCGAGTTTGAATCGGTTGTGACTTGTGAGTGGTATGTATTAACGTTCTTAGTTGCTTCACCAAGTAAAGATCAGTTCGTGCTTCCCTTGCGAGGATGCGATGGCATTAGATTTTATGCACCTTTCTTTTTATGAAAACAATGTTCTTCTCGCCTTTGCCACGTCTACGCTGTCAGTGTAATAACAGCATTGAGGAGAGAACATATATCCATTGCAAAGTGTACTTGTTGGCAGAGTTGTGCAAAGTGTATTCTGGAAAACAAAACTAACTTCGTATCTATGATGAAATTGGACTGACCTTGAATCAGTATGGCATCACCTTCTGAGTTCTAACAAAGGAAATCCGGCTGCATCGTCAATAGGAGGAAGAAATGCAAGTTTTAGCACGGAGATTGGCTGCACCAATATCATTGAAGGTAAGGATGAGATGCTTATGCGGTCCTCAACTTGTCCAGGGCATTATGCGGTCCAGATAACTTCTCGAAATCCATAGCGTCAGTTGAAGTGAACCGCAGTAGACTCCTAATAGACAACAAACCCTGCGTAATGATGAATAGTATATGCCGTCACTAGTCATCCAGGCTAATATTTAGTATACCAAGCTGTCAAAAGAATGTACCATGTATCAACTCGGAAGCATTGAAGCAGCTGGGAGCCATATATACCTTCTCCTGAAAGTGAAATTTTTTAAATAATCTATTTTTTATTCCAAATTACAGTAATATATCTCTGTTCTTTTATTCTACACTAATAATTCTCTGTCACTCCACTGATGAGCGATTTAGGCTAGTTGCCTAACAGTTGCATGCTAAGTGTCCAAGTCGCTCACCGGTTAAGCCACTAGTGCTAGTCACCCAACCGTTGAGCGACCAGTCCTAGGCCTTGCCTCCTTCATGTGTGTAGCTCTAATTCTCATTGTTGACCGTGGTTGACTCTAATCTTTTCTGCATATTTAAAGACAAAGAAATTGTTTCTGGTCACAAGTCCTTCATGACTTGACCCTGTTAGTCAAAATATATTTCATGCAACATAATTGTACTGATCTAGATCTAAAACTATCCAGACCATGACTAAATTTCTAAAACTAAGATTTCCAGCCAAGAAGTCACACCCTACCCGGTCAAACCGCTGAGGCCAGCTGGTCAGACTGCTCACGACGGCCGGATAGACCGTTGAGCCCAGCTGGTCTAACCAATTACCAGTTATCAGTCTGACCGTATCTCAGGCCGGTTAAACCATTAGGTCTGGAAAACTGCAAAATTGCTAATAATGCAAAATTCAAATTCCAACTCTACCAACTTAATAATGGTTCCTCACACAGTATCTTAGACCTTCGCGCGTAGTCTCTCGGTCTGATTTGGGAATTGGAATGTGAGCAATGGAGCAGAGCTTTGCATTGGCCTCCTGGGGTGGGGAATTAGGGCCCCGTAGCACAACATCCTCACCTTGTTCGTCTGCAAGCACCGATGGCCGGCGGTTTCAGCTCTACCACAAAATCCACACAAACACAGCTGTGACGACGGAGTCGACGATGACGATCGTGGTCGGCTCTATGCATAGAGTTGCGTCTTGTTTGATTGAGTCGCACAAATTGTTGGTGCTTCAATCTTTTTGTCTGAATGCTCTCCCCACTCTTTCCATTGGCTCCGTAATACTAATATGACAATCTGTTTCTCCGACCATTTGTTTGTTCAGGATTGATTATCATATTGCTTCGGAGCCACCAATCCTCCAATCTTGTATTCTTCAGTAGATGGTCTGCATCCACCGCTGATTAGCACTCTCTGCTCAACATCACAAATCCAAACCGAACAGGAGACTGGGAGAGGACGGCAACAAAGAAACCACACAGGAGAGGAGACGAGAGGAGGGCAATGGAGTCAACAGTACTGAGCTTGGGCAAGTCTGTGCTGGATGGCGCGGTTAGCTACACCAAATCCGCCATTGCGGAGGAGGTTGCTTTGCAGCTCGGTGTCCAGAGTGATCAGGCTTTCATCAAGGACGAGCTCGAGATGATGCAGGCTTTCCTGATGGCCGCGCACGAGGAGCGAGATAATCACAAGGTGCTCAAGACCTGGGTAAAGCAAGTCCGTGATGTGGCCTACGACGTCGAGGACTGCCTCCAAGATTTTGCCATTCATCTGAAGAAGCCATCATGGTGGCGCGCACATCGCACGCTGCGAGAGCGGCACCGTATCGCCAAGCAGATGAAGGAGCTGAGAGCCAGAGTTGAGGACGTGAGCCAGAGAAACATGCGCTATCACCTCATCAAGGGCTCAGGCTCCAAGACGGCCACCAAGGATGAGCAATCTAGCATTACTGGTGCAGCGATGTTTGGCATTGATGAAGCAAGGCGTGCCGCGAAGCAGGACAAAGCAAAAGTGGATCTTGTCCAACTGATCAGTAAGAAGGACGAGGACCTTAGAGTGATCGCAGTGTGGGGAACAAGTGGTGATCTCGGGCAGACGTCCATCATGAGGGCGGCCTATGAGAGTCCAGATATCAAAGGGAAATTTCGTTGCCGAGCATGGGTCAGGGTGATGCATCCTTTCGATCCCATAATCTTTGCTCAGAGTCTTGTGAAGCAGTTTCACGCAGTCGTAGGGGTTGATGTCCTGTTGGAGACGGAGAAGACAGGGCAAAATTTGGCTCAGGAGTTCAAAAGATGTGTGAATGAGGAGTCTTTCCTGGTTGTGCTTAATGATTTAGCCACCATTGAGGAGTGGGATCAGATTAAAAATCTCTTCCAAAACACCAAGAAAGGGAGCCGAATCGTAGTGTCTGCAGAGCAAGTTGAAGTTGCAAGCTTATGCGCAGGTCAAGAAAGCCAAGTATCAGAACTTAAGCAATTGTCGGCCGATCAGACTATTTATGCTTTCTACGAGAAGGTAATAATGAAATTCAGTTTGAACATATATACATACACACACACACATATACATATTGTTATGAATAGCGCTTGTATTCATCTGAGGCCAATAGGCCGGTATATATACACAAGTACAGGATGTCATGCCATATAGAGATAAGGCATAAAAGAAAAGAAACAAGCTATAAAAGGAAGGAAACAAAACTATCCTAATACAACTCTATATATCTCTAACACCCCCTCAAACTCATGGTGGATCAACAACACTGAGTTTGGAGAGGTAGAAGCCGTGTTGTGGTCGAGTCTGGGCCTTCGTGAAGAAATCCGTTATCCAAGCTCAAGGCACATCTTGAAGAGCAATCACCGATCATGCACACAAGACCTCATGAAGGAAGCATCAACACCAATATGCTTGGTGAGCTCATGCTTCATAGGGTCACGGCATCTTGATAGCACTGTCTTGTCGATAAGAGAGGAGTCGGTGTAATAACAGTAACAGAAACACCAAAATCCTCAAGTAACCACCGTAGCCAAGTAATCTCTCCTGTCAAGAGAGCCATAGCTCGCAACTCAGCCTCTACACTCGAATGGGACACTGCAGTCTGTTTCTTCGTCTTTCAGGCAATAAGCGAACCACCAAGAAAAACACAAGATGGCGAGATAGACCGCGATCGAGGATCACCGCCCAAGTAGCATCCGAATAAGCTCAAGTCGTAAAGAGCCGGAGCGTGGAAAGAAGAGACGGCGAGAGATAGTCCCACGAAGGTATCACAGAACTCGAAGAAGGTGGCTGTAGTGGACCTGAGTGGGAGCAGAAATGAACTGACTCAGAATGTGAACTGGATAAGTGATATCCGGACGAGTAACAGCAAGGTAGACAAGACTCCTAACAAGATGACGATAGCGAGTCGGATCAGAAAGAGGCTCGCCATCAGAGGGTCGGAGGTGAACATTGAGCTCCATGGGAGTCTCAACAAGATCTGTCGATCGATGAGGGAAGCTCGATCAAGAAGATCTGAATATACTTCTCTTGGGACATAAAGAAACCATCTGAAGTGGAAGTAACCTCAATCCCAAGGAAGTAACGAAGAGGACCAAGATCCGACATAAGAAACTGCTCACTAAGACGAGCCTTGACAAAGGCAATGTACTCAGAATCATCTCCGGTAATGATCATATCATCAACATACAGAAGAAGAAGAGTCCGACCACGAGACGAAGTGTGGACAAAGAGCGCAGGATCATGATCACTCGCTGAAAAACCAGCAGCAGTGACCACAGAGGAGAAGCGCTCAAACCAAGCATGAGGGGCTTGCTTAAGGCCATAGAGAGGCGTCGGGCGACGCACCATGCCCTCGTGAAGAATACCCGGTGGCGGATGCATGTAAACCTCCTCACGCAACTCGCCATTAAGAAAGACATTCTTGACATCAAGTCGAGAATGCAGACCCGGTGGCGAACAGACGCCACCGAAAGAAGAGTGCAGACAGTGGTCATGTGAGCCACAGGAGCAAAAGTCTCGTCGTAGTCATGACCATGCTCCTGCTGAAAACCACGGGCAACAAGACACGCCTTATAGCGCTCAAGAGAACCATCAGAGTGAGTCTTAATCTTATAGACCCACTTACACGTGATGAGACGAGAGTGAGATGGAAAGAGAACAAGATCCCAAGTACCAGTACGCTCAAGAGCAGCAATCTCCTCGGCCATGGCATGCGCCACTCGGGGTGAGTAGCAAGATCCCAGAAGAAACAGGCTCACGAGTAGCGCTCCGGCAAAAGGCAAAAGCAGGCGGGGTCAAGCGGTGGCGATCGCGGAGGCGTGGCGAGGAGGAGAAGATGACCCATCAGAGGAAGATGGTGCATCAGAAGATGAATCATCAGAAGAAGATGGCTCATCTGGAAGAACCTCAATACGAGGTCAACGAGTGTAGACTAGTGTAGTGGGGGGAGCCTGAGGAGCCGCAGGAGGCGACAACGGCGGAGAGGCCACGAAAGGAATATGAGGAGACTCAGTGGGACGAGTGGACGCGGGCAAGAGAGATATAGGTGTATCCGAAAGGTTAAAAAGACAGAGACTCCACGAGAGGAAGTCGAAGGAGAGGTAGGGCGTGGGTAGAAGGGACGAGACTCGTCGAAAGTCACATCCCGAGAGATCCGCATCCGTCGACCAACAGATCCCAAGACCGATAGCCCTTGTGCTCGACCGTATCCCGAAAAACACACTCAACAGATCGAGCGGTCAATTTGGTGCGTTCAGAGGGCGAGAAGAACGTAGCAAACGCATCCAAACAGACGAAGGGCAGAGTAGTCAGGAAGGAGACCACAGAGACGCTCAACAAGTATTGCGCCCTGAAGAGCAGAAGAAGGCTGGATGTTGACGAGATAGGTGGCAGTGGAAACAGCCTCGGCCCAAAAGTGAGGTGGAATAGAGGCGGCAATCATCAGGGCACGGGCTGACTCAAGGAGGTGACGATGCTTGCGCTCAACAACACCATTCTGAGCATGAGCACCGGGACAAGAGAATCGGCGAGAGTGCCACGCCAGACAAGGAAGCTGCAGTGATGAGAGAGTACTCGCCAGTAGTCGACCACGAAGACACGAATAGGAGTAGAGAACGTGTGTGAACCATAGTGGCAAATTATTTATAGATAGACAAAACCTCACTACGAGAAGACATGAAATATATCAAAGTGTGACGAGAGAAATCATCTATAAATATGATATAATATCGATGGCCCCCTTTTGAAACAAAGGGAGTCGGACCCCAAATATCCGAATGAACAAGATCAAATGGACGCTGAGATACTGACTCACTATGAGGATAAGGAAGTTGAAGCTGTTTGCCTAACTTACAGCCCTGACAATCTAAAGACACGTCTCTGCGCGGACCCGTAAAACCACGACGAACTAAAGGCGACGGGCAGGAGCCACACATATGGCCAAGACGATGATGCCACTTCTGGAAGGAGCCGGTGAGCAGTGGCGAGCGGAGAGACTGGCAGCGACGGTGGCAGCGGAAGGAAGGTGAAGCCAGTCAAGCTCCCAAAGACGTTGTGAGTCAAGACGCCGAGGCCGAACCAACCGAGTTCTCGTGTGGCGGTCCTGAACACAACAAGAGTCAGAGTCGAGAATGACTCGATAACCAAGATCGATGTCCGCCCAGTGAAAGAAGTCGCATGGTAAGGCGAGGAACATGAGCAACAGAGGGAATATGAAAAGATGAGTTGCTAAGAGATCCTCGACCAGAGACAGAAAGAGAGGTACCATCAGCAGTAAGAACACTGACAGGAGAATCAAGGGGTGTAATGAAGGACAGAGTAGAAGAATCGGGAGTCATGTGAAAAGACGCTCCAGAATCAAGAATCCATGGGAAGGTCTTTGGACTGTGGAGGTGGTGGTTTCGCAGTGCACGAAGAGTTAGTAGCGAACCGCGTAACTCGTTGAAGGAGAACACGGTAGCAAGTAGGCGTCGAGTCGGCTATCTCACGCTCGGTGAGAGAAACCGAAGGGAGTCGATGCAGACGTTAATGTAGGAACTGCAGAACCTGTCGAGGAGGAACCCGAAGCGGTAAGCAAACGTCGAAGTCTGGCTATCTCCTGCTCAGTGAGAGAAACTGCTGAAGGAGTCAATGCAGGCGTCGATGTAGAAACACCAGTGCCAATGCTAGTAGAAGAACGGCGTGAAAGATGTCGTTGCTTCTTATAGCACTGGGACTCAATGTGGCCGACCTTGTCGCAGTAGGAGCAATGAGGACGGCCACTGCTAGATGAAGGGCGGCCACCACCACCTGTGGCAGCCGCTGAAGGTGGCAGTGTGCTGAAGCATGGAGCAGTCGGTGTAGCAGGTGGACGAGCGGCAAGCACAGAGGGAAGTGGTAGCAGACCAGCACCACTCAGGCGAACGAAAACCATCGGTAGGCGGCGCTGGACGGCGCGGCCACCAAGGCAACGAAGTCTAATAGGCGGCGCTGGATGGCGCGACGGTTAGATCGACGTTTATTTTTTTCGGTGGCCGACTTAAAAGGAAATTCGGCCGGATAAAGAAACAGGCCCGGCCTGTTTTAATCGGGGAAACCCTAGGGTTTCCCGAAACCTTCGATGGCGGCGGGAGCCGGGTCGGGCGGGCAGGCGGCAGGGAGCAACAAGGCGGCGGGAGGCCGGGCGGGCGGTCGGCAGCAAGGCTGGGCAAGAAGAAGAGGCGGTCCCACCCTCGGCGACGGACGGCAGCAGGCGGCCCGGCGGCGGAGTCGGCAGGCGACGCGCAGGCACCTGGAGACGGCGGTGGGGCGTCGGGACGGCGGCAACGGATGAAGCCGGCGAGACGCCGCACGGAGGCGGCGGCGTCGGACGGCTGCAAGCAGCCGGCGAGATGGGCCGGCGGAGACTCGCACGGCGAGTCGGCGACGGGATTCGGCCGCAGGCGGGGTCGGCAACGGCAAGGCCGCGGACGGAGTCCCAAGCACGGCGAGTCGGTGAGCGGAGCAGGAGTCGGCGACGACAGGCGGGAGTCGGCGGCGACGGTGAGCGGAGCAGGAGTCGGCGACGATGGGCGGGATTCAGCGGCGACGGGCTGAACCAGCGGAGGCGGCGGCAAGCGCAGCGGCCAGGAAACCCTAGGTATGAAACCCTAGGTATGGCTCTGATACCATGTTATGAATAGCGCTTGTATTCATCTAAGGCCAATAGGCCTGTATATATACACAAGTACAGGATGTCATGTCATATAGAGATAAGACATAAAAGGAAAGAAACAAGCTATAAAAGGAAGGAAACAAAACTATCCTAATACAACTCTATATATCTCTAACACATATATGCATATACATATATGTATTTATGTATATGTATATACATATATGTACATATGTGTGTGTGTGTGTATATATATATATAAATAGTTCTATACTTTTAGGAGTACGTATTTCACATTAAAGCGCCATCGAAATGCTCATAAAATATTCAAACAAAATTGATTTTGTTCCTAACTAATTAATTGATTGACCAATATGGTCATCCGCTGCAAATTATTTGAAGATTGTATAGTTTGTAAGAGATTCTCGTATGAGTGAATAATGAAAATTATTATTTTAAAATTTGCAAAATTGAAAACACGGTGAGACTGAAGTGTCCAAGGAAACCGTTTCAGCCACCTAATCATCGATTGCTTGTATTTAGGGTTCTCAAGATGGAATAGGTTCAACAAAGCCAGAGTCTAGCTCAAATGCAGCCACTACCAGTACTAACAACTCTACAGTGCCAACCGGTGAGATATTAGAGGATCAATCTAAGGGTGCCGATGGAGAGAAGGCTGTCGGAAAGAGCCTCACTCGCATCAGGACGATGGCGGCTGCTTTGGAGGAATCTCAGCTCGTTGGGCGAGAGAAAGAAAAATCTGACATCATCAAACTAATTTCAAATCAAGATGGCCAACAATTTCAGGTGATCTCTCTGTGGGGAATGGGTGGTCTTGGGAAAACTACTCTAGCCAAAGATATCTACCAAAGCCAAGAGCTCAGTGGCACATTTGACAAGCGTGCTTTTGTCACAGTCATGCGCCCTTTCAATAGAGAGGAGCTCCTTAGGAGCTTAGTAATGCAACTAGATGCAGAACCTTCTGAAAAAAAGGGCGTGGTTGGATTGTTGGGCGGTACAAAGAAATCATTAGCATCGATGGGACTTGAAGCGTTGATTAAGGAGTTGGCCAAGTTTTTAGGAAGACAAAGCTGCTTGATTGTTCTTGATGATGTATCATCTACTTCAGAATGGGACCTGATAAGTTCAAGTTTCCTTGAAATGAAAAATACAACCCGGATAATAGTCACCACAAGGCAAGAGAATATTGCCAAGCATTGTTCAGAGAAACAAGAAAATATATACAAGCTCAAAGTTCTAGAGTACAAGGACGCGCAGGACCTCTTCACGAAAAAGGTACAGTTAGAGTATTACATTGTAAGTACAGTTTTATTTACCCTATCTTTCGAAAGAGATCATTCGACAACATATGATTGTGCTACGACACATGTATTAGGGCCACGTAGGAAATACTTTAGTTTTTTTCGTCGTATTAACAACTGAACCCAGAAGGTCAATTCTATTTTCCATATCTAGTTCTTCGGCACGTTCTTCCTCTCCAATTTTGGCCATTTTTGGTTTACAACCATGGTTCATCTTCAAAGTGCTTCTTTTTTATTGCGGATGATGACTTACAGCTGTGGACTGATGACTTTTAGTCTTAACACAAGCACTTATATAAATAAATTAAATATCGATAATCTGGTAAATCGCTTTAAAATAGTAACTAAAAAAGTGTTTCATGTATTTGTTTGAAAAAAAAATGTTAGTTAGAAAGGAGCTTGGCATGGCCCATTCACCTCTTAGATGTCACATAAAGCAGCATGGGCCCATGTATGATAAATGGCAGTAGATAGCATTTCAAAATATCACTTTCATTTGTTGCATGTGGCACGCGTCCACCGTTTCGGTTTTGTGAAAAAAATTCAACTTAGATTTCGAAAAAAAATTCTACTTGATATTGAAAAACATCGACATGAAAATTTTCAACTCAGGAAAATTTTAACTTGGAATATTCCAACTTGAAAAAAGTTCAACTCGGAAAAATCAACCTACTCAAGAAAATTCAATTCGGGAAAATTCAATTTAAAGAATCAACTTGGGAAATTCCAACTAGAGAAAATTCAACTCGGGAAAATTCATTTTGAGAAAATTGAACTCAGGAAATTCCAACTCGGGTAATAAAACTTATGTTGTACCGATTTCAGGTGTTTAAGGAGACAATAGATTTGGAAGGGCAATATCCTGAGTTGGCAGAAGAAGCGAAACTGATTCTAAAGAAGTGCAATGGACTTCCCCTTGCAATAGTCACCATAGGTGGCTTCTTGGCAAACCAACCAAAAACGATCGTGGAGTGGAGGAAACTGAATGAGCATATTAGTGCTGAGTTGGAGATGAATCCAGAGCTTGAGACCATAAGAACAGTCCTAGTTAAAAGCTACGATGGCTTACCCTACCATCTCAAGACTTGTTTCTTGTATTTGTCCATCTTCCCTGAAGACTACAAGGTTAATCGGAGACGCTTGGTGCGGCGGTGGATTGCGGAGGTTTACTCAAGGGAGATGCGCGGCAAGTCTGCGGAAGAAATAGCAGACAGCTACTTCATGGAGCTCATAAGCAGGAGCATGATCCTACCATCTCAACAATCAATTCATAGTAGAAAAGGAATTGACTCCTGCCAAGTCCATGATCTCATCCGTGAAATCGGCATCACAAAGTCAATGGAAGAAAATCTTGTTTTTAGACTGGAGGAAGGTTGCAGCGTAAACAGCCAGGACACAGTACGTCATCTTGCTATAAGCAGCAGTTGGGAGGGAGATCAGAGTGAGCTCGAGAGCATAGTAGACATGTCCCGGATACGGTCATTAACAGTGTTTGGGAAGTGGAGGCCATTTCTCATTTCTGACAAGATGAGGTTGCTGCGAGTGCTGGACTTGGAAGGCACGTCAGGCCTAGTTGACCATCACCTTGCGCACATCGGGAAGCTTCTTCACCTGACATTCCTTTCTCTAAGAGGATGCGACCATATTTTTCACCTGCCAGATTCGGTGGGTAACCTGAGGCGACTCCAGACACTAGATATTACAGGTACATACATAATGAAGCTGCCAAAGACCATCATCAAGCTTAGGAAGCTACAGTCTATTCGTGGGGGGGGGGCATAGGAATTGATGATGCTGCGTTTTCTGAGAAACTAGTAGAAGATCTGCCGAAGGTACTGAGGAACAGGCTAAGCCTTTTGACTTTCTTATCGGTGGGATTTTGTGTGGCATGTTGTGCACCTCAGCTTCTCGATATGGATGGCGACCCTAACAGGCGCGACGTATGCACTCTATGTTGCTGCGCCTCACTCCCTTTGGTTGCGATGGGCCGAAGTCCACGTGGTGTTGCGGTGCCAAGAGGGATCCGGAAGCTGAAAGCCCTGCACACACTGGGTATTGTGGACATCGCTCGGGGGAAGGTCGTCCTACAGGACATGAAGAGGCTCACCCAGCTGCGCAAGTTGGGAGTGACTGGCGTCAACAAGAAAAACGCTCAAGAGTTGTGCTCAGCCATTGCCGCTCTCAGCCGCCTGGAATCGCTGTTAGTGCGGTCAGAGGGGGAGCCAGGTTTGTCTGGCTGTCTGGATGGAATGTCCTCGCCGCCGAAAAACCTGCAGAGCCTCAAGCTGTACGGCAACTTGGTCAAATTGCCAGGATGGATCCAGGAGCTTCAAAATCTTGTGAAGCTGAAGCTACGGAGCACCAGGATATCGGAGCACGATGCCGCCATGCAGGTCCTTGGGAAGCTACCAAACCTGGCCATCCTGCGCCTGTGGCAGAAGTCGTTCCAGGGTGAAGAGCTCCGTTTCAATTTCCATCCGGAGGCATTCCCGAGTCTGATGGTGCTGGAGCTGGATCGCCTAGATAACCTCAAATCGGTGGAGTTCAAAGAAGGTGCAACGCCTAAGCTTGAGCTGCTGCAGTTTTCTGGTTCGCGTGAAGAAACCAAGATTGGGCTGTTTTCTGGCCTACCATCTCTCCCAAGCCTCAAGGAATTTCGGCTCGCGGGTGGCTACGAGGATGACTTTGTGGAAGAACTGCGGGCCCAGCTTGCGAAAAATCAAAATCTACCCGCTTTGAAGATGAACTGAGCTGAGCTCAAGAGTAGATCGATCGATGCTAGTATCGATGTCTGGCTGTGTCCCCTCCGCAGCGTGTCTTAAGAGTTTCCGTCCGTGCTGCTCATTTCTATTGAACCCACACAATTGAGGCCGTGTCGGGGTCCTCGTCGGCGACTCTGAATTGCTTCTTGTGTTTGTCCCAAAATAATTGGCGTGCTTCCTCCTGCATTGCCCAGTTGGAAGTAAAATAGGTTCAGTTCAGTGAAATGTACGGCAAAGACTCGTTGTTACTACGAATTGTACAGGTGCCGTCAATTGTGCGCATTGATGTGAGAGTACTGTGTTTTCTTTGTAAGCATCACCATGACATTGCTTGTTTCCTTTCCTCTGATTTTTTTCCGAAACAATGATCTGTTTTTTTTTTTTTGCCCCTTCCTGACGTCGACGCTTTCAATGTACTAACAGCAGCACTGAGGACTTCTCTGATTTTCCAAAACATGTACCTGCTGATAAGTTAACTCCCGATAAAGGTTGCGCAAAATATAATTCTATTGTACTGTGATCTAAATCTGGTTGGGTCGATCACTTTAAATATCTGATCAGATTTCACTCTTTATATATTCTGAACAGTGATACAAACTGGTTGAGGGTTATGATTAAGATCATCTTATATTTATTATGAACTCTTTGAGCCATCGTGATGTCAAAAGGTGCACCCAGCTGCGCAAACTAGGAGTGACTGGCGTCAACAAGGAAAACGTGTTGCTGCACGCTACTCCCTGTTGCTGTGATGCGGTTCGACATGCATGGTGTCCTAGTTCCAAGAGGGATAAGGAAGCTGAAAGCTTTGATTTTCGTAGTTGCTTCACCAAGTAAAAATCAGTTTGTGCTTCCCTTGCAAGGATGCCATGGCATTAGATTTTATGCACCTTTCTTTTTATGAAAACAATGTTCTTCTCGCCTTTGCCACGTCTACGCTGTCAGTGTAATAACAGCATTGAGGAGAGAACATATATCCATTGCAAAGTGTACTTGTTGGCAGAGTTGTGCAAAGTGTATTCTGGAAAACAAAACCACATGAAACAGAGGAATGTGCATTTTGTTTCATTTGCAACTCTCTATTATGTACCTATGACGGAGTTTACATAACTTCGTATCTATGATGAAATTGGACCGACCTTGAATCACTATGGCATCACGCTCTGAGTTCTAACAAAGGAAATCCGGCCGCATCGAGTAAATGTCCCGTTTGATTTGCAGGAAAACTCACAGCAACCCCAGTTGCTCCCTCGCTTCAAAAATAGAGGGATTCAGCGATATTCGCAAGGGCTCTTTGTTTTCGTTCGTTTTAGTAATTTTTCGTCCTATTGCAGTGCTTGCCCCCTGCATCGTCATAAGAGGAGGAAATGCAAGTTTTAGCACGGAGGTTGGCTGCACCAATATCATTGAAGGTAAGGATGAGATGCTTACCTGATTGAGCTTCCATCAGAGTATGATCTGGACTTCTCTCCAAAGGCTTTCGACTTCCCCAGCATACTCTCTTTGTTCTTCTTGAGATGTCAACACCTCCAATTGCGCCCTCAACTTGTCCAGGGCATTATGCGGTCCAGATAACTTCTCGAAATCCATAGCGTCAGTTGAAGTGAACCGCAGTAGACTCCTAATACACAACAAACCCTGCGTAATGATGAATAGTATATGCCGTCACTAGTCATCCAGGCTAATATTTAGTATACCAAGCTGTCAAAAGAATGTATCAACTCGGAAGCATTGAAGCAGCTGCGAGCCATATATACCTTCTCCTGAAAGTGAAAATTTTTAAATAATCTATTTTTTATCCCAAATTACAGTAATATATCTCTGTTTTTTTATTTTACACTAATAATTCTCTGTCACTTTACCGTTGAGCGATTTAGGCTAGTCGCATAACAGTTGCATGCTAAGTGTCCAAGTCGCTCACCGGTTAAGCCACTAGTGCTAGTCACCCAACCGTTGAGTGACCAGTCCTAGGCTCTCAATGGTGGGGAGATATCTTGACAAGTCGCACACCGGTTGAACGATTTAAAATAATAATAATATTTTTTATTAATCCGATGGAAATAATTATAGAGAATTGTTATGGTTACGAACCAAACAGTTCTAGAGAAGACTAATAGAGTGTGTAGGAAAGATGGATCCTCCCTCCCTACTAACCCAAGAGAGTATACATACATGACTATAAGGCCTTATTACAATTACACCCTACCATAGGGTACTATTATAAGGGTATTCATGTCTTTTTAAATCCCCCACTGAGCCTGTCAGCCCAACAGGCTGAACGGATATGAGCGGAGGCCATCCCCACAACAGAAGTCTCTTATGGTAAAAGACTTCATCTCGAACAGGCCAAAACCATACCGCGTAGGCCTTTCGGCACCCTCTATCCTTTCGGCTTGGTAAAGAAATGGCTCATACTTCTAGTCTTGTGGACCACGTTTAGTTGCAGTTGGCGTAGTGAGGGACACGCATTCCCTTTTGACTGGCTTTTAGTGCACCGCTCCACGCCCAGGTGCGAGTTCCCAAAGGTCGCCCGAAAAAGGCGTGCACCTTTAAAGCACGACGCCCTGGGCGAAAGGATGCATCCCTGTTGGTCTTCTTCGTCACACCGCTCACAGTGCCGTTCTCGTTGCTTCCGCCAACCGCATTGTCACTGCTTTCGCCCACATCTCATTCTACTACATCCGCTACTGCTACCGCTGGTCCTCTGTCTTGGACTAATGGCTTGTAGGAATGACCCTCGTTCTCGTCGCAGTGGTAGAGGTGCCTCGTCAAGCTGCAGCGGCATGTCTCAGCAGCGGCATGTCAATTTTGAACACACCGTACTTAGGGTCTCAAAAAACTTATTCTATCCAAAGATCACATGAATCTTAATCAAACTTCCAACATTTTCCAAAGATAAGCAAGATTGCCCTAAAACTGGACAAACTTCAAAATCTTGATATATGACTTGCTTGTAGGTAGAAGATAGTTAAGATGGCTCTTGATGAGTTCCCACCATTCATAGCAAGCTATTTCTCTGAAAGATTAAAAGCAAAAACACCCAGATAAAAAAATCTCAAGATGGATCTCAAGATGAGGTGAAGACCAAGGAAAACTGGGCAACTTCGAAACCTTGTAAGGCTTGGTGCCTAGATAGATGAGATTTGATCTTCATGAGTCATCTCCATCACTTACACGTTTTTAGCACACATTAAGATCAATAAAATGAGATAAAATATCAAAACCAATAAGGAAAGAGCAAATCAACCAAATTAAGAAGATACCATGAGTGATAGACAAAGATGATCTAATATTTCTTGAGGATGAAGGTTTTACAACCACTTCATCTGAAGAACAAGAGAGCATAGCACAACGCTCACTTTTCTCTAACCCTAACCATAGAACATAAGGTTGAAATGGTTTGATGGTTGGCTGGCAAGCTTCCATCCCTAATCCATTAAATAGATAAAATAATCAGCACATATCTAATCTTAATAGACACTATCCACTAGCATATTTAGGAAAAACCTGCTAATCCCATACAACATAGGTTTTACTCATACACACTTTTCAAAGCACAGGAGCCTGAATCCATTAAGTCTTTAACCTTTGATCACTTGATCTTTTCAATATCTTCTTGACCTAAAACACTTTCCCAAGCGCCACGGCTTTGATCCAACGAAGTTACGGTATTTAGCAAACTACCACAATACCCTCGTCTTGACCCGGTCTTCATCTTTCCTTTGCAAGCAATCATCATGTTTGCCACGAATAGCTGTATCAATAGCTTGCCACGCATTGTAAGTCTCTTATACTCCGATTCCATCAGACCATGCCTCATTTGGACTGACCAAGTTATTTGGTGCAATCCATCATCCAAATCTTTTCTTCAATATTTTTCGCCTTTTTTATGCCATACTTGAGCTCAAACATCTCACCTTATATTCTTGACTGTTTTAGGCCTTGTCTCCTTCATGTGTGTAGCTCTAATTCTCATTGTTGACCGTGGTTGACTCTAATCTTTTCTGCACATTTAAAGACAAAGAAATTGTTTCTGGTCACAAGTCCTTCATGACTTGACCCTGCTAGTCAAAATATACTTCATGCAACATAATTGTACTGATCTAGATCTAAAACTATCCAGACCATGACTAAATTTCTAAAATTAAGATTTCTAGCCAAGAAGTCATACCCTACCCGGTCAAACCGCTGAGGCCAGCTGGTCAGACTGCTCATGACGGCCGGTTAGACGGTTGAGCCCAGCCGGTCTAACCAATTACCAGTTATCAGTCTGACCGTATCTCAGGCCGGTTAAACCATTAGGTCTGGAAAACTGCAAAATTGCTAATAATGCAAAATTCAAATTCCAACTCTACCAACTTAATAATGGTTCCTCACACAGTATCTTAGACCTTCGCGCGTAGTCTCTCGGTCTGATTTGGGAATTGGAATGTGAGCAATGGAGCAGAGCTTTGCATTGGCCTCCTGGGGTGGGGAATTAGGGCCCCGTAGCACAACATCCTCACCTTGTTCGTCTGCAAGCACCGATGGCCGGCGGTTTCAGCTCTACCACAAAATCCACACAAACACAGCTGTGACGACGGAGTCGACGATGACGATCGTGGTCGGCTCTATGCATAGAGTTGCGTCTTGTTTGATTGAGTCGCACAAATTGTTGGTGCTTCAATCTTTTTGTCTGAATGCTCTCCCCACTCTTTCCATTGGCTCCGTAATACTAATATGACAATCTGTTTCTCCGACCATTTGTTTGTTCAGGATTGATTATCATATTGCTTCGGAGCCACCAATCCTCCAATCTTGTATTCTTCAGTAGATGGTCTGCATCCACCGCTGATTAGCACTCTCTGCTCAACATCACAAATCCAAACCGAACAGGAGACTGGGAGAGGACGGCAACAAAGAAACCACACAGGAGAGGAGACGAGAGGAGGGCAATGGAGTCAACAGTACTGAGCTTGGGCAAGTCTGTGCTGGATGGCGCGGTTAGCTACACCAAATCCGCCATTGCGGAGGAGGTTGCTTTGCAGCTCGGTGTCCAGAGTGATCAGGCTTTCATCAAGGACGAGCTCGAGATGATGCAGGCTTTCCTGATGGCTGCGCACGAGGAGCGAGATAATCACAAGGTGCTCAAGACCTGGGTAAAGCAAGTCCGTGATGTGGCCTACGACGTCGAGGACTGCCTCCAAGATTTTGCCATTCATCTGTGTGAGATCTGTTCTTTGCGGGTGTTCTTCATTTGGTGCGGGTTCTTGAAGTAAAGCCGAGTGGGAGAGGGAGAGATGTACTAACCGTCGGACGTAGATGAAGAGGGATTGGACATCGCGGTGATCTGCGCTAATGGCAGCGACGGTCGGGGAGGAGATGCGGTCGCGACGGCGTAGCTCCGGTGACGACGTCGGCGGTGGACCTTCCCGTCGCCAAATGCGCCCCTCTAGATCGGGTTAGGGTTTTTCGGGTGAGGCTTGCGGCTCCGGCCAACCTCGTAGCACGAGCCGCCGGCCCCCACCCCTTTATTTATAGCGCAGCGCGACAGGGGGCCCATCAGCCAAGGTTGGGTACATGCGCCCGATCGTATGCGGATCAAGGCCCGATTAGCCGTTGGGCTAATCGGCTGAGATCAATCTAACATTCTCCCCCTTGATCTCACTCTATACTTTATCTTTAATTACTTTTTACTCATTCCATCACAGATTAGTGTATAGAACATGTCTCATCGTCACGGTCAATTGCCGATAGAATTAACAGCTACAATACACCTCTTTGTTCTGAAATAGTTACTTTAATACTTTGGGCCCTTTATAGTCCAGGAATCATAGGCTTTCCCTTAAACCCATGCCGGCTACATGTTCTCTGAACACGTTGGGTGGTAAGCCTTTTGTAAGCGGATCCGCTAACATCTTTGTTGTACTTATATGATCAAGACTTATGATCTGATCCCGGACTTTATCTTTCACAACATAGTACTTTATGTCAATGTGTTTGGCAGCACCACTTGACTTATTGTTGTGGGCATACGTTCTGCGGGTTCATTATCGCAGACAACTTAAGTGGTCTATTGATGTCGTCAACCACTTTTAAACCGGTATGAACTTCTTAAGCCGCCCACCCGCCTGTAGCCTCATAACATGCTACAAACTCGGCATACATTGTGGACGATGTAGTGACGGTTTGCTTTGAGCTTTTCCACGATATAGCTCCTCCTGCGAGAGTGAATACATATCCGGATGTAGACTTTCTATCATCTCCGCAAAATCGAATCAGATACCCCACTATATGGAGTGAATCGATATTCAGTATGTCAAGATGAGGCCTTTTGTTCCTTGCAAATAACGCAAGACTTTCTTTATCAATTTCCAATGTTCTATTCGTGATTGCTCGAATCGCCAAGTAACCCGGTAACAAACGCTAAGTCAGGGCGCGTACACACTTGAGCATACTGCAAGCTTCCGACAGCTGAAGCATACGGAACCGCTTTCATTTGATCGATCTCATATTGGTTCCTGGGGCATTGAAAATCTCCATATCTGTCGCCCTTGACTATAGGTGCAGGTGAAGGACTACATTTATGCATACCAAATTTCTTTAATACTCTCTATGTATGCCTTTTGTGACAGTCCCAATACCCTTTGTTTCTATCCTGAATTTCGATCCCTAGAACGAACGAAGCTTCACCAAGATCTTTCATATCAAAGTTTGAGGACAAAAACTTCTTTGTCTCCGAGTGCATCGACATCACTACTAGCCAGTAGGATATCATCCACATACAAGATTAGGAAGATAAACTTCCCATCTTTAAACTTTGCATAAACACGTTGTCCTCTACATTCTCTTTAAACCCAAATTTTCTTATTGTCTTGTCAAACTTCAAGTACCACTTGTCTTGAAGCTTGCTTTAACCCATAAATCGATTTCTTTAGGCGGCATCCCATTCTTTCATTTCCTTCCACAACAAAACCTTTCGGTTGTGCCATGTAAACATTTTCCTCCAAATCCCCATTAAGAAATGCCGTCTTTACATCCATTTGATGTAACTCTAAATCATAATGTGCAACTAATGCCATTATGATTACGAAGAAATCTTTACATGAGACCGGAGAAAAGGTCTCATTGTAATCAATCCTTCTCTTTGCGTAAAGCCTTTTGCCACAAGTCGCGCTTTGTATCTTTCTACATTCCCTTGGGAGTCAAGCTTTGTCTTGTAGACCCATTTACTGACCCTCTTGTTTTGGCTCCTTTAGGAATAATTTCCAAGTCCCGCACTTTATTAGCCTTCATGGACCTCATTTTCTCTTCCATGGCCTCAAGCCATTTTGAGGAATTTTCGCTTCTCATGGCTTCTTCAAATGAGGTGGGATCATCCTCCATTTGAAATTCCTCTGTATGATAAATCTGATAATCATCAGAAATAGCTGATCTTCTTATTCTTTGAGACCTCCTCGGGGCCTCCACATTTGGTACATCTTCATTTGAGGTCTTTGTTGCTCCCCTCATCTGTGGCAATTGGTTCTATATGATCCTCGAAGAATGTGTTCTTCATTCTCATTAATTGTTGCCACGGGAGGAACAATAACAGTCTTGGCACCACGAGATCTTGTACCGTCGGTGTAGCGACGGCGGTAGTGCGAAGAATGGCTCTTGAATCATCGGAATGGGCGCATCGCCCGCTTCTCTCAAGGTCAATCTTCGAGCTACCATGCTCCCCTCATCATCTCATCCTCTAAGAAGACAGCGTGTCTCGTTTCTACAAACTTTGTATATCCGTGCGGACGGTAGAAACGAAAGCCTTTGACTTTCGGGTAGCCAATGAAATGGCAACTTCATCGCTTTGGGATCAAGTTTCCCAAGGTTTGGGTTAAATACTTTAGCCTCAGCAGACTCCCCACACACGTAAGTGGTTTAGTGAGGAACTCTTCCCGTCCACATCTCGCACGGTGTTTTGGGCACCGACTTACTAGGCACTCTGTTGAGGATATGAATGGCGCTTTCAACGCCCATCCATAAACTCAACAGCAGTGTGGAGTAGCTCATCATGCTTCGCACCATACCCATCGAGTGCGGTTGCGTCTTCACTACTCCATTTTTTGAGGTTCGCCTGTGTAGAATACTGGGCCACTATTCCATTTTCCTGTAAAAACCTTGCAAAAGGTCCAGGAACTTGTCCATATGGGGTATGTCGACCGTAGTACTCCCACCACGATCGATCGGACTATCTTAATCTTTAAATCGTGTTGGTTTTCAACTTCACCTTAAATATCTTGAATTTATCCAAGGCTTCATTTCTTTCTTTGATTGGATAAATATATCCATAACGGAGTAATCATCTCGTGAATGTTATGAACGAGTCATATCCATCCACACTTTTCACGTAAAAAGGACCACAAATATCTGTGTGAATAATTTGTAGAACTCCTGTGCTTCTTTTAGCGTCTTTCTTAATTTTCTTTACAAATTTTCCTTTAATGCATTCTATGCATTGTCCTAAGTCTGAGAACTCTAATGGAGGAAGAATATCATTCTTAACTAGTCTTTCTATTCTCCCCCTCGAAATATGGCCTAAACGACAATGCCATAATTTCGACGATTCATTATGAGTTCTCTTTCTTTTTCGTTCGTATTCTCGGGCGAGGATACATGCTTATTCACATCACATACGAATTCACACTTTCACGGTGACAATAAATAAAGCTCATCTTGTTTAATGGCAAGACCAACACATGCTTTATTAAACATTATTTCACACTTGCCATTTCCAAAATTACAATCATAACCATCATTGTCCAAACATGAAACACTAATCAAATTCCTCTGCAAAGAGGGAACATAAAGAACATCTCTAAGTAAAAGAGTGGAGCCATCAGCTAGCTCTAATGAAAGATCGCCAACGGCTTCAACTTCAGCTTGGACTCCATTTGCGACTTTAACGCATCTTTCTTTTCTTTGCGTATTCCTCGTCGAACGAATTCTCGCAAATTATTAGCAACATGAACAGTTGCACTGAATCAATCCACCAAGTAGATTTTGAATATTGTACATACAGGGATTCATTAATGAACGTAATAATGTTCTCACCTTTCTTTGACATAATCATTTTCAAGAAATCGGGACAATCTTTCTTGTAATGTCCCTTTTTCTTGCAATGAAGACAATGATCTTTCTCCACTGTGAAATTATTCTGCTGAGGCTGAAAAAGCAGGCTTTTCCTTGTTCTTTGAGGAGAAATTATGTTGAAAGTCTTTTTCTTGTTATCCTTCACATAGTTGATGAACCACCATGTGAGGATTTAAATCTTCCTCCTCTTGCACACACATAGCTATGCACTTTTCTAAGTCCCATTTCTCGGTCAGCATATTGTAGTTGACAACAAAGGTGTCAAACTCTTTCGAAGAAAGAAGCAAAATCAAATGAATAAGGAACTCATCCTTGAGAGCCAAATTCATTGGTTTAAGCTTGATGCCATGTTACTCATCCTTAGTATGTGCTCTCTTATGCCACCGCCACCACCGAGTACCTTTTCATCACAAGTCGCTTAATCACCGTGTAACATAAGTCTTTGAAGAGCCATGAACCGACTCTTTATTTTATCAAGGTACTCTCGACAAGTCACACTCTGCGATTGAGCCCACAATTGCGAGCTCAATCGTGTTCTTTATCACGACCAAACATTTCTTGTTGGCGGTGACCCACTTTATGATCAAGATCATATAACATCTTTATGGGAGCAAAGTCCCTCATGCAGTCTCGCCAAGCAACATCGACCTCATTTTCATCCTCACCGGTGCCATAGGCTCTGTGGGACACGGTGGTGACTACCCACCACCTCGGCTAGGATGAATGCAAGATCAATCTTTTCTTCCATTCACCATAGTTGTCTCCTTTGAGAATGTGGATATCTCTGATGTAGCCCATCAAAGAGTATCCTCCTGAAACACAATTCATATATAGTGAGAACAACAATAATAACAATAACTGCATGCCTTAGTTTCAACGTTGGTTAAAATTAAAACATACAGTTGTTTACGCATTAAATCTACATCACCGTTGGGCAGAAATAGAAATAATGCATAAAATCATCAATTAAAATTATAATACTTTTAACAAAAAATTATATGCCTTATTTTAACGTTGGTCAAAAATACGACATACAATTTCATTTATACATTAAATCTACATCACCGTTGGGCGTAAATAGAAATAATGCATAAAACTTCAATTAAAATTATAATAATGTTATTATCAACGTTGGTCAGAAAATAACAATATCATAATTAACTGGAAATTTTATCTATTTTTCCAAAAATAAATTCTCCCGTTGGTTCGAATTTAATAATGAAAATTAATCAACATTTACTTTTGCAGCGGAAACTGTAATTATTCTAAAAAAAAAATTCATCATTCAGAAGCATTATACTGTACACATTTAATCTCTGAAAATTAACACGTTGGTGCAAAAATTTGCAGAGATTTTGAATCAAATTATTCATTGAAATTTACTCAAAAAATGCTTCTGAAAAACAATAAAAGATAATTTTTCGGGATCACTGTTCAAACCGGCCATTCGGCCCAAACTTTCGCATGGCCGAGCCCACGCACCGCACTGCCCGCCCCTCAAGCGCCAAGATGAATCTGGCCGTCCGATCCGATCGGACGGCCGAGACCGATGCGCCCAGGGAATAAATTCCCCAACCCTAAAACCTAACCATTCAAGTGCCTCTGCTCGATCCGAAAAACGGAGGGGAGGCGGCGCGACTCGGGCGACCGGGCGTGCGATCGGCGACCCGGCGGGGAGGCGGCCACCGCGGGCTCGGGCGGCAAGACAGCGGTGGCGCCCGCGGAGGCGCGGCGCAAGAGCGCAAGAACGGCCGGCGGCTTCGGCGGCGCCCGCACGGAGGCGCGACGCCGCGGCGTGTCGGCCACGCGGACGGCGACAATGGCGGCTCGAGCCGAGCGGCGGAGAGCACGACGACGGCGCGGCGGCGGCAAAAAGCGGCGGCATCACGGGAAAAAGGTAAGACCGCCGCCGATCCATTTTTTTTTGTTTCTTTTCCCGATCTATGGTCTGAGGGATTTGGGGATCTACCAGTAGGACAAGGCTCTGATACCATTGTGAGATCTGTTCTTTGCGGGTGTTCTTCATTTGGTGCGGGTTCTTGAAGTAAAGCCAAGTGGGAGAGGGAGAGATGTACTAACCGTCAGACGTAGATGAAGAGGGATTGGACATCGCGGTGATCTGCGCTAATGGCAGCGACGGTCGGGGAGGAGATGCGGTCGCGACGGCGTAGCTCCGGTGACGACGTCGGCGGTGGACCTTCCCGTCGCCAACTGCGCCCCTCTAGATCGGGTTAGGGTTTTTCGGGTGAGGCTTGCGGCTCCGGCCAACCTCGTAGCACGAGCCGTCGGCCCCCACCCCTTTATTTATAGCGCAGCGCGACAGGGGGCCCATCAGCCAAGGTTGAGCTGTGCGCCCCCGATCAGGGCGCGGATCAAGGCCCGATTAGCCGTTGGGCTAATCGGCTGAGATCAATCTAACAATCTGAAGAAGCCATCATGGTGGCGCGCACATCGCACGCCGCGAGAGCGGCACCGTATCGCCAAGCGTATGAAGGAGCCGAGAGCGAGTTGAGGACGTGAGCCGAGAAACATGCGCTATCACCTCATCAAGGGCTCGGCTCCAAGACGGCCACCAAGGATGAGCGATTTAGCATTCGGTGCAGCGATGTTTGGCATTGATGAAGCAAGGCGTGCGCCAAGCGGACAAAGCAAAAGTGGATCTTGTCCAACTAATCAATAAGAAGGACGAGGACCTTAGAGTGATCGCGATGTGGGGAACAAGTGGTGATCTCGGGCGGGCGTCCATCATCGGGCGGCCTATGAGAGTCCGGATATCAAAGGAAATTTCCTTGCCGAGCATGGGTCGTGGTGATGCATCCTTCGATCCCATAATCTTTGCTCGAGTCTTGTGAAGCGGTTTGCGCGATCGTGGGGTTGACGCTACTTGGAGACGAAGAAGACAGGCAAGATTTGGCTCAGGAGTTCAAAAGATGTGTGAATGAGGAGTCTTTCCTGGTTGTGCTTAATGATTTAGCCACCATTGAGGAGTGGGATCAGATTAAAAATTTCTTCAAAAACACCAAGAAAGGGAGCCGAATCGTAGTGTCTGCAGAGCAAGTTGAAGTTGCAAGCTTATGCGCAGTCAAGAAAGCCAAGTATCGAACTTAAGCAATTGTCGGCCGATCGGACTATTTATGCTTTCTACGAGAAGGTAATAATGAAATTCAGTTTGAACATATATACATACACACACACATATACATATTGTTATGAATAGCGCTTGTATTCATCTGAGGCCAATAGACCGGTATATATACACAAGTACAGGATGTCATGCCATATAGAGATAAGGCATAAAAGGAAAGAAACAAGCTATAAAAGGAAGGAAACAAAACTATCATAATACAACTCTATATATCTCTAACACCCCCTCAAACTCATGGTGGATCAACAACACTGAGTTTGGAGAGGTAGAAGCCGTGTTATGGTCGAGTCTAGGCCTTCGTGAAGAAATCCGCTATCCAAGCTCAAGGCACATCTTGAAGAGCAATCACCGATCATGCACACAAGACCTCATGAAGGAAGCATCAACACCAATATGCTTGGTGAGCTCATGCTTCACGTGGTCACGGCAATCTTGATAGCACTGTCTTGTCGATAAGAGAGGAGTCGGTGTAGTAACAGAAACACCAAAATCCTCAAGTAACCACCGTAGCCAAGTAATCTCTGCTGTCAAGAGAGCCATAGCTCGCAACTCAGCCTCTGCACTCGAACGGACACTGCGACTGCTTTTCTTCGTCTTCCAGGCAATAAGCGAACCACCAAGAAAAACACAGTAAGCAGAGATAGACCGGCGATCAGAGGGATCACTGGCCCAAGTAGCATCCAAATAAGCTCAAGTCAGAAGAGTCGGAGCACGGAAAGAAGAGACGGCGAGAGATAGTCCCACGAAGGTATCACGTAACTCAAGAAGGTGGTCAGAGTGGACACGAGAGGAGCGAAACGAATCGACTCGAATGTGAACCGGATAAGTGATATCCGGACGAGTAACAGCAAGGTAGACAAGACTCCCAACAAGATGACGATAGCGAGTCGGATCAGAAAGAGGCTCGCCATCAGAGGGTCGGAGGTGAACATTGAGCTCCATGGGAGTCTCGACAGTACGCTGATCAGTGAGGGAAGCTCGATCAAGAAGATCCTGAATATACTTCTCTTGGGACATAAAGAAACCATCTGGAGTGGAAGTAACCTCAATCCCAAGGAAGTAACGAAGAGGACCAAGATCCGACATAAGAAACTGCTCACTAAGACGAGCCTTGACAAAGGCAATGTACTCGAGAATCATCTCCGTAATGATCATATCATCAACATACGTAAGAAGAAGAGTCCCACCACGAGACGGTGTGGACAAAGAGCGCAGATCATGATCACTCGAAAACCAGCAGGTGACCACAGAGGAGAAGCGCCAAACCAAGCATGAGGGGCTTGCTTAAGGCCATAGAGAGCGTCAAGGCGATGCACCATGCCCTCAGGAAGAGAATACCCAGGTGGCGGATGCATGTAAACCTCCTCACGCAACTCGCCATTAAGAAAGATATTCTTGACATCAAGCTGAGAAACAGACCAGTGGCGAACAGACGCCACCGAAAGAAGAGTGCGGACAGTGGTCATGCGAGCCACAGGAGCAAAAGTCTCGTCGTAGCCATGACCATGCTCCTGCTGAAAACCACGGGCAACAAGACGCGCCTTATAGCGCTCAAGAGAACCATCAGAGTGAGTCTTAATCTTATAGACCCACTTACACGTGATGAGACGAGAGTGAGATGGAAAGAGAACAAGATCCCAAGTACCAGTACGCTCAAGAGCAACAATCTCCTCGGCCATGGCATGCTGCCACTCGGGGTGAGTAGCAGCATCCCGGTAAGAAACAGACTCACGAGTAGCTGCGCCAGCAAAGGCAAAACAGGCAGGGGGCCGAAGCGACTGGCGATCGCGGAGAGCGTAGCGAGGAGGAGAAGATGACCCATCAGAGGAAGATGGTGCATCAGAAGATAAATCATCAGAAGAAGATGGCTCATCTGGAAGAACCTCAATACGAGGTCGACGAGTGTAGACTAGTGTAGTGGGGGGAGCCTGAGGAGCCGCAGGAGGCGACAACGGCGGAGAGGCCACGAAAGGAATATGAGGAGACTCAGTGGGACGAGTGGACGCGGGCAAGACAGATATAGGTGTATCTGGAAAGGTTAAAAAAGACAGAGACTCCACAGAGGAAGTCGAAGGAGAGGTAGGACGTGGGTAGAAGGGACGAGACTCGTCGAAAGTCACATCCCGAGAGATCCGCATCCGTCGACCAACAGGATCCCAGCACCGATAGCCCTTGTGCTCGTGACCGTATCCCGAAAAACACACTCAACAGACTGAGCAGTCAATTTGGTGCGTTCCCGAGGGGCGAGAAGAACGTAGCAAACGCATCCAAATAGACGAAGGGCAGAGTAGTCAGGAAGGAGACCACAGAGACACTCAATGGTATTGCGCCTCAAGAGCGTAAGAAGGTGGATGTTGACGAGATAGGTGGCGGTGGAAACGACCTCGGCCCAAAAGTGAGGTGGAATAGAGGCGGCAATCATCAGGGCACGGGCTGACTCAAGGAGGTGACGATGCTTGCGCTCAACAACACCATTCTGAGCATGAGCACCAGGACAAGAGAACTGAGCGAGAGTGCCCTGCTCAGCAAGGAAGCTACGCAGGTGATGAGAGAGGTACTCGCCAGCAGAGTCAGCACGAAAGACACGAATAGGAGTAGAGAACTGTGTGTGAACCATAGTGGCAAATTATTTATAGATAGACAAAACCTCACTACGAGAAGACATGAAATATATCAAAGTGTGACGAGAGAAATCATCTATAAATATGATATAATATCGATAGCCCCCTTTTGAAACAAAGGGAGTCGGACCCCAAATATCCGAATGAACAAGATCAAATGGACGCTGAGATACTGACTCACTATGAGGATAAGGAAGTCAAGTCGTTTGCCTAACTTACGTACGACAATCTAAAGACACGTCTCCTGCGACAGACCCCAGAAAACCACGACGAACTAAAGACGACAGACGGGAGCCACACATATGGCCAAGACGATGATGTCACTGCTGGAAGGAGCCGGTAGACAGAGTGGCAGAAGCGAAGAGACTGGCAGCGATGGTGGCAGCGGAAGGAAGGTGAAGCCAGTCAAGCTCCCAAAGACGTTGTGAGTCAAGACGCCGAGGGCCAGAACCAACCAGAGTTCTCGTGTGGCGGTCCTGAACACAACAAGAGTCAGAGTCGAGAATGACTCGATAACCAAGATCAGTAATCTGCCCAGCAGAAAGAAGCTACATGGTAAGGCGAGGAACATGAGCAACAGAGGGAATATGAAAAGATGAGTTGCTAAGAGATCCTCGACCAGAGACAGAAAGAGAGGTACCATCAGCAGTAAGAACACTGACAGGAGAATCAAGGGGTGTAATGAAGGACAGAGTAGAAGAATCGGGAGTCATGTGAAAAGACGCTCCAGAATCAAGAATCCATGGGAAGGTGCTGGACTGTGGAGGTGGTGGTTTCGCAGTGCCCGAAGAGTTAGTAGCAGAACCGACAGAACCTGTCGAAGGAGAACCTGAAGTAGCAAGTAGGCGTCGAAGTCTGGCTATCTCCTGCTCAGTGAGAGAAACTGCTGAAGGAGTCGATGCAGACGTTAATGTAGGAACTGCAGAACCTGTCGAGGAGGAACCCGAAGCGGTAAGCAAACGTCAAGTCGGCTATCTCACGCCGGAGAGAAACTGCTGAAGGAGTCGATGCAGGCGTCGATGTAGAAACACCAGTGCCAATGCTAGTAGAAGAACGGCGTGAAAGATATCGTTGCTTCTTATAGCACTGGGACTCAATGTGGCCGACCTTGTCGCATGAGGGAGCGATGAGGACGGCCACCGCTAGATGAAGGCGGCCACCACCACCGTGGCGGCCGTGAAGGTGGCGATGTCTTTGGCGTGGAGCGATCGGTGTAGCAGGTGGACGAGCGGCGAGCACAGAGGGAAGTGGTAGCAGACCAGCACCACTCAGGCGAACGGAAACCATCGGTGGCGGCGCCGACGGCGCGACCACCAAGGCAACGAAGTCTAATAGGCGGCCGGGATGGCGCGACAGTTAGATCGACGTTTATTTTTTCTGGCGACTTAAAAGGAAATTCACGGATAAAGAAACAGCCCGGCTGTTTAATCGGGAAACCCTAGGGTTTCCGAAACCTTCGATGGCGGCGGCGGGGAGTCGGGTCGGGCGAGATGGGCGACGGCGAGGGCAGCACTGCGGCGGGGGGCCGGGCGAGGCGGCGGCGGCAAGGAACCGGGCAAGAAGAAGAGGCGGTCCCACCCTCGGCGACGGACGGCATCGGCGGCCCGGCGACGGAGTCGACGGGCGACGCGTGCAGAGGAGACGGCCGGCGGGCGTCGGGACGGCGGCGGCAACGGATGAAGCCGGGAGACGCCGCACGAGGCGGCGGCGTCGGACGGCACAGCGCAGGCAGCCGACGAGATGGAGCCGGCGAGAGACTCGCACGGGCGGCGGCGTCGGACGGCTGCTGGAATCACCGGATTGATGCCGGCGAGTCGGCGACGGATTCGGCAGCAGCGGGTCGGCAACAACAAAGGCATGGACGGAGTCCCGAGCACGGCGAGTCGGTGAGCGGAGCAGAGTCGGCGACGACAGCGGGAGTCGGCGGCGGCGGTGGCGGAGCAGAGTCGGCGACGACGCAGGCGGAGTCGATGGCGACGGTGAACCGGCGGGCGGCAAGCAAGCGCAATGCCAGAAACCCTAGGTATGAAACCCTAGGTATGGCTCTGATACCATGTTATGAATAGCGCTTGTATTCATCTGAGGCCAATAGGCCTGTATATATACACAAGTACAGGATGTCATGCCATATAGAGATAAGACATAAAAGGAAAGAAACAAGCTATAAAAGGAAGGAAACAAAACTATCCTAATACAACTCTATATATCTCTAACACAGATATGTATATACATATATGTACATGTGTGTGTGTGTGTGTGTCTATATATATATATATATAAATAGTTCTATACTTTTAGGAGTACGTATTTCACATTAAAGTGCCATCGAAATGCTCATAAAATATTCAAACAAAATTGATTTTGTTCCTAACTAATTAATTGATTGACCAATATGGTCATCCGCTGCAAATTATTTGAAGATTGTATAGTTTGTAAGAGATTCTCGTATGATTGACCAATAATGAAGATATCTACCAAAGCCAAGAGCTCAGTGGCACATTTGACAAGCGTGCTTTTGTCACAGTCATGCGCCCTTTCAATAGAGAGGAGCTCCTTAGGAGCTTAGTAATGCAACTAGATGCAGAACCTTCTGAAAAAAAGGGCGTGGTTGGATTGTTGGGCGGTACAAAGAAATCATTAGCATCGATGGGACTTGAAGCGTTGATTAAGGAGTTGGCCAAGTTTTTAGGAAGACAAAGCTGCTTGATTGTTCTTGATGATGTATCATCTACTTCAGAATGGGACCTGATAAGTTCAAGTTTCCTTGAAATGAAAAATACAACCCGGATAATAGTCACCACAAGGCAAGAGAATATTGCCAAGCATTGTTCAGAGAAACAAGAAAATATATACAAGCTCAAAGTTCTAGAGTACAAGGACGCGCAGGACCTCTTCACGAAAAAGGTACTGATAGAGTATTACCTTGCATTCTTGCGTCATTTGAAATTACATTGTAAGTACAGTTTTATTTACCCTATCTTTCGAAAGAGATCATTCGACAACATATGATTGTGCTACGACACATGTAGCAGGGCCACGTAGGAAATACTTTAGTTTTTTTCGTCGTATTAACAACTGAACCCAGAAGTTCAATTCTATTTTCCATATCTTGTTCTTCGGCACGTTCTTCCTCTCCAATTTTGGTTTACAACCATGGTTCATCTTCAAAGTGCTTCTTTTTTATTGCAGGTGATGACTTACAGCTGTGGACTGATGACTTTTAGTCTTAACACAAGCACTTATATAAATAAATTAAACATCGATAATCTGGTAAATCGCTTTAAAATAGTAACTAAAAAATTGTTTCATGTATTTGTTTGAAAAAAAAATGTAAGTTAGAAAGGAGCTTGGCGTGGCCCATTCACCTCTTAGATGTCACATAAAGTAGTTAGATTAAAGCAGCATGGGCCCATGTATGATAAATGGCAGTAGATAGCATTTCAAAATATCACTTTCATTTGTTGCATGTGGCGCGCGTCCACCGTTTCGGTTTTGTGAAAAAAAATTCAACTTAGATTTCCAAAAAAATTCTACTTGATATTGAAAAACATCGACATGAAAATTTTCAAGTCAGGAAAATTTTAACTTGGAATATTCCAACTTGAAAAAAGTTCAACTCGTAAAAGTCAACCTGGGAAATTCCTACTCAAGAAAATTCAATTAGGGAAAATTCAATTTAAAGAATCAACTTGGGAAATTCCAACTCGAGAAAATTCAACTCGGGAAAATTCATTTTGAGAAAATTGAACTCAGGAAATTCCAACTCGGGTAATAAAACTTATGTTGTACCGATTTCAGGTGTTTAAGGAGACAATAGATTTGGAAGGGCAATATCCTGAGTTGGCAGAAGAAGCGAAACTGATTCTAAAGAAGTGCAATGGACTTCCCCTTGCAATAGTCACCATAGGTGGCTTCTTGGCAAACCAACCAAAAACGATCGTGGAGTGGAGGAAACTGAATGAGCATATTAGTGCTGAGTTGGAGATGAATCCAGAGCTTGAGACCATAAGAACAGTCCTAGTTAAAAGCTACGATGGCTTACCCTACCATCTCAAGACTTGTTTCTTGTATTTGTCCATCTTCCCTGAAGACTACAAGGTTAATCGGAGACGCTTGGTGCGGCGGTGGATTGCGGAGGTTTACTCAAGGGAGATGCGCGGCAAGTCTGCGGAAGAAATAGCAGACAGCTACTTCATGGAGCTCATAAGCAGGAGCATGATCCTACCATCTCAACAATCAATTCATAGTAGAAAAGGAATTGACTCCTGCCAAGTCCATGATCTCATCCGTGAAATCGGCATCACAAAGTCAATGGAAGAAAATCTTGTTTTTAGACTGGAGGAAGGTTGCAGCGTAAACAGCCAGGACACAGTACGTCATCTTGCTATAAGCAGCAGTTGGGAGGGAGATCAGAGTGAGCTCGAGAGCATAGTAGACATGTCCCGGATACGGTCATTAACAGTGTTTGGGAAGTGGAGGCCATTTCTCATTTCTGACAAGAGGAGGTTGCTGCGAGTGCTGGACTTGGAAGGCACGAAAGGTCTAGTTGATCACCACCTTGTGCACATCGGGAAGCTTCTTCACCTGACATACCTTTCTATAAGAGGATGCGACCGTATTTTTCACCTGCCAGATTCGGTGGGTAATCTGAGACGACTCCAGACACTAGATATTACAGAGACAGGCATAATCAAGCTGCCAAAGACCATCATCAAGCTTAGGAAGCTGCAGTATATTCGTGGGGGGAGCGTAGGAAGTGATGATGATACGCTGGTGGTATTTGGGAACAAGTTATGCGATTTGACTTTCATTTCGGTGGGATATTGTGTGGCATGTTGCGCACCTCGGCTTCTGAAATGGGCTCTCGATATGGATGGCGACACAAACAGGCGCGATGTATGCACCTTCTGTTGCTGCACTTTTTTCCCTTCGATTGCGATGGGACAAAATCCACGTGGTGTTGCGGATCCAAGAGTTGTGCTCAGCTGTTGCCGCTCTCAGCCGCCTGGAATCGCTGTTAGTGCGGTCAGAGGGGGAGCCAGGTTTGTCTGGATGTCTGGATGGAATGTCCTCGCCGCCGAAAAACCTGCAGAGCCTCAAGCTGTACGGCAACTTGGTCGAATTGCCAGGATGGATCCAGGGGCTTCAAAATCTTGTGAAGCTGAAGCTACGGAGCACCAGGATATCGGAGCACGATGCCGCCATGCAGGTCCTTGGGAAGCTACCAAACCTGGCGATGCTGCGTCTGTGGCAGAAGTCGTTCCAACTTCCGTCCGGAGGCATTCCCGAGTCTGATGGTGCTGGAGCTGGATCGCCTACATAACCTCAAATCAGTCGAGTTCAAAGAAGGTGCAACGCCTAAGCTTGAGCTGCTGGACTTTTCTGGGCTACCATCTCTCCCAAGCCTCAAGGAATTTCTGCTCGTGGGTGCCTACAAGGATGACTTCGTGGAAGACCTGCGGGCCCAGCTTGCGAACAATACAAATCGACCCGCTTTGAAGATGAACTGAGCTGAGCTCAAGAGTAGACCGTGTTATGAATATTGTGTGTGTATTAATATGAGACCCAAAGGGTCATATATATATAGGAGAGTACAGGAGGATATGCCATATAGAGATAAGGCATATGTGGAGTAGAATCCAAACTCTATCTCCTAATACAACTCTATCTCTATCTCCTTAACACCCCCCCTCAAATGCAAGGCGTATGCAATAGCATTGCATTTGAAAAAGGGTTAATACTAAAACAAGAAAAATCTGAAATCCGAGTCTTGATGATGTCGTCGTTGCGTGCAGTCTTGGAATAAACTGTCAAATCAAGCCGAAGAGGAATAGATAGATGCATGACGGCGCAGATCGAAGCTCGAGACGGCGGCGGCGGCGGCGCAGTGCACAAGAAGCGCAAGAGAGGCGCAGTGCAGAAGAAGCGCGGCGGCGTTAAAACCTCGTCAAAGAATAGAGCGGCAGCTGCTGCCATGCAAAATAAAATTCCTACACTTCTATAACTGACAATAAATTTGTGGACTCGCACGACTTGAACGAACTAAAAAATTGAGACTACGGATTTGGATGGACGCAACGGAAGACTCAAAGAAAGATAATTAAAGACTGACTCACTGAAACGAACGGCGTAGCGGTAGTGGAGTCGAGCGGGGTCGGCAACGGCCGACCTCAGACGACGGAGTCGGCAAGCTCGGGTGGAGACGGCGGAGTCAAGCGGGGTGAGCGACGGCCGACAGCAAGGAAGCTGATCCGGACGAGGACGGCAGAGCACCGGGTGGCCCCGGGAGCGGTAGACGAGGCCGAGGAAGACGACCACGAGCGCAGCGAGCGCATAGTAAAGAGATGCCGGCAAAAGCGGCGAGCACGGCGGAGCCATGCGGGGAAGCGCGGCTACAGGCCGGCGCAGAAGGCGATGTAGCTCAGCAGGATGCCGGAGTTGACGGCGATCTCTGGGATGGAGGCGAGGGCGACGACGAGGCCGAAGCCGCAGGTGACGCCGGCGAGGGAGTAGATGCTCGTGGCGCCGATCAGCACCTCGATCTGCCCGTCGCTGATCCTGAGGTCGTCCGGAGTTGATGAAGATCTCGGGTAAGGAGCTAAGGAGGCCGCGGGACGACGCCGGCGCGATCTCCGCGGCGTAGACCGGTGCGATGACGAGGGCGTATCCGACCCCGATGTCGGCGATGCTGCGGCCGACCATGAGTGCTGTGTAGCCACCTCGATCTTCATGTCCATGTGGAGGCCGACGATGCAGAAGACCTCGGAGATGATTCCGAGGGAGCGGCGCGAGACGAAGGGAACAACGACGAAGACGGCGCCAACGCCGGGTGGTCGTCGGCCGTCGGCGGCGCCATGAGGCCGAGCGACGAGAGGCAGAGCAGGAAGGCGTGTCGGAGGAAGTCGAGCAGTTGCAGCACCAGGATGAGCAGTCCCATCGATAGGACGAAGCGAGAACAGCGCCGCCACATCCACGACGATCAGCCCGCGCATGCACGCACGCACGATGCTATGCATGCATGAGATAGATCTCTCCTGGGGATACGCCTGCGCCTGCGCTTCTTCTGCTGGTTGGCCCCCTGGAAGTACTGGTTGAAGGCGTAGGAGATGTTGTTTGCGCGCCGAGGCTACCGCACGACGAGCCATAGCCGAGGCCGGTGCGATCGCCGTCTTGCACGCAGCCAAAGCCACGCGCCGCCGATGGCCGGGTTTGTCGGGCTAGCCTCCCACGAGCACGCACCATCGCCGGACAGTAGCGGACGCCTTGGCGGCACGATGCCCCGCCGTTGGCGGCTGGAGCGCGTACTTGGGCGAGCCGTCGTAGTTGAAGACGCCCCAGTGGCGCTCGAAGTTGCCGGGGTCGACGCTCTTGGCCTCCATGCATGCATATATGGCACGTGACGAGCCATGCATGCATTCTTTCTCTAGCATGCCTCGGACGTGCGATCAGTGCTACGTGCTCCCGATCTTGGCCCGGAGAACTTCGTCAAGCGGGGGGCGATGAGGAGCTCCCGCCTAGCTTGGACAATGGGCCTGACTCGGGAGGCCCGCAGGGCTCGATGCGTCGATGGAAGAACGGATCTGGTCGATCCGGATGGCCTTGAGCGACGGTGTAGAATCCATGCATGCATGCATGGACGGCCGAACAGTAGAACGCGAATATTGGTCATGCCGCCGATCTGATCAGCAGGAGTGGCCGGTACGCGTTGAAGCCGTTCGAGTAGAACGGCCGCCCGTCGATCGTGAAACGCGTCCCGCTCGCCCTCGCGAAGCCGGCCTTGCGGCGGACGGCGTTGTCCTCGCCGGCGTGGCCACTCTGCAAGAGGACGGCGACGCGGCCGCCGACAAGATAGCCGCCCCCGGGAGAGATCGATTCTCCGGGCGCGACAACGAAGATGAACGGGAGCTAGGTATGTAATCTAGGCTCTGATACCATGTTATGAATATTGTGTGTGTATTAATATGAGACCCAAAGGGTCATATATATAGGAGAGTACAGGAGGATATGCCATATAGAGATAAGGCATATGTGGAGTAGAATCCAAACTCTATCTCCTAATACAACTCTATCTCTATCTCCTTAACAGATCGATCGATGCTAGTATTGATGTCTGGCTCTTCCCCTCTGCAGTGCGTCGATTTCATTGAGGTCGTGTCGGGGTCCTCGTCGGTGACTCTCAATTGCTTCTTGTGTTTATCCCAAAATAATTGGCGTGCTTCCTCCTGCATTGCCCGGTTGGAAGTAAAATAGGCTCAGTTCAGTGAAATGTACTACAAAGACTCGTTGTGACTATAAATTATACAAAGACTCGTTATGAATTGAACAAGTGCCGTCAATTGTACGCATCTATGTGAGAGTACTATATTTTCTTTGTAAGCATCACCATGACATTGCCTGTTTCCTTTCCTCTGATTTTTTTTCCGTAACAATGACTTGTTCTTTTTTCTTTTGCCCCTTCCTGACGTCGACGCTTTCAATGTACTAACAGCACTGAGGCTTCTCTGATATTCCTAAACACGTCCCTCTGATAAGGTCCCATTTCAAACGGATTCTACTTCTGATTTTTTTATTGTTTTCAGTTTATCTAAACCAGAAATCACTTAAAACACCACATCGGCTTCTAATTTTAGCTTATTTTAGCTTTTTTACCTGTTCTATTTTTCTCCTTATTCCTTTGCAGTGCTCGTAACAATATAACAGCTTTTTTAATTTTTTTTCAATTTTTTCTTATTTTTCTCAAAAAAACTAACAACCACTATAATGTAATTTCAGCTAAAACCAAAAGCCACAGCTATAAGCTTAAATCATAAGCTAGTTTGAGCAGGGCCAATTAACTCCCGATAAAGGTTGCGCAAAATATAGTTCTGTTGTATTGTGATTCGAATCTGGTTGGGTTCAATCACTTTAAGAATCCGATCAAATTTCGTTGAAAAATATATTCTGAATAGTTATGCGAACTGGTTGAGGGTTATGATTGGTGTCATCTTTATGTTTGTGATGAACTCTATATCGACTTGCACCATCGTGGTGTCCAAAGGTGTTTGCACCGGCTGGAATCAAACATAACTACTTGAGGTACTTCCAACTACATCTCGTCGCCGTTATTTTTTAGGACTCTCTTTGGTCTCCAAGTGAGGTATTGTTCTTGTCTCGGAACATATTTTCAGTTTTTAGATATGCTTTTGTTTTTATTGCTAACCAAAACTTTGTTCCTTCTCCACTTAGGATTTTTGTTCCTAAGATTATTTATACCCCCTATAAGCTTCATGATAAATAGCATACACAATGCAAGGCATCTAAACATGTAATACGGCAAGAACGTTCTGTAACTTCTCCTTCATACAATAATTTCATCGATTGTGCATCCATGGGTTTTTCGCAAGGGTTTTCTACGTTAAATCTTTGTCTTATAATCCTTATTATTCTTCATTTTTTTATCTCTCCGTGTGTTCTATAATAAATGGTATCAGAGCTTAGTTCTTCGGCTGATCAATCTAAGGTATATTCGACATGGCGTCAATAAAATATGATCTTCCACTGCTAGATCATGACACGAGATCTTCTCTCTGCCAAGTTCGGATATAAGCTGTTTTATTACAATTCAATTTGAATAATGCGTATTATAACACATTAAAACAAGGAAATTGCTAACGAACTGACACGGCCTCCAGGCTCTGGGGGATGGCCGTCTGATTGGGGACTCGAAAGCTGTCACATGGCCCGGAGGAGCAGAACAGGACGGAAGTCCATGCCATTGAGCAGCTCCTTGTTCATTACCCAAGCAAAAACAATGCTATTGCCATATTGCAACCGTAGTTCAGGCGGTACCAACTTAATTTACGTGTTCGTGAACAACATCAACATCCAATATTCCAAATCTGTATATTCTTTAAAGTATAAGCGCATGAAGCAGAAACGAGTGTGATTTTTTTTTTCCATTGGGCTTCCTTGAGCTTACTTGGTTTGTATTTGTCACATACTATAGGGAATACTGCACGGCGGGAGCCACCACTGCTATGAACCCTAGCCGTTGCTCACAACTCTGTAAGTCCGCCGCCAGCCCCTCTTCCTCTTCTCTGGTGTTCTCGAGTTGAGTGGGTGGGAAACCAATTGAATTTTAGAAGTAATTTTAGAGATCAACATCGCTATAGAGCCATAGGTCCTACACATCAATAGAGATCATCAACGTTTTACTTTTTGCTGCTATGATTATCGACAATAGATAACAAAATTTAGCATGTTTGTCAACTCAAGGGCTTAGTGACAACAAATTATTCATCTAGAATATTTAATGTAAAAATAGGATACTCACGTAGTTTACCTAAGTTATAAATATAAACCAGAGTTTTTTTAAAAAAAAATCCATTGTGCCCCTTTTTCGTTTACCCAATCATTCGTTTACCCGTCTTGGTAAATTGGTAATGCTAAACATTGTTTAGTCTACTTGCGTAGCAAAACCTTATGTCCGTACAGTGCAGTCTCGCTCTGTGACCGAATCGGAGGCAGCCACCGTACGTGCCAAATCCAAGCGGTCCCTTTCTTTTCAAGGTCGATCTGTGTGTGTGTCGTGTCAATTTAACCTGCTTCTTGCCGTCCTGTTCGCCTCGGCGGCGGCGATCACCCGGGATGACTTCCCGGAGGGGTTCGTCTTCGGCGCCGGCCGGATCATCGGCTTATCGGGTGACGCCAGAATCAGTCACCGAACTAGCTAGCGCTCTTTGTTCGTGCATTGTTTTTTTTTTTGTAGGTTCCAATTAATTAGCACCGATGGTGTTAGTGTTGTCTTACTGAACACTTTGTCATACGATGGTGTTGTTGAAATTAATCTTGCGCAGGTTGAAGGCGCATGGACAGAGGATGGGAAGAAGCCTAGCATCTGGGACACATACACGCACCAGGGTTAATTAGCTTCGCCAGATCGCCCAAGCATCAAGTTTTCCTTATCATACACGACACTCAGGTACCAAATAATTCTATTTCTAACAAGTATTTTTGTGTTTTGGAAGGCTATTCTTCTGACAATGCGACTGGAGATGTAGCCGCAGATCAGTATCACAAGTACAAGGCGTGTTATTTCTGAAACAACGACCCGATGTTAAAGGTACTTTAATTTTCGGATCAGCTGGAAGCTGCTGCTTTTTTTTTTCCATGTATGTACTTATGGTCGATTGATCTTAGGAGGACGTGATGCTAACGCATGAGATGGGCTTGGACGCGTACAGATTCTCAATTGCCTGGTCAAGGCTTATTCCAGGTACACGTAGGAACCACACCTCCTTTTCTATTTCTTTTGGACTAGTACCTTCATCGCCTTAGTTGTATTCGGTTGTGTTGTAGATGGGCGAGGAGCTGTGAACCCAAAGGGGTTGGAGTACTACAACAATCTAATAGATGCTTAAGTGTTTGGCAAAAAGTTTGCTTTTGAAATTCGCATACAGTGTTAGGCCTCCCGTTCATTTGTGATGCAACATTTTTTCCTGATTCCTACGGGAATTTGAATTTTTTTCTGTGAAATTTATGTAAACCCTCACAATTGTGAGGCTCGCCTCGGTACTATCTTTCAATCCATATTCCTATATATTTTTTACTAAGTATGGGAAACCACATAAATGCGCTGAGAAATCAAGATCTTGTTCAACAAAGTTGTAAAAGGAACAACAAATTCTCACGTTTTTATTTCAGTTTTAGGTTGGAATTGCTATAAAAATCTACTTTATTTTTCTTTTAGCTATTATTCGTAGTTATATTTTTTACGGGTTTACTTTGAAATTCATATAAAAATTAAATTGCTATTTTTTAAAATTTTTAGTTAATTTATATTGTACTTGATATAAGCTCTTCTTTCAGTTTACTCTTTCTATAAAAATGCTCGAGCACCTGCAGATGAAGTACGGAAATCCTACTATTCTTTTTCTAATATCAAGTCATCATTCATATAATGAGCAATTACACTAAGATAATCCTCCCCAGCATGACCACTCCATATGTCTGAAGTTAAAGCTACCGAAAATATACATGTTCCAAATAGTTCTTTAACTTTCTCACGACCACTATTGTAGTATTTAATTAAATCTCTAGTGGTAGTCTGTCTAGATACATAAGTAAATTTAGGATTATGAGTTGTTCTAATATAATTTTGGAATACATCTATTGCACCAAAGTTTAAAGAAAGATCTTGTGAAGCAATTAAATGTGCTAAAGATTCACGAGCTACATCGAGATTATAATCCCAGTTAATATCATACCGTCAGGGTTGTATATCAGCAGCATCTGCCTCATGGTGATACCTTGCTTTTTTACATCTCTGGGCATGTCTGCGCAAGTGTCTAATTTCACATGTAGACTTTGCAGACAATTTATGACAACATATTTTGCAAACAACAACTCTTACCTGATCTCCAGACAACAATCCCTTCGTGATCTTCTCGAAATCTCCCCACATATCGAACGTGCTCGGTCTGGACATCTTAGCTCTAGTGCTTACTGACATAGAGGCACTAGTTGAGCCTGGCTATGGTATGGCAGCGGTTTGCTCGACGGCGGCCTCGGCCATTTGAGGTGGAGGCATGCTCGCCCCGAACGATGCAAGATCTTTCGGATCAATTCCGTAATCACTCGTAGCAAATTCATTAAGATATTCCATGACAAATTTGAAAATGCACAAAACTGCAAAATACAAATACAAAATTACATTATTACCTATTTTGTATTACAATAAATTATAAAAGAGGAATAAAAATAATATAAGAACATGGAAATTAGCATTCTCACCTCTTTACTTTACCACCACCCAGATTTTGAATTTTCGGAATTTTGGCAAAATTATTTTAAATTTTGCCAAATTACCACAAAGAGCTTCAGAATTTTCACAAGAGAGTGAGGAGAGAAGAATGCTAATTTGAGTGTGGGTTGATGAGGGGGTATGGTGCCTATTTATATGAAAATTTTCAGAAATTTTACAAATTGTTTGTATATTTCAAGGCTCAAATAGCCCAAAAAATGGCTACTTTTCTAAAAAAAAGACCTTTGGCTGTGCTAAATAGACTAAACGGGCTGTATGTGCCGTGTTTTTCATACCGTGCCCATGCCCATCGTTCCAAATGGGCTGCGTGTGCCATGTCGCCATCGTGCCATACCGGACCCGGCACTGCCGTACCCTGCCGGCCCAACCCATCAGCATTTGTGCCGAGCTATTCCGTGGGTCATGCTATTGTAGTATATACTTTACTGACTTCATTTATATTGGCAAAAATCGCATGTGAATTTCTGTTACTCTGTAATCTCTCGTATAAACAACCTAAAAGTCACAAGCCGCAGCCAAAAGCCATAAGCCGCAGCCAAAAAGAACAAGCCCTGAGTTGCTCCTTTGCTTGCTCTCCTGATATCCTCACGGATGCATCTCTGAAGTAGCTGTCCCATTTTTTTAGCCGGGCCAAAAGGTCCCATTTTTGTAACACTGAGGTTTTTTTTTTCTGTGGGCTTTGCTTTCTTTTGAGTACAGATTAAAGCTTGGCAGGGCGAAATAGCGGGGGACCGTTTAAACCAAGAACTGGGAATTTGGCAGATGAAGCGCATATCCGTTCCACCTCTGGGAGAAAGAAAGATCTCCGGAACCAGCAAAGGAACCCTCTTCCACCGACGAACTCCTTTTGGTAGTTTGCTTAAGAGTTGAACTTGCTTGTTCGAGCAATGAACTCGCATACTAACCGCTCTGTAGAAATGATCTCGATCGCATGCGTTTTCCCACCGACATCTATCGATAGGATGGCATACGATTTTTCTCTCCACCCTAGATAGCAAAATACTCTAATGTATTCAGGTCAATCCAGCATCATCGATGTAATTAACGCTGTTCTCGATAGGATGAAAATTTAACTGATGAAATCTGCCTGCTAAGGTGGTGATTATTTGGGCTTATTTTTTGGTGGTTTATGTCTGAAAAGCACTGTAACTGACTAAAAAACACTGTAACTGACAGAGGCTTATTTAACATAATTAAATTTAAAAAAATTAAAAAATATAAAAAATATGTTAGTCCATTACGTATAGTACAAACAAATACGGGAAAAAAAGAACTGGCAAAAAAGCTAAAAGTTCAGAAAAAGATAAAATTTATAAATAATAAAAAATAAGTCAGAAATCAGAAGCTGAAGTCGAAACGAGCGAGCCCTAAAACTAATAAGTACACGTTAGGACTCCTGAACGCATATCACAGCCCTCGAGATTCTCTTTTTAAAAAATGTCAACTTACCCGGTTTTCAAAGAGATTCTCTTTCTCATTGCCTTATGGAGATCTGCACCTAGTATTGCTTAAGCTAGCCTGCCATGAGGTTAATTGGGTTCCTCGATCGAGCAACGTCAACGAACTCACATGCTCCACACGTCAACAACGTGCGTGCAAATTTGTACCAAGTCTTTTGAGGAAATCAATGCCACATGCTCTCACTAATCTACTTGTTAGGACTTGCACACATGTCAGATATCACTGCCTGGAAATTAAGTCCTCTTAAAAATTGTTCCCTCAGCGATCGTATCACTACCTTGAGAGTCCCACATAGATGTTCTCACTAATCTAGGATCCCATGCAATTGTAATTACTTCTTAGTGTAGGAGTGGAACTCATGCAAAATCCATAGATCTGAAGGGACCTCATCGAAGCTGTATTACTTGGAACGCTGTGGTTGGGCATGAGAGCAAGCACAGACAGCAGTAGCAAGACAATTGCTGCCGATGCAGATGATTAGTCAGTTTTGTGCTGGCATCTTTTGTTCAGTATCACATCCAACAGACAGCCATTTTCATCATCATAATCAAATGCATTACAAAGTTCCAGTGTGGGTTGTTCGAGCAAGGAAGCCACATGGCTGGCCCAACAACCCCAATGTGCTGTAAGGACATATGATTTGTCTCTAGTAGGCTAGTTAAAATATTCAGGTCTTCTCAGCGTTAGTTGAGTCATCGCTATTTTCGTTATCTAGTAAAATATTTAGTCTGCTGGCTTAATCTGTTAGGAGTTGTGTGCTCATCATCCCTGGCAAATCTTCATAAAATACGTCAACTTCGAAATCGCGCGCGGGCACACCATCACAAAACTGCAGTGTCCTATAATCAAATTGCCTTTTAATTATGGTTATATATTTAGGTAAACCCAACATTATGGAGGCAGCACTGTTCTCAATATAAACAAAGGATTCGGTAAATCAGGGAAAGTCTAGATCTAATCAATTTGAGAAGACTTAGCACATACCATCGCTGGCAAGTCTTCGCAAAAAAAATTGACTCCTACCCCGGCCGTCGTGTAGCAGAGCTTCTTGTTTTTAATTCATCATTGGATCCAGATCTGCTCCGATCATTATCATTACCGGTTGATTTGAAGTGGTCTTCTCCCTGATCAGAGCTATCGCTCTGCCCTTCCTATCTAATATTGAGACGGTCATTATATGCATGTACGTTCCTAATGCAGTTTTAAAGGTCTTTTCTATACACTATTATCCTCCTTATTGATTGGCTGTCTGGCTTGATCCCACATGCACTTCCTAATCTTCCAGCAGCTCAAACATTTTTGCCTCAATGACTGAAAATCAAAACTCGGAACGAAGGCTTCACTGTTTTTGCATAGGTTCAAGCCGACTTCACGTCAATTGCTTGTTTCTTGTATTCGGTCCATCTAATTTCCCTCCCTTCTTCCTCTCTTCTTTGTACCCCCTTCTCTCCTGTACATTGTTATCTATCTAATATATCACAGTATGAGCCTCTCATACTGTTTCTCGTCAAAAATCAGGGGGTGAATGATTCTTGAATTTTTTTTCTCTAAACAGTGTTTAAAATCTTCACTCAAATGATTATGAGAGTCACTAAGTTCAGATTATATCAATTAGATTTAGCAAAATAAAGCTAGAGATCTAAATCAATAAAATCAGCAACCTTCAGCACATAGCCAGCTTGAATGCCACGGCTGGTCTGACTGCATGGACAAAGGTGGTCTAACCCTGAGGCCGATCTGATTGCAGGTCCAGAGCTGATCTGACCGATCTTGTTCCCAGACCTAAAACCCTTTCGGGTCAAAACTCAAATCTTAAAAATTTGTTCAAATCTTATTCAAACACTTTTATATTTTTGTATGAGAGTTGTTCAAGTTATTAGAAACCTAAACCAATCAAGAATAACAAAGTTCTTAGCCTCGGATTCACTAAATTGAAGAGAAGAATATCTAGGACTCAAGAATATATAAAATCATAAAGCTTAAATTAATTCTTGCTCGTAAGGATTTAAGATATGAGGTTTTTCATATCTATTCTCGCATATCCTAACTAGATAATTTAAGCAATAATTTGGCCTAGAACTCTCATGATCACAAAATCACAAATCTTGCTCAAAAACACTCACGAACCGGACATAATCTCGTTTGTTGCTATGGAGGTGATCTAGATGGGCAATGATGGATCAACTAGGATCTTCTAGTGCCTCTTACTCATCATGGATCATAGCAAAATTAAGAAGGGAGAAAAAACATAAGAACTAAGCAAAATCAAGATTTTAACATCTGAGTAAAGAGAAGGTAGACTTGGAAGAATTTTGGATATGTATTGATACTTAGAGCTGAATATTTATAGGCACTCACAAAGTCTAAGGATGAAAAAAACTTAAGACAAAAGAAACCACAAACTCATCTCCCAAATTTTCTATCTTAAAACACTAACTCTCCTCCACTTGGCTTAGCACAAGCTTCCCTAAAACTCCGCCCTAAGTCAACACCTCTCCTTCCTTATATATGGAGGCTCACAAGAAAACCTAACCAGCTCCTCTAGTTGGATTTCATCCACTTAAATAAGTTAACCCGTTAATCCAACACCATATCGGATTTTGCACTCATATATACATGCTTCTTAAAACGCACACAATCATTAACCTACAAGTGAATCAACATTTGATACACTTAACATTTTTAGCACATCTTTGACCTAAATCACCTCTCTTGCACCTCTTCACATCGTGATTTGATCAAGTCTACGGCTGTAAACGAGTCGAATTTGAGCGAGCTTGGCCTTTCAGGCTTGAGCTCGGTAGAAGCTTGAATCGAGCTCGAGTTGGGGTCCGTGCCTGGACCTGGGCTCGAGCTCGGCTCATTGATGTTCAATAACAATTAAAATAATTTATTATGCACTATTTCTCAATAATAAGAAAATTTTGAGTTCGAGCCCGGGTCTAGTAAGCTTGATAACAATCAAAATAATTCAAATATACACTAATTTTCAATAATAAGAAAAGTTCGAGATCGAGTTCGGTTTGAGTAAGCTCGGTAAGAATTAATATGTATCACTATTTAAGCTCGAATTGAGGCTCGTGAACTATTCGAGCTCGGCTCGATGAAGCTCGCGAGCTTAAGATCAAGCTCGAGTTCGGCTTGTTTAAAGTTCGAAACGAGCTCGAATCCAGCTTGGAACGAGCCGAACTCAAGTAGTTCACGAGTTTCGAGTTTTTTTACAGCCTTAATTAAGTTCTAACTTTTCGGTTTGAAGCAAAAAGATCATTTTGCCTAACCACCTTCCACGAAGCTTTGTGCTCCACCTTGAAGCAATCTTATGCTTCATCTTCGACTCCATATGGCTCTAATAACTTTTTGTCAAGCCTCTCTCACGCATTTGGGTCCCACCGAACCATCCTTACTTGCAAACAGGCTCAAGTCGCTTAGCACGCCACATGCCTTTCCACACACCATGACGACACTTGGTTTTCTTAACCGTTCTGTATCTCAACTCATCTTTGAGCTTAGTCCTGATCCATCTTGTCGTTGCCCGTTATGTCTACCATCAGTAGCTTTGGCTCCTATTCTTTATCTTCTTGGTTTATAACCACTCTGCTTGTCTCAGTCATCTTTCGGCAGCACCTTGATCGTTTTGGACCCCAGCTCCCCTAGTTTAGTTTTGATTCCTTGACCGCCCTGTACCTAACCTCTTTTAACTTAGTCCCAGTTCCGTTCACCTCACTATAACCTAGTTCTAGAGTTGTAAAATCCCAAAATTTGGAATGTTTGAAAATAAAAAATTTTAAAATTGGGAATTTAGAGCCAAAAAAAGAGGAAAAAGTGAGCGGCGGCTGCATGCATGAATACGAGTTGGTCTGATGGATAGTTGTGTTCATGCATTGAGTTGATAGAAACAAAGGTTTGTGCGGCAGCCGAGATTTTTAAATCGCTAGCAAGTCATCGTACGGCGGCAGGAACTTTTTGTTGATCGGAAAAAAATAGGCGTGCGGCGGCCGGATGTTTTTTGGGGGTCTGATGGATAACTGCAAAGAGACTTGTATTGAGGCATAATACGTTGCATGCATTGGCTGATGGAAGTTGTATGCTGAGACTCGTTAATTGAAGGCGTGAGTGGCGGCTTGTGATTTAGAAGGCTCACGCATGCATGGCGGCCTGTGATTTCTGAAATTGCTTGCATGCAGAGCTTCGCCTTCGAGTGTTGGCCGTGAATTTTAGTCGGAATCGGGTCGACGCATTAGAAAGTTTGTTCGGCTTCTCGTGTGTTCGCTCCCCTCGGTTTATACATGCCGTTGCATGGTGCCAAGAGGAGTACGAGAGCCACCGGCCACGCGACATGAAGGCCTAGTAAGAAAAAGCACAAAGTATTTTATTTTTTAATATTAGGGAGTGACTATTGCACATGTGACTGAAATTTTTTTATCTTTCAGTCACATGAAGTTACACTCTGAATCACCTAAAATTGCAGGTGATTTTTTTTAAGGGGACTGCAATTTCAGTTGATTAGTTGCACTCTAAATCATCTGAAGTTGTAGGTGTTTTTTAGGGAGATTGCAACTTCAGTTAATTGAGAATGCAATTTCATATGACTAAAAGATAAAAAAAGTTCAGTCGCCTGTGCAATAGCAAAACTGTTAATATTATTTTTGTTGTTTCGTTTTCTTGCTGTGATTCATAGGTTGGATGATTATAAAATAGCAGAGAGATAAAATTTTTTTTCACTAAGCATTATAATTATTCATCTTATCTGATTGTCATCGATGATGCTACAGATGGAAGGACATATGATTCCTCAGCGTTAGTTGAGGCATCGCTATTTTCGTTATAAGTATACGTTTAGACGACGTCCTCGCCGTTATAAGTATACTTAGCTCATGACAGACGCGTGAGATCTTTTCTTTTTATCCCGATTACTATGTGTATTTCTATGATTTTTCTTTTTTCTGATTTGTGAATTTTTGTGAAACTTTCTAACCCTCTAAAGCGAAGGAGACATCTTTAATCCTGCCAGTTGTTTGGAGATATATAGATAGATTTGTTAGGACCTGAGCACATATCATCCCTGGTAAGTCTTCATAATAAAATGTCAACTTATTCGGTCTTGCTGCTGAGCACCCTTTTTTTTAATTGTCTTCTTTATCAGCACCCAGCATTGGCAGTATCAGATTCATCCACAACTCCACACAAACTCACACGAGAAGAGAGCGATGGAGGCTACCGTCGTGAGTGTTGGCAAGTCCGTGCTGAATGGAGCGCTTAGCTACGCCAAATCCGCTCTCGCGGAGGAGGTGGCTTTGCAGCTCGGCGTCCAGCGTGATCAGGCCTTCATCAGGGACGAGCTCGAGATGATGCAGGCTTTCCTGATGGCCGCGCACGACGAGCGAGACGAGCACAAGGTGGTCAAGACCTGGGTGAAGCAAGTCCGCGACGTGGCCTACGACGTCGAGGACTGCCTCCAGGATTTTGCCGTCCGTCTGGAGAAGCAATCTTGGTTGCGCATCCCTCGCACGCTGCTAGACCGGCGCTGTGTGGCCAACCAGATGAAGGATCTCAGAGCCAAGGTGGAGGATGTCAGCCAGAGGAACGTGCGCTACCGCCTCATCAAGGACTCTAGATCCAAGCCCGCCGCCGCCGCTGGGCAGTCCAGCATCGCCGGCGCAACCATGTTTGGCATCGAGGAAGCAAGGCGGCAGCAGGACAAAGCTAAAGTGGATCTTGTCCAACTGATCAAGCAGGAGGACAAGAACCTTAAAGTGATCGCAGTGTGGGGAAAAAGTGGTGCCCTTGGGCAGACGTCCATCATCAAAGGGGCCTACGAGACTCCTGAGGTAAAAGGGAAGTTTGAATGCCATGCCTGGGTTAGGGTGGTGCATCCTTTCGATCCAAAAGAGTTTCTCATTAGCATGGTAAGGCAGTTCAACACAAATTCTCTCGAAGCAACTGGGAAAGCACAAGATGGTGCAACTGCAGTGGTTGACGTTCTGATGAAGATGGAGAAGATGGGGCACGCTGATTTGGCTCATGAGTTCAGTAGACATGTGAATGAGAAAAGCTGCCTGATTGTCCTTAATGACCTATCCAACATTGAAGATTGGGATTGGATTCAGAAATACTTTCCAAACAACAAGAATGGGAGCCGAATCATAGTGTCCACAGAGCGACGTGAAGTTGCAAGCTTATGCGTAGGGCAAGTAAGGCAGGTATCAGAGCTCAAGCAATCGTCTGCTGATCATACTATTTATGCTTTCTACGAGAAGGTAATATTCAAAGCGCTGAAATAATCTAATTAGTGCTGCATCTTGTTGTTCTTCTAGCTAGTTCAACAATATAATTAACAGCAGCAGCAACACGTACGAGCCAAGCATTAGGTGGCCGTGTCCCAGTAGTTTTTTCTGTTCCGGCCGTTTACCCCTAAGTAGTAATTAAAGGCTTAGATTTGAAAGTTGATTTAGAGATATATTAATTCGAGAAAAATAAAAAAAAGAAATAAGTATGTAAATTTGCTACACACCCACATCCCAATCTTCTCTTTCACATAGGGGAAGAGATATCTCAAAATAAATTAAATGTATTTTTATTATGAAATATAAATTTATTCAAAAAAATTATACGATATATTATACTACGCTAACTGTGCAATTGCACGGGCCAATTAATCGGCTAGTTTTTTAAAAAATACACAAATATTTAAATAGGTGCACATGCACCTATCTACTACTATGTAGTAAGTCTTTTAGTTGATTAGCCAATATGGTGTTCTGAATCATAACTCCTATGAGCCACAAATTAAATGAAGATTAAATGGTTTATTATAGAAGATTGAAAACTATCGCTTACACATTTACGAGATTTAAAACACGACTAACCATTGTCCTGGGAAATAGAAGACATTACCTAATTAACCATTGTTTGCTTGTGTCCAGGGTTCTGAAGATGGAACAGATTCAACGGAGCCAGGGTTAATCTCAAACGCAACCACAACATGCAGTAATAGCTCCACAGGAGGAAAGAGCCTCACTCGCATAGAGACGATGGTAGCGGCTTTCAAGGAATCTGAGCTCGTCGGGCGAGTTGATGAAAAAACTAAAATTATCGAACTAATTTCAAAAGAGAGCCAACAACTTGAGGTGATATCTATATGTGGAATGGGTGGTCTTGGAAAAACCACTCTAGTAAAAGATGTCTACCATAGCCAAGAGCTCAATGGCATGTTTGAAAAGCGCGCTTGTGTCACGGTCATGCGTCCTTTCAATATTGAGGATCTCCGTATGAGCTTAGCTATCCAACTAGATCCAACCTCTTCTAGAGATAAGGAAGCCACGGGTTTGATGGGCTACAAAACAAAACAAGGAGCTCCACACTCGTTGGCTGACCTTTTACAAGGAAAGAAGTACCTGATTGTTCTCGATGATCTATCGTCCACCACAGAATGGGACGACATCACACAAGATTTTCCAAGAACGGAACCAAAAAGCCGGATCATAGTCACCACAAGGGTATGGAATATCGCTAAACATTGCTCAGGAGAACAAAACAACATATACAATCTCAAACAGCTAGTAGACAAGGACGCAACGGACCTCTTCACGAAAAAGGTATGTACCGATAGCGTACTATGCTCCATTTGTTTGATTTGGAATTACATTATATTTTTTCAAGAGAGAATACAAGGAAGACGTACATACTTCGCCATGACTGGTCCAACACGTATAACCCTTTTTGAAACCCCTCCGAATCAAGTGCGCTTCAATTTGCCCTCGGTTCTTAAACATCTTTAAATTCTCGCAGTCAGCGCATGGACAGTACATATATTCCACCCCCTTATTCAACATATCCTCCTCGGCGGCTCTTGTAAAAGCAGACACGCCATTAATATACTCTTCACTCACACGGCTCGCGGCATACATCCAGCTTCGGTCCTACGTTACGTACATATATAACAACTCAGTATTAAAAATTAGCTTAACTAATTACTACTACATATATAACGGCCACATGTATTATATTGAGGCTTAATTTGCTAGCTCAATTCATATTATAAACACAACAGCTATTATATAACCAACAATTTTACAAATTAACCATCTTCAATAACACTCACCAATTACTTAAATCTAAATTGTAATGCAATTAAAGAAAAAATAAATTTTCTTACTAACCATATCTAGAGCTAGCCACCAGCAGGAAAGTATGAATGAATCTTCAAATCTCAATCTCTGCTTCTTCCCACCAAAATAACTGGCCTGAAATCGCCTAGCTTGCCTCCTGAGCGAAAGAGTGCGCAGCAGTGGCTAGATCTGGATCGAAATGAAGATAGATGCGGTCTGAGTGGAGCAATAAATGCGTAGTGAGGATTATCGCAGACGGTTTTTACTAAAACCGCTCGTGATAGTTGAATTATCACGACGGTTTTAGTAAAAACCGCTCGTGATATTTGGGATTATCACAGATGGTTCTTAATACAAACCGTCTGTGATACTTCTTTTCGCCGACACCACCAACACAGACGGTGTTCAAATAAAAACCGTCTATGTTAGTATCGGTCACAGACGGTTTTATAAAACCGTCTGTGATTGACCGTCTAATATTAGTCTTTCTGTAGTAGTGTTAACACATATCACACTCACACTATGATATATATATATATACACGTGTGTGTCACCTATGCATGTTTAGAATTTATCGGAGACACCTAAGGACTGATGGAGCCTGAACACGTGATTTTCTACTAAACTCGCACACGTGTGCATGCGCTACTGAAATAGGTGTGTACACTAGCACCATGTTTGAGAGTTGAACCTTGGTGGGCTCAGTGCACACACATACACTTAGCCATCTAAATTATAGATACAGTGCTACAACTTAGCATACCGTTGTAAAGAGATTTTTTTTGTAGGTTTGACAACATATGATTGTGTTATGACGCATATGGTAGGTCACAAAATGACAAAAGTTTAATTTTGTTGTAGGACAAACGTTGTCGATGAACAATCACGTAAGAACAACAAATTTAGAGGAGCACACAAAAACTAGTCCCGACAACCTCTCCCTCCCCCTTTATAGAGTGGGAGGAGTGCCTTTTCTTGCAAGATAGGTGAGGACTAAAGTAATATATTAGGACTCTTGAGTTTAGGTAAGTGTCCACATACCATAATATTATAACACTCCTCTTGGACACTATCCAACACCATCCTCCCGAAAAATCCAATGGGAAAAAATAGTAAGAACAAAAGAGAATGAGAACTGATACTCTTATAGGTTGTTGGGACAAACAACTCCATATGTAAGAGCTTCAATGGCCTGAAAGTTGACATGCCATTAAACAAGTTTTTAAGCACGACTCATTTGAGGAGAAATCAACCAAATAACGATATAAAAATCTAAAGCCTTTAAAAACTAATTCATTTTCTTTTTCTCTTAAGATTGTTACTCCATCTTTAGAGAATGAGAAAATTAAACCTAGATCACACAAATCAAGCGCCTCGCCGCGCCGGCCGCGTCTTGTCTCCGGCCGCCGGCCACCTCCCCTCCCCTCATCTCCCGATCTATGTAGAGGAGAATGCGTCCTCTGCGGAGGAGGCCGATGGAGGAGTGGGGGTGCGGATCCGGAGGCCGGGACGGCGGTTAGCCGCTGCGGAGGCGTGCGCCGGTCGCCGGTAAGGGCCATAGCGTGGAGCCCTTGCCGGTGGGAAGGCGTCGTGCGCCTCCTATGGACGACAACGAACTGGCCTAGAGCCATGGCCGGTGGAGATGATGGTGGTGGTCGCCAGGCGTGGTGGTGGAGGTTGCGCATAGAGAGGGGCAAGAAGGATGTGCAGCGTTTCGTGCAGAGAATCGACCAAAGCAAGAATCTCCAGAAATGATTGTTGATGGTTCACACAAAGTGCCATTACCTTTTTTTCTCTGTTTGCACTTGAATGTATGTGTATGTGCTGATAACGTATTGCAAGAGAGAGTACAAGTGTTGAGAGAAAACTATTCATCCCTTTATTCTGAATTTGTACATGAATATATAGATGAAGAGGGGGTGGCAAGAAAAGGTGTCAGTTAACAAAAACTGTTTTGTACATTGGGCAGTTTTGCCAGTTTTGTGTCACAACAGCGTGAATCACATTAGGTCGGTCCGCGTGAACTGCAAAGGAAGAAGGCCAGCGATCACCCATTTGACAGTGATTGCGTTAACCAGTGACAAAAACAAGAATATTATAACCATTAGTTTAGTGGACCTACACAAGATAGAAGGATTGAGAGTGAGATCATTAACGGGTGTTCACTCGGCTATACTAATGTAAACTATACAATGTGTGTTTCGAGCATGTAATATAGATAAGTATTGCAATAATAAAAAACGGTGATGATATAAATGAAAAATGTTATGTAACACTATATTTACTATTAGTTATGCAAGTATTTTTTTTGTAAAAAAGTATCTAGGAAAGAAAATTTTGATTATATATGACAAGTATTGGGGAATAAAGTAAGTATTTTCTCTTTTATAATATATAATATTAAAATATCATAAATAAAATTCTCCAATAATCTATTTTTCAAAAAGTAAAATTACATATATATTACCAAATTATTTAGATGTGTTTTAAGAATGATATCCGCGCAAGTGCGTAGATCACCTGCTAGTGTAGATAAAAATAGAACCAACGTGAACACCTTGATCCTGGCTTGACGTCTTGTATTTCTGGCTTAGCACATGACGCACAAGTCCTGGCTTTTGCTTCCTTTCTGGCTCACGCACCACCAGTATGCAGGCTTCTAGCTTTCTCACGCATTGCACCGCATGCACGGGACGCTTGCAGTTGCGCCGCATGCACCGGGCTCGGTCTCCATGTGCATGCCACCCAGGCCCATGCGCCAGCCTCCATGCCCTCCCTCTCGACTGCTTCTCTTTTCTTCTCCCCTTTGATAAGAGTAGACAACACCTTCATGCATAATAACTTCAGATTGTAGCTTATGAACACAAACTGAAGATACAACGCTAGTTGGCGCCGTAGCACAAAGTTTCCAAAATTTTCCAAGAGGGATTCAAGTTGAACTCAGCTCAATGCTGGGCTACATGTGCACAGAGTCGAGGCCAGACATCGCCAAGTCTTCGGGATTTCATATTGGGTCAGGCTGGGCGATGGTAGCCCACTTGGGGTCTCCGCAGTGCTTCTTGACACTCTGTCGTAGTCACTCTATTAATTATAAGCACTAGTTTAGGTACAATTTTTTTTTGGAGTACTGCTTAACTTGCATTGTATCAATTTCAGGTATTTAAGGAGATTGTAGATTTGGATGAGCAATATCCTGAGCTGGCTGAAGAAGCGAAACCAATTCTAAAAAAGTGCAGTGGACTTCCGCTTGCAATCGTCACCATAGGTGGCTTCTTGGCAAACCAACCAAAAACCGTTGTGGAGTGGAGAAAATTGAATGAACATATTAGTGCTGAGTTGGAGATGAATCCAGAGCTTGGGACCATAAGAACCGTCCTTGATAAAAGTTACGATGGTTTACCCTATCATCTCAAGTCTTGTTTCTTGTATTTGTCCATCTTTCCTGAATATCACAAGGTTAGCCGGAGACGTTTGGTGTGGCGGTGGATTGTAGAGGGTTACTCAAAGGAGGTTCGCGACAAGTCTGCTGTGGAAATAGCGGACAGCTACTTCATGGAACTCATTCACAGGAGCATGATTCTACCATCTCAACAATCAATTTATAGTAGAAAAGGAATTGACTCCTGCCAACTCCATGATCTCATCCGTGAAATCAGCATCTCAAAGTCAATGGAAGAAAATCTTGTTTTTAGGCTAGAGGAAGGTTGCGGCTTAAACAGCCAGGGCACAATACGTCATCTTGCTGTAAGCAGCAGTTGGGAGGGAGATCAGAGTGAGCTCGAGAGCATAGTAGACATGTCCCGGATACGATCATTAACAGTGTTTGGGAAGTGGAGGCCATTTTTAATTTCTGACAAGATGAGGTTGCTGCGAGTGCTGGACTTGGAAGGCACGAAAGGTCTAGTTGATCACCACCTTGGGCACATCGGGAAGCTTCTTCACCTGACATACCTTTCTATAAGAGGATGCAACAATATTTATCACCTGCCAGATTCGGTGGGTAATCTGAGGCGACTCCAGATACTAGATATTACAGGTACAAACATAATCAAGCTGCCAAAGACCATCATCAAGCTTAGGAAGCTGCAGTATATTCGTGGGGGGAGCGTAGGAAATCATGATACTGTGTTTTTTGAGGAAGTAGTAGAAGATATGCCGAAGGTACTGAGGAACAAGCCATGCCTTTTGACTTGCTATTCGGTGGCATTTTGTGTGGCATGTTGTGCTCCTCAGCTTCTGAAATGGGCTTCCTATATGGTTGGCGACCCTAACAGGCGCGATGTATGCACTGCATGTTGCTGTGCCTTTTTCCCTTCAGTTGCGATGGCCCAAACTCCACGTGGTGTTGCAGTGCCAAGAGGGATCCGGAAGCTGAAAGCCCTGCGCACACTGGGTACTGTGAACATCGCTCGGGGGAAGACTGTTATACAGGACATGAGGAGGCTCCCCCAGCTGCGCAAGTTGGGAGTGGCTGGTATCAACAAGAAAAACGGTCAAGAGTTGTGTTCAACCATTGCGGCTCTCGGCCGCCTGGAATCGTTGTTAGTGCAGTCGGACGGGGAGCCAGGTTTGTCTGGATGTCTGGATGGAATGTCCTCGCCTCCGAAAAACCTGCAGAGCCTCAAGCTGTACGGCAACCTGGTCAAATTGCCAGGATGGATCCAGGGCCTTCAAAATCTCGTGAAGCTGAAGCTACGGAGCACCAGGATATCGGAGCTCGATGCCGCCATCCAAGTCCTTGGGAAGCTACCAAACCTGGCCATCCTGCGCCTCTGGAAGAAGTCGTTCCAGGGTGAAGAGCTCCGTTTCAACTTCCGTCAGGAGGCATTCCCGAGTCTGATGGTGCTGGAGCTGGTTGGCCTACATGACCTCAAATCGGTGGAGTTCGAAGAAGGTGCAACGCCTAAGCTTGAGCTGCTGCAGTTTTGCGGTTGGCGTAAAGAAACCAAGATTGGGCTGTTTTCTGGCCTACCATCTCTCCCAAGCCTCAAGGAATTTCTGCTCGTGGGTAGCTACTACAAGGATGACTTCGTGGAAGACCTGCGGGCCCAGCTTGCGAAAAATCCAAATCGACCCGCTTTGAAGACGAACTGAGCTGAGCTCAAGAGTAGATCGATCGATGCTAGTATTGATGTCTGGCTGTTCCCCCTCTGCAGTGTGTCTTAAGAGTTTCCGTTCGTGCTGCTCGTTTCTTTTGAACCCATACAATTGAGGTCGTCGTCGTCGACTCTGAATTGCTTCTTGTGTTTATCCCAAAATAATTGGCGTGCTTCCTCCTGCATTGCCCAGTTGGAAGTAAAATAGGCTCAGTTCAGTGAAATGTACTACAAAGACTCGTTGTACCTCCGAATTGTACAAGTGCCATCAATTGTACGCATCGATGTGAGAGTACTGTATTTTCTTTGTAAGCATCACCATGACATTGCATGTTTCCTTTCCTCTGATTTTTCCCCTTCCTGACGTCGACGCTTTCAATGTACTAACAGCACTGAGGACTTCTCTGATATTCCTAAACACGTCCCTGCTGATAAGGTCCCATTTCAAACGGGTTCTACTTCTGATTTTTTTTATTGTTTTCAGTTTACTAAACCAGAAATCACTTGAAACGCCACATCGACTTCTAATTTCAGCTTTTTTGCCTGTTCTATTTTTCTCCTTATTCCTTTGCAGTGCGCGTAACAATATAATAGCTTTTTTAATTTTTTTTTTCCAATTTTTCCTTATTTTTCTCAGAAAAACTAACAACCACTATAGTGTAATTTCAGCTAAAACCAAAAGCCACAGCTCTAAGCTTAAACCATAAGCTAGTTTGAGCAGGGTCAATTAACTCCCGATAAAGGTTGAGCAAAATATAGTTCTGTTGTATTGTGATTCAAATCTGGTTGGATTCAATCATTTTAAGAATCCGATCAAATTTCGTTGAAAAATATATTCTGAATAGTAATGCGAACTGGTTGAGGGTTATGATTGGTATCATCTTTATGTTTGTGATGAATTCTATATCGACTTGCACCATCGTGGTGTCCAAAGGTGTTTGCACCGGCTGGAGTCAAACATGACTACTTGAGGTACTTCCGACCACATCTCGTCGCCGTTATCTTTTAGGACTCTCTTTCGTCTCCAAGTGAGGTATTGTTCTTGTCTCCGAACATATTTTCAGTTTTTAGATATGCTTTTGTTTTTATTGCTGACTAAAACTTTGTTCTTTCCCCGCTTAGGATTTTTGTTCCCAAGACTATTTATACCCTTATAAGCTTCATGATAAATAACGTACACAATGCAAGGCATCTAAACATGTAATACAACAAAAACGTTATGTAACTTCTCCTTCATACAATAATTTCGTCGATTGTGCATCTATGGGTTTTTCGCAAGGTTTTCTACGTTAAATCTTTCTCATAATCCTGATTATTCTTCATTATTTATCTCACCGTGTGTTCTATAATAAGCGATATCAGAGCTTAGTTCTTCAGCTGATCAATCTAGGACATACTTGACATGGCGTCAATGAAATATAATCTTCCGTTGCTAGATCGTGACACGAGATTCTCTCTCTGTTAAGTCCAGATACAAGCTGTTTTATCACAGCTCAATTTGAATAATGCGTATTATAACACATTAAAACAAGGAAATTGCTCACGAACTGACACGGCCTCCAGGCTCTGGGGGATGGACGTCTGATTGGGGACTCGAAAGCTGTCACATGGCCCGGAGGAGCAGAACAGGACGGAGGTCCATGCCATTGCCATATTGCAACCGTAGTTCAGGCGGTACCAACTTAATTTACGTGTTCGTGAACAACATCAACATCCAATATTCCAAATCTGTATATTCTTTAAAGTATAAGCGCATGAAGCAGAAACGAGTGTGATTTTTTTTTTCCATTGCAGTTCTTTCTTCTGTTAGAGGACAGACAAACATCATGGAGATTTACATAACATCCTATCTATGATTCCATCGCACCTTAAAATACTATGTCATCATCTTCAGATGGAGGACAATCCACCCTGAATAAATGCCCATCTGCTCTGCAAGAAAAGCACCAGCCATTCCATTTGTTCCCTCACTTCAAAACAAGAGGGATTCTGCGGTATACGCCAAGGTTCTATGTTTGAGTTCAGTTGGCATTTTTCATGTATCGTTGCAGCGGCAGTTCACTGCAGTCATAAACAGAATATATGCATGCGTGTGCTCAGCGTTTCTCTGCTTCTTGCCGTCCTGTTCGCCTCGGCGGCGGCGATCACCCGGAGGGGTTCGTCTTCGGCGCCGGCCGGATCATCGGCTTATCGGGTGACGCCAGAATCAGTCACCGAACTAGCTAGCGCTCTTTGTTCGTGCATTGCTTTTTTTTTTTGTAGGTTCCAATTAATTAGCACCGATGATGTTAGTGTTGTCTTACTGAACACTTTATCATACGATGGTGTTGTTGAAATTAATCTTGCGCAGGTTGAAGGCGAATGGGCAGATGATGGGAAGAAGCCTAGCATCTGGGACACATACACACACGACACTCAGGTACCAAATAATTCTATTTCTAACAAGTATTTTTGTGTTTTGGAAGGCTATTCTTCTGACAATGCGACTGGAGATGTAGCCGCAGATCAGTATCACAAGCACAAGGCGTGTTATTTCTGAAACAACGACCCGATGCTAAAGATACTTTAATTTTCGGATCAACTGGAAGCTGCTTCCTTTTTTTTCCATGCATGTACTTACGGTCGATTGATCGCAGGAGGACGTGATGCTAACGCATGAGATGGGCTTGGACGCGTACAGATTCTCAATTGCCTGGTCAAGGCTTATTCCAGGTACACGTAGGAATCACACCTCCTTTTCTATTTCTTTTGGAGTAGGACCTTTATCACGTTAGTTGTATTCGGTTGTGTTGTAGATGGGCGAGGAGCTGTGAACAATCTAATAGATGCTTAAGTGTTTGGCAAAATGTTTCTTTTAGGAGAGCATTAGTAGGTGAAAAGTTGACCGCGTGGCTTAAATTAGTAAGTATGGTTGTTCAAGTTCCGCTGAATGAGAAAGAAGATGTTCTAGTTTGGAATTTGTGCAGGAATGAGTCTTTTTCTGTTCGTTCCTTGCATAGAGATCTTATGGGAAGAGAAAGTATCCCAGTAAAGATTTTTTTCTGGAAAGCAAAGATACCTCTTAAAATTAAAGTTTTTCTTTGGTTCTTGATGAAAGGAGTTATTTTAACAAAAGATAATCTTGCAAAAAGGCAGTGGCAAGGAAGTACTAAGTGCTGCTTTTGTTTGTCTAATGAGAGCATTCAACATCTTTTTTTCGAGTGCCATGTGGCTCGGGCCTTTTGGAATGTGGTAGTCGTTTGCTTTGGCTTTCAGTCACCTACCAGTATTGAGGGTTTGTTTGGTTCTTGGCTTAGAAGTTTCTCCTCGAAGCTTAGAAATCAGATTTTAGTTGGAGTGGCGGCTTTTTGTTGGGCCTTATGGTTGAATAGAAATGAAGCCATTTTCAAAAAAACCAATACTCATTCTTTTTTGCAGGTCATTTTCAGGGGGACTTACTGGATCAGGTATTGGTCGCAATTATCTAAAGAGGAAGCGAGAAGTGCGCTCTTAGACGGTTGCAAAAGGCTTGAGAGAGTGGTGATGGAGATTTTCAGCAAGTTTGGTTGGAGCTTTCGTTTTAGATTAAAGGATTAAGTCCCGGTCGTGTTTTTGTGCTTAGAGGGTCTTGTTGTGCCGTTTGGCGGAGTGTGGGTTGTGTTTGGTGTTTGGATTTGTGCGGCTGTAGTCATTCCCGCGGAATGATCAAGGCCGGAATATTGTTATTCCGTTATCTAAAAAAAAGTGTTTGGCAAAAAGTTTGCTTTTGAAACTCGCATATAGTGTTAGGCCTCCCGTTCATTTGGGATGCAACATTTTTTTCCTGATTCCTACGGGAATTTGATTCATACCGTGCCCATGCCCGTCGTGCCAAATGGACTGGGTGTGCCGTATCGCCATCGTGCCATACCGGACCCAGCACTGCCGTGCCGTGCCGGCCCGGCCCATCAGCATTTGTACCGAGCTATTCCGTGGGTCATGCTAACAGTACCAGGCCTTAGGCCGGCGTGTTTGGCATGGCCAATTTGGCCATCTCTGAGTTGCTCCTTTGCTTGCTCTCCTGATATCCTCACCGATGCATCTCTGAAGTAGCTGCCCATTTTTTTAGCCGGGCCAAAAGGTCCCATTTTTTTAACACTGAGGTTTAACCTCTGGGCGAACGAAGATCTCCGGGGCCAGCAAAGGTACCCTCTTCCACCGACGAACTCCTTTCGGTACTTTGCTTAATTAAGAGTTGAACTTGCTTGTTGGAGCAATGAACTCACGTGCTAACCGCTCTGTAGAAATGATCTCGATCGCATGCGTTTTCCCACCGACATCTATCGATCGGATGGCATACGATTTTTCTGTCCACCCTAGCTAGCAAAATACTCTACTGTATTCAGGTCAATCCAGCCTCATCGATGTAATTAACGCTGTTCTCGATAGGATGAAAATTTAACTGATGAAATCTGCCTGCTAAAACTAATGGTACACGTTAGGACTCCTGAACGCATATCACAGCCCTCGAGATTCTCTTTTTAAAAAATGTCAACTTACCCGGTTTTTAAATAGATTCTCTTTCTCATTGCCTTATGGAGATCTGCACCTAGTATTGCTTAGGCTAGCCGGCCATGAGGTTAATTGGGTTCCTCGATCGAGCAACGTCAACGAACTCAAATGCTCCACACGTCAACAACGTGCGTGCAAATTTGTACCAAGTCTTTTGAGGAAATCAATGCCACATGCTCTCACTAATCTACTTGTTAGGACTTGCACACATGTCAGATATCACTGCCTGGAAATTAAGTCCTCTTAAAAATTGTTCACTCAGCGATCGTATCACTACCTTGAGAGTCCCACATAGATGTTCTCACTAATCTAGGATCCCATGCAATTGTAATTACTGCTTAGTGTAGGAGTGGAACTCATGCAAAAATCTATAGATCTGAAGGGACCTCATCGAAGCTGTATTACTTGGAACGCTGTGGTTGGGCATGAGAGCAAGCACAAACAGCAGTAGCAAGACAATTGCTGCCGATGCAGATGATTAGTCAGTTTTGTGTTGGCATCTTTTGTTCAGTATCACATCCAACAGACAGCCATTTTCATCATCATAATCAAATGCATTACAAAGTTCCAGTGTGGGTTGTTCAACCCCAATGTGATGTAAGGACATATGATTTGTCTCTAGTAGACTAGTTAAAATATTCAGGTCTTCTCAGCGTTAGTTGAGTCATCGCTATTTTCGTTATCTAGTAAAATATTTAGTCTGCTGGCTAAATTAATCTGTTAGGAGTTGTGTGCTCGTCATCCCTGGCAAATCTTCATAAAATACGTCAACTTCGAAATCGCGCGCAGGCACACCAGCACAAAACTGCAGTGTCCTATAATCAAATTGCCTTTTAATTATGGTTATACATTTAGGTAAACCCAACATTATGGAGGCAGCACTGTTCTCAATATAAACAAAGGATTCGGTAAATCAGGGAAAGTCTAAATCTAATCAATTTGAGAAGACTTAGCACATACCATCGCTGGCAAGTCTTCGCAAAAAAATTGACTCCTTACCCCGGCCGTCGTGTAGCAGAGCTTCTTGTTTTTAATTCATCATTGGATCCAGATCTGCTCCGAGCATTATCATTACCGGTTGATTTGAAGTGGTCTTCTCCCTGATTAGAGCTATGTTTAGCCGGTTTATGCTTATACTATCTATAGTTAACTTTTAAATAGTAGTTTTTAAGCAGAGTCAACAGAAAGATTATAGTAAAAAATGTATTGAGTTCAGCTGTATCGGCTGAAATTATATACAACTATTTTTCTGTGCGTATTACCTCTCACGAATAGTCAGAATTCAAATATTTAAGCTATAAACCATAAATCATCACTACAAAAGAATCCACCCTTACTTACGTTATCTAGTAAAACTAGATGAATGCCCGTGCGTTGCTACGGATTTTAAATTTTTATCATACTATATATTCTGAAACTAACGGGTAGTAAAATTTTGTAGAACATGTATACAAATATGTTCTAAATTTTTTTAAAATCCGTAGCAACGCACGGACATTCAGCTAGTAGAACATTATAGAACAATAATGTAGCTATATAGTTATCATCCCAAACAAACAAAGCAATAAGTGTACCAAGCAGACAGATGCAGAGTTAAATTTCCAAAGACACTACTGCTCTTTAATCATTGCAACAACATACAACTTTCATATTCATTTCAAGAGCAGGAAACATAAATAACAAAACAACAAACAAGAAAATGACATGGCCAAAAAGAAATTAAGCTCGCCAATTGAGATTGTTTTCACACCTGAGTTGGGGGTAGTCCTCACGTGTGAGGAACTCAATGAAGCGAGGCACCATCCCTGTGTTGATTACCTCCTCAATAGGAGGACTCCGTTCTACAAACATTTAAGCAACTCATCAGCAAGTGAACCTTTCACAATTTTCACATAGTAGTGAGCATATTGCATGATGAAACATGAAGGGATCAACAAGCTCCTTGAATTACAACCATCTTCTCAAATTCTACAATTGTATTTGAATAAGTAAATCCAAAAGGAAATCTCTATTTCAGGACTTAGGATTGGGGAATACTTTAGTCTGATAGTTGTGTGTGGTGAGATACAAGCATAAAAAAGCTAGTTAGAACTACAGAACTCTCAAACAAAATGTATTTTGTAGAGCCGCATATACAACTTTTGCAAAAGTAGTTACTACCCTCAAGGATCTGCTATGACAAAATTTCAGGGGCACACATTGTTGAGGTCCAGAATCAGCTTTGTTCGATTTCGTCTTCATCTGCAAATAGGGCAGGAAAAACTACTTGATTTTGCAAGAGAAGTCCATTTCTTGTGTTTACAAATGCTGACAAAGTAATGTAACTATTCAGATTCACTGGGGAGCATAATACAACCAATTACTTGTGGCACCAGAACTCTGTGAAATTAAATAACACGTTGTCTAACTGGATTGAAACTTGAAAGATAAAAACGTAGTCCCTCTTACCATGCAAATGAGATAGAAATCCGCAAGTGGTCAGGTGATTTGCTAGTTTTTCACCCATTTGCTTCTGCCAGCCTTTCGTTGCCTTGGCTTCAGGTGTTTTGTCCACACAAATGCAGTCGCCTTCTCAATGTCAACCGTGGCAGAAGTAACCTCATGTTGCAAAAGTAACTGAATGCCAATTACAGTCATGTTAATCAATATAAATAGCAAATGAAAGAAGGCAGTAAAAGAATAAAGGTTGAGAAGTACATCGCAGATATGAGGAATTACATAAACTGAAACAAGCATTCACCACGCAAGTGCTGGAACAAATTTGCAATTGCTCCATCCACAGCATGTATATTTCATTACTGGGCACCATTTAATTCACTATGTAATGCACAATCTAGTATATTTATTCAGAATCCTAGATAGTATATATATCACCAAGTAGCCACATTGTGTTATGCAAAACGCAAAACCATATGCAACAGCAAGCTAAGAAACATCGTAATGTTTGGGATCTTTCTCCAACAATGACATGTTGCAATGTCCAATAGTTTCGGCACTATGGAATGGATACAATGCAGTAAGAATGAAACCGTTCTTCGCCCTTGATGGGAAGTATGATAAAAAATAACTGTGCAGGTAAAATAGAAAAACAAGTGTTATTCTGATCCATGGGCTTAATTCGATGGAGCAATTAATGGAGTTTTCTCCTAGTCGTCGGTCTACTACTAACCAGGCTAGAGCTCTTTGAGCAATTCATTCATTTGATGTGCAAAAGAATCCACTCTGACAACAAACAGATATACTAATCTGCTAGTATTATGCGAAAAAGGGAATGCGATTGAGGAATAAGTTAATATAAGAGGGATCAAAGATGATTGTAAGCTTTGTGCTACTACTACGACGAGCCTAGCTCTCGAGAATCCTCTTCATGCTCGCGGTGCATCCACCGCACTACATCCCCTGCAACGAGAAGAAGAGCAACACAGTTGACACAGAAACTCAACAGAGCGTTGAAAAAACATGTGATTCATAAAATCAAATACTCTGGAAAGTAATAACAATTTCTTCATCAAAATTTCCTGCAGCCCAACAAGATGAAATTAACATATTCAATTAATTACAAATCTCAAAAGAAAACAAAGGGAAGCAATTAATTTTTCCGTCACTCAATCCACAGGTATACTCTTAACAAGCATGTCATAATTCACCCCCAAACAACAAATCTAGAACTGGACACCAAACCTTCACAGTTATTAGTCCATAATTAAATGAATTTGGACCCCCTAAACTCGTCCTAGCGCAACAATATTCTCCACAAGCGTTAAAAAACTCATAAAATTCAAATCTCACCGATGGAAAGCAGCTGTCGGAACTGCATGGTGGCCTCCAGCTGCACGGCGCTGTCGTCCGAGAGCACCGCCTGCACCATAGCCGGCAAGCCCTCCAACTGCACACGGAGGAGCGAAGGAGCGGGGGAGGAGGCGGCAGAGCGGAGGAGTGGGGGAGGAGGAGGTGGCGGCGGCGCGGAGGAGTGGAGAAGGAGGCAAGGCGAGGAGGCGGGGAGGCGGCGGCAGAGCGGAGGAGTGGGGGAGGAGGAGGCGACGGCAGCGCAGGGTGGGGAGGAGGAGGAGGCGAGGACGGAGGACGAGAGGAGGGAGGGAAGGAGGTGAGGCAGAGTGGCGGAGGAGGGGAGGAGGTGAGGCGGCGAAGGAGGGAGGCGGCAGAGAAATCTGTGGGGAGGTTGAGGAGGCTAGGGCGGCGGAGAAATCTGTGAGGCAGGCGCATGGGATTCGGTGGGGAGGCAGGCGCATGGTCGTGAGGAGGGGTGGGTGGACCCACACGTCAGTCAGCGTAGCTTTTTTGTCAGAAGAAGTGGGAGAGAATCGACCAACCACCAACTCAAATTTATTAAGTAGTAAAGATATTTAGGTTGCTCGCTATATTAGTCTGTTAGGAGTTGTGTGCCCATCATCCCGGCAAGTCTTCATAAAATACGTCAACTTAGAAATCGTACGCACACACGGACACACCATCACAAAATTACAGTGTCCTATAACAAATTTTATCTATTAATTAAGGTTATATATTTAGGTCAATCCAACATTATGGAGGAAGCACTGTTCTCGCTATAAATAAAGGATTGGGTAAATTAGTGAAAGTCTAAAGCTAATTAATTTGTCAAGACTTTGCACATACCATCGTTGGCAAGTCTTCGTAAAAATTGTCTCCTTACCCCGGCCGTCGTGTATTTTCAGATCCCATATCTGCTCCGTGCATTATCACTATCAGTTGATTTGAAGTGGTCTTCTCTCTGATTAGAGCTATTGTTTTGCCCTTCTTGTCTAATATTGAGACTATTGCGATTACACGTCAAACTAGTAAAAGACGAGGGATACAGGGAGACCGCGAAAAGGCAGCTTGTAGCCTTGAACACTCCGAAGATGACAATAGAAGTCTGTGCGAGTCCCTTGGGAGTTGATACTGCCTGATCTTTTGAACACACCTTACTTAGAGTCTAAGAAACTTATTCTATCCAAAGATCACATGAATCTGAATCAAACTTCCAACATTTCCCAAAGATAAGCAAGATTGCCCTAAAACTAGACAAACTTCAAAATCTTGATATATGACTTGTATGTAGGTAGAGGATAGCCAAGATGGCTCTTGATGAGTTCCCACCTTTCATAGCAAGCTATTTCTCTGAAAGATTAAACACAAAAACACCTGGATCAAAACAATCTCAAGATGGATCTCAAGATGAGGTCAAAACAAAGCAAAACTGGGCAACTTCGAAACCTTGTAAGGCTTGGTACCTAGATGGATGGGATTTTATCTTCATGAATCATCTTCATCACTTACACATTTTTAGCACACATTAAGATCAAGAAAATGAGATAAAAGATCAAAACCAATAAGAAAAGAACAAATCAACCAAATTAAGAAGATACCATGAGTGATGGACAAAGATGATCTAATACTACTTGAGAATGAATGTTTTACAATCACTCCATCTAAAGAACAAGAGAGCATAGCACAACGTTCACTTTTTCTCTAACCCTAACCATAGAACATAAGGTTGGAATGGTTTGATGGTTGGCTAGTAAGCTTCCATTCCTAATCCATTAAATATATAAGACAACCAACACATATCTAATCTTAATGGTTACTATCCACTAACATATTTAGGAAAAATCCACTACTCCTATACAACACATGTTTTACTCATACACACTTTTCAAAGCACAGGAGCTCGAATACATTAAGTCTTTAGCCTTTGGTCACTTGATTTTCTCAATATCTTCTTGACCTAAAACGCTTTCCCAAGCGCCACAGTTTTGATCAAACGAAGTTTTCGGTATTTAGTAAACTACCAAAATACCCTCGTCTTGACCTGGTCTTCATCTTTCCTTTGCAAGTAATCGTCATGTTTGCCACGTATAATTGTATCAATATCTTGCCACGCATTGTAAGTCTCTCATACTCCGGTTCCACCAGACCATCATTTGGACTGATCAAATCATTTGGTGTAACCCATCACTCAAACCTTTTCTTCAATATTTCTTGTCTTTTTTGTGCTATGCTTGAGGTCAAACATCTCACCTTATATTCTTGATTGTTCTAGGCCTTGCCTCCTCCATGTGCGTAGCTCTAATTCTCACTGTTGACCGTGGTTGATTTCAAGCTTTTGTGCACATCTAAAAACAAAGAAATCGTTTCTGGTTACAAGTCCTTCATGACTTGACCCCGTTAGTCAAAATATACTTCATGCAACATAATTGTACTGATCTAGATCTAAAACTATCCAGATCATGACTAAATTTCTAAAAATAAGATTTCCAGCTAAGAAGTCATACCCTACCCGGTCAAGCCGCTGAGGCCAGCTGGTCAGACTTGTCACGACGGTTGGTCAAACTGTTGAGCCTGCTGGTCTGACCAGTTACCAGTTATCAATCTGACCTCATCTCTGGCCGATCAAACCGTTAAGTCTGAAAAACTGCAAAATTATAGATAATGCAAAATTCAAATTCCAACTCTACCAACTTAATAATGGTTCCTTACTAGGGATGGCAATCGGGCGCGGCGGGTACGGTAGTGCTCGCCCATACCCGCACCGCGACCCTAATATTCGCCCACGGGTATACCCGCATCCGCACCTGTAAAAACCCCGCCCATACCCGCCGCTCATGGTACCACACCATGGGCATACCCGTTTACCCGCGAACTGAGTACATCATATATTCACATTCAAACATCACCAATACATCGCAAATTCACATATTCAACAACATACACACATACATTCACTAGATGATACATGCTGCCGCAAACTAATCTAATTGATGTATCAAATACTACAACTAAACTTTCTACTATAGTTTGTAAATGAGAGGCATAAAGCAACTGGAAATTTGATGCAACTGGAACAACATATTCCATTTGAAATTTGAACACACTACAACACACCGTCCACATGAAATTCGAACATTCGCACATTGTGAACTAGATTCCATTTTACTCATATTCCTAGCAGTCTATTGCACAATGTATATACATCGAATCAAGCACCGCGCGTGAACCTGAGAGGAGCCGTCGGGCGAGAGGACAGAGATGGAGTCGGGCGTGTCCGGATCGACCCCAATCGCCCACCCGATGGGGGTGGCGGCGCCGGGCGCCGTCGCCGGCGGGAGCAGAGAGAGGAGGCCACCATGGCCCATGGGTCCCTAGGCTCGGCTTCACCAGAGCCGCCTTGCCGTGGCGCGGGCGCGGACTTCACGGCGGCCCGCTGACCGGAGGGGGCACGCGGCGGCAGCAAGCGAGCGGAGGGCGGGCGAAGGAGGCGCGCGTCCCAAAGGTGGTGGAGCGGCGGAGGCGGAGGAGGAGGCCGACTACGGGGGGGGGCGAGAGGAAGAGGAGGAGGCGGCGGATCCGAGGGGAGATATGCGAGAGGGGCCGAGGGGCAGCCGGGGCGAGGAGGAGGAGGCGGATCTGGGGCGGAAGAGGCGGCCGGGCGGGGGGTGGGGTGGAGGCGGCGGCGACCGGGCGGAGGAGGAGGAGGAAGAGGCAAAGCACCGGGGCGGAGAAGGAGGAGGAGGCGGATTTGGGGGCGGAGGAGGAGGCCGGACCGGTGGGCGGAGGAGGAAGAGGCAAGGCGGTGGGCGGAGGGCTCAGCCGAGGCGGATGCGAGGAGCCGAGGAGGCGGTGAATTGATGAAGCGAGTGGGGGGCGGTCGGGCGGAGGAGCCGAGGAGGCGGATGAATTGATGAAGCGAGTGGGGGGCGGTCGGGCGGAGAGCAGAGATGCGGTAGGGTTTATTTTTTTTTAAGATGGCCCACCTGTCAGTGTATTTCACGGGTAAACGGGCGAGACGGGTACGGGTAGAGCTAACCCATACCCGTACCCGTTTACCCGATGGGCAGAGATTTTCCCCCATTTTCATACCCGTGGGCAAAGAATGCATCCCATACCCGGCTCCATTAGGGTATTTACCCACGGGTACACGGGTAAACGGGCACAATTGCCATCCCTATTCCTTACACAATATCTTAGACCTTCGCACGTAGTCTCACGGTCTGATTTGGGAATTGGAATGTGAGCAGTGGAGCAGAGCTTTGCATTGGCCTCCTGGGGTGGGGAATTAGGGCCCGTAGCACAACATCGTCACCTTGTTCGTCGGCAAGCACCGATGGCCGGTGGTGTCAGCTGTACCACAAAATCCGCACAAACACAGCTGTGACGACGGAGTCGGCTCTATGCATAGAGTTGCGTCTTGTTTGATTGAGTCGCACAAATTGTTGGTGCTTCAATCTTTTTTATCTGAATGCTCTCCCCACTCTTTCCATTGGCTCCGTAATACTAATATGATAATCTGTTTCTCCAACCATTTGTTTCTTCAGGATTGATTATCATATTGCTTCGGAGCCACCAATCCTCCAATCTTGTATTCTTCAGTAGATGGTCTGCATCCACCGCTGATTAGCACTCTCTGCTTCACATCACAAATCCAAACAGAACAGGAGACTAGGAGAGGACGGCAACACAGAAACCACACAGGAGAGGAGACGAGAGGAGGGCAATGGAGTCAACAGTACTGAGCTTGGGCAAGTCTGTGCTGGATGGCGCGGTTAGCTACACCAAATCCGCCATTGCGGAGGAGGTTGCTTTGCAGCTCGGTGTCCAGAGTGATCAGGCTTTCATCAAGGACGAGCTCGAGATGATGCAGGCTTTCCTGATGGCCGCGCACGAGGAGCAAGATCATCACAAGGTGCTCAGGACCTGGGTAAAGCAAGTCCGTGATGTGGCCTACGACGTCGAGGACTGCCTCCAAGATTTTGCCATTCATCTGAAGAAGCCATCATGGTGGCACGCACATCGCACGCTGCGAGAGCGGCACCGTATCGCCAAGCAGATGAAGGAGCTGAGAGCCCGAGTTGAGGACGTGAGCCAGAGAAACATGCGCTATCACCTCATCAAGGGCTCAGGCTCCAAGACGGCCACCAAGGATGAGCGATCTAGCATTACTGGCGCAGCGATGTTTGGCATTGATGAAGCAAGGCGTGCCGCGAAGCAGGACAAAGCAAAAGTGGATCTTGTCCAATTAATCGGTAAGGAGGGCGAGGACCTTAGAGTGATCGCAGTGTGGGGAACAAGTGGTGATCTCGGGCAGACGTCCATCATCAGGGCAGCCTATGAGAGTCCAGATATCAAAGGGAAATTTCCTTGCCGAGCATGGGTCAGGGTGACGCATCCTTTCGATCCCATAATCTTTGCTCAGAGTCTTGTGAAGCAGTTTCACGCAGTCGTAGGGGTTGATGTCCTGTTGGAGACGGAGAAGACAGGGGAAGATTTGGCTCAGGAGTTCAAAAGATGTGTGAATGAGGAGTCTTTCCTGGTTGTGCTTAATGATTTAGCCACCATTGAGGAGTGGGATCAGATTAAAAATTTCTTCCAAAACACCAAGAAAGGGAGCCGAATCGTAGCGTCTGCAGAGCAAGTTGAAGTTGCGAGCTTATGCGCAGGTCAAGAAAGCCAAGTATCAGAACTTAAGCAATTGTCGGGCGATCAGACTATTTATGCTTTCTACGAGAAGGTAATAATGAAATTCAGTTTGAACATACATACATACATACACACACATATACATATGGTTATCCGCTGCAAATTATTGGAAGATTGTATAGTTTGTCAGAGATTCTCGTATCAGTGAATAATGAAAATTATTATTTTAAACATTTACAAAATTGAAAACACGGTGAAACGGAAGTGTCCAAGGAAACCGTTTCAGCCACCTAATCATTGATTGCTTGTATTTAGGGTTCTCAAGATGGAATAGGTTCAACAAAGCCAGAGTCTAGCTCAAATGCAGCCACTACCAGTACTAGCAACTCTACAGTGCCAACCGGTGAGATATTAGAGGATGGAAAGAAGGTGGTCGGAAAGTGCCTCACTCGCATCCGGACGATGGCGGCTGCTTTGGAGGAATCTCAGCTCGTTGGGCGAGAGAAAGAAAAATCTGACATTATCAGACTAATTTCAAATCAAGATGGCCAACAGTTTCAGGTGATCTCTCTGTGGGGAATGGGTGGTCTTGGGAAAACTACTCTAGCCAAAGATATCCACCAAAGACAAGAGCTCAGTGGTACATTTGACAGGCGTGCTTTTGTCACAGTCATGCGCCCTTTCAATAGAGACGAGCTCCTTAGGGACTTAGTTAAGGAACTATATGCAGAACCTTCTGAGAAAAAGGGCGTGGTTGGATTGTTGGGCGGTACAAAGAAATCATTAGGATCGATGGGACATGAAGCGTTGATTAAGGAGTTGGCCACGTTTTTAGGAAGACAAAGCTGCTTGATTGTTCTTGATGATGTATCATCTACTGCAGAATGGGACCTGATACGTCCAAGTTTCCATGAAATGAAAAATACAACCCGGATCATAGTCACCACAAGGCAAGAGAATATTGCTAAGCATTGTTCAGAGAAACAAGAAAATATATACAAGCTCAAAGTTCTAGAGTACAAGGACGCGCAGGACCTCTTCACGAAAAAGGTACTGATAGAGTATTACCTTGCATTCTTGCGTCATTTGAAATTACATTGTAAGTACAGTTTTATTTACCTTATCTTTCGAAAGAGATCATTCGGCAACATATGATTGTGCTACGACACATGTAGCAGGGCCACGTAGGAAATGTTAAGGGTATTAGAGATAAGGTATTAGAGATAGAGTAGGATTGTTATTCCATATATGTCTTATCTTTATATGGTAGTATATCCTCTCTTGTACTCTTATATATATGACCCTTTGGGTCTCATATCAATACACACACAATATTCATAACATGGCATCAGAACTCTAGGCTTAGATCTAACTCTAGCCGCCGCTCGCTTCCGCATCACGCGCCCCCGGGGAGATCTATCTCCGCCGGGGGCAGCGCCTACGTTCGGCCGCCTTAGTCGTCATCATCGTCACGCAGCAGGGAAGCTCCGGGCGCTCGCAAGCGTGTCGCTTACGCCGCTCCGCGACACATCGCTCATGCGCCCTCTACCTGGGCTCCAGCTACCGCCGTGCCTCCCTGCTCTACGGCGTCTCCGACTCGCTCGCGCTGCTCGATCGCATCTACAGCAGCGTCTCACGCGCGCCGTCTCGGTGCACAGGCCACCTCGGACTACGTCCGGCAGGCCATCACGAAGGACGTGTGGGCGAAGATCTTCACCTGGCTCACGAAGCCCGACGCCGGGCTGATGATCCTGGACCCCTACGGTGCGAAGATCAGCCAGCCGTCCCGCTTCGATCTGCGCTTCTTCAACGACGACAACACGGTCCGCTGCACGTCGTCTACAAGGAAACACGCCCTGCTGCGCGTTGGGGTGGCCGCACGTACGGCCATGCATGCACAAGAAATCGAAGGAACATTTGATTCTCGGCGGTCGTCGATCCGGCGGATCGGTTGTACATGCATGCTTCGGCGTCAACCCGCCCATGCAGCCGAATCACCGCGGCGCGTACTTCTCGATCTGCATGCGACGCCGAAGAGTTTGTTGCTTCGTCCGTGCTCTGTCGTGAAGACATGTCCACGCGTTGTCTCATCTCGATCAGCGCATCAGAACTTCGGTTCGGCGTGCCATCGCGTGCGCCTACGTACGTAAAATCTTCAAGCCTCGGGTCAGCGCATGTGTGCGTGGGGGCGTTTGCTCGGTCGGCTTTATTCGTCGTTCGTGAAGCGACAGCACGTCCTCGGTTGGTGACGCCGAGATCGCGAGGGCCAGCCGCACCTGGTACTCTTCCTCCAGCCGTGTCATCGTCGCCTCCGCCACGTCCGCTCCGTCATGGGCGACATCCGCGCCCTCCGCAACATGGACGACGACGAGGTCTTCTCCTACACCAAGCGCATCGCCGCCCCCTACGACCTGGTCATGCAGACCAAGCAGCTCGGCCGCGACGGCATCTTCAAGAGCGGCGACCCCGCGCGTCGCCGGACGCCGCTCGCCGCTTGCCGCTCCACCGGCCTCCTGCCGCTCCGCCGCCTCCCCCATCCGCGCCGCACGTCGGCCTCCTCTTCTGCGCCGCACGTCGGCTTCCCGCATGGCTCAGTGCGTGCTCGCCGCTTTCGCGGCATCTCTTTACTATCGCTCATGCGCCGTGGTCGTCTTCCTTGGCCTCGTCTACCGCTCCGGGCCACCCGGCAGCTCTACTGCCGCTCTGCCGACTCAGCTGTCGAGGTCGGCCGTCGCCGCCCCGCTCGACTCCACGGCCGCCTCGGCCTCCCATCGCCTCTCCTGCACCGCCTGCAGCGCTTCCCGCATGGCTCGCCGTGCTCGCCGCCCTCGGCTTCCGCCGGGCGTCGCCTCTTCGTCGAATCCGGCCTCTCCGCCGGATCCGCCTCTTCGTCGAATATCAATTTTCTTTTGAGTTGGTCTTCGAGTTATTTTTCTCGTAAGTCTTCCGTTGCGTCCATCCAAATCTGTAGTTTCTAATATTTTAGTTTCGTCTCAGTCATGCGAGTCCAAAAAAAATTTATTGTCAGTCATAGAAGTGTAGGAATTTTCTTTTGCATGACAGCAGCCGCCTTAAGGCCGTCGCTTCTTCTCGCACTCACGCCTCGTTGCGCTTCTTGTGCTCTCACCTTCTGCCTCGGGTTTCGATCTGCCGTCATGCTTCTATCTATTCCTCTTGACTTGATTTGACAGTTTATTCCAAGATCGCACGCAACATTTACATCATCAAGACTCGGATTGGTTTATCTTGTTTTAGTATTAACCCTTTTTCAAATGCAATGCTATTGCATACGCCTTGCATTTGAGGGGGGTGTTAAGGGTATTAGAGATAAGGTATTAGAGATAGAGTATGATTGTTATTCCATATATGCCTTATCTCTCTATATGGTAGTATATCCTCTCTTGTACTCTTATATATATGATCCTTTGGGTCTCATATCAATATACACACAATATTCATAACAGGAAATACTTTAGTTTTTTTCGTCGTATTAACAACTGAACCCAGAAGGTCAATTCTATTTTCCATATCTTGTTCTTGACGTTCTTCCTCTCCAATTTTGGCCATTTTGGTTTACAACCATGTTTCATCTTCAAAGTGCTTCTTTTTTATTGCGGGTGATGACTTACAGTTGTGGACTGATGACTTTTAGTCTTAACACAAGCACTTATATAAATAAATCAAATATCGATAGTCTGGTAAATTGTTTTAAAATAGTAACTAAAAAATCATTTCATGTATTTGTTTGAAAAAAATAGTTAGAAAGGAGCTTGGCATGGCCCATTCACCTCTTAGATGTCACATAAAGTAGTTAGATTAAAGCAGCATGGGCCCATGTATGATAAATGGCAGTAGATAGCATTTCAAAATATCACTTTCATTTGTTGCATGTGGTGCGCGTCCACCGTTTCGGTTTTGTGAAAAAAAATTCAACTTAGATTTCGAAAAAATTCTACTTGATATTGAAAAACATCGACATTAAAGTTTTCAACTCAGGAAAATTTTAACTTGGAATATTCCAACTTGAAAAAAGTTCAACTCGGAAAAATCAACCTACTCAAGAAAATTCAATTCGGGAAAATTCAATTTAAAGAATCAACTTGGGAAATTCCAACTCGAGAAAATTCAACTCGGGAAAATTCATTTTGAGAAAATTGAACTCAGGAAATTCCAACTCGGGTAATAAAACTTATGTTGTATCAATTTCAGGTATTTAAGGAGATTGTAGATTTGGAAGGGCAATATCCTGAGTTGGCAGAAGAAGCGAAACTGATTCTAAAGAAGTGCAATGGACTTCCCCTTGCAATAGTCACCATAGGTGGCTTCTTGGCAAACCAACCAAAAACGATCGTGGAGTGGAGGAAACTGAATGAGCATATTAGTGCTGAGTTGGAGATGAATCCAGAGCTTGAGACCATAAGAACAGTCCTAGTTAAAAGCTACGATGGCTTACCCTACCATCTCAAGACTTGTTTCTTGTATTTGTCCATCTTCCCTGAAGACTACAAGGTTAATCGGAGACGCTTGGTGCGGCGGTGGATTGCGGAGGGTTACTCAAGTGAGATGCGCGGCAAGTCTGCGGAAGAAATAGCAGACAGCTACTTCATGGAGCTCATAAGCAGGAGCATGATCCTACCATCTCAACAATCAGTTTATAGTAGAAAAGGAATTGACTCCTGCCAAGTCCATGATCTCATCCGTGAAATCGGCATCACAAAGTCAATGGAAGAAAATCTTGTTTTTAGACTGGAGGAAGGTTGCAGCGTAAACAGCCAGGACACAGTACGTCATCTTGCTATAAGCAGCAGTTGGGAGGGAGATCAGAGTGAGCTCGAGAGCATAGTAGACATGTCCCGGGTACGGTCATTAACAGTGTTTGGGAAGTGGAGGCCATTTCTCATTTCTGACAAGATGAGGTTGCTGCGAGTGCTGGACTTGGAAGGCACGTCAGGCCTAGTTGACCATCACCTTGCGCACATCGGGAAGCTTCTTCACCTGACATACCTTTCTCTAAGAGGATGCGACAATATTTATCACCTGCCAGATTCGGTGGGTAATCTGAGGCGACTCCAGACACTAGATATTACATTTACACGCATAGTCAAGCTGCCAAAGACCATCATCAAGCTTAGGAAGCTGCAGTATATTCGTGGGGGGGGCGTAGGAAGTGATGATGATACGCTGGAGGTATTTGGGAACAAGTTATGCGCTTTGACTTGCTTTTCGGTGGGATTTTGTGTGGCATGTTGTGCACCTCAGCTTCTGAAATGGGCTTTCGATATGGATGGCGACCCTAACAGGCGCGATGTATGCACTACATGTTGCTGCACCTTATTCCCTTTGGTTGCGATGGACCATGCTCCACGTGGTGTTGCAGTGCCAAGAGGGATCCGGAAGCTGAAAGCCCTGCACACACTGGGTATTGTGGACATCGCGCGGGAGAAGGCTGTCCTACAGGACATGAAGAGGCTCACCCAGCTGCGCAAGTTAGGAGTGACTGGCGTCAACAAGAAAAACGGTCAAGAGTTGTGTTCAGCCATTGCCGCTCTCAGCCGCCTGGAATCGTTGTTAGTGCGGTCAGAGGGGGAGCCAGGTTTGTCTGGCTGTCTGGATGGAATGCCCTCGCCTCCGAAAAACCTGCAGAGCCTCAAGCTGTACGGCAACTTGGTCAAATTGCCAGGATGGATCCAGGAGCTTCAAAATCTTGTGAAGCTGAAGCTACGGAGCACCAGGATATCGGAGCACGATGCCGCCATGCAGGTCCTTGGGAAGCTACCAAACCTGGCCATCCTGCGTCTGTGGAAGAAGTCGTTCCAGGGTGAAGAGCTCCGTTTCAACTTCCGTCAGGAGGCATTCCCGAGCCTGATGGTGCTGGAGCTGGATTGCCTAGATAACCTCAAATCGGTGGGGTTTGAAGGAGGAGCGACGCCTAAGCTTGAGTTGCTGGACTTTTGTGGTTGGCGTGAAGAAACCAAGACTGGGTTATTTTCTGGGCTGCAATTGCTCCCAAGCCTCAAGGAATTTAAGCTGGACAACGACAAGTACAAGGACGACTTTGTGAAAGACTTGCGGACCCAGCTTGCCGCTAATACAAACCGACCCGTTCTGAAGAGGTACTGAACCCGAGCGCGAATCCACTCAAAAATTGCTGTGTGCTAGTAGCAGTGATTCTTCTGAATTCAAAATTTATTAAGGTCATGTATTTTCTTCTGAATTCAAATAGTATTGAGGTCGTGTTGGCCGCTGCACCATGTCCAGTGTTCTCTTGTGTTTACATTGAAATAATTGGCGTCCTTCGTCCTGCATTGCCCAGATGTAAGTTAGTTAGCAGCCAGGTTCAATTCAGTTCAGATGTTTATTGATCGCTCGGTGAAGTGGGATCCGTGCGTTATTCCCTTTGTACGCATCGTGATGGCAATTGGCATTCAACGTTTTCTTTCTACCCTTTAATCCCTTGTTATGGCAATTGGCATTCGTGATGGCAATTGGCATTCAGAATCTTGGGGACGATTCTGATTTCTGGGATACATCAGGCAGCATACACATTGTAGCGCGGTATATTTGAATGAACGCGTAGCGAATTGGAGGCTCTTCCTGCTGCTTTCGCCATTTGTTGCAGTGCAATGGAGAAGTCATCATGGTGGCGCACACATCGCACGCTGCGAGAGCGGCACCGTATCGGCAAGCGGATGAAGGAGCTGAGAACCAGAGTAGAGGACGTGAGCCAGAGAAACATGCTCGGGCTATATATCAGTGCATCCATGTATTCCACCTTAAAACGCCATCGAAACAACTCTGCAATTTCATGTTATTGTCCTGCAAACTAAACCCCTTGGAATAGGTTCAAAGGTAACAACTACTATTTGCAGACAAACGGTATGCACAACTAGAATCAAGACTCCAATATGTGTTATGGTGCATGACACATGCAACAACACCATCATAAATATAAGCATTGCCAAAACTCACCCAAACAGTAGGAAGCAACACATAAATCACCAAATGCTGCCTCTCCACCTCAGATTGTCAATAACTGCTGAAGAAGTATTCTAAAATTGTCCAATGACCTTGCAATGGCAAAACATCACATATCCCAAACCATGGAATTTTCAATACCTTTTATAATTTCATCCATAACCACTACTAATAGCATCATAATACTCAACCGCTCTCATATGTCACATCAGCTTAAGCTTTTATGTGAATTGGTTGGTGCATGCAACTTAACAGCAACAACTGTAGAGATAGAGTTTTCAGCATAAAGAGCTTAGTGTAAGATCACATCATATATGACCGAGAGCTAGCAAACAAAGAACAACATATTGCATATGGATGGCGACCCTAACAGGCGCGATGTGTGCACTTTATGTTGTTGCACGTTTTTCCCTTCGATTGCGATGGGCCAAGCTCCACGTGGTGTTGCGGTGCCAAGAGGGATCCGGAAGCTGAAAGCCCTGCACACACTGGGCGTTGTGAACATCGCTCGGGGGAAGGCTGTTATACAGGACATGAAGAGGCTCACCCAGCTGCGCAAATTAGGAGTGACTGGCGTCAACGAGAAAAACGGTCAAGAATTGTGTTCAGCCATTGCCGCTCTCGGCCGCCTGGAATCGTTGTTAGTGCGGTCAGAGGGGGAGCCAGGTTTGTCTGGCTGTCTGGATGGAATGCACTCGCCGCCGAAAAACCTGCAGAGCCTCAAGCTGTACGGCAACTTGGTCAAATTGCCAGGATGGATCCAGGAGCTTCAAAATCTTGTGAAGCTGAGGCTACGGAGCACCAGGATATCGGAGCACGATGCCGCCATGCAAGTCCTTGGGAAGCTACCAAACCTGGCCATCCTGCGTCTGTGGAAGAAGTCGTTCTAGGTAGAGCTGGGACTTGGGCCGTGCTTTTTTGGGCCAGCCCGAAGCACGGTCCAAGCACGGCACGGCCCGACACGTGGCGGGCCGTGCCGCCCGGCACGAACGGTGGGCGGGCCGGGCACGCAAACCGGCACGGTGGGCGGCACGCACGCACGACGGCAGATCGTGTCGTGCTTGGTGCTTGGGCCGACGCGACACAGCGCACGCCGGCACGGCAGCACGGGCGGCACGGCATGCACGCCGCTGACGGCCGCCGCGCCTCGGGTTCTGCCTCCTCCCGGTCCCTCCTCCGTCAACTTCTCTCACGAGTCACAAGCCACGGCCATCCCCAAATTCCCAATCCCACAACCATCACGAGCATCAACCATCACAGGCGAGACCGAGAGAGAGTAAAGGGAAGGAGGCACACGGTCACCGGAGATCGGATGAGTGGACGGCGGTGCCGCCCGCACCGCCGCAAGAGGAGGCGGTGTAGTCGGGCCGAGGGCAAGATCCGCCGATGACGAACTCGTCGTCGGCGAGCCGATCGCCGCCGCCGCCATCCGCCACCGGTGGCTCGCTCTCGAGTTGTCGTCGTCGCCGTCGCTCGAGCCGGGGAGGCGGCGGGGAAAGGAGAGGCGGCGAGGGAGGAGGGGGGCGGGCGGGGAGAAAGGCGCGGAGGAGGAGGGGACGGAGGAGGAGGCGGGGAAGGCGGGAGCGGGGAAGAAGGGCGGCCGGGGAGGAGAGGCGGGGAGGAGGAGGAGGCGGGGGGAGGAGGGGCGGGGGGGAGGAGGGGCGGTGGGGAGGAGGAGGCGGGGGGAAGAAGGGGCGACGGGAGGAGAGGGCGGCGGGGAGGAGGAGGGGCGAGGGGGAGGAGGCGGGGGGAAGAAGGGCGGCAGGGGAGGAGGGCGGGGGGAGGAGGAGGGCGGGGGGAAGAAGGGGCAACCGGGAGGAGGGGCGGGGGGAAAGGGGGGAGGCGGCCGGAGGGCGGGGAGATCCGAGTAGGAGGGGCGGTGGGAGGAGGGGCGGTGGGAGGCGGCCAGGCGAAATCGGGAGAAGAGACCGAGGGACGAAGGGCTACTGAGATCGGGAGGAATGAGTTAGGTGGCGGCAATTCGCGAAGGCGAAGGATATCGAGGTTAGGGTTTTAGAAATTTTGCGATTTAGTCCTTGACTTTACGAAATCTGAATAGGTTTTACCTATTTTGATTTCTTCTGTTCTAGCCCTCGTAAATTCTATTTTCATCGCGAAAAGATCCTATACATCCGTTGTGACATGTACATCTGTCCAAATTTAAAGATTGAGTTAGATTTTGGAGATGTGAATATGTGATGTGTGTGTGTATGTATGTATGTATGTATGTATGTATGTATGTATGTATGTATGTATGTATGTATGTATGTATGTATGTATGTATGTATGTATGTATGTATGTATGTATGTATGTATGTATATGTATGTATGTATGTATGTATGTATGTATGTATGTATGTATGTATGTATGTATGTATGTATGTATGTATGTATGTATGTATGTATGTATGTATGTATGTATGTATGTATGTATGTATGTATGTATGTATGTATGTATGTATGTATGTATGTATGTATGTATGTATGTATGTATGTGTAACATCCTGAAAATTTTAAATTTGAAAATACAAAACTTTTGAATTATTTTGCAATATATTTTGGAATTTGGATTTTAATTGTGTTTTCTTGAATTTCGGTTGAGGTTTCAATAATGCCATACGGAAAATATGGAAGTAAAAGAAACCTATAATTTTGAAGTCGAATCCGAAAAGATGATCTACTAAAGGAGGGATACACTTTGAACCCAAGAATCTGGGAATTATGTTTTAAGGTTGCAATAATAAATAGATAAGTAAAAATAAAAAATGAAATACAAAGAAATAATAGAGATGAAGAAATATATGCAAATAAATTCTTTATGCAAAAATGTGTATAAAAAGAATAGGCTTGGAAATATATATATAAATAACTCAAAAATATATATATATAAACAAATAAACAAAAAAAGGGGAGAAAGGCTCATGGTAACCGAACCAACCCAACCAACCAGTAAATGACCACCTGTTCTCCTTCTTCCTCCCTTCGCTCGCTTCTTCCCAGACCGAGCCGCCTCGCCCTTGCTTCCCCGCCGCAGCCCACCCGCCGTCTCGGCCCGCCTCCGCGCCAGCCTCGGACCAGCGGACTCCGGTGCCCCTCCGCGCACATCTACAGGCCCCACAGTAGTCCCGTCGAAGTCTTTTCCCCCTGCCCTATCTCTGTCGCGCGGCGCGAAATCTCGCCAAAGCTGTCGCTCTGTTGTGCCATCACGCTCGAATCCCTCCTCCAGATCTTATGCCCCTGCCACCGCCTCCCCGCCACCGCCGCCTGCCCCGACACGACTACACGGGCGGCCACTCGGTGCCAGCCTCGCCCGGCCGCCTATAAGCGCCGTCGAAGCCCCCACGGGTCTCCCCACACCCCACACTCCCTTCCACTGCAAGTAATTGAGCCCCCGCTCCCCACAAGCTCACCGGCGCCCTTTCTTCCCATAGCCCGGCCGAAGCACTCGCCGCCTATTGAAGCCGCCTCGGACCAATTCCACCGAGCCTGAGCTTCTTGGGAACTCCGCACACACGTTCCCAACAACACCCGAGCTCCTCGCAGCCCGAGCCGAGCCCACGCCGTGCACCTCCTCCGCATGTCGCCGCCGCACGCCGCCAGTCCACCACGAACCCTCCCCGGCTCGATTGACAACACGGTAAGCATGGCTCTACCCCCTACATGCTCGGGAGCACGTAAATTCTCCTCTTTTCCTCCCGGCCGTCGCCGCCCCGTGCTCACCTCGCCACCGGCCGCTCCAAGTTGCCGCCCGCCCACCTCGCCGCCGCCCCGACTATGGTGTTGACTCCCGCAGCTTCACATCGCTTCCAACACCCCATTTCTCTGCTTGCCCCGGCCTCCCCGACCAACCCTCGCCACCACAACCCGATTCTTGTGCCGGCCGCTTCTCTGCTTGGCCCCCACCACCACTCGCCTCATATGGTTTCCCCGCTCCACTCGTTCACTAGCGGCGAGCGTCCGGTTGGTCGGTAGAGTCCACTAACCGCACGAAAGCAGGTCTGGGTTCGATCCCTCGTGCACACTTCTTTTCTTCTTTCTATTCTGTTTTTATTAACCATTTCAATCAAGGAAAAACTAAGGAAAAATTTATAAATAATCTAGGGGAGCTAATGAAATTTAATTAGGTTGTGAATGAGATTGTTTAAGATTTAATATTAGATTAATTACTATGTATGATTAATGTGCCTTATTGATGTAAATAAAGGCATTAATAAAATGTGGTTCTAAATTTAGTAAAGACCCCAATCAAAAAGACATCTAAGTTAAAGATTATCCTTACTAATAACTAAAACATGAATTTCGACATTTAACATGACACCATCAAATAAAAACCAACGGTAATTTAATTAAATAGCAAGCGAGACTATCACCTAAATGAGTGTATATATATATGTATATATATATGTATATATATATATATATATATATATATATATATATGTGGCAGCTAAAATAAAGTAACCCCTAGGTCATCGGATAATAAAAGTAATCTATCTGATGTAGCAATGTGGATAGTAGTCATTGCTAGTGTATCATCGACAAATAAATCTCAACCGTAGATTTAGTTGGGGATTGATAGTAAAGTGTAACCTGGTGTAGCATGCTCGGTTCTAGATAAATAAATTTTAAGCCTAATAGTAACTAAAGTATAGACAAGATGATAGTATGCCGTCAATTAAATCCTAATTTTAGAATTAGTTGAACATGATCGAATATAACAAGCTAGGAGCCATGCAAATAGATCCTGATTCGAATTAAACTAAGCCTAGGATACATGGAATATCGTACCATAAAAATGCTATAAAGCCGAACTCTAGGATTAATTCGGTAAGCCAACATTTGTGTACATCGAGTATATAGTATATGCCCTGAATATTAACGCTCGACAAAATAGTACCTGGCTAGACTTGTACACCAACTCATAGGTCTAATCTACCTCATGGAACTTCCTAAATAAATGTAAAATAATAAAAGAGATTATTGAATAAAAAGATCGAGTCATCCTATTCCACCACCAACTTTGCCTCCAATCACCCATTAACTCATAACAAAACTAAAATTGAGTTTATTCGGATTTATTTGGATCTTTTGAGTTATTTGCTTTTATTTGGATTCAGTCATCTAGCGCGTAATTAGAAATTGGGAAACTGTGAAGATTCAGAGGTCGAGCTCGAAGAGAAGATAGAGACCAAAAGCTCAAGAGAAAGCATTGCGTGAGCTCAAGACCCATGATGGCCGCGCCGCACAGTCAATACTTTGATCATGTTGAACCTACATTTTCGCAAATTACTTTTGTTTAAATTATCAAATTGCATGCTGTTATTTTATGTACAAATACATGCTTAATTCAAGCTTCTAGTTATACGCCCATTGTTTGCCTTGATTAATATTACCCCCCTTGTTGAATATTTGAATATATGAACCTTGTCGCCCTAGCGAAATTATGATATTAACCTTTTAAAAATAAGTCCGTAATTTATACGCCATGCGTAGTGTTGCATAGATATTCATGGGCGTGAAAACGTCCAAGCATCACTTTCAATCATGAGAAGATTTGGTTGGGCAGTCATGGTGGGAATGACTGGTATATGTTCGATATGATTATTTTATGTTCCCAAAACTCTACTTGCTTAAATATCCGGGCGAATGGTTCGATCTTCAGTGTGTGAATGGTGCGGTGGAGGCACAAAGTGGGTTGTGGTAGAATCACCCAGATACCACTAAGGACTGAATCTTGTCATGATCTCCCACGTAAAACAGTGCAACCACAAGTCTGTAAAGTACAACTGGGCTAAGTAGTTGTATCGAAACTCCTGGACTCATCTCGCTGGTAGTGGATTAAAGTGGATAAGCAAGGGCAAGGGGAGGCCTAAAGGGACACCAAGGGAGGTGAAGTTTTCCACTGTTCTAAGCGTTGCGGGAAGTGGAGCCCTTGCGTTAGTAATCTGTGGAAAACATCTGCATAACGTATGGGACCCACCGCACGTGGGATAAGCCCATAGGGTGAGATGACAAAAGGAACTAGATACTTTGAACAGTCACTGTGATGGTCTGCTCAACCACATGACTAAGGAATCGTGTGGGGCAAAGAGTTGATTGTCTCTTGTGGTGAAAGTGTACAAACTCTGCAGAGTCAAAACTATTCGAATAGCCATGCCCACGGTCAAGGGCGGACATGGGGAAACTTAACCAGATATAGTTCTATTTCAAAAACTTTGTGGGTGGGAATGGAAAAGTGAAGGGCAGTGCAAGGCCCTGGTTTGTATTGTCCTGGGTGTCGCCCCAGTGATAAGTTAGGCGGCTATAACGCTGAAGGATTAAGCATATGGTGCAGATGCCATGTAAAGGTGGATGGAATCTGAACCGCTACTGTTATTGCATTCTCATATACATTATGTTTTGTTCAAACTGCTAAGTCTCAGGAGATTTTCTATGTATTATATTTCAAAAGCTAAACGATGATAAAGCTTCTTCTTTTACAAAGTAAAATGACAGGAAGAATAAATAGAGTCGTAGGCAAAGAGGATGACTGTTGTGGTAAATACATAACGATGATTGGTGGATTCATGTCGATCATAAAAAGAGAATATTAGAAAAGGGGTTTAGGAGAAATAAATCGGTGGAGTCTATATGAATGGATGGGTTAGAAAGTCGATTTAAATGATTATTGGAAGATTAGAGAGTGCAAAAGAAATTGTTGGATTACGACATTAATATAAATTCTTGAGAGATGTTAGTAATAATGTGATTGATAGGATTTGATTAAAATACTGGAAGGATGAATTGAATTTTTGGGTATATCGGAGGAATAATAGTAATTACCGGAGTATAATCTGGATCAATGATTTTGGAGAATTAGCAGAGTGTAAAGGCAATTGTTGGATTTAATGGGATTAACAGGAATTGATCTAGATAGATGATTTGAATTTGAGGAAATTTGGAGATATGATAATTGAAGCATAAACTAGATTAATGATATTCTTGGTGCAGAGGTATTGATGAATTAGTTAGAGATAAATAATGAAAATAAGGGGGATTATGGAAAGAGCAATTTATGGTTTTGGATCATTAGCAGAAAGGATTGATTTGTTAGAAAGTTCTGGTATGAATGATGTCGGTGGATTAAAAAGTAATCCTATTAGGGAATCATTGGAATTCAGAAGCAGGGAGTTGGTGAACATTGATTACAAGATTGGACTAGTATGAATTCGGAATACGTGAGGACGTTGGTGGATTCAAAATGGATGTATATATATAAAGGGTTTGATCGGTGGATTAGCTAAATGATGCCACTCATTGTTTGGAGTCTTAGACGACATTTAGTAAGAAAATTGTGTCTTTGGGGAAATAAGTCAATTATGGCATTTGGGGGAGTGAGTCAATTTGGCAATCGCCGTGGGGAGTTTTAGGTAGCAGTAATAACACTATGGTTTAATAATAACACTGCTACCAAAAGCGATTTCTGGTAAATAAAACAACCCGAGCCTTTCCTTTGATAAGCCATGCATACTATATATTTGCATTCTGTGTGTTGGCTCGCGGAGCACGGTGGTTAGTGTGCTCACACTCGCTCTCACAACAAATCCAGATTCAAGAATCAGATCACTGTGCCTCAGCAACACTATTGGTCATGATGATAAAGAAGATGAGGATGTCGAGGGCTAGGTCGCGAACCTCCAGTTGGCTGCCTGTGGGCATGTCCTGAAGGTCCCACATGTGTGCTTCGTTCTTCCGCTGCTGCAATTTTCTGATTTCGGCCTAATCGGCCCATGAGTAAGTTTACTATTTTATTTATGCTTCCGCATGGTATGTATTTGATATTCATTTTCAGAATCGTGAGCACTATCTACTGATCCAGGAAATAGTGCATTAAATCACAGAGGATTTCGGATTGAAAAATCCGGGTCTGACAGTATGTATGTATGTATGTATGTATGTATGTATGTATGTATGTATGTATGTATGTATGTATGTATGTATGTATGTATGTATGTATGTATGTATGTATGAGATGTCTTTTGTTCATTTTTGCAATTGTAATATGAGATGTCTTTTGTTGTTCTTTATTTTTGCACTTGTGATATAACGTTGCTCCTCCTTAGGTCATCTTTTGTTGTTCTTCATTTTTGCACTTGGAGATGTGTGTGTGTGGGGGCTGGAAGTATTTTCAATGTTGCTCCTCCTTAGGTCATCACCCCCATTGTGATTTTATTTTATGTAAGCAAATTACTACTACATGCACTTCTAATTCTAACATAGCTCCCTTCATCGACAACCTTTTTAATTTGAGCATTTGATGAGATAACCACCCACGTATGTTACAATTAACCATTATGTAAACAGAGATATACTGTTATTGGTGTGTGTATTCCAAGTAGTTACTAAATGTTCCAGAAACTATTTAAAATCGATTTCTTAACTATAGTAAGCTGCACTCATGAGATGAGGAGAAAGATCAATCAAATCAACATATTTTAACATGTTATTGGTGTGTGCATTGCACTCATGACTCTTATGGCGTATTTTCTATTTGACTAGTTGGGCAGCCCTATGCTAGATTGCCGGGCGATGAGCTATTGCACCTGGCTATCACGTTCCGAATGCGAAGATCCTTCATAGAGAGACCAAAATGTGCGGATGGTCACCAAGCCGTTCTAACGCCGCCTTCTTTTCCTTACGACAGATCCAGAAAGATGACGACCATCGCCACCGCCTTCGCGTATAGTTACTTCGGGCCGGGCTTGGGCTGGCACGGCACGAACGTTGGCACGGTGGGCTTTGGGCCGTGCTTGGGCCTGGCCAAAAGCGACGCGGGCCGGCACGGCACGGTACGACAAGATGACTGGGCCGAGCCGGCACGGCACGAAGCGGTACGAAGCACGATGGGCTTAGACCGTGTCGGTACGGCACGGCCCAACTCCCAGCTCTAGTTCCAGGGTGAAGAGCTCCGTTTCAGTTTCCATCCGGAGGCATTCCCGAGTCTGATGGTGCTGGAGCTGGATCGCCTAGATAACCTCAAATCGGTGGGGTTCGAAGAAGGTGCAACGCCTAAGCTTGAGCTGCTGCAGTTTTCTGGTTGGCGTCAAGCAACCATTGGGCTGTTTTCTGGCCTACCATCTCTCCCAAGCCTCAAGGAATTTCTGCTCGTGGGTAGCTACTACAAGGATGACTTCGTGGAAGACCTGCGGGCCCAGCTTGCGAAAAATCCAAATCGACCCGCTTTGAAGATGAACTGAGCTGTGCTTGTATTGATGTCTGGCTGTTCCCCTTTGCATTTTCCGTTCGTGCTGCTCGTTTCTTTTGAACCCATACAATTGAGGTCGTGTCGTGGTCCTCGTCGTCGACTCTGAATTGCTTCTGGTGTTTATCCCAAAATAATTGGCGTGCTTCCTCCTGCATTGCCCAGTTGGAAGTAAAATAGGCTCAGTTCAGTGAAATGTACTACAAAGACTCGTTGTGACTACGAATTGTACAAGTGCCGTCAATTGTACGCATCGATGTGAGAGTACTGTATTTTCTTTGTAAGCATCACCATGACATTGCATGTTTCCTTTCCTCTGATTTTTTTTCCAAAACAATGATTTGTTCTTTTTTTTGTTGTCCCCTGCTGACGTCGACGCTTTCAATGTACTAACAGCAGCACTAAGCACTTCTCTGATTTTCCTAAACACGCACCTGCTGATAAGTTAACTCCTGATAAAGTTTGCGCAAAATATAGTTCTGTTGTACTGTGATCTAGATCTAGTTGGATTTGATCACTTTAAGAATCCGATCAGATTTTACTTAAAGATATATTCTGAACGGTAATACGAACTGGTTGATGGTTATGATTAGAGTCATCTTCATATTTATGATGAACTCTGTATTGAATTGCACCATCGTGGTGTCAAAAGGTGTTTGCGTCGACTGGAGTCAAACGTGACAACTCAAGGTGCTTCCGACTACAAGTCGTCACCATTATCTTCTAAGACTATTTCGTTTCCGAGCAGGGTATTGTTCCTGTCTTTGAGCATACTGTTTTAGTTTTTGACTAGATCTTTGTTTCATTGCCGATTAAAACTCAGTTCTTTTCTCGTCTGGGACTCTTGTTTCTAAGACTATTTATGTCTCCTATAAGCTTTATGACAGATAGTATGCACAATACAAGTTATTTACATATGTAATACGGTAAGAACGTTCTGTAATTTCTCCTCTATATAGTGATTTCACCGATTGTACGTCTATGATTTTTTCTGTAAAGGTTTTCTACGATCTTGATTAATCTTCATTGTTTTTTATATCTTATCGTGCGTTCTATAACAAGTGATATCAAAGCTTGAATCTTCAGCTAATCAATCTAGAACATACTCGACATGACGTCAATAAAGTATGACTTTTCACTGCTAGATCACGACATAAGATTTTCTCTCTGATAAATTAAGATACAAATTATTTTATCACAACTCGATTTGAATAATTTGTTTTATAACACATTCAAACAAGGAAATTGCTAACGAACTGACACGGCCTCCAGGCTCTTGGGGATGGCCGTCTGAATGGGGACTTGAAAGCTGTCACATGGCTCGGAGGTGCAGGACAGAGCGGAGGTCCATGCCCACATATATGTTCTCACTAAACTAGGATCCCATGCAATTGTAATTACTTCTTAGTGTAGGAGTAGAACTCATGCAAAAATCTATAGATCTGAAGGGACCTCATCGAAGTTATATTACTTGGAACGCTGTGGCTGGGCATGAGAGCATGCACAAACAGCAGTAGCAAGACAATTGCTGCCGATGCAGATGATTAGTCAGTTTTGTGTTGGCATCTTTTGTTCAGTATCACATCCAACAGACAGTCATTTTCATCGTCATAATCAAATGCATTACAAAGTTTAAGCCCAGTGTGGGTTGTTCAAGCAAGGAAGCCACATGGCTGGGCCAACAACCCCAATGTGATGTAAGGACATATGATTTGTCTCTAGTAAACTAGTTAAAGTATTCAGGTCTTCCTCGGCGTTAGTTGAGGCATCGCTATTTTCGTTATAGGTATACGTTTAGACGACGTCCTCACCGTTATATACGTTTACTTTAGACGACGTCCTCGCCGTTATAAGTATACTTAGCTCATGACAGACGCGTGAGATCTTTTCTTTTTATCCCGATTACTATGTGTATTTCTATGATTTTTCTTTTTTCTGATTTGAGATTTTTTGTGAAACTTTCTAACCCTCTAAAGCGAAGGAGACATCTTTAATCCTACCTGTTGTTTGGAGATATATAGATAGATTTGTTAGGACCTGTTAGACCATATGGTTAGATCTAGATTATTTTAGTGATGAATAATTGACAACGGTTAATTTATGATGATAAATATTTGATAATATTGTTTATCGATGTTATGCTAGGTGTGTTGGCGTGTGTGCGTATGGACTGATATTGGTCAAGTTAGGATGAACTTATGCCGAAAGAATGTTCTTTAGTCTTTGCATGTGCAGATTGAGCATGGAGGCGATCATAGTCGGTGAAGAGAAGGACCGGAATTAGGATAGGGAGATCTGAGGTCCAAACGATCGAAGATGTCATACGAGATGGTCGGGCTCATGCTTGGGGTGCATGGAGATCAAAGATAGATGATACGTGTTGGAGCTACGGAGGTGCGGTCCAGAGGCTACGATATGTGATAGATGGTGCATGGAGAAGCTACGGGAGGTGCGGTCCTAGAGGCTTCCACACGTGACGCGTTAGGAAAGTTACAATTTTGGAAAATCCATGTTAATAAGGGTTTCGGGCCCCTTAAAAATTAGTAAGCCAAAAGTCTAGTTGAGGTAAAAAGGCCCAAGTCTAGTTGGATGAGTTGGATTAGGATTTTAAGTAGAGTTTGAATATGATTCATATGAGGGATGAGTTAGATTCAGGGGCGGATCTAGGATTTCACATCAACGGTGTCCAACGGGCCAAGTATTATCCAAATAAAAGGCTGTGGGCTGCTTTTAGAGAGACATTGAGGTCACATGGCAGGCTGGGCTGCTGTCATCAATACAAAATGAGAGAGGGGTACACAGGCCTGGTCTAAAAGCATTGCTGTCCTGTGACAGCACAGATTCTATATAGATCCGCCCCTGGTTAGATTAGGATTCTAAGTAGAGATTGAATAGTATTCGTAGAAAGCTGTATAAAAAGGAAGAGAAATTAAGATAGGTAGTGTGGCTTTTAGAGATACTAATTTCGTGCTAGGGTTTAGAGGTATCAAGAGAGGGTACTTTGTAGCCATTATGATTCAAAAATAAAATTCAGATCTGTTTGGAGAAAAAAACTGGCGGCGCGTTTTTTTTCTCTCGTCGACGTCTCCGTTTTCTTCGCTGCCGAGGTACCAGACAAGCAGGCACGTCGTCGTCTTCGATTCGCGTGTGTGCAGAAACGGGCTCGGCCGCTAGCAGTGCGTGGCGTTTCTTTGCTCCGTTGTTCAGCGTCTCGTTGGTGCAATGTCAGAAGTCAGCTGATGCTGCATCATTGCAACAAGCCTCGGTCCTGTGCTTTGATTCAGTCCACTTGATAAAATAAATCAATTCGCCGAGAGAGAGAAGTCATTAGTGGTGCTGGCCATGACCATGACGTTTGTGCGTGAGGTGAGAGGAAAAAGAGATTGGAGAGGTGATTAGTGAATACTCGCTCTGGGAGCACCGCGCGCTGCTATCTCTAGCATGCGCCGTCGCCGCCGAACGAAACAAAGCAGAAAACCGCGATCGGTATTTTTTAATAGATCTAAACTTTATTTCTAAATTATAGTAGCTATAAAATGTTCTTCTAGTACTTCTAAATTTTAGCATAAAATTTGTCTCTCTAAAAACTACAGGAATAGCCTTCAACCCCACCTCTATTTATAGTCTAGGCTCAAAATCTGGGATTATCTTAAGCCCAAGAATTCTAATCCAATTCCAACAAATAAAGGACTTGAAACCATTCCTAACACGAGTTTTTTAAAATTCCAACTTCTCCAACTCATCACGTGTTAAAATCTCTAGAACCGCACCTTCTATATCTTCTCCACGCACCATCCACCTCTGATCTCCATACGCCCCAAGAATGAGCCTAACCATCTTATGACCTCTTTGACTGTCTGAACCTCGGATCTCTCATCCTAGTCTCGGTCCATCTCGTCACCGACCATAATCGCCTCCATACTCAATCTGCACATGCAAAGACCAAAGAACATTCTTCTGTCATAAGTTTATCCCAAATTGACCAATTATCAGTCCATACACGCGACACAACTCGGATAACAACGCTAAACAAAATCACCAATTATTCATCATAACAAATTAACTATTGTTAATTATTCATCACTAAAATATTTTAGACCTAGCCACATGATGTAACAACAGCCCCTGATATCTCCCTCCCTGCAGCGCAGGGCGCAGCGCATGCGCATGCCAAAGTAACCACCAGGTGTCATTACATTATAAGCCGTGGCAGCAAGTGCAGGAGGAAATTGTCGGAGCTAGTGCAACTTCAGCGCAATTAGTAGCATCTTAAGAGCATGTAAAATGATATATACAGCGATAGTTTATAATACATATCTATATCATCTATAAACAAAACTAAAAATAACATATATAATATGTTATCTATATAGTCATCTGTAATAAATTCATACAATTAATCTGTTATCTATGTAATTGTCTGTACAATGGTATATACAGTAAAAATCATCTATAAGATCGTGTGATAAGCATCTTTCTCTCTTCTTTTCTCTTTTTCACATCATCAAAAATTCTATGTGATATATGTTTATAAGATAATTGACATATACCATTGTGCCCTAAATTTATAGATAATTGGCCTATACCATTGTGCCCTAATTACTCGGTACGTAGTAGCCAGTCCTAGTTCAGTTGCATCGCCAGCCAGTCAGGCAGTTGTAGGCTTGTTACTAGTATCTCTGGTCGCGCTCCCTCGATTGAATTTCAACGCCTACAAGGTTTCTCTTTCACACTATAGCTCATTTGCTTGGAACGCTAAGAATTTTATATGGAAGAGTTTATTTTCTATAAAAATAATTAAAAAATTTCATATCAAACCGTTCATTTCCTGTGAGAATAACCAAAAACTATGGGTTAGCTGTTCTTACCGGATTTTTGACCTCTTTGTCCTTAGGTACTTGCTCTAGGAAGGTAAGCTACATTTGTTTGTCATAGAAAAAAGTTACTGCCAAGTAGTTTCTTATATTTTTCAACTCCAGCGTCCGTACTTCGATTGTAGTCGTTGGTCAGTTGGTGCACCATTGCTGGTGGAGCCGGTGTATTCTGCCTTTTTGATAGGATGGGGGTTGCTTTGCCAGCATTGTACTAGTGACAACCTTCTAATAATTGAGCTTCTTGACCTTTGCGTCTTCAGTGGATGGTCTGCATCCCCACATCACATATCCAAACAGAACAGGAGACTAGGAGAGGAGACTAGGAGAGGACGGCAACAAAGAAACCACACAGGAGAGGAGACGAGAGGAGGGCAATGGAGTCAACAGTACTGAGCTTGGGCAAGTCTGTGCTGGATGGCGCGGTTAGCTACACCAAATCCGCCATTGCGGAGGAGGTTGCTTTGCAGCTCGGTGTCCAGAGTGATCAGGCTTTCATCAAGGACGAGCTCGAGATGATGCAGGCTTTCCTGATGGCCGCGCACGAGGAGCGAGATAATCACAAGGTGCTCAAGACCTGGGTAAAGCAAGTCCGTGATATGGCCTACGACGTCGAGGACTGCCTCCAAGATTTTGCCATTCATCTGAAGAAGCCATCATGGTGGCGCGCACATCGCACGCTGCGAGAGCGGCACCGTATCGCCAAGCAGATGAAGGAGCTGAGAGCCCGAGTTGAGGACGTGAGCCAGAGAAACATGCGCTATCACCTCATCAAGGGCTCAGGCTCCAAGACGGCCACCAAGGATGAGCAATCTAGCATTACTGGTGCAGCGATGTTTGGCATTGATGAAGCAAGGCGTGCAGCAAAGCAGGACAGAACAAAAGTGGATCTTGTCCAATTAATCGGTAAGGAGGGCGAGGACCTTAGGGTGATCGCAGTGTGGGGAACAAGTGGTGATCTCGGGCAGACGTCCATCATCAGGGCGGCCTATGAGAGTCCAGATATCAAAGGGAAATTTCCTTGCCGAGCATGGGTCAGGGTGATGCATCCTTTCGATCCCATAATCTTTGCTCAGAGTCTTGTGAAGCAGTTTCACGCAGTCGTAGGGGTTAATGTCCTGTTGGAGACGGAGAAGACAGGGCAAGATTTGGCTCAGGAGTTCAAAAGATGTGTGAATGAGGAGTCTTTCCTGGTTGTGCTTATTGATTTATCCACCATTGAGGAGTGGGATCAGATTAAAAATTTCTTCCAAAACACCAAGAAAGGGAGCCGAATCGTAGTGTCTGCAGAGCAAGTTGAAGTTGCGAGCTTATGCGCAGGTCCAGGGGCGGATCTAGGATTTCACATCAACGGTGTCCAACGGGCCAAGTATTATCCAAATAAAAGGCTGTGGGCTGCTTTTAGAGAGACATTGAGGTCACATGGCGGTGAGGTCATTGTCATCAATACAAAATGAGAGAGGGTACAGTGCTGGTCTAAAAGCATTGCTTGTCCGTGACAAAGACAGATTCTATATAGATCCGCCCCTGCGCAGGTCAAGAAAGCCAAGTATCAGAACTTAAGCAATTGTCGGCCGATCAGACTATTTACGCTTTCTACGAGAAGGTAATAATGAAATTCGGTTTAAACATACATACATATGTGTATATATATATATATATATATATATATATATATATATATATATATATATATATATATATATATATATATACTATTTAATAAGTTTGAATTGGTGGTTGGTACATTGTCCTTCATCCCTTCTCAACCGTCCGATCTGAATACTGAAATCTTGACCATCTATCTAACATCCTTCTCCCTCTCTCTCATATCTAACCACCCTCCTCTCCACTTCCACCAACAGTTACCATCTCCCACCTCCTCTTCTACCCGGCCTCTCTCGCCTCCCTCCTCTCCTGCTTGGACTATATAATTTTTTATATGCCCTATCTTTCTTGGTGATGCAAATCTGTGAAACTTATATAGTTAGAAACTGATGAAAATTAACTCATCATCATTTGAATTATGCCCCTGATTTCTCTTGCCTTTTGACAATTGACCTGTCTAGCTGAATGCATGTGTGTTGTTACGAATTTAAAAACTTTTAAAACATGTTTGTATGCATATTCTAAAATTTTTTACCACCCATGAGTTTCTTTTAAAAATCCGTAGCAACGCATGGGTATTCAGCTAGTATGTATATATATGACACTGAAATGAGGCACCATAGTGCCTGGATACCAAGCCTCTCTGCATTTGGATTGCTTTTAGATGCATACAATTGCAATGATATATAATATATCAGGCAAACACGTTAACATTCATTAATTCGAAAAGGCATCGATTTGGAAAGGAAGTTATTGATTTAGCATGCTGAATCAATAATGGATAGAGTTTTAATCATAGATGGAAAGTCTCAATCATAGAGCTTGGGCACCATGATGCCCTTGTTATTTATACTATATACATATGCTAAATCAATGACTTTTTTTCAAATCAATGCATTTTTGAATTAATGAATGTTAACAGATTTGCTTGATTATTGCACTTGCACGTATCTAAAAACAATCCAAAGATAAAAAGACTTCGTGCACAAACACCATGGTGCCTTATTTCAGCATCCTACATACATACATATATACATACATGTGTATACATGTATGTATGTATATACATACATACATATATGTATATATATATACATACATATATACATATATTTATATACATGTATGTATATGTACATAAGAAAAATGGTTCTATACTCTTAGGAGTACATATTCCACATTAAAACGCTATCGAATTGCTTATAAATATTCAAACAAAACTGATTTTGTTCCTAACTAATTAATTGATTGACCAATATGGTCATCCGCTGCAAATTATTGGAAGATTGTATAGTTTGTCAGAGATTCTCATATCAGTGAATAATCAAAATTATTATTTTAAATATTTACAAAATTGAAAAAACGGTGAAATGGAACTGTCCAAGGAAACCGTTTCAGCCACCTAATCATCGATTGCTTGTATTTAGGGTTCTAAAGATGGAACAGGTTCAACAAAGCCAGAGTCTAGCTCAAATGCAACCACTACCAGTACTAACAACTCTACAGTGCCAGCCGGTGAGATATTAGAGGACCAATCTAATGGTGCCGATGGAAAGAAGGTGGTCGGAAAGAGCCTCACTCGCATCCGGACGATGGCGGCTGCTTTGGAGGAATCTCAGCTTGTTGGGCGAGAGAAAGAAAAATCTGACATTGTCAAACTAATTTCAAATCAAGATGGCCAACAATTTCAGGTGATCTCTCTGTGGGGAATGGGTGGTCTTGGGAAAACTGCTCTAGCCAAAGATATCTACCAAAGCCAAGAGCTCAGTGGCACATTTGACAAGCGTGCTTTTGTCACAGTCATGCGCCCTTTCAGTAGAGAGGAGCTCCTTAGGAGCTTAGTAATGCAACTAGATGCAGAACCTTCTGAAAAAAAGGGCGTGGTTGGATTGTTGGGCGGTACAAAGAAATCATTAGCATCGATGGGACTTGAAGCGTTGATTAAGGAGTTGGCCAAGTTTTTAGGAAGATACAGCTGCTTGATTGTTCTTGATGATGTATCATCTACTGCGGAATGGGACCTGATAAGTCCAAGTTTCCCTGAAATGAAAAGTACAACCCGGATCATAGTCACCACAAGGCAAGAGAATATTGCCAAGCATTGTTCAGAGAAACAAGAAAATATTTACAAGCTCAAGGTTCTAGAGGACAAGGACGCGCAGGACCTCTTCACGAAAAAGGTACTGATAGAGTATTACCTTGCATTCTTGCGTCATTTGAAATTACATTGTAAGTACAGTTTTATTTACCCTATCTTCGAAAGAGATCATTCGACAACATATGATTGTGCTACGACACATGTAGCAGGGCCACGTAGGAAATACTTTAGTTTTTTTCGTCGTATTAACAACTGAACCCAGAAGGTCAATTCTATTTTCCATATCTTGTTCTTCGGCACGTTCTTCCTCTCCAATTTTGGCCATTTTTGGTTTACAACCATGTTTCATCTTCAAAGTGCTTCTTTTTTATTGCGGGTGATGACTTACAGCTGTGGACTGATGACTTTTAGTCTTAACACAAGCACTTATATAAATAAATCAAATATCGATAATCTGGTAAATTGCTTTAAAATAGTAACTAAAAAATCATTTCATGTATTTGTTTGAAAAAAATAGTTAGAAAGGAGCTTGGCATGGCCCATTCACCTCTTAGATGTCACATAAAGTAGTTAGATTAAAGCAGCATGGGCCCATGTATGATAAATGGCAGTAGATAGCATTTCAAAATATCACTTTCATTTGTTGCATGTGGTGCGCGTCCACCGTTTCGGTTTTGTGAAAAAAAATTCAACTTAGATTTCGAAAAAATTCTACTTGATATTGAAAAACATCGACATTAAAATTTTCAACTCAGGAAAATTTTAACTTGGAATATTCCAACTTGAAAAAAGTTCAACTCGGAAAAATCAACCTACTCAAGAAAATTCAATTCGGGAAAATTCAATTTAAAGAATCAACTTGGGAAATTCCAACTCGAGAAAATTCAACTCTGGAAAATTCATTTTGAGAAAATTGAACTCAGGAAATTCCAACTCGGGTAATAAAACTTATGTTGTATCAATTTCAGGTATTTAAGGAGATTGTAGATTTGGAAGGGCAATATCCTGAGTTGGCAGAAGAAGCGAAACTGATTCTAAAGAAGTGCAATGGACTTCCCCTTGCAATAGTCACCATAGGTGGCTTCTTGGCAAACCAACCAAAAACGGCCATGGAGTGGAGGAAACTGAATGAGCATATTAGTGCTGAGTTGGACTTCCCTGAAATGGCCATGTGCTGAGTTGGACTTCCCTGAAGACTACAAGGTTAATCGGAGACGCTTGGTGCGGCGGTGGATTGCGGAGGGTTACTCAAGGGAGATGCGCGGCAAGTCTGCGGAAGAAATAGCTGACAGCTACTTCATGGAGCTCATAAGCAGGAGCATGATCCTACCATCCCAACAATCAATTCATAGTAGAAAAAGAATTGACTCCTGCCAAGTCCATGATCTCATCCGTGAAATCGGCATCACAAAGTCAATGGAAGAAAATCTTGTTTTTAGACTGGAGGAAGGTTGCAGCGTAAACAGCCAGGACACAGTGCGTCATCTTGCTATAAGCAGCAGTTGGGAGGGAGATCAGAGTGAGCTCGTGAGCATAGTAGACATGTCCCGGGTACGGTCATTAACAGTGTTTGGGAAGTGGAGGCCATTTCTCATTTCTGACAAGATGAGGTTGCTGCGAGTGCTGGACTTGGAAGGCACGTCAGGCCTAGTTGACCATCACCTTGCGCACATCGGGAAGCTTCTTCACCTGACATACCTTTCTCTAAGAGGATGCGACAGTATTTATCACCTGCCAGATTCGGTGGGTAATCTGAGGCGACTCCAGACACTAGATATTAGAGGTACAAACCTACTCAAGCTGCCAAAGACCATCATCAAGCTTAGGAAGCTACAGTATATTCGTGCGGGGGGCGTAGGAAGCAGCGATGCTGCGTTTTCTGAGAAACTAGTAGAAGATCTGCCGAAGGTAATGAGGAACAGGCTAAGCCTTTTGACTTTCATTTCGGTGGGATATTGTGTGGCATGTTGTGCACCTCGGCTTCTGAAATGGGCTTACAATATGGAAGGCGACCCTAACAGGCGCGACGTATGCACTCTATGTTGCTGCACCTCACTCCCTTTGGTTGCGATGGGCCATAATCCAGGTGGTGTTGCGGTGCCAAGAGGGATCCGGAAGTTGAAAGCCCTGCACACACTGGGTATTGTGGACATCGCTCGGGGGAAGGTCGTCCTACAGGACATACAAAGGCTCACCCAGCTGCGCAAGTTGGGAGTGAATGGCGTCAACCAGAAAAACGGTCAAGAGTTGTGCTCAGCCATTGCCGATCTCGGCCGCCTGGAATCGCTGTTAGTGCGGTCAGAGGGGGAGCCAGGTTTGTCTGGCTGTCTGGATGGAATGTCCTCGCCGCCGAAAAACCTGCAGAGCCTCAAGCTGTACGGAAACTTGGTCAAATTGCCAGGATGGATCCAGGGCCTTCAAAATCTTGTGAAGCTGAGTCTACGGAGCACCAGAATATCGGAGCACGATGCCGCCATGCAAGTCCTTGGGAAGCTACCAAACCTGGCCATCCTGCGTCTGTGGGAGAAGTCGTTCCAGGGTCAAGAGCTCCGTTTCAATTTCCATCCGGAGGCATTCCCGAGTCTGATGGTGCTGGAGCTGGTTGGCCTGCATGACCTCAAATCGGTGGAGTTCGAAGAAGGTGCAACGCCTAAGCTTGTGCTGCTGAAGTTTTCTGGTTCGCGTGAAGAAACCAAGATTGGGCTGTTTTCTGGCCTACCATCTCTCCCAAGCCTCAAGGAATTTCTGCTCATGGGTGGCTACTACAAGGAATTTCTGCTCGTGGGTGGCTACGAGGATGACTTTGTGGAAGATCTGCGGGCCCAGCTTGCGAAAAATCGAAATCGACCCGCTTTGAAGATGAACTGAGCTGTGCTCAAGAGTAGTAGATCGATCGATGCTAGTATTGACGTCTGGCTGTGTCCCCTCTGCAGTGTGTGTTAACAGTTTCCGTTCGTACTGCTTATTTCTTATCAACCCACAAAATTGAGGTCGTGTCGGGGTCCTCGTCGGCGACTCTGAAATGCTTCTTGTGTTTATCCCAAAATAATTGGCGTGCTTCCTCCTGCATTGCCCAGTTGGAAGTGAAATATGTTCAGTTCAGTGAAATGTACTACAAAGACTCGTTGTGACTACGAATTGTACAAGTGCCGTCAATTGTACGCAATGATATGAGAGTAGTATATTTTCTTTGTAAGCATCACCATGACATTCTGAAAAGTATAAGCGCATGAAGCAAAAACGAGTGTGATTTTTTTCCCTTTTTCGTTTACCCAATCATTCGTTTACCCGTCTTGGTAAATTGGTAATGCTAAACATTGTTTCGTCTACTTGCGTAGCAAAACCTTATGTCCGTACAGTGCAGTCTCACTCTGTGACCGAATCGGAGGCAGCCACCGTACGTGCCAAATCCAAGCGGTCCCTTTCTTTTCAAGGTCGATCTGTGTGTGTCGTGTCAATTTAACCTGCTTCTTGCCGTCCTGTTCGCCTCGGCGGCGGCGATCACCCGGAGGACTTCCCGGAGGGGTTCGTCTTCGGCGCCGGCCGGATCATCGGCTTATCGGGTGACGCCAGAATTAGTCACCGAACTAGCTAGCGCTCTTTGTTCGTGCATTGCTTTTTTTTGTAGGTTCCAATTAATTAGCACCGATGATGTTAGTGTTGTCTTACTGAACACTTTGTCATACGATGGTGTTGTTGAAATTAATCTTGCGCAGGTTGAAGGCGCATGGGCAGAGGATGGGAAGAAGCCTAGCATCTGGGACACATACACGCACCAGGGTTAATTAGCTTCGCCAGATCGCCCAAGCATCAAGTTTTCCTTATCATACACGACACTCAGGTACCAAATAATTCTATTTCTAACAAGTATTTTTGTGTTTTGGAAGGCTATTCTTCTGACAATGCGACTGGAGATGTAGCTGCAGATCAGTATCACAAGCACAAGGCATGTTATTTCTGAAACAACGACTCGATGCTAAAGATACTTTAGTTTTCGGATCAACTGGAAGCTGCTGCTTTTTTTTTCCATGTATGTACTTACGGTCGATTGATCGCAGGAGGACGTGATGCTAACGCATGAGATGGGCTTGGACGCGTACAGATTCTCAATTGCCTGGTCAACGCTTATTCCAGGTACACGTAGGAACCACACCTCCTTTTCTATTTCTTTTGGAGTAGTATCTTTATCATCTTAGGGCTGTTTGGCAACGGCTGTGGCTTATGACTTTTAGCTAAAATGTTTAAATGTTGATTGTTTACGGTACAGATTACGGAGAGATAGTCACTTGTGATTTTGGATGGTACAGATATAGGGCTTTTAACGTGTACATTGTTTAACTTGTAAACATCATCTTGAGAAAATACTCTATTTGAAAGTTAAGTACTATAGCAAAAGCCAAAAGTCGCTAGCTTCAGAGGAAAAGAACCTTAGTTGTATTCGGTTGTGTTGTAGATGGGCGATGTAAACCCGAAAGGGGTTGGAGTACTACAACAATCTAATAGATGAACTCCAAATATATGGTAAGTTGGTTTATTTATCAATCTAGACTGCCAATGTACAATATTTGTTGTGTTTCCTACCAGCTAGTGCTGCTTTATTGATTCTGAAATGTTAAATTGCATTGTTTTGAGCCCATGATCGCAGGAATACAGCCTCACGCAACAATCTATCACTTTGATCTTCCTCAGGTTCTTCAAGATGAATACAATGGGTTGCTCAGTCCTAGATTCATGTACTAATTCTTTTCCTAATGAACTGCTACACTCGATAGCAGTTGGACACATCACAACAGCTTGGCCTTACACAGCTAGTTACTTCTGAATTATGCATGACTTGTTTTTAGGGAACATGCACAGGATTTGCATGTTATTGTATTAAAGAATGAGGGAATTTACATACGCTAGGGGCCTAGCGTTTGAGTTACAGAAGAGAAAAGAGAAAACTAACTGAAGAGTGAGGGACAGAGAGAAGAGGAAACAAATTGTGAGTTAGCTGTTCTTACCGGATTTTTGACCTCTTTGTCCTCAGGTACTTGCTCTAGGAAGGTAAACTACATTTGTTTGTCATAGAAAAAAGAGGTAATTGATTTTTCACTATACCTTTTATTGTATTTGATGATTTACCCCATAATATCTCATTAATATATAGATCCAAAGCCTATATATTAATAAGATAAATAAGATAAATTATCAAATTTTATATTTATATATAGAACAAATGCTCTGATCTCCCGGTCAGTTGGTGTGCCATTATTGCTGCTGGAGCCGGTGTATTCTGCCTTTTTGATAGTGATAGGGTGGGAGTTGCTTTGCCAGCATTGTACTAGTGACAAGTGACAACCTTCTAATAATTGAGCTTCTTGACCTTTGCGTCTTCAGTGGATGGTCTGCATCCCCACATCACAAATCCAAACAGAACAGGAGACTAGGAGAGGAGACGAGACGAGACGAGAGGGGGGCAATGGAGTCAACAGTACTGAGCTTGGGCAAGTCTGTACTGGATGGCGCGGTTAGCTACACCAAATCCGCCATTGCGGAGGAGGTTGCTTTGCAGCTCGGTGTCCAGAGTGATCAGGCTTTCATCAAGGACGAGCTCGAGATGATGCAGGCTTTCCTGATGGCCGCGCACGAGGAGCAAGATCATCACAAGGTGCTCAAGACCTGGGTAAAGCAAGTCCGTGATATGGCCTACGACGTCGAGGACTGCCTCCAAGATTTTGCCATTCATCTGAAGAAGCCATCATGGTGGCGCATACATCGCACGCTCCGAGAGCGGCACCGTATCGCCAAGCAGATGAAGGAGCTGAGAACCCGAGTTGAGGACGTGAGCCAGAGAAACATGCGCTATCACCTCATCAAGGGCTCAGGCTCCAAGACGGCCACCAAGGATGAGAGATCTAGCATTACTGGTGCAGCGATGTTTGGCATTGATGAAGCAAGGCGTGCCGCGAAGCAGGACAAAGCAAAAGTGGATCTTGTCCAACTGATCAATAAGGAGGGCGAGGACCTTAGGGTGATCGCAGTGTGGGGAACAAGTGGTGATCTCGGGCAGACGTCCATCATCAGGGCGGCCTATGAGAGTCCAGATATCAAAGGGAAATTTCGTTGCCGAGCATGGGTCAGGGTGATGCATCCTTTCGATCCCATAATCTTTGCTCAGAGTCTTGTGAAGCAGTTTCACGCAGTCGTAGGGGTTGATGTCCTGTTGGAGACGGAGAAGACAGGGCAAGATTTGGCTCAGGAGTTCAAAAGATGTGTGAATGAGGAGTCTTTCCTGGTTGTGCTTAATGATTTAGCCACCATTGAGGAGTGGGATCAGATTAAAAATCTCTTCCAAAACACCAAGAAAGGGAGCCGAATCGTAGTGTCTGCAGAGCAAGTTGAAGTTGCAAGCTTATGCGCAGGTCAAGAAAGCCAAGTATCAGAACTTAAGCAATTGTCGGCCGATCAGACTATTTATGCTTTCTACGAGAAGGTAATAATTAAAGTTCAGTTTGATCAGACATATATATCAGTGCATCCATGTATTCCACCTTAAAACGCCATCGAAATGATCATAAAAGATTAAAACAAAATTGATTTCGTTCCTAACTAATTAATTGATTGATCAATACGGTCATCCACTTCAAATTATATGAAGATTGTATAGTTTGTCAGAGATTCTCGTATCAGTGAAGAATGAAAATTATTATTTTAAACATTTACAAAATTGAAAAGGAAACTGCTTCAGCCACATAACCATTAATTGCTTGTATTTAGGGTTCTCAAGATGGAATAAGTTCAACAAAGCCAGAGTCTAGCTCAAATGCAGCCACTACCAGTACTAACAACTCTACAGTGCCGACCGGTGAGATATTCGAGGATCAATCTAAGGGTGCCGATGGAAACAAGGTGGTCGGAAAGAGCCTCACTCGCATCCGGACGATGGCGGCTGCTTTGGAGGAATCTCAGCTCGTTGGGCGAGAGAAAGAAAAATCTGACATCATCAGACTAATTTCAAATCAAGATGGCCAACAATTTCAGGTGATCTCTCTGTGGGGAATGGGTGGTCTTGGGAAAACTACTCTAGCCAAAGATATCTACCAAAGCCAAGAGCTCAGTGGCACATTTGACAAGCGTGCTTTTGTCACAGTCATGCGCCCTTTCAATAGAGAGGAGCTCCTTAGGAGCTTAGTTATGCAACTAGATGCAGAACCTTCTGAAAAAAAGGGTGTGGTTGGATTGTTGGGAGGTACAAAGAAATCATTAGCATCGATGGGACTTGAAGCGTTGATTAAGGAGTTGGCCAAGTTTTTAGGAAGACACAGCTGCTTGATTGTTCTTGATGATGTATCATCTACTGCAGAATGGGACCTGATAAGTCCAAGTTTCCCTGAAATGAAAAATACAACCCGGATCATAGTCACCACAAGGCAAAAGAATATTGCTAAGCATTGTTCAGAGAAACAAGACAATATATACAAGCTCAAAGTTCTAGAGTACAAGGACGCGCAGGACCTCTTCACGAAAAAGGTACTGATAAGAGTATTATCTTGCATTCTTGCTTCATTTTATTTACCCTATCTTTCACAAGAGATCATTTGACAACATATGATTGGGCTACGACACACGTAGCAGGGCCACGTAGGAAATACTTTAGTTTTTTTCATCGTATTAACAATTGAACCCAGAAGGTCAATTCTATTTTCCATATCTTGTTCTGCGGCACGTTCTTCCTCTCCAATTTTGGCCATTTTTGGTTTACAACCATGGTTCATCTTCAAAGTAACTCATGCCTCCCAACATCAGTGATATCCTACTATCAAAGAAAAAACACATGAGTGGCATCCTGATTGTTCAACCATCTATGTATGGCATTTGGTTGCTCCAATGACTCAAACTATTTCTCGTCACTCGTTCTCTGCCCGTCTAAAAACTTCCCAACCCCGACTCTTTCTGTTCACCGGCGGTTAGCCGTCGTCGAGCGGGAGGGCCTTGCAGGGAGCCGTGCGTCGCCATGGGGTGCTTCCTCTCCTAGTGATGAGCCTCCAGCACCGCCATGTGTGGGCGCCCTTAAACCATCGCGCGGAATTGCCTCCTAGTAATAAAATGCCGCGTGGAGCGCTTACTTCCAAATTTCCACGAGGTCGCCAATTCGCCATACCTTAGGTGCGTTCTTTTTTATTGCAGGTGATGATTTACAGCTGTGTACTGATGACTTTTAGTCGTAACACAAGCACTTATATAAACAAATCAAATATCGATAATCTTGTAAATCGCTTTAAAATAGTAACTAAAAAATCGTGCATGGCCCATTCACCTCGTAGATGTCACATAAAGTGGTTAGATTAAAGCAGCATGGGCCCATATATGATAAATGGCAGTAGATAGCATTTCAAAATATCACTTTCATTTGTTGCATGTGGCGCGCGTCCACCGTTTCGGTTTTGTTAAAAAAATTCAACTTAGATTTCGAAAAAAATTCTACTTGATATTGAAAAACATCAACATGAAAATTTTCAACTCAGGAAAATTTTAACTTGGAATATTCCAACTTGAAAAAAAGTTCAACTCGGAAAAATCAACCTGGGAAATTCCTACTCAAGAAAATTCAATTTAAAGAATCAACTTGGGAAATTCTAACTCGAGAAAATTCAACTCGGGAAAATTCATTTTGAGAAAATTGAACTCAGGAAATTCCAACTCGGGTAATAAAACTTATGTTGTACCGATTTCAGGTGTTTAAGGAGACAAGAGATTTGGAAGGGCAATATCCTGAGTTGGCAGAAGAAGCGAAACCGATTCTAAAGAAGTGCAGTGGACTTCCCCTTGCAATAGTCACCATAGGTGGCTTCTTGGCAAACCAACCAAAAACGGCCGTGGAGTGGAGGAAACTGAATGAGCATATTAGTGCTGAGTTGGAGATGAATCCAGAGCTTGAGACCATAAGAACAGTCCTAGTTAAAAGCTACGATGGCTTACCCTATCATCTCAAGACTTGTTTCTTGTATTTGTCCATCTTCCCTGAAGACTACAAGGTTAGTCGGAGACGCTTGGTGCGGCGGTGGATTGCGGAGGGTTACTCAAGGGAGATGCGCGGCAAGTCTGTGGAAGAAATAGCAGACAGCTACTTCATGGAGCTCATAAGCAGGAGCATGATCCTACCATCTCAACAATCAATTCATAGTAGAAAAAGAATTGACTCCTGCCAAGTTCATGATCTCATCTGTGAAATAGGCATCACAAAGTCAATGGAAGAAAATCTTGTTTTTAGACTGGAGGAAGGTTGCAGCGTTAACAGCCAGGACACAGTACGTCATCTTGCTATAAGCAGCAGTTGGGAGGGAGATCAGAGTGAGCTCGAGAGCATAGTAGACATGTCCCGGGTACGGTCATTAACAGTGTTTGGGAAGTGGAGGCCATTTTTAATTTCTGACAAGATGAGGTTACTGCGAGTGCTGGACTTGGAAGGCACGTCAGGCCTGTTTGATCATCACCTTGTGCACATCGGGAAGCTTCTTCACCTGACATACCTTTCTCTAAGAGGATGCGACAATATTTATCACCTGCCAGATTCGGTGGGTAATCTGAGGCGACTCCAGACACTAGATATTACAGCGACAGGCATAATCAAGCTGCCAACGACCATCATCAAGCTTAGGAAGCTGCAGTATATTCGTGCGGGGGGCGTAGGAAATCATGATGATACGCTGGTGGTATTTGGGAACAAGTTATGCGATTTGACTTTCATTTCGGTGGGATATTGTGTGGCATGTTGTGCACCTCGGCTTCTGAAATGGGCTTTCCATACGGATGGCGACCCTAACAGGCGCGACGTATGCACTGCATGTTGCTGCACGTTTTTCCCTTCGGTTGCGATGGGCCAAACAGGTGGTGTTGCAGTGCCAAGAGGGATCCGGAAGCTGAAAGCCCTGCACACACTGGGTCTCGTGAACATCGCTCGGGGAAAGGCTGTTATACATGACATGAGGAGGCTCACCCAGCTGCGCAAGTTGGGAGTGACTGGCGTCAACAAGAAAAACGGTCAAGAGTTGTGTTCAACCATTGCCGCTCTCGGCCGCCTGGAATCGTTGTTAGTGCAGTCAGAGGGGGATCCAGGTTTGTCTGGCTGTCTGGATGGAATGTCCTCGCCGCCGAAAAACCTGCAGAGCCTCAAGCTGTACGGCAACCTGGTCAAATTGCCAGGATGGATCCAGGGCCTTCAAAATCTCGTGAAGCTGAAGCTACGGAGCACCAGGATATCGGAGCACGATGCCGCCATGCAGGTCCTTGGGAAGCTACCAAACCTGGCCATCCTGCGCCTGTGGCCGAAGTCGCTCCAGGGTGAAGAGCTCCGTTTCAACTTCCGTCAGGAGGCATTCCCGAGCCTGATGGTGCTGGAGCTGGATCGACTACATAACCTCGAATCGGTGGGGTTTGAAGGAGGAGCGACGCCTAAGCTTGAGCTGCTGGACTTTCGCGGTTGGCGTCAAGATCAAACCAAGATTGGGCTGTTTTCTGGGCTACCATCTCTCCCAAGCCTCAAGGAATTTAGGCTGGACAACGGCGAGTACAAGGACGAGTTTGTGGAAGACTTGCGGACCCAGCTTGCCGCTAATCCCAACCGACCCGTTCTGAAGAGGTACTGAACCCGAGCGCGAATCCACTCAAAAAATTGCTGCGTGCTAGTAGCAGTGATTCTTCTGGATTCAAAATTTATTAAGGTCCTGTATTTTCTTCTGAATTCAAATAGTATTGAGGTCGTGTTGGTGTCCTGAGCGGCGGACATTGTCCAGTGTTCTCGTGTGTTTACATTGAAATAATCGGTGTCCTTCGTCCTGCATTGCCCAGATGTAAGTTAGCTAGCAGCTAGGTTCAATTCAGTAAATGTTTGACTGCACTGCAGGGACTCATGGTGTACTACGAATCGTGCAAGTGTCTTAAATTGGTATGTGTATTGATCGCTCGGTGAAGTGGGATCCGTGCGTTATTCCCTTTGTACGCATCGTGATGGCAATTGGCATTCAACGTTTTCCTTTTATCCTTTAATCCCTTGTTATGCTTCGATTTGTTATTTTGTCACGTCTACTCTTATGAGAAGAACGCCAACGGACAACCATGAACAACGATGGAGTCCACATAGCACCGAATCTCTGTTCCAGCCACATCCTGCCATCAGCCGTCGGCAGCTGTGCTCATCTTGGGGACGATTCTGATTTCTCATATATATATATCAGTGCATCCATGTATTCCACCTTAAAACACCATCGAAACAACTCTGCAATTTCATGTTATTGTCTTGCAAACTAAGGGCCTGTTCTTCAGGCCACAAGCCGGCCGGCTTTTGGAAGCCGCTACAGTACCTAACTTTTAAATAGAGTATTTTTTCAAGATGGAGTCTACAAGTTAAATGTAGTACACGTTAAAAGCTTAACATCTGTACCAGCTAAAATCGCAAATGAGTATCTATCTCTCTGTAATCTGTACCGTAAACAGCCAAAATTCAAAAATTTCAGCCAAAAGCCATAAGCCGCAGCCAAAAAGAACACCCCTTTAAACCCCTTCGAATAGGTTCAAAGGTGGCAACCACTATGTGCAGACAAACGGTATGCACAACTAGAATCAAGACTCCAACATGTGTTATGGTCCATGACACATGCAACAACACCATCATAAATAGAAGCACCGCCAAAACTCACCCAAACAGTAGGAAACAACACATAAATCACCAAATGCTGCCTCTCCACCTCAGATTGTCAAAAACTGCTGAAGAAGTATTCTAAAATTGTCCAATGACTTTGCAATGGCAAAACATCACATATCCCAAACCATGGAATTTTCAATACCTTCTATAATTTCATCCATAACCACTACTAATAGCATCATAATACTCAACCGGTCTCATATGTCATAACAAGACTATACCCCTAAACATAATTCTCTACGCAAATCTTCCGGAGCAAATCCTTTGAAAGGAGAACGGAAGTAGCAACAACCATAGAGATAGAGTTTTCAGCATAAAGAGCTTAGTCTAAGATCACATCATATATGAACGAGAGCTAGCAAACAAAGAACAACATATTTAGTCAGGGCACTTTCCATAATGTGCATATAGAACAAGTGCACCATCAAATTGCCGTCTATGAAGTGAATTGCATAAAATGAGAGCACTAAACTTCTTTGAAAGAAGCAACATAATATTCTCCATAGATAAACCGCACAATTGTCAACCTCTATACCATGAGTCAAAACTTGCTATAACCAAATGTCACCATTTCCATAAAGCTTGCAAACATCCAAAGTTGATATCTCAAGTGCAATAGCAAATACATGCAAAAGCCTTTGATACAATTGTGGGGGCTCTGATACCAATTTGTGGTGGTATAAACCATAATATTCTCTCATACCACTTAGGATGACATAACGGGTATGCTAACATATATGCTACCAATTAGTTCAAATGGGGCAGCGGAAACAAAACTGTCAAACAACAGAACCAAATGGGCAAGCTAAATCCTTACAAGCATTTCATCAAACACCATGTGTGCATAGACCAATGAGCAAGTATTGCTTAGCAACTACACACATGGCAAGTGAACAACTTCCGCTAACAACATACTTGTTAGGACCAGCTGGCCACAACATCAATACCCTAATATTACCAACATATCAAAGAATTGTATGTATGTTTATCAACAAGATATCAACATATACCATCATCTTCTCAACATGTCACAAATAGCAAGCATGGTGATCAAATCATGAGCAAGTAGAGAAAGATGATATCAAAGAAAGATTGATGCCAAGATTTACGTGAAAAACCCTTGCGGAAAAAAACCACGAAAGGCGGCACGAGCAATCGTCCGCTATGGAGAAGAAACATATATGGTGAGAGCCAACAAATAGAGGAGAGGCTCCAAATCCTCTCACAAATTACACTCTAAATCACTCCAAAAGTGTAGACCTGGTGGGGAATCAACTCTCCTCTCATTCTCAAAATCTCCCTAACCCTAGCTCTCAAGGTGAAGAACAAGTCACCCCAACTAGGGAGAAACTCCCATCTACTTTGGGTTGGCTTTTGCCTTAAAATAGCAGATTCGCAGAAAAATCTCTAAGGTTGAAAAATATTACAAACAACTCTTTTCAGCCTACAACATGTCTAAACAATGTTTTGCATGAAAAATAAGCCAAAATGGCTTCCAAATAGGAGCTGCACCTTATCACAGTAACTCATGCTAAACGTAAGCATGTATTAACTCAGAAGCAGTTTTTGAGGCATACCTTCTCATGAAGGTCAAGGTCAGACTTCGATATCGTATCAATTACAGACTTCGATAAAATGGTGACTGCTTAAGAACGGAACCCGTGACTTTCCTGAATTTAGCTCAAAGTCTGCTAGATCTGTTACTATAAACACCACCTTTTTCTGAAGACGTATGTTGGTGCTCGTGCTTGACAGTATGTGCTGCAAAAGAAGAAATCACTGGCACACTCCAGCCTCGTTTTTGTCTATATTTTCATGATAGGATTTTTGCTACCTGCAACATTGCATTCCCATTTTCCGAAACGAACAGCTGCTGACCATTTTCATTGTTCCTAATCAAAGCTAATATAGCATCTAGCGCCTTTGCAGCTTCTTGTGTAGAATTGGAAGTGCCCATCTTCACTAATCTTTGCAAGAGTCCCATAACCAAGGATCTAACCAAGTACAAAACAGTAGGTGTAAATATTGAAAGCCCATAGAATGATACATTGCAGGAATAGCAAGTAATTTCTTGAGTAAAGGTAGTTACAAAAGAATTCACCATGATCTGGGCAAGCACATTTGGAGAAATCTTCTTAAGTTCAAACGCATTAATTTTATTTAGTGAGAGAACTTCAATGAAATTACCTGGTTTTTGACAAGGGCATTATTTTGACTGGCTTTGCCCAGCACCCAAGCAGAAATTGTCCTTATTTTTTCATCTGCATTGTTAAGTTCTTGAATCACCGGAAGAAGGCCTCCAAGTTTGTCAAGGTCTGAAAATGAATGCAAGAAAATCATGTGGCCACTGGCGTAATAAAGTGTATAATACAGAATAATCCTTATTTTCAATAAACAGCACAGAAATACGCTGCTGACTTTCCATGAAAGGAAAACGGAGAGTTCAAAGTGTGGTTCTAATTTCTGGGATGGATAAGCATGCAATAGGTACATGGAGCAACTTAACACGCATCGATTGCAAAAGGAAATAGCTAAAAGCCTAAAAAGTCTGTGATGTATAAACCACATATTCTTCAATGGACAAAAGTCACAAAAGGACGTGCGTTTAAAAAAAGTCACAAAAGGAGACTTCTGTTCTCAGTAATTACAACAAATGACTCTGTTGATTTGCCCAAGTTCAAGACCAACTACCCAACATTTACGTTTACAATAAAAAGAATCACCGTATTTACCATTAGCGTTGTCGATGGGCTCAACAAGAACCAAAAGCTCCTGCAGTGCACGCTGGCGATCCTCCGGTGAAATGGAGGTATTATTTAAGTCAGCAATTGCGATCTTTATCAACTCAGCATCTGATGGCATCTTTAACATCCATCAGCTCCTGTAAGACAATTAGACAATTGTTTAAGTGAATATAGAGTTCCATGACTTCGAATCTAGTAAAATTTGCACTAGTTACCATTTGTTGTCGTCACCTGATTTGAGCTGCGACACGGGATTTCCACGTGGTCCGCGTAAATTAAGCTCGTGGCGCAGAAGGAGCCGTTGGGCCGCGCTTCCGCTTTCGTGCCGTCCTACACTTTTGCAAATTAGTCCATATTCGTATCTGCGCGATCAGAAAATTTTACAAATAGGGCCCTACCTGCATAGCAGAATTCATGCGCGGTCCATCGCCTCCGCACCCAGCCACCCACCGCGAGCTCCGCCCTCCGCCGGCGCCGCCAGCCCCGTCCCACTATTGTCCTCTTCCAGGAGACGCCGGCGCTGATAGTTGCAGTTTGAGAGGTGGCGGGCAACGTCCGACGACACGGAGGCCGAAACCGCCGGCAGCCTGCTGGGGGCGGAGGCAATGGACGGCCGAGAAGAGGAAGCCGCCGCCGCCGATGTGATGGCACGCACTCAGCGCCCCATGCGGGATCTTCCGTTACCTGGTCACGCCTTGCTCCTGGTATGTATCACAAGCAACCAGTTTGCCTTGCATTGCTGAAAGCCTACCAAAAAAACTAAAAACTCTATCGTCTGGGACTCTGGGTATCGTTGTAAAATCACAGAGATTTGGATGCATCGTCCGTGTACCAGACAAAACAATGTGCAGAGGAAACGAAGGAACAGAGGCATATAAAACATGACATATAAAAGCATGAGTAATTCAATAATGATGTATTCATATTCGCTAACAAATAAGCTAACAGCAGCACCTATTAACATATTTATAGCGTACAGAAACAAATACATCATATAAGTTTTCAGGTTATACCCTCGGACGGGGCCAGTGTCGGAGACACCGGATACGCCGTTACCATTAGTCGACATGATGGCCTATTCAATGTAGTCGATCGAGGCGTGATGCAGGAAGATGTTCGCCGTGCAATCTCGCGAGCAGTTCACCACCAGGATGTAGACGACGTCACAGAATGAGCAGTCGCGCCAATACGCTCCCCAAAAACTTGATCGTCCGTCTCCGCAGTGCGGTACACGACGGATGGAGTTTCGAGGTTTACCGCCCGTAACCCTCTGCGCGCAAGGTTCTGGACCGGAGATTGCAGAGAACAACCTCAAAAACAGAGCCAGAATACTGTTCTTTCTTATCTCTAACCGCAGCCATAATTCACTAGTAACTGCATCACTACTGTCAGCCATTCGTTAATACTATTTACTGCAAGTCAGTGCGTTTCGATTTTCGAATAGATAAAGAAAAACGCACCCGCACCTGACACGCCTACGCACAGCACGGCTCGGCGTGGCGAGACGAGCGAGCGCGTATATTGGCTCTCTCTAATTTCACAAGGGGGTTACCACGTTCCACCTTTTAAAGTGGTGTAACTCCTATTCAACTCTCCATATAGGACTAAACAGTTTTTCATGTGGGTCTAGAAATTTCATTTGATTAATTGCTAAATTAAAATAGTCAAAGCCCAATTAATCCAACAAGATCATCAAACTGCTGCGTTCATGCAACATTCAGAAACACACGATTTGAGAGAAACAACTGCAGTCACGATATCACAATCATGTTCAATGGCAACAATCGCAGCGCCCTGCGGTTTGAGCTCACGTTTCCAAATAGTTCTGCTTCTGCACATGAAACATATGAGGTAGGATAAGCGAAGCCCTCAATGAAACCTAGGGCTGCTGGCTAGAAAGCCTTAAAATACCGATTACATAAGTAGTAGCATCATTCGGGTTCCTTCAACAACTTGGAAGCTGCAGCGTCTGATTCCTCGTTCTCTCTCGAAACAAATAATTTCGACTAATTTAGAGATATACACAACGACAGGGGAAATAGCCTTCACAAGAACGGCGGCATCATCTGGGCAGGTACAGGCTGATAACCATTCTCTGGGACTGGGTGGCTCTGCGGTATCCGCTCGCCAGCAGGTCTTCCAGTAAAACCTCCATGTGTATGGTTCTGGATAGGATTGAAGGTGCCCCACCAGTGAGATTCACTGTCAGCAGGGATCCAGGGAAATGGGGCAAAGCCCTCCCGACCCCACCCATACTGTCGGTCAACAGGTCTAGATACACCTTCACCATCGGGAGTAAGGCTCCTGTTCACAGCTCCAGGGGGAACAAATCCATGGAGCCCTCCAATCTCAGCTGAGGATGCTGCTGCAATGAAAGACGTAATTGTCAAAGCCCTCGGCCTGACCCTTCTAGTTGTAGGAGGGAATGGGCTGCTCTGCATTGTGGAGTGCATCGACTGTTGATACATATGTCCCCTGGCACCATGACCATGGCCTCTAGTCTCGGCCATAACAGCTGGCACTGACCCTAATGGTGCCACCAAATTGCTCCCATTGCGAGGTGTGGGCCTGTAGCATTTGAACATCGTAAGAGCTAATCAAGGAGGAGGTTTAGAATAGAAAAAAGAGGAACCCAAAAAATAGGCATGCCTTGCAGCAAATAGCTATATTACTTAGATTCCCAGATAGCCTATGGAACCATCAAGCAGACCAGACTTCAGGTTTTCAGGGTTTGTAAACAAACACTTCCACAAATATTTACGTTACTGCAGGCTATTAGACACTACCTACGTGGTGAAGCATCTGTACTTTTGAGCATAAAAGGCATACTACCTAGAAAGTAGATATGTAGAGTTAAATGATATGCCCCGAATTTAAACCTGCTTAGAGCAAGATTCATGAATTGGGCATACCTGTGGACTAGGGGATGGTGATGTACATATGGTCTGGATCTCTGTTGGCTGCTGCTGTCATATCTTGGTAGTCCAATACCAAATGGAGCTACAGAGTGGTCAGGAACGCCTGATACAGGAAGATTACTCAAATATCGGTGCTCACTGTCATGATTTCTTGACTCAGTATGGAAAACTTGGCCATTGCTCAAATCAGGAGTTGCATGGCCTTCCAAGCCAGTTGGATGCCGATGAAATGAAGCGCTTTCAGCACCTAAATTAGAACTAGAAGGCACATGTATGGGATGGAGAAAACCACGCAGTGCAAGATATGGGCAAACAAGTGAACTGCTTGCAGCACTTGAATGATCTCCAACTGTATGATCTTCATAAAAGGAAAACAAGATAACAATAAACAAGATTGGAATTTAAGGAGTTAAAGTTTAGGTCGACATGCTTACAAGAAGTTGGCTCAGCTTCACCCTCCCTGCAAAAAAATTCCAACTGAATTCAGAACTTGAAGAATTAAAAAATATATATTTTAAAAGTGAACCTGAAGTTCCGTGTACAGTATCACCAATTCACCATGGTGTAAACAAGAGACGTTTTGTAACGTAGCAACTCTAGTATTAACAGATATCACCTAGACACCAAGGAAAGGGCAATACACAGCGCGCACAAGACAAAAATATCCGGATATTATGTCATCAGTCTCGACTGGCACTTCATTGAAGATTAATACCAAGAATATACTGATTGGGAATAAAAAACTAAACATTCGTTAAAAAGTTGTGCTTAGTGGAGACTGCAAATGCACTAAAGGGCATATAATTGTGGCCAGCTTGATGCATTAAACATCATCCCATATCACGCATGACAGCACTGGGTGTCATCTTTTAGGACCCATCGGATGGCTGTCCCTCTGGGTAGTAGGTTTTGGGAAGCTGAGTTAAATTCATCCTATGATTTTGGCCTTTACATTAGTGATTTCTGACAATTAAGAGGAACACTCAGGGAGGCAGTACCACAATCAATTTAAAAAATAAACAACAGCAACATATCTACCGACATGCTCTAAGACAACACAGCACATTCTCTTATGAAAATTGGTAAGTGCATATATCCAATTTTTCTTGTAAAACGTTAATAACATGTTCCAAAAAATCATACATATTGAGATAAGAGACATGCTTACTCAAATACAGATGGTAGCTGGGTGAATCCACTAAAGGGGCACCATTGAAATCCAAATGGCTGTGAATCCATCCAACAGAATAATTAGAAACAGGAATACAGGATACAGGTGAAATGATATCAGACAATGACGACATACCAAAACTGAAACCGGCCTTTTCTAACGGCATATTGAGTGCAAGTAACTAACTAAAACAGAAGACAGAAGGCTCATATGACACCTGGTCCAGTGCATATACTATGCAAACTAATAAAATATCACTAGTTATGAAGCAGCTTCAACAGGAAAACATGCTAATATTTTTATGCCCCAGATGCATATCTAATCTCAGTCTCTCAGATGAGCACTTACCAGATCAGATGTGATGTCATAGGTTTCACCAGTCACCCAGCCACCAACATCAATATCAGGAGATGGACGATGTCCACTTGCATAAAGCCAGCGACCTTTCTCAATCTTCCGACAATTAGGGCATTGCATCACCCCTTTCACATTAAATGCCGAACCAATGCAGTCTAGCATGAAAAAAGTTGTTTAGATCGATAATCTGTGTATGATACTGGAGTATATTTTCTCACACGTATGGACATGCACACAGGGAGAAAATGAAACTACATGGCCCAAACGGTCATAAGGAAAACAAAGAACAGGTACACCACAGCAATGCAAAGCTAAAGTAAGCTGTCAGTCTTTCACAAAATTTAAATTACAAGGTTCTTGAAGGAATGTAAAGCTAAAGATGGGTATGAATGTATGACTCAAGCTAGTATCTTCATGGTACAACATGCCAATTTATTCACTTGCACAACTACATGATGCGGAGTTGTAATTGTTGTTCGAATATAATCAAGTTCATTCCAGAATAATGAATCACTATGTCTTGCATGCATGCTTTATCTGGGCAAAATATGGAATTAGTCACAGAACTTGGAAAAAAAATGTCTAGTGTGGTGCCTAAACTCTAAGTGCGCATCATTATTTTAGTCCCTCACTATATTATTTCATTGTTTGATCGGTCTTTGTAATGAAATCACTAGTTGACTACGTATGGTAGGTCATATTATACATGCTAAAATCACACGACCACATAGGGCATGCATCTGCCATCTGTTAGGTTAACACATCACACCACGACAGTTCAGTTTTTTGAAACAGACAAATGGACAAAATATATAAAACTAACGAAGAAACAGCCAAATAACGGTTCAGACCAGGGATTCAAATTTCGGCCGAAATTTCACGATTTTCGCCGAAATTTGGTTTTCTCGGGGTGGGCCGAGAAAGGCCAAATTCAGCCAAAATTTTCGGCTCAAGTTTGAATATCTCGGCACATGGACTGAAAGAACACTGAAGTACGCAAGTCCAAAGGTCCCTGCGTTCTCACCCGTGAATCGCATTAGGCAACCCCAGCCCTAGCTCGGACTGCATGGAAGGCGGCGGCAACGTCACGGGGACGGGTGGAGCTGGCTCCAGCAAGGAGGGGGGTGGACTCGGTGCCGGCAGCAAGGGAGGAGGCGTAGTCGGTGCCGGCGGCAATGGAGGAGCTGGAGGCATCGCCTGCAGCCAGGGGGGAGGTGGAAGTGGCATCGGCGGCAAAGGAGTAGGAGGCACCGCCTGCAGCAAGGGAGGAGATGGGGCGGTCACCGGCGGAAAGGGAGGAGGGCCCGACACCGCCTGCTGAGCGCAGAGAGAGAGAGAGAGAGAGAGAGAGAGAGAGAGACACTAGGGAGGATGGCAATGGCGCTGGCACGGACGCTGGCATGTTGCGGGGTGAAGGAGACGGTGACGGGGGCGCAGAAGCTAGAAGGCGCCAGGGGCGACGGACGTGGAGAGCGAGTGTCGCATCCTCTGCCTGCATGCGCTTTCGCCGCAGTCTCGTCACCTTGTACACCCAAACCCAGTCATAGCTACTTCTTGACGGCCAGTGCCAGGTAATTGATTAGCTAGCAATAGCGATGCCCATTTAGTAATCTCTGGCAACCATCTGAGCTTTAGTTTTCAAGTAGTAAGTCTAAACTTAGTCAATGGAATTTGAGATTGAGGTAAGTCTAACTTAGTCGATGGAAATTTGAGATTGAGGTGTTGATTGGTTGATTTCTTGTTCTTGAGTTTGTTGGCTTGGCTGTAGTTTTGGCTACTTAATTAGGTACTAGTAGTTGAGTAAGCTGTCCTGCTGTTTCATTTGGTTGTTACTTATTATGTTAATCTTTCACTGTTTGCCTTGGAAATTTGCAATATATATCTTCTTCCTCACAAATTTGCAGTATATCATCACTAAGTTTTCTCTCCTCTTCTTCTCCCTCTTTGCACACTTGATTTAATTAGTTTCCTTGTATTGTAATGCTTTCCAAAAACAGTTCAGTTTCTTGTATTTAAAGTGTCCATTGGAATTTTTCAACCAAAATTTTCCGGAAAAAACCCCGAAATTACCGAAATTTCCAAATTTTGGTTATCTCGCCGGGTACCGAAAAATTTTCCTAGCCGAAATTTAAATCCCTAGTTCAGACCATGGTAAAAGACTCACGGACTCAAGCTACCACTACAGCAGTTTCGCTTCATGGGGAACAACGTGTAACGCCCTAATGATAACCAGAGCACCACAAACAGCCCAGGAAAAGCGGTCAACAATTAAAGAGGCCCTTGTTTTTTTTTGCAAATACACTCCACACATTTAAGCAGCAGCAACAACAACAACAACAACAAAGTATTTTGTCCTAAATAAGTTGAGATAGGCTAGAAATGAAACCTTCTCAAGATAAAAGAGACGAGCGCCTTGAAATAAAACCTACAATGCTAAACATCTTTACATCTAAAGCAATGTCACTACATCTTGTATTGCCGCTACAAATCTTTTTTGTGGGAAGGAAATGCCACTGTAGACACAAGTAAGCCAAATTGCATCAGTGCTCGAGGCAACAGCAAGTAAACCAACCCAAATTATCATTAAATCCGTGCTTAAAATTACCAATCACTCATGCAAGCCTCATGGCTCCAATTGGGGCACACAGGCGCATCACGGTTACTTCCAAATGCAGTTCCATTCCATCATCATCCAGGCATCCACATCTGCAACACTCCGTAATTCAAGTTCAACCACACCGATCACTCGACGCTCACGCCTATTATAACCTTAAATCCACCCACCCAAGCTCCTCCCCCACATCAAATTTACAGCCGTAGACTACAGCTCACGAGCCAACGCGCCCATCTCCCACAGATCCGGTTCAAAAGTACGTACAACCTAGCAGAGATGCTTGGGGCGAGGGAATCTTACCTAGGTGGAACTCGTGGCCGCATTGCAGCTTGGCGACGGACCTGCACCCGCCGCGGCCGACCACCGGATCCAGGCAGATGGTGCACGCCGCGCCCCCGGCCGCCTCCGCCGGCGGCGACCTCTCCAGATCCATCGCCTCCCCCCAGCGCCCGAGCTCCCCCCGCTCCGCCTGCCTCCCTCGCGCCACGCTCGTGGGGGCCTGGAGCTCGCACGGGAGGGAGAGGAGAGTTGCGGACTTGCGGTGGTGGGCTCGGGGGTGGAGAGAAACGAGGAGGGTGTATCCGAACGGAACGGACGGGACAAGGTTGGAGTGGAGGAGGGAGAAATGATAACAATAATTAAAAAAGTGGATAATGATGAATCTCCTTTATACTAGTTGTAAATTGTATTTTGACATGTGTTTATTGCCTCTGTGTTGTTAATAGTGAGGCTGTATTTGACAAGGAAAAGGAAAATACGTGTGGTTGTTTGTGTTTTAGTAAAGATGTTATTTTTAGGTTTTATTACCGATGTAAATTTATAGATATAGATAGGATTAAGTACATAGAGGTGGACCTAACTCCCGATTACTTAGGATGGCCGCTCGAACTCGCTGGCAAACAATATAATAGAACTTTTTATCGTCGGAAAGGTTGTAGATGCTATTTTTTTAGGCAAATGATCGCTGCAGTTAGGTGTCTAGAGTCCAAAAAATTTCTGACTCCACCACTATAAGTATGTACCCACATAGTATATACCTTTGATGAATGGGAAAGTTTTTTCTTTATGCTGCTTAGGGGGGGTTTTATTCTTACAAAAAGAAGAATCAAAGTCACTTTTGACTGTATTTAACACGTTATTTACAAAAATAGCACACTCTTAACGTCAATTGCAAAAATAGCATTACTTACCGCCTGATAATCGGGCGACAGGTTCCTCAATGCGACACGTGACGTCTGTTGCCCGATCACCGAGCGGTAGGTGCCTCGGACCGACACGTGGTGCACTTGCCGCCTGGCCAGGCGACAGGTTCCTCAGGACGACACGTGGCGGGCTAATGCACACGGTGAGACGCCACGTGTCGGCCTGAGGCACCTGCCGCTAAGTGACAAGACAGCAGGTGCCATATGTCACCCCGAGGAACATGTCATCTGGTTACCGGGCGGCAGGTACTACATGTCGCCCTGAGGAACCTATCATCTGATCACTGGATAGCAGGTAGTAATATTTTTACAATTGACGTTGAGACGATGTTGTTTTTGCAAATAACACATCAAATACGACTATTTCCACTAAAGATTCCGAAAAGAACTCTTGTAAGGACGTATCACATATGAAACTCGGAACTCTGTATTAAAATTGTAGTGATCGATATAACCATGGTTTATCATATGGCAGCTAACAATAAATACATGGATTGTACGTATCAAGAACGTACGTCGGCCAACCAAGCTGCGTAACCATCAACTCATGCATGGTGTTTGGAAGTGATTTCATCACTAAACTATCTTTGCTTTGTAGAAACCAACGTAACTAGACAATACTAATAAACACATAGGGAACCAAATACCAAATTCTTAGTCAAACCCCTATATCAACCATAAGATAATTTCCTTTATGAATTGGATTAGAGCTAGCAGGTGCCAGTGGCATACTGTTACAAGCAAAGCTACTTAACTTCAGTGTTTCAGGAGACGAAAGAAAAAGATTCCGTAAATTTGACACATTTTACTACTAAGTACTGATTAATCTGCCTCAGGTAAACTAAGTTACTCTGGCAAAAAGATCAGCTAAAGGAAAGGACGGACCTAGTTAGAATCACACTGGAGTTTCAGACATGAAAGAGACAAACTAATCATATCCAAGGCCCTAATTAACTAAAAGCTCCGGTTGTCCATCGGCTGCGGACCTTCCTGATGAACATGTCGGCGGCGTGGTCGATCTCCTCCTCGATGCTGAACTCCACCCCGTCGCCCTCCCGCCGGCTCCTGATGACGTCGATCACCGACGGCTCGCCGTCCAGCTCCTCGACAACCTCACCAACACGGCGCTCGTGGGCGTTGTCATCGTCGTCGTCGTCGAACAGCGAGTGCGTCCAGTCGGGGTATCCGCCACCGCGGCCGTCAACGTCGTCGACTTCTTGGAACAAGTTGGCCAACTCGGACAGACCAGCGACGTCGTGCAGCCCGGCCGGCGCCAGCTGCTCGTCCAGGTCCTCCTCCGGCGCCAGGACCTTGCCGCGGTCGCCCGCCGCCGCCGCCGCCTTCTCCTGGATGGGCATGAGCGCGCGGATGTGGTGCGATATCGCGCCGACCATCGCTGTCCTGCGGCGGAGCGAGGCGAGGAAGAGGAGCCTCGCCTTGAGCACGCTGGCCTTGCCCCTGAGCGCCCTCACCGCCTTCTTCAAGAACTCGGCTGCCTTTCTGATATTCCTCATGGCTGGACAGCTGGTTGATGTGAAATGCAACAAAGAAGAGAGAAGCACGAAGTGTATTCTCCAGAGAGAGAGAGAGAGAGAGAGAGAGAGAGGGATCGATCAGAAGAAAGAAATCACTGATGAGTTATGGTGTTTGTGCATGAGATCTACAGCTGAAAGTGTACGTGCATGCATGAGACAGCAAGAATTGAGGGACATGGGCATTGTCCTAAGGATATAGGAGTTTATTTATAGACGAGAGAGAACTAGCTAATTCGAACTTCAAAGTACCAAAGGAAAAAAAAAGGAAGAAAAAAGCATTTGGATTAGGTACTAAGAAACTTAGATGAAGCAAAAGGCTCCCAAGAGCAAGAGATAGAAGCATGCACTCCACTGAACTTAGGTACAAAAGATAGCTAAGGACACTTGTCTAGTTGTCTTCAAGACCTCCCGATATCTCAGTTGTTTTTGCATTGACAGTTGACTATGGCAGCCCAATTGCTAATGTTGATTTACTTAAAGCCAAAGGAGACAGATTAAGCAGCCCGCTTAGTGGCGTGTTTCCTTGTGATTCATGCCAAAACAAGCACCTGAAATGTAACACCTGGCTTAACATTCTAAACACAGAATGCTACTACTACTCTGTATTACTCTAACTTACATCTACCACTACTAGATTTCGGCAACAATTCCTCTAGCTAAACTTCTACCAAACGATACACAATCTGCGTTTAACAATAGGCATTAAAACAACCAGTACTATGAACAAGAATACGTCATAACTGAAATTTGGGACCTTGCGTCAAAGAATGCTCGGACCTCGTGCCCGAGAACGCTCCAAAATTATGCATCCGGGAGCATACTTAAACTAGCAAATAGAAATTCACTGAGAAAGTATTCATTACCATAAAAGCATTCTAAGTTCATTCTCACTTTACAAGAGCTTTGTTGGCTAAGTTCCATATTAACAAGCTAGTTTACTATGATAGTATTCAAGTGAGTACAGGTGATGCTCTAAATCATTATCATAGGATGTGGTGCAAAAGTGCTACTCCCATTCCCGATGCATGACGTTCTCAATGGTCACCTCAAAACAACAACAAAAGCAAGCGTGAGTTCAAGACTCAGTAAGTACAAAACAAAACAGTAAACGTTAACATACACATGATACCATCTTAGACCGCATTTCATTTACCGTTCATTACCCATTAGCTCTTTCATATACATTAACACTCCATTTTGCATGAAATTTTCATTATCGCAGTGGCGATGCACGGGGATAATGGCGCCCTGGTTGGGACAACCTGGGGAGTGGAGGGAGTGACCGGGAGGACGGTGTGTGCTCGGGCAAAGGCTAGCGGTGGCGCGAGGCAAAGGCGGCAAAGGCACGCCCTTTCCTTGCCCTGCCTTCCCTATTTATAGGGAACGGCCGGTGTAGGGCCAAGGTCAGCTGGCTCGGCCCAAAATGTTTTTTTTCTTTGGATTATTACATGAAACACCAACATGTATATCTTGTGCTCAGTCTACAAAGTTATCCAGCATAAGCTTTTCCTTCTCTTTAATTTTTGTCTTTTGTGTAGGTTATTGCTTATCTGCACACTTCAAGCTGCTGATCTATTGCATGCTGATAGCATCTGCTATACGTTTCGATCAGTCACATATACCTAACTGCTTTACTCATCTGATTCGTGTCATTCTTTCTGAAGCACCATGTATGCAAAACACAATCATTTGCTCTGCATTCCATTATAACTAAGAAGCCAAGAGGACGCCCTGGGAGATTGCTCTGTAAAGCAATAATAAAGATGGACAAAGAAACATATATGCATGAGTTGTGTGCGCTCTAAAAGCGAGTTCCCTTTCAAGTCTATCTATCTTTGCAGTGTGGTTGTGGGGTGACAAGTAATTACATGATGTACTTTACAATTTGCCTAATGTTTTTTTAGTTTTGGATTAAGTTGGTGATATATCTCCCACTTTGCTCCGTTGTCGCAAACTCGCAATGGAGGATGGAAAAAGGAGCTGTCTATGCTTGTACGACAAAAATTCTGTATGTGTCACTTGAGATGGATGGAACACTTTCTTTGCAAAGAAAAAAGGTGAAAGGATTGAAGTGGTTACAATAATTTAGTAGCTACTTCCTTACTAAGTATGCAGTTCTTTTTCCAATTATATATTGCACTTGTACCTGCACACTCTGATAATAAGTACAGTTATATATAGTGATCGATATTCAGTTTGGTCATTCGAACCTTTGTTCGATCAATGTTTAATAAGTGGCAAGTGTGTGATATGGTCCTTAGTTTTGTGATGTGTAGTTTTTGGACGGATGAGATTAGTAGTTATATATGTGCACTAAAAAAAAGAATAAGTTTTAATTCTACTAGCTTTACGTACGCACTCAAAACTAGATCTAACTTGGCAATCTTCCTCTACATATTGATTCTTGAACAAAATGACCCTGACTTCTACTCTTTCAGTTGTATTAACCTGTCCACTCAGTATTAAGACCCTGTTCTTTGCATCTTCGGTTGCAATTCTTGAAAGTGCCTGTTAGAATTTGTGCAAGATACTATAAGACCTTAATTTATACCCCAAAAAAGCATAGGCACTAGGGAGATGTCCTCTAAATTTTGCTTAAACATTAGCTAGTTGCACTTGCACCAGCTTAGTCCACGCCAGAAAACAGGCTGTAACATCTGAACTTTCAGGTTCATTTTGATCAGCAAGTCCGTCTGTAGTGGTAGGAAAAAGGGAGAGCACTAGCTCCTGCTTAATTTCATACAAGCATTGCATCATAGATGAGAAAATTATTCTTTTAGGCTGAGGTTTATGTCTTATGGTTGTGGTTTTTAAATTTTGACTTAGTTCGTAAGAGGGCAGTATATAAAGAAAAATAGGCATATGCGATTTTTATTGGTACAACTGAACTCGATACAATTTATACTACAATTTATTTATAAACTCCGCTTTGAAAAAATGCACCGTTTAACAACAAGTTGCTATAGAAATGGAAGTCAAAGCCTAAGTGTAAGCCCAAAAGAATTCCATAGTTTTTGGCTTTGGCTTATGCATAGTAACAACTTATAAAAAGACATTTGTATGCGATTTTGACTAATATAAATAAAATCGTTAATATGTATTACAATTAACTAGTAGACTCCGTCTTAAAAAATATTTTAATTAAAAATTAGATATTGTACAAAACATATTTACTATAAAAAATAGTTTTTAAAAATCAACGTTAACGAAGTGTGCAGAAGACCCTTCTTTTGTCTTTTTCAATTGAGCATCATACAACACGAGTCTACTAGCCGATAACCACGGCACTTGTTGCAATAAAGAGCTAGCGCTTGGGACTGATGATACTTTTGCCTTTGCTTTTTTTTCTTCCTTTCTTTCCAATTTTCCTTGCAGAAGTTTGGGCTTATTTTTGGTAGCTTATGGCTGAAAAGCACTATAGCTGACTGAAAAAACACTGTAGCTGACAGAGGATTATTTAACATAATTAAATTTAAAAAAAATAAAAAATATAAAAAATATGTTAGCCCATCACAGACAACGCAAACGAATACGGGAAAAAAAGAACGGGCAAAAAAGCTCAAAAAAAACAAAAAGTTCAGAAAAAGACGAATTTATAAATAGTAAAAAATAAGTCAGAACCCAGAAGCTAAAGCCGAAACGATCACAGCCAAAGTGTCAAAGGTGGAAGGACTAATGGAAAACAAACTAGAGTGCAACCAAAAATTCAGTAATATGTTCTAGTGCAGAGTATGACTCACGGGCAAATTCAGCGATTTATCAAATTGAACTGGATGATGGTGTGCAATGCATGGGCAGCAACTTGCACCAATACCAAAACTTCTTCACTTTGCCTCTTTGAATTTCAAAATACATCGTCTTTATTTTATGCCCTGAGCTCATGTCTTCAGGCAGGCCTGCAAGTTTGAAGCCTTTTTATGTGGTTACGTTTTTTTCCTCCGGCCAATGGCTTATTACTTAGAGTGATGGTTTTTGATCTTAGCACGAGCATTTATGCTAATAAACTAAATATCGATAAATTACTTTACAAAAATTATTCTAATAAATTGCTTCCAAAAGACAGTAAAAAAATAATTATATTTATTAGTTTAAAATAAACTATAAATTGAAAACAACCGGACCTTTATCTTTATCCTCTATGCCTTTTCGAACCCAGGCTTCATTTGTCTTTTGTTGCACGCTTGCAACCACTCAGGAATCTTGACGCAGACAGAAGTAACATGTAGCAAAATATATTTATCAGGTCTCCTTTCCCCCAGATTCACTAATGAAAATGTTTCTATTAATGCTTGCTGATACGCACAGTAGCGAGGATGAGTTGATAAAAATTGAGCCTACTTATGACATCCGTGCTAGTAGCATGTTTGAAATAGATTTCGCACGAAGGCTCCGATTCGCACTAGGAATTTGAAGGCTGGATTTTGCAATGCAACTCCTGTAAAAAATTTTTGCTCCGTACAGTGTAAGTACGGGGTCCTATATTACATTCGTCCACAACACTTAGTCTCCACAACTAAAATTACATTCGTCCGTCGCCGCAGCTCGTAGTGGCCCTAGGCTCCGTCAGCCAACCACGTCGCAGGCCCATTGGTGAGGAAGAAAGAGGTATGACCGCGTTTCCTCCGAACTGTTCTGCCGCCGCCTCCCTCGATGGGTTCTCCGTGCTTTAGCTTCCTAGATTCTTCTGCGAGCAGGGGCGGACCCGCCCTTCGGGCATGCTCGGGCGGCCGCTCGAACTCCGTCGCCAGCGGACCCCCCTCCTCCAGAGCCGACATCGTTGCACACCACGTGCTCGATAGAATTCCGTAGAGACGCCAATGCCGTCGCCCTGGCCGAGCGTCCGCGCTGAGGAGGAGAACCGCCTCGTGCGCCTCGCCACGCGGTGTGCGTCCGCACGCCAGCTCGACCAGCTCTATGCCCATGCCGTTCTCCTCGGCCACTCTTGCAACAGCTTCGTCGCCGCCAAGCTCGTTCGCGCCTTTGCCAACCTCGGCCACCTCCGCCGCGCGCGCGCCGTGGCCGCGGCCCTCGGCGTGGCCGCCAACGCCTTCGTCTGGACCGCGCTGGTGCGCGCGCACTCCCAGTCCGACGCCACCGCACGCGACGCCGTGGCGCTCTACGCCCAGATGCACCACGGCTGCCCGAGGATCAAGCCACTCAACTTCACCGTTTCCGCTGTACTGAAGGCGGCGGCTCGCCGCAAGATGCTGCAAGAAGGCGCACAGGTGCACACGCATGTGTACAAAAATGGTTTCCAAACTGATGAGCGCGTTGCGACGACATTGGTGGATTTCTATGCGAAGTGCGGCAGGCTGGAGGATGCCCGCAGAGTGTTCGACAGAATGTTCATTAAGGATGCTCAGCTGTGGAACACTATGATTGCTGCTTATATGGAATTAGGTGAGGTGGAGCGTGCAGAGGAGCTGTTTGAGACGATGCCGGAGAGGAACACGTACACACTCGTGGAGATAGTTTGTGGGTATGCTGCATGCGGCGATATGGACTCTGCGAAGCGTATCTTTGAAATAGCAGTGGCGAGTGGAGCAGCAGACACGGTTGTGTGCACCGCCATGATCTCTGGATATGCGAAAAATGGCAATGCTGATGATGCTAGGGCTGTGTTTGATGGAATGAAAGAGCGGGATGTTGCAACTTGGAATGTGATGATTGGCGTGTACTCAGGCGCTGGTCTGGCTGCAGAGGCTGTAAATCTCTTCAAGGTTATGCTGGAGAGTAGAGAAAGACGGAAGGTGGAGCCAAATCACACTACAATCTCTACTGTGGCAGCCGCATGCGCACAGTGCGGTATACCAACTCAGGCTAGCTGGATACAGGATTGTGTGGATCGTCATCGCACGATGTTTTTGAACAACCATACTGTGGCTGCCCTCATTGACATGCACTCAAAGTGTGGGAATATAGAAAGGGCACTTGACTTGTTCTGTAGGTGGACACACAGAGATCTGATCTGTTATAGTTCTATGATCTCTGCGTTAGGCATGCACGGCCGGGGAAAGGATGCAATTGCAGTTTTTAATGAGTTGTGTGACAATGGCTTTGACCCAGATGACATCTGTTTTGTGTCAGTCCTCAATGCTTGCAGTCATACAGGTCTGTTGGATGAGGGGCGCCGATACTTCCAGAAGATGAAGGATAAGTATCACATTATCCCTACTGTAGAACACTACTTGTGCATGGTAGACTTGCTTGGTCGTGCCGGATGCATTGATGAGGCTTACCAACTGATCACACATGAGATGCCAATGGACATCCAACCACATGCTGGCATTTGGGGCGCTCTGTTAAGTGCTTGTAGGACTTACTCAAATGTAGAGATTGGGGAGGTGGCAGCAAGTCACCTATTCAAGTTGGAACCAAATAACATGGGAAATTATGTCCTGCTTTCAAATATATATGCAAAGGCACACAGATGGGATGGAGTCCAAAAGGTTCGAGCCCTCATGAGGAGACAAGGGATGAGGAAGCCGCCTGGGTGGAGCCAAGTTGATGCTGAGGGCAGTCTTAGAGAGTTTATCACCGGTGAGATTCATGACAGTGTGTTAGAGGCGGTCTTGGAGCTACTGAATTGGGAGCTCAAGGATCATGGTTACACCCCAATCATAGAGCTTGAATGAAGAACTAAAGATACCCGTTTTAAGTAGCGTTGTTGTTCTTAAGTTGGATCATCTATGCCATCAAAATCAGTCATTTCTGCATATGAAAATTTTCGAATCAAGACTGAAGAGTGGAGACTTGACACATCATAATGGAGGCATCCATGTTGGGCACCCTAGACCCTGTTGTGTAAATAATGAACTAATATGCTGTCCAAATTCCACTTTTAAGGATATGAAAATGAAGCATCTGGGTGTCGCATTTAAATTATAATTTCAGTAACTTGCTCTCAGAAATAGCGGTATATTTTTAGCCATGGTATGGGGGAGTATATATCTATGTGCGTCTTTAGGTGTATGGTTACAGAGTGATGGCCTCTTTAGTATTGTATTCTCTGTAGCCTTGGTGGAGGAGGATAGGTCTCCAGCAATCTTGGTGAATTACTCTTGTTTCTGTTAGGAATGCGTGCGCTCGTGTGCCTGCAGGCTAGCTGCGGTTTGAAGTCTGTTGCTAGGTTGATTGAGTCGTAGGAGTGGAGTTCATGGCGCCGGTTCGTGCGGAGGAAGCCGCGTCGTCCGATCGAGCGAGTGGCTCGCGACGTCACTGAGCGGGTCCTGCGGATCTCGTGCGCGTGGAGGCCGGGCATGGAGGCATGCAGGCCGTTACTCCATGGCGTGTCCTTGGCAAAATAAATACTCCTGTATTACTCCGTTTCCATGTGAGGAGAGTACAGTTGAGCAATAAACAGTTCAGGCGATCACGTCGGCGTTCGTCGCCGGAAACCAGTTCGTGTGTGCACTGTTCATCTTCTTCCTTGCGTTCTCGTCGCGGGAGAGCGGTGAGGAGAGCTCACGGTCCCGGATTCTACATTTGGTATCAGAGCTAGCCTGTGAAGGAGAAGAAGATGGCGTCGCCGCAGAAGCTTGGTGCCGGCGATAGCGGCTTGAAGTCACTGTCGCCTTTCGCGACGGACCGCGTCGTCATCAACTCTAGCGGGATGGAGGTCCTGATGCTGACGAAGGCGAACTACCACGAGTGGGCGCTCGTGATGCAGGTCAACCTGGAGGGCATGGAGCTCTGGGACGCTGTGGAGTCCGACAAGGTCGACCGCGGCAAGGATCGGCGGGCATTGGCCGCCATTCTACGCGGTGTGCCGCCGGAGATGAAGTCCGGGCTCGCCAGCAAGAAGAGCGCCAAGGAAGCATGGGCGGCGGTGAAGTCCTTGAGGATGGGCGATGCGCGCGTGCAGGAAGCCAACACGCAGCACCTCCTCAAGCAGTTCGAGCTCGCGACGTTCAAGGACGGGGAGGCGATCGACGACTTCGCCTTGCGTCTCGACTCTCTCGCCACGGAGCTGCGCGAGCTGGGGGAGAAGATGGAGGAGGAACGCGTCGTGAAGAAGATGCTGCGCGTTGTGCCGGCAAGGTACAACCAAATCGCGTGCTCCATCGAGATGTTCGTGGACTTGAAGACGATGTCCATGGAGGAGCTCGTCGGCAGGCTGCACGTGGCGGAGGAACGCTGCGGTGGTGTTGAGGCGGCCGCGGATGGCGTCGGACGACCGCCGCCACCGAGGAGCGATGGGAGGCGTCGACGACGGCGGCAGAAGCAAGCGGCAAGCGCGGTCGTCGATGTTCTAAAAAGCGGCTGGCGGCCGCCAGGCCCCGCCTAGGCGCTCGGCGGCCACCCGGCGCCTCGCCTAGGGGTGTTAGGCGGGAAGAATCACCCGGCGGTCGATCGGCCGCCTAAGCGGCGAGGCTACTTAAGCGGCGTGGCGGCAAGCGGCGTGGCGAGCGAAGCCGCCCGGCGGGAGGAAGCGCCGGCTGCGGGAGCCGTGGAGTAGCGCCATTGCGCCACTGCCCACAGTTGCCGCTGCGAGGCTGCCGGCGTGCGGAGGAGCACCGACTGCGCGGGGCGTCTTCCGGCCGCGAGGGACGAGCTCCGTGGCCGCCGCCTCGATCCGGACTCCCGCCGATCTGCAGCAGAGATGGGGAGGCGGGCGGCGGGATCTGCGGGGTAGACGCGGCGATCTGCGGGGAGAGTGGAGGCGGGCGGCGGGATGCGGGGTAGGCGGCGACGATCCGGGAGAGTGAGGGAGGCGGCGGAATCTGGGGAGGCGGCGGCGATTTGCGAGAGAGACTGGGGAGGCGGCGCGACCGCGCGAGTATCTTGAGGAGGCGGGGGATTTAGGGTTAGGGTTAAAGTGTGGAGGCGGGCGCGAATATACGGGGAGTGCGATGGATTTAGGGTGTGGGTTAGAAGATCAGGACCGTTAGATCTTTATCAGACGGTCTAAAATCTGATTATTTTTTTTAAATATTAGTTATAGGATTTGATGCTTGATCTCGACGTTAGATCTCGATATATAGCAAATATATACTTATCTTCCGATTGTTGTCCTTATTTTTAATTTAGCCGCCTAGGCCCCGCCTAGGCCCCGCCTAGGCTCCCTAGGCGCTAGGCCCCACCTTGCCGCCCGCCTAGCGCCTAGCGCCTTCTTGAACATTGGCGGCGGTGATGAAGCACATCGCGGTGGCGGCGAGAGGCGTGGTGGCCGGAACGACGGCCACAACGACGACGACGACGGTAGCAGCACGAGCTCGGGGTTCAGCAGGCGCAACGGGAGCCGCTACCGAGGGCGGTGCTTCGATCGCGGCGAAGCGCGCATGGCCGTGGACCGCCATGGAAGAAGAAGGAAAGAGCGCCTTGCCGACTTGACGATGAGCCCACGCTCAGAGGTCCCAAAAGCGGGGTGTCGTGGTTTAGGGGGTGATTGTTAGGAATAAACCACGCCACGGGGTCCTGTCCGGGCGTGCGCTCGTGTGCCTGCAGGCTAGCTGCGGTTTGAAGTCTGTTGCTAGGTTGATTGAGTCGTAGGAGTGGAGTTCATGGCGCCGGTTCGTGCGGAGGAAGCCGCATCGTCCGATCGAGCGAGTGGCTCGCGACGTCACTGAGCGGGTCCTGTGGATCTCGTGCGCGTGGAGGCCGGGCATGGAGGCATGCAGGCCGTTACTCCATGGTGTGTCCTTGGCAAAATAAATACTCCTGTATTACTCCGTTTCCATGTGAGGAGAGTACAGTTGAGCAATAAACAGTTCAGGCGATCACGTCGGCGTTCGTCGCCGGAAACCAGTTCGTGTGTGCACTGTTCATCTTCTTCCTTGCGTTCTCGTCGCGGGAGAGACAGTGAGGGAGAGTTCCTGGGTCCTGGGATTCTACAGTTTCTGCATCAAACTATGAACTATTGAAGACACTGACAGTTTGATGATATCTTCCCATGTTAAAGAATGAGAACTGTAGTCCAAAATATCTATCATGAAGTTGTATATTAGTGCTCATCATACCACTCTCGACCTCTCGTTGAGTGCTTGTCATTTGATTGCTTCTAATACAAATTTTCTCTCAAATTGTGATACTATTGATCCATCTATATTTCACAATTGATAGGTTGTTTTTTCTACGACTCATTTACAACTGTGGATTAAGCTTCATTAGTGAGGTATCTTTCAACACCCTACCATTATTGACACATGTTTACATGCGAATTGTAGTTGCTGCTTCTATTTTTTTCATGCAAATTGTAGTTGTTTGCATACGAATTGTAGTTGTGGCTTCACTCATGTCCAACTCCGCCCTAGCTATATTTTTTGCTTGGTCCGCCACTATCAGCGAGCTCCTATCTTTAATCATCCGTATGTAATGGTTTTGTTCCTAAGGGCGCGAGGATTACCACCGTTTGCACGCCTGTGCTTGTGCACGAATTTTTTGTTACATGATTGGTAAAATTAGGGATTCTGAGCTGAGATGTCGTCCTAGTTTTGCTTCAGTCCACTTAGGGTTCATATGTACTTGTGATTCTCTAGCTACATGCCTATATTATGGCCTTTGCAAAGTTTATGTGATTATTTAGTGCACTGCGAAACGATGCAAGCTAGTTACTGTAAATATGTACCGTTGCTTGTTGCCATTATAGAGGATAGGTGAGGTGACTGCATTTGCTAAGTTTTACACCAAAACCAGGACATTGTCATTGTTTGTTACTGAGCTTTTAAATACCAACTGTAGAATCTCTTGTGTGTCGAACCTGTAATGGTCGATTGCGATAGATAATTGACAAGCTGGCACCCAAGAAAACATGATCTCTTATATCAGGTTCATTTTCCATGTAGGTGTCATTGTTGGACGACAGTTTCTTGCATCACCCAATTGCTTCCCTGCACTGATAGCTTCAATTTGTTCCATTTCCCCCTCGTCAAATCCATTGACAATTTAGATGTGCTTGTCTTCACGAATTCTCAGTGGGAGGAGGATGCGATCCTTCTCCACTGTCAGAAATTCCTACCCTGGTGTTCTCAAAAAAAGAAATTCCTACCCTGATAACAAATGTATCCTTTCTGTGCCAATCTCCCACCTCTCCCACTGTCATCTCCCCCTCCTCCTCGCCCATGCAACGGTCTCAGGTCTTTTCCTCAAGCTACCGCTGGTCCACTCTGCCCTCCGTTCCCTCTCCTCAGGGCCTATCCCATCTCTCTCCCTGTCCTTCCTCTCCCTACTACGACGCTTTGGCTACATGGCACTTGATAACTACTCCCTTAACATTGCTCTCTCGGCCGCCGCTCGCCTTCCCTCTGTTGTTGTTGGCTCCCAGCTTCATGCCCTTTCTGTGAAGCTTGGCTTAGTTTCTGATACCTTTGTCCTTAATTCCCTTATCAGCATGTACTCATCTTGTAGTTATCCAGCTACTGCAAGGCTGGTTCTTGATTCTGCTCCCCAAGGAGCTTGTGATGCAGTATCTTGGAATACAATCATTGCCGGATACCTACGAAGTGGGATGCCTAATAAGTCGTTGCAGGCTTTTGTCCAAATGGCCAAGGAACAAGTTAGGCTAGATGAGGTCACATTGCTGAATGCTCTTGTTGCTTGTGGCAGGACGGGCACAATGAAGGTCGGGAGGCTGTGCCATGCTTTAGTTGTTGTGAATGGGTTTGATATTAATTGTTTTATGGGATCCTCTTTGGTAAGCATGTATGCAAAGTGTGGGCTGGATGAAGATGCTCGCAAGGTGTTTGATGGAATGCATGAGAGGAATGTGGTTTGCTGGACCTCAATCATTTCTGGGTATACACAGTTGGGTAAGTTTAAAGAGGCTGTTGAGCTATTTAGGGGCATGCAAATTGCTGGAGTGAAGGCTGATGACGCGACAATTGCTACAGTTGTATCTTCATGTGCACAGATGGGAGCACTTGACCTGGGACAGTATGTTCATGCTTACTGTGATTTTCATGGTTTAGGAAAGGACGTTGCTGTGAAAAATGCATTGATTGATATGTACTCGAAGTGTGGGGATATCAAAAAAGCCTACAAGATATTTTGTGGATTGGCCAAGCGGGATGTGTTTTCTTGGACCGCAATGATAATGGGCTTCGCTGTGAATGGCCTCTGTGGTGAGGCGCTAGATTTGTTTGCACAGATGGAAAGGGAGGGTGAGGTCATGCCGAGTGAGGTGACTTTCTTGGGTGTACTAACTTCTTGCAGCCATGGAGGGTTAGTGGAACAAGGGTACCATCACTTTCATCGCATGTCCACGATATACAATCTTGCGCCGAGGATTGAACACTATGGGTGCATGGTCGATCTCTTGGGGCGTGCAAAGTTATTGGCAGAGGCAGAACAATTCATTAAAGATATGCCTATCGCTCCTGATGTTGTAGTATGGCGGTCGCTGTTGTTTGCCTGTAGAACTTGTCGAGAGGTGGGACTTGCAGAGTATGTAGCAGAAAGGATCCAAGAGTTAGAGCCAAAAAAGAGTGGAGGGGATGTTTTACTTTCTAATGTCTATGCTACTACATCAAGGTGGGTTGATGTGGATAAGGTGCGGACAGGTATGCACAGTAGTAGGATGAGTAAGAAGCCCGGTTGCTCTTTCATTGAAGTGGACGGATGTGTGCATGAGTTCTTCGCAGGAGATGAGTCACACTTTGAGACAGAAGCTATATACAGCATTCTTTTTGGGATCAATGAGCTGTTAGTAGCAGAGTCCTTCCTAACGTGAAAGCTAAGATATTTTCGTGGTAACCAAATATACAGGTTTCAAATGTACCATGCTGTGATTTTACGATCTTCAATTTATGGAAGGATGGAATTTTAAATATGTCTGCAATTTTGCATTTCCCTCCCAAGATGGGAAGTTTCCTTTTCCAGATTGTTGCAGTGTCAGCAACTAGCATGCAAATGAATGTAAACTAATACCCTGATTCTATTGGCCACATATCTGAGATTATTTCCTCTTTTTATTGCATTGCATTCACAGTGTCACACCCTTTTATTGTGTAAAGTTTACTGCTGCCAACTTAAATTGCCTTAGTGGTTATACTCCTAAGGAGCCATAACAGTTATTGATAGTAGGCTCTTCTCTGTAGTTGTTCCTCACTCTCATATTAGATTTCTGCATGCTTGCAACTTGGTATTCGTCACCTAACTTACATGGTTTCACCCATTGGCCATCGCTGTGTATGGTTTATAATTACAGTTCCAGCTGGTTTGCTTCTAAAAAGTTGTATGCAGGTTGTGTTGCTCTTGTAAGCTTCCATTTTTTACTACATTACTGTAGCTTGTTTGGTTATTAAATTATTAGTCTTAAACGAAACTAGATATTGCAAAAATAACTGCAGGACCATTATCCACCACAATCCATGAGTCCAAAGTCCAAACTTTGCAATCCAATAAGCAGAGGTATTGGGATATATATTTTAAACGTGATCGGCGAAACAAATCTCACCAGTGTGACTTTGCTTGTCCTGACAGTTTCTGGAACCTTGGCTTTCAGAACCATTTCCTGTATGCGCATTGGCTGTTAAGAACATTTGTTGGCCAAAATTTCTCTGTACCGGTCTTGGTGAGAAGTGTATCTGTCATTTACTTATGCTTCTGGTTTTGCAAAATGTTTGCATGATACCCATGAGAGTTAACTGCTTGCTGCTGTGTCAGACATCTAGCTGTTCATTGCATCGCTTACCTGTTCCTTCTCTTGTGCTCTTGTGTAACAGTTATATTTGTTTTAGAACTGAACTCTTGTTTCTCTGGTGGCAGGTTATCATCTGCCCACTGACCTGTAGGAATATACCAATCATTGGAACATAAACCAAAGCAGGTTCTGATCAACAGAAGTTTGTGACAGGTTCCCAAATTCCAGAATTCACCTGAACTGAGCCATGGATAGGAAGAATCAAACGCCACAGGGTAAAATGCTTACGATTAGTTCTCATCTGTTCTTCCTAAAGGTGATGTTTGTATAGTTACTTATTCTGATCTCTGCTAAAATTTGGGTTGACTTAAAAAGGTCAAATAGCACAAGTGGTGGTGGAATTTCTAGAGGTAGCTGTCAGCTGCATTATCTTCCTCAAGGGCATCTATCCTCCTCGTATGAATCCCTCTCCTTTTCATTTAAGCCGGTTTGGCAACTTTGCTGTTTGTAAAGGTTTTGTTCTATTAAACACAATGTATATGTAGGTGCATTTGAGAGGAGGAGGTACATGAATATAGTGGTACAGAAAGCAGTGCACCCCCAGCTTGCTAGCTATATCCACTCTGTGACTTCTGGCCTTCTCCCTTTCATACAAAAGGTGTGTTTTGTTCCGTCTTTAACTGATTGTTCCGCCTGATGGGATGAAGTGTACTCTTAGGTGAGGCAAGCAGAGATCTCCATATTCACTGAACTGGAAGCAGAAATCTCTATATTCACTGAACTGTAAGCAGAATAAGTGGATGAACTATACCTGGAGGATGGTGCTATGCTAGTCATCTTGGGCATGCCAATGTTGTGCCTTGCTGAATTCTTTCTTAGTTGCTATATTGCTTGAACCAGCTTGGATGTGGGGTGTGGATACAGCAAGTTAGATCCCTAGGCATTTTCTTAACAGAACTCATTATAGTCATTGCAACAAATATGAGGTATACTAGATATATCCTGTTTCAGTTTTACAGACTTGAGATATGACTTGTGTGGACAGGCTGGTGGTTGATATACGACCTGAACTAACCGGTTATCACAACTCAATGCTATAGCTTTTTAAATCCATCGACTAACTGAGCATCACAACTCGTTATTTTTGAAAATTTTAAACCCAATCATTTTTTTTCATGAGAATAATAGGGGAGCTACAGGTTATGTAACTTATAGTGCTACTACACTTCTGTTTTAAGCATACTATTGCTATATACTTGGTTCTGGTATATTTGTCATGTCATGCCTGAAGGAAACTAAGATAAGAATTCGCAAGCTTATCCAAACTTGAGTTACAGTGTTGAGTCTGTTGACAATGCCTTGGCGTTCTAATAAAGTATATTTCTGTAATATTTCAGTTTGTTTTTTTTTTGCTTTACAGCTAGCAAGTAACCATAATTTCCTTAACCATCCAGGGATTGGTTGAGAGGGTTGTAATTATCTTCTATGACAGAGAGCATGTACCAACCGAGAAATTTGTGTTCAAGCTTGCAGTTAACCAATCTTACGGTTCCAAGTTAGAGGAGGCCAACCTGGAATTTGCTCTGCGAGCTTTCTTGATCAAACTGACTGTTGCTGAACCCCTTACTACATCTCTTCCACCAGGTACTCGATATCACTCTTTTTCTATCTTTCTCAAGATTTGCTATAAAGGCCAACCATACTATCAGAAGAAACACTGAGCAACATGCTTGCATTCTGATAGATAGCAGCTGGGAGATCACTGCCTACTTCCGATCCCTCCCTGCAGATGGTGACAAAGACACTCAGTTGTGGATTCCTACAGACACCAAGCTATGGATGCAGCCTCCGCAGATAACTCCCATCAAGTCAATGAGCTGTGATCCTTTGAAGATGCAGCTTTACTTGGAACAACCTAGCCCCACAGAACCGAAGGATCCAAGGGCGTAACATCAAATCTGTGTCTGTGCTGTACGTATACTCGTAAGCTGAGTTAGATAAACGCAGAAATTTTCTGGTAGACTGATGCAGTTATGAGATGAGATATTTGATTTTAAGTAACAATGTTTCTGTTCTTCCTAGATCATCCGATCGAGTGTAAAGAACAACTGAGAATTTTGTTCCACATTGCAGACTAGCATTTGGTATCACCCTACCTCCTCCTGATGGGATCTTGAAGCTTGCCATTCTCATGTATGGATCGTTGTGTCGTCAGTGCGGCATGTACTTTCAAAAACTACAGTAGCAAATCATCAATATTAGATGTGTATTCTTAAAAGAAATATTAAAAGTGCAGATATGAACTACGATTTTCTTAAAGTAGTGCTTATTTGTTTAATCACTATAAAATAGTTTTAAATCTAATTAAAAAATTATTATACAAACTGTGTGATGTGAGAGGTTTAGAAGATTATGCGTCGCTTTACAAGTGCAATAAAATATTGTGTACTTAATTAGCACTAACATGATTAGATCTAATTAATTATGATTAGTATTAATTAAATATGATTAATACTAAAAAGTACTAAATAGAATGTGATTAATGTAGTGCTTTAAGTAACATTAATTAAATATGAATAGTACTAATTAAATATGATTAGCGTTAATTAGAGTACGTGTAGTAGCCGGTCGGCTGCCACCGCGTAGGGAAGGTTCGGTAGGTCGTTCGTTGAGCTAGGGGAGCTCGGTAGGTGTCTGTCGAGCTCTCCTAGCTTGGTAGGTGTCTGTCAAGCTCTCTAAGTTTATAGGGGGATTTATATTTATAAAAATAGATGGGTAGATACTGATTTTTTTTAAAAAATAATTGCGGTGATATTTATATAAACAGTTCCAAGTAACCTCGGCTTGACAAGACCCGTAGATTCAGTCCTGAGAAGTGGTACTGCAGTACTGACACGTGAGAACGGATTGCTTACTGGCTTTACCCGGTAAATTTAGGTACAACAACTGAGAAGTGATGCACTGTAATACATACATACCATAGGGCGTTCTTGTACCTCTGGTGCAGTGGTACGTTCTCCTATAAGGAGGAAGAGCCGAAGAGGACAAGTAGGTAAACAAGAAGCAAAGCAAGAGGACTGGGCGTGGTACTGGAGTACTGGCATGTAAGAATCGATTGCTTGCTGGCTTTACCCGGTAAATTCGGTTACAACAACTGCTGAGAAGTGTGTTGCGCCACATAATATCATAGGGCGTTCTCATACCTCCGGTGCAGTGGTACGTTCTCCTATAAGGAGGAAGAGGACAAGTAGGCAGACAAGAAGCAAAGCAAAAGAACTGGGCTTGTGGGCTGTTTTTTTAGATTGTGACTACGATTTATGTTTTTTTGAGTTATTTATGAGAAAGAGTATAGACTAATATAAACTCACATATAATTTTTATCGATATAATGAAGTCGCTACAGTGTATACTATAATTAATTTACAGATCCCGCCTTCAAAGACACTCTGTTTAAAAACCAGTTACTATAGAAAAGATGAAAAACAGTTTTTAGAATTGAAAAGAAGAAGCTTTCAAAAACCGAAGAGACCCAAGAGGAATCCGAGGTGCGTGTGATGATTTGACTTGTTAGCCTTGCCATGGCTGTAGAGGTTCATATTTGATAGGCTGCACAAACTTGGGAGTGGATGGAGGCGTTAAGAGGGGAGGTGCCCGCAAGGTCGCAAGGTCCCAAAAACCTCCTCGCAGCATTTGCCACACCCGTGATGCCTTTGTGCTCGCCCCCAACACCATGAGGGCCTACGAAACCATTGTTCATAGGTGACAACGTAGCTCCTTCTTAGCTTGCTCCATACGAGGGGCTGCGGTCACCTAAGTGAGCAAGTGGACCCCTCCTAGACCTACCCTCCAAGGCTGTGACCATAATGAACGCCATCTACGAAACGCGCAAGGCTATCCGCTTGTTCCACGACCGCATCTGGTTCTACCTCGGCAAAGCCACGACGAAGGTCTTCCTCCGTCGAGCGCTGCGTAGCAACATCAACATGGGGTCTTGGCTGGCAGCCATGCCCCAACGGACCGGAGGAGAAGATACATCGGTGTCTGCTGCTTGGACGAGGGACTGACAGGTGTGAGGCCGTCGAGTTTGCATTCTGTTTTATTTTTTATCTATGACTGGGCCACGCCTCCCTTTGTATCCCTGGAACTTATGTAGCGAAGCTTTCTTTGAGTATTTGTCCTTTCGTTTTGTGTGTTGGGCTCGTTATTGTATTTATGTTGGGCAAGTCCCCTTTACGGAGCATTATTTTCGCCGCAGGCTTCATCGTTGGGATCACCGAGAAGACTCACAACAATTATAGGCGGCCTTCTAACAGTGTCTGCATGTGCACCTGTAGACTATGTAAAGAGAGAGAGTTTCGACGAGGGTGATGTAACTTGTTAACAATGCGAGCTACAATGTAACTGATGTTGTTGTTCATGCCCCTCTTCGGCCTGATCGCGTCTTCGCTCTGCTCGGCCCAGTGGAGTCTGCGTGTACTTCGTCCTTACCCTTCGAATGGTTTGTCGTCGGAGATGGCACATAGGCCTCGTAGATCTGCATGCGTTGTCCCCCACCCTTTGAACGGGTATCGTTGGAGATGGCATGTAGGCCTCGTAGATCTTCGAACGGGTGTCGTCAAAGATGGCACATAGCCCTTGTAGATCAGTATGTTCTGTCTTTCACCCTTCGAGTGGGTGTCATCGAAGATGGCATGTGGGCCTCGTAGATCCACACGTGCTCCAATCCCTACCCTTCGAACAGGTGTCGTCTAAGATGACACATAGCCCTCGTAGATTCATGCGCGCTCCGTCCCTCACCTCTCGAGCGAGTGTTGTCGAAGATGGCACACAGGCTTCGCAAATCTGCACACGCTCTGTTCCTGCCCTTCAAATAGGTGTCATCGAAGACAGCACGTGAGCTTCATAGGTTTGTGCGCGCTGCCCAGGTTACTAGGCTAGGGGCCCCGCGTGGTAGTTATTTTACATGCTACGGTACGACAAGGCTCTTTGGCCTCCGCGCATTGTATTCTTGATGCTGTAGAGTACATGGGCTCTGTGGCTTCTGTGCATTATGTTTGACTCCGTAAAGTGCATCGGGGGCTTTGTGGCCTTCATGCGTTTTTTACTTTGTAGAGTGCATCGGGTACCATCTTCATTCAAAATTAGCATGCATGTATGTATGCATGTTCCACACGTAATCGAATTGGACGCTAAAAGCATAAAAATAAAATTGATCTGATTAGAATTCAAAATTAATAGGCAACATAAGTCGAGGTGTGAAGGATTCATTTCAGTGGCTGATGTGCAACTAGTGCGGCAGCCAGGGCGAAGCACAAAAAAAAATGAGGTTCCAAAAAAGGAAAAAGAAATTGTTGAGAGTGGGATTTGAACCCACGCCCTTTCGGACCAGAACCTTAATCTGGCGCCTTAGACCAACTCGGCCATCTCAACACCTGATTGTGCACTGCACAGAAGTATTATTTCTATTTTTAATGATGTAGTGGTCTAAGTAACCATTTCCCATCAGGCAGGCTGATCTAAAACAGAGGAGTCTTCTGCATGGTAAAAGCCCAAACTTACTTTCTGCATCTCTGTCATATGATTCCCTTGGTAAGCTGATGAATACTCTCTGACTTTCGACGCGGTGAAAGTATTGGCTATCACTACTTTGAGCTGACAGTCCACAGAGCAATCGAGCAATTTCAACGTCTCGGTCGTTCAAAGGCTCAACGGGATTCTCTGCGGATGTTGCTGGAAGAGGCGTAAATCCAACCCTTCCGGGCGCAAAGGAACCTGCCTATGCGGAAGAGGCGTAAATCCACTACATCAGCGAGTACTATCCAGTTCTCAGCTATCCTTTGGCTCAGTAGAATTTGTTGATGTGTCAAGTGGGCTAGCGTTTTGTATCATTGTCTGTCAGTCAGTACCTTTTCCCTCGTCTAATTGTTGATCAATTGAATTTGGCTTATTTGGAGCTGGATGCTCCGATGCTCAGCTCGGTTCTGCTCCTCTTTCAGTTTGCAGTGCACTCGAATGGCCAGTTAGTTAACCATGGGTAACTGAGCATAAACAGATTGACTTGAGGCACCATTGGCATTGAGAGCAAGAAGCAGCGTCGTCACGCGAATCAAGCGTGCAGGCCAGGTGCTGGAAACCAGGCCATGACCGCTCGACGGGGCGCAGTTGCCCGTCGGTCGGCGACAGCGGCGGCGTGGATTGGCCAGCTTCCCGCCGGGGAGAAGGCGGCTGCTGTTGCTGCATATCTGTGTGCAAAGGTAGCCGGACGTCCGTGGGCGGCTGGAGCGAAGCCTACCTAGTTCTTGTCCAAGAGGGCGGACCATCGAAAAGCACAACAGCTGGTACCCACGTTTCTATGTAAAAATAATCATTCGAGCCTTTATTTTCATTGCTATGTAAAGATAAACATCTTACAGATAACTTGACGCCTCTTGCTGATGATTTACAGTACACGTCTCCGAGACACGCACGAGAGAGAGAGAGAGAGAGAGAGATGGAAAAAATTACATGTACATAGCTAAAACAATGCTGTCATTGTCCGGCATTGTAGACAGTGGCAATGGGACCCAATGTACCATTCCAAGGGGCAGGATGCAAGAAAGTCATCTCCCGGACATGAGGTTGACCAAACCTTGGTTCTCATAGAGGGAGTTCATGTCCCAGAATTCACTCGTTGAAGAGAGTGTCATCAGCGCAACAACGACGGATCTCATTGTAGGCCTCAACTTGGGGTCTTCCTGCGTGCATGCCTTTGCGAGGTGTGTCAACTGGTGCAAAAGACGATAGATTTTTTAACCTGCAGTATTTTAAGCGCCACGCAGAAAGCGAAATATGCAATGACATTGATCTGTCTGTGCATGGTTCTAACCTTGAGGATGGAATCAATGGAATGATCCTCTCCTAGCCTTGGATCGATCAGCTTCCGAAGGCCTTCCTTTGGATCCGGTGTGGTGAGAGCCTCCTCAAACTGCAGTTCAGTACGGTAGGTCATCAAGCAGGAAATTACTGAACTACAGCAGGTATCCAAAGCCTGTGCGAGGGCTACACATTTGTTTATAGTAACAAAATCTGCTCGCCTGCCTATCGACTAAACAGCCAAGAACACATGACAAGTAAGAATTGCAAGATACAAGGTCCGCCTCATCTATGAACAAGAAACTAAGGACGTGAGGGTATTAATAACAGATGATGAGAGTAACAGGCTAATTCAGAACTTCTGAAACCAATGAATGCAATAAGAACTGATGCGTGCAGATTTGACACAGGGAGGCAACAAGTACCCTCTTTGTTTTATAAAGAACAAGAGCAGAAAGTAACTAGTTAATTTAGCACGACAATTACCAGATAAACCAATCCCTTTGAATCACTAGCAGATTCAGTTGATCTGACGATAGCTTCTTTGGCTGAAATAAGTTCATAAAGGACAACGCCAAAGGCATAAACATCGACCTTAGGAGAAACATCACCATATCGAGCATACCTGCAAACGTCATATTCCATAGACGTTAGCATCATCACAGATGGGGATACTCTGCAGTTTGCACAAATATGCAATGATAAATAAATGTTCAGGATGCATACTCTGGAGGCATGTAACCAAATGTACCAACAACACGTGTGGGCAGTGATGTACCACCAACTTCTGTGAGCTTTGTTAAACCAAAATCTGCAACCTGGAAGGTAGACATAATTATTACATGAAGGATGGACACAACATTAAAAAAATCCATAAATTATTCCAACCTTTGCCCGGTAGTTCTTGTCTATCAAGATGTTAGCTGATTTGATGTCCCGATGTATGTATACTGGAACGGTATGTTCATGAATGTACTCGAGACCTCTTGCTGAATCTAGTGCAATTTGAACCCTGGCAGCCCAAGACAGAGGTTCATAACCTATAAAAATGTTTATATTAATTTGCAGGAAGTATCAGAAAAGGCATAGCCAACTAATTTAATGGGCAACACATTACCAGTTCCACGCAAATGCTGGCTTAAGTTGCCATTCTCAATAAATTCATAGACAAGGAACAAAGAACTCTCAATGCAATAACCAATCAAGCGCACCTGCATGATATCAAAAATCAAACATCGAGAATGGGAGCAAAAAAAAAAAGAATACGAGATTACTCCTATAGATAATATATACAGTGTAGGGTAACATGGGAACAGGAGGGGGGAAAGGTCAATCCTATCTATTACACTAACCCTACACTCAAGGCTTGGCTGATGTGAAAAATATGTATATACAGAATCTTCATATATAAGAAAGATGACATCATCAATAAGTGAGATAACTCGTAAATCATAATCTCATGCAGAAATAATGTTGGGTAAATTGGGGCCTTGCAATAGTTACAAAAAAAAGAAGAAGAGCGGTTCACTTAGGCATACAACCCTACAGTTGTGCTCTTGAGAGTTCGGATGCAAACCTATAATTAGTGCTACCTGACATTCAGATAGAAACTAATGTCTTTTTCTCATAGGATGTTGAAATTTCTAGTAGCTTACTTAAAACATACCTGAAGTTAATTAATTCAATTGGAACTTTTTTCCCAACTTTGGGGCGAATGGGATTCAAAAGGAAAGTACAGCAATACAGGCAATAAAAAAGATGTATGAGTATGTTGTTGTGTGCTACATCAGAATAAGATGTATTTGGCAGTTGACACTTCCTCTAAAAAGGTTCATGAAACAGCAACTCGCTTCTCTAAACATAAATAGTGATTGATTGTTAATTTGCTATAAAGAAAAATGTAAAGGAACTTGTGAACAAAGATTAATTTAATATGCTTGCCCAGAAAAGAAATTAAATCAGAGAATCACTAACCAGATTCAGATGATGAACATGTGTCAAAACCTTTAACTCAGCAAGGAACTCTTGAGTAGCCTGCATATCCATTTTTTTTATGGCAGCTTTCTGGATACACAAGAGAAACAAGGCAAGTCATTTCAAATGGAGAACAGATCATAATGTCGCATGATCACAATGCATGACCATCACAGCTTCAACTTCTTTTACTATTTGTATGCGCAAGCACCTATAGTTAGGACTTAGGAACATGGTGCTGGGTTTGTGAAATGCGCTTTGCTCTGTTTGTTATCCATGCCACTGAGAAAAAGATGAACTAACCTCGCCCCTGAGCTCCGCATAATAGACAGCGCCAAAACCACCTTGCCCGATTTTATTACCCATGCTAAAGCCCTCTGTAGCATTAAAAAGTTCTTCATACAAGAACTCCACTGATTTGTCAACTGTAATGCCCGCAACTGGTGGAGCGCCATCAGCAGTAACTTTATCTATCGATACTGTACTAGCTGGAACAAAAGTAGTAGTACTTCAGAAATAGTAGAAGGTACACACTGTTGTATTTGTCAAGAAGAAAGACTGCTCAGGGAAGAAGCAAAGAAGGGGAAATTGAAACCACTATTCAAGGTACTCAACTTTCCCTATGCTCCAAAATTACACTTATGAGTCCGTCAAACATAGCTATGGGGTTGGACAAGCCACTAAAACATACACGTAGGTGGCATAAACTCTAATTACTCAACAAGATTTCCAGTTTTCTGAACAAACAAATAATTGCTTCACGGGGTAGATACCTGAGCAATGAAAGCATCAGAACTTCAAAGTTTCAAACCACCAAAACCAACATCTATCCTTGTAGGAAAACATTATTGATATGAACAACGGACACAAATCAACTTGCAACAGTGAAACTAGGACTTACGAATATTTTTGAACAAGAGAAGTTAAAAGAGTAACTTTCTGTTGCATGGACAGAGACATAGAAAGAGAAATCCATAAAAGCTTATCATTACCAAGTTGGGTAGAATCTTCAGATGATGGAAGCAGGGCGGCCATCTTCGCCTTTCTTCGCCTATAAAACATGATATATAACAAGACACCCAGGACTAGTGCAACAACACCAGCCACAACACCTCCTGCTATAGCTCCTACGGGAGCCCCATTTCCTGGTCCGGATAGTTGAGCATGAGTAAAACATCATAGTTCCCTCACAAGAATCAATGACATCCAGTTTTTTGCCAAAAAGGCAAAAACCTTGATGCAGAAGAATAATTAACTCGCGAAAGGGCAGAGGCTGCCTGTACTGCACAAGATGAGGATACTTATCAGCACGACTGCACGAGAATAAATATAGCAGGAACAACAGTAATGCAATTCAAGTGAACAGGACTACAAGATAATATAGCAGCACTTACCCTGATGGTTTTAGAGGACGGTAACTTCCACTGGGATCTGGAAAAGCAAACAACCCGAGTAAAGCATTTTAGCAAAATGAAATCAATCCTACAGAATCTATAATTGATGGTAACTGTTTTGTTGAGAAAAAAATAGATGTGATGAATTGAATTAAGCCCTGTAATCTCATATATCAGCAAATTGATTGAGGATTTCACTTGAATTTGTTTCTCCAAACTAACAATGATGCCAAGGTAGTTTGAGACCGGCAAACATTCGAGGCAATTGTTACTTATCATGCAGAATTGCCAAAAAGAAACACATGGAATCAGCAACATGCAGCAAGTGTCAATCAATTTGTGCCAGTAAAATGGGGAAAGTTTTGTGTGTACAGAGTGCCATAACCAGAGTTCAATCAGTTAATTTGTCTAATCATAAACACAATCATGATAACTGCAACTCCGAATAGTTGAGGCAAGTACCCCTTCCTTCCAAGTAGAAATCCAAATCAGTTTCAGGCACCCATCTACAAAGCTAAACAAACTATACACAGAACACCTACTGCACTCTACAGTTGAGCACAAAACTGAAAACCCCAGTTCTCTACAGTAATTAATCCCCAAGTCTCCTCCATTTCTTGCTAAAGCAAGCTAAGTTTAACCGAACTCCCCACGATTCACATCAAGCAGCAGCAGCAACATGAAGAAGTTACAAAATCTCACCTTGAACGGGGATAAAGACGATTCCTCTCCCTACGACGCCGTCCATGCCGGGGTTATACTTCCTGAGCAGGTCCATCTGCGACGGCGACGAGAAGGAATGATTTCTCGCGACGGAGGTAAGCGTCTCCCCGTCCCTCAGCGGGTAGGTCAGGAACAGCCCGTAGTCTGGCGACACGTTCGCGTCCCCGCAGGAGCAGTTGACGGTGACGTTCACCGTGCCGGTGTCGGGGATGTTGTTGGCCGGGTAGGTGTTGGTTTTCTGTAGCCAGTCGGTGGTGGTGAGGTTGTTGTAGTTGCTGGCGATCTTGTCGTAGGTCGCGCCGCGGGAGACTTTGTAAGGGATCGAGCCGGCGAGGTAGGTGGAGGCGGGCGCGGAGGGGAGCGAGAGGCAGCTGCAGCGGAAGGAGACGTTGAGGCGGTCCAAGGCTTGGATGTAGTCCAGGTTGGGGTACTTGGGGTTGTACTGGCCGAGCGTGCGGTAGTCGCTGGTGTCGAAAAGCTGGGCGATGTAGGTGAGGTTCTGGTTCGACGTGATGAAGTAGGAGCCCAGCGCGAGGTCGCAGCCCGCAGTGCAACCGTCGCCCGCCGCCGCCGCGGTGGCCGCGGCGGCGGCGAGGAGTAGGAGGGAGAAGAGCAGAGGCGGAGATGTCATGGCGCGGAGGCCGCGCGGCGGAGCGAAACCCTAGACGTGGAAGCGGGGAGCCCTTCGAGAGAGGGAGGAGGAGGTGGGGAGTTGCGAGGAGACGACGACGACGACGCGGCGGGAGTTTGACTCGCGGGATGGCTCCCCGTGGGGCCCACCCGAGGCACTCGGTGGTGGGCTCTGGGCGTCACACTGACAGGCGGGGCAGGGGACCAGCAGCCAGTAGAAGACAGACAGGTGGCGGAGTTGGAGTGGGGCCCACCTCGTGGCGCGGTCTCATTGAGGAGGCGCCGTGTCGACGGCGTCAGGGAAGAGAAGAGGACAGCGGGGGCGGCGGCTGCTGCGGTCAAAGGAAGCGTACAAGATTTGGATGGGTGGGCTGGCCACGGGACATGTCGCATTTGGGAATGTTCCAATGCATAATTGCGTGCTTAAGCACTAACCTGCAGTATTATATCGTGATTAGATGTCTGTATCTGGATTAGAATAATGTAAGCATCAGGTAGATAGGCAAGCATGTCAAGTTATTGTTGCCCCATTGCTGATGCAGCTGTTGTCCTCTATTCAGGACTGCAATATACGCGTGCCTGTCTGTAGACTGTGGTCCTGTTTGTTTTTGGCTGAATTCTATGGCTTTTGGCTACGATTTTTGACTTGTGGACTGTTTATATGAGAAATTAAAAAGTAATAGAAAGTCACATATGATTTTTGCTGATATAAATGAAATCGGTACAGTATATATTACAATTAACTAGTAGACCCTATGTTAAAAAGATACTCTATTTAAAAGCTACCTATTATAGAAAAACCGAAAAGTAGTTTTTTAGAATTTAAAAAACAGCTTTTAGAATTTAAAAAGAACCAGCCCTGTATGTATGCTTCTTAGTATCTATCTGTTTAGAGCTCTAAAATTAAATAGAGATAGCTTATGGTCCTACTCTTTTCTGAAATACGTCAGTTTCTTTTTCTTTTCTTTTTTTGCTTTTCAGCATTTTTAAATTTTTTGTCCTTTTTGTCTTATTTCTATATATTACTCGTGAAGACAAAACGGTATTTTTTTATTTTTTGCCAAACAGTATCTAGTATATTTTTAATAGTTTTAAGTCAAAAGCCAACGAGCACTACCTATGTGCTACTGTCATGGAAAACGCATGTGACAGGGGGATGCCCAAGCTGGCACCTGCTATTGGTGCAAGAACAACAAAACAAATGCCAAACAAGAACAACAAAACAAAGGCCCATTGGTGCAAGAACAACAAAACAAATGCCAAAAAGAACAAGCCCATTGCCTTTCTGTCTTGAAGCAAACAACAAAATTCAAAACAAATGCATGCCAAGCAAACCTTTATTATCATCTATTGTCCAACAGTTGGTGCAAGAACAAGAACTATTTTACGGTACGTACACTGAGTTTTCTATAATCACGCAAAAGCGATTGAATTCGTAGAGCTATAATCACAAAATATACTACTGCTCGATCGATCGTCGAGCTCGATATATGCCTGCTTAGCCCGAGTTGAGGTGGTAGTACGGTAGCACGGTGTACACCGTCTGCACGACGGTGAGGACGAGCAGGAGGACGGCGGCGGCGGCGGACATGCTGGTCCAGGGGTTGCTGAAGTAGTCGTGCGCGAGCACGGCGCGGTGCCGGTTCCAGCTGCGGCCGCAGTACTCCCTGACGTCGCGGAACAGCTCGGCGTAATAGTTGTTCACCACGTCCGGCATGGGGCACAGCTCGCCCAGGTGCGCGTAGAACGCCGCCGTCTCCTCGTCCCCCTTCACGAACACCCCCGCGCGCTGCAGGATCTCCACGTCGCGCCGCCCGTCCGCCACCGACGCCATCAGCACCACGTAGCTCATCAGACGCTGCAGCTCCCACCGCCCCCGGCTCTGCTCGTAGGCAAGAAGATTGGCGAACATGGGGCGGTCGGTGTAGCTCTCCACGGCGGGGATCTCCAGCACGCCGTCGCGGGGGCGGAACGTCACGTCGACCAGGCTCCGCGGCGACTTCTTGGTCCGGAACGTGACCCCGGCGTCCTGAAGCTCCGACGCCGAGGGCAGCAGCCACGGCATGCGCTCGTCCACCGGCTTCGCTAGCCACTCGTCGAACGCCTCGTCCTCGTCCTTGCCGACGGGCCGGTCCTCCGGTGGCAAGAACCAGTGGTAATAGAGGTGCAGCAGGTGGTGGATCTCGCCGTCGGGGGCACGCGACCGCGAGGCGTCCTGCGGGGTCTCGACGGTGAGGTGCTTGGCGAGGAGGTTGGTGACAAGGTAGTCGCGGCCGCAGCCGCCGGTGGCGATGTCGTAGAAGCGCTCGACGACGAAGAAGGGGAGCTGGTTCTCGAGGAGGAAGAGGTCGCTGTACACGTTTTGCATGGCCCAGGAGGCGTCGATGAGGGCGTCGGCGGCGTTTTCCTCGCCCTTGAGGAAGTACTCGACGATGAAGCAGCCGTCGAGTAGGAGCATCTCGGCGAAGTCCCGCGCGGGAAGCGTCACGGGCTCGGCGTACCGGCGGCGCGCGCGCGGCTCGAGGGCCCGCGAGGCGCGGGCGTAGGACGCGAGCGGCGCGTCGCGGTTGCGGGAGAGGAGGTCGCGGAGGTAGCGCCACTTGTGCTCCTCCATGGCGCGGAGGCGGTCGGCGCCGCGGTGGAAGGGCCCGATGGACACCATCTGCGGCTCGTAGAGGTGGCGGTTGCGGTCGCGCATGGGCCCCGCCACGCGGAAGATGGTGAACGGCTCGCTCTCGTGCGGCCTCCCCGGGAGCGCGTCCAGGCGCCGCTGCATGCGCGCCGCCATTTCGTCGGCCTCACCGCACGCCACTCCCTCCTCGCCGGCTGAGGCGCTGCCGCTCTCCTCCAGCCGGCGCTGCATCGACGCGGACATCTCGTCGTCCGCCTCTGCGTCCTCGTCGGCGTTGGCGTCGGTGAAGTTCTCCCCGGCGTGTTTGTTGTTGTTGGACGCGACGGCCCCGCTATCGTCGGCGCCGGTGGAGTTGTCCTCCTTGGCATGTGCGTTGGACACGACGGTGCAGCTCTCGTCGGCGGTGGCGGTGGCGGGCGGAGGCTGGTTTGTGGGGTCCATTTGGGGAGGACCCATCGACCGAGCACTTGAGGCGGGAATGGTGGCGGCACCAGGCGGTGGTTAAACAAACGCGTCAGCTCAGCAGAATGCGTGGGAAAACCGGAGCCGCCTCATTAGACTACTCGAAACACTACTCTGGCTGGTTAAGCAATGTCCCTACGAAGACAATGGAAAATTATTATTTGACCGTTGACTAGTGATGGACATGAGCCCATGACAGCTTGCCCCACCTTTCTTTCTGGTTTTTCAGCTAATTTATTTTGACTTCTTTGGATTCATACTATTTATCAAATTTATCAACTGTAGCCTAAAAATCAATATTATTTATCAAACCTACCAGCCCCAGCTCAAAAAGAACGGTCCACTATGGTTTCAACGTAGTAGCTGCACTGCACGAAACATTTTGCCAAGCTTGGGTATTGAACTATCCAATACTAGCTTTAGAGCAATAGCTTTACCTTAATCTTTAAGGAAGTGACAATGGTTTTCGTTTTGTTTTGTTTACCTTCGATGAAGGAATCAGACGGTCCTCGATCCAGGCAGTGAACAGCACAGGTTAGAGGCAGACCGAATGCAACTGAAACTTCAATTCCTTTGCAGAGAAACCACATACCAAAGAAACCACAGGTTAGTCTAATAAACCAATTTATTAGACTAATAAACCACATACCAAAGAAATAGGCCCTGTAATAAAGATAAGGCACAAGATGTGTAACCTCCAATGCTTCAACCACCATCTTTTGATTGCCCTTAAAAGCAAGCCCCAGGTCTTTCTTTGAGGGTGCTATAACAATTTCTGCAATTAAACATATCAGAAACAGTAAGCATATAAGCACACGTAAAACAATATTAATGCCAGAATTAACTGACTTCATCTTAAAGATACAAAGACGATGTCTGTCTAGTATGTCATAAAGAATGGTTCTTGATCAAAACTCATAATATATACTTCAACGACCAAAATAAAACATAACTACTAGCACACATTATTCATGCATTATCAATGACTCCTACAAAGAACAATGAAGAATCAGATATTCAGATGCAATAGATAACTCACCACAACCTCTCTAGGCTTGGTGAATTTTTCATGGGCAACAAGTGGAACTCCACTTTTCTCCTGTGAATAGCAACCAGGCAAGCACCATCAACATTAGTTGCACACTCAAAACACAACACAGTGGACACTACATATAATATGCTGTTAGCAAGTCTGTATGTGTAGTTAACACATGAGATGAGCAACTTGAATTCCAATTGCAACATATCCGAAAGACTAAAATTAATATATCTGCAAAATTAGTCAAGAGATACTGTAGGCTTACAGAGTGAGCTCGTAAATCATATGCAGATCTGTCTGCAATGCCCACGCCCTCTATCCATCCATAAGAGCACTCAATCTCCGCATCCCAACAGTCAGCGGCATAGTGGGCCATCTCATTGTGTAGATGCTGCCGGAAGCGCAGTTGGTCCTTATCAATTCCCAAATGTGTCAGGAAAAGATGAACCCTCCCAATGAAGTAACCAAGTGTCTCATTGTTAACAGTTTCCTGTAAGGAACAAAATATACCAAAAACACCCTGTGCAGTCTCCGGTCTCATATACCTATTTGTTCACACAACATTCGATGATGATTGGTTACTCAACAGAAAACAGCATTATTATGCACTGAATGTTAATCTTCTTACCCCAGACATTCAATCTCAACAGAAATTTTTTAGTAAGTGTTCAGCACGGTAGCATGTGCCTGTCTTCTCATCCTTAACCATGAGGTCCGTAAACTTCTCGACATCCCCTGATGCCTTCAGGACAATCTCTGTGACAGGGGCAGTCAACCTCCAACATGTTCTCCTCCAAAACAAAATGCTGCAAAGGGAGGAAGTATTATGGTAATTAAAATCTTATCAAAAAAAAATTGGAAGAAGAGATACGAAAGTTACCACGCCAATATCAAACGGGAGTGACTATTGCCAAGGCGACTGAAATTTTTTTGTCTCTCAGTCACTTGAAGTTGCACTCTCAATCAACTAAAATTGCAGTTGTTCTGAGAGTGCAACTTTGAGGGGCTGTTTTTTAGGGCTGCAATTTTAGTTGATTGAGAGTGCAACTTTCAAGTGACTGAGAGACAAAAAAATTTCAGTCGCCTTGGCAATAGCAAAACCGATATCAAACACACAAGAGAACTAAAAATGTAGTCGCCTTTCCACTGCATAGTAGCAAGATCACATCCAAGGGAAAAATCTAATCTAGAATACACTCTGCACGAAGGAAGGTTAAAGAATTTTACTTTTCCATTCCACAATTCGCCAATCAGTACTCGTTAACTGACATAAGAAACTTTTTGTCACAAATAAATCGCCACTTCTCGAGTTTAGAGTGCTACAGGCTACAGCGACAGAAAATGGCACCTACTCTCATCAGCTCTTAGAAATTACACACGCATAATTCACAAAACAAACACCAGAGTAGGCCCAAACCTTTCTTCCAAGCGTCTAGCCCACACCGGCCCATCCCCACCATGAGGCCACTCCCACGCTCCTGCGGCCCACCCTTCGTCCTGGGTGGCTTGGCCCACGCGTCTACACGCACGGATGATGGCCCAATCCCACGCGGCCCATGCCTGATGGTTTCGGCCTTGGCACCTCGCATGCTCGGTTGCTGCACCACCCACCGGTCGCTAGAGCTCAAAGAGGAGAGGCGGTCAAGCGGGGACCTCGACGGTGACGTTCGCCTCAGCCCCCACCGCCGTAGCCAGTCACGCCATCACTGCGGAGACGCGGACGCTGGCTTCCTCCGCCGCTTCCGGCTTCCACAGTTCCGCTCGCTACCTCCCATGTGTCTCCTCTTTGAGCTTTGAAATGGAATATTGTCTCTATTTCGAGCACTTTATGTTATTTTTTGTTGTAAAGCACGGTCACTCGGCTAGTAAATCACTAAAAACCAATGCATGACCATCCACTCAAACAATATCTCTTTCATTTTCCAAAGTTTTTAATGTAAGCCACCTTCTCAAGTTTAGCTTTCTTTTTTCAATGTTTGTGCCACGTGAAAATGCATCCTATAAAATGAGGCGGATATAATGTATGTATATCAAAACAAGCATACTGATTATGGCGAAAACGGTATTGAGCATTGGAATTACATATAACTTCGTGTGGTCCATCGACAAATAACTTTCTTTACAAACACAAACATCATCGTGGGACATATATGTGCTTTATGTTCTCTTTAAATACGAACACGCTTGTATGCTAATAGGCATGTTTTTTTTGCTTCGGCTTTTGGTTTTTTGCTGCGGTTTATAAATTCTGAGCTATTCGTGAGAGAGAATACAGAGTAACAGAAACTCGTATGAAGTCACTACAGTATGTACTACAGTAAATTTGTAGACTCGTCTTGAAAAGACACTCCGTTTGAAAGCTAGTTATCGTAGAAAAGCTAAAAATAGCTTTTAAAAGCTGAAAAGAAGAGGACCGATATTATGGAATTAGAACATCGGAAATGACAGAGAAGGCATGATCTAGTACTATCAATTTTCATCCCCTGTTAGGGTTTTGTAGGGGCTTTTGGTTGGAGCAGTACACAAGTACGTGGATATTCCAAGGTTGTTTCCGAAAGAATGGTAGTGTGTTGGGGGTGTGATGTGATGTGATCCGGGCCGCCGCTTTGGCCGTGACGGTGAGGATTTGGAGCCGAGGGAACGAGATACAGAACGAGATACGGGGGTCGGCGTCGCGGGGAATAAATGCGCAAATGGGATTTGATCCGATCCAACGCGATTCGACGGCTTCTTCTTTATCCTCTATCTCGGTGCCTCGGCGGCCGCCTGGGATGCAACACCACATCGATCTTTCTCTCCGTGATACTAATCCATTTCGGGTCCATCTATGCATGATGTGATGTCCTAGGCTGCCTAATACCTAGCACCTCTCGGATAGATCACAGATGGACGATCTTTTGGTGGCAATTTAGGTCAAATTTAAACTATATCGGTGAATTGCACTTTACACCAGGATAGATCGTCAATTATTTCGCTTTGCGTCAGTATTGTTCTATATATTCACTTCACACTAGGCTAACATAAGATCTGTTTTGTTTTACACTAGCCAACTAGATTCGACAGGACTTGGGATTGGAGTTGAGTTGACCCGAGCCTATCATTTCGTCTCTATCTACAGAGGTGGACCAATGCCAAATCGATGCTCGCATGGAGGCCCCACGCGTCCAACTCGGTGGTAAGTGAGCTGAGCTGGTTAGGACCCAAATTAAGCCCAGTTAGCTAGTGCATGGTAGAACAAATCTTGTGTTAGTCTGATGCAAAATGAACATATGGAAGTACACAAATGGAACAAATCTGATGCAAAGTGAAATAAATAATAATATGCAAAGTGTAATTTAATCAAACTAAATATTGGGCAAATCGTGATTTAGTAATAAAGGTGATGGCGCCGTTGTTCGTCAATGGGTAAATTATGACCGCACATGCAGATACTCACAGTACTCGTATTCTGATCTGATAGTTCGTTTCATTCAGTGGTCGACATGAAAATGTCATATGAAACGGTTCAATTCGAATACGAATCAGGAAAAGAATGCATGCGTAACCGACTACGATCTCAGTGGAAGCAAAGAAGGAAAGATCCCTCGCAAAATAAAATAAAAAAGAATGTACTATATCCTAAATTAGCGTACAGAGTCAGCGTGTGCGCCCGATGCAGTAATCTCGTATGACGTGTGTGCTTACGCACGTACCTTAAAATTCCCCACGAGGTCGATGCACCCAAACGCCTACACGTGTCCGTGATACTGTGTATGTGGAGCAATATATGCAGCGTACGTTGACAAACCCTTGGACTCCATCTGGTCACGAATACACGTTCTTTCGGCATATAAGTGGTCAAATTTTCAAAAGTTTAGTTATTGCTGTTTTAGATATTTATATTGGATATATAAAATTTACGTGTAGATTTATTTTAGAAAGTACTTTCGTAATATTATAAGTTTATTAGGTTTTATAAATATATTATAAAAAGATATTAGTGGCCAAAGTTGTATTTTAAAAATCGTGTCATATCTAAAACAATATGTATTTATGACCGGAGGAAAATAGATAGTATACTTCGTCTACTGCTATTTTGAAAAACACAGACAAAAATATCAACCTACCGTAAAAGGGCAGGGCAATCAGTGCGTCTTGATTCAGGGCCAGCGCATGCACAGGCACAGACGATGATTGATACGCCATGAGACACGTACTCCAGCTAGCTAGCATGCAGGTACGCACAGAGACGAGGGTGAGAAGACGATCAGGTTGAGGATCGCACGCCGAGCTGGCCTGCAGGCTGCCAGCAAGAGAGAGCTCAACAAGCTCATGAGAGAAGAATAGAATGCACGCACGTATTGCAATTCTCAAGTCTATCTTGGTGTATATACCCACAGCTCGTTCAACTTGCATGGTTGGAGCTACCGTGCGATCAGTAGTCTCTCATTTTTGACCAAGCAACTTATAATCCAGCGCTGCCAATTGTAACCGCACACTAATTTGCGATACGACATCTACCTTCAGGTTGTTTACTTAAACTAGTTGATTTTGGTCGCAAATATTAATTTGTCGTTTGGGTTTTTCCATACGAAATTATTTTTCCAAAAAAAAATATGCTCATGCACTAACGGTTCGCATATTGCTAAGGTAGTGGTGTTACAAAGATGAATATACGTACAACCTACTTAGCAATGGAGAGAGAGAGTTGCCTGTATAAGTTCTTTGTTCGATGGCCTGTTCTTAAGGCTTGTTTTTTCTTTTGAGCTTTTAGAGTGGTTTTTTGGTTTGGATATTTTTTGAAAACCAAAACAAACTGGATGATTTTTCTAAACGATTTCTCAAAGTCACTTATCTAAACAGCTTTTCGAGTCCACCAATATATATATTATTCACATCAACATCTTTACCGTATCAAAAAAACATAGCCAAAAATTATTAAGCCTCTCTCATAAGTATAGAGGCTATATGCATCACCTAGCGTGCTACTAGAGCATGAATAATGCACACCGTTGAAATGCCAAAACGGTTAGCTGCCCATCTCACGTTGGTTAAGTGTTGTTTTATTCATTTTCTTTTTTAAAAAAGCGTGCACACGCCGACAAGCTGATCGCTAGCCTAGCTAGCTGCTAGCGCCTAGCGGCTAGGGCCTGCACTTCTTCTCTCCTCATGGCGATCCTCCGATGGCGGCGCCCCCTCGTCGCGCTCGCGCGCAGTCGACGTTGACGTAGACGACTGCGCTGTCATCAATCCGCCAGCGACGGCCTGCAGGTCCACGTCGCCGCTCTGCAGTATGTGCGCGTATCGGCGGAAGTCCGGGAACTCCTGAGCGGTGGCCGCCGGCGTGGTGCTCTGCGGATGGGCGGTGGCCGCCGGCTTGGTGCTCTGCGGATGGGCGGCGGCGCGTGGCAGCCGTTGCGGCGTGTACGACGACGTCGCAGCTGGCTGACGATGGAGCAGTTGTTGGCTACTGCGGGCGTCGTCGGGGAAGTTGAGCTTGGCCTTGGAGCCCTTGAAGCGGAGCGCGGCGGCGTCGTAGGCGCGGGCGGCGCCCTCGCCTGTGTCGAAGGTGCCAAGCCACACGCGCGCCGCCTTCAAGGGGTCGCGGATCTCCGCGGCCCACTTGCCCCACGGCCGCTGCCTTACTCCGCGGTACCGCGGCCGCTCGGCGCCTTGCTGCTGCTGCTGCTGCTCCAACGCCGTCACCGTCGTCGTCATCGCCGGAGCAACACTTTGTTGGCGCATCACTGATTCCATTGTTCATGCATGCATGGTATTATACACGACGTCATGATAAAATGAGAAAAATATATACCGTCTATATGCAAATAATCAACATATGATGCATCTGTTTCATTCGTTTGTTTACTTCAGCTTGTTTGTTTTTGTTACTGAAGAGACATATATACTAATACCTCTGTAGGCTTATGTTATACATGATCTATTTCGTTAAGAAAGAGGAGCGATTGAATTGATCGTAAATGCCATTTCCTTTTCTTTTCTTTTCTTTTCATTTTTGTGCTGCCTTATCTAGACACAGTCACGCGGAGAAGAGATAGCGAGAGAGGCAGCTAGGCCGAATTATCTTATACTAGAGAACATACAGATTTCAAGAAAAGTACACTAGCATGCAGTACTACACAAGCCTTGCGTAATAGTAATACACCAGTACGTACTCTGTTGCCCGAACATGGTTGCCAAGGCCCCTGGCTGCGCGGCATCTACCACCACCGGCGGCGGCTGTGCCGCCGTCGAGCTGATTACGTGCGTGAGCGCCGCCACCATGACGGCAAGCTCGTCGTCCGGGTGCACCGCGGGGCTGAACACATCGCCGGCGCCGCCTCCACCTCCTTGCGCGTCAGCCGCCGCCGCCGCCCCGTCATGATCCTGATGAGGAGATGACGCCCTCTGACGACGAGGATGCCCTGGAGTAGCAGCGGTATCTCCTAGACGATCCACCGTCGTTTCCCTTGTGCAGCACCAACTTAACCCAGACAAAGACAAAGCTCATATGCCCGTGTGTCCGCCTGCAGCTTTATGTGAAGTGCAGACGGTGAGGAGAAGTGATAAGACGATGGGACCGAACCAAGTATTAGTGGGGTACTGCTTCAGGAAGCTGCTACTACCCTTCATATATAGCCAACAGGCAACCACCTCGTGCCAATCGTTCCGTGTCGTTGGTTTACTAGCTTAGCTAGTTGTATTGTGCGTATGACCGACTTTATATAGCTAATAACTGCAAAATCATAATAACATAATAGTACTTTTTAACAAAAATCTAACCGTACCACTGTTCATTATGGAGCTAACTGTTAATCAATCGTTACAAAGTTAAATTAGACGACTTTTAAAAATTGGAGTACTCCATCCGCTTTGGAAAGCGTGCCGTAAGACTTATTTTACGGAATAAGAGCTTAGTTTTCATCACTCAGGGCTACACTCTTGTACCAGACAATTACACAATATATATATATATATATATATATATATATATATATAGATCAAATGAAAATGGTTTAGTCATGGAAAACATTTCCATAATATAGTAATTTTATATTTTTAATGAGCATATTCATACAAAAATAGTGGTTCAAGTTAGATGATAATATCCGTATCAATATCTAAAACGTTATACATTCTTTCAACAAAGGAGTATCTCCGCTACTATGGCACGGGTATATATAAAAATACGTACGTGCATATGTAGTCGGTTTGTGCGGATGCAATGTATGTAGACGTTCCATGGTGATGGGTGTGCCGCCATCCAGAAACACTTAGTTAACTAGCCGATGGCACGCGCGTGCAGAGAGACGCACCATTACCATTTGTATTTGTCGTATAAAAATTATAGACATTTTGTTTTGGCCATATTTTATTTGCTGTGAAAGTGATTATATTGAAGGATGATACTACTTAAATATAAGTATTGATGTCAGCAGCAGTTTACCATTCTTGAACAATAAAAAGATAAAATGCAAATTTCAACAGATCCAAACAGCAACCATATCCATGATGTACCACCTTAACGATTAAGATACCACAGATAAAGCTGTGAGCCCATCACAATCATAGCTGTGCTAATGAAACCAACATGCAGTTCCTGTATTCACCGTAGAATTTACTAAAGGTTCCAAAAAAAATTATTCAAATAGTCACTCTTAAGCAAATATCATATTCATCCATTTTCACTCAGCAAGGCCAGGTAAGAACAAAAATAAATTTTTTAACTAAACCATGGAAGTCAAAGCAAACTGCCCAGGGAAAGAAAACCAAGCTTGACCAAGAAAACAAAACAAGGAAAAAGCGGCTTCATCTTATTTAAGCCCAAAACCACTTAAAACGCACCGGCTTTTAACTTCAATTTAGTTTGGTTTTTTTTTTACTTTTTTTCTCTTTATTCATTTGTATTGTATGTGACGATATAATGGGTTTTCAAAACAAAAAATCAATTTTTTCTCGATTTTTTATAAAAAAAGCTAACAACCGCTACAATACAATTTTAGCCAAAAATCATAGTCAGAAGCTTAAATCATAAGCTAGTTAGAGCACCACCAAAGTCATAGGGTGCAGCAGAAAGCACCTAGTGCAGTTGTATTACATATACAGAATACCACTGTCTTGCTTCCACCATCATCAGCCCAGGTTGACTCTAAAATACAATGGGGGTGGATTATAGCTTTATCATAGCAAATCCTGACATGAGGGTTGAGTAGCTCAGTTGGCAAGGGCTGCCATTGAGCGGCCTGCCCACCTGCGTTGAACAATGGTTCGGCACGCGTGCTCACCAAAATAAAATGGATACACAAACACGTGTGTGTTGCGCAGGACAGAACATGCCCATGCTTCGGAGGCCCTATAGCCTCCGATTAATAAGTTGTTCATGTTATAAATATTATGTGTATATTGAAGAAATCTAATGGATAATATATAATAAGTATAAATGGATATTGCAGAAGAATATGCCGATTCCTATTCTATCTCTAATACCCTTAATACCCCCTCAAATACAAGACGTATGCAATAGCATTGTATTTAAAAAAGAGTTAATACTAAAACAAGAAATATACGACGTCCGAGTCTTGATAATGTTATTGTTGCGTGCAGTTTTTTAAATAACTGTCAAATCAAACCGAAGAGGAATAGATAGAAGCATGACGGCACAGATCGAAGCCCAAGAGGCGGCAGCGCAGTGCACAAGGTGCAGAAGACGTGCGGCGGTCTTAGAAGCTCAGGACGGTGGCTAGAGAAGCAACGGTATCATAACGACTTCTACAATCTGCACGCGGTTCAGAGAGTAGAGCGACGGCTGCTGCCATGTAAAAGAAGATTCCTACACTTTTATGACTGACAATAAATTTGTGTGCGCAATGGAAGACTCAAAATAAAAAAAACGCATGTGTGTGCATGTGAGTGATGTGTGTGAACACATTCCTCCCAGCGACGGCGACGGTCGACGGTGCCCGGCGACGGCTGGAGCGAAAGTAGATCGAGGTTAGGGTTAGCGTGTGTAGTAGGCGCACACGCGTGTGTGTGCATGTGAGTGATGTGTGTGAATGTGAGTGGTGTGTGTGAGGTGTGCGTTTAGTGTGCGTCTGCATTGTACCCTTAAAAAAATGCAAATCCTGACATGTCTGCAAATTGCAAATGGTGCTAACGGCACCGGAGCAATAAAGATATGAACATTTTGATGAAGGAAAATATGATCAGGGTGATTTTCAAATAACATTTCAATCCATCTTTTATGTTTAATCACTGAAAGCAGTTATGTATGTCAAATAGTCAGCAATTATATTGTCCTGAAGCATTAATAAGGCTCTCATAAATCTACTTAAGATGACAATATGTTAATTTTGATGCTTCCAAAGTTAGGTGAACACTAAAATGAAGTAAAAAAACACATTGGATACATGTCACAATTATAGCGAAAGTGGGATAGGTACAAATGAATGAATTGATCAAGAAGAGGGAGGAGGGAGCTTAGTGAGCACATCTAGGTGTAAACCAAGAAAACAGCAATGCCTTTGTAGAGGCGTGGAGTGCAGAGTCTCACACTGGTTCTGTAGTACCAACTTGACACCTTGGACCGGTAGGGTTAATTTGACACAAGATGACTACATATAAGCCAATGCTACTATTCTTCACTTATCCTATAGGGGAAAAACAAAAACCATATATAATATTTTATCTCGTTAAAGAATAATTCTCTAAGATAAGGGCACCAAGCAGGATGCGGATTTTGGCAAAGCAAAGATGTGGAGTTGCATTTTCGCATCAAACACAGTTATATCCTACTCCAATATTATCAAAATAACCAGTTAAGTAGGCCTCCGCAAGAACTCATGCATATCTATACAGATTCATGCATATTTTATTTAGCTTCTTCTAATCTATAAATTAATGTGTGTGTGTGTATACACCAAAAGCACTGCAGTCAATGGTCATGCTGTGCATCCAGCTATCTAGGGTAGAGCTATAAAGCACTGCAGTCAATGGTCATGCATATTTTATTTAGGCTGGAGAAGCAAAAGGTAGCTTTTATAGCTGTTGCACACAATTTCCTGACATGCACAATTGCAACGAACACATCAATCACCATGTCAATTAAGTGTTAGTCCTAGATTGCTAAAAAGGTTAAAGTAAAGAGTAAGGTTGATAGTAAGTATGTATAGAATTATATGGATAAAACGTTAAAAGAACCAAATTTATGTAAGTTAACCGGTAGATATAATGACATTAATAATATTTTAAGGTAAAATGATATCGCAGTTAGTGAAAAAGTAAATCTATGGTGTAATCACAACATGTATATCAATGAGTTTTTTTAAACAAAAATATGGCAAGGACTGGTACTAATTTGCTAATTTATTGGTTCTTAAATGAGGCATAACATATGAGGCTTTGTCCACAGAAGAGGAAACAGTTTAATTAAAAAATACCATAATACTAGCCGAAACTCATTGATACTAATCAAGAAAATTTGCACTTAAACACATATTAAATAAACAATGATGTCTGTATACATTAGGGAACTCCATCTATGTAGTTTTCTACATACCCTGTCCCAAGTTAGGAAAAAGGAAGAGAGTTGTGTTAGACATGACGGGCCAACGTAAAATCAAGCCATCTTTTCATGGAATGAAACCTAAATTGAGGTTTCATTCCTAGTCTACCTTAACTGATTTAGGACAAAAGGCTTTGTTGTTGTTGTCCGTATACACTAAGGAGAGACCTGCTAAAGTATCAACTATGAAAATGAGCTCTTTCATATGATAGCACTCATATTATATTGAGTAAAAATCACTAACTTACACTGTTTGTAAAGAGATAATACACAAAGGTACACATCATTAAACGAAAAAAGTTTACTAAGGTTATCTAAGTGAAGTTGTTAAAACACTCCTAGATAATTAGAATTGTACAGTCAAGTTTTGATATAGTCCTTTATTATCCAATTATCACAGAAGGAATGATGATTTCAACCATGCACAGGGCCCATACATTGCAAGCATTCCATGCCCTGACACTTGAGTCCTTGACCAATGTCAGAACATCCAAACGTCAGTTATCTAAGACTCCTTTTGTTGGCAGCATGTCAATATCACAGAACAAAAATAAAGCATCAATAATTAAACAATCAAACGTCAATCACGTAATTACTGTGAAGAGTTCAAATATCTCATTTTGCTATGTTAACTGTTCATGGCAAGAGAGCACGCAAATTCTGCTGTTTTAATATAAGATTTTGTAAAAAATCACTTTTGAGTACACAACATATCACATATGCACGCAGTAGTCCATTGCCTTGAGTAATTATTTCCAGGGAAATATAAAAAATTATGGACCAAGTGGCGCCATGTCACGGTTGCTCTATATGATGTATTATGCTTTAGATGAATCTATTCTATAAGGAATTTGTTATGAAATAATGGCACAGAAATAATAAAAAAAATGAAAGAAGTATATACTATATAGTATACCTTGTCAAAAGCATGGTGATATTCCATAGAGGTCGTCCGAACAAATGGAGCGTTTTCTTTCTCCAAAAGCTCTATGAAAGACTAAAATGTGATTGCAGTATCAAACCTGCAAAACCAAACTAGATAAATCTACAGTCTCTCCAAGAGATAGCCTAAGAAAATTCTGCTGCCAAATTAGCTCCAAGAAATATTATGGGATTATTAAAATTCTATGAACCACACTTCTCAAGTTTAACAATTAGGGGATAAGATCAAAATATTAAGACCAATCAGTTAGAGGGCAACTCACCCTATTTTACACATCAATTTCATATTGAACTGCACCTCTACACGTACTTGTCAAATGCTATTTGTCATCGCTGGATTCATAAAATCAATCACCAGTCAGTCAGAATTTTTTTTGTAAGAGAAAGGGAGGTGTTGCTAAAAATTCGAAGAGAAAATAATCGTTGTGCATAAATTTAGCAGGGCAATAAGCCACAAACTAATTAAGGTAGCCTGTCAATAACACTTATAGAACTTAGCAGATAGAGGGCTTGTTCTTTTCGGATTTTGAAACCGGTTTTTGACTTTTGCTACAGTATCTAACTTTCAAACGGAGTATTTTTAAGACAGGGTCCGCAAGTTAATTGTAGTACATATTAAAAGCCCAACATCTGTACCATCCAAAATAGCATACGAGTATCTCTCTCCGTAATATCTGTCACAAACAGTTAAAATTCAAAAAATTTAGCCAAAATCCATAAGCCACAGCCACAAAGAACAGACACAGACCATTTTTTTGTTCTTGTTTGTGTACCACCTACTGACAGTAGATAAATAAAGCTCTATTCACAATACAAAGTAGAAATAAATTAGGACGGTCTACATTTCAGGAACAATAGAAAAAGAATGGCTCAACATTGCACATATAACAATAATAGCAGTTATAAGTTATAACATATTCATGGACCTTTGGTACACACTCGAAACTGCATGGGCAGTAGTAACCACAATGAGAGCATTTAAATTCCTAACATATGTCCACTGATTGTCAAAACATTTGAGAGGTCAATCACATTGGGAACTTTAGTTGCAGACAGCCCGCATTGCATAGAATTTTCGCAGAGTTTAAGTTAAGTGTCGCCAGCTGGAGTAAAATCTAGCAAAAGTGAGAAAGCATAAAACACCAATAACTTTTCCATCTACTGGGCAAATATTTTAGGATTCAAACAATATGGTTAGGAATGCTCTCCTTGTGCTAACAACCACCTTATGTAAAATATGAGATCTCACAAGCCCGCTGAGTGTACCAGTTGTTTATTGCTGATTAAGAGATTAATGGCACTTGGCACATATTGGATTGAATTTTTTTTCTTAAATTGCAACGAACTTTCTCGGCGAGTGCTCTGGTGATAGCTCGCTGGCCGACCTCATCGGGGATGTTGACGCCCGCCCAACTGATCCACTTCGCGCCAACATCTTTCACACCTGCAGCGCTAGGAAAGCTTGCATATGAATATATGTATCTGTTAGTGCAGGATACAGATGGCATCACTCCATCACATCACATTTGGGAGAATGTTGAAGTTTTGGAATTACCGAGGAGGGCGCTGATGAGGCCGTCTGGCGCTGATCTCCAGGGACACCTGGTCCTCGCCGCGGCGGTTGGCGGAGATGAGGAGACGGTGAACGACAATGAGGAGGCTCTGATTCATGCCACGGAGGCTAAGGTGGCGTGGCCCGCGGACGCGCCGTCGGCGTCATCCATGTTGGTGGGCGCGGCCCCGGGCGACTGGACGCCGTAGTCTGCGACGTACGCCGCGGCGGGGGCGGGCTCCGGGGCGTCGGTGTCCATGGCGTCGTGGGACGCAGCCATCGAGAAGAGATGGCGGCGCCCGCGCTCTCGGAGCATTCGCTCGATGCGCTTCAGGGAGACGGCCCCGCTGTCGCTAGAGAAGGGCGAGGTGGGGGAGTTGGAGGTTGAGGTCCGTCGGCCCGTCCCCATCCATGGTGCCGCCGCATGCCATCCTTATCGTCCACGGCGCCGCCAGATCCAGCCGTCCCTGGTCACGGAACTGCGTCGCGGGCAAGGATACGTGGTGGGTGAGGGAGGAGGGGGAGGCAGCCGCGGGGGCAGGTCGAGGCAGCGTTGCGGGGAACGGGAGGCGGCGGAGGCGGCGGCGCGGGGACGTTGCTCGGGGGTTGGGAGGCCTGGTTGTGAAGATTGTGATTGGGGACAATAGATTCGAAGTTTCTTGAAGGACTGCGATGCCATTTCGCATTGGTGGGATCCGTCAGCCTGTATTTCGTACACCAAAATATCCGCATGCCTAGCCACGATTTCTTCTTCGCAAATGATATGCTTAGGACGTCGGTCCCATACGAGTCGCTTGATGGAACGTTCTCTCTTCCACTCATTCATCCAATCGCTCCGCTTCCATTTTCAGACCCAAAGGCACACGAACAATCCAGAGATCCAATAAGCTCATCCCTAGTCCCCATCAACGCTGGCTCAAAGGTGGCACGTCAGGGTCCGTCAAATAAATGGGTCATACCTGGCCTACAGGCCGTGGTTCGAGTCTAGACACAGTTACGGCTTAACAGACCGTACCGGCTCGGTCGATCCGTTAAGCTGGAAAAATAGAAAAAATAAAAAACTGTAGAAAATTAAGAAAAAATTATAAAAATATATAGAAAATTCAAAAAAATATAGAAAATTATATACATTGTTAATTATCAAGATAATTATTTTTAATGATATAATGATCTTTATTAACTTATTAAATTACATGGAATGGTTGTCTCTTTAAAATCTTTACCAAGTAAAAACTCAACTTGAGAAACATTGGTAAGGGAAAAAAGAGTACAACCTATAAAGCTTATTAGTGACTACATGTGAAGAAAAATATTGAAAATTCTATTCATTACTATCTAGATATAAATTCTCAAAAGATTACTCTAAATCGCTATTCTCTACAATATGTTAGAGTCTTGATTCAGTTTGTTCTTAGCTTTTGACGGTCAGAAGGATTCCGACCATGTCGTTCGAGAGACTTGTTCGTCGCTCCTCGATTATTCTTCCAGATAGACTGAAGGCTGACTCCGATAAGACTGTAGAGACAGAAACAATTAACATATCCCGCGCTAATATGGATAGCACTGGATATATTACTTTCTGGGTTTGCCACCATAAGAAGATGTTCAACTCTTGCTCGAAGCTGACGCTATCACTGTTGAGATAGCTTGATAGCTCTCTATTGCTTTGTCGTCTTCCTCCTCCTGACTGATGTGTACTTGCACCTGCACGAGGAAGAACAAAAAATCTTGCCCCATTGCATAGTCCCCCTAGCCGCTCGGACGCCGTCTGATCTCCCCGAGCCACTTGGACGCCGTTCGATCTCCGTCGGCTTCCGCTACTCGATGGTCGTTAGGACCGTACAACTGTTTCAACCACGGCTTGATTCTCAACCACGTTGTTGTCTTCAACCACGACCTCCGACCACGTTGAGGTTTTCGATCACGATCTTCGACCGTGGTGTGGCTTCGACCACGTTGTGTGGTCGAATGAGGCTTTGAACACGTTGTGTGGTCGAACGCGCTCGGTCGCCGTCTGATCTCCCCGAGCCGCTCGGACGCCGTCCGATCTCCGTCGGCTTCTGCTACTCGATGGTCGTTACGATCATGCAGCCGCTTCGACCACGTCTTGACTCTCAACCACGTTGTGGTCTTCGACCACGGGCTCCGACCACGTTGACGCTTTCGATCACGGTCTTCGATCGCGTGTGGCTTCGACCACGACCTTCGACCGCGGTGTAGTTTCGACCACGACCTTCGACCACAGCTCTGGGACGCGTGACCACGGCCTTCGACCACGGTGTGGTTTTCGACCATGGTGTGATTTTCGACCACGTTGCGATTTGCGACCACGCTTTCAGCCTCAGCGATGCCTCCGACCACCTAAGGACTCGTTGGATCTTCCAAGTACGCACAGTAATATCCCACCCATGCCACGTCAGCGTTTTTGCAAAAAAAACCCTGCATTTTCCAAAACAACTTAAAGGTTCTCGGTTCCTGCAAAAAGATCCCTGCCATGTTTTTTTCGAAAACCCCCCTCCACTTCAGCGAATTATGTATTCTTTGTTGGATAGAACCCCTTGATTTTCCAAAATTATGTATCAGTTCTCCTTTAGTTACGTACAGGCCCTTACAGGTCCTCGATTTTTTTTGCGAAAAAAACATTTGGTTTTTTCAAAATTACGCATGCCTCCTCGATTTGTTTTAAGAAACTCCTCACGAATTATCGTCTCTTTTACTTCGGTCCACATAGTAGCTAGCGTACCTAAGTTGACCTCTGATCTCCTAAATGATTCTGCAATTTCCCCTACTTGCACTTGTATCACTTAAAATCCCATGTTTCCTTGTTAATGTTTTCTGATTGGAGGCAAGATAATTTCACACGACTAATTAAACAGACCGAGCAAAGCTATGATGAAGTTGAGCTTGCGCTTCTGGTTTTCGACTTATTTTTAACTATTCCTAAATTTTATCTTTTTCTGACTTTTAAGAATTTTTTAAGCTTTTTTACCGGTTCTTTTTTCCTGTATCATTTGCATTATACATGCTGGGCTAACTTGTTTTTTCTATTTTTAAAATTTTTAAAATTAATTATGTCAAATAAACCATCATCAGCTACAGTATAATTTCAGCCAATTACAATAAAAATTCAGTCATAAGCCACAGATAATAAGCCCAACTGAGCACACCAATCATTTACTTGAAAGTCCTGCGCGTTCACACACCAGATCAAAATATGTGAACTTACTTCTCTCTAAGCCCTGAGACCATTCATTTGACTTCAACTTTTAGCTTCCAGAAACTGAACATGTTAGCTTCTTAATTTTAGTTTTTTTAGTTTTTCTTATTTTTTTTTTGCATTGAGTATTTTTTTTATTTTTTTCTTATTTTCTTTATTTTTCTTTAACTGAATAACTCAGAAAAAGCTAACAGACGCTACAGTGCAATTTCAGCTAAAAACCAACAGCCAAAATCCAGAAGCTGTTAAAAAGCCGTTAAAAAAAAAGACAGAATGAACGGAAGCTAAAGCTGGAAGAGAGTTGTCTCAAATGGATTCGGTAAAGCCCCTCTCAAAGAAAAGAAAGAAAAGGATTCAGCACTATGCCTGTTGCTTGAATAGCCTCACTGATTGAGAATGGTCATAGACCATTTACCATTCATTCGAGTGGGTTCCGCTCGTTTTGGCTTCAATTTCTAGCTTATTCCTTAATTTCATTTTTTTGTCTTTTAGCTTTTTTGAGGTTTTTTGTATTTTCTTTTTTTCCATGTTCCTTTGCATTGTCTGTAATAGAATAACCTATGTTTCTCTATTTTAAATATTTTAATTTTAATTATACTAAAAAGCTACCAGTTACTATAATATAAAATAAGTTGGTTACAGTGGGAAAAAAAACCCAAAACCCACAAAAAAAAAAGCACACCTGAGCACAGCTTAAGCCCACATATGCTCAGCTACTGACCAATTAATCTTCCGGTTAATCAGGAGAACCATTAGCCCCATAGATTAGTAGTGTCTTACATAAACATGGAGTAATGGCGAATATGACCCATGCAATTGGAAGTCTTGTTTAATGTTTTCATAGCCCGTGGATGATTGATGTACACTCATTGGTATGGTATGCATCATGCGTACCTTCGGGAGTGTCTTGTTAAACATAAATCTGTTGACTTGAATCGATAGTTGTTGGAATCTGATTCTCCTTCTAGAAACCAAAATGACTTGGGCATCAAGAACCAAACAGCTCCCTAGTCAAGAAATAACAAACAAGCGAAGCTCCCCTATCCAACAGACAAAAGTTGATAAATAAGCACATAGACATCGTAGTACGGAATAAGAATCCAACTTTATTTCAGTTCCGGACTACAGCCCCTCAACTAAATCAGTTACTAGAATGTAATGGCTAGTGACAGATGAGCTCAATCACGAGTCACTACTTCACCACTCACCAGCAGCTAATTCCTGAAAACTGCAGAATATTTCCAGCATTGTACATATACCCCTGTTTTTTTTTCTCCCCTATTGTTGGTTGCCTAAGAATTATAAATTCAACCTATATATGCCCCTGGACTGTCAGCATTCTGGGTATGTTTCAATTGCAAAATGACATTTTAGAATGATTATCGAGGGCTCCAGGTCACTAATTTTAACATATGATCGCGCCGAGGGTAATTGAAAGTAAGTTTACATGTACATGTCAGTGCTACTATTTGGACTCACTTGAAAACAGTATTCAGGAGAAGCAGAAGGTCAGGCCATGATGCATCTGTACGAGTGCCAGCTGACCTCCTGTGAACTGAGCCGTCTTCTGGAGCCCTTGCATTGTTCTCATCACAGTTACCATCTTATCCATATTTCCAAAGAATGTGGCGACATAAGCATCACCTTTGACTGAAACATAATAGCCAAGAGCAGCTTTTGTGTTTCCATGCATCCTCTCAAAATCTTAATGGGTCAGCAGAGACGATTTAGTGTATACATTTTTGTAAATGGAAGTGAAGCCCTCAAGTTCCATTAGCCCATCGCCAGCAGCTAAATAAATGTATGTGTTTGTAGGAATGCATAATGTTTGGAGGCTAAATGCTGTTTCACTTGGTGTAAGGGGGCACTTGCCACGGTTCCTCCACAGACGGGCAGCATCACCAGTCAATGCCTTTCTATCCTCCCATTGCATCCAGTGATTTGGAAGAAAGGCCAGTGTATGCACATCGACTGTAGCAACCATATCTGGTTCAAATCTCAGGTGAATGGATAGGAAAGGTTTTGGTATGGCTTGGAGAAGCTCAATAGCTTTGGCTTCCACCTTCTTATTCAACCGGAGTGCATTGTAGCAACCTTGGCAGTAAGAAGCTTTGGCATATGAAGGATTTCTCAAACATGCAGGCAAATACATTAGTATGGCACAGAGGCAGTCCCAAAATGAATAATTACGATAACAAATAGTTTGGAATCAATAACATATCTAACAGTCCAGAACAGGACCATTGGCACAATTATGAAAGAATAGAAGAGTTAAGCATACAAGTTTTAGGTACATACATAAAGTGAGATTAACTATACGATCATTGTCACAGTCAGGAAGAGCTGAGCATACAGTTTTAGGTACACACATAAACTACACTAACTTGGATTATACTACCAGTTATCTTAATGCCTTTGTTTCACTCAATCTGTGTCTTGTGGATCATACTTGTGCCAAAAAAGGGATAGATGACAATCTTTATGGGCAGAACTAAACGTAAATTTACCAGTAGGTCACATATCACAAAGCAGACAAAAGGAAAATAAGATTAGGTAAGTTGAAGTGGTTGCTGCTATGTAAAGAAGTCATGTAGCCACCAAATCATGGGTACACAAATTCTTGCATTACATGGATAGGCACATTAACTAAACAAAGTTATCTTGCCAGAATATAGTGTATTAGTGTCTGCAGTCCAATTAATCGAGACCAGGATCACTGCAAAATGATGGGGGAACTGCAAATATATGGAGAGCACTACTTCGTTTGATACCATTTTGTGCAATTGGCGAAAAGCAAGCCAACATGCCAACTTCGAAGGTTGATAAACTATGCTCACTACAAGAGTAGTAGCATTTGTTAGAGGTCAGAAAGCAATAAAAGCAACAAAGAATCGTATCCATAAAAGGCAGTGATTTGCATGGTCACATCGCATCAGACATCAACATTCAAACATATATAATAGGGCCAGTATATATGATTTTCAACACTGCTTGATGGTACTAAGCCTCGTGTATGCCCACTTAAGAATGCAGTCATTGACACCATGAATCTACTTAACACAATGGGCTCTTACTACTGCAATATATATACTTATATGTTATGATGCATGCCTTACAATGATACTGGAATTTTAGTCCTATGGTACTTGATCACCAGCCTTATCCTATCCATTGTTTATAATACACTAAAAACATCAATAGCAAATATGATTCAAGGCATCTTGCATGAACACTGAACAACATAACTTGGGGAACAAACTATTTGGAAGCATGATCAAGAGAATTGGTATTATGGAAATGGACAGCACATTTCAGGGATATACTAGATGATTGAGCAATACCTATCTCTTCTTTGGTTCATAGCAGGTGTCAGTGAAATATAGTGATGCTCCAAGAGAGTCGGAAGCACTGTTCCACATAATCAAAATGTCCTTTCTGTTTGCTGCAGTCAACCTTAAATGGCTCTTTCGACGCTATCTCCTCAGGCATGTCCTTCACAACTTCCACATAACCTCTTGCCTGCTCAATGAAGTAATCAACATCAAAAACATCTGCAAAACCACTAACAGAGCATTCCAATAAGCACTGAAGTACTCTTTGAACACAAATGAACTACAAAACTACAGTTATCACATGTCTTCATTTCCTCAAGTGGTCCTCATACCTAGACTCGTTCCAATAGGCCTCAACCTCAAACTTGGGCAGAACCATTGTTGCATTCAGAAGACATGCAACCCCAATTCCATCGCATAGCTGCAGAACCATCACACTGGAATCATATGATGCACTCAGAAGCACATAACATCGCCAACTGAAACCACATTTGTTTTACACAACACAATGCAACTTCTGAAAATTGAGCAATGCCACTATACCATGCAATCTGTTTCCATAATACTGACGCCTAAAGCATGTGGCAGTTAAATCATGCAATCCCTCTTGCTAACACATTACTCTATTAGCCTGCTCCTTGCGCATGATCAACAATACAGGCCAGAAAGGGGATCTTATGTCACTACAGGAAGGAGGAACCTCTAACCGAGATCGCTTAACGTACATCACGTCGCAGCTGGTTGAGCCCGCCGTAGCAATCTATCCGGATGTACCCATTCCTCCTCGCCGGAGCTGTAGAAGATGCAAACAATCATTAACAGTTCACCACATCTCAAGCAAAGGTCCACTACCCTAACCCTAAACCCAAACCTCGAAGCACGCGAGGGCTCACCGGGCATTGCAGTCCGCCACCACCCGCACGGCCGCCACTCCACCACCCGCCGCTGCGCCCATAAGACCCGCAACCCCGACGGCGACTCCTCCCTGCAGAAAACCCAAGGCGAGGATCTGTAAGTTCTGGAACATTCTAGAAGAATCTGGGATAGGAGGTGGGGGCGGGGCGCGTACCTGGAGGCGGGGAGGGCGAAGAAGGGCGGGGAGGAGGAGGGAGAGAGGAGGAAGAAGACGGCGGGGGCGAGGAAGAGGACCGGGAGAAGGAGGCGGAGGCGGTGGGGTCCCACCACGCCGCCGCAGCCGACGACATGGCCACCGCCGCGAGCTGGGAGAAGCACTGGATCCGACGGCGGCGCCGTTAGGGAAAATTGCCGGAGTACACCGGAGCCGCTTTGCCTGCGCGAGCGGTTACGGAATGGGGAGCACTGGTGTGCTCGTCAGAGTACGGGTCCCACCAGTCTGTCGGCCCCACATGTCATCGATACTTATCCAGATCGAGAGGTGGCGTGCAGAAATGGTAGGGGGTGGCCAGTAGGGACAACGCCTTACTCTCTGCCTTTCACCTTTACACTATGACAGGTGGGCCCAAACTGTATCGTCCCACAAGTCAGCCTCACGTAAGGATCCATTCCGAGGAGTTAAGGATAAAAGCAGATTACAGAAAGGGCTTATCTGCAAGACGGCACCCACTTCTTTCCACCTGCGCCGAGATCTCGGAAGAAGGCACACACCGCAGAAGCGAAGCGAAACTCCACCCGAATCGAAGCCGCCGTCTCGAACCCCGGGAGCCTACACCCACACGCGAAGCTGGCGCGGGAGGCAGCCGACGCGTGCGCCCGCAAGCGCAAGGCGGCGGACGGCGGGGAGGCCGGCGACGGCGCAGACGCCGCGGCCCCGGTCCCCGAGGAGGCGGTCATGGGCGACGTCCCCGCGCCGCACGTCGGGGGAGGGGAGGAGGCGAACCCTAATCCTAACCCCAGCGCTGGTGGCTGCTCGGACTCTGTGTCGGTGGAGCTCTCGATGGGCGGCGACTACTACCACGCGTGCTGCGGCGACGCCGACCTCCACAAGCCCGAGGGGCCCAAGGTGCCGTACGTCGGTGACAAGGTGAGGCGTCTCTCTCTCTCGCTGTGTGTGTGTGTGTGTGCAATCGCTGTAGATTTGTTCATGTTGTAGAATGGGTCTGAATCAGCGGCCAGTGTTGCTAATCCTGTGTCCTGCTAGTTGTAGCCATCAGCCTTTGGCTCTGGCAAGAGATCGAACCTGTTTGTCCAGTAGGATGTGATTGTTGGTAGTAGTAAACTGTTGCACTGAAATTTAGTTAGCATAATGGATTGGAGTTTGGATAAACAGGGAGCAATTACTCCTTATCGTGTTCTATTCTAGGATAAAAGGGGTTATCAGGTGCTCCTTACTTAAATCTTCTGGTCTAGAATGTTAAGAGTAATTGGCCGAACAAGTTTGTTCCAGCTTGTGGATGTAGAATAGCCTACGAGAAGCTAGGGGCAACTCAGCACATAAACTGGAGTACCATTTTTGTTTTGTGCTCAAGTGAGGTGAAGTTTATCCCAGATGTTGGGCTAGTCTGCACCAGGGTTTCTACTAAAATGTGCTGTTCTGTTTGAACTTCGAAAATAACAAGATATAAATCCATCTGAGGAGTTGGAGAGCTACATCCTAACAGTTTCGTATCGAATGGAAGAAGATAATGGGATTGAGCTATGATTTAGGTCAATTAGTTGGATATCTCAAAGTATTTGTTGGTTCTGGTGAATTTCATTCATCTTTTCACGATGGAAAATAGCAATACACTGTTACGATTATCTGTATGTTTGTAGAGTTGTTTTAGATTAATCTGTAACTTTGTTGACCTGCTTTCATTTTTCCTTTCATATTAATTACTGCTGTGTCTATCAGTTGCTTTACATGACTGGTACCTTCGCAATCATGCAGGAACCTCTTTCCACTTTAGCAGCTGAGTTTCAGTCTGGCAGCCCCATTTTACAGGAGAAAATAAAGGTCCTTATGTGTTTGACAATTCTAATATGTAATAACTTTATTTTATGTTGATCTAGTGTATCAATGTCTGGTGCTTCAGTTTGTTCTTATAGTTTCTTGCTTGACCTGCAGTTGCTTGGTGAACAATATGATGCTTTAAGACGGACACGAGGAGATGGAAATTGCTTTTATCGAAGCTTCATGTTTTCCTACCTGGTAGCATTTGTGGTATTTTTCAGACAAATTATAACTATTCATTATTTGACAATCTTATGGTTTGCTGCTAGGAACATATCCTAGAGACGCAAGACAAAGCTGAGGTTGTGCGCATTCTAAAAAAAATTGAGCAATGCAAGAAGACACTTCAAGCTCTTGGATACATTGAGTTTACTTTTGAGGACTTCTTCTCTGTAAGTCCTATGCAATGGTTATTTTTGCATCTATCTTGAGTTACCCTGTTCCGCATCTCTGTTATTCCAATTTATCTGCTGGTTCTCCTCTGAATAGTTTGTACTTTGTAGATTTGTCAGCTTCTATATGTGCACGCTTGTTTGCAATTTCTTTCTAGATCTTTCTGGGATATTTGCTTAGATGGGTCAGTGACAATCAGGAGCTTGTGAATTTCCCTGTAATGAAATAAAGTAAATGTTTGTGTATAACCACGTCCATTGTTAATAACTGTGAAAATGGTTGATCTGGGTGATTATATTGCATGTTAAGAGTCAATTCTTTGATGAAATGCATGGTTTTTTTGCCCTTTATTACTTATGAGGAAAATCGGCTCATATATAAAGAATTGTTTTTAGACCAGCCAGTCTTTCCGATGGTCCTGTGTTATCAGCTAGCAACCCAAAATTTGTCACACAAAATTTGCTACTGTAGTGGCACGGTCCAGCTAGATGGTTGTCACTCTATTTTCTGGTTGTGTTGGGAGTTCTGTGGCTGCCTGGCTGGTGTTGATGCGCACCAGTTGAAATGTGGATAGTTGAGACGCTTGTTTGCAATAACTTGAACCTTGCTTACTGATCTATACCTGAAAATACAAGGATCTTTTTAAAAAAACGAATTTATGTAGTCCCTTTGCAATAATCCCTGTCATAACCTGCCTCCTTGCTGATTTGTCCTCCCTGATTTTCCTCAGATATTCATTGAGCAGCTGGAAAGTGTTCTGCAGGGACATGAAACTTCTATATCGTAAGTATCCTAGAGCTGTATTTGTCTCCTTAATGCATGTGTACAAAAGAAAAGAAGTGTTGATGACAATGGATTTTTTTAGCTCTTTGCAAAGTATGGCATTACCCATGATCTATGTTTTGCTTTTGTAGTGAATCTATTTTGTTTTCCTGTATATTTAGGCCTGAAGAACTTCTAGAAAGAACCAGGGATCAATTGATTTCTGATTATGGTTTGTACAAGTGCAACCAGATATTTGTACTATGTCTTTCTCGACCATGTTGTCATTATTATCTGATTGTGTCTTCTTTAGTTGTAATGTTCTTTAGGTTTGTCACCTCTGGCGAAATTCAAAGGAGGGCTGAGTTCTTTGAACCATTCATCTCTGGCTTGACAAATTCGACCGTGGCTCAGGTTAGCTTTATAGTTTTGTTTTTATATGTAACGTGGGAAGTACAGACATTATACCAGTAGCCATGTATTTACATCAAGTTGAGATGTTAACTGGTGATTCTATTTGTTTCTTCGTGGTCAATAATACTCTGTGCTGTTCGCAATATAAGTCCAATTTATTGGGAATCATTGTTTCACAATGCAAGTCAATTGAGGAAATCAATAGTGCTGTTCTTGCAATATTGTCACTCTCTACCCCTACTTTAAATGCTGTAAAATAGGTTGAGTGATTGTCGTATGCCATTTAAAAGGGTTATTTAACTATTGTTTAGATTCGGTGCCTCCTTGGTTTGTGGGCTTGGACATATATGGCAAAATGGATGGAATAATTATAGTGATTGATGTTTTGGCACACATTGCTCTGGAATGTGACAGCCAGTATATGTACGGGGACAATTTCCTTTGAGAAAGATCTGATAAGCTAAGACTAGATATCATGGGAGTAGCAGACAGAATTATCAGCTTTATAAGCAATGAAGTATTTTTCATCAGATAAGTTTATTGCAAGTAACCATGTCAGGACAAGAAATACCTTAATTCACCTGTCTTCCATTCGGAGAAACTAATACATGCTTTAACTTCAAAACTTGTTCAAGTTGCCCAGCGATATTTCATATTTCCATACTTGGTTTTGTGCACCTTATTTCCATAAATATGCAGCTGAGGGACTGACCCTGATTTGGAATTCACTTTGCAGTTCTGCAAGGCTTCCGTGGAGCCAATGGGTGAGGAAAGTGATCATGTGCACATTACTGCCCTATCAGATGCATTAGGTGTGCCAATCCGTGTGATGTACCTAGACCGAAGTTCTTGCGATCCTGGCAATCTAAGTGTGAACCACCACGATTTCATCCCTGCGGCCGCTTCTTCTGAAGGTGATGCTGCAATGACATCAACTCCTGCTGATGAGAAACCTTACATTACTCTGCTATACCGGCCTGGTCACTACGATATTCTCTACCCTAAGTGAACAAGGTTGGTTTTGTGATGGCTAGTTTTGTGAATTTGGGTTGAGAATGCACTGTCTAGAACTCTCTAGTTATGTTGCTCGTGCATGCTGCCAAAGGCGGCCTTACTAGAGGGACCTTGTGTTATTGGGAGGCAATCACACAAGATTTACTTGCCACTGCCCTCTATCTCAAATTAGTAGTTTTCCTTTGCTGTAAGTCTATTCTGGTACGATGATTTAACATTGTGTTGACTGGTGCAATGATTTAACATTGTGTTGACTGATGAGAAGATTCTGTGGATATCGTTACTAACCGTGTTCTCTTTCCTTAATTATTTACATTTCTCCATCACAATGCTTCATCATATCAACCAATTTCGTTTGTTTAGAACTTGTTGAACCATGCTTCAGGTTGACGTGGTGAATTATCGTGCTCCTTGACCCTAATGCCCGAATGGTTTGGCAAATTCGTCAAATTTTTCACTACCATGTGGGTAGGCATGTCTCATCTTGCTCAGGAAATTCCGCTAGCTTCTGGCTTGGCTTTGTCAGTACCATCTGTTCCTACTCGAGGAGTATCTGGGGATTTGCGAGATTTCCCGATGCCATGGATGATGTATGTACCAATGGTGTGTAGCTTGGCAGCTTTACCCCATCGTTTGGTTTTCTTTCGAGAAGGTTGACGGATTATACAACGGTTTGGTTGTACACTGGCGCAGCTGTATGAAAGAATCGAGAGTGATCCTTGAGGGGCGAAGTGGGCGTGGGCCATTCGCGATCCCACCTAACCCGCCCCGCTAAAAACAGTAAGTGGACACCTGTGGGCAGAAGCAAATTTTAGGGGTCCCTCTCCCTCCCTTAGACATAGCTACGTGGCCCCTTGAGACGTATGAGAGGGGTCATGTGGCAGTAGTATCTGGGAACTGAGGCATACTTTCCCCGTGGGCTAACTTCTAAACTCAGGTGGCAACCAGCATAGCAAGCGGCAGTCCGTCAGAACCATATCCCCACGGTTCCATCCTATCTTCTTCAGCTCACGCGGCTGCAGATCTGGCGAAGGCGTTGTTGCTGGAGGTCGGGTGAAGGCAGCGAAGCGTTCGACGGTGAGCTTGACGTCGTCAGCTAGCCTGCGACGTGTCGGACCTCGCTGTGATGTTGGCCTTCCTGGCCGCGGTCGCCCAGCGGCTCCCCTGGGACGACTCCCCGTGCGGCAGCCGTGTTGTCGTGCTATAGATCCCCGCTGCGGGCATCGGCAACTGCTGTCGCACTCCTTGCAGACAAGCTGATGCTCGTGGGGGGCGCACCGGACGTGCCCTGCGAAGTGGACGTGTTGTTGCTGCACTCGTTTCCGTCGCTTCTTGTTGCTAGCTAGTTGTTCTTCCATCTTCGCTTTGTGATTTGACAAAGTAAATCTGTTGAAGACATTGTCCATCTTATACAAAACTCGGTTCTTGATTTATTTGAATCTTGTACAAGGACCAGCTCTCGATTTCTCTTGATTGTAACAAGAACAAAACAAATTGTTTTTAGTTCTGCCCACTTGATCTTGGGACCGCTAATGATCTTTTGAATGCATGTGTTTTGATGTGTTGTTTCAGGGGACAACCTAGATAGGTGAAGGCAAGGCTCAACTGCTAAGTACTGGCCGGTTGCAGCGGTGGCGTGTGTAAGTTTAAGTTTCATTAAGTTGATTTTAGTGATAATGAAAAATATAATTGTGAGACTAATATATTTATTAATCATGATATTGATTAGTCTTATTTGGATGAAAAGGTGAAAACATAAGAGATATGTATTTAATATCATATTCTTATCTTATTGTATTTCTTGGATCTAAAATATAGAATGAACTTCACCAAATAAATCAAATATAAATATATGCATATGCTTTCATAATATATTCTTGTATGCACACATTTAGGGGAAGTTCACTCTATATTTTGTGGTGTCATTAGTATTGATCAATATTCTATTTTCACATATTAAGGATCTTTATTTATATATACCCCTTGAATATATATAGCTTATGTAATTCATATATACTCATAATTGAGTTGTCATCTAGTTTCTCTATTATGTGTTGATAGCTGGATGATTAATGATAACCGGATGAGTAAGCTTTGCTATGAAAACTTATTCTAGAGCATACAATTATTGTGTACATGTTGTATATTTGTAATTCAATTTTTATCTTATTATTTATTGAGACTGTCATTAATTACCAAAAAGAGAAGATTGTAGAATCTAGTCCCTCCATTATGAGTTAATGGTGAAGTTTGATAATTAAATGAGTTGGATAAATATGTTCCACAAATGAGGAAAATTTGGATGACTTCATGTGTTGAAGATCATCAAGTCAAGTGGTGGATGCATTATGAGCTGATGCATGTCCAAGAGGAGATGATCATGTGTTGATCATCAAGTCAAGTGAAGACCCATCATATGTTGATGGAGTTGAAGTAATAGATGCATTATGAGTTGATGTATGGCAATACTATGACTCAAGGCAAAGGCATGGCTAGTTAGGGCTAAGGATGCGTTCCTAGTCTTTTGTTGCAGTCTACCTTAACGGTGTTGTTGATACTGGTGCGGTTGGCATCTTCGTCGTTATGTTGTTGATACTGATGCGGTTGGCAAAGAGTTATGGGTGTTGATAAACATCACATGGATATTTTCTTTCTAACTATCATCCAGATTTGGATCATTGGATTAGAGATCTAACGGATATGAATTCTCCCCAACCCCCTCTAAAAAAATCTCCCCCTCCTAAAAAAAGGGGTCGTTGGATTAGAGATCCAACGATCTCAAATCTGGATGCTTGTTAGGAAGAAAACATTCGAATGATATCTAGACACACCCAAAAGTTATTTTCATTTCACAAAAGCCAAAAGAACATTACAGGATTGGCTTATGGTTTTTAGTTGTGACAGACTTTTGGCTTTTTCAAAAGCCCAGTTGAAAAATCTCCTCTCTGTTTGACTTTTGACTTTTTTGCTTTTAAACCAAAAGAAGAGTCTAAACAAACGTGGCCCTAGCCAGTTTAATTAGCGAACAAACATGGCATCGAGTTGAATTTGGGGTTGCCAGTTTCATGCATACGAGTAAGCTAAGATGCATTTGGAAGTTGGGAGGGGATAACGAGGCAATACGTAGCAGTATAGCACAATGTAGTGATAGCATGTACAGGGGTCGCTGTGAAACATCTAATCGTATGGAGGCATTTTGGTTCAGGAGGGGAGGGAAAAAGTGAACGATTGTGAATATATATACAAGGGTATTTCGTGGGCAATTTTGACAAAGTAGAGCGGTAAAGAGTTATGGATGTTGATAAATATTACCTGAATATTTTCTTTCTAACTATCATCCAGATTTATGACCATTGGATTAGAGATCCAACGGCCACGAATTCTCCCCCACCCTCTCAAAAAAAATCTCCTCTTCCAAAAAAAAGGGTCGTTAGATTTCTAATCCAACGATCTCAAATCTAAATGATTGTTAGAAAGAAAATATTCGGGTGATACCTAGACACACCCAAGAGTTTTTTTCATTTCACAAAAGCTGAAAGAACATTTCAGGATTGGCTTATGGCTTTTAATTGTGATAGGCTTTTGGCTTTTTCAAAAGCCCAGTTGAAAAATCTCCTCTCTGTTTGAGCTTTGACTTTTTGCTTTTAAACCGAAAGAAGGGTCTAGCCAGTTTAATTAGCGAACAAGCATGGCCTCAAGTTGAATTTGGCGTTAGCAGTTTCATGCATACGAATAAGCTAAGATGCATTTGGAAGTTGGGAGGGGGGATAACGAGGCAATACGTAGCAGTATAGCACAATGTAGTGATAGCATGTACATGTAGCTTGGACATGAAGTGACAAAAAAGTTAATTCAAGAGCTAGGTCAAAACCTTTATGGTGGACAAATGGAGCAAGTGGAAAGAGATTTGCATTTCCAATTCGTGATCTTTAAACCAATCAATTGAAGGCATGCTGCGATTGGAGGGGAAAAAAGGTTGACAAGCCGCGAGAGTTGATCCCTAGAGCTATGGAAGGGTGATCAGAGGCTAGCTCATAAGTGAAAAAAGCCATCATCCAACCCTCCATTCGTCACTGTTTTCTTGCTATAATAATTCCATCCTTTTTTTTTTCTTCTGTGAACCCACCTAATATAACACATAAACATTCACACACATACACACCACCACACGTACGCACTCACACACATAACGTCTACGGAAGACTGGACGAGCGGAACTTGACAAAGAAAAGACAAAGTCACCATTGACACCTCGCTTACGACAGACACGTCGCCTCCTACTGAAAGAAAATCCTTCTAAATAAGACACACATAGCCAAACTTTGGATTTGAGCTCTAGGTACAACTACCTCCACTAGCCACCCAAGTAAGACTTGATTCTCTATAATAATTCCATCCTCGTTTGGTAAAGCTCCCAATTTCGTTCCCTATTCCTACACATGGATTGTTTGGTAAAGCTCCCAATTTCGATTCCTATTCATACAGAGAATGCATATCTTATCATATGGGACATGTCTAGTGAAAACCATCGCCTTCTCGAAAAATTGAGAACCATTTTGACTTGCAGCAGGAAAAATTCTTCTTTAAGGGATTCGGGGCATCTACCTCCACTGTACAGCACGACATGATGCCCTGTTGTGGGAGTCACAATCCTTTGCTAAGCAGAAGGGCTTTAAAATGGTTTTTAGCTTCTGATTTCTAACTTCAATATAATGGTTCTTTATTTTCTTTAATGGAATATCTCAGTCAAAGCTAATAGTTATTACAGTGTTTATTTGAACCAAAAACCAATTGTCAAAAGCTATTAACAAAAGCCGTTTTGATCAGAGCATAAATAATACAGCCATGGTGACACTAATGGGAAATGTCTCAAGGACACCGGTGCCAGCCAATCGCCTTCTCAGTTCCTCCACACCTGAAAAATAAAAAGCTCATCTCCTCCGTTTGCTGGCTCCATCTTTTTGTTCCCATGCAAGGGGTTGTTGCTGTTGTTTTCTTTGCCCTGTCTACTTGCCAGCCTCCTTTGTCATCTGACTTACAAGAGGACAATCATGTGCAGTCTCATGATAAAAGGAAAAAAAAAATAGAGAGAGATGCATTAGTTTTTTTGGATGAGACAAATTTCATGAAGAGGAGTCAATCAACCACCCGGGAAATTAAGAAAAGACATATTGCTTGCAGATTTTCATTTTGATAAAATGTCGCACGTACGAGAAACAAATAATCGGCCAGCACCAAAATTTTCATTTTTTTTACATCTAGCTTCTTCGTCTTTCATGAACAGTTCCAATAACAAACATTTTTTTACATCTAGCTTCTTCGTCTTCCATGAACAATTTCAATTCAAACTTTTTTCAGTTAGATTAGATGGAGTGCTGGTGTCATAATCACTGTCGCGTTAGTGGGCACGACCACTCTAGTGAGAGTACACTTTGCAGCAGCTTTTCTCCACGCCTTCTTTTTGTGTGTTGCTGTCGCAATGCACAGTGGGAGTGCACCTGGCAGCAGCTCATGGTCGATTAGCTAGCCTAGGCTTAGCTAGCTGGTGGTGCTTAAGATCACATCTGATCAAATTATTAGTGGATGTTCCTATCATTTGGAGATAACAGCACAGTGCTCTGTCTTGTACGAAATAAAATTCCATACCGTCTTATTAGTACGAAACGCTGGATTAAAAAATACCGTCTTAGGGAACATAACAACCTTGATAGATATCCATACGTCCTGCTTCCAAATACCTAAAATTTGAGCTACGGTATGCCCGACTAACATTAACAGTGAGAACAATTGCATAAAATAAAAGAGTAACATCGATAATCAAGCTGAAAAAAGAACAAAAAGAAAAGTTACAGTTTAAAGCCCTGTTTGCAATTCCTGTAAATAATTAGTCAGGTCGCTATACAATTCCTACAAATTTCTTACGTTCCAAACCATGCAGGGCCTACCTCCTGCAGTTGACGTGTAGCCCCTAGTTTTCCCCATTGGTAAGCTTTTATTTAAGCCCAAAATTATATACTAACCAGAGCTTTTTTGATTAAACCCAAGGAATCGATTTTTTATTTAATCTTTTTCAACTTTTTTTTTGTAGTAATCACGACGTCCAACTTACTTTCAAATCTAACTTATGTTGTTGGTCATAGCGTGGTCAAACAATACTGTCATGCTAACCACACCGGTAAGGTATTATTAATAAAAGTAATTTAAAAAAGGTTAAATAACAAAGTTGTTCCTCTCTCCCCCAGAGAAAAGAAAATTATAAATAAAAAAAATAAGAAGAAAAGCGCACCGTTATTTCCATTCCATCGCTCGCTCCACTCCCATGCTATTCCCTCCTCTTCCTCCCTCCCTTCTCGCCGAGCCACCCGACCAATTCCCTTCCCCTTGCTCTCCCCCCATCCAGATCGCCGCCATTTCGCCAACTCCGGCGACTCTCCCGGCGCGGACACACCCCACCTTCCCTGCGCGACACGGCTTCCGGCGGTGGCGGCCGGAGGAGGCCAGGCGGACGGTTGCGGCGACGAGGCGGTGGGCGTGCGGGAGGTGGAGCACCGGAGGCTAGGGTTTGAGGCGGCGGCATTGGCGGCGTGGATGAGGAGGTAGGAGGTGGCGGGAGCGCGGTGCCCTGGACCTGGTGGTGGCAGCGGCGGTTGCAGGCTCGCAGCCATGTATTTCGCCAAGCTCGACGACTCGCCCATGTTCCGGACGCAGGTGAGGTCGCTGGATCTCGATTTCTAGGGTTTCTGGATTGGGGTGGTGGTGTAAGCTTCGTGGTTCGGTAGGATGGTGCGATACGAGAGGTTCGCCTCTCTCTCAGGGTGCAACTTTCGGCTGCAAAATTTCCAGTGGCTTTTGGATTCGGTGACGGTGTGCTGGTTTGATGCGCGCGTGTTTCCGGGATTTTTTTGGGTTGTGTTGTTGGCAATTTTGGCATTGTTGCGAATTGGCCGGGAAATGCTTGCTCAGTTGCTCCTGTCTAGGTGTGGTGTTTGGGCTGCATTGCTGAATTGGCGCAGGCTGTCGTGTTCAGAGTTTTTATTCCTGTTTTCTCTCCTTTTGCGAATGTGCGAGGAAAGACTGTTTTCCCCCCTTGTGATTTGGCTTGCGCTGGCGCAGGTCTGTATTGTCGTATGCCACTGATTTTACTATGTGTGTCTGTATTGCCGTATGCCACTGATTTTACTATGTGCGCATGAGGATAATTTCACGAGGGCATGGTTCTAAAATGCATCATTCTGATCGCATGGGCAAGCAAATTTGCTCCTGTAGATGAATTTTCGGGTTGAATTGTAAGGTTGGTGTGTTTCTGATTTCTTATATTCCTTTTTGTGTTTTTTTTTCATGGTTATCCTTTATCAGATGTTATTTCTTATATGCACTGTAGGTGCATCTGTGTTGGGTACATATTTATTTCAGTATATATGGCTCTATTTTGATGTGGAGTGTGAACTGCCGCAAATAGCATGAGCTCTAAGGCAGCTAATTTATTTTCTTAAGTTGGTTTGGGCCCAGTGCAATCTGAATTTACTGAAATTTAGACCAAACAAATATGTTTCTTGCAAGCAGCTATAGTGAACAAGAATGAATTTACTGGATGGAGTTGTTTCTTGGATCTAAATCACTCTTAAGTTGTTGCATAAGCACTTAACTGGTTAAACTTTTTGTGCAACTAGACAAGGTGATTTTGTTGGTATCATCACTTGAGATTGATATGAATCGTAAGATTCTTCTTTTTTTATTTCCCAGGTGTGCAGTCTATGTCAGCCTGAAAAGTTTGCACGTTACACAAATACCACTTCCTATTAGCTGAATTGTAATCAGTTTTGAAGTCATTTGAAGAATTAACAGGCCTCCCATTTAGCTAATGGATTAAGGAACATCCAAAACACTTCTGAATATATTGCTGAACATAAAAACAAAAGACTGCTTCGAAGAGATGTGATGATTTGACTACCGTCCAATTCAGCAGACATTTGTAGCAGAAACTGTATCTTTTACATTTGAGTCCAAGTGAGTGATCAATATGGAAGGTAGAATGCCTTAGTGCCCTAATGTTTGTTTTACTTGTTGCATGAATGAAACCTTGTTTTCTTTTCGGCTTTGTTTGATTCATAACCAACTGTCTGCATTTTCTTGGCCTTTTGAAAAACATATACAATCACTTGAAGAAAGTCCTGAATTGCCGAGAGAGAGGTTTGAAGTTGCATTTGTGAATGAAGCCTTGTTTTCTTTGCGACTTTCTTTGATTCATGACCAACTGTTTGCATTTTATTGGCCTTTTGAAAAAACAGATACAATCAGTTGAAGAAAGTGCTGAATTGCTGAGAGAGAGATGTTTGAAGTTTCATAAAGGTTGCCACAAATATACGTGAGTGATCATTTGCAGCTCATTTATTTATCTTTTTCTCACTCTACCTGACACAGAATATGGTTGAACTGTAATTTTACCATCTTACACACTGCTATTTAAACCCATTCCACCCCCCAGTATGTGCCTACTTGCTGCGATCTAGGATACAGTAATATATACGTCTGCCTTTTGTTTCAGTGAAGGACTAGGGGAAGCATATGATGGAGATATTGCATTTGCAAGCTCACTTGAAACATTTGGAGGAGGTCACAATGACCCAATCAGTGTTGCTTTTGGTGGTTAGTCATGTTATTCTCTCGCATATTTTTTGTGATGGCATTTATTTGGTTTCAATTTATCATCTGAGTATGCAAGGTGATCTTTTCATTTCTCATTTTTGCTTAGTTCTGGAAGATATGTTTGTATGTGTGACAAAAAATTGTTAGCAGTATTCACTGATGTTTTTTCCCCTTATTGCTTGAATTCCTTTGTATGCTCAATTCTTTGTTCTTTATGACTCACTGACTCATACCACCCTTTGTGTTTTTATCTACATGTCATTACTCTTGATTCCAAGTTATGTTTTAAACGTTGGACATGTTTTGAACTTTACAAAGAAAGTGGGCATGATCTAACTATGTCATTGAGATTAAATCAAATGACAATTTAGTAAAGACGTCACCAGTGTTCTAAAAGGCGGGTGGGCGGCCTAGGCCCCGCCTAGGCTGGCGGCCACCCGGCCACCGAGGGGTGTTGGGCGGGGAGGAAGCGGCGGCGGTGAGCGGCCGCCTAGGCGGCGAGGCGGGCGACTAGGCGGCGAGGCGCGCGAGGCGGCGGGCGTGGGCGGCGGCGTTGTCGGCCGTCGTCGTCACCGGATCTGCCGTCGCCGGATTCATCGCCTCCGCCGTCCGCCGCACCGGATCTGTCGTCGTCGCAGCCGGATCTGCTGCCTCTGCCGTCGCCGCAGCCGGATCCGCCGCCGCCGCCGCGGATCCGCCGCTTCCACCATCGCCATACCGATCTACTGTCGCCGCGGCAGGATCCGCCGGATCCACTGAGCTACGCCATCGGCGAGCAAAGAGGCCGTCGGATCCGCGGTCGCCGTCGCCGGAGAGAGGAGATGGGGAAGGAGAGGAGGAGCGGCGGCGGAGAAAGAAGCCGCCGGATCCGCTCCGCCGTCGGGAGAGAGGAGATGGGGAAGGAGGAGGAGGGCGGGCGAGCCACGCGAAGAACGCGAGGCGGGTGGCGGCCGACGCTAGGGGTGGTGTAACTTGTGTTTAACATTTTGCAATTTAGTCCTCTTCTTTTCTGAAATTACAATAAAGTCCTTTTTTCTTTGTACTTCTTCTATTTAGACACTTCAAAGTGTCGCGACGTCATGGATATTAATAAACCTTAGTTTTAATTCCACCGCTTAGGCCCTCAGCGCTAGGCCCCACCTTGCCGCCCGCCTTAGCGCCTAGCGCCTTCTTGAACACTGGACGTCACTCAACTAGCTTATTTTGCTTATTTGTCATTCCTTAGTTACATTTTTCCTCACATAAGAATTGAGTGGAGCTGAGCTTGGTCACTTCATTTACTAAGCATACTGAATTCATCTCCTTTCCAGGGCCTGTCATGGCCAAATTTACAATTGCCTTGAGAGAAATAGGAACATACAAGGAAGTCCTGCGCTCCCAGGTAATGCATTTTTTATATTATATATGCATTTTTAAGGCTTTGAGCAAAATTATTATGTTCACTCTTCATGAAGTGCTTGTCAAATTGACTAGGATTTGCATTGATTGAAATTTGCTGATTTGTTGGTGTGATGTTACATTGCTAGCATTTTGTTTTTCTACAATACTTGAGACATTTTGATCTTTGAACAGCATGAACTACATTTTAAAGACTTTTTTGTAACACTCCGGCCCGACATGAGCTCAGAATGTCACCACCAACTCCATTTCTTCCCAAAATAAACCCTTTTCACAAACTAATAATATCAATACAATAACCAAGCTTTCACAAAATATTAAATTAAGCAGGAACATGACAATATTGATTGGAACACATCTTAACATTTAATTGAAGCAATTAACAATAATGAGATAATCCGGTTATTGGGACTAAGCAAAGATACTATATTCGGCTGCAACCAAATTAACAACTCTATGTTATAAAAGAACTAATTTAACCAATAGCAAGAGTTTACATAAACCAAATTACTAAATATGAATGATTATTGTCTAATGTGATAAATAAGCATTGCCGATGCATGAACTGATTATGAGCTATTTTTCCCTATGCATGTCGCCTTCATTGTTCACCTAAAAATAACAACATAAGCAAGGACGAGTTAATGACTCAACAATCACATAATAAAACAGTAAACGATATTAAAACATATCACCAAGTATTCATGTCAATTTACAACTCTCTCATCTTCATATATCTTTTTATTATTACCATGCACATATCTCATCATCTCTTTTCATGAATGTAATGCATATGTCTTATCATCTCTTTTGCTTATACCAGTACAACGGAGTGCAACACCCATCGGTGTCCACTCAAGCCTGCCCTCTTTCATATGGGACCTCAAGCCTGTCCTTTTTCATACGGGACATCATCTCCACTCCTATAGAGTGTCTACCAAAGTAGATTTAACTCTATCACTTCTGTGGGTCGCCCACACAAAGTAGGCTCTAGAGGCCCACGTAGGTCATCTTTTCTCATCATGAATGCTCATTATGCAAATGCAATGATTCTTTCAACATTAATCGTTTATCAACATTAATCATTTACTATTATCATCATTTAATCTGCTATCATATGAGCAATATAAAAAACAAGTGTAAAAATGTAAACCCGTATGTTAAGTACTCTATTAACATAAAACAGCGAGAGCAAACAACCCATGTTATTATTTTACCATGCACTTGCCTTTTCTAACCACAAGGGACGGATTGATGCGAAGATGACACCAACCCCGAAGTTATTCCTATAGTAAATACCAGTCTCAACAACATGCCACAACAATTCATAAACATCAAATAAATAATGTCACTTCTACACGTTTCCCGATCCAACAATTCTCCCTTTACTAAGCAGTCCTCCCCTGCTGTCCCGGTAATAAAAGTATCACAACTCTCGACTCAGAGGCCCTAACATGGCAAACCATATAAGTTCTAGAATCTATATAAAATTTTCTACACTTCTTAGTTGGCCACAAACACTGATTAATCCATTTAACCTCTCGTTTTTAACCCCGAAGACCATTCTGTTATCTTACTGGACATCGGGCTTACCAATTTTATAACTATTAATTTATTGGTCCAAACATAATAAATCATACGACTTCTTAAATCTGTAGAAAATTATCTACCTTTATTTAGTTATGCTCAGAATTTAATTCGGCCATCTACTAGATCTTAATTGTAGATTACCATGACTGCATTTGGCAGCGATCAATTTTTGAACATTTTATTTCATTCTTCCTGAAGCCATAACTCCTAAACCACCCAACCAAACCCTATGTTCTTACACTCTATGGAAACCTTAAACAATTGTCTACAACTTTCATATTACGCCAAAGTTATGAAACAGAATGTGACTATCCCAAAACACGGCCACAAGGCAGAATAACAAACCCTAATGAATCACGGTACCCAAAATCCTCTCCCAACATCTCTCTCCTTCCCCCAACCAGAACTAGGATGGCCACAAAACCGATCTACTATGGCCTAAATCAAGGAGACAAGGTTTGAAACGATCTTTTACCTACAACCCAAGCTTTTTCGGCACGACGTCGTCGGTGCGGATGCGGAACCTCTCTACCTCCCTGGTATAAGCACATGCTGGCATGGTGCGGCTAGGGTGATGGCGCAAGGAGGCAGGGCAGAGGTGGCTAGGGTTCCAAGGTGCTGCACCTCCCCCTCTTGCATAAATAATGCGGGCCCGAGGCCAACTTGTGCACGAAACTCATGCTGAGACCGGCTCGGCATTGCATACCAGCCTGAATTCTCCTTTTCTTTTCTTTTTCCCCTTATCCATTTTGCCTTATTTACATTTAGGTCATTAGGGGGCTTAAATAAGAATATTACAGTTTTAGCTAGCATTATTTTGTGATCCTGGCCAAGGTTATTAAGGCGGTAAGGCGAGGTGAGGCGACCCACCCCCTCACACCTTTTAAGCGGTAAGGCGTGAGGCGAGGCGACGCCTTACACACATTATAAGGCGAAGAAAACGGAGTTCTGGAGGACTAAATCAGAAGAAATCTAAAGAGGCGAAGGGCCTAGAAGGACCTAATTGTAATTTCGTAAACATCTAGGGACTAAATTGTAAAAATACCAAAACACACCCATCCCATTTAACCCTTTAACCCTAGCCTAACCGTAATACTCCCTCACTCCCAGCCGCCGCCTCCTCCCTCCTCCCTCATTCCAAGCCGTTGCCTCCCTCCTCCTTCCTCACCCCCACCTGCCGCCTCCTCCTCCTCCTCCTCCCACCCACCGCCTCCTCCTCCCTCACTCCCACCGCCACCCTCCTCCTCCCTCCCACCGCCTCCTCCCTCTTTCATTCCCGATTCTTGCGCCACCTCACTCCTCTCCTCCTCACTCCCACCACGCCTCCTCACCCTCCTTCTTGTAATGTTGCGAGCGGCCAGATCCGGCAAGGTGGAGGGTGAACGGCGGCGTCGGCGGCGCCCTGGAGGCGGAGGTGGCTCGACGGCGCCCTGGAGGCCAAGGCGGTGCGAGGACGTGAGGTAAACCTAGCCCACCTCTTCTGCCGCCTTCTTCCTGCCCAGCTGCCCGCTTTCTCTCTAGTTTAACCGCCGCCTTAGGCATGCACGCAAGGCAGGGCGACGCCTTGCCACCCTTACTCCTCTCTCCTCCCTCACTCCCACCACGCCTCCCTCCCTCCTTCTTGTAATGTTGCGGCGGCCGATCCGGCAGGTGGAGGTGAGCAGCGGTTGTCGGCGCGCCACTGGGCGGAGGCGGCTCGACGGCGCCTGAGGCCAAGGCGGTGCGAGGACGTGAGGTAAACCTAGCCCACCTCTTCTGCCGCCTTCTTCCTGCCCAGCTGCCCGCTCTCTCTCTAGTTTAACCGCCGCCTTAGGCATGCACGCAAGGCAGGGCGACGCCTTGCCACCCCTCTACCGCCTTACCGCTTAGGCGACACTGCGACGCCTTAATAACCATGATCCTGGCCTTCACTTTAGTTGTGGTATTCTGGTTAGACTTTATTGCAACAACCTAGGAACAATTGGCCAACATCTCTACCTTGTTGCCATTTAGCCTTACTGTCTTGTATTGATATGCTGGTGGTCACCAGTAACTAGATGATGCTAATGGACAAGAAATATTACTTCATCTGGTTATTGAAACAAGGGGATATTATGTTCCTTTTACTTGTCTTAGATGCATTTCATGTTAGAACTTGGTCACCCAAGCATCATCTCAAGCTGCAACTATAAAGTCCTTTGTTTGGAAGGTCATATCAAATTCGATGCTTCAACCACTGAAAATCCAACTTCTTCCATTTCATGGTAAAATGCACTTTTAGTACTTGAGGTGGTATAATTTCTGATTTAGTTTTCTGACAGGTTGAGCATATGCTAAATGACAGATTGCTGAATTTTGTGGACATTGATTTGCATGATGTTAAGGTACCAATATTATTTGCTATGAACATTGATTCTTGAACATACCAAGAATAATTATGTGAAATAGTTTCCTGCTTCATACATTTACTCAGGATGCTCGAAAGCGTTTTGACAAGGCTAGCCTCTTGTATGACCAGGTAAGTTAATTCACATATTTATTGCCCAAAAATATGAAAATAAAGGGGAAAGGAAAAGTGTGTTTCTAAAGCTAATGTTGAGATCATCTTTTATTTTTTAATCACGATGCCTCCATATTTGTAACGCAATTCTGAACAATTTTGCACCGTATGATCAAAATGATGAAGGGTTTCCTTTTTGTTTTCTTGGGACTTTTTTTCACCCATCAATATTTGTGTTGGGATCAAGGTTGGAAATATTGGAATTGGATCCAATCCTGCTGAGGGGACCGATACCAGTAACCAGCCGGTTATCAGAAAGCTCGGTGGAAAACCAATTGAATTTGATGAACCAAAATTTGAATTTGGGGCGGTTAGGTGGGTGGCAACTGGTCCGGTAACTGGTCAGAAACCAGAAAAACCGGTGTAAAAATCGGAAAAACCTGTTATAGGTAATTAGAAATTCAAATAATGCAGCCAAAAGCCATAAGCCGCAGCCACAAAAGAACAGGGATGGGATTAGTTGCTGCTGTGGTTGGAGTTGGTTGGGTACGGGTCTAAAGATTGGGGATAGGGCACTCGTTCTCATCTGATTGCTAGCAGAGCTCTTCTCTGATGAGGCAATGAGGCAGAGAGGCTTTGAGGCTTATTTGGAGAATCTTTACTTATTCATTGCTTGATTATGAATGATGTGGTTCCTCTATTTATATAGATGAGGTTAGCCCCTAACAATATGGAAACTAACACAATCTAATTCAACCAATCAACTAAATATAATATCATATCCATACTATCTAAATATTAAGATATCTATTCCTAATACAAAGATATGCATCTATCTATTCATAATATGAAAATATATATCTAATTATTCCTAATACGAAGATATACATGCAACCATTCCTAATACGATCGCTACGGTCAAGACGGTAATGTTCACGCTACCGCAAAGACATGTGGTAATCGTTTCACGTGCTTACAAGGCACGCCAGACCGCTTTGTCTGCCTACTATAGTGCCACGACAGCTCATGGGCCATAACATTACACCCCTCGTGGCGAGACAGCTCGTCCTCAAGCTGTCAGGTGGCGGTCGTAGTTATCCTTTATAACCCCATGTCGATGAGAGCCCATGATGATGTCGTGCGACGCGGAAGATAATCAACGAAGCCCTGTTGCACAACAGCGAGGATACCAGCCCTCTAGCGTCGTCGGTGGTAAGGGCAAACGCTGTAGGGCAGCAGTATCCTTTTTGCCCCGAGATGCAATGGTTGTAGGAGGAATGCGACAACATCGCTGGCCCCCACGTGATAGCCGTTGCGCTCCACATCTTTGAAGGCACGGTGTCGGCTGGCCGTGTGGAGAAGACTGTGCTAGACAGTGGCAACCTTCCTCCTTGGCGAAGGCACTAGAGGTGCAGTCAAGGACAGCGCTGCCCGCTGAAGCGTTGGTGGCGATGGCAGGAGTGGCATCGTTGGCGACATTGGTTTTGGCGGGGATGGTGACTCAGAAACCGCAGCAACATGCTGCTCCTCCATCTTAATCATGAACTCTTTCATCAAGGTCATCATGTTGCTGAGATCGGTCTTAAGGTCCGCGACTAAGACCTTCATAGTAGCTGCACAATCAGCAGCATAAGCCATGGTGAGTGGCTCGGTGGAGGCAATTCCAGCTGTCGGTACCATAGGGCGGCAGTTCCTGTCGGGTGGTGCAATGCCAACCACTCCTCTTCCTCCGTCGTCCGCTACACCTTGAAGAATTGCTCAAAGCGATTCAACCAAGTTTACGGATCTTCCTTACCATCGAAGGTTGGAAGCCCTAGTTAGTGAAATCGTGAAGCTCGGGCCTTCATGGGACCGAAACCCCTGCTGCTTGCCATGGATGGCGGAGCAGTAGCTGGCTCTGATATTAAATATGGTGGTCGGTGTTGGTTGAGTACGGGCTCGAAGACCGGGGATAGGGCACTCGCCCTTATCTAACTGCTAGTAGAGCTATTCCCTGATGAGGTAGAGAGACTCTAAGACTTATTTGGAGAATCTTTTATTCATTGCTTGGTTATGAATAGTGCAGCTCCTCTTTTTATATAGATGAGGTTAGCCCCAACTGTGGTTCTCGAAACCGTGATACATCGGCCCAGAATCGTTAACCGGATTTCCCGGTGGATACGGGAAATAAAAAACCAGTCGGGTTTTTTCGAAATGTATTTATATTTGTAAGTCCTTTGTGACTGCGTAATGCACCTCCTAGGTTGGTTTAAACTAACACAATCTAATACAACCAATCAACTAAAACTAATATCATATTCATACTATCTAAATATTAAGATATATATTCCTAATACAAAGATATACATTTATCTATTCCTAATATGAAGATATGTAACTAATTATTCCTAATACGAAGATATGCATACAACCATTTCTAATACGACTGTTACAGTGCACATGGTAATATTCATGCGCTGCAGTACGTGCGGTTCTGTTCACGTGCTATAGTGCATGCGGTACTGTTTGTCCGCCTGCTACAATGTCTCACCGGATCATGGGCCATAACAGTTGCAAAGAGAAACTGGGAGGGGAATGCGAGAGAAACAGCTGGCCCACTGGCGATGCGTTTTTTATGTGAGGGGAGAGAGGAAGAACATATCACTCACTAACTTTTTCTTTTAAGTAGTAGAGATTTTACTGTTATTTTACTGCCAATTTTTTCATTTTTCCTCTAATTTCTGCCATACTTGCACCTTTGCAGTAGTTTGCTACTTATTTAATATTTTGGAGAAAGTATGTTATTGACCTGTTAGCTCCCTGGTTTGGTCATAGGTTCGTGAGAAATACCTATCATTGAAGAAAGGTACAAGAGTGGACATAACAACTGCCATCGAAGATGTAAAAAACTTTCTTCTTCTCTTAATTAGCCTTTTACGAATAAAATGTAAGACAACTTTCCCCCTAAACTGACTTACACTTGGCCCTAACAGGAGCTCTACAGTGCTAGATCTTCATTTGAGCAAGCTCGTTTCAACCTGGTATGTGAACTGTTGGGCCCTAACTTTGCTCACTGTGTTTATACACGTATCATGCCAACATTTGCCATACATGTGTTAATTTTCAGGTCACTGCACTTTCCCATATTGAGGCAAAGAAGAGATTTGAATTTTTAGAGGCTGTTAGTGCGACGATGGATTCACATCTTCGATATTTCAAACAAGTAGCGCCTTGTATATTTTGCCTCTTTGTGATGTTATATTATGCACAAAAATAGATTAATCTTATCCGTTGCTATTCATTCAGGGATATGAACTATTGCATCAGATGGAACCATATATCAATCAGGTAACTCTTAAACCACGGTCCATTAATATAATTTTCCTAGTTTTTGTTATATGATTAGCATGTGGCTGTAGTTACATAATCCTGGTATGCAAACAATACTGTCCCGAAATTCTGCTTTCAATTCACCTGATTGAGACTGGACCTATTTAGTAGTCAATCAACATGCCAAGAAATTTTGAGATTGATGCATCATTCACTACACTTCTGCTCTATATGGAGCACAGGTGACCGTCACATCCATCTTGGGGATGAAATATTGCAGTCCAGTTCTTTTGTGCTCTGTGCATCTTTTTAGTAGCTTGTCTTAGACTATAGACTGATATTGCTCTTGGTTATGAGAGAACACATTCAGATGATCAAATTATTGAATCCAAGTCAGTTCTGTCCTGAGTAATCAAGTATTGTCATTCTTTCTTAAGGAGAGTTTTCTTGGAAGACTAGAAACGATTCTTCTTTTATTCGGATTAATTTATAACAAAAGCTCTGTAGAGCTGGACTTATGCTTGCTATCTTGGAGGCTTATTAATTGGTAACTCTTTTTTTATTTAGCTTTTCCCTGACATTGTTACAGTCTTTACGACTGTGCCTTGGATCTCTACGACCTCCTTCTGGCCACTACGACTATCTCCTATGTCGCTACGACTGCTCTTCTGGTCCTCCGACCATGTTGACAGTCGTTACGACCACACTGTGATCTCTCCGATCACGCCTCGCTGCTCCGACCACATGGTCGTAAACTTCAGCTGAAGCTACGACCACGCTCACCGCTTCTCGCTGCATTTCCTTCGACAACGATCGATCACCGTAGTCGTAACGCCTTACGACCACGCAGTGATTCTGTCGACCGCCCGCTGTAGTCGTACCCTTACGACCACGTCTTCCTGCGAGACCGTGGTCATAACTCCTTTACGACCATGTCTCCAAGACCGCGGACACCTCCGCCTCGCGCCGCCCCCTCGGCTCTGCGGATCGTGGTCGAACTCCTTACGACCACAACTTCTGCTCCAGCGGACACCTCCGCTCGTCACCCTGGTCGTAATTCCTTTACGATTAGGTCTGCTGCTCCTACGGACGCCCTTTGCCCAATCGCCATGGTCGTAACTCCTTTACAACCACGTCTGCGATCCTCTGCTCTGCGGCCGTGGTCGTAACTCCTTTATGACCACGTTTACCGCCCCTGCGATCTCACGGACCGCCTGCGACCACACTGGCCGCCCACACTGATTGCCTACGACCACGTCGGTCGTCCAGGCCGATCGCCTACGATCACGTCGGTCGCCTTCTCCTCTGTGATCACGCTGATCGCCCATGACCATGCTGGTCGCCTGCCTCCTACGACCACGCCGGTCGCTCCAAGCTCTGTGGTCACGCCGACCGCCTACGACCACGTCGGTCGCTCCATGCTTTGCACCTTCTCTGCGACTGCATCGCCTCCACTTGGTGCTCCTGCGACCACACCGGTCACCCTCTTCCCGGCACCCCCTCTGCGACTACATCTCATCGATTTGGTGCTTTCACTTCTCTCGGTATAATGGTTTGCCCTTTTATACCCTGCTCTTTGACCACAAGGCAGACTCGACTACTACTCTGACACATAGTCGTACTCGACTCCAACTATGACTCCAACTCGGCTACGACTATAAAGCGGACTCTTATACGACGACGACCGAACTTATACACGACCACCAAGTCGTACACGACTACGACTTATAAACTAAAAACAAGATTACAAACTCTAACAATCACCTCCTTAATCTTTTTTTCCCACTTGACCACTTCGATCTTCTCTTTTGCTACCGCTTGATCCTACACTCCTGTGCGCCTGAGTCATCCGCTCCTTTCTCTTGGATCATGAGCACCTCCTCCACACGATCACCGCTCTCGTTCATCATCTGCAGCGTCTCCCACGCCTCCCAGTCGATGCTTCATCCATGAGCCTTTGCCTTGTCACGTATGCTCTAATACCACTTGTTATAGACCTCCCGACTATTTCCAGGATCTCTACGACCACCTTGTAGTCGCTATGACCACCTCCTGTAGCAGTACGACCACGTTGAAGAGACTACGACCACCTCCTCTTGACTACATCACGTCAACTTGATGCCCTCCTCTCGGTACAATGGCTCTACCTTTTATACCCGGCTATACGACTACGAAGCGGACTCGATTACAACTACTACGACTCCAACACGAACATGATAGCCTGACTCGTACTCGTACAAGACCACAAGCACGACCATGACGACTCGTACATGACTTCGACTTCCGACTCGAATGCGACTACAACTTCTAAATTGAAAAACAAGATTACAAACTCTAACAGACATATTTACTATTGTATTACCAGCATTGTAGTCATTCTTGATAGCCGAGCCTGTGCCAGATTTTGGCCAACTTTTTTGTTATAATAGTCAGCCATGCTGATTAGTAAAGTTGGAATTTCATTATATCATAGATTTGTTTATATCTGATTTGATTCGTTAAGATGCGTCACAGTTTGTCTACTTGATTCTTCAATGCTGCTGTTACAAACTGCGCATACTATTAAGTCGACAAAGAATTTTATCTTTATCTTGCTGTTGGATTGTCCTGCAGGTTCTTGCCTATGCACAGCAATCAAGAGAAAGGGCAAACCAAGAGCAAGCTTCTCTTGTAGAGAGGATGCATGAGTACAAAAGGCAGATAGACCGGGAAAGTCGGTCTTCTGCAAATGTTTTGAATGATTCCCATAATGGTGATGGAATACAAACGATCGGTAGAAGTTCACATAAAATGATTGAGGCAGTGATGCAGTCAGCCTCAAAAGGGAAGGTAGCACTTTCTGATTGACTGGAAATTGAAGCTTTATGCATGCATCCAACTATCCAAGTCCTATAATTCCCAGAAGAAATTTTATATTATGATGTATTATTTTCAGGTTCAGACCATTCGTCAAGGTTACCTCTCAAAGAGATCTTCAAACTTGAGAGGTGACTGGAAAAGAAGGTTTTTTGTCCTTGATAGTCGAGGAATGTTGTACTATTATCGCAAGCAAATTAACAGGCCACCTGTAGGTCCCCCTTATAATATTTTCCATTGAATTACTCATGCAGCTGACATGATCTTGTTCATACATGTATCATGTATGATATACTTCAGTTCATATCCTTTCCTCAATCTTTCACTTTTGATCTTATAGGGTGGTTGTTCTAACCAAAGAACCAACAACCCCCCTGAACATGGTTCTGGGTTGCTGAGCAGATTGTTCTCTTCTCATTACCATGGTACTGTACATGACGAGAAATCTGTTGCACGGCATACTGTAAATTTGCTGACATCCACCATTAAAGTTGATGCAGAACAATCAGATCTGAGGTTCTGCTTCAGAATTATTTCACCCATGAAAATCTACACATTGCAGGTAGAAGCACAAGATTGCAGGCAATATTGTCTTCATGTTGAATTATAATTCAGAGTTTCCTGCTTTAGTGACATCATCTGGTATTTATACAGGCAGAGAGTGCTATCGATCAGATGGACTGGATTGAAAAGATTACTGGTGTCATTGCCTCTCTGCTGAACTCACAATCCCCAGAACAGGTTAGTAATGGTCTAGTGGATAATTCCGGTTGGATTATTTATGTATTTGAATTTGATTTTTTTAGACCAAATATTTGAATTTGATTTACTAAAATGGTGATGTTCTGTTTCAGTGTCTTCTTTTAAGTCCTAAAAGCAGTGACCATAATCGGAGTGCCAGTGAGAGTAGCTCCTTTACTAGTTCAGTGGAACTTGAACCTTCTATAAACGAAGATTTAACAGTGGAAAAGAACACTGGAAATGGGCAACATGTTGTCAGAGGCACACAGCATCACAGGACCTGCATCAAACCCGAAAAACCAATTGATTTGCTTAGGAGAGTTGATGGTAACAGTATTTGTGCTGATTGTGGTGCTTTAGAACCTGATTGGGCATCGTTGAACCTCGGTGCTCTTCTGTGCATAGAGTGTTCTGGGGTACACAGAAATCTTGGAGTGCATATATCAAAGGTAATTAAGAAAATTTATCTGTAATTCATGCTTAAAAAAGGTCTCTGTCTCTTGGTGGGGCATTGCACATAGATTTGTTGCTACATCTGTATTTATAACTTTTAAGTCTAGAATAGCATTCCTACCTGTGCATGATTTCACTGCTTGGGGCTCGGGCACATGCTCTTGTTAGATATGTATATACCTTAGGGTACTATATGTAATATGTACATATACATATGGCCAAAGGCCCATTGGAAGGAATACAATGCCACTTTGTAACATGGTATCAGAGCACAGGTTGGGCTAGGATTTCGGCTGCTGCCGTCAGCCGCCGCCACCATCTTGCCTGCCCTCCACTTCTCGCGCGTGCCGTTGCTTCTCTTTCCCCCCGCGCATGCTCTGCCTCATGCCGCCCCTGGTCGGCGCTCCCGCCGCCCCGGCCGGTGAGCTACCGCCATCGGATTGCCCCGGACATCTTTGAGCGTCCCGGCTCTAGCTTCGGCCCAATCTGTTCCAGATGGCTACCGTTGGTGGCTCCTTCGCCATCCCGCTCCCCTCAGTTCGTTTCAGCGGAACAAACTTCCGAGAGTGGGCCGTTCACTTGAGTATTCACCTCAACAGCCAGCGTCTTTGGGGTCACTGGCGAGCACCCCTGTTTACTTGGATAGAGCTGAAGGAAGCATAAGTAAGCGAGCTGCATGAACCTTGTTGATCAGCGAAGAAAGACCTGCATCTGGCTTGAGCCGCCTATCCCGGAATGGACTAGGATGGAATAGAAAGAACGCGAAGCAACAAGCAAGGGATGAGCGCTTTGTTACTAAAGCGCATACGTTTTCTTGCTGGGACGCCTCGTCCTACACTGCCCGCCTAGCCCGCTCTTCCTGCTGGTGCGTATCAGGCGGCTCAAGACGAGGCCAATACTGCACCGGAGGAGGCCCTAGAGCTTTATCAGTCTGAGCTGCACGCTTACGAGTGATGGCAGGATGTCGAGGCTCGTGCCACCGCCATCCTGGTGGGTAGCATGACAGTGGCTATCTCCATGGATGTGGCGGAGCTGCCGACGACATAGCTTATGTGGGAGTGCCTCCGAGCCCACTACCAGCCGACGAGTGATGCTATGTATCTCTCAGTTGTGCATCGGGCGCATTCCCTTCAGCAGCTTGATGCCATCGTCGATGACTTGTACCAGCAGATGTCTAAGATGTGGCGTCAGCTTGACTCTCTGGGGCCAGATGTTTGCCGGACTTGTCCCTACTGTGTGCGGCTTCGCGCTCACTAGGAGACTCACTGTCTCTACGACTTCTTGACGCGTCTTTGGCCTGAGTTTGAGACGGTGCGAGCTTAGCTCCTGAATCGCCACCCGCGCCCGAGCTTAGTGGAGCCTCTCACAGCTGTGCGTGCTGAGGAGACTCGTCACCGTGGTGCAGCTTAGTTGCAGGCTGTCTTGTCTGCTTCAGCACCTGCCACCTCGCCTGCTCCTTCAGCACCAGCTATGATCTCTCCTCCAGCCCCTAGCACACCAGTGGTTGGTGCTTCTACTACGGGTCTATTGAGTTGTATGCACCAACCAGTTCACCCAAAAGCTTAAGCTGATAAGGAAAGGTGAGCAATTCACTTATACTTCAACACTCCCCCTCACGTGTAGGCTCCCTTAGGCCTAATACGTGGAATAGAAGTGGACTGCAATTAATTTTTTTAATTGCGTCAGCCAGGTCTTGAACTCGAGACCTCTTGGCTCTGATACCAGTAAGTTGTTAGTCGCTGGACTCTTGCTCTTGGTGATAGCAAGATCCTTACTCTCATGGAGAGGATGACACTTGGATATGGGGCAAATTTTTTACGGTTTATTTCTGCACGTTGCCATGCCAACTGAGGGGTTGGGGATACAAATTATAAGTGAGAACCGAGCCAAGCATATGCTAAGATGCTAGTCCTAGATGCTAGTCAAAGGCTGTCCTAAAGCTAGTCTAAGATGCTAGTCAAAAGCTGTACTAAAGCTAGTCCTAGATGCTAGTCAAAAGCTGTCCTAAAGCTAGTCTAAGATGCTAGTCTAAAGCTGTCCTAAAGCTAGTCTAAGATGCTTTAGACTAGCATCTTAGACTAGCTTTAGGACAGCTTTAGACTAGCATCTTAGACTAGCTTTATGACAGCTTTTGACTAGCATCTAGGACTAGCTTTAGTACAGCTTTTGACTAGCATCTTAGACTAGCTTTAGGACAGCTTTTGACTAGCATCTAGGACTAGCTTCTTAGCATATGCTTGGCTGGTTCTCAGCCTATAAATTTGTATCCCCAACCCCTCAGGTTGGCATGGCATTGTGCGAGAAATAAACCAGAAAAAAAATTTGCCCCATATCCAAGTGTCATCCTCTCCATGAGAGTAAGGATCTTGCTATCACCAAGAGCAAGAGTCCAGCGACTGACAGGGTCTTCACTGCACCTACTGCCAGCATGACGGCCACAAGTATCAGGATTGCTATAAGCGGAGGAGAGACCAGGGTTGTCGGGGTGGACGTCCCCTGAAGGGCTATGAAGGTTCCTCCCACTCATGAGCTGGCGCCTCTCGCTCCTCCAGCGCCTTGGTGTTGGCTCGTCCTTAGACTCCTCGGGATCGGCTCGTCTCGCTCTTGCTTCTCAGCAGTCTTCCACGCCTCCGCCTCCTCCCTCGTCAGGTATCCTGTCTCCGTGGATCTTGGACTCTGGTGGTTCTTTTCACACGACACCAGATTCTACCCACCTCACTTCGCTGCATCCCACAATTTTCTCTTCTACTGTTCAGACTGCAGATGGTACCTCTCTTCCTGTGGCAGGTCGAGGCACCCTATCCACTTTTTTTATGTTTCTGCAGTCTTTCATGTTCCTCATCTTACTATGCAGCTTATGTTAGCTGGTCAGATCACTGATCATAACTGTCATGTTGTTTTTGAGTCTGACTCTTTTTCTGTTTAGGATCGCCGCACAGGGACTCTGCTTGGTACTGGCCCTCGGCGCCGTGATTCACAGCATCTTTGGGAGCTCGACTGGCTCCATCTGCCTTCTGCTGCCTCCACCAACCAGTCAGCCCTTGCCACTACCTTTGCCCTTGCCGCGTCCTCCACTACCTCCTTCGCTCGGTGGCACCATTGTCTCGGTCATCTTTGCGGATCGTGTCTATCGTCACTAGTTAGTCGTGGTGTTCTTGGGTCTGTCTCCGAGGACACGTCTTTACATTGTATGGGTTACAAGCTTGGCAAGCAGCTGCAGCTTACCTATCCCTCTAGTGATTCAATTTCTACACGTCCTTTTAATCTTGTACACTCTGATGTTTAGGGTCCGGCTCCCTTCGTTTCGAAAGGGGTCATCGATATTATGTAATCTTTATTGATGATTACTCTCGTCATACTTGGATCTACTTCATGTCCTCTCGCAGTCAGGTTCCCTCTATTTACCAGCTGTTTGCCACCATGGTTCGCACTCAGTTTGATTTGCCCATTCGTGTTTTTCGTGCTGACTCTGCTAGCGAGTATCTTTCTATTGCTTTGCATCGCTTTCTCGCTGAGCAGGGTACTCTTCCCCAGTATTCTTGTCCGGGTGCTCACGCTCAGAATGGTGTCTCTGAGCGTAAGTATCGTCACTTACTTGAGACCGCTCGTGCTCTCATGATTGCCTCCTCTGTTCCCCCTCACTTCTGCGCTGAGGCTGAGTTGAGAGCCATGGCGTCGTTGACAGCTGAGATCACCTGCCTTCGGTGGCTACTTGCGGATTTCGGTGTTTCCACTACCGCACCAACTCCTCTCTTTTCAGACAGTACTGGCGCGATCAGCATTGCTCGAGATCCCGCGAAGCATGAGCTCACCAAGCATATTGGGGTGGATGCTTCATACATGTGATCACAAGTGCAAGACCAAGTTATTGCTCTTCAGTATGTACCTTCAGAGTTTCAGTTAGCAGATTTCTTCACCAAGGCACAGAGTAGAGCTCAGCATAGCTTCTATCTCTCCAAACTCAGTGTTGTTGATCCACCATGAGTTTGAGGGGATGTTAGATATGTATATACCTCAGGGTGCTATTTGTAATATGTACATGTACATATGGCCAAAGGCCCATTGGAAGGAATACAACGCTACTTTGTAACAGCTCTTACAGCTACAACTGTTACACTTTCGCTATTTGGTGCTGGGCTATGATTGTGCTTTTGGCCCAATAAGATGGTTTAAACAATAAAAGACTTTAAAATGTAAACCCAAAGTACAAAGTAATTATCTTCAAACACTTGATAAACCATTAGTTATGTCATTTTTCCCTAAGCCATTTCAAAAATATATGGATTAGCTGCGATGCTCAATAGTTCCTATCCAATTTTGATTTAGTAAATGTTGCAGCTTACCATTCTGATTTGGAATCTTGGATGTAGTTCGCAGTATTTATTATGATAGTAAATGTAGTAGAATATTTTTTTAAAGAAAAAATAGAACCGCGTCATAAGATAGCATTCATTTCCTTTCAGATGATAAAAGTAAATTTTCTTGTAGGCATCCATTTATATCTCTATATTGCCACCTAGATTTCTACAAGCGTCTGCAGTCTGCCTATTGCAATGGATATATTGCAGTCAAGTTTGGTTGCTTCTTTAGCAATTTGCTGTTGAAGCTATCAGTAGCATCACTAATGACTAAAGAACTGAACATAACTTAAATACATACATCATATTGGCAGGTAAGATCTCTGACACTCGATGTCAGGGTCTGGGAGCCATCTGTAATCAATCTCTTTCAATCATTAGGCAACATGTTTGTCAACAATATTTGGGAGGAAATGTTAACTTCATCAAGCAATGGTGATTCTGGTGATAATATAAGGTAATATACCACTGTTTCAAATTTCTTCATAAAATCTGTACTGTCTTTTTTGTTACTTTCCTGTAAATTAACTTGCAGCTTCATTGTTTTGCAGTGGTGATGGACTAGATAGAGCACAATGCCTTACTTTCAGCAAGCCTAAACACTCAGATCCTTTCTCTGTGAAAGAGAAGTTTATTCATGCGAAGGTGCTTGCTATTTAACCTTTTGCAATTGCTTTTCTGCATTTTCCCATTAGCAAATAATGTTGAGAACCAAGTGGTCGCCAAGGACCTCCATGGTTGAATAAACATGATTCATGCTAGTTTACTGCTCAGGGCACTCCTTAGTCTAAACACGAAGATTTTAGTTGTTTTGTACAGTTGCATCCTTAGAAAAACTCTGCAATTCGTCCAGAATCTCAGAAGTGGCTTCCCTTGCATGAAGATTAACAAGCAAGGAAGTTCTCTGCTGACAGCACCTTTGCACGTATTGTGAGAATACTTCACCACACGGACTACTACATGGTCTTTGTGTGTGCATGTGCGCGCGAGAGACAACCTACTCCGTGATTTTTTTAAGTGAATTCCAAAACTCACCAAAAGAAATGATGGATTCTTATCATGTGGTTTAGAATGTATTTTGTAACCCTATTTGAAGCCAATTGCTTAGAGAAATCTTTCTCAATTTCATATATCCTGATGTAGTATATTGATTTTTTTATGGTGTAAATGTTCCAGTATGCTGACAAGGATTTTGTACGAAGGCATATCATTGATGAGATTCAGCTAGCTCAGCAGATGTGGGATAGTGTAACTGCAAATGACAAGAAAGTTGCATACAGTCTCATCGTGGGATCACACGCCAATGTAAATTTAATTTATGGACAGATGCCTTCTAGCTCGTGTTTGACTCTTGGAAAAGCACTTCTGCAAGAGCAACCAACCTCACCATCTGATGGAAGCCCTAGATTTTTCGATTGCAGTTCACATGACAAGGTTTCTCCTAGAGAGCCCCTTTGTCCTGCCAGCACAAGTTCACGCGGAGATGACTCAGAGGATAGATACGAAGGTTTCTCCTTGCTTCATCTTGCATGCCGTGTTGCAGATGTTGGAATGGTTGAATTACTTTTGCAGTACGGCGCTAATGTAAATGTGACTGATTCAAGAGGTCGGACACCCCTTCATCACTGTATTTTGAAAGGAAGACATCTACATGCTAAGCTTCTGCTCTCCAGGTATGGAAGTGCCTATAACTTAAGCATTTCATCTTGCTCCATATGTTTGTTTTGTCAACATGGGTGGGAAGACAACCTGGTTTCTCGGTGCGGGCTAGGATGTATGCACTGATTTGCTCCAAGTTTTTTTGGGGTGGAGAAATAGCAAGAGAGCTGCTAATTGCATTTCGAGAAAAATTACAGAACCCTACACCATTCCAACGGTATAGGGTGGAGCCGTTGGATCGAATCCAACACACCAGAAACCAACCCATTTGGATAAGCCATCATCTTCTCCCCACCACACATCCACTCCTTCTCCCACCCCCTTCTCTTGGTCGACAGCGTTGTGGGCACGGGATTCGAAGGTGAGGCAGAGGAACTTGTGGATGTCGCGCTCCTCGGCTAGCTCGTTGTCTTGGTTGGTGACCTTGATGATGAGCAAGTCGAGCTCTGGCGCGATGTTGCTGGTGACCTTGGTGAGGCTGATGCTGGTTTGGTCCTTCACTGTCCCTAAAAATTCCTTGGTGTTGATGATTTTTCCCTGAAATTTATGTGATTTCCGATGAAACTTGCAAGAAACTCTTCTAGAACTCATCCAAATCTTTGGAAATTGTGTTGAATCTATTGAAACTTGTTGAAAATTCTTGAAGTTTTGGGTTGAAGCTTGTTGAAATCTATTGAAACTTGCTAAAACTTCTTGAAACTTTTGGGTTGAAATGAAACTTGTTGAACCTTCTCGAAAATTTTAGGTGAAACTTGCTGAAACTTCTTGAAACTCTTTGGATGAAACTAGTTGAAACTTGACTTCCAAAAATCTAAAACATGTTGAAACTTGGTCTTGAAACTTTCTTGGGATCTTCTAGGAAATTCTAGAAACGTGCGTAACTCACTGAAACCTGAAACTTTTTGAAATGTTTTCATGGAACTCCTTGAAACTTGATAAAACTTGTTGCTATACCATTGCAACGATATACAATTCTCTACGTGCTTCCAATAGAATAAGGGTGTTTGCAAGTAGGACTGAGTTATGGATGAGTTGTTGTTGAAGTATAAGTTAATTGCTCACCTTTCCTCATCAGCTCAGGCTTTTGATTGAACTAGTTAATGTATACAACTCAATATGATATCAGAGCCAAGAGGTCCTGAGTTTAAGACCCAACCAACGCAATTGAAAGAAAATAATTGTAGCCCACTTCTATTCCACATCTTAGGTCTGAGAGAGCCTGCACGTGGGAATGAGTGCTAAAGTATAAGTGAATTGCTCACCTTTCCTCATCAGCTTATGTTTTGGATGAACTGGTTGGTGCATACAACTCAATAGTTGTAGGATCGATCACCGCAATCAGAGGGGGTGAATAATTGCCTCCAGTTTTTGGAATCTCTTAGTGCTCGATGAAGGTTTCGACCGCTCGGTGCTCAACTGCTCGCTTGATCAATCAGTTGTTGAAAACTCCTTACCAGTCGTAAACTACGACCACTTCAGACTGTGATCTTCGATCAGTTTGCACGTACTCGAAATCTTCGACACCAGGAGCAGAACCTCTCAATCACCTGTGCCTTCAAGAAATCAGCGTCTTCGAGTTGACGTTCTCTAGTCTTCTCTCCCTAGCGATGCTGTTGGAGACAATCGAGTGGACGACTCGACACATGATCAAGTTGATGGAGGAAAGCTATCTCGCCACGCACTACTCTACTCGGAACGAGAACAAGTCGAAGACAACACCTAGAAGACACGCCGCCCACTAAATTTTCTGGCGCTACAAAAACCACAGGTTAACACTTAACCTCTCCTTGCTTTTATATGCTAGAGCCCCAAACCGTGTCATCAAAACACGGACGTGAAATCCTATCAGTTTCCAAAAATTAAGAGACTCGAAACCCTTCCAAACACGGATTTTCCTAAATCTCTAAACCTTACAGTTATGGACTCCTTCCAATCCATCACATGTCGAAGCCTCCAGGACCATACCTCCTGTAGCTTCTCCACGTATCATCTTCACGTGTTGAAGCCTCCAGGATCGTACCTCCCATAGCTTCTCCATGCATTATCCACCTTTGATCCCACGCGCTCCAGCGTGAGCCCAACCACCTCGTGACATTCTTGACCACCTGGACATAAGATTTCCCCTTCTAGTCCCGATCCTCCTCGTCACCGACCATGATCGTCTCCACGCCCAACCTGCACATGCAAAGACCAAAGGAAAGTCTTCCCCGGTACAAGTTTTTTCCAACTTGACCAACATTAGTCCACACATGCAAACCACACTTGTAACCATCAATAAAAACAAATCAAATAATCCACGACCTCAATATCCACGCTTTCCAAAAATTAATCTCAGACCACTTAGTACGACCGGTCTAACCGCCATGCACACGTCGGTCATACCGCTGGCCCAACAAGTACTCGAAGTACTCAAAGATTACAATAATTGAAGCATTTGAAGCCTACGAGTACCAACCGTGAAGCCTATGGCAACCGATCACAAAGCCTACGACTACCGATCGTGAGGTCTATGACAATCGGTCACAAAGCCAACAACTATCGATCACAAAGTCTACGACAACAAATCACGAAGCCTACAACTATGACAACAGATCGCGAAGTCTACAGCTACTGATCACCAACTAGGCACTACAGCGAGTATCGACCTGTTACTGTAGCTATCGACTATCGACCAGGTACTGTAGCAATGACCACCGACCAAGTACTGTAGCTCAGACTATCGACCACCGATGAGATACTGTAGCTACGACCACTGACCAGGTACTGTAGTTACGACCACCGACCGGTTACTGTAGCTTACGACCTTTGATCAGTTCACTGTAGCTACTGACTGGGTCGTTGTAGTTTACGACCGGTTCACAGTAGCTCAGACCAGTTCACTGTAGCTCCGATCGTCTGTGGTCGTTCTGCCGCGGTCGTTCAGCCATGGTCGTTCTGCTGTTCTCGACTTGTTGTTGTCGTTCTGTCGTGGTCGACATGCCGTTGTCGTTCTGTCGTGGTCGACATGCCGTGGTCGTTATGTCGTGATAGACATGCCGATCGGACCATCCATCACAAGACGGATCGGATTACTGACTATCGATCATGGTCCACGCTTCCGACTACCGTCCAAGGTCGAAGCCTGCCAGTCAGACCGCTTATCCTGAATCATGGTTGTCACGGCGGAGTCGGCGACCACGGCGAGTGAGGGGCGCCTGGACGCCTAGGCGATGCCTAGGCGAGGGCACGACGATGCCTAGGCGCGGGTGGAGGGAGGCGGCGCGGCTGGAGAGGAGAGGGGCGGACGGCCTGAAAGACCAAGGCGAGGCGAGCTGTCGTAGCATCCGCACAGCCCCGCCTGGACGCCTAGGCGACGCCGTGACATCAGTGTCCTGAATATTCCTGCAATTCCAGTAGTTTTCTAGTAGCAAGTATCTGTTTCCTAAGGCTTTGTGCAATCTCTAGCCTTTAATATGCCTATTCTGGAGGGAATACCCTGATAGAGAAAAATGAATCTTTCCAAAATTCAAATACCAGTATGCAAACCACATTTGCCATCATCATTTGTAACACGAGAACTTCAGTTCAAAAAAATTTGTAACATGCGAACTCTGCCACTGGTATGCTCTGTCTCCTTCGTGTAGGTCATTGGGAATGAATGATCTAGCGAGCTGCAAAAGCGCAAATATATACATGTCTCACCTTTTTCTTTTCACTCCGTTTCTATGCAGGGGGGCTAACTCACAAGCCACCGACCGAGATGGTAGAACAGCATTACAGTATACAATCGACGGTGGAACAAGCGACCAAGAGATTCTTGTTTTGTTAGAGGACCATATAAGTAGATAATTCCGCAGGCACGTCTTTTACTTCAAGAGTATATATGTGTGTGTGTGTGTGTGTGGTCTAGCAGAACACAGATCCCGTTGTGGTGCAGCCGATCAGACTAACACAGCTCCAGGCTCTCATAGCCCAGCTTGTCTTGTTGATAGTCCAAGTTTGTGGCATGAATGCAACCTATATATTCTTCTGGAACTTCTGCAACATGATGTGCGTACATGTTTTTTCCCCCTTTTCTTCTGTTGTTTTAGCGTAAGTCGGCCTTATTTAATCATCTCGCAAACGGTTTGGTTTTGCCGATGGTGCATAGTAAGTTTGTATATCTGAGCTGCTTCTCTTTATTCTCATCATCTTTCTGTCCGAGGGAGCTGCCCTCAGCTGTGATGAAAGATGATTGTACATACGGAGACATGCCGTTGTGATTTATGAAATACGAAATATTAGCTTGTTGCGCGTGTGGTTTACGTGCGTGATGATACGCGCGAATGTGTAAAAAAAAAAAGGAAACTACGTATATACTTAGATATCTGGATTTCATTGGTCCAAATGGACCAGCTAAACAATATTGGTGTTGTACTACTGTAATAAGTAGCAATTTGCTCGAGAGGCTCTTGTCAGACGTGATCTCTGCTACTGTCATTTGTAGTAGAAGAATTGTATGAGCATAAAGAATGACCACTGCAGATTGGCTGAAGCCAGCAGCCAGCTAGCACACCATCCCCAAGGACGAAACGATTGATTTGTAGTTCGATCTGTCAATTACATCGTATCCATCACGCACGGACCAATACGGGCCAGTTCTGTTTGGCTGTGGCTTGTGGCTTGTGGCTTTTGGCTGCGGCTTGTAACTTTTGGATTATTTGCACGAGAGATTACAGAGTAACAAAAATTCATGTGCGGTTTTTGTTGATATAAATGAAGTCAGTAAAATATATACTACAATTAACTAGTAGATTCTATCTTGAAAAAATATTCTATTTAGAAGCTAGTTACTGTAGAAAAGTCGAAAAGCAGCTTTTAGAAGCTGAAAAGAACAGGGCCTACAGCAGAAAGGGACGCATGGTGTGCGTATTTTTCTCATGAGTAGACTCCGCTCGTTTTGGTTTTAAATTCTGATTTTTGGTTTATTTTTTATTATTTATAAATTTCATCTTTTTCTAAACCTTTGTTTTTTGAGATTTTTTGTCGATTCTTTTTTTCCGTATTCGTTTGCGTTATCTAGCATATTTTTTTTCTATTTTTAAATTTTTTAAATTTAATTATGCTAAATAAACCATCTTCAGTTACAATAAAATTTCAATCGCTACAATGTATTTTTAGTCATAAACCACAGCTTTTTAGCCCAACCAAGTGGGGTATCTGCTACTGCGTGCTTGCGTTGCATGCCAAAGTCTCTGTATTTAGGGCCTGTTTAGAGTGCATTGCGGCAGGTAAATGCACTCGGTGGGCCCCGCAACTCATAGACAAGTTTGCCTTTTCATGGCCGACCTAGCTAGCTAGTGCGTTCACAAAGACAATTTACAACTAAAATGTTTTCCCCCATCCGCTGCTACGTACACTCGAACATCCTTAGCAAACTCGCATTCAAGGAACAAACGTGTTGCAGTCTCTGTACAGCTCATGGACATCCACAAGGAGATCGAGATAATCCTACGAAAAAAGAGCTTATGTGTAAACATAAATAGGAATGTATGAGGTTGTCGATACTCGTCTAGCTGACCTTTGGCCCCTTAATATTTTGTCCGACTGGGTTTGGGTTTGAGATTGGCCCATCATCGTCGAGTCGACCGTTGGGCCTTCAAGATTTTGTCTGACTTGGTTTGGGTTTGAGATCCAGGCTTTTTGATAGGCCGGACACTGGACCCAAATGATTTTGTCATACCTACAGGTTCAGGCTTTAGGGTTAAGCTCGATCCCAACACTTAGGCCTAGGATTTTGGGCTTACCAAATAAGCCCTTACGGTTAGACCCAAACCCGGTCCAGAATGGCTCGACAGGTCTATTGGGATAGAGCTGTAAGACTATAACGCTCCTATTTCTGGAGATGCTTCAGCTAGCTATGACTGAGTTAAGAAAACAAGGCTTTTTACTGCTAAATTCTTTATATAGCCTCTACTCGGTAGATCCCTACTCAGACCCAGGTATCTACTGACCAGGCCTAAACACTTCCGACCGTCCTGACTCAGCAAAAGGTTCCAGTTCTTACTTTTAACTTGAGGCTGCCAACCACACCCAAATCCCTAATGCTCGATGGCACTGCCACCTATCTGCTCAAGCCTCCTTCCTAGGGTGAAGTCATGGACTCTAACCATCTAGTAACTTTTCACGATACATCTTTACCCTAGAACTATTTAAATAAATCTACTGGTCTGCTCAAGCCTCCTTCCTAGGGTAAAGTTATGGACACTAACCATCTAGTGGTTTTTCACGATACACCGAAATGTCCAAACTCTAGGTATGTCGAGAACGTTGAGTTTTGCCCTGCGTACGCTGCAAACCCTGGTGCCGTGTATTGCTCTCTAGAAGCATCTGAGAGGCCCGTGTCGTCACTCCTATGTTTAATTGGAGGCTGTAAGACGAAACAATATTATTCATAACAAATATTTCAGATGTACAATACGAATCTTATACCTCTTAAATGTACGAGAAAGATGTACCACAAGACCTCCCACATCATGGATGGATCGTCCTTCCTGGGGGGGGGCGGGGGGCGGGCATGAGGGAGATTTTGGTCACCGTCGTCGTGCAAATTTTAACTGAGCTATTTAGTTGCCATAGTTTTAAAAGTCGGACCGGATGCTGAACCAGAGCGGCCATCGGTTCACCGGTTTAACCGACGGTTACCAATGAACCGGCGAATAAACTCCGTCCGTTTCGATTCCTTTCGGTTTAACTCAGTCCGATCCGGCTTTTAAAAGTATGGCTTTTACCGCCCACATATATATCTACTGGAGGGCTATAAATCGGACTGTAACGGTTTCAGAAAATCTCGTGGCTTCCAGGACTCATAATATCAATCAGTTTTGGTGATTATATGTAACATCTCCATATTTAGTGCCATATTACTAATTTACCTTAGCTACACTAGTATATAATATCTGTTAGTCCAAATATATATCTAATGGAGGGCTATAAATCGGACTGTAATTTTTAAACGAAGTATTTTTTTAAGACAGAATTTATAAATTAATTGTAGTATACGTTAAAAACCAAACATTTATACCATCTAAAATCACAAATAAGTATCTCTTTCCATAATTCATATCACAAACACCATAAGCCATGGTCATAAAGAAGAGATTCTTAATTACTAGTTGCCATTGTTAGTCTAGGCTCATAAAGAAGAGAGGCTGCGTGGAACCCGAGAAATGGAAAGTCTGTATATATAAATCCAGACATGATCACATAGCATGAAATGCATCGTGCATGCATGCATGTACCACTCCACGAACATAGGATGCGGCGCCTGTTTTCTCTCGCGGCCAGCCAGTTATCGTAGCTCGATATGAGGGGTCTACTTCAGCCTGCGTACACGTGCAGCTTTGAATTCGTGATTTTGAGACCTAATAGATTGGTACTGCATAGTGTGTACTACGGCGTTGTAGGCTGTAGCACAGTTGGTGATCGAACAGTAACATCTTGGCTTATACGACGTTACCTTACCTTACCTTACTCTGACAGAACTAGCTAGAAACTAGTAGTACAAACTACAAAGCTATTTGCAGTCGCCTTCCTTCGATCAATTCCTACATATGTATATATACTGCCAATGGCTAATGTATACTCTCTGTACATGTCATATGGGTGCTACGTACATATTTATATCTGCTCGATCTCTTAATTTCTGGTGATTTGACAATGTGTTATATGTAGTTTGATCCTGCATACACAGATAGAGTGGATCGATACTGCTACTAGATATAGATACAACCGTTATTTTTAGAACACTCAAAAGCGTTACCTATATATCTTTGCATGAAGGTAGATAGCTAGCTTCATCCATCACTGAAGCTTAATTCGAGGCGCTGAAGGTCCATAGTCTTTCCTTCAAAACACACTGCCATTCCTTTCTTTCCATGGTTGGATGGTGGCGTGTTGAAGGTATTATTGATTCACTTGAGCTACGTATGTTGCAGGTGGTGATCGAGCGATGGTGCATCAATACTCCAAGACGGAATCTACACTGGTTAAGAGGTTAAGATTGAGCAGAAAATTGAGAATAGGAATTGCTATTCCTAAGATTGTGGAAATGAGCATTTCGTGCATTTTACTAATAACGCTTACTGAGTACTTCTGTGCTCACCCTTGCTATTATCTTCCTTTGTTTAGAAGTATGTCAGTTCAGCCTGGATGAAATACCGTGGACTCGGAATATAATGGGTACAAGGTGGACACCCTGTTTGGAGTAGTTTTTGAATAGAAAATAGTTAGAATATTTTCTTTTCTAAAAATTGTAATATTCAAGCCTTCGAGGCTGTGTAATAAAGTTTAGCCCTGTGTGGCGATATTCTTGTAACATCATGTTGTCTCTAATTATTGTTCTGCTGCAACACTCTGATCGGCTTATTATTCGTTGGAGCGATGCTTTATCGGCTAAAACGAATAATAATCCGTTGACCGGTATTATTACCTCATGGTAATAAAGCGGGTCGTCACAAATTCTTTCATATATTACCGATTTTATTTTGCTACAGTACAGTACATCTCAAACTGTAATCTCACATAGGATTTCCTCCAGATCGAGGTTGGGATGAATTAGGGCCTATTCATATTGGTTTTTAGCTTTAGTTTTAGTTTTGACTTATGAATAGTAACAACTTATAAAAAATTTTGTAGAGAGACACTAGCGTGTGATTTTAGTTAATATAAATGAAGTCACTGTAGTGTGTACTACAATCGACTATTAAACTCTATCTTAAAAGGACAATCTGTTTGAAAGTTAGGTATTGTAGAAAAATAGCTTTTAGAAGCCAAGGGCTTTAGTTCGTCACCTATCTCAAGTCTTATACTGAAAGTTGCTGTTCTTTAATATATTGAATATTTTGCAAATTTCATTTGCACCGGTACATCTCAAATCGTAATCTCACATAGGATTCCTTCCAAACGTTGGGATTAACTAGTTCGTCACCTCAAGTCTTGTACTCCCTCGGTTGATAAATACAAAGCATATTTTAACTTCTACTAGGATTGAGGTGACTGTGAAATTAAGAAAGACACGAGAGAAAATAACTTAGATATCTCTTGTAATTGTCTTGAAAAAAGATGAGAGGGAATATTTTGTGTGAGTGATAACGAATAAATGCTTATGATTGAGAAAGAATAAGTATTGATAGAGTAGAAAACAACATACTAAATCTAGATGCAAGATATATATTTTCTAACAAGTTCATTCAAATGATAGGCTATAGACCTTATATTTCAGAAAGTTACTGTTATTCTCTGGTTACGAACTTACGATGCAAGCTTTAATTCAGTACCTTGGAATTGCACTAATGTTGTTCTTGAATTTAGTAATTTATTATGCGCAATCATGCTGTTCTTGTACTGAAGGATACTGGAAGATGCTACTGCTATTCATCTATTTTCAATGCTACATTATTTCCCGTAGGACGGTTATTGGCTAGCCACAATTCAAGCAGGAAAGTAAATACTGATACGTAGTACAAATTACCCCCAGTCCACACCCACACACACAAATACATATAATCCCTATGTATCACACGCAATTTTTTTTTGAAATTTCTAGATATTAAATCTAACTAATTTACTAACTAACTTTTAAATGAGTGAATTAAACCCACATTCGGGTATATTTTAGGGTACCGTATCCATCTATTAAATTCAAATGAAACGCACACATTTGGAAAATATACTCGAATTTAAAGATTTTGAACGAATTTAGATCACATATTTTGCTGAATTTAGATCACATATCACCTAGGGAGCAGGTGACAGGCAAGCCTGTCGCCTAGCCACCAGGCGGCAGGTAATTAGGCCAGCTAATTAGTTGGCCTAATTACCTGTCTAATTTTTTCCCGTTTAGTATTTGTTTGAATTTTTAAATATATAAAATGAGTTTAACAAATTATGAAAATTTATGTCCAGCCTCCTGACACAACGTCCTCGCAGTGTAATTTTAGTGGGATTTTATCCATGGCGAATGCTGCTTGACAATTCATAAAATTTTGATATATTTATGAGTTTTTACATATAGCAAATGAGCTATAAAAATTATGAAATTTTATGTGAAGTCTCCCAATATAGTAGTAGTTATTATGTAATTTTTTGATAATTTTATGCAGTCTAAATTAGTTACGTTTGTTCGAATTAACTTAACCATAAATTTAACAAATATTTCATATTTTTTACAATTTGATACATTATGAATTTGTATAATTAAAAGTAATTACAATACTACAAAAAATGCATCACAGGATGCGATATGGCTCACTCTTCTGAGTCACTGCTATCTTCTCGTCTCGCTTGTCTGCCCGTACGTGATTTTGTCTTTCGTCGCGTACGAGCATGTCCCGTTGAGTACGTTAGTCGGTCCGGAGGTTGCATATCGGATCGAAGAATGTATAGAGACCGTTCTGTCTGCTCAGTGGGTGGCGGTGGTCCAGTATGCTAAGGTACAATACGCTGGGTCCGGTAAGGGTCGAAGTCGTCCAGCTGAGATGCACCGAACTGCGAGCTGCCCGCAATAATATCATGTACGAAAGACTCTAGAAATCCCCCTTGTGGTGTGAATGAGTTCTCGCCCTGACCGTATGATATGGCAGCGAAGCCAGAGCAGCTTTGCCCACCGAAGTATCTAAACCCTATGTATGCCGAGAACGTTGAGCCTTGTCCTGCGTACGCTGCAAACCCTGGCGCTGTGTATTGCTCTCTAGAAGTATCTGGGAGGCTCGTGTCGTCACTCCTATGTTGAATTAGAGGCTGTAAGATGAAATAATATTATTTATAACAAATATTCTGGATATATAACATGAATCTTATACCTTTTAGATGTTCAGCGAGGATGTACGACAGAACCTCCCAGTTATGGATGGATCGTCCTTGCCGGGGGGCGGGGGCGGGCATGAGGGAGATTTTGGTCACCGTCGTCGTGCAAATTTTAACTGAGCTATTTGGTTGCCATAGTTTTAAAAGTCGGACCGGAAGCTGAACCAGAGCGGCCATCGGTTCACCGGTTTAACCGACGGTTACCAATGAACCGGCGAATAAACTCCGTCTGTTTCGATTCCTTTCTGTTTAAACTCAGTCCGATCCTGCTTTTAAAACTATGGCTTTTCACTGCCCACATATATATCTACTGGAGGGCTATAAATAAATCGGACTGTAACGGTTCCAGAAAATCTCGTGGCTTCCAGGACTCATAATATCAATCAGTTTTGGTGATTATATGTAACACCTCATATTTAGTGCCATATTACTAATTTACCTTAGCTACACTAGTATATAATACTGCTAGCTAGTCCAAAATATAACACTTAATCTTTTTTGACGAAGCGAAGATAAAAGCCCAAATAAAACACTACTCACCTACACGCATGTGTGTTCGCCCATGGGTAGGCTCGGCTGTCAGCAAATTTTGGACCGTCTGGTGTTACATTATTGGTGCTAGCTGTTTCAAAGGATTTCAAGTGCTAATACATGCACCTATTTTTCTTCCTAGATAGAGCAAATTTTCGTCCATCAGATCAACATGAACAACTGCAGAACACACATCTCCAAGCACGTTAACGGCCGTACCGTTTGACTAACGTGGAGGAGATCAGGAGAATGTCAGGCGACTGAAAAGTTGCAAAACAAGGATGAAAAAAGAAAGTACAAAGAAAAAAAGGGGGGAAAGTTGCACCGTACTGGAATTTTTCAGGAAAGCGGAGCCAGCTAGGCTGAGGCTTGAAGCCTTGAACCAATTCCAAGCAAAGAGGAGCCAATGTCTATGGCGAAATTTAGGGTCTGTTTTTTCGATTTTTGAATTTGACTTTTAGCTTTTCCTAAGTACCTAACTTTTAAACGAAATATTTTTTTAAAATAAAATTTATAAATTAATTATAGTATACATTAAAAACCAAATATTTATACCATCTAAAATCGTAAATAAAACACCCCATTGTTAGTCTAGGCTCATGGAATTGTTAGGAAACCGGCTACCGGCCTAGAGTCCTAGTGGCCGAGAGTCCTGGCATATTGGGCACCCCCACCATCTAGTATAAATAGAGAGCCAACCTCCCATTGTACACACGGTGAAAAGCAATAAAGAAAGACCAGGAGTTCTCTCTACCTCTCTCTGTGTTCAATCTATTCTTCTGTGATTCTGTGATTGATTCGTTCTTGTTCTAAGCAGAGAACCCGATCGGACTGGTCGCCAGCGTCGGTTTCTCAACACGTTATCAGCACGAGTTCGCTCTGGTGAACGAAGGTAATTATCGAAGCACACATTGAATTTTCTAGATCGCTTTTGAATCTGTATTTTCTTTCGCGTTCTAGATTGATTTTTCTACGGTGCAAATCCGCCCTAATCTACCGCGAACAGACCTGAAGTCGTCGGCACAATGCTGATTGGTAGATTGTGAAACGGGGTAGATATTGATTGCACTGTAGATTATAACGATGCAAATCCGCCCCTAATCTACCGCGAGCAGATCTGAAATCGTCGGTACAATGCCGATCAGTAGATTGCGAAACGGGGTAGATGTTGATTGCATCGTAGATTGAAACGAATTTTTGTACGCTTTTATTTGATCCTGCATGATCGGTGTACGGAAAATTTTGGCATTATTTTCTCCTATTTTTTCTCTGCACCGGCCTACTGCCCTGCATGGCATCACAGCGCCGCCGCACTGACCAAAGCCGCCGGCCACCGTTGACCGCCTCGAGCCCCGCAAGGCCGAGTGCCGCCTCGGCTCCGCCTGGCCCGAAGCCGGCGCTCATCGGTCGCCGCTGCATGTGCGCCGTCCACCTCGCCGCTGTGAATCCACCGCCAGCCAGAAGCCGGCCGTGGTGCCTGAAGCACCACCGCACCGGACTCACCGCGCACCGCCCGTCGCCGCCGCACGCGTCACCGTAGGCCGCCGCTGAAGCGATGGACACGCCGGGTGGTCGTGCCACCGTGCCGACCCGCCGCCCGGCGGCCGTGCCGCCTTCCGCCGCCCATCCACCACGGCCTCGCCGTCGCCGCCGCCGCCGAGCCCCGGCCGCCGCTCTTTGCGCCACCGCGTGAAGTCGACTTCTCCCGCCGCCGCGCGCGATGCCGACCGATGCCTCGGTTCCACCGCGCCGCATGCGCTGCGCCGCCCACGGCCTCGGCCGCCGCCACGCCGCTCCGCTGCCCGTAGCCGCCGCCGGCCGCCGCCATCGCGCCTCCGCTCCGCGCCCTCGGCCGCCACCCGCCCCGCCTTGGCCCCGCCCGCGGCGGCGCCGCCTCGACCGCCACCCTCGCGTCGCCGCTAATGTGAACAGGGGTAGGGGAAACCCTACCCCTACCCCCCCTTTTTGGAGCCGGTCGGCGTGGGCCAAATGGCCCAAGGGGGAGTGTTAGGAAACCGGCCACCGGCCTAGAGTCCTAGCAGGCCTAGAGTCCTGGTGGCCGAGAGTCCTAGCATATTGGGCACCCCCACCATCTAGTATAAATAGAGAGCCAACCCCCCATTGTACACACGGTGAAAAGCAATAAAGAAAGATCAGGAGTTCTCTCTACCTCTCTCTTTGTGTTCAATCTATTCTTCTGTGATTTTGTAATTGATTCGTTTTTGTTCTAAGTAGAGAATCTGATCAGACTGATCGTCAGCGTCGGTTTCTCAACAGGAATAATGACTTTTTCCTCCGCATCCGCCACTGCGTGGAATCCGAGAAATGGAAAGTCTGTATATATAAATCCAGACATGATCACATAGCATGAAATGCATCGTGCACGCATGCATGTACCACTCCACGAACATAGGATGCGGCGCCTTTTTCTCTCACTGCCAGCCAGTTATCGTAGCTCGATACGAGGGGTCTACTCCAGCCAGCGTACACGTGCAGCTTTGAATTCGTGATTTTGAGACCTAATAGATTGGTACTGCATAGTGTGTACTACGGCGTTGTAGGCTGTAGCACAGTTGGTGATCGAACAGTAACATCTTGGCTTATACGACGTTACCTTACCTTACCTTACTCTGACAGAACTAGCTAGAAACTAGTAGTACAAACTACAAAGCTATTTGCAGTCGCCTTCCTTCGATCAATTCCTACATATGTATATATACTGCCAATGGCTAATGTATACTCTCTGTACATGTCATATGGGTGCTACGTACATATTTATATCTGCTCGATCTCTTAATTTCTGGTGATTTGACAATGTGTTATATGTAGTTTGATCCTGCATACACAGATAGAGTGGATCGATACTGCTACTAGATATAGATACAACCGTTATTTTTAGAACACTCAAAAGCGTTACCTATATATCTTTGCATGAAGGTAGATAGCTAGCTTCATCCATCACTGAAGGTCCATAGTCTTTCCTTCAAAACACACTGCCATTCCTTTCTTTCCATGGTTGGATGGTGGCGTGTTGAAGGTATTATTGATTCACTTGTCCTACACGTATGTTGCAGGTGGTGATCGAGCGATGGTGCATGTCTAGCCTACGAGAGCTGCATCGATCAATACTCCAAGACGGAATCTACACTGGTTAATTAGGGATAACACTTCTGGCTAGTTGTGGATTAATGGCGCTAAGTGCTAGCTAACTGTAACTGCTTGGCCCAAAGACCTGCATTTGCTTTTAGAATGTGTGATTAATTCTCGTTCTTGGTGGAGCATTGCAAGCATAAATGATGGGCTATGATAAGGAATTTAGCTCCTCTTTTCCCCCACCTTGAGGATATATAGTCAAATTCAGTTTAGCACACCTTAGTTCATTCAGTTTTTTCTTTTTTTTTTTCCTTTTCTGAAGTCACCTTAACTAGTTCATTCAACTTAGCAGAGAGTAAATAAGGCCATAGCGAGGGCTGGTTAAACTATACTATATGAACAGCACTAATTGGACAGGGTTGGAACTTGGAATCCAACTTCATACATATATTTGTAGGCAAGTCTTGTAGAAACCATAAATGGGCCCTTGTACGGCCAATTCAATTGGCATAGCTAGAAATTCCATATACTAGTCGGAAACCCATGCATTCCTGTGGACTAGCTTCTTAGATACAGTCACTTGGTTCCATTAATTTGGATTGTATTTGACATAGACACATTCTGTTAATTTAAGCCGCTATAACTTGGGACAACTAGATGGACACCAGATCTTTTTTTAATTAATGTTCTAAGCAGTTTATAATTTGTATAGGTATAGATCTTATTAAAAAATTTAATATTTTGAAATTTACGTTTCAAATTCATATGCAAATCTAATATATAATCATCCTTTAATATGTATTCTAAATTTGCATATTTTTTATCGTACTTGTTGTGGGTTTTTTCAACTTTAGGCTGGAATTCGTATAAAAATTCATTTCCTATTTTTATTTATTATTAATCTAAAATTTTATTTTAGGGATTACTTTGGAATTTGTATGAAAATCAAATTGATAATTTTATTTTATTTCTTATTTCTTATTTTATTTAATTTGGCTTGTGCTTGACATGGGGTCAAACTTTTCATTTGCTAATTTTCATTTGCAAACCACACTCTTAACCATCTATCAACACGGACCAAGTCATCCATGGCCACAAATTTCACGCAATCCAGAAATCAACCTTAGGCCACTCAGCACAACCGGTATGACCACCATGTACAGGCCGGTCAGACCACTGGCTCATGCTAATTTTCATTTGCAAACCACACTCTTAACCATCTATCAACACGAACCAAATCATCCACGACCACAAATTCCACGCAATCCAGAAATTAACCTTAGACCACTCAGCACAACCAGTATGACCACCATGTACAGGTCGGTCAGACCACTGGCTCAATGAGTACTCAAAAACCATAAATACTTGGGAATTACGACCACTAAGAACACTCGCAAATCATAAGCATCGTATCACTCCTAGTCTATGACTACTGACCAATAAGCAGTCACTATACCATCGACTACCGAGTACAAACTAGGTACTATAGCATAGACTACCATCAACAAGTATTGTAGCACTAGCCACCGAGTACCTAGTACCAACAGGGTACTGTAGCAACGTCCACCCAGTAAGACTAGTCTGATCACCATGTCCAGGCCAGTCAGACCACTGGTCTATCAGGCACGAGTACTCAAGATACTCAAAGATTACTAGAATTAAAGCACTTGAACTCTACGAGTACCACCGTGAAGCCTACGACAACAGACCACAAAGCCTATGACTACTGATCACAAAGTCTATGACCACCAACGGTGAAGCCTACGATTACCGATCACAAGGTCTACTACCACCAGCCGCAAAGTCTATGACTACTGATTACAAGTCTTCAATTACCAACCGCATAGTCTAAGACAATAGATCGCGAAGCTTACGACTACGACAACAAAGTCTACAGCTACCGCTCATGGACTAGGTACTGTAGCTCTGACTACCGAGTACCAACTAGGTACTGTAGCACCAACTATCAGCAAAGCTCTCTAGCTACGACCATCAAAAGTACCGTAACTACGACCACTGACCAAGTACTATAGCAGACAAGCTTACGACATTCGACTGGTTCACTGTAGCTAAGACCGGTTCACTGTTGCTTACAATTAGTTGACTGTTGCTTACGACTGGTACACTATAGCTCCGACTGGTTCGCAGTAGCTTAGGATCGATTCATAGTTCGAGGTCAAAGCCTATGTTACCTGCCGTGGTCGTTCTGCCGTGATCGAAATACCGTGGTCGTTCTACCGTAATCAAAATATCATGGTCGAAGCCTGCCATGGTCAATTTATTGTGATCGATCTGCCGTGGTCGAAGCCTGTCGTGGTCATTATCTGCCATGGTCGACCTCCATGGTCATCTGATGTGGTCGACGACTGTCGGCCAGACCTGTTATCCTGAATGCTCCATCAACAAAGCGCATCGACTAGAACTTTCACAAATGTAAATTTTAATGCAACCCAAATGTCAATTATTCATCATCACTAAATTCACGACCTAACCACATGGTCTAAAAGTTACACCTTGCATCATGCATTGACTTGGCAAAGACTTTGCTGCTTTCTGTGTTTATATGATGTCTCTTACCATGATCCATGTATGGAGATGGTGGTAAAAAAATTCAGGCATAATACCTTTGTAGTTTTCAGTATGTCGAGAAGAATTTCTTAATTATGACCATGCATGGATGGCAATATTGTTTATGTGCATGGTTACTAACTACTTCTAGTGAAAATTTGCAAATTGAAAACTATTACCACAGGGGCCCTCTCTTAACACTGCTCACTGCCAACTTATCCATCAATAGAGATTAATGATTTGGTCTTAGCATCTCTCTCTCTCTCTCTCTCTCCATTCTCTCCCTCTCTCTTTCTACGACCTTTCTCCTGGCTTCCTCAGCTTTTATATAAGCCAACATGAGCATCACCAAAGAGCCAACGTTCTCTACTCCCCTCTGAGTCCTCTCCTCTAAAGAAACCAAACTTTCAATCAAACACAACAAAAAGTTTAAGCTTTCAGGCACAGAGTTTAACAATGGCAGACTTCTCATCCCACCACTCTCTCCTCCTCAAGGTGCCTGCAGCCTTCACCAATGACCACTCCCCTAACATCTCAAGCTTCTTTCTCTACAGCCAAAGCCATGCCCAAGCAGCACCTGCACCTGCAACTGGAAATGCAAATGCATCACTAGGAGCAGCCATGGTAGACGATGTCTCTTTGGAGAGCTCATCTGCAGTTCTTGACACCTCTGCACGGGGCAGGGCATCTGTGGACAGGAAGAGGAAGGCCACAGAAGACAGTGCTACACTTCGCTCTGCTCACTCTAAGGTAGCAACAAGTACCTAATACAACCAACATTGCCATTATGTCTGCAACTTTATAAGAACTTTGTCTAATGTTGTGTGCATTTCATTAATTTCCCTTTTGGCAACTAGTACTGCAAGGATGGCAAGAACGGGAGAGTGAAAAGGCCAAGCAAGGAGGTGGAGGAGAAGAGCACCACCGAGGACGAGGCTCCCAAGGGGTACATCCATGTGAGGGCAAGGAGAGGGCAAGCAACAGATAGCCACAGCCTTGCAGAGAGGGTACACACCACTTTTATCCTTGTATGCATGTGTGGTCTGACTTTGAGTTTGTGCCTCTTTCTCCTGACCTCTTCTCGGTGGCATTTTTCCTTAGGTGAGGAGGGAAAGGATCAGTGAGAGGATGAGGATGCTGCAAGCACTGGTCCCTGGCTGTGACAAGGTCAGATTAGTTGGTTACTGCTTGAGTTACTTGTGATATCTTGCTTAATGCATGGTTCTAACTTTGAGAAGAAACGAATGTGCTTTTGTTCAGGTTACTGGAAAGGCCCTCATTTTGGATGAGATAATCAATTATGTGCAGTCCCTGCAGAACCAAGTTGAGGTAAATCAAAAGGAAACAAAAGCAAATCAAGAAGCAGTGATGCTTAATTTTGACACTTCTGAGAGTTTTTTTAGTGAATATAATGACAAGTTCTTTGTTCTACCTGTGGTGCAGTTCCTTTCCATGAGGATTGCTTCCATCAGCCCAGTGTTGTATGGCTTTGGACTGGACAATGATGGCCTCCATGACCAGACACAAGTATGGGACAAGTAAACTAAAATCATTTACATACATTTTTTTCAGGGGCAAAACTAGAGCAAAAATGACCGAGGTTCACTACTTCACCATACATATAATAACATATATAATTTTCAAGTAACATTGTCCTAAATATATAGCGATGTGTCCGACAATTTTTAGCATCAATAGTTAATATAACCGATGGTAGTGTATGATGATAAATACGTAGCGATCGAAATGCTTACCAAAATAAAAAAGCTCGATAATAATATTGGTTAATCACAACAAACTGAAGGACCTAAGGACAAAATCACAAACAAAGGTTAGTCAGCATTGGTAAAATATATCATCCGACCTCAATGGCATGTTAAAACAAAACAAAATTACTTAAAGTTTTCAACTACAAAAGTACAATGGTCAAATGTAAGTTAATGCATTACCTTTTAGTATTTACATTCTATCGAGTTCATAAAGCGATGAACTACAACATCATTGCATTTTCGTCAATTCTTGTTTTTTCACATAGCAAATAAGTATATCATTCATGAAATCTTCACCAATGAATTGAAAAGGTCAGTTAGATATTTGTATGTTTAACAATTCAAGAATAATATAATAGAAAAATATGTCAAGTGGCTTACTTGACATTGTGGTCAAATACTACAATCTTGCCTCTGATTTAAAATGAGCTAAACCGATATTCCAAAAATCAAAATTGAACTCTAAGTCTTAACCCTATAATTCAACAAAAATCAATCAACAATTATTACATTGAAATCTTAACTCACAAATTTAGCCTATGTTCTTTAAACAAATTGAAAGAATTGAGAGAAATTAAGTGCAAAGTACATATTGATCAAGTAGATCTAAGCTTCATTCGGTGGATGAGGGCGCGAGGCAACAAGGACCAAGTGGCGCTATGGCGAGATGGCATGTGAGGGTGGCCGATGGCATTGATTTCTCCCATTCTCCGGCACCAGTCCTTGCCTGGCTGGGTGCGGCTATGCGGCGGACATGATGCACATATCCTGCCTGATCATGCGAGATGAACAAGCGTCGAGGGTTGCTGCGAGGTAACATGCTTCGGGATCGATCAAATGGACGCCATCTCCTATTGTGGTCCTCCCTCTTAGGATGACTTAAGGGATGGCTCGACCTGCTATAGTTGTCTCATAGACTAAGGGAAGTGAAAGCTCCTCGTGGACTATTGCTAGCTACTAAGAATTTGGGCTGCTAGTGCTTTCTTCGTTGGGCTTCAAGGAAAAAACCGTGTGCATTGAGTTTGAGCTGAGGGGTTCACACATGGACTAGAAGTGCTGATATCTGCTAAAAATTTTGTGAACCCGGTGTCCTGTGACACTAAAGGAGGCTACTTCGTTCCGCCTATTTCCACCTTGATCGTAAGATGTTTAAAATTCTCTTGTGCAAAATGTTGCTTCCTCAGAAGATTGGAGGCATGTTCCAAGAAGCCCTTGCGATGCCTGCTCCAGTGCTGAACCAAGCTAGCCCAGCTCCATCTGAAGCCATCAGGGAAACCGCCTCTACCACATCCTACTCACTGCAAGGCCAGGGGGGCATCTCTTTCTCTCAGGTTGCCATGTTCGTCCTTTCTTTGGTTAAATCATGCATGCAAAGCCCTAAATTAGTATGGTTTCAAGTAATCCAACAGTTTTACCCACCTGAGTTCACTCTGCGTGCATCCTTTTCAGGACAATGGCAGTTACCTGATGCAAACAGTGGGGGAACCAATACAGGAGCTGCTCAATCAATTGGTGTACAACAACATGTGCTCTTTCCAGTAGGGGAAGAGTGAGAGAGAGAACAGGAAAAGGACCCCACATTGATAATAGGTACTGCAACCAAAGTTCATTAATTGGGAGGCCTATTAAAGTTGCCTCTGGCTTGTCTAATCTCATATCTGAAAATTACACTGTACCTATTTGAATTTAACTGTAATTATTTATTCTAATATTTCATTTACTTTTTGTTCCTTAACAGGAGGAAATAATGCTGCAAAATTGGTAGAGCACCAGATGAGTTTGAGATGTTGGATCTAGTCCATCCCCTTGTCTGGAGGCAGTCTACAGTGTAGGAGGATTTTGGAGGGAAGAGCAGAAAGTAAAGTTTGCTACACATTTTCAGAGACCTGTAATATTTGTAGCTCCTTATTTAGGCATTGTCCATGATTTCCTCGATGGCGGCACTGCCATCACCGTTGTTGTCAACTTCAAGAGATCAGCTGTTAATATAAAAGAGAGCTATTTGTAGTTGTATGTACCAACCAGTTCACCTAAAAGCTCAAGTTGATAGGAAAATACGGACAATTCACTTATGCTTTAACACTCTCTCGTGTGTAGGCTCCCTTAGGCCTAAGACGTGGAATAGAAATGGTCTGTAATTATTTTTAATTGCGCCAGATAAGTCTTAAACCTAAGACCTCTTGGCTCCGTATTGAGTTACATGCACCAGCTAGTTCACTCAAAAGTTTAAGCTGATAAGAAAAGACAGACAATTCACTTATACTTTAGCACTACTGATCCTAACAGTGATTGTTTCAGTCTCAAGATTTCCGTATCTTTGCAATGTGAGAATGCGGATTTTGAGTGTTGCAGTTCAATAATTTCAAAAGCAAAGAGTAATGGCAATTTAAATGGATGCTTAGTTTGTTCCCTTGCTCTTGTTGAACAATATGTGGTTTTAGCAAATATTTAATTAAAATTCTGGAATTATAAATGAGAAATAAAGCATGTTTCTAATAATTATTTAATGAAATGAGCAATAATAAAATAATTGCAAGGCCATAATTCTTTCTCAACTCATATAAATATGAAATCATGCTTAAAAGAGCTAGAGATAAAATGAATAATTAGCATAATACTCAAATTGTGTCTAGATGTTTGCTCTCAATTGTCAGGCTGCACTTGTTTAACTCAAGGCCTCATCGCCACTAGTGGTCTAAATTTCAGCAGCAATTAGAATGCTAGTTTCTGTAAGTTCTGCTAGATTTTGAGCTCTACAACTTACACAACAATAAAACTACATTCAAATAACATGGCAAATAATCCAAGTGCAATAACACTACTAATAGTAAGCTAATGATGTAAGGTAAGAACTGGACAGCAAGGTAAATAACCACTGACAGCTCAATTTATCTAGCAAAAAGTACTAAATTGTCACACCAATTCTATTCAAGACCTATTATCTTCATAGAGCAATGTCTTAAGCCCACTATAAATCATGTACAATCATAGTGATACTTAACCAGAAATGACATATATTGATAATCACTAATACAACAGTGTACAAATTAGCCGAACAAGGACAAAGGAGAACTAGAGGTAACTCACAACTGCGATGGCAATCAAAGCCACCTAGAAGATATCACGGCAAGGCACGTCGAAGATAACACTGTCCTAGAAAACCTATCGCCGCCGCATGCCACGGTATCATCGGTATTGTTCATGGAGATACAATACCGTCCTCCACAATAAGCAGCACAACCAATTATGAAGTTGAGGTTCAGGTAATGCTGCACAAAGCACCTCTGAAATAAGCACGGCCAGGCACACGAACAAAAGAACGAGCACCAAATAGCAGCCAAATTGACTACAATCACCACCAATTCATAGCCAAATAAGGTTGTGACCTCAAGCACCACCAACTACCACTAACCACACTGGATGAGCACTTGTAAACCAGCAAGCCTCCAAAGTTCCTGCAACAGAGAGTCGACCTCCCAAACTCCGACGTCCATCGACAACCCAAGGAGAGGGCCTGCAGGTTGTAGGAGGAGGGAGCCGGATTGCTGTTGTTGTCTGTTGAAGTATAAGTGAATTGCCTATCTTTTCTCATAAGCTTAAGGTTTTGAGTGAACGGGTTGGTGCATGCAAGTGAACAGGCTGGTGCATGCAAGTGAACAGGCTAATGCATGAAACTCAATAATGTCATCCATGGCCTCCTCCTTCCTTCTTTTATTCCTTTTAGAAATCAGAATTTGGGAAATTCCCAAAATAGCCTTTGAATTGCAACAGTTCTCCTTTATCAGTTATGGGCAGAGCACCGAGAGCAGGCCATGAACAACCTGTGGATTGACTATATGTTCTTGAGCTCCCTTTTGACTAGTTCCTTAGTTGGATATGACCTTTATTTTTTTCACGAACACTCAAAAAAAAACCTGCGTGCTATGCCATTAAGAAAGAAAGAAAGAAAGTCTGAGATACAACCACAAGTCTGAGATGCAACAGCCGAAAATATAGGCAAGGCCTTTAGACTTCGCAATTGCAAAGGCACCTAGTATGAATGATAAACTGTAGTGTAAGTGTATAACTCCTTGATACAATTTTTTTCCGTATGTCATGTATCCTAAAATTCAGAATTACACGCATGGCTTCTCGATTATCGGCACCTATAATTTTTCGATATTTTTAGCAACAGGGTTATTCCAGATATTTTTCTACTTCTCACTCGAAATAAAATGGAACAAAAAAGAAGGGATATACCAATGTCCCAAGCAAGCTAATTCTCACGAGCAAATGATTGTGATTTTTTTTATGGTAAAGTATCAACACTCTCCATGCTATTAATCGGTGGACCCTGCACGTTAAGTAGGCCATGATTCCTCTTCAGATTTGTTTGTACCATGGAAACAGCTTGTTTCTTCCAAAATGCCTAGACATAGACTACATATTCCAATTAACCTTTCAAAGAAAAAAAATGTGAGATATGTGATATCTTCCAATTAGCCAATCTTGTTGCGAAAGATCGACGATGAACAGGACATGCATGAATTGAAGTAGTGGGGACGAACTGAGGACCTAGGCCATAACTGTTTTGCTCTTCCTACGTACATATCCGTGGTCCTTGGTGATGATAAGACTACGCATGTTAGGTTTTCTGTAGATCCAAGTTGCGTGCTAACCACCATGTGCCTTGTTGTGCATTGCTGTGCCTGCCCTTGGAAACAGGGGCGGAGCCACACCCTAGGGAAAATATCTAATGTACAACTCAGGTAAATTTAGTCTAGTCTAGGTAATATTTTCATGATCCAGCCCAAATAGTCTAGATCATTCCACCACTGAACCCGGGGCGTAACCAAATCCTCACTCCGCCACTACTGGGAAACATTGTTACTTCTGAAACCTGCATTATGTACCTAGCTACTAGCTAGTACTAGTACGACAGATAGGACCCATCCTACCTTGTCGATGTTCTAATGGATTCTACCTTTGTACCTAAGATCAAAGATACATTGGTAGCTCACAATACTGCGATCTAGCATTGTATCTGCAGTGCAAGGTGGAGCTTGTCAGAAAAGACCACTCCTTATATAAGCATGGCTCAAATGTCCTATTTTACGACAGCGATAGATCGATCAAGTGCGATGCCTAACTAGTTAGATACATGCATCGATCATACGTGCGAATTTGTGATGCCATGTAGCTTTCAGAGGTTAGTTCTGTCCCATTCAGATGGCAAGTAGAACATGCATGAACTGAACTCCAAAGGGGCAAAGGGCACTGCTCAAAGACCAAGAGAAGTCTCTTGCATACAGTAGTAGAAAGGCTGGTGAGTGGTGACTCTGCTGCTGCTAGTGCTAGAGATGAATTGTGATCGTTTGCTATAGAAATAGAAGGAGAGAAAAAGACTTCTGAAAGAACAAGTGATGCACCGAAAAAATGAACATGGTGGCAAGATATGAAATCACTGTAATCCACACGACCTGAGGTTTTCTCACGTGTACTTCTGTTCATGCGTTTCGCTGATCTGCATATGCATATCTAGGATATCAAGCAAATGTCTATTCTGTATTATTTTTCACATGCAGGATATGTAATTAGTGATGCGCAGCTCGGCGGTTAAGACAACCTGTAATTGGGTGAGAGGTCATAAGTTCAAGCCCTGCCACATCGAAGCTGTCTAGCGTACAATATTCTACTCCCTCTGTCTCAAAATATATGTTGTCGTAGATTCCGTACAGTTAAGCTTTTTAAACTTTGACCGATAATATATGTTAAGTATATAGATTGATCATATAAAAATAATACGATTGGATTTGTGTTATGAAGTTTTTTCATAATATATATTTTTATTATTTTTACTAGTATATTATGATAATAAATTATAGCCAAAGTCTTATATTGAAGACCGTAAAAAATCAAAAGTGATCTATATTTTAGGACGGGGGAAATAAAAGAGAAAACCTACACGCTTTTTCGACGTAAGAACAAAGAACATGCCGTCCGTACAATACATTAAGAAAAACCGTGTAAGCTCCTCAGGCATTGCGATGAATCGGGTCGATGGATCGATCAATGATTGAACGAATCATGGCTTGCAATAAGAGGCGCGCATCTGCAGCTAGCCAATCAACACGAAAAGCCATCAAGGCATGCACCAAGAGGCGATACCGAGCGAGCGAGCTCCCGACCGCCGGACACGGCAACGTTGACGGGGTCGACCGGCGCCTCGCCGACCCGCTCCACGAAATCGTCGCGAACAGTCACCGACACACAGGTATCTGTCAGTGACTGATTCGCAGCAATTTTCTGGAAGGCGGATTGTACGCGGAGCACTTGAAGTGGCACGCAGCTAGGGGTAAAGCCACACTCTGAATAAGATAGATTTCAGTCTGACATATGAAAAAATATCTAGTGTATAGCTCGAATAAATTCAGTTCAATCTGAGTAACATTTGTATAATCCAACCTAAATAGTCTAGATTATTTCACCACTAAATTTAGGATGTAGCTAAATCCTCACTGCGCTACTTCATGCAGTTACTATGCTCTTGGATAAGGAGAGTTGATACATGGCTGCCCGTGACATGACGTGCAATGGATAGCGGCGTTCGGGCGGTGGTGGAGTAGGGCCGACCGACAGCGCGCCGGAGCCTGGCCGGGCACGGGTTCCGGTGGTGGAGGGGCAGGGCTACATGGGGCATGGTGCGCCCATGTCTAGAAGGTGCTGGTTAATCAGGGCCTTAACAAATAACAACAGTGGGGCTGCAGCCACACCAAGTGAACAATAACTTTCGTATGTAATGTCAGTGCCATTTGTTCAAGTGCAGTGTGTTCAATGGCTGATCATATGGATGCGCGCCCTACGATCTCTCTCCCACTCTCTCTGCATATTGGTCTAGCTCTCTGAATCTGATTGATGTCTCTCTTTCTCCCGATCTCCGAGCCTGGTCATGTGTTGCTCACATGTTGGTGGCTGCTGCTGTCTTGCCTTCCTGTAGCATGGCCTTCGTTTCTCATGAGTCATGAGTGAATGAGTGAATGGCTGACTGAACAAATGGATGGAGGGAATTAAAGTAAGAGTTAGCTGGATGCCTGAAGCGAGTTTATTTCACAGTAAAAGAGACTGGAATGATGATGATTAGTTAATCTCCTCGGACCCCTCATGGATGAAACGTCTGAATTCTAGATCAAGATGGCAACGATGCTCAGTTAGTGCTTTTGTTGTGTACTTCTTAAGACTAGATGCAGAGAATAGCTACGTTTCAGAGCATCATGAACATGTACACGAGGGATTGGAATATCTACATATTGCTAGTTGGTTTTCTCTCTTAACTGGCAGATTTACACGCGCAATTGTGCGAATATAATTGTCTTTAGTATACAACTCTACTGCCTATAATTAAAATACAATTATATTTACTAGACAACTCTAATATACATATATGATTAATCTACATAATTTGACCATACCAAAATAAGTGGTGGAGATGCTTCTCTTTTTTCTCGATTAATGTGAGAATTTCTAGAATTTTTCTTTTTAGGATTATTATGGGATTTTCTTACCCTTAAAATAAAGGAGGTGCTTTAAATCTTACCGGTTGTTTTTATTTATATAGATGAAATATAGTTATTTATATACCAGGGACTTGGGCCGGGTTTTTCTAAGCTAGCCCATGGCGTGGCCGGCAAGGCACGGTCCAGAGCATGACACAACATGGACAGTGGCAGGCTAGGCCAGCATAGCATGAACAACAAGACCGGGCTAGGCTTGCCAACTAGGTACAATAGGTAGCACAACATGACACGCATGCCTAGGCAGTGCTTGGGCTAGCACGGCATGAAATAGGCCCAACGATCTTTTCCCACTTCTTTTTACCCTTTTGTCTTTCCTTAAGCCCCTGGCTACCTCTTATCTTCCTCATTTGACCAAGAAAGAAACCATGGAGGCCTCCTTGACTCGGCTTCCATGCCGGTCGCCACTTGCCATAGGAAATATCGTGCTCCCCACCTTCCTTCCCCTACCATAGTTCAAATTGGCTAGGCCTAGGCTGGCACGACACGACACGGCGTGCCAAATGGACGTGCTCGGGCTAGCTGGAGGTGAGATGTGTCGACACGGCATGGCACAGTAGGCTGGCCTCGCACAACACGATCCTAGCCCACGGCCCACCAGGCCCGTGCTATACTGGCACGGCCCAATTCCCAGCTCTAGATTAACACCCATAATGTACCCCTTCTCTTTTGGATTTTTGATCCTAAGCTGTTGTTGCCCCTACCCAAGGTATTGGTGAGACCTTTACCTCCTTATTGTCAGACCACCAAGGTAGTGTTACTCCGATCAGACTGGCTCAAGGCATTAGTCCAACCAGCCAGGAGTGCGATCGTACCGCTAGGAGAGGTGTTCCTCATTTTTGGTTCTATTTTTATAGGGTTGACTTGTAGGCTTCATGTGTTTGATCTTTCGCTGCGTGTTTTGAAGCTATGGACGGCCTGGATATTCGATTTGATATTGGAAAAGAGTGAGCTACTATTTAAGCCTCAGTTTGTGCTAATCACATGCATAATGATCCCCTCCTCCTTTTGGTCTTGCTTGCCATTGCCATGTCGCTTTAGCCAGGTCCCACAGCCTTTCCATTGTGCAGGGTCAGGAAACTGATGGGAGGAAGCAAGCCCAGCTGCTGCATGTAGGCTTTTGATTCAGAACAGCTCCTGCATTACAAGCAAAGCTTGGCATCTTCACATCACTGCATGCCTCTCTCTCTCTCTCTCTAGCGCACTCGCACGTACCAAAACTGGTTGAGCTTTGTGCTTGTCTCTCCCATGCATGAATACGAACGTAGGCTGCATTTCGCACAAAGGAGGGTTCGCAAGTTGCCCCATAAGGCAAGGAGGAATGGCGGGGGGAGATCTCGCAGCTGGCCACGCCGTCTATTTCCGGTGGGGCTCGCCCTGTCGCCCGCCGGAGACATGCCGGCCGGGCCCCACCTGCAGCGGCCGTCTGTGTGCCGGGCGGAGGGCAAGGGCTTCTGTGCTGGCCCATCCCGGCAGAAAAAGAAAACGTGGGGGCTGAGGTCCAATCTGGCACTGCCACGTCGGTATCAAGATTAATTCGTGCCGACTTACAAGTGTGAGGGCTGTGTTGTCAAGTGAGCCGCTACGTTAATCAGTTCATGCCTCTGGGCACGGCTCCACCGAAACAAAGAGATACGGGCTCTACACAATACGCACGCGATATATATACAGCACAAATGCATGTACACGCACAGCTAGCGGCGGAGGCGTACGTACGGGCGCGCGGCGCGTGGTCCTGCCGGCCGGCTGCGCGCGCGGGCCACCGCATGCATGCGCCACGCCGGCCGTATGCGTGATAGATCACTCCCCTTCCTCTCGCTTGCTACTAGCTAGGGAAAACAGTATCTATTTAAAAAAAATTTCGGACCCCTCAAGAAATCCAAAATTCAGAAACTTCGAAAATTTTAGATTTTTTCAGAAAATTTCAACCAAAAAATCCAAACATACCATCATCACTTGAACAGGTTAGATGGTAAGGTTACTCCATGATCTGGGATCTGTTCAATGTTCATGACTGCGAGGTAGGTACAGCAGATGGGCGCACAGATTATTGTCATGTAAACAGTTTCTTACAAAAATGAACATGTCCAAAAATGGCTTTATCAAACGTCATGCTCTCGAATGCATCGCGATGACTTACCCCACAGCACAGCGTATAGCGAAGCGCAGCACAGCACGGCCAAACAACAAGGGGTTTCAGTAACAATGGGTAGAACGATGCGTACAGCGAAGGTCTAATATAGTAGAATATTGGTTATTTAGAATTATTTGTATTTGTTATTGGTACACATCGCTGTGTAAGGGTGGAGCAAGGGTTCGAGGGTTTTCTCGATCTGTGTGAGAAGATCTTCTTCTTAAGTTAATGCCCGGGGGCCGTCTTACCCCCCGCAAGTCGAGTTTTTTTTTATTGGTACATTTTAGTTTCTGACAATGAAAATGTCTAATTGGCCTGAATAGAAGTGAGGTTTTTGAAATATCAAAAACATTCTAAGGTATCTACTTTCGTCTCGTCCTAGGGCCTCCAAAATATCAGGAACGGCCTGAGCACAGCACCGCCAAACAACAAGGGTTTCAGTAACAATGGGTAGAACGATGCGTACAGGGAAGGTCGGCACTCGATCATGCTGTATTGGATTGGAGCCTTCGAGTACAATTCATGGATGACATCAAATCCTGTCCTCCCAACTGGCACCAAATCTTAGCAGCAGGTCAACAATCTATAGCTCCCCCCATGCGCGATTCCCATGATGTTCATGTTCACGTAACAGTGCCTTGCCTTGAACAGCATTCAGATTCCGCCGTTGCTGCAAAAAGACAGTAACAATGTGTCTCAGATTGTGAAATGTGAATTCACTGGCAACAGTCTTCAAAAAGAACAAAATTCACTGGAGCAGATCATACATGTGTATGCAACGGGCAGCGAACAGTTTCGTCAGAGTCTTCAAAAAATAAATTAGTATTGAGCAGCACTCTGAGAAACTTACTATTAACCTTCTGATGAAGTATCATTACGCATCATTGTTTTTTTGTCACATATGAACAATGTGCACAGTACTATGTCGATTTGTTTCTGGCAACCTTTCATCAAGCATGACAAGCCTAGGCTGAGCCCTGGCAATCTGGCTCCGCCCCCCGGAGCCCTTGTCGTTGTTGTTCGTGTAAGCTAGACTCTGATAGCAAGACTGGTCCTTACACAGCTATGAGGACAGCTAAACTAACACGTCTTCTACTTAATCAGATGAACTGACGAGCAATTACCTCTTGGATGTTATCCATCTGATAGAAACCTTCGATATAACAAGACAAGGTTCTACTGCCATCAGGCAAGAATGGAATCAAATGCACAGTTCAAACCTAGCAAAACTAAAACTCGTTGCATATTGCAGTTCTGTAAGCCATCCCAATATAATTCATAATCCGGTAGCAATGTTGAAGAACAAAGTGTGCATTGCTAGCCTTATAAGGAAGAGTATATTGACACAGCAAGAATCAGCATTGCTAATTAAGGGGAGAGGCAGATGCTTTTATTGCGAGGGCACTCATCCAGCAATCGAACTTGACATATCAATCTCAGAAGGTCCAGTGGTCATATACGAAGCAAATTAGATCACCTAGGCAGTGTAGGCAGCAGCAGGCGATTGTAACATGCATTGCATTGGAGTAGTAGCAGGTGCAGTACTAGAGAGCCACAATTGAAGGTCAGGAAGATGGCCATGGGCTACTAACTTCTGCCCAACAAGTTGTTAAACTTCAAATAGCTATTAGCAGATATTGAAACATGTTAAAGAATTAAGGATTCCCGGCAAAGCTTGTGCAAAATTATGTGCCAAGCTTGACAGTTTGTGCATTGCCATTTGCCATCTAGTCCACCAGCATCACAATGATATCAGGAGCATGTCATGAAAACGACGAGACGAGATATGAAACAATGAAGAATAATCAGGAGTATGAGACAAAGATTTGCGGGCAAAAACCACTGATACACAATCGGCTAAATCACTATTTGGAGGACAAGTTACAAAACGCTCTTGATGTATTACATATGTAGATAACTCATGGTACATTTCACTATCAATCATAAGGTTTACAGGGGGTATAAATAGCATTAGGAACAAGAATCCTAGATAAGAAAGAAATAGTGTCCTAGTCGGCAATGAAAACAGGAACCTACTTAAAAATTGGAATAGTAACCTGCTCGAAGACGGAAACAACACCCCGCTCAGAAGCGAAACGAAGTATCAGAAGATAACAGTGAAGAATTGTAGTTAGAAGCACCTCGAGTAGCCACGCATAACTCCAGTTGGCGCAAACATCTTTGGACACAACGTCTGGAGCAAGTTAGTGCAGAATTCATCACGAACACATAGATTATTCCAACATAACCTTCGACCAGTTCGCATTACCGACCAGTCATACTGGTCAAATTATATCCTTTTGAGCGAAGCATGGTCCGATTCTTCAAGCGATCGGGCCCGACCAGATTTGGATCACAAAATATAACAATCTTCACCTTGAGCCGAATTCCTCCTTTAGTGAAAAGGAACCAAAGAACTTTTCAAATAACTTGTTAAACACTTCTTGTGCATTAGACGACCACTGAGTAGACAGAACAGTCTCCATACCTCCTCCGACCCGATACGTAATCTCCAGACCGACTACCGTACTCAACGGAACATGCTCATGCACGACGGAAGACAAGACCACGTACGTGCAGGCAAGCGCTGCAAGAAGATAGAAGTGAGTTAGAAGAGTGAGTCATATCGCATCATGTGATGCTTTTTTGTAGTACTGTAATTACTTTTAATTATACAAATTCACAATGTATCATGAAATATTCGTTAAATTCATGGTTAACTTAATATGAATAAACGTGACTAATTCGGATCGCATAAAATTCCTAAAACATTACATAATAACTATTACTACATCAGGAGATTTCACATAAATTTTCATAATTTTTGGAGCTCGTTTGCTATATGTAAAAACTTGTAAAAAATATCAAAATTATATGAATTTTTGAGAAACATTCGCCATGGGTAAAATTCCTCAAAAATTACACTGCAAGAAACGTTATGTCGGGAGGATGTACATAATTTTTTGTAATTTTTTGAGTTCATTTGATATATTTAAAAATTTAAACAAACATTAAACGAAAAAATTTAGACAAGTAATTAGGCCGCCAATTACTTACCTAATTACTGTCGCCGGTGGTCGGACGGCAGCGACTGTCGCCTAGAGAGGCGACAGTCGCCTACCGTCCACCATCAGCGATAGCGCCGCCGCCGGCCAGAAGCGCCACGATTCGCCATCAGGCGAAGCGATGCGTGGCGCTGCGGCCCGGCTGTCGGACGGCAAAAACGGTATTTTTGTCAATACGGTTGTCATACCGTTATTTTTGTAAATACGATATGAAACAAAGCCAAAAGTGACTTTAATACAAAAAAAAAAACGGGTTTTTCTGTACATGCTCTTATAATGCTAGGGGCTGTTCCTTCCTTCCTTCCGGTTGGTATCCTCACCGCGCGCGTCCCTGCCCCCTTTTGCCGTTGGCTCCCGCGCCTCAGCCGTTTCGTCCCGTACGCGTACGTCGAGTTAGACATCCGCCCATCCGCGCGTGGCCAACCGGTGCGGCGCAGTTAATCCGATCGAGAGCCAGGTCAGATTGCAAGGAGCAAGCATCGCGATCCAAAAAAACTTGACGATTTGGCTTCGCCCGGACTCGAACCGGAGACCTTCAGTGTGTTAGACTGACGTGATAACCAACTACACCACGAAACCATCTTATTTGCCTGTGACTCCACATACTCTTTTGATGTTATTTGTGTGGGTTACAAATCGCACTAACACGAACACACTGTTATTTGCCTGATGTTTGCAGCGACAGAAGCAACCAACCAACCAAATCATTACGGAACATCTCGAATGTTGTCCGATACAATTTGCTTTGAACGATAACGGGTCTGTTCTTTAACGGCTTCTAAAAGCAACTTTTAGCTTTTACTACAGTACGTAACTTTCAAACGAAATATTTTCTCAAAACGGAATCTACAAGTTAATTATAGTATACATTAAAAATCTAACATTTGTATAAACCCAAATCATAAGCGAGTATCTCTCCGTAATTTTTATCACAAACATCTAAAATTCAAAACTTTCAGCCAAAAGACACAGCCGTGTGTTGTAGTTACGGCAATGAAATTGGACGCACCATGAAGCTTTTTTAAAAGAGTTCACAAAAATAAAAGACACACAGTCTGGCTTCGCCCGGACTCGAACCGGAGACCTTCAGTGTGTTAGACTGACGTGATAACCAACTACACCACGAAACCATCTTGCACGTAGTAACGCTGCCATTCTTTTGTTATATACGCACTTGTTCATCCTTTTTGTACGCGAACACATCGCAACGACGGAAGCGAGAAGGAAAAAACATTATGGAGCATCTGAAAGCTTCTCCTCGAGACAAACTAGTTACCTGAGGCCTGAAGCATGAACAAACTCCTTCGTTTTCTGTTTTTCTGAGACAACAACATACACACACAAACGTACGGTCGCTATCCGGTAGACTGTGTAACGATATGCTGCAAGTTCATCCAAACTCTCCCCCGAAAACCATATCGAATTACATGCACAATCAACATTTTAGATGTTCCAGAATGCTCAAAACACCGTACTACCAGTACGAAGTAATATCTTAGAAGCAGCATTCCTCCAGCAGCCAGCAGCAGCAGAGAGCGTCCAAGCTGCAAATAGGATAGAAAAAAAGATCTACTAATTACGCAAGAGACCAAAGATTATGCGAGCAAATGAAGAGGGATTCATAAAAACTGTGACTAGAACACCGAATGAAATGTTCGATTTATCAGCGTCTTATTTTTCTTGCTGCTATTTTGAACCCAACTCTGCTTGCCATGCCGTAAGGCGCTACTACAGACTTCAAACTGTCTGTTCATGCCGAATGAAAAGCAGTGCAGATCAGCTGGAACAGATCATTTTGTTAGAGTGTATGGCTGTTAATCATAAGGTCGAAGCTTCAAGCCCTTCCTCTTGCGATTTTTCCTCCCTTTATTTTGTTTAGGAACTTTACCATTGGCGAGCAGAACAGCAAAAATCTAAAAAGGCACTCGATCTACTAATGTGAAAGCTAAGAGCTGCAAAATCGGAAGCCAAACCGACAATTACATTGCACGCTCACTGGACAAAACAAAACTAACCTATGGGGCGAGGCAGAAGCAGCGGCCCAGTCGATCGAAGTAACGGCAGTCGATTTTCCCCGACCCGAGCGCCGCGAACGGGCCACAAGCCCATCAGGGCCGCTCTGCCCATCTTTATGCCGCTTGGAGGCAGCCCACCAGAATTGGGCCATGTACGGCGCGGCCCAATAGCAGGGGTGGGCGTTCGGCTTTTTATTATATCGGTGTGGTCTATTCAGTATAAAAAATTTCAGTTTTTACAAACTGGAAACCAATATAAGTAATGAAAAAATATAAACTGTACCAAATTTACCGAGCTATATCGGTTCGGTTAATTCGGTATTCGGTTAAACCACAAATTGGGGTGACTCTGTCGGAGGAATTATCTATGTCATGTTGTATTGTTTGATATTCTTTGCAAAAGCGGCATAAAGCGTCACACTGTTTTGCCAAATGATTCAATACAGATCAAGTAAGCTGTATGCAAGAGGCCAACTACCCCGTACAGTTGAGAGCAAACTGACATGTTAACACCAACCGGATTCTGATTTCTAAGGAGGGGACATTCTGTTCAACAGAGGGGAAGGCTTCGACTATACCTGGTGGTGTTCCACAGCAAAGCCGACGGGTGCGTAGGGTGGCGCCGACGGCTGGAAGCAGCGCCGACGGGCGAAGGGCCGGAGGTGTATGTATGTATGTATGTATGTATGTATGTATGTATGTATGTATGTATGTATGTATGTATGTATGTATGTATGTATGTATGTATGGAATATGAGCATCCATCGATCGATCGAAGACCATTCCAAGGCTCATTAATTCATTGCTGATCCTTTCACAAGGACACAGGCAAGTCGTCCTTGTCTATCAGAGAGAAGGCCCTCATCAGTCATCACCATGTAAGGCTTCAGGCCTGTTATTTTTAACTTTTAAAAATTACTTTTCAGTTTTTTTATAGTAACTAGCTTTTAAACGATGTATCTTTTTAAGATAAAGTCTAATAGTTAATTATAGTACATATTATACCAATTTTATTTATATCGGCAAAAATCGTACGTGAGTTTCTGTTACTCTATAATCTCTCTTACAAACAGTCTAAAAACTATAAACCACAGACAAAATTCATAAATTTCAGCCACAAAGAACAGACCCTCGTCTCTGGCCGCTGCTTATCACTGAACTTGCTCCAGTGCTAGCTAGTTGCATTGGTTTGCAGTACACTGTGCTTCCATTCAACATCTATTTGTATATACCTCGTCGAGAACCATATCTGATCCTTGGTGCGTATAGGCTCTACATAGAATATCTTATCATTACAACCTTTTTTTTCGCTAGCATGCAGAATATATTCTAGTTCTGTCAACTTACATGGCTTTGCTGGAGACACGAGTAGATGTCAAATATGATGAGCACACTATATGGCCTGGTGGCCATACATGCAACTTTACATTGCATATGTGGGAAATAAAGATTTCCTTATATTTTGTGAAATGAGAATATTATATTCGACCCTATCTGAAAAGGATTAATTTCTGATGCTGAAATCTGCTTAAAGCTAGCTAGCTGGCCTGATCGCTCTCTTGGCAATATCAGGGGAAAATGTTATCAACGAAATTTCGCCGGTAACCACTAGGTACCGGTCTTACCAGTAGGGACCGATGAAATTTTATATCGGGCAAAAAAATTTGGATTCATTCAAATTCATCTAAAAATTCAAAATTTCAAAAAAAATCAATTTTCAATTCAAAACTTTATCCGAAAATATCTGAAATTTCCTATAACCGGCGGTTACCAGCCATATCGCTGACCTCCGATAATTATTTTTGACCCGATAGAATTTCCCTGGGCAATATACGACGAGAATATCAGCTGCCTTTTGATTAGCTATACCGGTAGTTTTCTTGCAAAGTTGACAAAAATGTGATACCAATCGGTCTGAGAATAATGAGGATATATACCGGATATATCTTGCTGAATGCTAATGCGTGGCAAAATGTTTGGTCCTGATATTCTTCCAGTACTGTTGTTGTTGTTTTTTTTTTGTGAAAAGGAAAAAAGCATAGATGAGAAGAGGTAGTATAAACTTTGGTATATCTCTTCCACACTAATGTGTTTACATATGCAGGTTGTAAAATTTTTCATAAGGAATATATATATATTTACAGCTTGTCCTTGTAGTTTTCTCAGTTGCTCACTGTACGCTTACATATGGGGTGTCTTAAGTCTAAACATCAGGCATCTGATATTTTGTTATACATTTTTTTTAAAAAAAACATGTGCTTGATGATTAGCAAAACCAAGAAAAATACACTTAACGGTTCTAGGCTCCAATTCACCATTGTTAATATAAGTATGAGCAGGATAGTCAAATATTCTTTAGTTTGAATAATCTATTGGAGAATCAGATCATATCTCAATTGAAGTCTTCTTATCAATAGCCATGTTGGGTGACCGATTAATTAAATAACAAGTAGTAGAAAAGGCTTCAACTCAATAACTCCTCGATAAGCCAGAATTAGACAACATATAATATACCTTCTCCATAATAGTTCTATTCATGCGTTTGGTCACACCATTTTGCTAAGGAGTACCAGGGACGACGTAATGTCGCACAATACCCTCTAATTTGCACAAAGCTTCAAATTCTTCAGAACAGAACTCTAAGCCATTGTCAGTACACAACTTCTTGACATGCATATCAATTTGTTTCTCAATCATAATCTTCCACTCATTGAATATCTTGAACACTCCGATTTGTGCTTGATGAAATACGCCCAAACTCTTCTTGAGTAATAATCAATGATGGCCAATATGTAGCTTGCACCTCCAAGAGATAGAATGCATGACTCTCTCCATAAATTAAAATGAACATAATCTAATATGCCTTTTGTAGAATGAGTCGCGGTGCTGAACTTCACCAATTTTTGCTTGCCAATGACACAATGTTCATAAAACTTCAACTTGACAATGCTTTGTATCAAGAAATCCTCTTTTGTATGCTTCATCATGCCAGCTTCACTCATATGCCCCAGACGCATATGCCAAAGATTAGTAGCATCAAAATCAAATGATTTATTTGAGGCAACAGTAGCATTACTTGAAATTGTAGTGCCTCATAGATGATATAGGTTGGCAGCCTTCATATCACTCTTCATCATAACAAGAGAACCTTCGGATACCTTTAGAACTCCACTTCTACTTGAATACTTATACCCTTTAGCATCAAAAACACTTAACAAGATAAGATTTCTCTTCAAATTCAGAATGTGTCGAACATCTAACAAAGTTTTGACAATGCCATCAAATATTTTCATCTGGATAGAACCAATGTCTGTAATCTTGCATGATGAATTATCACCCATCAACACAGATCCACTCGGCATAGCTTTATAGGTAACGAGCCATTCACGGTTTAAGCTCATTTGAAAAGTAAATGCTGAATCAAGAATCCACTCATCATCGATTTTAGATCCACTCATCACCGATTTTAGAATCACCTGCAAAAGCAACAAGAACATCTCCGTCAAAACCTTCTTTGGTAACAATGGTAGCTCTAGCTTCATCCACTTGTTGACCTTTCTTGAAATTGTTATTCCGCTTCTTCTTGTTCTGCAATTTTCAGCACTCGGATATATCATGGCCATTTTCTTGCAATACTTGCATAACAACCTATTCTTGGACTTTGATCTGCTTCTGTATCTATTCGAGCTTCTACCTTTATAATTGTCGTTTGAACCCTTCTCATGTTGCCTGCCATGAATAGATAAGCCTTCTGCATGCGTACTTGAACTTTCGCTAGAAACCATAAGTTTTATCTTTTCTTTTGCATACGGTGCTTCATAAATTTCATTGAGAGTAAAAGTATTTCGGTTGTAGAATAGTATCTCAGAAAGTAAGTACAAACTAGGCGGTGAATCTAGCAGAATAAGACTCAAATATTCATTATCATATTTTACCTTCATATACTCAAGGTCAGCAACAACTTTCTTGAAAGTTATCAGGTTGTTCAACATAAGGCTTCCACCGCCATCTTGAGAGAACAAAGCTTCTGTTTTAGATGTATCTTGTTGATCAGATCCTTGGTCGTGCATAAAAAACATAATTCAACGTATAAGAAAATTACAAACATGAGACAACAAACCATTGAAAATACACGACTACAACAGGGGTAAAGATATAGAGCAAGAGAGACGAGTTTCAGACGGAGAAGAAAATAGAATCAATGTTAGTTGCGATAGATTGACATCATGTCTGAAGCAGCCCATGCTGGCTCTAGCACCGGCCATACTTCATCTAGCTTTAGATGCTACAGTATGAATAATACTATACAAATTCGGATCAGACTTGACCGCTGCCTATTTCCGAAATCAAATGCCCACAGTCCACTGACCTTACTTCACTCATTTTCTTTTTCTGTCACTGGTCGAATTCTTGGGCTGTCTTGCAGACAAACGGAGCAATCAGACTTCAAGATGGATGAATGAAGCAGGAGCGAGGCTGTATTACGTCGGCCAGGTTGCATCGATCAAATCTGAAGCAGAATTCTGAAATTATTACGTGTTTTTATCAAGTTGAAGAGCTTAATTAATCTTGCTCTGTTATGGCTATGGAGACGACCGATCATGGGATCCTCTTTTGTGCGCGCAAGAGCCAAGAGATCGAGCACTGTGCGTGCATGCATACGTGGTGCAGTGTGGCCGGTGTCCGCATGGTGACTAGACTATATAATGCATGAAATCAAGATCACCATGCATGCATGCATGCCACACGTACGGCTGGTTCTCTTCCGACTTATCCGTCCAAGGCAGACTGCAGACAGGATGAGCTGCCGCTTGGGCACGACGACGCGTGCAGAGCGAAGCGGTTGCCCGCCTTTGCGCCGTTGGCGGCGTCGGATTTCTTCTCCGGCCATCCATCCATCATGCGCTGTCCGTTCGCAGACGGTGACGTCGTCGTACGATCCGGCCGGGCAGTATTTTCAGCTAGGCACATGCACTGCACTTTTCTTATATAACAAAGCCCTTCTGCATATTCATTCATTTTATGCCTCGGCTAGCTCTAGCACCAAGAGGTACCAAGAGTTTAAGGAGTGAAGGTACCAAGAGTTAAAAGTGTAATTTGGTGGGGATGTACTTAGTACCTCGCAAGGATGGTAAAAAAAAACCTCTCTAATGTAAAAACTCATCAGCCCAAGTCGGTGAAACTAGCCGAACGGTTCTAGACGGTATGGGTATCTCAATGAGCACTATTTAATTTGATCCTCTAAAGCCGGATGGTTCTGACCGCAAAAGTTTTTTTCTTCTTTTATTTTCTCTTGGATTGTTTAATTGTGGTCTACGGATTCTAAAAGAAAACCAGCTGGGTCAGCGACACTCTGCTAGCGATGACTACGACACTGCTCACTGAATACGGAGTTACTTCGTCTATATGCAGGCTCAGTATATGGAATTATGATGCAAGGTGATTTGAGGGATTGTATACTATTCCTGTTTAACTTCTGTGGTTAATTATTATGGTTTCCTTGGCAATACTTGGATGTTGTGGTTGAATTATTCTTTGTATAATTTAATTTTGCTTGTATGCATGAACTTCAGTTAATATAATCTGTTCTTTTCAGCTGCGGCTTATAGTTTTTGGCTGAAATTTTTGAATTTTGACTGTTTACGGTACAGATTACGGAGAGACATATACTCACTTGTGATTTTGGCAGGTACAGATGTTGGGCTTTTAACGTGTAGATCGTTTAACCTTTAGACCCCGTCTTGAGAAAATACTCCGTTTGAAAGTTAGATACTGTAGCAAAAGTTAAAAGCCGTCGGTTTCGGAGGAAAAGAACAGGCCTTAGCTTATTCCAGGTGTAATTTCTCGCTGCTTCGTAACCATGCTTAGATTGCTTTTTACTTACTGTTAATCTGATTGAATTGCGGGTTGTTTCATCAATCTTTACCATAGATATTGCCAGCAACGTGCGGCCCTTCGACTAATCCCGGGTGAAATTAATTAATCTTAAAGTGATTAGACGCTAGTCAAAATTGCTACAGCTTTAGCCTTTTTTTATCTTATCAGAGATGTGGCCTCGTAATACAAGAGTTAGACTATAACTATTGTATATATCTCCCCAAAAAAACAACACATTAAGTATAACAACAAGCTTTTAAAACTGCTATTAGAAACAACAATGCATAGTACCGCTAATTAACACTAAAGTTTACGTACTCATTCGACCACCAAATATATATGTAAGTGCCGTTCCTTCATTTGTCACAACTAATACATAACATAATATATAACACAACTAATATATATGTAAGTGCCGTTCCTTCATGCACCGGCGCCTACTGCACGAATAATATAATATATAAAAGAATCTCTATCTGTCTAGCTTTTTTATTTTGGAAAAATGCGGAGTATATATCTCCGCGCGCAGCAGTAGTGCTTTGCGGCTCGTGCATGTTCATATGCGTGTTGGCCAGCAGCTTTAATTGGCATGGGAATACTTATCTTATCTATATATGCAGTCGTCCCCTACCTATCTTTTTTTCCCCTTTTTTATTGCCTTTGGAATTTATAGATATGAAATGCATGGATTATATTTATGTTCCTCCATAATAAGGAGTGGCAGTGACAAGATATACGTGTGGAGACAGTGTCCAATTGCTAGCTGAGTTAAACTACAGGCCCATATATATTATATATTACGTGTGTGGAAGCCATATCCAATCCTTGAGTTAATTAAGAACCAGGGCCAAGGCTTGCTGCTGATCTAGTTCTCTTGGAACAGTAGAGGAACCTGCTGCATTGCGCACATACACATACACTATGCGGTTAGCCGGCACCTGCAGGTTAAGTGTATAGCCAATTAAATAGATCTAGTTAATTAATATGACTGCATATCTTCATACGTGTAGATGTTGCAGAAAATGCACATGCATGCGCCGATGTGCGTCGTATATATGATCGGCAGCTTGAAGCTAATAATTAACCAGCATACAATAAAGTTTTCCTCTCCAGGAAATGCATGCACAGATTATTCAAGAGATGCAAGGCTAGCATGAGTGATAAGAGCCACTCAGGCTAGCCAAGGAGACTGCCCATGAGACCTGCACACCAAGGCTCAGCTCGTTCACTGCTAAGCCTTCATGTAGGAGGACACAGGCAAGTCATCCTTGGCTACCAGAGCTAGACCCTTATCGCCATGTAAGGCTTGCTCTCTTCTTCTTCTTCTTATTGCGCGTGGCTAGCTAGCTCATTGCTGCCTGAGTGGTTCGGTCGCCATGCTTGCTTCCGGAGCTATTTATAGGCAGCTCGGAGAGCCGGTGGGCTTATCTTTTTCTTCCAACTAGAATCTTTCATCGTAATCTTTATTCAGAGAACATATTCCAGATAATGTCAACCCATTCATACATATAGATATAGCCAGCCGCGATTCTCATCCCTAGTGGCACGGCTGGATAAGTTCTCCCTGCAAGCAATGCAGAGGATGCATGCATGGGGGTGACTGCTGGTGAGAATTCAGAGGAGCAATGCAGAACCTTTGCATAAGTTAGGCAGCAGAAAAAACGGCAGGTTTAATTTCTTCGATTTTATCTTTGTTGGGAACTTGGGATTTAGCAGCCAAGCTGACAGTTCCAAAGCAATGTTCACACGCTCAAGTCAGAAAATCAGAAAGTATATACCCTTATATATATCTATTTGCTGGGCCTCACTTGTAATTTATGGGCTTTGTGAAAATGGGCTTGGATGGTGGGTGATTCATAGGCTTCCATCAGAACCAAGTCCGAATTAGGCCCAGGCCCAAAACATGCACGTGCCCATGTGCACTAATATTTGTCAAAACATGTCTCTCTCTAGGTCTGAGCTTCTGCTTCACCTTCGGAGTTTAGAGTTGGACGTCTCTAAAAAGAACAAAAAAAAAAAGAGTTGGGAGGCATAGCGTGCAACAGAAGAACTTCTGTCTGTGATTTTAATATAGCAGCTGTTATTCAGAGAATCTGATTTAAAAAGCTATTCTGTTTTGATATTTGGTTTTTTTAATATTCAAAGAAACCAAAAATCAACACAAAAAAAGGCAAAAGTGAAAGGGACCATGACCTATTTCTGGTAAGATTCAGAGGCCAATATACAACTCGAATCCGTAGACCAAACAGACGCTTCTGGACTGCGTCGCAACTGTCACGGCATCTTTAACTGGTTAACTAATCAATCAAGCAGATTAGTTAATGCATACTTGGTATATTATAGCCGGGGGACTCTCTGGTCTCTGCTTCGATCCACGTCATTTTTGTTTGCTGTTCAGCGGACACGTGTATCGCATTAAGCCTGAGCGCTCCTAGCGAGTGGTTTGTGGGCTGCGATTAGCTGCGCGCGGCCGCGTGTGCGCTCCGCTCCCTGGTTAGCTGCGTGCGGCTTGCCATCAAAACACAACAACACGGCAGCAGGCAACGCATCAAGTCAAGAAATAAAGTTAGGATGGTGTCCATGAGAGCATATATGTATAGCCATCAATTCGTGCGTCACCCAAATTGAAAATTGAAAAGGGCAACATATGCTCTGACTTTTGTGCAACGAGGAGAGAAGAAAAAGTAATTAGTGCAAAGTAATTAAGTGAGGCTAATTAGATCTTATTTTTTGTTTTTGGCATTGATTATCTTAAAGCTTGTGATTATGCATGTGTCGGGAAAAATATATTGTGTTGCATGCATTGTGGCTGAATATTTTTGTGTGCTTCTGTGATAAGAAAAAGTAATTAGTGCAAAGTAATTAAGTGAGGCTAATTAGATCTTATTTTTTTTGTTTTTGGCATTGATTATCTTAAAGCTTGTGATTCATGCATGTGTCGGGAAAAATATATTGTGTTGCATGCATTATGGCTTAATATTTTTATGTGCTTATGTGATTTGCAGGTTTATAAAATAATAATAAATTTTAAGAAAAGCTTTCGCTAAACGCTGCAATCATTCATTCCCTCTAATTGTCATTGATGATCCTACAAAATTTTTTAGATTGGTTATTGGGAATCCTATATTAAGCTCCGCGGGACCAGGGAGCCATGCCACATGGTTTTTTTTTGCGAAAAGGCCTTTTAGCTTTCTAAAATCGCATATAGGTCCTTGTTTTGGTAAAGAGGCCCCTACCACCTCTATTTTTACGAAAAAAACCCTCCACTTTTCTGAAATGACGTACGGATCCTCATATATTTTCGGAGTCCCTTCCTTTTGCTGGATAACACCCTGTGGTTTCCCAAAATTGCATACGGATCCTCAATTTTTTTACAGGAAAGCCCTTTGGTTTCCCTAAACTACATATGTGCCCTTAATTTTTCTAAAAAAACTTCACATGAATTATAAATTCTTTTACTTCGGTTCATATGGTAACTAGCGCGGCGTAGCGCCGTGCTTATGCTGCTAGTATACTCCTACTAGGTGTGTACTACCAAGAGGAGCTAAGCTAGCTAGTAGGCAGTGTCAGTGATATAATACACGCTAATCAAGGCCCTCCGCTAGCCCAGCCCGGCTTAATTTAATCGTCACCTGCTAAACGCAGCTACGAACCAGCGTCACGCGTGCCCACGTGGCGCCCCCCGCTTCGTTCGTCCAAGTTTTCGCGGCGATTTTGTTACTCACGTGTGGCCGCGTTGGCGTCACGGGTGACCTCAATTCCAAAAGTTTCAGCGGTGGTGAGTACCGTATTTGTGTAGGTTGAAACATTTTGATTTGCTGCCACTACTAAGATTAGTAGTCGTATGCTGATCGGTGTCTCACCTGCCCCCAACGAACCCCTATGCAGCCCAGTTGCTTGCAATCTAAGAGCTTATATAATAATATAGATAACCGCTATCTAGAATACTGATTATGTTATTTATAAATGGCATTAAAGACAGCTTCTACAATAAGATATTATTTATATATCTCTATAGATAGCTCTTTTATAACATAATATGCATTATTTTTTGTGTTGCAGTCAACTATTACATAAGAAACGACTTAATTCTCTATATTCTTTCTCTCTTCTATATCATCTTGTATTCTACGTGATAAAATTTACATGCTATTGACGTCCCTCCATTATGCATCCTTTAAATAAAACCTCATATAATTCACGTAGGTATGCTATGAGGACGCGCAAAACTGCTTATTCGCATGCTGCCTCGTGGGACTCCGAGACGCTTAGAGTGGCTCGGATCCACGTGCAGCGACCTCTGTAATTCACTAACAACCGCATGTGAACTCGATCTACTGAACTGTCGCTTAGTCCAAATGAAGGAAAGATAGAGGTGGTGATCGGTTCGGCTGAAAGCTGAAAGCTTATGGCTGAAAACACTGTAGCTGAGAGAGGCTTATTTAACATAATTAAATTTAAAAATTGAAAATATAAAAATATGTTAGCCCATCACAGACAACGCAAACGAATACGAGAAAAAAAGAACCGACAAAAAAACTCAAAAAAAGTCAAAAATTCAGAAAAAGACGAAATTATGAATAGTGCAAAAATAAGCTTAAACCATGTTGAACACCACCAGATTAGGATGGTGGTGTACGGACGAGAGCTGAGGGGCCCAGATGCTTCGAGAGGGTACTACGTACATATGCCAGCTCAGCCAGTAGTGAAGCTCTAAAATTTTCTTTTATTTATTTATTTATTTATTTTTATTGACAATATTTCGAGTAATTTTTTTCAAATCTGATTTTTTTCATGTCAACACTTATGATGTAATAAGACAACACTATCATACTATTTATCATAGCATACCCAGATATTACCACTCTACCACCAGTGACGTGGCAGTGTTGTTTGACCACTCTATCGGTAGTGACATGGCAGTGTTTGTGTGACCAAAGTGTTATTTAGGGTCTGTTTTTTTTAATTTCGGTTTGTGGTTCTTAGGTTGTTTGTGAAAGAGTATAGACTAATAAAAACTTGCGTATAATTTGATCGATATAAATAAAGTTACTATAGTATATATTTCAATTAATTTATAGACTCTACCTTAAAAAAAACACTACTTTTAAAAACTCCTATAAAAAAATCAAAAAAAATAGCTTTAAAAGCTAAAAAGGAGAAACCCTTAGCTAGACTTGTCTGGTGACGTTAACCCACGTACAAGTGGTAGCGTAACCACGAACAGTCAAATTTGAAAATAAGTTGGTTAAAAGGTTGATAATAAAAATAAATTAAAAATAAGTTAAATGATAAGAAATGCGACTTTGACGGTGGAGTAGTACTACTAGCTAAAGAGTAGTACCGTACCTTTTCCTACCTGTGACAATTTCCTAGCTAGAGTGCTACTATAGTACTAAACTAATGAGTGTACCGTACATTTTTGAAAACTTGTTCCCTTCTAATAACTTTGGTGCCGTTTGATTAGACTAAAATAAATTAATGTATAGTTAAAATTATATTATATTTGATTAAAATTATACTGTAACTAATGATGACTTATTTGACATAACTAAATTAAAAAATACAAAAAACAAATTTGCCTATCATAGACAATGCAAACGAATATGAAAAAAGAACCTACAAAAAAGTAAAAAAAGTCAAAAAGCTAGAAAAAATGAAATATAGAAATAACAAAAAATAAGCCACAAGCTAAAATCTCAAGCCAAAATTTGCCTATCATCTGCTGTACTGTAAATTTGGAATTCCGGGTTTTGGATAAGATCAACTTTAGTAGTGCTCATTCCAACCTTTTGCTGTGAGCTTTAACATTTTAACACTATTTGAGATATTTTTTTTACTAGTGAGTTGTTTATGTAATTAAACTTAAAAAAGAAAAAAGGTTACATCATCACTAATAATGAAAAGGAATAAAAGCAAAAAAAACCAAAAATCTAGAAAAAACGAAATTAAAAATTAAAAAATAGAAACTAAAAACTGAAGCCCAAACAAGCACAGCCAAAGGTTTCACTTTCATCTAGTCAGTGACTCTTGAACTACAAAGAGTCTGTATCTGTCAAAAAATCACGTAGACGTCTCTACCGTGGAAATCAATAAACCGACGATTAAACCGATAAACCAGAGTGTCAACGGGTTTGATCACGGGCTAGTTCTAATAACTATGGTTTGTAAAGTAGTGGTTTTTCGTATGAAAATCAGGTAGATAATAGCTAATATTTCTACGGATCCATCGGCAATATTAAATGATAGGAAGGCTTTATCGAACTGTTTATGTATTTGGCGCTGCAGCCCCTGTAGCTTGGCAGATGGCCTGCGCGGCGGGCAGGGGACCGGGGCGCAAACAACTAGGCCGCACAACCAGTGGTCAAGATGTTAGTAATAACCAGTGCCATGCACTGTTAATCTATAGTGTAACAGTAAAGAGTGTAAGGGTGCATAGATCCAATTGCTAGTGCCAACACTTTTACCCCCACTCATTTAGGTTTGGACTTTTAGTTTCTGACTGATTCCTCGCTATTCCTAGATTTCATTTTACTGATTTTTTTTTGTTTTTTTAGCTTTTTTGTTAACTCTTTTTTTTCGTATTCATTTGTATTATATGTACTAGGCTAACCTATTTTTTAATTTTAACTTTTTAAATTAAATTATGCATAATAAGTCACCATCAGCTACAGTGTAATTTCAGCTAATTATAATAAAAATTCATCTATAAGCACAAAAATTGAATACCATAGAAAATGCTGTCATCATTTTAACTGAAAGTTACATCACTCTTAAACAGGACCTTATCTACTCCTTCCTATCTAAAAAATGCGCCTTCCTCCTAGCTAGCCTAGGTCGGTCAATCATTCCTGAGCCAAAATATTGGCACTAGCAATTGGATCCATGCGCCTCTACACTCTTTACTGCTGCACTACAGTCTACAGCCATGTAAATTAACAGTGCATGGCACTGGTTATTACTACCAGCTCGATCACTGCTCGTGAGTAGCTCGATCACTGCTTGTGTTGCCTCGTTGTCTGTGCCCCGCCGTGCCTGTCTGCCCGCCGCGTCGGCCACACGTCGAGCGGCAGGAGGTCGGCGACGCCTGGTGAGTAGGGGCAGCAGTTGGCAGCACGTCTGGGCCTGTCACCTGCTGTATCATTTGGCTTCTGCTGAGCTTTCTAACGGCATCCGTAGTATATAAAAATAAAAAGGTTATAAATTATTTTAAGATCGACTTTATATATTACAGAATTGATCTTAAGCAGTTCATAAACAAAAAAGGTTTAAGATCGGTCCTTAAGTTAAAGACCTGACCACAAATATTAAAATACAATTTTCTTTTAATCATGTTGTTCTCTCTACCCCTACTAGCAAACTACCAATAACCACAAGTATAATTTTTTTACTGTCGAGTGAGACCCTTGTTATAACCGAGCGATGGCCTTAAACATAACGAGTCGACCTTAACAATTAGGTAGGGCTCACCTCAAGACCCATTGCGACCTTATACACTTCTGATGCCCTAAGTGTGATAGGTGATATATGTCATCGTCGTATCTTTTGAGTTTGAAGAGTAGTTTATTTTTATAAAAAGAGATGGTTAGGCCAAAATAAAAAAAATAGCTATAATGTCAAAATAAATACGTGAACAGTTCGATTTTATCTAGGGATAAGATTTGAAAGACTTCCCAAGGCAACCAAACTCTGTATTTACGGGCTTTGTTTGTACTTAATTTGTACGGCTGCAACATTGCTGACTTTGAGCTTTTCGATCTCGATGGTCATTTCTAATGGAAATCAGGGCCCTCTTTGCTACCTCAGAATGACAATTAACACGCATGCATCAAAGCGTGGTTCATAAATCATAATCCACACTAACACGTACGTATTGTTGCACGTCAAAACACATGTACTACTCCATTTGATACAAAGCTGTCCAAACCAGAGGATTATGACGAGCTGAGAGAGAGAGAGATGTAACCAAGGGACCATGGATTAATGTATGGCCCTATCTTGTTGGATTATGACTACTGCTTCGGTCATGACTTCGATCACGATTTCGATCGCTCCTTCGACCACTTACAAATCATCAATATTAATTCTGATATGCAATATAACTATGTACTGCAACCAATTATATGTAGATTGCCACCTCTTATATGTGATGCAAAGTTACTTTCGGTTACTCATAAAGTTATTATCCATATGGAATCAAGTTATCATCTACATATGAAGTCATCATCCCATGATGAAGTTACTATCATATACAATCAAGTTATCATCTACTGTGAATGAAGTTACTATCAGTAGCGAGTGAAGTTACCGTCGAACGCTCACAGTACACAACAGGCAATAACTTCACTTACAATAGACAATAACTTTCCTCATGACCGAATATACTAAATTATTACATGCATACAGGAATACAATTGATGTGGGACTTTTTTATCTTGTTTACAAGCTAAAAAATACAATAACTCTTTTGTGGAAAGTCATATCTGCGATCCGTTTACGTCATTGTGTTCGAAATTACGAGCTTCATAAAACAAGATACATGTTGAATATGTTGTGACGCTGCGAAATTCATGTTTTCTTATATCAGTCGCAAGTAAGTAACTTCATACTTGTCTGATGGTAACTTCACATGTAATAGTTACTACCGAATCAACACAGCTTGCACTAGGAAACCATGCAGCAGGACCTACGTGTAGCGTGTGTGCAAACGCTGAATAGCACTACCGTGTACGTACGTACGTACGTACGTACGTACGTACGTATGTGTGTGTGTGTGTGTGTGTATATATATATATATATATATATATATATATATATATATATATATATATATATATATATATATATATATCATTGAAATGGAGCACCATGGTGTCTAGGCACCAAACCTCTCTACCTTTAGATTGCTTTTAGATGCATGCAAGTGTAATGATTTAGCATCAATTTAGAAAGAAAGTTTTGGTTTAGCATGCCAAATTAATCGAAGATGAAAAGTTTTGATCATAGAGTCTCGAGTACCATGGTGACCTGTATATATATATATATATATATATATATATATATATATATATATATATATATATATATATATATATATATATATATATCAAATTTGTTGTTCACACCCTTTATCTTATTCAACATGTGCATTACCACGGAAATCAACGAGCGGTACTAGGAAGCTCCCGTAGGATGGTGTCGACAATGATATGTGGCACCATCATGCCCCATAAGCTGGTTGTCGGCGTTGCACGATGTTCCAAAAGAAATTGACAGTAGTACATATTGATTTTTGTTAGCTAGACCAGATGTTTTACCTCTAGATTTGCAAAAAGTGAAAGCAAAGTGCTTGCTTGATTAGTAAGGGTAGTAATTGAAAGCAGAAGTACATATGCAAAACTTAACAAGTACTCCATCTTCAATATTGAATCACACACACATCATTACTATTATAAAAAGAGTTAGCGGTGGTACGTTCATTCTCCTCCAACGGTTCTATTCCTTCAAATTCTCACTACTCTCCACTTTTCAACGGATCAGAGCAACCCTCTTAGATAGCATGATTCTCTATACATCTAATGAATTTCGTTGCAACACATAGTATATATATAGGACACTGAAATAGGGCACCATGGTGTCTGGGCACCAAGCATCTCTATCTTTAGATTACTTTTAGATATGTGCAAGTGTAATGATATATAATATATCAGGCAAACCCGTTAACATTTATTAATTCAAAAAGACATCAATTTGGAAAGGAAGTTATTGATTTAGCATGTTGAATTAATCATGGATGGAAAGTCTTAATCATGGATGAAAAATCTCAATTATGTAACCTGGGCACCATGTTACCCCTGTTATTTATATATATTCCCTATTACTTGACCATTAAGTGGATCAAGAAATGTACACTAGTACAGACTTAATCGAGAGATCGATCCTTCATTTTTGGACAGATTTTGACCTGATTTGTAACCTTTAAATTACTTGATCCAACGATCAGAAACAAACTTCTACACTCTAAAACAGCATTCTATCAAATTTTGCATTCAGAATTAACTGTGCGCATATGCATGGATGGGTTTTTAGGTGTGAATATCTCTCAGCTTTTCACTGATGAAGTCAACTCGTAGAGCCGTAAGTAACTTAGATAGGTTGATAATACATCAACATCACAATTAACGGGGAATTAAAAGTTGCTTCCTGATCACTTGCTTCGTACTGGAACATGTCGTCCTGCATGTTCCTGTTCAATGGCCTATCTTTTGAGATCTTTTTGCTATTGTCTAATCCATCACGTATCGCTTCATGTCATAGGTCAGGGCCTTGATGCTGAGTCATGACAAATGACCAACATCTAGTAGCAACTCCTGGTAGCAAGGGCATGGCAATGTATTCGTCAAGAGCACTCATTCTACAGCCCCAAAATGCAATGTTCATGCACCTTAGTTTACAATTAATCTAGATGCAAGTGTTCAAGCACCTTAGTTTACAAATTGGCACTATATATGTATAACAAACTGGTTTAAGCCTACATGCATCTAGCTTAGGGCTTATGTCTATAGCTTATTAGCCTGATTGATTGCTGGGAGAAGTCAAACACCGGTGAAAAGTTAAAAATAACAGTGTCTGAAGATGCCCTAAATCCATGATCTATCGACATCCGTATGCTGTACAATGGAGAAATTTGAGGCTTTCTTTTCTACTTTGAAGAAAAGAACGCTGAGATTTCCTTTCGCCCAATACGGAGCGGCTCAAGCATGTTGATCACGCGCACCTATCCGCCTCGCGCCGGTGTGCCCACGTGGACCCCCATCTCGCACGCCCCACCGTGTCAGCGTCCCGAGCCCCTTCCCACTCAGCGCGCCAGCTCAGCGAGTGCGCGAGATATTTTCCGACATCCCACGGTCGCTGCCTTGCAGGGCCCACGGGCGCGGCCCCGCCACCGCGACGCAACGGAGAGCGCCACGTGGAAAGAAGAAGCGTGCCTTGGTGCTCGTCGTCGCGCAGCGGATGGGCCTCCTCCTCCTCCGTACTGATTGCTTCGCATTAAGCGCGGTATTATAAACCCTCTCGCTCTTGCGATGATCTCCAATTGATTTCTTCCTCGCCTTCGCTTTTTCTTCCTCTGGTGTCGTGATTCGCACGTGCGGAAGCACTTGACTTCTCGCTGGTGTGTGTGGGGGGTGGCGTGGCGGCGCCGGAGATGAAGGACGGAGGGGGAGGGGGGAGGCAGCAGTGGCCGTGCGACTATTGCGGGGAGGCGGCGGCGGCGCTGCACTGCCGGGCGGACGCGGCGCGGCTCTGCGTGGCGTGCGACCGCCACGTGCACGCCGCCAACGCGCTCGCGGAAGCACGTGCGGGCGCCGCTCTGCGCGGGTGCGCAGCGCGGCCCGCCGCCGCGCGCGTCGCGGCCGGGGGAAGCGACCCGGCGTTCCTCTGCGCCGACTGCAACGGCGGGTGCGACGGCGCGGCGCGCGTGCTCGTCGAGGGGTTCGCCGGGTGCCCCGCGGCGGCGGAGCTCGCCGCGTCCTGGGGCCTCGACCTCCCCGGAGGCGGCGGCTGGGAGGACGAGGAGGAGGACTCCTTCTCGGCGCTCGACTACTTCATGCTGGCGGGCGACCCCGACCTGCGCGACATCTACGTGCCCTGCGACCCGCCGGAGGTGGCCGCCTCCGGAGGCGGCGGCCGGCGGCTCAAGGGGGAGGCTCTGTGCCACCAGCTCGCGGAGATGGCGCGGCGGGAGGCAGAGACGGCGCAGCCGCAGCAGCACTCGGATCTGAGCCCCCGCACCCCTCGCCGGACCTCGACCGCCGCCAGCGGGCGCTTGCCGGACAAGCAGGCTTCCCCACCGTTGCCTTCTCCTGCTCCGGCGGCCCCGGAGGCGCCGTTGCCGTACACGTCCCTGCTCATGATGGCACCGGCCAACTGCGCCGAGGCGGCCGAGCTCATCAGCAGCGACCGCCTCGGCGATGACGACGAACAACTTCTATGGGAGTGCACTGCGCCTTCAGTGCGACCGGCCCAGGTAATAGTGTAAAAAAGACGATATTTATTTTACTTATTAGAATTCAGCCAATTTACATTGCAACTTTATTGCTAAATCTTTCATCTTTATGAGTGAGTAATATTAGTTGTAATATTAGTTGCATTGTCTTAAGTAGCCGCACTGTCGTAGCCTAACACGCATTAAGATCATGTTAGGATCTTGTATTTCACTGCTAACAACAATTGAAATCAAACTGTTCTGTAGATGTTCATCACATCTTGCAGTTCGTGGTCAGTTCCACTCATCAATCAGATTGCGAAATGCAGTCGTGATCTCTCTGGTAGGCGAGGGGATGGATAAAAACGGTTAATTTTGTGGTGAATACTAATGTGCCAATTCTGAAGCCATCGAAGGTTTACACTTCCGTGCCTTTATGTACATGACCAGATGGTTTCCTGTCGTTCTCCTGGCCTATCCTGCTCTAGTTTCCTAGGTTTTATCAGCCAGGAGAGCAGAATGGTTTCATTAGCTTTGAGTAGAGATAAATTTAACCTTTTTGCCCTCACCATTTATGATTCGATTGTTGGAGCTAACTAGTGGGTTGTCAAGAAATACTAAGCAAGAGCAGAGTAGGAAGAGAGCTCTATAAGCTTTTCATTATAACTTGTAAGCTTGCATGCATACACACTAAGCTCTTACAGTTACAGAGGTACTACTTTTTGAATTACACATTTTTTTGCTTTCAGCTATCTAGCTTACAAGTTTTGCATGTCATATTTATAGGCTAATGAACTGACTTTCTTTTGCTGCTCTAATTAGCCAGAAACTTCATGCTTATGTCGGTAAAAAATATCCTCATGTGGGTTGCAGTACCATTGATCAAGAAAACCATCCAGAGTAGTGTCAGCTTGTCTTATATGGCTACCATCTTGCTTTGTGTTCATACTTGACCAATACAGCAACAGCTAGAAGCTTTTAACTTATACAGCTATGACTAGTACTTGTGTTCATACAAGATGGCTAGATGCTTCTCCAAAAATCCATTGTCGACATTCATGTGCAACAAGATTATAAACAACATTCGCTCCCTTAATCTTTTTGCTACTTCTCCACATCTTGTAGCCCGATTTTTTGTCGCATCTCCATAAACTTTGCACGTCCAATGGGCTTGGTTAATATATCAGCAAGCTAATTTTCATTCTTCATATATTATATTGTTATCTTACCATTGTCTTTCTCAACAAACCCGGGCGACTGGATCACATACACTTCTTTCTCGAGCTCATTATTGACAAATGCTGATTTAACATCTATATGATGCACTTTCCCACCTTCTTGTGCTGCCAATGCAATGAGGAGTCTCACTATCTCAAGTCTCACCACTGGGGCAAAAACTTCCTCAAAATCGTCCACGGACTCTGTGAATGTGTTGAGACTTGACGAAGCCGCCTGGGTTACCTCGAGTCTCACTGTCTCCATTTTCTTTAAGGTTAGGAAGTTGCATCATATGGATGTTAAATTAGTATTTCTCAATGATGAGCTCGAGGAAGAAGTGTGTGTGACCCAGACACCTGAGTTTGTTGAGACAGACAATGGCAAGATAACAGTAGAATATGTGAAGATTAAAGATCAGTTTGCCGATATATTAACCAAGTCTCTTGGACGTGCAAAGTTTTTGCAGATGCGCCAGAAAATTGGGTTGTAAAATGTGGAGAAGAAACAACAAGATTAAGGGAGTAAATGTTATTTATAATCTTGTTGAACATACATGTCGGTAATGAATTTTTGGAGAAACATCTAGTTGTCTTGTATGAACACAAGCACTAGTCATAATAGTATAAGTTAAAAACTTCTAGCTGTTGCGGTTTTGGTTAAGTATGAATACAAAGCAATATGGTAGCCATATAAATCAAGTTGACACTACTCTGGATGGTTTTCTTGATTAATGCTACCGCAGCCCACATAGGATATTTTCTATCGACATATGCATGAAATTTCTGGCTAATCAGAACAACAAAAGCAAGTCGGTTCATTAGTCTATAAATATGGCATGTAAAACTTGTAAGCTAGATAGCTAAGAGCAGAAAAGTGTGTAGTTTGAAAAGTAGTACCTCTGTAAGAGCTTAGTGTGTATGCATGTAAGCTTGCAAGTCATAATGAAAAGCTTGTAGAGCTCTGTATTTCCTCTTCGTACTTTGCTCTTGCTCAGTATTTCTTGCCACCCCACTAGTTAGCTCCAAGACAATTGGGCCGATGATGAAAGGTGTATTTTTCTTTAGCGATAATGCAAATTAGACAGATTTTTTGAGGAGGTGTTGCTATCACAATATGGAAATGTGACTTTGCACGTTACTGCATTGTTCAGAGAAATTGACTTTTCAGATATGGAGTAGATCTTATGATCTGCGCAAATCGTATCATGATACACTGATTGCATTAGTATTTATTTGAACTTTTGACTACACATTACATTGCTATCTCTACCGTTTTATTTTGCCAGATAAATAATACTCCATCCAGTCACAAATACATGTCGTTTTGGAATACGTGCAGCCAAAATTTCAAAACTTTGGTTATCGATATCTTTTTACACATTTATATTGGATGCACTAAAATCGTATGTGTAGATTTGTCTCAAAAAATACTTTCATAATAATATAATTTTGTTAGGTTTTATAGATATACTACAATAGAAATTAGTAGTCAAAATGGCATTTTGGGAACCGTGTCGATGTTCAAAACGACATGGATTTATGACCGGAGGGAGTATTTGAGAGGCCCATATGTGCTTGCAGAGTTGACATCGACAAAAAGGATAATTTTCAACAGATCACATCCTTGCTATCACAGATGCTTCAAAATCTCCTAATTTTTCTTTAATTTTGCTCTGGAACTTCTTATCAAGGAAAAAAATGACAGTTCACTTGTTATCTTCATGACAGATATGGGATTTTAATTTAGGAAGATCAAGGGATCACAATGAGAACTCTGCAGTTGAAGTTGGATTTGGTTTAAATAATGGAGGCTTTATGCTCAAGAGTTATAATGACATGCTCAAGGAAATTTCTTCTGGGACAACGAAAGATCTGGAAGATATTTATGACTCAAGATACTGTGCAGCTGCCGAAGACATCATGTCAACTAATTTCTGTCAGTTGTCATCGAAAAATGTAAGTCACCGTCCCCTTTTTTCCAACTTAAACAGACACTTGGTGTGCCTATCCAGTGCATTTGGCACCTAATTCACCTGGCATAATAGCATCAGGCATGGTATTCTCATATTGGCCCTGTACTAGAAAAAGAAGTGTTATTAGTCCATGCATGTGATGGCAAGATTTCTCATACTTCGTGCAATTTATATTTTTTGTGTAGTACTAAACCTCAACACCAAGGAGCAACGCCAAAACATGATTGCTCTGGTAAAATATGCCTTATTTATAGATACGCAGGATCCTCTAGTTTGCAGAAATGGCTTTTGCCCTTCAGCAAGCTTCTATGATAAAGACATGTGCATTGAGTGATCCAGACAATTGGTTAAGGATATTATTGGAACGGTTGATCAAAGCTTCAGGGTTAACGACATACTGAAAATGAGCTGCTTGAAGATGTACCTGAACTTGCTTAAAATGTGCATGTTCATGGGGACACCGATACTCCATCTTATGCACGGCGTGGTCATTCCTCTAGCTACTAACTTTCCAGTTGACCCCGTAACAGAGCTTTTGCTGATGTTGATGTGCCACTTACTGTTCAATAGGTTTAGGCTGTAATGTTACTAATTCCAGCTTATCGTTTAAGGGGCTATTCTTGTAAGTTGTAAAAGTAGGCTCCATGGTCCCACTTTTAGCTTGTGAACACTTTTAGCTGTTTTCGATCACCGGGATTGTTATGGACCACCATACAGATCCTTGTTTCGCCCTCCTTTGGTCCACCAAGTCATGGAGGCATCTTGTTTCTTTATGAAACACTAAAGGCCAATTTTGTCAGCACAAAGAACTCGCTATAGAAAGCCCCACCACCTGTTCTTGGTTTTGCATCATTTGTAGAGAAGTACAGCCTCTATCTGGGACTCTGGTAAAATCTTCTGTACCAGCAGCTCCTGCAGTGCTGGTAGTATATAGCTCGACTGACTCAGGTTATGTGCTGATTTTTCCTTTGCAGATAAGCACCGGGAGCAACAAACGGAAGGTGAGCTCATGCGCCTCGACAGTCGACGGGCCAACAACCTCTGGGTGCCATGTACCTGCTTCAGGACCCTTGGGGAGCTCCTCTCATGAAAGAGGAGCAGCTCTCACCAGGGAGATCTCCTTTGGGGACCAAACCATCGTCCCGACTGTAGTCGAGAGGTCTACCATGAAGATCGACAGTGAAACGCTAGCGCAGAACAGGGACAGCGCGATGCAGCGGTACATGGAGAAGAGGAAGAATCGCAGGCCTGGATGAACTGACCATGACCTCACCCGCCTGCTGCTGACCAGCAGCAGCTTCTCTCCAATTTTCTCACAGTAGTTTTCGGCACTTTCTGTAGGTATGACAAGCACGTCCGGTACGTGTCGAGGAAGCTGAGGGCGGACACGAGGAAGCGAGTGAAAGGCCGCTTCGTCAAGTCGAACGAAGCACTGAACGCCGGCAATGGCGGATAAGCTCTCGTGCCCTGTGAATAGCTAGCTGCATGTGGCCTGGTTTTTCGCGTAGCAGATGGGGCTATCTATCTATCTATCTATCTATCTATCTATGAAGCTGACGTGCTGCGTCGCACCTTCCCATGACGGATAAGCTGACGATGCTGTAGCCATGTCTTGTCCAGCTAAACTTTGCGTCGTCTAAGCATCGTGATTAATTTACACCGGAGATTATATTGCGATGTGTTATGTAAGAGACCCCCCTTCCCGCTGGGCAGAACTCAGAAATAACCAAGTCACAAAATGATATGAGCTGTATGTGCCTAGCTCATGCATATGCTTGTAGTGAATCATTTGGGTATGATCCTGACTGCCCTGATAGCATATGCAATTCAGATATTAGTCTACCTACCAATGCAAGTTCCAAAACTAGTTCACACTCCACAAATCTATCAAATTAAGATGCACGATTATGCTGGAGCAGAAGCAGTTTGATACCAATATGTAAGTCTGAACAATGGCTGGCTGGTACATGCATAACCGAGCTGTAAGTAACACGAGAATGATGGAGCCTGCCTATACACTTTCAGAACTCTTGACGCAGCAAAACTTAATCCTCTTGAGCGAGCGGTTGATCCCAGCTAGTGTCTGGCCGGTGTCCTCGGGTATCGCGAGAGGGTGCAGGCGACGCCGAGGGAGAGGAAGGCGACGAGGGACAGCGCGAGGGCGACGGCGCCGACGTTGCAGTACCGATGGTACATGCGGCACACGGCGAACCACCCGCTGGACTCGTTCCCCCACATGGCGATGGAGCCCACCGCCCCCGCACCCGCCGTCGCCGCCGTCTGCAGGTTCACCATGAGCTGCAAAGAAAACGTCGTCAGCTGTCGGCTACAGTTTCAGATCAGCATACACGTACGCTGGTTCGTTCGTACACGCGTATTGGCCTGAAATTAACAACTGCGACGCCTTCCAGCAAGTCTGACAATGACGTGAAAGAAGAAGAAAATCTCGTGATTCTCCATGTCAATGGAGTAGATTATAGTGTGTTCGTCAGCAAATGAATATATGGCTTCTCGAAGTGGTTTCTCCGTTCCTCTCGCTCCAAAAATAAGGTAGGGGTTACGGAAACATCATGTATCCCCTCCTTTTAAAAGCTGTTTCTTTTAACTATTGTTATTTATCTTCAATCAAAAGCTATCGACCGCGGCCAAAGACATCAAAGAATTAGCATTCATCTCAATGCATCAATGGACGAACGCTGAGGAGCATCGAATCAAAAAAAAAAAGGAACTGATGAAATAACAAGAGATTTTTACCGCACCTGATCAAGATGATGCAGCCAGCACTTGCTGATGAGCCTCTTCACCAAGAGCGCAGTCAGCGCCGAGTAGGCAGCGCACACGAAGTTGGCCGCCACGAAAGCCCTGAACATCAACATTGCAGAACGAAAACGGCAACACAACCTCAATCCATGCATGCGCATGTACGATTCGAACGCACGTCGATCAACTACTAGATGAAAAAGAAGAAGAAACGGAAGATTGGATGTACAGAGGAAGCATGCTAAAATCTACGTACTCCCACACGTTGAACATGGTGAAGTCCACCTTGACGCCCCACCGTTCCTGCCTGTTGGTGACGACGAGGACGGCGGCGGCCAGCGACGCGGCGAAGGCCACGCCCCGCAGCGCGGCGGTGGCCACGACGTGGGCGGCCGCTGAGATCTCCTCCTCCTGCTGTGACTCCACCTCCACCATGGTCAATCTGTCCGTACAAGTGCGGCGATGAGACGACTTGAAGGCCACGGATAACAGGGCCGGCGGCGTTATTTATACTGGGGAGCGCTTTCCACGGATGGAATGGCATGCGTTTTAAGATTGGACTGCTGGACTCCTCTTATCTTTAATTTCCTCTTAATCCCTTTTATTTATCTTTCAAGAGAGAGAGACCGTGCGGGATCAAACGCGTACGTACGCCACCTATGCGCCAAGTCGAGACGCCGGCCTGTGGGGAAATCAGCCGAGGATCTACACGCCCAAACGTCCGAGCGCTCTGTTGTCGGACGGGGAACAGAGCAGACCCGAGAGGGGACACGATTACCCGGAGAACCTCAAGAGAGCACAGAAAATTAAGGTACATTATGTGAGTTCTGAATTACCCATGACAGAACACGAACTCACGAGCGAGCTTTGTCGATCAGCAGGAATGAATTTCTACCAAATGGTTGTAAGTGCAGCTAGATTGTTGAGATTAGTGCGTGACCGTATATACCACCTTTCTCATGGACCAAGCCTAGCTATAGGAGTACCATCATATTGCAAACTGTACAAAGATGAGCACGTACTGACTACTGACTTAGGGCCTGTTTGGCGTTGTTGCGGCTTATGACTTTTGACTGAATTTTTTGAATTTTAGTTGTTTACGACAGAGATTACGGAGAAAGAGATACTAGCTTGCGATTTTGGTTAATACAGATGTTAGATTTTTAATGTGTATTATAATTACCTTGTAGACCCCGTCTTGAGAAAATACCCCGTTTAAAAGTTAGATACTATATCAAAAGACAAAAATCACTAGTTTCAGTCGAAAAGAACATACTCTGAATGTCGATCGGTTGACTGCCCCTTTTAGCGAGCAGGAGCAAGCGTGATCTGATCCTTTTTCTGTCACCCTGATAACAAAAATGTAAGCAAGCTCGAGTTACATTCATCACAGGGCGCAGGCAGAAGTGCACCGGTGAGGTTGATCGGCGCGTGAACAAGCGAATCAGGCGGAAAGGTGTGCAAAGCAGTAGACCAACACGCTGGCATGCCGGAGGATGCGTTTTGTCTGGTCAAGCTTAGCTTCTTCAAAAGGCCGGCTTAACTCAGCTATCGACTTGCAAAATTTACAGATGCGAGCGGTTGAACTGATTGGTTCAGAAATGCAGAATAGCCCCTTAAGTTGCCTCGAGATGCGTGCAGTTTTTTTTTATTATAGTTGGTCATAGAAGCATTTTCCAGGGAAATTTAGTACATGAACAACTCATGAAGCCCATGGGATCATAAGCCTGAATTTTTGTAGTTCAGACAGATGGGGCACGGCTTTAAAAAGTTTCGAAGCCACAGAAAAGAGAACCACAACATACCGTGCATACAGAAGAAAAGTCGGAACTAAATGAGGCAGATCAAACCGGTACATTTTGCTGGCGAATAATACACATTGGGGACTGATGACGAGTTAGTAAGGATAAAATATGTACAGATTTTCTTATCATGCGCAGCAGCGCAAGCTATACATGAGAGCACAAGCAAATTTTCAGTTGCTTATGTCGAAGTACTTGGGATCTGCAGGGAAGTCGTGTTCCACCCGCAGCTGCAACAAAAATGCAACCAACCAATTAAATTTATGAATTTAACATATTAAGAAACAAGAACAGTTAATTTCAGGAATAGACTGCGGGGAAAAACTGAAATGAGCCATAAAGACTAAAGATGATTTACAATAGGATAGACCAAAACAAGATATTATTTTTAAGCTATCTGCGTGTCTGCGTAAGCTGAACAACCAGCTATAGTGCATATCTGCCCAATTACAAACTGATGCTCGAAGAAAGAAACCGGAAGAAAGTTGTGCAGTATAGAATCTCACAATATCAGGTATGGTGCATACCTCGCCTTCATCTGCATCTGAGTGCCTTTGGGGAAATACAACTCTAAGATCATTATAGAGATAGAATCTCCGCTCTTCCTCGGTCACTGTATTGCTATTGTATGGTAGTGATGATGGATCGGATTTGCATCGTAGCATTGATTTTGACGATTTCTTCAAGGGGCATAAAAATCGCAGGTGCAAAGCATAGCGAAGCACACCTCCACCTGAACTATCGTTGACCTTCGAAGATGCACAGCGAGATTTCTTTTCACCCAAGTGAAAGTTATCCATCTGGCAGTAACAATCATCAGAATCAGTATTGTTTTTCTTATTCTCAGGAGAGCTAGATTTATTTGATCCCTTCATGTCACTGTCCAATGAACAACATTTTGTGTTTGCACCTCTCTTTTCTGATTCATCAGTTGAGCCTGCAAAGGCAAAAGAATTCATCAGTATCTTGAAATATATAGTTTGGATTTAGCTATTATTCGTATCAGACTATCAGCTCCATTACATTCCGAACTTCCTCGTTCTGAAAGTTCACTTCCACATGAGACAGACTGAGCTTTCGGGCCAACATTAATGTCACTGGCCTTGCTTCCTTCTTTCATTGGATTAGAGGGAGAAAGAGTGGGGGACAGAGTGACCTTTTGCCGCATGAAAGTCTGCCTCATTATACAACAAGAGAAATAAGATGAGAAAAGGGGATGGAGACAATAAAAACAGGTCACTATGATGGGATAAAGGCAGGCTTCAGGTATCTGATAATCCTTCTAAAAAAAGGAAAACATGCCCAGAGGTTATCACAATACTTTCAAGTCCAGAGTTGCACTAATGATGAATTACCTGTACTGTGTCCAAATTTCAAAATTAGATTCTGTACTGCCAGTACTCAACGGTAAACCACTTGTTGGCGGTCGAATGAATGAGTAATAACTACTATATGCTGAATTGCTGATCCATTATGTACGTGATCACCTTCGCCTAAGCCTATGAGGGAAGATCGAAGCTTGCAAGCACCGAAGATTGGGTTTAATTTCATCTTGGCTCAGCCGATAAAAATAGTAAAGCACATAGATATTTTCCCACCAAGTCAACATGAATTAAGTATGTATGACAATAACCTCCAGTTCTCTTCAGTATGTACAAAATATAGTCGATTAGTGATAATTTCTCATACCTTGGTTCCTGAAGGCATGTCAGTTAAATCGTAGTTGCAGAAGAAAGTATGAAGTGGAGTCTTCTCAGGGTTACTCACAACCTGTTGAAGTTAATTGTTTGGTTCAACAGCATGGTTGTATAAATATAAAGGTCAATAGAACCTAAAATGTAGAGCAGAAATGAAGAGAAATACGCCAGGTGACCAGGTCTCGGGAAATTTTTTAAGAAAAACATCAAAAGTGTGATTTTCTGTAATGGCAAGTTGAAACAGATGCACAAACTAGAAGACACCTCATAATTTCTTGGAATCATTTCAGTCAGAGTTTAGGTTTTCATGCTATAAAGCATTAGCGCCGAAGTGTAAGTAAACAACATTCAGCATCATGTCAAAAGAAGTAGAAACTACTCCAAATATACACGTGGAACAATTTCAAAGTTGCCAAACAATATAGGCATTACAAAGAAAATGTTACCTGCGAAAATGTCAAGGCAGAAACGCCTAATACAGCAAGGTGCACAAGGCTACAGGGTTTAAATAGTTATACTTAAGACATGCAATTGAGAAATGATCAGCTGATGTAGCAATTATTGACAAGAGAAAATCAACTCAAGTAAAGAAATAGCAATTGTTGGCCGTAGAAATTCATGAAGCACTAAAGGCAAACAATGCAAGTGTGTTCTATCGAAGAAAATGCAGACAGTTCCATCGACAAGAAAATTTCTGATGACAATAGGGCTTGTCAAATGAGATACCACATACAGGTCTTTTTATTATTATCAAGCACAACTAGAGAAAAAACAGTGTGTAATATAGAACAAGCATTTCATCAAAAACATCTTTGACCGTGAGGTAAGGATCAAGCAATTTAGTACCAGTTGTATCCGCCCCTTAACAGGGATGCGTAAGCGACTTTTTGCTGATCGTGAATCGTTGTTACTAAGGCTTCTTTGGAGTTTTGGACTTTTACTGTTAGTTGCAGGCAACCTCCCGGCAAGATCAATAGAAGAATAGTACAATAAGGAGCTATCCTCATCGATGCTTGTTACTGCAAATGGAAGTTTCTGAGTTGGGGGAGAGAAGCTACCACCAGTAACATTTAGAACAGCTAAGAAACCATCAATTATCTGCATTCAAAGAGAAAATTGGAATCAAAATCAACAAACAGCCCAGCATTCTAGTACATTCCAGCTGGTGAACAAGAAATTAGAGACCTGATTGTCTTTTCCATAAGAAAGTCGGCCAGATAAAAGGGACTCCTCGAAGGAGCCAACTAGTGACCTCCTTATAGAGAGACTCAAACTCCGAACATAACCCACTCGGGGAGACGTAGGGGCAGATTCAGGGCCCCAGTTTCGATATCTTCTACATGAACTTCTCTTAGGGGTCATAACATTAAATTCATCACGTAATATGTTAGTTTCTTCTAACACATCCAGCATCCTAATTCCATCAGATCCTCCCTTTTCCTTCAAATCTAGAAAATCATTTTCAATATCTCTCATTATATGCCTTTGAGCTCCTGTAATCTTAATTTTGTGCATACATTTAGGGCTGAGGGGTGACAGAGAAAGTGGAGTGTGTGCTAATTTTGCACTAGCTGCTAGATGATCATAATAGGATAAGGACTCCTTGCTCCCAAGTAAAGGACCATCAGTGAATAAATTAGAATTAATCCTATTGACATCCCATTCTGGACTCCGGTTGGAGCATCTAGAGGTTGGCCAGGCCTGTGATTCAAAATAATTGAGGCTTCCAGTGTTCGGTTTTTTACTATCTTGGAAGCCAGTACTGTAAAGTTTCCTGGCTTCATCAGAATGCTGAAATCTAGCATCACCAGAAGCAATATTGAGCATATTGCCATGGAACTGTCTAGGGAGCACATTTTTCAATGGAGAGAGCATTCTTTTCCTTGCCTGAAGTTCATGCTGATCAAACGGTGAATGACAATTATCAATGGCCACAGATGGATGGATTATATCTATCTCTGCCATATCAGAACCTCCAGCAGAACCTGATCCAAAGCCCACAAACCTCATTGCAGACTCCAGTTTATGAGAAGATCTAGAATTTGCATCTCTTGAATCAAGTCGTAGACCTCGGAGGCCTGCAGGTCCATCAAAGGCATGGCTGTCTCTAAAACACTCATTTGATTCATCCGTAACATCTAATGCAGTCTGTCTATTGAAATCACCAATCGACGGGTATTCAAATACCCTGCTACTTGAACTTCCTCCAGGAAGCCCATCCAAATCACATCCACCAACACCCTCAAAATGTAGAGGGCTCGACACAGCTGTCCTCGATCTCGTAGGCACATCCTCCTTGGCTGGAGGTTCTTGAGGTAAACCCATTGCAACCAATCAACGCTACTCGGCGAAATGGAAGACCACCAGTTTGGATTTACTCCTACACTGTACTCATCCAATTCCTTTTGATGGCCTCCTTCAGAACCTTGCCTTTTCAGTTTCCAATACACTAAACTGATGCTCAGAGAAATCATCAACTGAAACCGATCAACACTGGAAGAGCAGAACTACACTCCAAACCCACTCCAAACCCATCAGCAGTAAGGGCATCATCTTGCCACGACTAGTCATGTCCCCATAGCTACCGCGGCAACTGGAGATGAAGCACAACTTGGAGCCTGAGCAAGCAACCAGGAACCTGGGATGAACCATGCCAGGAGATCACATCACAGTCCTGCAGAAGCAAAGCAAAAGGGCATTACTTCACACCACTGATGAACGGAAGGTCAATTAATCCTATGTGCCATGGTTACTATATTTAGCTAAGGAAAAGAAAGCTGTCAGCTTCTGAAGCTTCTCCTTGATGCATCAGAAATAGCAACTGAACTGTGAATTGATGATTGCATCAGCAGTAGCCCATCCATTACAATGCTATTGTTCCATGCCACACTACACATAAATGGTCCGCTAAATAATTATATAATCACTCAGCAAACAAATATATATGGACTAAACCTCAAAATCAGACTACCAAACCCCCCATCTATTGTAAAGAAGGAACTATGTAGCAGCCAAATTTAGGGGGGGATGAAGCAGAAAATTTTGGAAAAGATACAGAAGCAACCGAGAGCCGTCACCGAATTAATGATCGGAAGGGAAAAAAAAAGGGGCAGGTTACCACTAATAACGCAGCAGGCCTCAACAAAACAACAGAAATCGCAGAAATCCAAGACAAGAATAGCTGGATAGATAAAAGAGACCAGCCTACCCGAGGAACCAAACCGAGAAACCAACCACATGGCCACCAAATCGAATTGGGTCATCCGCGATTGGGCTGCCTCGATCCGATCGCCAGAAATTCGCCCGAGAAACTCGCGTGATTTCCGGCGAGAATGGTTGGGCGATCTCTGTCGGGTTCTCCTCCACCTTCCTCTCTCTCTCTCTCCCAATCTTCCCCGCCTCTCTCCCTCCCTCCCTTGCGTTCTTGGCTCCCCTTCTCGGCTTCTCCAATGGCTGTATAACTCTGCAAGTAACCTTACCACGGGTCCTTGATTAGGGCTCTAATGAGATATTTATTTTTAAGGCGGAAAACGTTGGGTTTGTAGTACTAGCAGAATCTGGTTGTTTCCAATCCGGTAGGCTGTTTTGGTTTTGCTTTTGCTCTCGTTCCCTCCGCCACAGGGGAGAGAATTTTTTCGCGTCTTGTTTCCGAGGCGTCCTTTTTTTTTTCTCTTAGTGAATATAGTAAGAACGTGCTCACATCACACTGTCTTATATATATAACATCACATACTTACATATCTACCTAGGTATATTCAACGCACATGTATAGACAAAATAAGATTTTAGAGTCTCACGAAACACGAATATACGTTTTAACCACTGAACGCAATCACATATACATGTACTCTCCAAAAATAAGACGCTGTGAGCTCTCAAGCTTGCGGACAGTGGTGCACCTAGCTATCTTACCATGCGAGCAAAGCTCACTCATCCTTTTTTTGTATAAATGTTCCTCGTGTTCTATAATTTTCTAAGGAGTGATGTGGCTGTTCAGCAGCAATGCTAAATCTAACCGCTAGCAACCGAGACACGCTGTTGTTGTTGTGATAATAAGTGGCTTAGCGTCTGTATTTTTGTAAAACTTTTGTTTTGACATTTGATTTTAAGATCATTGTGACGATCACAAACCAATGACAGAATTGCAGAGACACGATTGAGATCTGGAGAGCTCACAGGAAATATAAAGCAATAATCGTTTGAGGCTCCGATCTCTTTGCCCCTTCATGTAGCGCCGTTGTTACAAGCACTAACCTTCCATGCCACCGTCACAAGGCCTGCGAGCATCGGCCTATTTAGTCACAAGCATGAAATTGTCCAGTACAGTTCTTAACATTACTCTCTATTCTATATGTTACCCGATCTAACTTGTGCAAAAACAGGAAAAATAAATATGGGATGGACCAGATAAATTACTTGAAGTCGAGAAAATTTGTAGTTTTCTATCAGCGGGCTTTGACTTTACTTTTTTTTATGTTGTCCTTTTTTTTTACTTTTCTTCTATAATCTATCCAACATCTATCATACAATTTTACTGTATTCGAATTACTAAATTTTTTTGCTTTAGTTCTTATATTGTTTATTACTTTTACTATGTAACTTAAGATATCAAGAATCATGTCTACTAAATTATCCTTTTAAACAAATAATCAATACCTTTCGGTCGGCTACTCGTCTAAGTTTGTAATGTTTAACACATTGTACTTTGCCCCCGAAGGACTAGACGCCGTAACGAGAAAATATTAACATAACATCTTTCCTTTTCGAGGACCTTTATGTAAAATGTGATGACAAAAATAATGAAACGCGTGGGCCCACTTCCGGTGTGGCTAAGATCTGTACTTTCTAATTTTGCATCAAATTTAAAGGGTGATAACAAAATTTGGATCCGGTCCGCTTGAGGGGGTGTTCGGCGGCCCATAAGTCGGTCAGCTTTTTACAGCTGCCATAGTACCTAACTTTTAAACTGAGTATTTTCTCAAGACAGGGTCTATAAGTTAAATGTAGTACACGTTAAAAGCTTAACATCTGTACCAGCCAAAATCACAAGTGAGTATCGATCTCTCCGTAATATGTACCGTAAACAACCAAAATTCAAAAATTTCAGTCAAAAGCCATAAACCGCAACCAAAAAGAACAGGCCCTGAACCGGCGGTCCATTTCTCCCAACGCCCATGATTTATCCTTTTCTTTATCCTATTTTTTCTAAGAATTGCATACTAATGTTTTATTAGGCGAAATGCCCAATTGGTTGATTGTTCAATACGCTTATAGATCTTGAAAACGTTTACTGATTTTGAACCAAAATTAGCATGATGTATAAAATCCTCTCCCCTTTTTTTCTGCATAAGCAGCAAGACGTAGGAAGTTGGCCCAGATTATGATGAAAATTATTGTCATTTGAGATTTGACACGTGGCACAGTGCTGTCCACTATTGCAAAATAGCGGCCAAAAAGTGGAGATGGAACTGTCCACCTGCGGATTAGGCGTGTGAAGAGGCAACTGCAAGGGCTCAGGGACTCTGCCTGATCCACATCACCACCCACCACGGCCACCAGTGATGGGCTAGGTATGATAAGCTCTACAAGTTAAGGGAGAGAATGAGGGATCCTTTTCTCATAAGTGTGGCCAAATTTGGTAGTTTTCAATGGAACAATCATGGTTCATGAGAGGTCAACCCATTACAACATCTGGTACTTTCTGAGGACATAGGTTTTTCTTTTTTTGCTTTTCAGTGATTTTTGGTTTCTCTCGATAAGCATCATTCATTACACTAATAAACTACGGCCAAAAATTAAAAACTGCAGCCCTAAAAAATACCTATACCCAGTCGAATCTTGCATTGGAGCCTCTCCCTGTGTATTACTCCCTCCAGCAACAAATATATGCAATATATATAGCGTTTTGAGTCAAAACTTTCAAAATTTTACCTAGCAATATTTTTTAAAATATTTATATTATATATATAAAAATAAATTATATGTATACATTTATCTCAAAAAATATTTTTATTTTCTTAGATTTTATAAATATATTATAATAAAAACTAGTAGTGATGTTTTGATGACCGTATTAATGTCTAAAAACGCCGTATATTTGTGACCAAGTGTGTGTATATACATAACCTCAGTTTCACGGCACTTTGGACGTATTGCTGGGCGACGGCTGGACCAGTCCGGAGGCCAAACGTGTCACTTTCCGGCACCAAATTCCTTGTATGTCTCTAGGTGAAGAATGGGTACACCGTACACCACACGTCTGGAACATTCACAATTCCAGCCTTCCGGGACCACGAACTTATACCATGAGCACCCCCGCCATGCTATCGCTTCAGAGATATAGGGAACGAGGAGGTTACACACCGAGATATATAACACCAGCGAAGTCGAGAAGGGCGCAGCAAAAGATTTAACAACTTCTGGAGTTGCATTACACACATGCTATTGACATCAGTCGGTCATGTAAATCTCCAGAAGCTGCATGATTCAAATGTCCGAGTTGAACCATGAACAAATGCAGTCATCCGACTGCCACAAAAAGGAACGGAAATTGACACCTCATGGCGGATCTAAAAAAATTAGCTCACGCAAGTGGAGCTGGGAGGATACCATTATGCGATACATCTTTCTGATCATAGAAGAAAGAGAGGATCGAGAAACAGAAGGGGTCTTTGAATTAGGCTGTTGCTGCCATTGGTACTACCCTGTAGCAAGCTCGCTTTGCTGCACGGACAATGTCCTCGACCTGCAAGTGTGGCACTAACATTAGTAAAAAGAGAAGACACATGGTTGATCGCATTAACCTACTTTAATATGACTGATCGAACCTGTAGAGTACAAGCTTTCCTCGGATAATTCAACCTACTATAGTCTATACATAGCAAGACTGACTGAATCTGTACATCATACAGTTTCTTCAGATAATTCAACATGCTATAGCCACATCTCTTTTCTCTGCCAACCTCACTACCTACATCCCTGGAAGGATTTCTTGAATCAAAAATATTCGTTGTTAAATGCCGACAATCTCCGAAAGTGAAGATGCAGCGTGCCTATGAGATTATGGGTAGGTCCTATCTTCAAAATCTATTACTTCCTCCGTCCAAGAATATAAGGCCTATTTTCATCTTGCCCATAGACCAATGAATGTTTCAAGTGACTAAAGTACCCCCAATTACTCCCTTAAGTATTATTATGGACGGAGGGAGTAACTGTCTGCTGCCAAAACTTTGAATTTCTCAAACGCCTCAGATTTTACCAGTTATCAACTCACATGTGCTTGACACTTGATACATCTGGGTTCCTGTCCAACCCTCTGGCTATAAGATTGTTCTCGTTTCCTTTTTGTTGTCTCACCCATTACCCACTATAGGCAAACTCACAGTTTGACAGTGCATATAATTCAACAAATTCCTAACTATGGTGAAGAGAACTGAATCACTGAAATGCAGCATTGCAAAAGAAGATATCCAGAAATAGATTTTGTCCCCCATTATTAAAGCTTGCACAACAACCAATCAATGCTATGGGCTGCAGACTAAAATAGATGGATGATAGCAAGAAAACTAAAAGCTCAGTGGTAAAACTCCAGTGCTACTCATGAAAACAATAGGTCATTATCGAATAGAGAGTTATTCAACCAGGTTTATGAGAAATGGAATCCCTAAAATCTTTGGTCAAAGCAAAAGGAGCAACAATGAGACCTGTGGAACAGCCATCCTCTCAAGGTTTGCAGCATAGGGCATGGGCACATCAGCTCCAGCAATCCTCTCAACTGGTGCATCAAGATACTCAAAGCTGTCCTCTACAACAGACATGCTGCAAAGAAGATGCATCTCAGAACCCCTTGTCACACACACGCGCACACACACACACACACATCACACACACAGATAGAGAGAGAGAGATGGACCATATTTCAGCGCCAATCCCATGTTGTGGGAAGCCTTCTTCAACGGTTACCAATCTATTGGTTTTCCTAACAGATGCATTGATAGCAGCTCTATCCAATGGTCTAATTGACCGAAGATTGATCACCTGTTAACAGATATTACAAGATCATAAGGAAAAGGTAATGGCATGTACGAAAAAGTTGTTTAGTTGCATAACTGTACTATAAAATATATTTTGCAACAGGGTACTACCTCAGCACTGATTCCCTCCTTGGACAATATCTCTGCAGCCTGAAAATTGACTGGGCATGAGAACGTAACCAGTATTGTCTATATTTCGAAAACAAATTGAAATAAATGCTACTTAGACAAATCCACTCAAATAAATAAATAAATCATGTTCAACAGTATCAATTTCTCAAAATACTCTCAGTCCACAACAAAATCAAACTAGCATTGAAGAAGGGAATGGCTCATTACAGAGGTTCAGGGTGAGCAATTCTTTGCATTCCAGGTGGCACTGTATATTATGTATAGTCACCATTTTTGCAGGAATAAAACAGCTTCAATAAATAAATCAGTCTTTGCTAATAGCACTATTGTTCTCTATTAGGCCAAATTTCATTAATACATACAAAAAGCTGAATACCTGATGGACAACAAAGCAAGTAAGCGCAGCTATTGTTATTTCTTCTGCTTAAGAAGAATGGACAGTACTCAACACACCTGAAGAGCATACCCAACCATCTTGGAGAATGCAGTAATTGTAACATCTTTTCCTTCTCGTTCTACCTGAAGGCCCAAAAAAACAGAAGGAACCAACAAAAATAAGCCCTTTTCATGGCAATCCATAAAGAAATACCTTGTAAAATTAAACTCTTCTACACCACTACATGAATACAAACAAGGACATACCTTAGCCTTGCCGATTGGAAGACAGAAGCTAGAATCTAGTACTTCAGCAGAAATAGGAAATGATTCGCCATAACTATAGAAAAACACATGATACAATGAAATGGAAATTCGAATGTAGAGAAAATAACTGAGTGGAACAAGATATTGCATACAGCAGTTCATTTTCCAGGAAAACAACAGGGTCTGGATCCCTGATTGCTGCTTTTAACAAGCCTCTAGCATCTTCTGCGGAATAAGGAGTTAGGACCTTCAATCCTGGAACATGCGCATACCAAGCTGCATAGCACTGCATACCAAGTCACTTAGTAACTCCATCAAAGTAGAATATAGTTCCATGCATAGATTGTTAAACAACTAAAGGACGACCAGAAGATGCTACGCATCTTTGGAGTTTGAAGAGCTTACACCTCTTACTTAGCTCAATGCATTCTTATAAAATGGGATAAAACTTGTGTAATTAACAGTTTCGTCCTTCAATATAATCTTATACACTGTAAATTTTTACGTCAGTGTGAAGTGTCCAAACATCAATAGATGATCTGCCAGACTTGTTTGCCCTCTTAAAGAGAAGTAATAGAATAAGGACGGCGAAGGACACATGGATAAATATGGATAAGTTTGTCACACACCTGCGAGTGTTGAGCACCAACTCCAGCAGCAGCACCATTTGGTCCTCTGAAAACAATAGGAACATTTATCTGACCAGCTGACATGTAGTTCGACTTGGCAGCTGAATTTATGATGTGATCAATTGCCTGAATGTGCAAAACAGTGCTATTAGGGGAAACCATGACTATTTTACAGTGTATGGAATTGATGGTATGTATATTCTGCAAGATCCAGATATATATACAAAATTACAAATGAACAGTATGCACAAAGGCATTTGACCATGACCAACAAATACAATCTGCAAAGTGCTAGCAGATGGAGAAAAGTGATCAGGAAAAATATACTAGGCACTAGCAGCACTTTTCAAAATCAGGAGCAAAGATTTAATCAATGGTCGTAACTAACAAGGATCATTTCAATATTTAACCATTCAGAGGAATATGTGATTATGCAGACCAAAAGGATGACCAATGTTTTACAGCAGGAAGTTTGGAAATGTCTAATAGGCAGCCCGCGAAACAAACCATGAGTGGGAGCTTTTTACCTAACTTGCACTTACAGCAAAACTTCAAATTATAATGAGGAAATAAGGTTTTGAATTATATTTAAAACTTTAAACCAACGAGAGGGAAAGATCGTGCATAGTTAATAGGGAATTGTAACCATCAAATTTTCATAAGAATGCTGTTTTATATGAAATTTTAGTTCTTCCCCATATCAGATTCTAGTAATCAAATTACTGGGAAGTTAAAATTAACAGCTACCAAGAATATTCCCCAAAAAAAACAGCATGATACAGAACAAATCAAGGCTGGACTACATTGCAAGGGAAAATCACCAGAGTATAGAATTAACAGTTCAACAAATTAGCCATTGATTTTTAGTACAATCACAGAACATGAATTGCATGTGCTTCAAACAACAGGATGACTTGTAACAATTCAACATGATTACCACTATGTACTAACTACACATAGGTAATTTATGCATCGAACTCCTTAGAAAGCAATCTATGCAATAAACGCAGCTTAGAAAACTAGCAGAGAGAAACAAGAACACAAGCATATAATAAGGCTCTGCAACAAATGGGTGTTTTCTGGATTTTGAAAATCGAATGAGCAGAGCAACAAAAAGATCTGCTTAAACCCCATGGAAACGGCACATTTCAAATCAAGCAGATCAATTAAATTGGTGTCAGTAAATGACTGACCTGCATCGAAAAGTTAAATGTCATGAATTCCACTATAGGTCGAAGACCTTGGTAGGCGGCACCAACACCAATGCCAGTAAAACCAGCCTGAACAGAACGATAGCAGACAAGTACTTCAAACATGATCACAACAATATGACAACTTACAAATGGACACCAATGATTATTTTAAGATTTAGGAGTATAACCTCTGTGATTGGTGTATCAAGAACCCTATCAGGGCCATACTTGTCTAACAAACCCTTTGATATCTGCAAAGAACAACAATGGATAAGCTCAATGCTAATAGTATTCACACAATGATTTATGGTTGCCACAGCCCACAAGGTGATAAAGACAGTAGGGATAAAAAACCGGCAGGTAACCGCCGGTTACTGGAAATCCCGGTGGGTACCGGAAGGGAAAAATCGGCCAAAATCCCGATGGTTACAAATGCACTTTCTAAGTTGGTTTAGGCCCTTTTATGTTAGATTGCCTATTATATGAACTAAATATGCATAAATATGCTAGTCCTAACATTTTGTGCTAGGTTTTCTCTGACTTTTCCCGGTTTTTAGCTGTATTTCCGATTTTTAAGCAGTTTTTCCGGTAACCGAGGTTACCAGTTTTCAAACCACCCAAATTCAAATTTTGAAACGTGAATTTCATCTGTTTTTTTTTTCAGGTTTTCCGGTAATCGTCTGGTTACCATTACCAGCCGCTGGCCGAGTTTTGCACCGGTTCCGAGATTTCTATCCCTGGACAGCATTAATCTCTAAAAATTTTACTCACCTTGTATGCACCTTGGTACTCTCCAACCTGCCATAGAAATAACAAATATTAGGAAAAAAAACAAAGGAAAAAAATAAACAACTTCTCTTCCAGGTGGTACCTCTTCTCCCATCAAGAAAACAGAAGGATCCGCAGACATCTCCTCATCAAGGGCAGAATTCAATGCTTCACGCACAGTCATCTAATAAGCAAAAGAAGAATAGTTGCATAAACTTGCCTGCCAAATCACAACGTATGTAGAACGGAGAACAACTTCTACAGCTGTTGCATCACCCGCTTAGACGCAACTAACCATTTCTCAGAACATATACATTCAATTCATCGTACTCAGAACAACGCATAAACGTGAAGCTCCTCCCACCTTGAGATGCCCACAGCAAAAACAATTGATAGTCATGAGTGACCAACCATTTCCAGAACTGGGCTGCCACAAACCAAACTAGTACATACAATCAATGCCTCCTATCGTTTAACCCCCAACGAATAGCCGATCTGCAACGACTCAGTCACAGGCTCAAGCATCCTCCGAAAAGTGCCAACCAAAGTAGTAGCACCATTCACCACCCAAACAACCAGCCAAACGGTAGATTAATCACACCGGCGACGTGTGTCCGGCTATGGCAGCACCGACGCAACAGACCGAAACAAACGCGCTAGCTAGGGTTCGGCGAAACAGACGCTCACCTCCTTCGCGGCGGCGGAGTAGCTCCTCGCCGCCGCGGCCGCCGCCGGGCGTAGGCCCCGCATCAGCTGCCCCAGCACCTGCACCAACGGAAGCGCACGGATCAAGGTCAGACCAACATGCTACGGGAGGATTTCAAAAATCTGAGGGAGCAAGCGGAGGTTCACGTACGCATCCGGATCCGAGCCGCCTCCTCGCGACGCCCAGCATCGTCGGCGAGATCGATCGGCGGAGGCGAGCGGGGATTGGGACGGGAGATTTGGTTTTCCGGGGAAGGGGGGTTGTTCGTTGGGGGTTTGGGACGAGGCGGCGGAGAGAGAGATGGAATGGGAGTAGGTGTAGGAGGGACGCCGCAATTGTCGCGCCGCCTTGGAACGTGTCGTACGCGAGCGATACGTTTATGAGAAAACAAAAGCACGGTACACCGCGCCAAGCCATGCAAACGGGATAGCATAGCAGTCCGCCGATCGTCGCGTCCTACGCGATGGTTTGGTAAGCGTCCATATCCTTGTTTCTAAACTTGATTACTGTTATTGCTTCCACTTCTGCTTTTGCCCATACTATTCTTTTTTTATTTACATCTATTTTTCCTCTTTTTCCCCTACCGTTTTACTTTTCTGGTTCCAATTTCTGCTTAGTTTGTATACTTATAGTAAACCTATTTATACAAAAACAATCAAGATTTTCAGTTCGTTATGAATGCGAAATGTAGGTGTTTGTGAAACTAGCAGCCGAAGTGAAATGGCGGAGGGAACGATGCAAATCCGCTCGTCCATCCGTCTGTGAGAATGTGACATGACATCTGTAGCATTCACGCAAAAGATGGTAGCGAGGAATGTTCACTTCACATTAACTGGTTGATTGTTAAGGTGTGGGTTTTTTGCGTGGTGTCTTATAGATCTTTACTTAAAATTTTAAATTCTAACTGTTTACGAGAGAAAGTATGGAGAGATTTCTATGTGCGATTTTGACCGACATAGATAAAATTATGATAGTATCTACTATAATCAATTTGTAGACCCTATCTCGAAAAAGATATTTTATTTGAAAACTAGTTACCTTAGAAAGTTAAGTGAAAAAGAAGATAGCCTTGTTTTCGATGATATAGAGAGTGGAAAATGTAGTCTGTTATTTAATAGATGATCTTATAGGTAGTTTCTTATTGTGTATATCATTATATAGACAACCTATTAGGACATATATAATGGTATAAACGTCGATTATCTGCAATACACCTCTATGTTATCTATAGATTAAACTAAAGACAATTCATATAATGGATTTGTCTATACAGTTATTTCTAATGACATCATACAATTAATAGGTTGTTTATATAGTTGTCTATATAATAGTATATATAGTAAAATATTGTTTATAAGATCATCTGTTAAATAGTAGACAATATCTTTCTCTCTCCTCCGTGTCACATAAAATCCTACACGGCATAGGTTTATAGACAGCTGATATGCACTATTGTACATATCCTTAATTGTGTAGAGCTATTATAAACAACTATATAGACAATCTATTATATGAGTTATCTTTAGTCTTGTCTATATATACGATATAGAGGTATATTACATACAATCGACATCTTTATTTGTGCCCTGTTGGATAGTGAGGCAGGCATCCGGTCAACCGGTGAGGCTGGGGGCCAAACCGCCCCGTCCGTTGGAGTTTGTAGGAGCCACCCATGTGTTTTTTCTTTTTTTTTCTTCTAAAATACGCTTTTCTATAGTATTTGGCTATTCTGCATTAACTAGTTTTTAAACAGAATATTTTTTTAAGATAAGATCTATAGATAGATTATAATAAATACTACAATAATTTTATTTCTACCGATTAAAATCATAGAAAAATCTCTATACGTACTCTCCAAATAAAGATGATAAGGCACAACAAAAAAATCGTGAGTGGCGCCCTGAAAAAATATGCGCATATTCCACAAGATCGCGCACGAGCCGCCAGGACCAATAATGATCATGTACTGCCATGCCTTGCCGGTTCTCTGATCAACCGCTACCCCGTTCTGACAGCGACACCCGTGCAGCGCTGCAGATGAAGGCATACACTTGGGAGCGACCAACCGTTCTACGACAAGACACTTGGGAGCAGAACAGAAGAGTAACTTTCCACCAAGAATTCGTACGTGTGCGTGCAGATCGAGACACGTAGGGTACGCCTGTTGCTCGACGCGCCCTGAACGGTCCCAAGTACTCTAGTCGAGTTGCTGATCTTTACACGCAAGTTGCGTCAGGAAGCTCGCCGGATACTGATACTGAATGCAGGGTTGACCTCACAAACATCCATCATTGGTTAATAGATGCTGGCTGGCGCTAATTGGCTCTGGTAGGAATCTAAGGTGGTGATCATTTTGGTTTATTTTTGGTGATTTATGATTGAAAAGATTATATTAATCGAAAAACATCAGAATGACGGTGCTTATTTAACATAATTAAATTTAAAAAAATTAAAAAATATAGAAAATATGTTAGCTCATCACAAACAACGCAAACGAATACGGCAAAAAAAAAAGAACCGGCAAAAAAGCTCAAAAAAACCAAAAATTCAGAAAAAGACGAAATTATGAATAGTAAAAAATAAGCTAAAAGCCAGAAGCTGAAGCCAAAACGAGCGGGGCCTAACTCTGTTTTATATTATTCTTAATGGAAGAACGAATATGCTTTGGGGTGTTCTTTTTGTCATGCGACATGGCTTTGCCGAAATTTTGAATTCGGTTGTTTACTGATGCAGATTAGAGAGATCGATATTCACTTACGATTTTGGCTGGTATAGATGTTAGGCTTTTAACGTGTACTACGTTTAACTTGTAGACCCCGTCTTAAGAAAATATTCCGTTTAAAAGTTAGCTACTGTAGCAAAAGTCAAAAGCCGTTCGGCTTGTGGACTGCCGAACATGGCCTTTATCTGATTCATTATTCGACTATTGTTCTAGATACGTGCGTGAGACTAGAGAGAGATGAGTGAGATATGTGATACGTCTGTGACTCTCTGCTTTATCACTATAGTAAGATAGAAGTGAGAGGAGTGTGAAGGTCGTTTTGAAAAACCATATATTTATATTGATTTTTGACTTCTCTGAGAACATAATATGAATATGTACTTAAATGATTGTAGGACTCTTTAGGTACAAGCTAATTAAAGATTCAAATCGTTGGACTGGTTGTACCTAAACATTAGACTCTTTAGGTACAAGCTAATTAAAGATTCAAATCGTTGGACTGGTTGTACCTAAAAATTCGTTCGACCATCCTATCTCCTCTAGATACAAGCTAAGATACGGACTAAACTGTTAGGATTGCTCTAAGCTAGCCGTTGTCATTTGCCACATTAACTACTACTACATTATCACTACAAGTTCAGTACTAATATTGCTCAGTGCTCACTGCTAAATCCCAAGGCATCAGGGATGGGTTCATTCTTGGGCCTTTGAGGAGGCCTGGCACATATGAAACAGAAACTACTACAGATATAGGTTATAGTATGTAGGCCGGGCCTCCACAGAGAGAAGTGGATTGGTGTTCCCGCAAGTCCGCTTCTTTTTCTTTGTTTTTTTTTTCTCCCTACGAGGAGTTTCTTCTTCTTCTTCTTCTGTATGCACGGTTCAGCAAGAGAATCAATCAAGCCCATGAACCATTTCGGAATCTGAACGAGCTTTACTGTATCTCTGAAACATGGAGTTAGCTTTGCTATAGCCGGCGGTAAGTGCCTCTCTCGAGCAAACGAGGCTTGAATTTGCCTCTAGTTTCCTCTCCTATGCTCCGACGAGCTTCACCAATCGAGTCACGCCGGAATCTCGTCGTCGCCGTTGATCGCGCGCAGCCATCTCCGGCGAATACACGCACACAGCGCCGGCGGAAACCGACAGTTCAGAAGTGGATAGCTTGCTATAGCTTCCCCTCCATGTCACGCCGGCGCCGGCGCCGGCCGGCATCGATCCGGCCGCGACTGCAGGTCAGAATCCATGTTAATTCAGATCTGAAATTCTGATCGATCGCTATCCATCCATCTATTCGCTGCTGCATAGCATTGCTTAGCATATGACGTGATCAGATGGCTGCTTAACATACGTTAAGCGTTTTAATGTAGAATAAGCATCACCAAAGTAGGAAGTAAGGTGTATTTTGGTAGTAGCTATGAGAATTGCAGCGGTTCCATTAATCCATATAGAGTACTGCTTGTACCGCAATTCCTTATTAGCTGAGCGCATATGCCGTCGGTGCATATGAATGGGCGACACTCACCGGCCGGACAGGCTCTTAAATCCATTGGATAGCTGTTTTAATGCATGGGGTTCGATCGACCTCGACCGTATATACAGGACATGCATATATACGACATCATCGTGGATTGATTATTCATGGAGGCGTTCAATGCTAGTGCTCTTCATCATGAGATCGATCGATCTCGCAGGAACCGCAATATACACAGAGAGAAAATGCAAGCTATATATACTGAATCTTACAAAGAAAAAAGAGAGAGAAGAAAACACTACTACAAAAAGAATCATCATAGACGGTTCGGAATTGTCATCACAAATGATTTTCTGAACCATCCGAATTTATGTATCAAAGATAATCGGAGGCTATCACAGACCGTTTGTGAGCCGTCTGTGATAAATACAACACAAACGATTTGTAACTAGAACCGTCCGTGAATAACGCTATCACAGATGGCTCGAACCAAAAACCACATGTGATACTTACACATCACAAACGGTTCTAGTTACCAACTATCTGTGATAGACGAGTATCACAGACGGTTGGTATATAGAAACGTCTGTGATGTGCTAGTATCACAGGCGATTTTTTGTTTGAGTTATTGCATGATTTTAGTACAATCACGACTCATGAATTGCACATACTTATGTACCTCGGTTTCAAACAAAAGGATGTCTTGTAACAATTCAACATGATGACCGCAATGTACTAACTACACATAGGTAATTTATGCAATAAATGTTACTTAGAAAACTAGGAGCGAGAAACAAGAACACAAGCATATAATAAGGTTCGGCAACAAATGGGTGTTTCCTTGATTTTGAAAATCAAATAAACAGCAACAAAAGATCTGCTTCAACCCTAAGGAAAAGGCACATTTGAAGGTAAGTAGATAAATTAAATTGATGTCAGTAAATGACTAGCCTGCATCGAGAAGTTAAATGTCATGAATTCCACTATAGGTCGAAGACCTTGGTAGGCGGCACCAACGCCAATGCCAGTAAAACCAGCCTGAACAGAACGAAAGCAGATAAGTAGTTGAATATGATCACATCAATCTGACAACTTCCGAATGGACACCAATAATTACTTTGAAGATTTAAGAGTATAACCTCTGTGATTGGTGTATCAAGAACCCTATCAGGGCCATACTTGTCTAACAAACCCTTTGATATCTGAAAAGAACACCAGTGAATATAAGCTCAATACTAACAGTATTGCATATTGATTTTCGGTTGCCACAAGGTGATAAACACAGCATTACCCTTGAAAACATTACTCACCTTGTATGCACCTTGGTATTCTCCAACCTGCCATAGAAACAACAAATATTAGAAAAAGAAAACAAAGGAAATAAAAATAAACAACATCTCTTCCAGATGGTACCTCTTCTCCCATCAAGAAAACAGAAGGATCCGCAGACATCTCCTCATCAAGGGCAGAATTTAATCCTTCACGCACAGTCATCTAATAAGCAAAAGAAGAATAACTGCATAAACTTGCCTGCCAAATCGCAAAGTATGCAGGACAGAGAATACTTCTCAAGAGAAACACCCCATGTCCTTGACTCAACAAGCAAGACTACTAACAACCTAACAAGAAATACCACTATAACCAGCTTCCTAATATCTGCAGACATCAGGATTTTAACTCAATATTGAGTTATTTGGACCTTTGGAAGCAGAAACCGCACGAATACCTCTACAGCTGCTCCGTCACCCGCTTAGACGCCACTAACCATTTCTCAGAACATCTACCATTCAATTCATCGAACTCAGAGCGACGCACCAAAGTGAAGTTTCTCCCACCTAGAGACGCCCACAGCAAAAACAACTGATTCTCATGACTGACTGACCATTTCCAGAATTGGGCTGCCACAAACCAAACTAGACGACATACAATCTGTGCCTCCTATCGGTTAACCCCCGACTAGCCCATCTGCAACCACTCAGTCACGGGCCCAAGCATCCTCCCAGAACTACCTACTAAGTAGAACCCAAAACAAACAGGCAAACAGTAGATTAATCACACCGGCGACGCGTGCCGGGCGATCGCAACACCGACGCAACGGACCGAATCAAACGAGCTAGCTAGGGTTCGGCGAAACAAACGCGCACCTCCTTCGCCGCGGCGGGTAGCTCCTCGCCGCCGCCGGGCGGAGGCTCTGCATCAACTGCCCCAGCACCTGCACCGACGGGACGACAAGCGTCAGAAACCCAGACATCAGAGCCAGACCAGAGATCAAAATCCCGAGAGGGAAAAAACCCAGGAAGCAAGCGGAAGCTGACGTACGCATCCGGATCCGAGCCGCCTCCTCGCGACGCCCAGCATCGCCGACGCGATCGATGGACGGGGACGAGTAGGGATTGGGACGGGAGATCTGGTTCTCCGGGAGGGTTTGGGGTCGAGAGAAGCGTTGCGTTGAGACGGCGGAGCGGTGGGGGCGGGGAATGGAAGGATGGGTGGGACGCCGCAATCGCCGCGCCGCCTTGGAGTTGGAACGGGCCGGGGCGGAAGGTCAGATGAGCGCAGCGGTGAACACGGCTACGAATACCAATAATGTCGTATAATACAGATCGAATTGAATATGGTTACGATTTTTTGAAATTTGGAAACTCTTTAAACAGTATACATAAAATAGATAGAAAATATAAATAGTTTATTTGACCTAAACATTCATAAAATTAGAAAAAGAAAACAAAGGAAATAAAATAACAACATCTCTTCCAGATGGTACCTCTTCTCCCATCAAGAAAACAGAAGGATCCGAGACATCTCCTCACAAGGATAATTTAACCTACCGTCAGTGAATAACGCTATCACGAGATGGCTCGAACAAAACCACATGTGATACTTACATCACAAACGGTTCTAGTTACCAACTACTGTGATGACAAGTATCACAGACGGTTGGTATATAGAAACGTCTGTGATGTGCTAGTATCACAGGCGATTTTTTGTTTGAGTTGTCTGTGATAGTCATTCATGGACGGTTTATACCACAAAATCGTTTTTCTGTTTTTTGGCTAGCCTCAAGAAATATTAGCTGTCTTTTGAAAATAAGCAAATATAGCAGCAAACACAACATCACATTATATTTCCATTAAAATTAGAATCCATCATTACAGCATAACAAGATAACGTGCAGGTTACCCATCTAACACAGCAAAAATATGACAAGAACACATCTCCTCATTCTACAAATCCAACTCTCAAACATGGCATGTAAGAACATAGAAGAAGCAACTTGTGAGCTGTATTTGACGCCCATCGTCGCCGGCGCCGATTTGAGCACTATCTTGGTAGCTAGCTGCTTTTACGACGCCTTGCTACCTATAGACTTGCGTGCCATGTACTTCGTAAGGGCCACTAGGGTTGGGGTCGAGGAGGAGGATAGTGCGGAGAGATTTCGTCGAAATTTTGAACGCTAATCCACCACAACCTCAACCAAATTTGGAGACCTTGACGAAAAGTGGCTGTGGCGGTGAGAGTAGACAACGAGCTCACCGATCTACTACACTTGAGGAAGGCGGCAGTTGTGGCACTAGGAGACGTGAAGAGGAGGGTGAGAGAGCAGCAAGGCCATGGGTGAGTATGTATAGGGGAGAGAGAGGCGGGGGTGGAAAATTGTTTGGCGGAATGGATGCTACAATTCGTAGGGTGGGGATTGGTGGGTTTCTATTGGCTGGGTTTGGATTAGGGAGGATTGACGGGCCTAGTGATCAGGGATACATAATTATCACAGACGGTTTGAACCACAACCGTCTGCGATATATAATTATCAAAGACAATATATGTATATACCAGTGCAATATAAATAGATAGTCACAAAAGATAAAATAGCAAAGTACTATATGGCTTATATATGCTCGTTTGAAAGATTTCGACGAGATCTCTAACTTTGCAGATGAGGCGAACCCCAAATTCCAAACGGAAGATTGAAAATTTTGGCAAAAACAGAAACCGACAACTTGTGATGCAAATTTGAGGCTAAAGATGTACAATTTTTTGGTTCTTAAAGGACAACTGGCATAAGCGAGTTATTTTTTAGATCGAACTCATCATTAGCTTTCCAATGAGTATAAGAACGTCGAAAACGGATACCGTATGCAAAAGTTATGCCCGTTTTACTAAATGTGTATCAGAACGGAATCCTACTCGGACTCGAGCGGAAGATTATGAAATTTTAGAGGATTGTGAGATGGAAAACATATCACAAATGATTTTAATACAAACCATCTATGAAGTATCACAGACGGTTTAAATAAAAAACTATATGTGATATTTCACACTATCACAGACGGTTCTTGGTAAGAACGGTCTGTGATATTATCTCTTTATAGACGATTTTTAGCGTTGACAGTAACACAGACGGTCTCTAAACCTAAATCATCTATGATTGCATTTAATACTGATGGTTTTGATCAACCGTCTGTGATAAGCCGTCTAATATAAGTCTTTGTTTGTAATAGTGAAGAGCAAGACTATTTGTTGTATCTAAATATATACTGAATCCGGAATCAGCTTTAGGACCATGCATCCACACAGAGATAGATGGTCACATGTCTTAATTAACCAATCTGTTGATCCATGAATGATATTGGTATCACTACAATTAGGGGTGCAATTAGTTCGGATATTTTCCCGACCGACCACCTGACCAAGTCAATTCAGATGGTATTTCAGAAAAAGAGATAGTAACCGGATGGTTTTACCGAATATGGTATCGAAATCGGATAGTGATTGTCGGAATTGAAATCAGAATCGGGAGAGTAGTTTCGGACGGATAGGAGAATATTCGGATATATAATCGGTAATATCCAGTTCTAATTATTCGGTAATAGCCGAATTGGCAAAGGATTTAAATTTTTATTTTTGATTTTGATTTTCAGAAAAGCCCAGAAACTAAAATAAAATGTAGAAAATAGCAGGAAACTCCAAATAAATCCCGAAATTTTTTCATAAATTCAGAAAAAGTAAGGAACCTAAATAAAATAAGTTCAACTTGTTTTAGGCATAATTACTCAACTAAATTAATAACTTGCTCTCCAGGCTTTAATTAAAGGATTTAAGAAAAAGGAAATTAATTCCTAGAGAAAATCCAATTAAACCAATTAAATAAATATATAAGTAAAAAACCAAAATTTTGGGAGCGGTGGGGGCGGGAATGGAAGGATGGGTGGGACGCCGCAATCGCCGCGCCGCCTTGAGTTGGAACGGGCCGGGGCGGAAGGTCAGATGAGCGCAGCGGTGAACACGGCTACGAATACCAATAATGTCGTATAATACAGATCGAATTGAATATGGTTACGATTTTTTTTGAAATTTGGAAACTCTTTAAACAGTATACATAAAATAGATAGAAAATATAAATAGTTTATTTGACCTAAACATTCATAAAATCTTTATATATACAAAGATTTCTTCCCTAACTCTACGTATTAATGTATTTGTTAATATACAATGAGCTTATAAAGTATTATATAAATAACAAGGTTACCGGTATCGCGACACGGACAATACGATCTTAGATCCTACCAGATGTAGATGATACGGATCGTAATATGGATCGAATTGGATAGTATCACGGTGAGATCGTGATTCAACTCATACAATTGTATCACAGTGGGATCATGATCATGGCAACAAACTATATTAGCACATAAAATTTGATGCTAACTATTGCTAGTTTAAGTTGCACTAGCAAATATCACTAGAATTTTGGAGTCCGTTTGCTATATGTAATAATTACTACAAATATCAAAATTGTATGAATATTTGAGAAATATTCATAGGGGATAAAATTGTAAAATAATTATACAATGAAGTACATTGTGTCGAAGTCGTGCATAAAATTTCGTAATTTTTGACATCATTTTCTATATTTAAAAATTCAAACAAATATGATGTAAATTTATGAATTTAGGCGATGAATTAGCGGTTTAATCACTTGCCGTCCGTCGCAGGCGGGCGCTACCGAATCCGGTGGGCGGGTGGCGGTGCGGACGGCGGCGCCAGCATCGTCTCCCTGCATTGTCGCCCGCCCGGACGGCAAAAGCGCATTCTATAATCGTTGCACATATGACTAGTTTATAAATACCATCACAAACAACGCCAAATGTGCTAAAAATTCTACGGCATCATCATAGATTATTCATGGTGGCGTTCAATACCAGTACTACTCTTCGTCACGAGATCGATATCAAGAACCACGATACCATGCAAGAACCACAATACCGTGCATTATCGTCCAGAAAATGAAAAAAAACAGGACTGTATCGTAACAAAACTAATGTTCTGTATCTGAATATATCCGGAATCAGCTTTAGCTTTAAGAACATGCATGCACACAGACAGATCGATCGCTAGTTCGATATACAAGTCTCGATTAATCTGTTCCATGCATGGTATTCATATCGCTACGATCAAGCAGAGGAGAATATGCCGGTAACTGCATGCATGCTATTCTTTCATTCTTTCTGCAAGAGGACCAAACCATCGATCACATTGCATTCTGTGAGACCATGTGAAGATCATCGTACGAGTAATTGATTTTTGATTTAAAGAATTTATAGAATTTGAGTTTAGTTTTTGAGAGTTTACAAATTTTCCAGTTCCTTCTATTCTTTGGCGGTCGAGCCGGCATGGAAGCCGTGGTATGCCACGCGGTGCGGATGCGGTAGTATCGGGCTTAACTAGCGGTCGAACTAAGTGCGATCGACCGATTTTAGTTGGTGATAATTTTTTCAGTAAGCTTGTTTTGGGGTGAGCTCAGGCGGTCATATCGAGCTTTGTACTGTGGTAGTACCGGGGTGGTACTATCGGTGTTGTACTAGCGATAATATCGGCATCAGGTGGTATGACTGGCCTTTAGTTGGTGATCATACCGATTGAGTGCTGCTGGTAGCCTTGTTGGTTTGAGTTGAGTTGATTGAGTGTGAACACGATATGAGTGTCGTTGCTTGTGTGCATAGGGCTTTAATGTTTGTTCCTAGGTTTAAGATCAGTGGTTTAGTTGCGTACATTTTGTATAGTGCATTGTATGGATTAATTGTGTCAATTAATGACTTTGTATATTGTTCGGTGCTACGTGGCGGTTTGCTTGTTCATATTGGTTGAAGGACTCTAAAGCTATATCATGGTGAGACGGATGGGACCAGGACTAAACTAGGAGAGCATAGGTCCAAAGCGGTCAAGAGATCGGGACTGCACTCGGAGGAGCCAAGGTCTAGACAATCAAGGAGCCAGAAGATGATCGAGTCTTGTGGGGTGGTTGCAAATCGAGACGACGAGGAATCGAGTAGGAGCTCTTGGTATGGACATGACGACAGCGACACGTTGGATCGGGACTAAGCTCATGGAGAAGCGAGGTCTAGAGTGGTCAAGGAAGCGGGTGCCGTCATGCGCAAGGAGAAGTATGTGGTGAGCCAAGTAACTTGGGTCATTTGCAGCGATAACGGTTCGGTGGGATCGAGGCACGTGAGAAGTCTTTGGATGAAGTCATTGGAGCCATATAAAGATGACGAGTATGAGCGATGCTTCGTGGCGAAGAAAGAGGGAAACTTCAAAGAAGATGAAAGAGGGGTATTTTGATAAATTGTCTAATATCGAAAAAGTAACGATGTGTGAAACCACGGTATTGTCTAAGTGATTTAGGTCTTGTATTTGTTAAAAATGTGAAGTGAATCAAGTGTTGATTCACTAATGGATTAATAGGTGTAAGCGCTTTGAGAAGCGTGCATGTGTAAATGTAAAACCCGATATAATGTTAGGTTAACGAGTTAACCCATTAAGTAGATGAAACCTAATTAGAGGTCTTGGTTAGGGTTTTCTTGTAAGCCTCTATATATAAGAAGGAAAATATGACTAAGTTAAGCTTACGGGAGTTTAGTCCAAACATTTGAGAGCAGAGTTAGGATTCATGGAGAGAATTTTGTGGGAGATGTGAGAGACTTTTGTGACTAAACTTTCTATCATCCTTAGGCTTTGAGTTGGCTAGGGAGTGATTGTAAACATTCATCTTCAACCATCAACAGAGATTAAAATTCGTTCAAGTATTTTCCTCTTTTGCTCTTGTGGTGAAATCTTGATTTGGTTTGTTTTTTGTGCTTCCTCTTTTTTCCTTGATGTTGTTATGTGCCAAAGATGTGTAAGTGGTGAAGATGTGTCTTAGAGATCAGATCTCATCTATCTACACACTTATATTTGTAATTTCTTGTGTTTGCCGGTTTGGCTCTAGAAGTGGTGATTTCGGGGTTTTGGTGTTGTGGGTGTTTTGGGTTCAATTCATCTGTGATTTAGCTTGATATGATATGTGAGAACCCATCTAAGATCACTCTAGATCATCTAGGACTTACGAGTAAGAGCAGATCAAGATTTTCCGTTTTGGCCCGATTTTGATGCACCCTTTATTCAAATTGAAAAGATGAGAACTTTGACAATGATTATCTCAATCGTTGATTAAAACAGGTTCTAACATCGTAAAGAAGGTGCATGCCAAGTTTTAAGTCATTTGGACCGACAGATCAAAAGTTCTATTGATTTTTGTTTTGACATCGTGCTGATTTTACTATTTATATGCCGATTTTATTATAGCGGTACTCTTGGGTGCTGCAGCGGCACTAACGATTTTACCGTAGCAAGCGGTATACCATGGTCTTTATGCTGTACTACTAAAACTACATAGCCGAATTGGCAAAGGATTTAAATTTTTATTTTGATTTTGATTTTCAGAAAAGCCCAGAAACTAAAATAAAATGTAGAAAATAGCAGGAAACTCCAAATAAATCCCGAAATTTTTTCATAAATTCAGAAAAAGTAAGGAACCTAAATAAAATAAGTTCAACTTGTTTTAGGCATAATTACTCAACTAAATTAATAACTTGCTCTCCAGGCTTTAATTAAAGGATTTAAGAAAAAGGAAATTAATTCCTAGAGAAAATCCAATTAAACCAATTAAATAAATATATAAGTAAAAAAACCAAAATTTTGGGATGCCACAGTAATACTTCTTAGGAAGTGGTTCCAGATGACTATTTTGTTCATTATTGTTGGTATGTATACAAGTTGCTCTCTGTACTCAACTTTTAAATGCGTGATATATCTATATTATATCTAATTATTTATCCTGATATGCATGATCTATATTTAATTATTTATGATATTTATTTTCGCATGTTATCTGATGAAATATAGTTACCGTATCGAATCCACTTCGTATTCGTTCTGTATTCGTGACCGATACTATCCGCGTTCATATTCGTATCCGACACTATCCATGTCCAAGTCCAAGAAAAAATGATATAGAATATATGATGAGCAATTACTGATCGTATCTGCTCTGATTGTACCCCTAGCTACAATGAAGCAGAGAGGAGCTATACCGAAAGCAAGTCCATCTCACCCGTCTGCTCTGATTGTACCCCTAACTACAATGAAGCAGAGAGGAGCTGTACCGAAAGCAAGTCGATCTCACCCGTCGCCAGTGTTGACTCAGGGGTCACAGCCCAGCACACGCTAATTAACTAATCAGCTAATTAACTGATCAGTGGATTTGGCTTGACATTAAGTGTCAAATCACTGGATTTGGTTTTACAATTAGGAGCCTGTCTGCCTGCCTGCTCTGGCCCAAGAAATTACCGAGACACCCGGCAACCAAGCATGGATGCCGGTGGCTGCATGCTACGAACGAACAGGACCAAACCATCGCACTGCGTTCATCAATCACCTGAAAGGAACCCATGACCAGAGGGAGAGAGAAAAGGATGCAGATGCAGCTGGAGTGGGAGACTGAAACACCTCCTACCTCAGTGTTGGATTCTAGCTAGCTAGCTAGCTGGAAGAATCGATTGATCAGGAGCCGACACTGCTTGTACAGAGATTCCACGGGCCGCAATCATCTCCGGAGCGGAATACTGTTGTTAAAAATATGCATAATGTTTTAGTTCCAAATATCAACATGAGACATATATTGTAAAATAATAGTGATGCAAAACTCATAGCTAATAGCAACAGGTAAATCATACTGTACTTCAAATATACGCAAGAACATAATTATATTAGAGTCGATCGGTTATACGAACAACTTACAATATGGTTGATGAAGAAAAGAAGCAGCGTAGAGACGTGCAATCGTGGAAGTTAAAACCTTATTGCCGTTCCGTGCAGGTACCCTCTATGGTAACGGCTCGGACATAACCACTTTTCCTTTTTCCTGGTGCACGTTAAGAAGAAAAACCAGCGAGATTCAGCAGCTCAACACTCCAACATAATTCACCAGAGAAAAAAGACGATGTGAAAAAGGAATGGAGGAATCCGGGCACAGTTCTAAGTTTGGACGTTTTCAACCTCTTTTTAAACACACGTTAATTATTCACCATTAACTGGCAGTATTTAACTCAATTAAATTAAATTAATCCAGGCATTTGATAATTAAGATAGCAACATAAGTACCTCACTCATGAGAAGCTAGCAGAGCTAGTTATACGAGACAATAATGTAGGGATACGAGTAGGTTACATTAATATAGATTAAAATTTTTATCACGTAAACTAGAAAGTCATGCGACTAAGAGATCATATATATTGTTATCACTAAATACACAGTGCAACAGAAATAGAGTTGAAGTGACCGGTTCAACGAAACACGCGTCGGTATGGTCGGTTCAACACACGTACCTTGTCCCATGCACTTTCTTAATTCAACCATCTTAAGGGGCCAAGAGATATTTCTCCTGTTATATAGAAGGAGCAAATTCTATTTTGATCGCTCACATTTCTCTATATGTTTCATAGTAAACCTAAAAGCTACCTTTATGACCACTCAGTTACGGAATAATGTTTGTCAACCTCTAAATAAACTATTATACATGTATGAAACTATGACGATCTCATGTCTAAGGATCCTATATACACTATGTACGAGACCAACTGATTACACTTAAGAATATAACAATTCTCGTAGCGTTTTATAGTAGACCAATCCAACATCATGTTCTCTAACATGTGTCCACATTGTTGATTTGATATTTCTATATCCATTATTTGTGAAACATGATTATTAATTAATATATATGCTGATCTGTAAATCATAATTGTCCCATATAATGACATAAGATCAGTGATAATTTAGAAATAATATCAAAACATGAATAAAAAGTTGCACGAACAAGTCATGTACCTGTTAATCAATATGAATGACATTTATTCGAGTGACAAAATAATATGTTATTCAAAAGATCATAAACATCAAAATAATACAATCATCTTCATGATTATTTTTATACCATCTTTACTATTATAAAAGTGTGAGTTGGTGGTTGGTCCATTCTCTCTTCTCTTCTTAGCCATCAGATTTGATCCATCCGATTTGATCTGAACCATTCGTCTCTCCCCTCCTCTCTCTCTCAGGAAACAACCGCCCACCACCTCCACTTTTTTTATCTCCTCGCGTATTCTGGCCACCCTTTTCTCTCTGTCGCTTGCTCTCTAATGTTTAATGTGTGAAGTTGGCCAGACAGTAAATTCTATTTCATTATTTTTATGATTCCATTACAACACACAGATCTCTAACTAGTATCACTAATAAGTAACATAGGTACCTCACTCACTGCTGGAATACATGGACCCAAGGCATTTAAGAGAGAGAGAGAGAGGCAGGCGTCATGTGGCAGCTGCAGATCGAGCATCTGCATGCATCGCCATCATGCATGCTTGGCCAGTCCTGGCTAATTGTTTTGTTCCCCAGCCGGTTGGCTAGCTTGCAGCTCCATCCTTCTTCTCCCTTGGTTGCCAGGTCGCATTCAGGAGAATTCAACCCTGATCCCTCCCGATTCCTAACCTGCAGCTGTAAACATCCATCATCATCCATGGATCGATCGATCGACCGGTACGTATGGTAGTACATACTCGCCTGCGCTGCCCAAGTGGTTGCGCCGGATCGAGAGACGAGATCTCCGTCGTCGTGTACGACGCTGCATGAAAAGTAAAGCTCAGCTCAGGATGTACACGTACAGTAGCTAGCTAGCTTGTTGCGTATGAACAGTATTCAGCTGTCCTTGTAGACGAGTTCAGAGAGCTCAAGCAACGTATAGCTAGCATAGTAGTACGCATGCAGCACCATAATTGGCCTGTCACACATGATACATGGCCACATCTGCTAGCTAGCTGCATCTCAAGTCCATTGCATCGGCGACCGGAGGACGTAGTTCTGAGGATCAGGGAACTGGGGAGCAACCATGCGTGTGTCTATCTGAAGGAAAAAAAAAACAGTCAGTTCAGAAAGCGATCGATCTCTGCCCGCACGCGAAAGCCTGAATGTTATTTGGAAATTGTTTCAGAAATGAAATAACAGATCTGCATATATGCATGAATCATGATTAGCTGATGGTCTGATTCAAGAAAAAGGGAGAGGAAAAATGGGCAAAAAAGGCCATGAAAGAACAAGTGGCTGATTTGCCCTAGTGGAGTTGAGCCTACCCAAGCTAGGAGAAACAGCAAATCTCAGCGTGCTTAGTGTTAAGTGGCCTGTGGTCACTGCGCTGTGATGTGATCCACAGCCTTCATTATTCAAAGCCAAATCTAGAGTGGATTCGCTTGGCTAAGGCAGTGCCTGTCGCTGGCCCCACACACACTCCCACTGAAATCACATTGGAAGGCATCTCTCTCTTCCACAAACCACTCGTCTCTTGGAAGCTTATCCTGTTCTGCGTCTGTGTCTGCTCCCTTGCTTCTCTTGTCAATCTCTGCTCGCCTGGATCTGTGTTTAATCATATGCACAGAGCCCCTTAATTAGCTCACGAGTAATTAATTATTTGATTACTTTGGTAGAGAGGTTGTTTAACCTCTGCACCGATCTCTGTTCGAGTCCTAGGATCGGTTTGGGTGCCCATCTCCTTCTCTAGTGAATGCCAGATCTCTTGATCAATTTTTAAAATAAAAAAATTAATCCTCGATAAAATACACCTGCTGTAATTTGCACATGCATGATAGCAACCCTTTTTGCCAAGATTTAGCTCTTACGCAAAAAAATATTATCTTAATTAGAACTGCAAATGTTTTGGCATAGCAAAAAGTAATGTCTTATGAGCAGCTGAACTCAGAGACACACTTTAGTGGTCACTTCCTTCTAAGATCAATTTATATTTATATGATATACATTGATGTTGGCTTTCCTAGCTATTTCATCTTTAGAAGTTGATATATGAACTAATTAGTCGGTGACCAGAGGTCCAGAGTAAGCAAAACAGAAGACTGAAAAATACGACAGAAAATGAGAAAGGCCGAACTGTAGCAATTGCTGTTACGGCTTTCATATTTCTCTCCTTCAAGAAATATTACAAGGACAACTTGCAAGTTACAAATTGATCATCATGCAGAGGTCACTGCTGCATCTGCTACAATACATATGTAACATATCTGGCTCCTGAACCTTAGAAGCTTCCTTAACCTGAAGGACTCTTGTTTGTTAATTAATTCAGTGCTCGCTTCTCGTTACATTACACTGCATTACATTACACGGAGAGAAGGAAAAAATAAAGGAGAAACAAATCTTGGAGCAAGAAAAGGACATCATTTTCCTGGTTTACCTAGCTAGGCTAATTAAGCCTCTTTTTGAGAGGCAGCTTCAGCTGCATCCTGCTTGTGGCCGCTGCTGCTGACCTCTTCCTGGTCCGAATTGCTCGTGACGCAGCTGGAAGACGACGACGCCGACAGCGACGGCGGTGGCATCGTCGTGCGGTGCGCGGCGGTGGCGTGGTCACCCGGTGCTCGCCTCTCGTCATGATCCGGCCTCCTAGACGACCTGTTCCTCTGAAAAATTCGGCACACTACCCATTCTTTAGCTTCTTCAGCCTGAGCCAAGCAACCCTGCAAGTAGTTGTCGGTTCCCACGTCACCAAACTGTCAGCATCTAAGCACATTCCAGCAACAGCAATGGCACACATGCAAATGCAAGTGGTAGTGATGCTGCAAAAAAGGCACTAATACTACTGCTGCTGCTGCTGCACAATTCAAGTACGACTTAGCAATCAAACAGCCAGGTGTCCCAATTGGTGCTATTGCAGCTAGAGATTAATCAGTCGAGTACTAAGTTACTTCAACAGCAGGCAAGATTCTCTCATCGACATGAACATTGATAAGCCACGCATATTGCGCGCATCTAGCTAGTGAACAGAACATGCAGCAAGATTGATTGGAGCAGTTTGCGCATCTCTTGCAAGTTGCAACAGTGGCCATGGAACTGGGCACAGTTCATAGCTAGCTTCACCACTGCAGTAAACTCAACGAACTAATCGGTGATGGTGTACACCGCGTGCGACAGACAGGTACACGGTATTAAACACGCTGCAACTTGTTCAGATACTAGTACAAGTAGTATGTATTTGCAGGCTAATTAAGGCTTAAGAGCGGAGCCTTTAATTTAAATCCTGACAATCTATCTATCTATCTATCTATCTATCTATCTATCTATCTATCTATCTATCTATCTATCTATCTATCTATCTATCTATCTATCTATCTATCTATCTACCTATCTATCTATACTAATTATACACAATGAGAAAGCTCTCACATTAACCAAAAAGATTTAGTCATTCATCTAGGAGACACAAGTTATAATGGCTCATATCAAAAGTAAGAGTTTATATCAAGTACAATTCAAATTAATTGAAATTTAAAATAAAAAATAGTAATTTGATTTCTACACGACTTCCAAAGTAACACCCATAAATAACTAAAATTCAGAATAGTAATTAAAAAAATTAAAGTGAATTTCGGAATAAAAAATAAAGAAAATAGCGATTTGATTTTCATATGATTTTCAAAGTAATATCCATAAATAACTAAAATGTAGAATAATAATTTTAAAAGTTAACAAATTAAAAGAAAGAGTACGTCCAAGTCAACTGCAATCCAAATTAACTAAAATTCAGAATAAAAATATAGAAACTTAGCAATTTGATTTCCATACAACTTCCATAGTAACATCATAAATAATCAAAATTCGAAACAATAATTAAATGAAAATCAACAAATTAAAAGAAAGGGTTAATGCCAAGTTCAATCCAAATTAACTAAAACTAGGAATAAAAAATTAAAAGAAATTAGTAATTTGAATTACATATGAATTCAAAAGTAAATACCCAAAAATAAAATTCTAAATAATAACTAAATTAAAATACTAATCCCGGCCTAAACTAAAAAAAATCCATGCCAAGTATGATCCAATAACATGCAAATTTGGAATAAAAATTAAAGGATGATTAGATATTTGATATGTATTCAAATTTTAAATTCTAAAAATATTAAAATTTGTAAATCTATACTAACTAGATACTCCGAGGAAGGTCCCGTGTTAACCAAAAAGATCTTCAGGCCATGAACATGATGTTGCTAGCTATAAGTATTACAAAATGATATTTGCAAAAAGATTAACTAGCTAGCACTACTGAGAAGCGTGGACACAGTAACTGTAATTACTACAGTTATTAGTAATAACTTAATATGAAGTTCAGTTTATCGTTTGCACCTAATTAAGTTATCATTGCAAGATGGATCCCAAGTGTTTGTGAACTGCATGCTGCTAATTAATTAAGGAGGACACATGCTACTTGCACAAGCACAAGAAGATACTTATCAGAAAGGGAACCTGACGAACACAGTACATGCAAGAACAAATGGCAATATTCGAGTGGAGAGCAATTTGTTCTCACATTCTTGTGCGGCGGCAGGGCGAGGCGGTACTCGTGCATGACCCAGTCGGTCTGCCGCGCCGGCGACACGCGCGGCGCCTTGCCCTTCTTGCCCCGGAGGACGAACACCATGGACTTCTTGACGCCGACGAGGTGGTTCCCGCCGCACCGGGACGCCACCACCGGCTTCTCCCTCCCGCCCACCGGCTTCCAGCACCCGCTCGCCGTCGTCGAACTCCAGCACCTGCCGCCTCCTCTCTTGGTGCCGCCGCCGGCGGGCCGAACCGCGAAGAAGTACTTCTCCCCCTCGCTTGCACCTGGATTAATTCAACATGTGACACAAGACCTTCAGCATGCGTGTAGCACAATTTCGGACATGCATGAAACCCTGGCTATCGATTCCTGCGCAAAATAGTTTAGCTCCGTTTGGAACACGGAAATTGTTCTCTGTTCTTGTGGAAATTAAATTATTTTCTAGGAAATTTCTGCGTCTCGAAAAGGGCCTTACGATCTATACATACAGTTTTCTTTTACGACGCTCAATCTCTCATCCATGACATACATATAGGATGCATGTGCAAATTGAAGTACGTAAACGTACGTACCAGGAATGTCCCAGGGGTTGAGCTTGTAGAGGCCATGGACCTCGGGGATGACGGCGGCGGGGAGCGGGAAGCCGAGGGCCTTGCGGCGGAGGTACTGCACCACCAGCTCCTCGTCCGTCGGGTGGAACCGGAAACCCGGCGGCAGCTGCCTCAGCACCAGCCCGCCGTGCCTCACCAGCACCGGCGCCCTCTCCATGCTCGACCACGGACACCTAGCTAGCTAGTTTCTCTAACACCAGTAGCAGCAGCTAGTATTAGCTTAGTGGAGTGTAAATTAATGGCAGTCAAGGCAGGTCGATCAAAGCTTCTTCTCACTTTGCGAGTGCACAGTGGCGAGCAGGAGCCATGCATTTGCTTGGAATGTTCATGGCGAGAGCGGGAGAGAGAGAGAGAGAGAGAGAGAGAGAGAGAGAGAGAGAGAGAGAGAGAGAGAGGGTTGGGCACTTGGGCTTGAGGGCTCTGAAGGGAAGGGGAGAAAAGGGCGTCGGGCTTTATAGGATCTCCTGTGGCGTGAGGTGTACTCCATCTCCATTCTCTCTCGCTCGCATGTCGCGTCCCGGCGGTTTTATCTCCCTCAAATTCCTTTCAGAAATTAGGGGTGGGTTTTTTGCTGTGAATTTGACTTTTAATTTATGGTTTTTGAATTCTAATTGTTCGTGAGAGATAATATGTAGATATAAATAGTTGTATATGATTTTTGCCGATATAGCTAAACTCGGTATAATGTCTACTACAATCTACCTATAGACTCTAAAGCTATAAAAAACTCGAAACTCGCGAGCTACTCGAGCTCGGTTCGAACTTTAAACGAGCTAAACTCGAACTTGATCTCGAGCTCGTGAGCTTCACCGAGCAGAGCTCGAATAATTTGTGAACATCGATTTAATCTTAAATAGTTATACATATTAACATTTACCGAGTTTATCCGAGCCGAACTCGAGCTCAAACTTTTCTTATTGTTGAAAATTAGTGTATGTTTAAATTATTTTAACTGTTATCAAGTTTACTCGAGCCGAGCTCGAGTTTGAATTTTTCTTATTGTTAAAAATTAGTGCATAATAAATTATTTTTAATTGTTATCGAATTTTAATGAGCCGAGCTTGAGCTTATTTGAGTTTAGGACGAGCCGAGCTCGAGCCTAAATCCAGACACGGACCCTAAGCTCGAGTTTCTACCGAGCTCGAGTATGGAAGGATAGGTTCGCTCAAGCTCAGCTTATTTACAGTCTTAGTAGATCTTATTTTAAAAAAACGTATCGTTTAAATATTAGTTATTGTAACAGAAAGTGATAAGTTAAAGTTAAAGTAAAAAAAGAGCCAATCTTGCCTGGAGCACTTGATATTTGTTTTCAGGGTGGATCGGTTTGGAAAATCCAGCGAGGATCGAATTCCAACGCGCTGACGGTACATTTTGCTGTAAATAACATGAGAGAAAATAACGATGACCTGTGGACATGTTAAGAGGAGGTCTCGTAGATAGGATTTTCTTCCCTAGCTGGAACCGCGAGAGTTTGGGTAATTTAAAGTCGAAAGCAAAATAGGTGCGGTTATATGCATGTTCTTTATCTTACAAGTCAGTAATTTGTAGCTTTTGTTATAGTATCTAACTTTCAAACAGAATATTTTTTTAAGACGAAGTCTACAAGTTAAACAATCTATAAGTTAAAAGCCCAATATTTGTATCAGCTAAAATCGCAGTTACATGCATCTGAGAAGCAGTAGCATGCCGGCCATTACCTTTCTTGTTCATCAGATCGCGGGAAAAAAACGCCTAGGATTAAGCAAATGCATAATGCGACAGGTCGGACCCTAAGTCGAATCTGATGTTGTTTAGATTAATAGACATGCTGCTGTTTGCCAATCTGTCCGGCAGATTTGGCGCTAGCTAGCTAGCTATAACTGCTTTCTTGCTGTCGTCGACCGGTTAATTAATTAGGAACCAACACTACAACTGGCCTCCACTACCACGCTTTTTTCTTAATAACATGGGCGCACGCAGCATCTCGGGATAATTAACCGATGCCCTGTGTGACACACGTTCTAAGAATACAACCGTAGTGTTTCTCCCGACATGTCAGAAGTTTAGTTGTAGATTAAAAATAATTTTTTTGCTTAAAAGCATTTAAGAAAAGTTAGCTTGATTAAAATATGGTCTAATAGCTAAACTGCAATAGCTTTACGGATGTCTAACCTACAACTTAACTTACATTTAGAAAAATAAATGAAATCTCGTAAGAACGTTTGAGTGCAGTCGTAACCCTAACACTTTAGCTGATGTATCATTCCTTCTTCTGGTGTTGTTCTGATGTAAATAAGCAAGATTAAGTACGCTAGGTACTCAACAAACCATATGAAAAGGTTGTTTAACTACCATGCAATGTGCTCAACTAAATAGAATCATGGGTTGTAATATGATAAGAATATATGCAAATGTACAGGTAAAGAACTTTGCACTTAAAGCAATAAAATATCATTTAATTAGCAAAAGGCTTTGTCCTCCGTAATTTGCACATTAAAATCATCTAAATTTTACTTATGCCTTGTTATAGGAATCACCTATGTAACATAACTCCATTAATCGGAAGCACGACGTATTCGAATACCATTTATTATACTCTGCAGAGTTGTCCAACTTTACTCACAGGATATTCAGACTCATAATATCAAGCTATAGACAGACAATAGATAGTTGCGACTGAGTTAAGGTAATAAGGTCGTTTCATTGCTCTTTTCGTTCTAGTTTCTGCCTGGTAGGTACAGAACCATTAAATCATCATTGGGAATTCACTGACCAGTATGGAAATCGGGACTCGACGTTGAGTGAATCTACCATTGTGAAGATTGGCAAATGGCGTAAGAAGCCCAACTTCCATCTCACCCCTTTCTGGTTTTGCCAGCCCACCTTGGCAACCTAAGGAGCTCATGGCCTAGCTCACTTCAGAATAAGTTTGAACTTGCTCTCATGGCCATCGAGACAAGGGGTACAACGACGGCGACGAGCGATGGTGTGGCGAGCACCAACAGAACGTAAGCAACCTATTTTGGGCACACGCGTGGGCGGCAGCGGCTTGGAGATGGCTATCGATGGTGGAGCTTGGTCGGAACAGGGGCATGGCATGATGAGGCTGCAACGAAGCTTCAGCCAAAATGGTGGTGGCTAGAGCATCTAGGAGGTTAGGGATATTCGATGGTGGTGACAGATTGGCTTGGGTGGCCTGAGGAGTTCTAGTGATGGTGACCACGGACGGTGGAGCAGTAGCACATGGTAACGACAAGCTAGTGGTGGCGAGACTAGGCGGGAAGCTAGATGATTGCTTCGGGGTGGTGAGGAGACGCTAAAGGAATGACTAATTTGGTAAGAGTGAGGATAGAGATGAGAAATTTTGAAGATGGCCGAGGCTTACTATAAGTGGGATGCAGGCGACAGTGCGGCTTTATGCGAGCAGAGAAGGAGAGGTGAAGGTAGTCGCTAGTTTCGCTTTATAGCTTGCGCAAGGTGGTTTGCATAGGGAGGGGCGGCATATAGAGAGAGTGGTAACGAAGATGAACTTGGTGTGTGGGCAGCGGCGTGGATGGCTGTGCGGTTTCTATAGATGAGGGGGCAGTGTTGGCGGCGCAGGAGGCGGTGTTCCTCTCTGGAGTAGGCGCGCTAGCTGGCGGCAAAGAACAGCAATGACGCAGCGTGGACGGTCAAGGTGAGATGGGCCGGGGTGGCATGAAAGCGACGACAAATGAAACTATATTGGTCAAAGCGTGAGGTGTCGTGGCCCTTGTGCAACTTGGTTTGAGCAAAGGCGACGACGGTTTGAGGCGGCGTAGGCGCGCGAACGTCGGCGTGATCCGAGGCAATGACAATAGAGGAGAACACGGACAACAAGAGTGCACATTCTCAAGGCGGAAAGCAAAATTCCGAAACAGGTAAGCGGTTTTTGGCTGGATTTTTTGGATTTAGGAAAAACCTCCGAATCCAAATAAAATTTGCTTAGATTCAAAATTTCGATTTTTTTTTGGATTGTTACACCCCTACCGAAATCGTGCAAGTAAGCTGGTGTGGTGTGCGCGTGTGGTACGTGCACATATGATGCGCTTGGGATTGGATTGGAGTCCATCGTATTCATTTGGTGGCCTCTCCCCTTTCCCTTGGACCTCTTTTTGCGCTTTGCCTAGTAGCTGCCTCCTCCACCTCCCCCACTTTCGAGCACTGCTGCTACTACCTTGGCACTGAAATCTTACGATGTGGGGGCCCACACCACCATGGCCCCACCCACCGTGCATGTCAATGGCACCTTCCTCCGGTTACAAAACTTAGCGGCAGGTTGATTGCTCTTTCAAAGAAGTTTTCATACAAATTAAGAGACATGACATTGGTCCAAAGAAGTTTTCATATAAATTAAGAGACGTGACATCGGTGTCAAAACTGGCATGTGTTCTATTCTTTTCGACTTTTAAAAGCTGTTTTTCGAATTTTCTACAGTAAATAACTTTTAAACGAAGTATCTTTTTAAGATAGGATATACTAGTTAATTGTAGCATATACTGTATCGACTTCATTTATATCGGCAAAAACCATACATGAGTTTCTGTTACTCTATAATCTCTCGCGCGAACAGCACAAAAATCACAAACTGCAACCAAAAGCTACAAGCCGCAGCCAAAAAAGAACAGACACATGCATATGTCATAACACACGGGCAAGAAACCTTCCCACCTGGCAAGATTAACAATAGTACGTCATACTCTCAGCTTTCCACAAGCTATCCACGTCGTTCCTTCCACTATTTTATATGTACACGATAGCAATGGCAGTGATTGCTGCAAGTTGTCCAAAATGTTTTTGTAACAACCTCTTTGTACGCGGAGTGTTTTCGCAGAAAAAAAGTGACGCTATTGGTGAGGCCAAAACCAGTTTTTTTTTTTCCTTTCCAAAGGGTAGCTTCTTCCGTAGTTCCGTGTAGCTTCTTCGCTATGGTTTTCGTGACTTCATTCAACCAACTTGTCGTGGAGATAACCACAAAATCTTTGTCCCAATGTCAACGAAGTATCTTCTATTGACTAACATGGCTCTATGCACAAAATTGCACAATTTAAAATTTAGATAAATCTAAGATATAATCTTCCTTCTAGCCTAAGTAGACGTGACAAAATCATAAATCCACCACTGATATAAAGCACCTGCCTATATAATAATTCTCCGAAAGAGAGCTAGCTCAAACGCTTGACGAATGTTAGTTTACAAAAGGTGCTTTTCAGAATCGCCTTTGCTCTTTGGATTGGGGCCCAACGATATAAAGAGGTTAAGATTCGGGGTTAGGCTAGCCAAGCTTAATTAGGGCTGCTAATCAAGGTTTTCTAGGCACGGCCTGAAGAATGATAACTGAAGTACAGTATGGGTTATCTAAAGCGAGGTGCAGTGCAGTCGCGCGATCGTGAAACATATGGGTTATCTAGATACAGAAATACAGAATTAGACAGCTAAGCTAAGACTAGATCAAGCAAGGCTAAGACGATAGGGTAGCAATCCCCCACACAAAATTCTCACTACTTGATATGAATGGTAACTGAAGTATATGCATATATGCGACAACTAAAAAAAAATATGCAGCACTACGAGACCTTGCCCTCCGTTAGTACGCAAATATGGATCCTGGTAATGGTCATAGGTCGGGAGCCCTCGAGTATATCTCGTCGTCGTAAGCTGTTGACCATTGCGCGTGATCGTAGGTCGGGAGCGGTTGATCATCGCTGGTGGTAGTAAGTTAGCAGCGGTCGACGATCGATCATGATCCTAAATCAGGAGCCTTCGAGAATGGCTCGTGGTCGTACGTCAGAAGCCGACGACCATCGTTCGTAGTCGTAAGTCGGAAGCTATCGTTGACACATCATGGTCGTAAGTCGGAACACATCGATCAGCGCTCGCGGTCGTAAGTCGGAAGTCATCGACCACACCTCGTGGTCGTAAGTCGGAACACATCGACCAGCGCTCGTGGTCGTAAATCGGAAGACATCGATCACACCTCGTGGTCATAAGTCGGAAGCCGTCAACCATCGCATGTGATCGTAGGTTGGGAGCGGTCGAGCATCGCTGGTGGTCGTACGTTGGCAGGCTCCGATGCACCTGTGCCCTGTCGCCCGACTACCGACGCCAGGTTGCTCGGCCCCAACTTCGACCATGACCCTTCGACGCCGACCACGACCCCCTTCGACCACGGCGTTGACTTCGACCAGGGATCTTCGACTTCGACCTCGGCCCCCCTCGACAACGGCTCCGACTTCGACCACGACCCCGACTTCGACCACTGCCCCCTTCGACTTCGACCACTGTCCCCTTCAACTACTGTCCCCTTCGACCACGACCCTTCGACGTCGACTACTTCCCCCTTCGACCTGGACGTCGACTTCGACCACTGCCCCCTTCGACCATTGTCTCCTTGGACCACGACCTTTCGATGACCATGGCCCTTCGTCGTTGACCATTTCCTCCTTCGACTTCGAACACGGATCTTTGACTTTGACCACTGTCCCCCTTAGATAACTGCCCCCTTCGACCACGGATCTTCGACCACTACCCACTTCGACTTTGACCACTGCCCCTTCAACCACGGCTTCGACCACGACCCTTCGACTTCGACCACTGCCCCCTTCGACCACTGTCCCCATCAACCATGGCCCTTCGATGACCACGACCCTTCGACATCGATCACTTCCCTCTTCAACCGTACCCTGTCGTCCGACTTCCGGCGCCAGCCTACTCGGCCCGCCCAACTTGCTCAGCCCCGACGTCGACCACGGCCCTTCGACATCGACCACATCCCCTTTCGATCACGACGTCGACTTCGACCACATATTTTTGACTTTGACCTCGGCCCCCTTCGACCACGGCATTGACTTCGACCTTGGCCCCCTTCGACTATGACCTTGACTTCGACCACTGCCTCCTTTGACTTCAACCACTGCCCCCCTTCAACCACTGTCTTCTTCGACCATGACCCTTCGACGTCGACCACTTCCCCCTTCGACCACGACCCCCTTCGACCATGGCCCCAACTTCGACCACAGCCCCCTTCGACTTCGACCATTGCCCCATTCGACTTCGACCACTGTCCCCTTCGACCACGGCCCCCTTCGACCATGGCTTCGACTTCGACCATGACCACGGATCTCCGACTTTGACCATGGATCTTCAACTTGGACCACAGATCTTCGACTTGGACCACTGCCTCCTTCGACCACTATCCCCTTCAACCACGACCCTTTGACGTCGACCACATCCCCCCTCGACCATCGGTTTGACTTCGACCACAGATCTTCGACTTTTTCCATGGTGCCTCAACGACGGCCCCCTTCGACCACAGCACCCTTCGACCACGGATCTTTGACTTCAGCCACTGCCCCCTTCGGCTTTGACCATTGCCCCCTTCAACCACTGTCCCGTTCGACCATGGCCCTTCGACGTCGACCACTTCCCCCTTCGACCATGGCCTCCTTCGACCACGACCATTCGACGACCATGGCCCTTCGACGTCGACCACTTCCCCTTCGCCCGTGCCCCATCACCCGACTGCCAGCGCCAGTCTACTTGGCCCGCCTGACCTGCTCTGTCCCGACTTCGACCATGACCCTTCGACGTCGACCACAACCCTCTTCAACCACGGCATTGACTTCGACCACAGATCTTCGACTTCGACCTCAGCCCCCTTCGACCACGACCCCCTTCGATCATGACGTCAACTTCGACCACGGCCCCGAGAGGTTCACCGGCGTGCGGCCGGCCGGCGGCGGCGAGGAGAGCCACGTGGGTGGCGCGAAGAAAGCGCCGCCGCGTAGCAAAACAACGATAGTAGTAGGGATGGGTGTAGCAGGGGGAGGAGAGCCGTGGCAACACAGCACCGCGGAAGGCGGGGCGAGGAGGGAGCAGGGGGTGGCCATCGGATCCAATGGTCGCTATCTACGAACACCCGTCTCTCGAATCCACCGGCCGCCATCGATCGCTGCCTTCTAGATCCACCGGTTGCTGTCGTCGAGCATGTCTTTTGGATCCACTGGCCGCCATCGCCGAGCGCCCTTCTCTCGAATCCACCGGCCACTATCGCCAAGCGTCGTGCCGCCTCACGGTTCCCACTAGTCTAGCTCGGTGGTTGAAGGGACGAGGGAGAGGAGAGATGGGGTGGTGGTGGTAGGGAGATGCTCGGTGGGCGGCGAGGAGGGAGAGGGGAGACGAGGTGACGGGTCTGCGAGGGAGAGAGCATGGGAGAGAGATCTGGAGAGAATGAGATAACAGAATAACCGAATGTGGAAGTGGAGAGCAGGGATAGTTAGCGTGAGAGAGAGGGGATATATATGGTTAAGATTTCTGTGTTTAGATAGGATGGTTGAGAAGAGAGAAGGGAGAACGAACCGATGACCACCAACTTCTATTTTTAAGAAATAGAGATATGCAACAAGTACAAAAATATACTGTACTACGAGACCTTGCCCTCCGTTGGTAGGACACAAATCTCATTTTCATGGACCTTGCAAGGGACGAGTGCCCTCCAAGCCAAATACTCCGTTTCAAAATGTAACTTATAATCTTTAGTATCTTGTGTTAAAATATAAGAAGTACATGCAGTTTTAATGATCTTTTTCTCTCTTTCTCTCTCATCTCCGTTCGTTTCGACTTTAGCTTTTAGCTTCTAATTTACTATTCCTTAATTTCGTTTTTTCCTAGTTTTTTGGCCTTTTGGGGCTTATTTGCCTTTTCTTTTTTTCATGTTCTTTTGTGTTGTCCGTGATGAGATAACCTATTTTTTATTTTTATTTTTTAAAAATTTAACTGCACCAAAAAAAGTTATCCGTAGCTACAATATAAAATAAACCAAATACAATAAAAAAAGCCAAGTTGGGTAAACATCTCTCTTGAGCATTTATGAGTAAACATCCAAAAAACCGTCATCTTATATTCACAAGGCATTAGCACTATGGACACATGGTCATTTCTATCTACAATCACCTTGGTTTCATGCGGTCCTTAACCCTGTGCCTAAATAAAATACGTCTTATAAAAAGAAACGGATGTAGTACTCACTAATCACTGGTTTAAATTAAGAAAGAACGAATGAATGAAAAAGAAAAAGATGTAGTACTCAGTACTCACTAATCACTGGTTTAAAGAAAGAAAGAACGAATGAATGAAAATGAAAAAGATGATGATGGCATGCTTACAGCAGATCCACCTCGACGAACCAAACCAAGAGGCGATGCTTTTGTTTTCTTGCGCTCGATCACTCGCCACGCCGCTGATGCGAAGTGTCTGTACGCCGGAGGAGCCCAACAATGGCGGACAGTGACGCTAAACCAACTGCTAGCTAGTGGCCGAGGCTCGTGCGTGGGCCCGCACCTTCCTTCACACGAGTTGTTTGGGTTTTGCTCTTGATCCTTTTCTTTCTTCTTTTTTAATTTTTTTTCCTGTCACTGCTTTCTCCTGGAGACAGAAAAGTTTTATGGGATAATTGGTCATTTGTGCCAAACTTTAGGTGCAATTAATAATTTAGGTTATGATATCTCACTGACATGTGTGTCATCATCGATTGCATGTTAAATTATAAGGCAAATGATCAAATGGCCCAAGTTTTATTGCGTGTCTGATCGGAGCAAAAGGGGGCAACCATTGGTTCAAACTAAGCAGTACTTAACTACAATTATCTGTGCTTGATGTTCATTTCTTGAGGAGTAGACTATTTACTTTGGCTCTATCTGAACAAGGGAATTTTTGTAAGAATCATACGTAATTGCACAGTTTTCTTCGAAATTCCTTTCTTGTGTTCCAAATAGATTCCAAATGTGTGTACAAGTGTATCCTATCGTATTTTATTATGATGGCACCTCACCTCTCTCTATATAAAAGGGGTAGGGACTGCATATCATACACACCACCATATTGTATCAATAAAATGAGAAGGCTGTCGAGACTACATGGCGTGTTCTTGTTCTTCTACTTAATTTTGTGTGCGTGTTTGAATACTTATCGTCGACAACACGACCATGATACGTAACAATAGCAAGACAATCAACCGTATTTTATCCTGTAAGTGCTCCATGATTTGAGTGATCATGGATTTCAGCATGAGGACCCCCCAACCGAAAATTTTTTTGACCATATAAACCCTGCAACCCAAATGACTGAGAGCCTTAGCTAGCTTTCGGGCATGTTCTTTTCCTCCGAAGCTAACGGTTTTTGACTTTTGCTACAATACCTAACTTTTAAACGGAGTATTTTCTCAAGACGAGGTCTACAAGTTAAACGATGTACACGTTAAAAGCCCAATATCTGTACTATCCAAAATCGCAAGTGAGTATCTTCCTCTCCGTAATCTGTACCGTAGACAACCAAAATTCAAAAATTTCAGCCAAAAGTCATAAGTCTCAGCCGTTGCCAAATAGACCCTTCCAGTGTCGGAGCAATGAACAGTACGCAATTATGTGAACATAATCCATCTGCTGCTTAAAATGATTAAATCGAATGATCAACAAAAATGAGGCTGATCAAGGATAATAGAAAAATCAGACGTGTTGCCATAATTAAACAGTACTTTGTATGGTTGGAACTTTTTCAAAGCTGAGAGAGATTGGAAAGGCAGAGCAATTGCAAATGGCTGTGTGACCCCTCTTTTCAATCTCTGTTTTTTTTCTCTTTTAACTTTCCCACAAAACACGCTCTTGTTGGTCCCTTCCAATGGGGTACCATGAAAACGACCCGCGCATTGTTTCGCTAAATACTATAACCGGTAAAAGACTAGTGATACAAAACTCATAACTGACAATAGGCTACTCATTGCACTTTAGAAAATACGCAAAAAATACAACATCAAAGTCATCGATAGCTTGAACGACTTACTATTGGGCTTGATGAAGAACATAAAGCAGTGCAGAATGTAGATGAAGCAGAGCAGGAGCGGTCGCGCAAATATGCTGCCCAAAAATCTTGTTGCTAGGGTGGGTATTCGGTTTATTCGGTTTATACGATCGGTTTATTCGGTAAATAAATATTTTGGTTTTTGAAAGTTGACAACCGAATTAACTAAACTAGAATAGAAAACCGAACCTACTTAATTGAATTATTTTGGTTCGATTAATTCGGTTTTGTAGATAACTGAAATTGCACAATGCTCTAATGTATAATAACATTCTTTAATCTAGTGTTATCATACCGGATTTATTTTTGAGCGAATGATATCTCTAGAAACTACTAACGTTCTTCCTTTTGAGATGTTGAAAAATACCTACAAAAATAAATGAGAATAGCCTTTATTTACTACAAATTCACATAATGGAAATTCACAAAAGTAATTGCACATTTCGGTTTTCATGACTTAAAAACCACACCGAAAGTCGAATGGCATGAAAATATAAACCGCACCGAATACCATACACCAAATAAACAACATTTTTTGATTTTTTCGGTTCGGTATTTTGGTTTCGGTATAAAAATGACCACCCCTACTTATTGCTGTCCCATGCAGGTACTCTGCGGCAATGACTCAGAGATAGCTACTCTCTCTCCTTCCAGGTGCACGTCGTGAAGAAAAACTGGTGAGGTTCGGCCGCACAGCACACCAACATAGATCAGTAGAGGAGAAAGTATAGGAAGAATGATTTTTCAGTCACACTGTCTGGACATCTTCAAGTCTTTTATAGATATTTCCAGTAATTGACACCATTAATTCAAGTAAACTGAATTAATCCAGTAGCCGGTGTCATTAATCGAATTAATTCCGACGTTTGAATTTGCATTCAAACAGAGAGAGATACACGGTTTAACAAAAATAAGGTGTAAGTCACAAGTCATGTGATTTTTCATGTGAAAATATGCGAATACGCGTGCGCGTGTTTAGCCAAAGACATCCTCATACCATTCCCATCCATATGTCATATATTTCAAAAAATGGTAATGACTATATCTTATAAATTGGTCTCTTTCACTTTGTCTTAGCAATATAGAACTAAAGCATACATATTTTGGAATTATAGGAAATAGATCTCACTTATATGGGCCTATTTCTAATGGATAATACAACTGTGCAAAAGTACAACTGGAGTACTATTTTTAATTGATCAAGGGAAAAACTAAAGGTCAAATACTAAAAATTAGATAATTCATGTAGGTTGACCATTGAATTGGACCAGTTCCATTTCCCTATTAAAATTTGTAAAATTACCTTTTCTAGAGAATTAGCCAAGTTTGTAGACCTCAAGTGGTTTACCACATTCTTCTGTTACTTATTGGCCCTGTTTTTTTTTGTTTTTCCTGCGATTTTAGGTTTTGTCTTCTCTCAACAATTACTGTTTATCTTTACTATTATAAAAGTGTGAGTTGGTGGTTGGTCCATTCTCCCTTCTCTTTTCTCAGCCATCCGATTTGATCTGGACCATTCGTCTCTCTCCTCCTCTCTCTCAGGATACAACCGTCCACATCATGCACTTTTTCCATCTCCTCGAGCATTCTGGCCACCATTCTCTCTGTCGCTTGCTCTCCAATATTTCATGTGTGAAGTTGGCCAGATAGTAAGTTCCATCTCATTATTTTTATGACTCTGTTGCAACGCACGGATCTCTAACTAGTTAGACTAATAAGTTATAGCTAAAAGCTCATAAACTGTACCAAAAGAACATGCCCATTAATTGATATCAAGGAACCCGGTTACAAGTACAAGGTGGCTTACCATATCATTCTTCTGTTACTTGACTGATACTAAGAAACTCCGTTGCAAACACAATTGTGTGGTGGAGTCCGAAAATTTACAGGCTGACCACGTTTTAGTGGGGTCATTGCTTTAAATTTCTATAGGTTTCTAGCCAAAAAAAAATCAATAGGTACCAGGTCGTTTTGCAAAAACTAGTGGGGTCAATTGACCCACGGCTTCTCCTTCGCTCCGCCACTGTATATAGGTCTGTTCTTTTCCTCCGAAGCTGGCGGCTTTTGGTTTTTGCTACAGTATCTAACTTTCAAACGGAGCATTTTTTTAAGACAGAGTCTACAAGTTAAACGATGTACACGTTAAAAGCCCAACATCTGTACCATCCAAAATCGCAAGTGAGTATCTCTCTCTCCGCAATCTGTACCGTAAACAGCCAAAATTTAAAAATTTCAGTCAAAAGCCATAAGCCGCAGCCGTTGCCAGACAGACCCTATTTAAACGCGCGAACTGCTTTCTTTCTTTGCAGTTTAATCTGTAAATCCAAATAGGCAATGCTATACAAATTTCACAGGATCAGCTAGCTCATGTATGCGTGTTTTCTTTCCAACGAACGGTGCAGACACATGCAAGTGTATAGTTGCAGAACTACCACGCAAATGATTCAGACATTCCTTTCACAGGGATCGCGGTTACTCCAAACCTTACGCTTCTGAATTCCGGCTTTCTTCCGTCCTCGATCGGTTCCAGGCACGTCCCATCACGTAAAACGTCGTAAAGGATGAAATTAGGGTTTCGTCAAGCAAGGGGAATCCATCGAAAAGTAGCGAATTTATTATCACACCACATACGTATGCTCGTTTTGATCGCACAGGTCGTTTCCATTTGGCATCCTGCAAAGAACACTCGCCTTTTATTGGAAGCTTCAGTGTTGGAAAGCTTTCAGAAAGCAAGCTTCTTCTGCTGATTGGTCTACACTGACTGGAGGCGATGGCTTTCTGATCACATATCTGGGCCTGTTCTTTTTTTTGCTTGGCTTATGACTACGGCTTTTGTTTTTTAGATTGTTCGTGAGAGTGAGTATAGGATAATAAAACTCACATGCAATTTTGGTCAATATAAATGAAGTCGTTACAATATGTAATATAATCAACTTGTAGACTCCGTCTTAAAAAGATATTCTATTTGAAAGTTAGTTACTACTAAAAAATTAAAAACAGCTTTTAGAACTTGAAAATAGGAGACCACACATCCACTCAAGTCACTCGTCATGTTGACATGAAACAACTTGAATTCCAGGGAAAGCAAGGCATACTACAGTAGCAACACCCTCTATGTGTAGACTAACTGCCAGTTCTTTTTAGCTGTAGCTTATGATGTCTTTTGATTGAAATTTTTGAATTTTGGCTATTTGCGACAGAGATTGCGGAGAGAGATACCCACTTGCAATTTTAGTTGATACAGATGTTAGGCTTTTAACGTGTACTACAATTAACTTGTAGATCTCCTCTTAAGAAAATACTCCATTTAAAAGTTAGGTACTATAGTAAAAGCTAAAAACTGCTTTTAGAAATCGTAAAGAACATACCCTAATATCGGGAGCAATGCTATGCGTACAATTGTTTGCAAGGATATTACTGACAAGCGGGCTACAGTGCCGGTGTGCAAATTTGGTGGAAGCTCATTTTTTTTATTAGCCGGTGAACGTCGTTAAATTTCTTAACTCAAAATCAACATCCAGAAAAAAAACTTGTTTTGCAAAATTACCGCAATATTTATTTTGCAAAATACTCCATTCTGCAATGTTGCCTGGACATCGTAAGTTTGAAACGAACAGCTAGGATAGATCCAAACTTGGCTTCTCCTGTGGGGTTGATCTGAGGTAGATCCATTGGTCTAGAAGAAGCAAGTGATGCCTACTTGTTGAAGCAATGCAAGTGAAGCAAGAAAAGTACCACTGAAGTACGAATACGCATACGATTCCAGCAGTACAAAATACAAACTCTGTTCATTCTCCATCATAACTGAAATTGCGGCTACCTTTTGTTCATCCTATGTTCATACATGGAGGCAAGGACATCTGTTTTTCTTCTCTTTTGAGTTGGACTTCTCTCACTTTTGCATAAAGGTTGGGCTATCAAATCTAAGCTAGGACCGTGCAGACCAACGCGTATATGTAGTAATTGGATTGTGAGGGATCACGCGAGAAGGTCCATGATTATTTGTGATGAGTCATTGTCAATGTTTGTATATTTAAAATTCAAATTTACGAAAGATTTAAATTTTTCGCTTGTTGTTTTAGTCCTTGGCGGTCTGACCAGCTCGGCTGAGCGATCAGATCGGCTGGGTAAATTGGTCGATCGTAGGGCATATCGGTCGACCGGCTCGATCGAACAGTCGAGGCCGTAGGGTATATTGATCAGACCGACCGCCCTCTGATTTCGGCAATGAGCTCTGCAATTTGGGAAATTGGCCTTGAATTGGGTAATTTGGGCCTAGGTATGTGTATTCATATTGCATGAAGTATGTTTGAGCTAACGTGTGTCAAATTATGAATAATTTATGTTCAGAAATGATTTCTTTGTCTTTGATTGTGCAGGGAAGTTTGGAGTCGTGCGAGGGCTGGAAATACGCTCATGGAGAAGCCGGTCCAGAATGGTCAAGGATACCGCGTAAGATGGTTGAGCTTAAGTATGGCATAAGAAAGACAATGAGTGTTGAAGGGAAGGTTTGAGCGATGGGTTGCAGTAAGTGCCTTGATCGGTCCAAGTGAGATGTGGTTCGGTGGAACGGGAACAAGAGAGACTTGTCAACGTATGTAATCCATTGATGCACCTACACATGACAAGTATGGTGATTGTTTGTATGGGACGGTGAAGACCAGATCATAGCGAGGGTATTTTGGTAGTTTATCAAATATCGCAAACTTTGCTAGATCAAAACCACGACGCTTGATCGGTACTTGGGAAAGCGGCTTAGTCCAAGAAGATGCTAAGAAGATCAAGTGGATTAAAAATTACAGATTTAGTGGGACCAGGCTCATGTGTTTCGAAAAGCGTACATGGGTTAAGTGTGAGTGCAAAACTCATGTTGTGTAGAGTTAACGGTTTCCTCTATTTGTGCTAGTGGAAATATCTATTAGGGTTAGATGTTGGCTGATTACCTTATCTATTTAGTGGGTTGGGGATAGAAACATGTGGTTAATCATTCCAACCATCTTTGAGTTAGGGTTAGGGTTTGAGAGAAGAGTGAGTGTTGTGGTGTGCTCTCTTATTCTCCTCATAAAATGACTGTAAAATCTTCATTCACAAATAACAATCAAATCAATTTTGTTCATCTCCCATTAAGTCTTCTTGTTTTGGTTTATTTGCTTTTGTTCTCGTTGGTTCTTTGCCTTTTCTTTCTCCTTGATTTTGCTGCGTGTTAAAGACGTGTATATGCTTTAGATGACTTATTAGATCATATCCCATCTATCTAAACACTATTGTTTGTAAAATTTCGAATTTGTCTGGTTCTTGTTTGTTTTTGAGCCCTTCTTGAGGTTTCTTGATCTGAGAGTTTTGGCTTCGATTCATTGGGTGGTTTTACTTGTTGTGATATGTGATAATACATCTAGAGCTATCTTGACTATTCTTAACCCGCGAGCAAATTGTATCATAAGTTTTTGAGATTTGTCCGATTTTAGTGCAACCTTGCATATTTTGAGGAAATGTTGGGACTTTGACCGAGATCTTCCTGATTCTTGGATAGAATATGTTCCTGAAACCCCAGTAAGGTGTATACAAAATTTGATTTTATTGGATCATGGATTGTGAAGTTTGCGCAAAAAGTGGTTTGAATTCAGGTTAATTTTATGTTCTGGGAATAAAAAAGTGGTCAGACCGCAGATGGGCTAGGTCAGATTGACGGTAAGCCGTCGGTCTACCACCAGTCAGGTGAAGAATTCGTGCATTTTTGCTATTTTGGATTGTTGCTTGATTGTAGGCTGTGAAATTTGATCTTCTTAGCACTCTAAATTTGGAGTGAAAGATTTCTGGTACTTGAGAAAAAATTAAGAAGGCACTAGATACTGTTTAACCTCTTCTATTGCCATTATGGTCCTATAGATTTGGGAGTAAATAAACGGTGCTGACAGATACAGAAAGCTGAGTTATCTTTTCAATTTCGCATGAACCCCCGCGGCGCCGCAAGCTGTCAGATTCTTTGCCCTGCTCTGGAGCTAAGGCCTTAAAATCTCCTCCCTATCTCGTTGCATTTTTAATTCTTTTGCTAATATCCAAAGAAGCATGCAGCCACAAAGAGGAAACTTTTCTATGCAAGCATATGCCATGACCTAGCGATCCATGGAGACTTGTTTTGTAGTACTAGTAATAGTTTATATAGGTCATGTTCTTTTTGGCTGCGGGTTATAGTTTTTAACTGAAAATTTTAAATTTTGGTTGTTTACGGTATATATTATGGAGAGATCGATATTCACTTACGATTTCGGCTGGTACAGATGTTGATCTTTTAACGCGTATTATGTTTAACTTGTAGACCTCGTCTTGAGAAAATACTCCATTTGAAGTTAGGTACTGTAGCAAAAGTCAAAAGCCGTCCGGCTTTTGACTTGCCGAACAGGCCCGTAATGGTTCAGGCTAAAGTCTAGGACAGTTGTAAAGCACAGATTGGAATTCTCTGCTGTTTGTGATTCTCATTTGTCTTACGATATAGACCTAGATGACATAGTTTTCTTCTGCTAACAGGGTTTTAGGTTGAGGATTTCAAGCTATCTATCTAACCAATCAGACCTGTTGGAGCTATTATGCCCTTCAAGTCATCAACATCGAGACAGTCAATTATGCAACAGGAGAATCTACTTAGCTTGAAGCATCATAAAGCTAATCCTATGTTGTGTCTGTGTGCTTGAAGAAGTAAAGGCTATGCATTACCTAACTGGCTATTGTTTTTCACCCATATAGGATGAGCACATAGGATGAGCCAACTAACCCATGTTAGTATCTAGCATGCAATTTTGAAAAAGGAAAAGATCAATACCTTCGCTTTTTAAAAAAAAATTAAAGGAGAAGTCATATATACATGTCAAGTTGTCATGCAGGTGCAGGTCAATATACAGCTTATTTAATTAGGAACAAAGCTTGGGCAAGGCAGCCTTTTCCTTCACGCAGGAGATGAAACCCTTCACCTCTCCCTGCCAAATATGTCACCATTTTACTTCAGCACATAGTTGAAAACGTTGGTCAAACGTTAAAAAAAATGTTCTTTCAGCTTCTATACCTAAAAAAGAAGCTTTGTAATTAAGTCACGCTTGATATGGTAGGGGATAGGTTAGGAAGGTTTAAGATCGCTTTTTTTGCAGAGGCTCTGATATGGAGACCAACTGGTTTAGGATTTTACTGCTTTATTACTTGATTCTGAATGGTGTGACTCCTCTCTTTATATAGATAAGGTTAGCCTCTAATAATATGAAAACTAATACAATCTAATGTAATAAATCAACTATAGATAATATTGTATGCATACTATCTAAATATAAAGATATACATATAACTATTCCTAATATAAAAGTATACGTATAACTTTTTTCTAATACCAAGATATGTCTAAGATCATATCCTAAACAGTCGTTACCGTACTGTGCTACAGTACCATGCTACAGAACCGAATGGTACTGCTTATGCTACAGTACACACGGTTCTACGGCGTTGCATTACCAAGCCGTAACAACACTATTTAAAATATGCTTAAGATATCGTAGTCTTCTTACCTATCTTATCTGAAATGCCTTCATGCAGACTATGTAAACAACAATTTTCTCATGGTCAACGGGATAATATGGTTCTATACCATCTGTATCGCCTATTCATCTTTGGACATCAAGAGACAACGTATTGAACAGATTTGGGGATACATAGCTGTTCACTATGCAATCTGAAATTGACTTCAGAAACCAAATTGGTACTAGTAGAGAGCAACAGGAAAAATGCAATAGCTGGTAATTATTTGCATGATGTGTGCATCTATCCATATTTCAGATCACAAATGGGGACAGGGTTAGGCAGAAGTTGGGCTGGCCAAGCAACAGGTCGCCTTCAACACTTCAAGCACTAGGCAATATCGTCGACATAACCCACAAATCGACCATGGTTGACAGAGGTGACAAAAAAAAATCAGAAATTGATAATGGGTCTGTTTATTACAACTTCATATTTTAGCTTTTATATAGTAAACGGTTTTTCTACAATAAACAACTTTTAAACGGAATACCTTTTCAAGATAAAGTCTACTAGTTAATTGTAGTACACATTGTAATAATTTTATCTATATTGACAAAAAAACGCATGCGAGTCTCTCTTCGTACTCTCTCACGAACAACCACTATTCATCTACTATTCATAAGCTGCAGCCAAAAAAACATAAACTGCAGGCACAAAGAACAGACGATATATGTTCCTCAACAATTTGTTGTCGCCGATATCGGACAACACACGATCCCATGTCCAGATTTTCATTTGGCATGTTTTGGATGCCTTGAAGGCTGGACTAGCCAGAGCATCTGGATTGAGATCTTGCTGGGTTAATGAATTAGGAGGGGGTCGTTTCATCAGGTCTATTCAAACTTAGTGCGATGTGATGTCACTGTTTCCTTAAACAAAAGGCAAACCGTCAAATCCTTGCAGAGAATAAGCAAGCAAGCTACCCCATCAGCAGTCGGTAAAGATCGATCATCTGAAGAAGAGCTGGAAAAATGTTTAGCATTTCTCCCATGGGAAGCCATCGCCAGTTACCAAAACCTCACCGGCAGTTCGACGCAACAGCTCGGCGATTCAACACTCATAACAACACCAATGTGAACATTAGAATTGAACAGCCCCATCAGTGAAAGCTAAAGCAAGGAATTAATACCATTTTCTTCAAAGCATTATGACAAATCCCTGTTCAGGTTGCTTTCTTAGCCCCCACAGTGTAGCCCACTGTCAATGCCTTTGGAGTGGGGGTGCATGCCTGACTAACCTGTGCGGTGACCTTGCCCGTGAAGCAACTCTGCCACTCTTAGCCAAATTATGATCTATCTACAAGGGGCACTGAATTGCCTAGAGCTAGTAGTAGTAAACTATTGAGGACTGACAGAAGCCAAGGACCCCATCAAGAGTCCAGGGAAGGTTGGGAAGACAAATACGGATGATGCCTTTGTCTCAAGGGCAGCCATGGATTGGCCAATCGTCCTCTCTCCATCCTCCCTCCCTTGTCATCTACCGATAGGCGCGCCGTTAGGTCACTGAAATTCCAGTCGCGCAAGATTATATATTGTTACAGCTCTACCGATTGTGCCCAGGATCTTACGACCAACACCTAGTCACTACGACTACCTCCTGTAGTCGTACGACCACGTTGAAGAGGCCACGACAAACTCTTGTGTAGTTACAACCGCTCTGCTGGTTCTTTGACTACGTTGATAGTACCTACGGACACCTCCGCTCTTATCGCCGTCTCTGACCACGTCTCCAGTACCTACAGACACCTCCGCTCTCATCGCCGTCCTTGGCTCTGTGACCGTGGTCGTAACTCCTTACGACCACAACTTCTGCTCCAGCAGACACCTCCGTTCGTCACCCTGGTCGTAACTCCTTTACAACCAGACCTGCTACTCCTGTGGACGTCCTCCGCCCGATCGCCAGTGTCGTAACTCCTTTACGATCACGTCTGCGACCCTCTGCTCGTCGTGGTCGTAACTCCTTTATGACCACGTTTGCGAGCCTCTGTTCGCCGTGATCGTAACTCCTTTACGACCACGTCTGCGAACCCCTGCGATCTCACCGACCGCCTGCAACCACACCGGTCGCCTACACTACGATCACACCGATCGCTTGCGACCACACCGGTGGCCTTCGACCACACTGGCCACCCACACCGATCGCCTACGACCACGCTAGTCGCCAGGCCGATCGCCTACGACCACGCTGGTCACCCAGACCGATCGCCTACGACCACGTCGGTCGCCTCCTCTGACCACATTGGTTGCCTCTCTCCTCTGCGATCACGCTGATCGCCCACGACCACGTGGTTGCTCCATGCTCTGCGGTCACGCCGACCGCCTACGACCACGCCAGTCGCTCCAAGCTCTGCACATACTCTGCGACTACATCGCCTCCACTCGGTGCTCCTACGACCACACCGGTCACCCTTTTCTCGGCACCTCCTCTACGACTACATCGCCTCAATCTAGTGCTCTTTGCCTTCTCTCGGTATGATGGCCTGTCCTTTTACACCCTGCTCTTCGACCACGTCTCGGAGAATGACTCAAAGTCGTACTCTACTACAACTATGACTCCAACTCTGCTACGACTTAAACCGACTTGCACACTGCAAACTCGAATACGACTTTAACTCCTAAACTGAAAACAAGATTACAAACTCTAAAAACATATATTCTAGACCAGATTAAGCAAACCCTGCAGGGGCAAATCAGAGAGGACAGACAGTGATAGGTTGTTTGTTCTTTCAGCTGTTGTGAGTCTCCTCCTCAGGATCTTTTTTCCCCCCTTTAATGTTAAGGAGATGAACTCTCAAGTGCACAGCAGCATCAGCATTTGCTTTGTTTTCTGCTGACCATGCATACATGCGAAGTGAGTCACGGGCAAATAGCTTTTGTTGCCCATGTCAGGGAAGGGCCACAGCACTCGGTGGTGCGTCAACGATTCGGTTCAGGCCGGCAAGGGGCAATGAACAATGCCCCATGTGCACAGATTTGTACTTTGCAGAGAAAATGCTTGTGAGTGTGAGACATGCAGAGCCATATGTAGTTCCTTAGGACTTAAGAGAAAGCTATTGCGATCCACAGGGGTGTCTCCCTCTGAAAAACTACTAGAGCAAGCACATGCCCTGCACACGCACTTGCAGGTTCTTGCTTCGTTTGCAGTGTAAGTCTCAGTATGTATGTAAGGATACATTCAAGCATACTAGAATGTTTTGTATGAAAAAAGCATACTGCTACATTTAGCAGTGGTCGAAATGGACTAGATTTTTGTTGTGTTTTACATGCTATTCCAGAACAAAAAATAGTCCCGCAGGATGCAATGCAGGTACTCCATGTCTCCATGGTGTTGGAGGAATGAAGTGGTGTTCAGTTCTGTTCCCATGGCCTAAGAGCCCAATATGTAACATGTGTTGTAAATAATGTGATTTTTGTGTGAATTCAGATTTAATTCCAGCAAAATAAAATTGATTTAAAGTATAATTCCAGCATATTTAAATGACAAAATCAACATATAGATATGTAAATCCTCCAAATCATTTAAACAGAATAATATGCTTAAAACATAGAACATTTGGGCTATTAAAATCAGCATAATGCTCAAATTTATGCTTTGACTATTGCTCTCAGATGTAGAGTTGATCAAGATATAATTTTGACCTTCTCACTACTATGATCTATACTCTTCACTAATTGAATACGACAACTTTGAGCTCTAAATAATACTTTACTTATCTGTCAAAATTGATTTCAGACTCAAGACAACAATTTATACTTTCGGCCAACAAGAAATCAATGCAAAGTGATCACCAGACAACACTCCAATTAGCCAACAAACTTGATTAACTCACAGTATAAAAGATCAAAGATTAACTAGTTTGGCAATAAGCCAAATTGGCTAACAAAAGGAGCATATATTTTGAATTACCAGATATCACAGAACATAAAAGTTCAAAATATCTGAACACATTCAAAATATCAAAATATCACAGAGCATATGAGAGCATGAGCGGTCTCAAGTAAGTGACGATGGTTATGCTCAGAGACACCGTTCTGAGCATGAGTATCAGGACAAGAATATTGAGGAAGAGCACCCTGCTCAGCGAGAAAGCGATGCAAAGTAGCAGATAGATACTCACTAGCAGAATCGACACGAAACACACGAATGGACAAATCGAATTGAGTGCGAACTATGGTGTCGAACATATGGTAAATAGAAAGAACCTAACCGCGAGAGGATATGAAGTAGATCCAAGTATGGCAAGAATAATCATCAATAAAGATCACATAATATTGATGACCCCTTTCAAAATGAAGGGAACCGAGCCCCAAACATCAGAGTGAAAAAGATCAAAAGGACGAGTAGAAATAGAATCACTGGAGGGATATGGGAGTTGCAGCTGCTTGCCAAGCTTGCAACCTATACAATGTAAAGATATATCCCAGAAACAGACCCAATAATACCACAACTGACTACTGATGATAGACGTGTCCGCGAAGATGATTGAGACGATGGCACCATCGAACGAAGGAGGTAGTGGGGGACGCGGCAAAGGGCAGATGTAGTGGCAGGGGCTGATTGGCTGGTAGAGATAGTGGAAGGCAGATGAATCACCTAACAAAGATCCTAAAAGACCACGACGAACTAATAAAGACAAACATCACTCACAAAGATGTCCCAAACAATGATGCCACTGAGTAAAAGACGCGGTGAAAAATACAATAGATACGAAGGTGGTGGTAGAGACGGTGAGACTAACAAGAAAAGATAAATTCAGAAGTGTGCCTCGTCTTGCGATAGAAAGAGAGGTACCATCAGCTATTTGAACAATGATAGGAGCAGCTAGAGGACTAATGAAAGTAAGACTGGTAAAATCAGATTTCATATGAAAGGAAGCACTAGAGTCAAGAATCCAAGATGACATACCTGAGGAAGGAGAAGTAGAAGGTGGTCTCTCATTAGAAGACTATGTAGCAAAACCAGCAGAATCAGACGATGCAAAAGCAGTCATACATTGTAGTAATGTGAGAATCACTTGAGTGTTAGAAGCACTCCTCTGAGAGGAGGAATTCCCAGTGCCCTTCGGAGGACGGCCACCTCGACGTAAATTCTTTTTCATTTTGTAGCAAAATTGCTCCACATATCCATCCTTATTGCAGAAGGTGCAGTGAAGTCTCCTACCAACTATAGCTATCACTGGTGGAGACGCTACTGGTGAAGGAGTAGCAAGGGGCGTAACAAGTGTAGAAACTAGAGGAGCTACCAAAATCTAAGGAAATGATGGTGATGACAGCAGACCCACACCATGAAGGCGAATATCCTTAGTACGAATAGCTACAAGGGCCTTTAGCATAGTCACATGAGGGTGACGAGCTAGCAACTGAGCACGGGTATGCTCATACTCAGCCTAAAGGCGTATCAAGAAGTCATATATGCGATGAAACTCTAGGTGAGACTGCTGACATTGACAGCATTGATAAGTGTGGCAAACATCCAGTCCCAAAGAGTCAATCTGACGCTATACCACAGACTGCTGAGTATAAAACTCGTTGACAGTGGCATCTCCCTGCTGCAACGATTGCTCCTGGCGCACAATAGCAAGATACAATGAGTCACCAGATGGCTCGTAGCGGTTGCGTAGATACGTCCACATCACTTATGCTGAAGCTAAGCCAACCACATCCCTAATGAGATGCACATCCATGCTGGCAACTAGAATAACAAAGATACGAGCATCCTCATTAATTCATGCCATGTAGACAACATAATAAGTCCGAAAAGACTCCACGACATCCTTAAAAGCATCAGATGCCTCCTTACGAACATCTTCAAAAGCATCCTTCAGGAGCACGAGTGCAGCAGGTGGAATAGGGCGAGGTGGACAAGGCAGCTTGCTGGTGAGAAAATACATGTGGAATTCACATAAGGAATCATGAGCAAATCATCATGATCCTTCTCCCATGATCTCATCGGCCTTTTATATCTCTACTATTTAAAAGAAGATATTGGTAGTAGTTTATCTACCCTTTCCCTCACACTTTTGTCACGGAAAGGCTCACTCTTGTACCATATTCTCTCCTCTTTATTAGCACCTAGCAAAATTGCAACAAACTACCCTATCCCAATAAACTAACCGGGCCCTTTTCTAAGGTCCGTTGGTGGGTTGGCTCAAGCCCGACGCAACGAGGACAGCAAAGTCCAAGCCCAAACCCTCTCCATCAAAACGCAGCCGGCGGCCGCTTCCCCCATCCCCTTCTCCAAGCAAAAACATAGCTAGGGTTTTAGGTTTTTGGAGCGAGCGAGAGAGAGAGAGAGCCATGGACAACTCCCCTGAGCTGCAACGATTCCTCGAGGTGAGAAGTGCTTGCTGTTGCTTGTGATGTGGTGCGGGGAATCCTGTACTGTTGCTATTATTTTTCCACCTTACCGTGGTGTATTTGGGCGTGTAGCTGTTGATTCGCGGGCACGGAATGTTTAGGTTCTGATTAGTGGCGTACCATTGTTTGTTCTGGATTTTCGGACTCGGGGTGCGAATTTGTTCTTAGGAGGACTGCCTCTCTGTCGATGCGATTACTGGTGGATCTGAAGTTTCTGTTTGGAGGAAGCATTGGGGTGTGAAGCGGATTTGAGGATGTAATGTAATCTGCCTCGAGTATGTGTCTGTGATTTAATTGTGGTGCTTGTTAATTTCTGGATTGTTTAGTTGGGCTATGTTGTGTTTTGATGGTTACTGTTTGTGATGCAACTAGTGGTAAATTGAGAAATTAGTTGTTTTCTCAGTGTATAAGGTGTGTGTGCCCCCAATTTTAGAATCAGACAGGAAACAGTGAAATACATTACTTGATTAAAGGGAGTGTGGAATTTGAAAAATGGGGGATAAACATGAGGTGGTTTTCAAAGTTGGTCTAGAGAATCTGATTTTATGGCATGCAGTTGTGCTTCATTCTCCATATAAGTTTCCAGACTCTTTTCTCATACCTATTTTAACATCAATTTCAAGATGTTTTGGCCCAGAAAAAAAAATTCGATGGCCATTTTGTGGCATTTCTTAATGCAGCTGTAAATTTACAAGGAATATAATAAAATGTTTAGTTCAGCTGGTAGATGATGATATAAGCCTTCTTTTGTCATCTATCTAGGTTCTGCTCTTCATTCTTTGAAGATACCTTCTGCACATGAAGAAGCATGTGCTATGATTTTTTGGTGTGTTTTTGTGTTCTTCTTCTACGGTGATAATATATTGGCTAATATATATTATAAGACATTAAGGCTGCAGTTACAAACTTACAATGCCTATATGTTCTAAAACTGATTAGAAGGAGAACCCCAATGGTTAGCTGGTTGTAGTCTGAATGTATGATGGGCATTACTGCATTAGTGCATTAGACAATTGGTGTGCTATTCTTCATGCTTTCACTTGACATACTTGCTTAACTTTGTCCTCAGCAGCTCTGTTGTGAATTTGCTTTGCTTCCTTGATTCCTCTTATTTGTTGTTTCCATGCCAATTTTGAGTTGCTTGCGTATTGGTAGATCTTGAGTAGCCATCAATGATAACAATGTCACAAGCTTGTAATGGTACATCATTTCCTGTTGTTGTGTATGAGAATACCATTACTGTTCTTGCTGCCTGTTGCATCATTGATCCATTTTGTGGGGGTCAGGATTGTCAAACTCACACTATTAGTTTTTATAATATATTTTAGAAAGATATTTTCGTATCTCCATGTTCATATGTTAATTGGAATGGGGGCTTCCATACCTCCTTTATATGTATCTAAATATGTACTGGCATCCCTTTGTAGTAAAGCAGCCATTGTTGCTGTGTCTCTAGTAGTATTAAGAGTTAAACAAAAAGACTCCCAGGACTTGCGCATTACCTCATGCTGTATATGTACCTACCCTCAATCTTTCTGCGCACAACTGATTATGTTGTTTTCGTGACATTCATCAGAAATTTATATCTGTTTCCCATTTAAATGTTTTTTATCATCCATAATTTTGCCTAATACAGAGCCCTACACATAGTGGTGATGATTTTGCTGTCGATGACCACACAATATCAAGCTTGTCACCCATGCGAAAAGCTCCATGCAATATGTTGATTTGTTTTATTCGATGCAGGCATGTTAGTTATCTTTTGTAACTGGGTAAAAAAAAGTCTCATGTGTGAAGTTCTTTTAACTCTGCAGCAAGAGAAGCAGAAGATGATGGTGAGCGAGATGGTTGGCAAGCTGACAAACGTGTGCTGGGACAAATGCATCACCGGCACGCCAGGAAGTAAGTTCAGCTCCGGAGAAACAACTTGCCTGACCAACTGCGCCCAGAGGTATCTTGACATGAGCGTGCTGATGGCCAAACGGTTTGAGATGCAATAGAGCGCTGGCACCCAAAGCGATTACTTCACCAAAAATGTCTTCAATTTTTCTCTGAGCTTCCTCAGAACATGTGAACATTTGCGAGTTTTAGCAGTGAAAGATTTAATGTACTTCCAAAAATCTAATCTACTGTTGGGCAACTCTTTTTAGCTCTGTTTGTGCTTGATTCTTGATGGAATTGATTTATCTTATTTTCTCTGAAGTTTGCCTGTGTGGTATGGGGTCATTACATCCCTCTAATTTATACTCGAATGAATACCATGGTTGCTGGAAGAGGCGCAATGTGTGGCCTTCATAATTCTGCCCATAAGGTTACCTAAATAAAATCAATTTTTGACGAGTCCTCATTACTGGTGAAGAAGCACATCAACTCAAATATTTACAGAGAAAATAAACTTGTAATAATAGACAAAAAATTCAACAAAGGTGGACAATAAGTTTCGAAAGGCTTCTATAGCTGATCAGCTGAGCTAATTGAGATGATCAGCTAAACTAATTGAGAGGTAACAAACCACAGGATCTTTTTCAAAGAACAGAAAAGAAAGGAAAACTAACAAACGGAAGTAGAAATACAGAAGAAAAAAAGGAACGGGCCAAGCGGGCCATAAGCTAAGCCCATTAGGACCATATCCAGAAGCCTCGGCCCTCCAGATTCTTCTGCCGCAGCCGCGTTCCAAAACCAACTAAATATTGCAAACCATATCTTTAAAATTTTCAAAAATTCCAGAAAAAAATCATATGCAGAAGAGGGACGTTCTTTATCCATACAAAATTTCATGATTAAACTCAAATTAATTTGTCCTTTTCATATATTGCAAACGAGGGTGAGTTTGATCCCCGAAAGTTTTCATAGTTAAATATCATCTCCTCTCTGTATGTGGTATTGTTTTTAAAATTTTTGAAAATTTCGTTAACATAGTTTTCAGGGGTTTGTAAAATTTAGGCCCAACACGTCCTCGCGACAAACACCTCGCTTGCGGCTTAAACCTCTCTCCTCCGTCCCCCTCATTTCCTCTCCTCTCCGCTCCGTCTCCTAGGGTTTTACTCCCATGGCGTTGGCGTCGCGCGCGCTCCTCCTCTGCCGGTTCTCTCCGCTCCCCGCCGCGGCATCCCGCCTCCTCCGCCCGCTCGCCGCTGCCGCGACTCTCCTCCCGGCGGCGGCGGCCTCGCGCGCTTCGGCGGTGCGGTGCTTCGCGGCGCAGCCGGCGACGTCGTCGCTGCGGGACTCGTCCCCCAACTGGAGCAACCGCCCGCCCAAGGAGACGATCCTCCTCGACGGGTGCGATTTCGAGCACTGGCTGGTCATCATGGAGCCGCCCCCCGGCGACGCCTCCAACCCCGATGTCCCCCGCGACGAGATCATCGACAGCTACATCAAGACCCTCGCGCAGGTTGTCGGAAGGTATCGCCGGAACCATTTCTCTGATTTTGTCCCTGTTTACTCCGTTGGGTGATGGGGTATGAGCTTATGGATGGGATGTGCAGTGCGCTATTGTTGGGTAGATTTTGGTGTGTTCCGGCCGGGGGTGGAACCATTTCTCTGATGTTCCATACTAATGTTTAGCTGAGGGGAATTTGGGAGTTGATTGGACAGGTTATTGTTTGGATCTGAATCAGTTTCTAGGTATCGATTATTTGAGTATAGGGCCTTTATGGCGTTCATTACGAATGTATTTTTCTGCAAGAAATTTTGGTTTGATCTTGTTAGTGCTTGTACCAAATGTGATTAGGCTGTTATTGTTCTGTCTGGTGTGACTTGTGAGCTTGTGTGCTTAAGTAAACGGATGGTGCTCTGTTTCTGTATATGTGTTCTGGTGGGTAGGGGTTTTTACTAGTGACATCAGTAAAGATGGGATTATAGTATGTTATTTCGCCTTATTGTTCTAGTGTGTTATTTGGAAGTTGGATCTGATCTTTCATCGTGTTCATTATATTTTGTCTGATATTACGAGACTACTGGTTTTCATGTTTATGTGGGTGCAGCATTTTTTATGTGTTGTTTTGTTCAATCTGGGTAATATTTTTTTTTAAAAAATAATACTTGACATTCACCTTGATCTTACATTTTACATAAGTTTGAATTTGTACATTTTATCTGAAAAATATTTGCAATCCTACCATGGTATACATCATGGTTATCACGGCGTCGCCTAGGCGACGCCTAGGCGACGCCAAGTCGTCTGGCGGTCGGAGGAGGACGCCGAGGCCGGTCGCCAGAAATCTCCGCCGCCGCGCCGATCTGCTGATTTCTCCCGTTCGACGCCGATCCGCTGCCTTCTCCGTTCGACGCCGATCTGCGGCCTTCTCGCCGGCCGAGGAAGGGTTGGCCGAGGAAGGGCAGCCGGCCGGTAGAAGCGAGGGAGGCGGAGGGGCGCGGCGGCGGAAGCGAAGGAGGAGGAGGAGGGCGGACGGGAGGCGGTGGGGAGGAGGCGGCGGATCGGGCGGGGAGGAGGAGGCGGATCGGGCGCGGGGAGGAGGCGGCGGATCGGGCGGGGGGGCGGCGGCGAGAGAGAGAGAGATGGGGTGATAGGCGAGGTGGAGGCGATACTGCGATAGGGTTTATAATTTTCTTGGTTTTTGCGATTAAGTCCTCAGAGGTTCTAAAAATTACAAACATACCCTTTTTCAATAGATTTCTTTTAATTTAGACCTTCAGAGTTTCTAAAACTTACAAATAGACCCTTTTTTCAATAGATTTCTTCTAATTTAGACCTCCTAAGATATGATTATTTAGATAATTTATACTATTATACTGCATAGTTATTTATTTTTCAGTCATATAAGGTATTATTTGTCGTCTAACTACAATCGTCTAATTGTCGCCATGGCGGGCGCCTAGTCGACTAAGCGTCCAGCGCTCCGGCCTCGCCTCGACTTCTTGGGGCCGTGACAACCTTGGTATACATGCATAGTATCCATGCAAATTTTGGTTGATGGACATGCATTGCTTGTTGCTCCTTTTTTTAAAATATCCAAATGTATCTATCTTGTCATCTATAACCAATTCCATGCTCCAGTGAGGAAGAAGCTAGGCTAGGCTGAAGATTTATTCAGTGTCAACTTATCATTACTTTGCTTTCGGTGCCCTTGTATCTGAGGAGCTTTCCTACAAACTTAAAGGTATTAATGATTTCATGAAGCCATCGTGAGGAAGTTTCTTATAGGATACCTTCACATGTTCTCGCTTGGATCTTACGCCTGTTAATCATTTGCAGATTTGCCCAAAGTCCGCTGGGTTCTTCCTGATTCATACTTGGATGTGAAAAATAAGGACCATGGAGGTAATGATAGCATTTCTCATGTCTGAATAAAGAGCATTCAGCATTTTCTTATTTGTCAGGGTCCCACCGACAACCTGATTACTATTTTTTTTTGCCATTCTATATGCTGCTACGTGTTGTTGGTTGCATTTTCTTCCCAGCTGGATACCATTACCATATAACTTGTAGATTGAGCAATTCATATCTCTATGTTATTTTTGTAGAACGATACGGTAGGCAAGCAGCCTACGTGTACATATATTAATCAATAGTCCAAATGATTAAATTCAAGGTTTAGGGTTATAGATTATACAGGGTACCTAGGAGAATTAGATCTCCATGTTAAAGATCAGATGTATTTGATGTGTTAATTGTTAGCCAGAATCCAAAATTTAGTGTTTCATGAAAATATGTGTGCTTCTGCTTAATTGACTTGCCAGTTATGTGCCCATTATCTGCTTACACGATGGCTTTTTATGTGGTTAGGGATATGCTTGTCGTTATGGACCAGGTAAACTCGGGGTCATGAACTCCTTGAGCTTTGTCCAATCAGCTCAGATGATTTAGTACTGTTGGCACCTTTGCACGTGTGTTTTCTGTGTGGTTCCAAAAAGTTACTGAGGAGATGTACCCTAACTCAAATGCCCTTTCTAACCTGATAGCCTTGACATAGCAGTTTCTTGCATTATTTGTAACATGTGATTGTTTGACTTGACCAACTATGTAGCATGTACAAGCGTTACAAAGCACCAGATAACGTGTGTAATTTTTGGGGATGAATTGGGTGTTCATTGTTTATGTGCACTTATTAGAACAAAATTGATCGTGTGCATTTGGGAATATTTATCATTGTTGAAAGTGTGCGCATTTATGTGACAGGAATCAATGAAGTAATCTATAAGCACCTGATACTTTTTACCTTCTGTTTCAGGGGAACCCTTTATAGATGGGCAAGCTGTTCCTTACGATCCTAAATGCCACCAGGAGTGGGTCAGGAACAATGCCCGTGCTAATGAAAGATCTCGGCGCAACGATAGGCCCTGCAACTTTGACAGGTCAAGGAACTTCGAGAGAAGGGAGAACATGCAGAACTTCCAGAACAAGGACGCACCTCCTGGGCCAGGTTTCAACAGCCCTCTGCTGCCTGGCCAGAACCCTGGGAACATGCCCCCCCACCACCACCACCGCACAGTACAGGTGGCCCACCAAACTACCAGTCCCAAATGACAAACCCACAGGCAGGCTACACACGGGCGGTGCTCCTCACCACCAGCAAGGTGGCGGTGCTGGCTACCAAGGTGGACCTCCTGGGTATCAAGGCGGTGACCAAGGTTACCAGGGTAACCCGGGCGGCAACATGCATGGCGGCCCAGGCCTAACTTAACCTAGGTACCAGGGTGCAGGGCCAGGTTACCAAGGCGGCAACACCCCCTTACCAAGGTGGTGGCAATCCTAGCTACAACGGTGGTGCACCAGGCTATCAAGGTCATGGAGGCAACCCAGACTACCAATGAGGTGGTACTGACTACACGCGGACCGGTCTATGGATTAACTGATGGTCCTGGGAGACGTTGCCATTGCAACTCTCTAAAAGAGACGGTGTGCACTAACATAAATTCAACTCTTGTTATGGCCTGGTTTCATGGATTCGCATTCTATTCACCTAATTATTCTACGGTGCTGAAACTTTTGGTTGAGACGTTATTTGTAACATGTGATTGTTTGACTTGACCAACTATGTAGCATGTACAAGCGTTACAAAGCACCAGATAACGTGTGTAATTTTGGGGATGAATTGGGTGTTCATTGTTTATGTGCACTTATTAGAACAAAATTGATCGTGTGCATTTGGGAATATTTATCATTGTTGAAAGTGTGCGATTTATGTGACAGGAATCAATGAAGTAATCTATAAGCACCTGATACTTTTTACCTTCTGTTTCAGGGGAACCCTTTATAGATGGGCAAGCTGTTCCTTACGATCCTAAATGCCACCAGGAGTGGGTCAGGAACAATGCCCGTGCTAATGAAAGATCTCGGCGCAACGATAGGCCCTGCAACTTTGACAGGTCAAGGAACTTCGAGAGAAGGAGAACATGCAGAACTTCCAGAACAAGGACGCACCTCCTGGGCCAGGTTTCAACAGCCCTCTGCTGCCTGGCCAGAACCCTGGGAACATGCCCCCCCCACCACCACCACCGCACAGTACAGGTGGCCCACCAAACTACCAGTCCCAAATGACAAACCCACAGGCAGGCTACACACGGGGCGGTGCTCCTCACCACCAGCAAGGTGGCGGTGCTGGCTACCAAGGTGGACCTCCTGGGTATCAAGGCGGTGACCAAGGTTACCAGGGTAACCCGGGCGGCAACATGCATGGCGGCCCAGGCCTAACTTAACCTAGGTACCAGGGTGCAGGGCCAGGTTACCAAGGCGGCAACACACCCCCTTACCAAGGTGGTGGCAATCCTAGCTACAACGGTGGTGCACCAGGCTATCAAGGTCATGGAGGCAACCCAGACTACCAATGAGGTGGTACTGACTACACGCGGACCGGTCTATGGATTAACTGATGGTCCTGGGAGACGTTGCCATTGCAACTCTCTAAAAGAGACGGTGTGCACTAACATAAATTCAACTCTTGTTATGGCCTGGTTTCATGGATTCGCATTCTATTCACCTAATTATTCTACGGTGCTGAAACTTTTGGTTGAGACGATTGGGTGTCAAATGTATCGGGCGTACATGTTCATGTGTCTGAAACTAGGGCATGTTCTTTTTTTTTTTTTGGGTTGGCTGTAGTTTATGATTTTTGGCTGAATTTTGAATTTTGGGCTGTTCGTAATAGAGAATACGGAGAAAGATACTTGCTTGCGATTTTTGCCGATACAGATGTTGGGTTTTTAATGTGTATTATAATTAACTTTAGATCTCATCTTAATAAAATACCCCGTTTAAAAGTTAGGTACTGTAGCAAAAGTAAAAGTCGCTTTTAAAAGCTGCAAAGAAAAGAGCTTTGGTTTTTGGTTTTATATCTTATATCAGTAATTACTATTTATTATTTATTAAATTAATAAGCCGTGGCCCTAAGATGATAGGCAACAGCTGCTAATATCTATCCTTGTTACTGCTATCTGCTATGTTGTCAATAAGCTCCTAAAATCGTTACCTAGACTTACCCCGGAGGCCGTAGCGTCGCACGGGTGTTGGCGTGGCTAAACGGGTGAGAGAAAATAAGGTGGACGATGGTTATTGATAAAAAAAAATAGATTAAAAAGGTTAAATAATAATTTTCTAGGAGGTGTTTGAAATAGGAATTAGTCAAACGAAAACCTTGTATTTCTTCTGGGCCTGGCCCATCTGCAGAAGTGGGCCCTATCACATGTCGCGAGACGCCACACTGCTACTCCGAGGTGGGCGCGACCACGTCCCTGTCGCCCAACGCGAGGCCCAGCCCCGAAGACCTTCTCCTTCCTCCCCTCCGCCTCCGTTTCGACGCCGCTGCCTCCACAGCAGCGCTCCTCCCCTCCTCCTCGCCGGGGGGCGTCTCGGTGCCGCGGCGGCGGCGGGTGCGCCGGGGTCGCTGCGCTCGGGAGGTGCTGGGGGGTGGGTTGGTCGGTCGTCAATCGTGTAGGAGAAGGTCGCGTCGGGGGCAGGTTCCCTAGGGTCTCCGTCCTCCGAGGAGGCGGGATGTACAAGCCGCAACCATCCCGCGGCGCAGGCGGCCGCGACGCCGGCGAGCAGCCTAGGGTTCACCAGGTTTGGCAGGGAAGCAACGTAAGCTCTCCCTCTTACTTCTCTCTCTCTCTCTCTCTCTCTCTCTCGATGTAGGGGGGATCTGGATCTGGACGTAGCAATACACTACGTGCAGTGATCAATTAGGTGTTGTTGAAATGGAATTTATAGGTTTTTTATGCGTGCCTGATGTTATCTGCCGAATTGGTTGGGAAATCACTCGATTAGGTGAATTTTGGGGTACCCAGTTCACGTTTTTGCAGTTCCTGCGACGCGATTGGAGGATGTGGGTTCGAATTGGGGAAACTTGCTGGCTTTGCTTCATGTGTGATTCGGGAATTAGGCCCTTGCCCCGTTGCCGATTTGACATGCTCTTCTAAGGCGGTAGGCTGGCTAATTGGGTTATTAGAAAATGACTAATATTTGAACTATTTTGTAAGTTGTGTACTTGGATGCCTGTGGCGCAGTACTGCTGTCATGATAAGCACGAAATGTAGGTCCCAATTGGAAAAGATACATAATTAATTTGGTTTTGCCTTCTTCTTTCTCTCTCTCATCATATTGAGCATATGCAATCGTGAATGTGGAATAGATATCACATATTTACAATTGCAGCGTGTTGGATAGATTGAAGTGGAATTTATCTTTGAGCAGGACATTCAATATATTTCAGTTGGAGTTTTTTTTTGTAATCCACCATTTTGTTGATTGGTATGTGATGAATAGAGGATTCTTATGGTTTATCTATGAGAATGAATATGCTTTAATTGGAAATGATTTCATTGAGTACATGGGTGAAAATGAAATGAACATCTGTGGAAAGTTTTGAGGTTATACGAGTAAAGATGTCACCAACAATGATAACTTGATAAACCATAGTTTTGGACAACTTCGATAGCTCACTGTTTCATGAGTTCCAAGCCTGTTAGTTCATCAGCATGTTTTTACCAGTCATGTAAATTGTGATGTTTTTGTTTTCCTTTTTTTTCAATTGGCATAATTTGTGATTGAGTTCTGCACTTACTAGTGAACCAACAATTATTCTAGTTAACTGATATGCTGGTCTGTGTTCATGTTAATATTTTCATGAGCTTTGTCGTATGGCTTGAGTACTAGGATAGATTGCATTTTGTTTGCTTTCCTCTGCATTTGGCTTGATAATAACATATTTGGCCCGCTGGGTTAAATAGCAATCTGAAATGGTCTGCGAAAGATAGACTTCTTTAGCTTATGAATTTATGATGTCTCAGTGGCCTTTTGGAATGCCATCATGCCCTGTTTTGTGAGCTTCAACTTAAATCCAATATAGGCTTAAGCTCCTCCAAACAGTTTGCTGCTTACAGGGCTTCTCAGGGAAGCTCTTGTTGTTATTCAAGTTGAATGAATGTTTGTATGAGAAAACATCTATGTTTGCTATGATTGCTTGCAATCGGATTTGTTGGACTTTGCTGGTGACCAGTGTAGTGTTCACCAAGGCGCTAGATGCTAGCTGGATAAGAGACTGGCGTCTAGTGTCTAATCGCCGTCTAGACGGCCATCTACAACAACAACAAAGTCTTTTGTCCCAAATAAGTTAGGGTAGGCTAGGAATGAAACCTTTTTAAGGTCAAAGAGATGAGAGTCTTGAAAACCTACAATGCTAAAATCACAAGTTGTAATCATGCTATCTGAGCCGAAAGCCTAAAACACTGCCCCTAACTTTTTTATGGTTCCGGTACATAGATCGCTAACTTCGATGATCTCCTATCCAAAGCTAATTCTTTAGATACCTCCTACGTCAGTCTTGGTCGACCTCTGCCTCTTCTTACATTTTCAGTACGTTTTAAAATTCCACAACGTACCGGTGCCTTAGGAGGCCTCTGTTGGAGATATCCAAATCATCTCAAGCGATGTTGGATAATCTTCTCTTCAATTGATGCTACCCCCACCCTATCGCGTATATCATCATTGAGGATGCGATCCCGCCTTGTGTGACCACAGATCCACCGCAACATTCTCATCTCCGCTACACTCATTTTCTGTATATGTTATCTTTTAGTCGTCTAACATTCTGTTCCATATAACATCGCGGGTAGGCCGCCTAGGTGGGAAAAATCGGCTTGGCGGGCAATGTGAGAGGGTGGCCCTAGGTGCCGCCTGGACCCAATTTTTAGAACACTGCTGGTGACATCCGTATATCTTTGCATTTTGCAGGAATTCTTCTTGCAAGGGAGGTTTATATTTGGGCCTGATGTGAGATCCTTATTTCTCACTATGTTCCTCATCATCACACCAGTGGTGACCTTCTGTGTGTTTGTCGCCAGACACCTCATGAATGACTTTCCCAATCAATGGGGTATCTCAGTGATGGTAGTGGTGGTTGTCTTCACCATTTATGTAAGCATACTAGTACAGTCACTACTTCATTTCTTCACCTCTTATAGTAAGTATTAAAATTCTTAGCCATTACTTCTCCCTGTAAAATGGTTTTAGTGAACTTATTTTCTTTTGTTTACTGCCCTGTATCTTGCACCGAGCTCTGTTGCTTTGATGATAAATTTTCGGCATGTATTTTCTAGGGAATATGCATTTTGAAAATATAGACATAACTGAGCCTTTTGTCCTTTCCTAGGATTTGACGCTACTTCTTCTTACATCTGGTAGAGACCCTGGTATAATACCTCGTAATACTCATCCTCCTGAACCTGAAGGTATTGATGGGAACAATGATATTGGAGTAGGTCAGACTCCACAACAATCTCGTTTGCCTCGGACAAAGGATGTCATTGTAAATGGAATCAGTGTGAGGATTAAATACTGTGATACCTGCATGCTTTACCGACCACCTCGATGTTCACACTGTTCTATTTGCAATAACTGCGTGGAACGGTTTGATCATCACTGTCCATGGGTTGGCCAATGCATAGGACTGGTAAGTTTTTGAGGTTTCTAGCAGTTCTGTACATTTTTTAAAAAAACAAAGCATGTTGCCTGTGCGCGCCCACAGGTATTTCCGGAGTTGCTCTTTGTGTAGATAAGAGTTCCAATGACTTATATTGAAATAAGTTGAGTCTAATCGTAAGCATATTTGGTGCAGCGCAATTATCGGTTCTTCTACATGTTTGTATTCTCCACCACATTACTCTGCCTCTATGTATTTGCCTTCTGTTGGGTGTACATAATCAAGATTCGAGATGCTGAGCATTTGTCAATTTGGAAGGCAATGTTAAAGACACCAGCCTCAATTGTTCTGATTATCTACTGCTTTCTTTGTGTGTGGTTTGTCGGTGGTCTGTCTGTCTTCCATTTTTATCTGATGAGCACTAACCAGGTTGGTATTAGTCCCTTTCAATAGCCATCTCCTAAACGCAGCAGTTGCAATTCACTAGCTAATCATATATCCATTTTCCTTTGTAGACAACTTATGAGAATTTCAGGTACCGCTATGATCGGCGGGCTAACCCGTATAATAGAGGTATTCTGAACAACTTTCTAGAGATATTCTGCACCCCTATTCCTCCTTCGAAGAACAATTTCCGGGCAAGGGTCACAGTAGAGCAAGGGCTACAACAAGAACGCGTTGCATCTAGGGGTTTCATGAGCCCCAACATGGGCAAGCCTGTTGGAGATCTGGAAATGGGCAGGAAACCAATTCCTTGGGATGAACCGAGGACGGCAGCTGATATTAGGGACTTGGAAGTAGGTCTTGGGGGCTTGTTGGATGAGAAAGAGGGTAGAATAGCCCATGCATCCCCAGATCTGAGCAGAGATGACCTTCCAGCTGAGCTTATGGAAGGCCGAGCTGGCATGCATTCGAGGCTGTCAAGTTGGGGTCACAGAACTGGAACCTCAGATTCAGTGGACAGCATCGCTCTGCAAATGGCTGCTGCTGGGGAAGCTCATGGGGGCGGCCAAGTTACAACGAGCGGCGCACGCTAGCAAAAGAAAAAAAAAAGGTTCATGAAGTACCATGTGTTTACCACGTGTGCCAGGGTAAGGTCCTGCTGGGTCAGTGTAATTCTAAACACGCTTCCTGTTGTTTCGTCCCTGGTAGTGCATCAGACAGAGCTTCTGTTGTGTTTATTTGGTGTTTTAAGAAAGTAGCCCAAGAGCTCAAGCTCCCGCCCGGTTTGGATGATGTATCTGTATATACTATTGGAACAGTTTGCGACATATGCTGTGTTTGGTTTGTCACGCTGCGCTTTCCCAGATTGCCATTCAGCTGTGTAACTTCTCGGTTCTGTACCTGAAATCGTGAAGCTCGAGCTACAGTCAATATATGTTCTGAACTCTTGAGTTGTAGCAGACAGCATGCCGGTCACTGGTCTTGGCCTGCGGCTCTGCACTGCAATGTAAAAGGCCCAACACCTTTTCATATGGGCTTCTTCTCCTACATAGTTTGGAACCAATGTATCTAGTAGCGGTGTAATCTGAGCAGATACAAATGGATATCTCTCATCTTGTATTCTATTGCACACTTTTTTCTTAAGAGTCGGAGTTAGACACAGATAGTATTGAATACATATTTCTCCGTTCCGTGTTCGCTCTATAAGCCTTTGAACAGAAATTATCTACTTCTTTTTCACCCTTATGTAGGACATTGAACAATATGGGGTGAAATTAGATTGAACATGGAGAAACTAATCGTCGAGACGTCGAAGTAAGAGCTCTCAGTTTTCTTGCTTGTTTAGATGCGGCAATCTATTTATCTGTTATTTTGTTTCTAAGTGAGGTTACGACAGACTTACTTATATCACTTGATATACGGATATACATGGATGAATGTCACTTATTCCGTATCATATTCAGTATTTTTTTGGAGTCGGAGTCGGACATGGATAGTGCCGAAGATATCCATTTACCCCATCTGTATTCGCTCCGTTAGCTTTTGATCGGTTGAATAGAAATTATCTGTTTCATTTGCACCCTGTTATCTAGGTTGCTGATCATCGCTGCCTGCAATGCAATGCAGATCGAAGACCAGCTGAATCGAAATTGGCAGCGCATATGCAGTGCACATTTTTCAGGCACGTTTCCTATTTCAAGCCGACCAATCCATCCTGGATTCCCAACAGGGGCAATGCAAATGCACACACATCCTAACAACAATAATTGTACTGTGTGATCCTTCCTGCCAACGCCATGTCGCCATAGCCCATGCAAGCACAGCCTCGGTGCTCGCAATGAGGGCTTCATGCTCGTGGACCGTCCAACGATGGGTGGATCGATGGATATTGGATGGCTCGCATCGCATTATACACCAACTACTACTAGCTAGTAGCTAGCAAGCGTGACAGTTATCTACTCCATCTCTCTCCACCTGCTGTGCATGCATGCACGGTTGGTATCTCTCTCTCAACCAAGTGAGAGAGAGCATTGCAGTGTTGTGAATGAGTCATGGGATCAAGCTGGTAGGTGAGAGGTCGGCTACAGGTAAAGCTGAACGGATGGGCCAATGGCCGATCACCTAATCCCAGATCTTTTAGATCAGGAACAAAGACATATATATCATCCAATAATGATGCAATATATGCAGCCTACAGTACGCATCCCAGCTAGATGCAAAGCAACTGCAGCTGATCATGCTGCAGGTGATCTTAGACTGAAGCAGAGCGAGCCAGCGAGGTAGGTGAGTGCCTGCTTGCATCTGCTGCTGCATGCGTGCGTGCTGCCCTCCAGCTCGAGCTGCGCTCCGTCCGTCTGATCATCTTTCCTTACACAAGATTCACACACATACATAATTGCAAGTTGCGCTACTGGAAGTGGAAGAGGGCAAATTGAAGGAGCTAGAAGCTAGCAGCCGAGTCAGAGTGATGTGTCGAAGCACGCAGGCACAGCGCAAAGGTGAAACTTGGAGTGAGTGAGCAACAGCTAGCCAGCTATAGCCGAGCGAGTACGTGTTTGTGCCGCAACTATGCCTGCAACTTGCTGAGTTGCCTCTGGTTGCTACCTCGGCAATGGCAGGCGCATATGCACGGCTGGTGGCCATCGTTTTCCCCGGTTCCATTCCCCATACCGCTCTACTCTGCACACTGTTTTCTATTCCATTCCTGCCAAGTCGCTCACTCACAGTACATGGAATATTCTTCTTCTTCCTCCCTTTCCCTTTTCCACTTCCACTGGACCTAGAACGAATTGCATGCGCGCGTGTTGGTGGGGCCTGTATGTCGGTGACCGCTCGTAGGGGGGGTGGTTTGTACGTGTGGATGGGAGCTCCTGGCCATGGTTGTTCTATGTCGAGGAAGAAGACGACCCTGATGGCCGTTTTTTTTTTTTGGTACGAAGCTTCCTCCTTGGGTTGGGTCCTAGCTAGCTTCTTCCCTGGCTTTTCGGCTGTGATGTGGACGGGAGTGCGTGCTAACAATGTGTCCTTGTCCTTGCGCGTGATCATGGCTCTATATTTGCATCTTGGAGCTAGGCGTATGTATCCGAGTCACGAAGCTAACTAAAACCAGCTGGAATCAATGGGTATTGCCCTGGAGATGCTGGCTGGTTTCTGGCAAAAAAAACCCTCTTTTCTCGAGAATCCATACATCCTTTATCGGTGTATGGAGAGCTATCTCTTGAGCACAGGCTGAGGTTCATCCTCAATGGGAAAATGGAGCATAAACAATTAAAGACGGGTAATATTTCGAAAAAGAACTTTATAGAGAGAGCACTGTGGAATGAGTTGGTTATACATGAGAATTTTAATTTTCCTCATGCAAGCTTTTTTTTGTTAATTTGAAATTAATTAGGATGTTTTGGAAATGCATGTTCTCATGGAAAATGCAGCAGTGTGTGGAAACTTGTTCATGAATATATCCTGGTAAAAGTGGTCTTAATGTGAATGCCATTTTTTTGAAAATCTTTTTGAATTCACAAGGGAAGGTGCACATTGGATGTCTTCTACCTATAAGCTTAGGGCAGGTAAGGTCAAAGATATATACCCACCACATTTTCTTAAAGTGATTTCTAATAGAAGGTCTGGCTATGAGACATACCATAAGATAAACTTAGGCAGATGTATAAATAGAGAGGTCACTGACCCATTCCTAATCTGACAATGACATGTTCTTACAATTAACAAAGTGCCCTCAGGTATACCCTGAACCAAATGAAATCTAGCTAGTCCTTAATCACCAGCTGGCTAGATCACATTTACATTTAGCCCCAATTAACATATAAAATTCTGACGAATAAGGTTTTACATCAGCATATAAAATTTAAGAGGTGATCAGTATATATGTCTGCCTTTTTCTTAAAACAAAAAAAGAGAGAGGAGTATATATGTCTACCAAACTGGCATGTATGCTTTACCAGTGTATATACACTCTGCTGTTCCCGCATGATTGGGCGCTCTATGATTGGAAGGCCTAGCAAGCAATCGTTGACTAGACAATGCAATTACAAACCATATATATATACAACCTCGTACACGCGACGACATTGCTCTCACAGGAGGCACTTTAATAATGCATCAGTGGCCACATAGACCACAGCACACAGGATAAGATGACACCCCAAAAAATCGCAGCTAACTGAAGGAATCCCTGAGGAGCATAGATGCATATATATCAACTTGCCATTTTGGAAGAACTAATGGCCAGATCAGCTCTGCATCGGCAATGCACCTGGATCAGAAATTCCAGTAGTACTGAGATTTCTTTGGGGTGTGCAAGAAATGGGAAGACATCTTTGCTGGCTCCATACGAATGTTTGGTTTTCTTTGGGGCTGATGGGAACACGGTCGCCGTATTCCCGTCCTTCTGTCTGGATCTATACCTGAAAGCTAGAGTTGCAAATATAAATCTAGGAGTTTCAATGGTAGCATCCCGGTTAATCGTTTTGTGCGAAGCGAGAACGAAAACGCAAGCGGGTTGTTACGTGTATGTGGCCTATCCAGAATAGGGTTAGGCTTATATCGGTTTGGACCCTAGGGCGTTACATATACAGTGCGTGCCAATGCTATAGGAGGTAACTAACTTTGGCCAACTTGAAGATGGGGAATGATCAAAGATATATACGCTGATACCATGGTGGCTTGGACTGCATTGACATACATATCTGCGATGAATCATTCGATGCGCTCTTTTTCGCAAGATATGGTTGAAGGTGAAATAATGGCATTTGCAATGGAAGGGGTCAGAAGATAGAAAGGGGGGAAAGGCCTAACCCCCTACTGCAACCGCCACTAGTAAATTCGCTGCAAAGCTTTGGTCCGACCACCCAAGTTGCCCGGCCGGCCGCGCGTCTCTTATCCCCGGGATCTTCGTGCGTGAAACAAGATTGGGAAAGTGGGTACAGCATTACCAGCACTAGCTAGCTGCCTATCTAGGTTAAAAAGATTTGTGCACGGCGTTGTTGGAATTTTTTATGTAGATTTTAGTATTTATTGTGGTTATTGTTAGTTTAACTCAATGTGGAATTATTCGTACTATTGATGCAAGTGATAGAGAATAATTTGATGTGGAATTTAACTCGAGGAATAAATACTCAATGTGTGGATGGCGGTACTGGAATATGGTAGATATATTTATTGAGATCGAGTATATTGAAATTTAATATGCATGTATATGTTTTATCCAGGTACAACACATGATGGGATGGCTAGGTTTATTTTGCAGTATTGGCTCAACAGGCTGTTGACTTACATGATCAAATTGGAATTGATCTAGTAAACAATCCGATCATAGCGCATGACTCACATATGTGTGTTAGGGACTAATATATTTTAGACTCACAAAACTGGCAAGTTTGGTCGTAGTTGGTGACATGGTTCAAGAGTATTACGGTGTACTGAAAATAGGTGGGTCACTTTGTAACATCTGAAAGTAGAGTCTATAAATAGGTTTCTACCCTCTAGCCTAATAATGAAATTTCGAGCGGCACCACGAAAAAGATAGAGAAATAGAGGGTAGACCGAAAAGACTCCATAAAATCAATCTAGAGTTTGAAAAAACCCAATAGGTGTCAAGCCACTGCTCTTGATTATCTCATGGGTTTTCTCAAATTAATTAAGCACTGTTAAGGTGCTTAATTGAGCCTTAACTCTTCTTAACGGAAAAACAATAAGAAAAAGAAGAGTCTATGAACAAGACAGAAAAGATGCTCGTGAGATCATGCGAAGGTCACTCTATATATATGATGAGTATTTTAACTTTGCTTGTACTTCATTATCGAAGTTTGTGTTTGATTTTGTGTCATTTGCTCAGTAGTCTTGCTGTCTAGTAGACAGCGGTCTGATCGGCTTGCAGAGGTGGCCTGATAGGTGAAAGGTCTGACTAGCCATGCGTGGCGATCTGACCAGAGGTTCTTGGGAGGTCTGACCGGCATGGGTTATGTGGGGTTGCGGCGGTGCGCGGGGGGAAGCAAGAGCAGCGACGGTGAGATCGGCAGTAAAGGATTGCGGATGGGGGAGTGGGAGAAAATATCTGGCTTGCACCGTGCGCATGTACTGATATGGTGTAGGCTTACAACGTATGTAGTCTAGTGCGTTGGCTCGTCGTGAGCCGCCGAGCGGCTCGAACTCGGCTCGTTACTGAGCCAAGCTTAAACCATGGCTTAGCTCGTTGGGTGGTGCTTTGAGCTCAAGCTAAGTCGAGCCGAGCCGCCTACGAGTCCGAGTGACTCATGAATCTCCATCTTTTTGGCCAGCCCTACTCTCGACAATATATTTGTACTTTGGTGGAACCTCTGGTCAACTAGCATCCAAACTGAATCATCACCATGTGTAAAGCGTCTCTGTCTCTTTGTATTTTTTTCTTGAGAATTACTTATAGATATTTACCTTAACCGGATTAAGGGGCCACTCTAACTGGCCTTTTCCGCTACCGTTTTTGTATTTTTTTTTGCTGAAATTGCATTGTAACGATTATTAGCTTTTTTAAATTATTCAATTAAAAAATTAAAAAAAATAAGAAAAAAATTATAAAACAAACATCGTGTTACCTTCATAAACAGTGCAAAGAAATAAGGGAGAAAACCAAAAGTCATAAAATAAACCAAAAAACCAAAAATGTTGAAATTAAGAAGCCAACGTGTTTTAAGTGGATTATGAAAGCTGAAAGCCAGAAGCCAAAAAAAAGCCGGTTGGAGCAGGGCCTAAAGCAGAGCCAGCTATAGGACTATTCTTTTTAGCTTCTAGCTTTTGTTTTTTGATCTTTCTACGTACAGTAACTTGCTTTCAAATGAGTTGTCTTTTTCAAATAAGGTCTCCAGGTTGAGTGTAATAGACACTATAACGACTTTGTCTAGATCGGTCAAAATCATATGTGAGTGTCTCTTTATCCGTACTCTCTCGTGAATAACTAAAATTTAATATTTTTAGTCAAAAACCGTAGCACAAAAGTATGCCAAAAAAAGAATTGTAGTTTTAGAGCTGCTGTACAGTACAGCACACAGCTAAGGTATATTATATGCGCTGGAGTATGCAGTAATAATGTTGTAGATACTACATTAGCCACTGCCAAGAAGTATCTTCCTATATGTATTGCAACATAGGATCAAAGAAGATCCTAGTAGAAGCTAGTACCACATGAACCTGCCAAGTGCCAGGGAACTAGAATGATCCATGGTCAAGCTGAGCGGCGTCCATGCCGTCAGTGACAGAGCTAGAATTTAGTTACGTCTTGAACTCAGTGATAGAATAATCTAGATTATCTGAACTAGATTATGAAAATGTTACCTAGACTAGACTAAATTTATCCAAATTGTACACTAGATATTTTTTTACACCTCAGAGTGTGGCTCCGCCCCTGGATGCCGTGGACTGCCAGTGCCGAGTCAGCATGTACGGAGGAGGCGCATGGTCAGTAGCCCCTTGGTCAATTCATGCTTTCCTTTGGTCCTTTTCAGGTGAGCATGCATGTGTTTTGGTCCAGATGTTTGCTTCTGAGGCGAATATGTTTAGCCACGTACGATAATTCCTCCGAGTTGAATCGAATAGTGATCCAAAAGAAGATTGTGGCATGGTGATCCTCTTCATTTCTTTTGGAGAGCTGATCGCTTTTCGAAGTACGATCTAGAGAGTTATTTTCTTCGATCAGACAGCTCACGAGCAAATCAACAGGGGACCTCTGTTTCGACCTCATGGATACTACGACTGCTTAGGTGCAATGGTAATGCCAAGGGAGACACTGCAACGGCTCATTTTTGGACTGTTAAGATTCTCCGCAGCTGATTAGAATTATTTAGCTGCGAAGTACTGTAGATGAGTATATATATCATATTAATACATGCTTATAACATAAGAATCGAACTTTACTACGGAGTTCAGGCATAACAGATAAGTTTTTATACAGGAGACGTACAAGCCCAAAATTATATTACAACACAAAGAAAAACCACACAAGCGTACCTAAGTGAGGACGAGACTTAAAAACAGATGTCATTTACACCAAAGGATTCTTCAAATTTGTCATTGATGGGTTCTTCATTAACATCCCACTGCTCTTATGTTGATTTACCAAGTATGAATATAACGGTACTCAACAAGTCACAAGAGTAATACTAATTAACTACTTGTCATTATTTCAAGAGGTGGGGGATATGTTGTCTTTAATACTACATTTGTGTATGCATATTTATTTGTAAACAACTTTCTAAAACAAATATTAACTTCTTAAAAAATAGGATTTAAACAATTTGATGACTAAATTAAAACATTCTTAAAGCTACTTATACATTGCTATTAGATTCACCTATTAAACATAATTTCATTTACTGAAAGCACGACGTATCTAAATATTATTAGTTTGACTATGCAGAATTGCTCAATTTTACCCATAAGATGTCTCAAACTTTCAATGTTATGTAGTAGGCACGTAACAGATAGCGTGTAACTGAGTTGAGATAACAAGATCTTTCACTGCTCTCCTCTTTCTACCATCTACCCAGTAGACTCAGGGACACTCATTGTCAGTAATCCACTGGCCAAAGCAGAAACCGCGAACCGACTCTGAGTATATCTACCGTTGTTAAGTATGGAAGATACTACTTCCAAACCACCCCGTTGTACGCGGGCCATTCCTACCCTTAGAACAACAAATCTTATTGTAGATATTCAATTGAATTGAACAACTATTTGATCAAGTCTGACAAGTCAAAACTTGCGATTGAGCGATTTCTATGTCCTTTACTCAGCAAAGGTTCTAGTCCTTACTTTTCACAAATAAGGCAACCAACCACAAACCAACAAGCTCAGTGTGGCACTGCCACCAAACCATACCAATGACTACACCCTAGGGTAAGATCATGGACTCTAACCATCTAGTGGTTTTCCATAATCCATCCTTAACCCTAGCACAATTTTATAAATCTATCAGCAAAACACCAAAGTAACTTAGTAGTATAAATCATTTGATTGACTAGTCTACTGTTGATTAGTTATACAATAGTTTATAATTAATAAGGTATGTCAAAGTGAATACGACATCAAGTAAAGCATGGCATTTTTCAGTGGTAGGACATAACTAATTATCATGTCATTCTAAATAATTACTTTAAATAAAAAATCTAGAAATTATTATTATTATTATTATTATTATTATTATTATTATTATTATTATTATTATTATTATAGATTTAATATGATCAAGAACATGTGACTTACCTTACTGCTCAAAGTATTCAACTGGTTCAAAGTCTTGACTTGGTCCTTGGACGATTGGCTCAACGAAGTCGGGAGCTAACTCAAACAAATAAGCCAAATAAGTATGTGCTTGAAAGAAATCAAGTTAGAAAAATAAAATAAAATAAAAATAAGTAAAATTCAAGAAAAAACCGAGTAAAGATGGGTTTAGGTTTTATCAGAGTCTGGTTTGACAAAATAGGGCTGAAAATGGTTTAAACGAGCTCGAAACAGTCGAAATAGGTATTTATATGTTAAACGGGTTTCTAGTGAACAGTAACGAATCTTGAACAATGTTGGGTTCAGGTCTGAATAGTATTTGAGCTGGTCTTTGTACAGTAATGGGCCAGTAGTGGCTGGATTGGTTTTGGGCTATGGGCCGACTCGGCCTAGCCAAGACCTGCTTCAGTCTAGCTTCTTCCTCCAACGCCATGGTGTGCCCGAGTAGGGAAATGGCGACAACGAGCCAAATGCACACCAACGAAGATCGCCGACAACAAGTGACTACACAAATGGGTTCAAGAGAGCATGGGTTTCCATTTTTGGGGTTTATGAACACCGAGATTCACCAGAGATGGCTAGCGGTGAGGAGAGCTCGTCGGAGCTTCTCCACGGTAGGACGGAGCTCGGGTGGCTTTTCGGTGTGGCCGTGAGGTGTGTGAGCATCTAGGAGATGCTAGGAAGCTAATGGCAGTGTTGGCTCTAGCCCTAGAGGTATCAGGGAAGCCGTCCATGGTGGACTAGCTCAGACTGCGATGGCATACGGCGGCGGCGGCAGAGGAGCCACGAGAGGTCAAGGCAAGGTCAACATTGTGTTTGTGGTGGCTTGAGGGTGCTATGTCTACAAGGAATTGAAAAATGGATGGCTAGGGTAGAGAATTGAGCTTAGAACCTCACCGACATAGGGCACAACGGCGGCGGTGTGAGGCCGGAGGTGAGGAAGGAAGTGTAGTGGAGGGCAATGGAGAGCTATGTGAAGCTAGATGGCAGGTTTACTCATTTTATAGTGACTGTAAAGCGGTGGGAGCAGGAGGGAGGTCTCGCCGGTGGCGGCGCGTGGATGGCGCAGTGGCAGCCAGGATGGTTCGGCGATGAGTTGGCGTGCGGTGCCGGTGCGTCGAAGACACTGTTCCTCACTGGAGCTGGTGGAGAGCTGGCGAGCAGGGCATGGTGTGCGCCGCGTCGATTCTGTGAGCAGCAAGACCCCGTAGCATAGTCAGTGGCGGGGTGCAAGAGGCGAGGAGGCGATGTGCATTAAAGGTTCAGTCGACGTGAAGCAAGGCGCCGATGGGACGACAACACCAAGGTGGTGAGCACGGAGGTGGCAGAGGCGGCAAGTGGTGCTAGGCACAAGGGAGGAGGCGGTGTGAAGATATGCGCAAGCATGTGGAGAAGGCACCTAGGATCGAAAAGGAAAGCGGAAAAACAAGGAGACTCGTCGAATTGGGAAATAAAACCAAATTGGACCAAACTTCAAATAAATTCTGAAATTTTCAGGTGTTTCAGACACGTGGATCACGTCTAGGATCAGTTGTGCCGTTCTCGAATAAGAAATAAATGTTATGTTTTGGGTTAAGCCACACATTGACCGGAGCTAGTGGACGGCTACTTCGTGCGCCTCCTCTCGTCTCCAGCCATTTGTAACATGTACTGGGCAACCAGGAACCACACATTTCAGTCTCCCGGTTCATGATGGGGCAAATGCAGAGGCAGTTGGCTCATAGGAAGGATAGTAAAAGAGAGAAAAATTAACATCATCTAAAAATCTAGGTGATATTCTGATGGTCTAATAGGGCTTGCAAAAGTAGCTGTGAGTAGTAGTACTAGAACACTAGTAACAATCTCTTCTTTCTTTTTCTTTTTCTTCTCTTTTTTTCAGAAAGAGGACATTTAACTATCTTGAGTACAGCATAGTGGAGAGGAAAGGTTCAGAGAAGCACACTTACCTTTGGTAGTTTTTATACACAAATGAGGTAGGCTCTGCCTAAGAGTTAGTTTTACAGCATATCTGCACTAAGGTCAAACTATACTGGGTGCTGTATAGCTAGAATCTCCAGATCCAGATGTCCTTTCTGCATTTTTGGACATGATAGGATAACAGAGCTTACCATCTTGTAGACGTGATCTTAGCATGAATTCATTTATGCGTGTCTTTTGAATGACTCGTAGTTAATATTGGCATGATAAGAACTAACTACCCCATCTCGTCTAATTTTGATATGGGATACAACAACTTGATGAAACATCATGACACAAGCAAACGTCGAGTTTCACAATCTTTTTCTGTAATTGGATATTAGAATGCTGCTATGGACAAGAAAGCTTCAAGAAACAAGAAACTTGAGACCGGCAAGTTACTACTCATCATCAACCAAATTTGCTTGAAGAACAGTGAGGTGTCCTTGAACAGTTGCATCCATTGATGGAGAACATTGAGGTGTTCCTTGTATTTATTGATGAGAGTTACATTCACATACTAAGTTTTGGAAACAACTAAAATTGGAGGCCAGCTTCATGTCTACATGAACACTTCTCAGCAAATCTATCCTCTTGGGCTAGCTGGTTATGCAACATTGTTATAAAAACGCATGATAAAAATAGATGATAAAAAAAGGAAGACAAAGATTTAACGTAAAAAAAACCTTGTGAGAAAAATCACAAACGCGCGATGGCAAAATTCACTATATTAGGAGAGATTACAATCACAAAGAACTTCGGTGTATTTCAACCATACGATTACATAGGTACATATATAGGGCATGTTCTTCAGGCCACAAGCCGACCGGCTTTTGGCAGCCGCTACAATACCTAATTTTTAAACGGAGTATTTTCTCAAAATGGGGTCTACAAGTTAAACGTAGTACACATTAAAAGCTTAATATCTGTACCAGCCAAAATCGTAAATGAGTATTGATCTCTCCGTAATCTGTACTGTAAATAGCCAAAATTCAAAAATTTCAGCCAAATGCCATAAGCCGCAGCCAAAAAGAACAGGCCCATAGACTAGGGAACAAGAGTTCTAAGAGATTACGAAACCGAGACGAGGTCGGTGTATATGTCCACTTGGATATATATACGAATTCGTATCATTCTTTAACGATCTTTACGTTGAGACGAATTCAGATCACGCACTCAACAATCTCCAACTTAAGGTGAATTCACTCTTGTAGTCTAAATTCACTCCTATAGCCAAAACAAATCAAATCACTCCAAATCATAATTCACAATCGATGATCCTTGTATGTTGAATGTATGTCGGACTAATCTTCAACAAGAAAACTGGAACAGTCTTATCCAACACTTTCCACGAAGCACAATTGTACAAATCACCGACGGATTCAAACACACAGCTATTAACAAGGCAGACAAACAAATCTAGATCTTCAACAATTCATAACACCAGCAAAGTCTAAGTTTGTGCAACCGACCTTCGAAAATAAATGCTTAATCATCGAATAGTATAAGCCAAAACATCATCTGTGGCGCGTGATAGATAGCGAAGAACCCATCTCATATAATCTTGACATGCTCTGCATAGAACACAAAACTCGGCAAACAATGCTCGCTGAAAGAGCAACTTGTATAGTGTGGTCATCACGTACATCAAACTGTCGACTTAAAAGGTAACTGAATTACATGGCATGGTTAAAACTACTTCTGTAAAATTGTTCGGATAAAAAAACTCTTGTGCCTTCAATAAAGTGTAAACTACAATAGACCCCTCATATCGAGCTACGATAACTGAAAAAACATTGTACTATTCACATAAAAATAAACTCCTTTCTACACTTCAATCCTTCACTGGAACTGAAACTGAAGCAAAATTTTAACTTTTAAATAGCAAAACTTTGAAAAGTGTCATGCTAACTGATGCCTGCTGAACTGCCGTTCCTGCTGCCTCTCCTGACGCAACTTTCTTTTGTTTTTTTTTTCTCTTGCCGCTTGCTCGGATGAATCACGAAGGAAACGAGGCTTTTGCTCCTCGGGAATAGATGCTAGATGCCTCCTCGGAATTTGAAGCTTGCAGCCCACGAACAGAACACGCCGAGATTTTGTCAGTAATTAATATTACCTTCCTAACATGAATATTAACTCATTCACCGTCGATGACACTTTGCTGGATGTCACCGCGCGATGACCAACGTCGATGATGCTGCAGTGCGGGTGCCACCTTCGAGAGTTGCCCCCTCCTGCGACAATGGCTTTTATTTGAAATATAAAGCTCTGATACTGTTTATTTTAAAACGCATGATAAAAATTGATGATCAAGAGAGCAAGAGATTTCTCCTCTTTCTCTTTCTTTTTTTCACGCGGACACCGCTAAATAGACAGAATTGCTGTCCGTAATGGATACTATGCAATCCAAAGAAAACGGATTCGGAAATTTCAGTAGCCTGGCTGAAAAACGATTTTCCGTCGATATAACTGACAAACAGCGACAAGGTTGATCCGGTGGTAACACTACAGAGATTTCTTTGTCACTGCTGGATGTCGCATGATCGCTCCCCTCAATAGATTGCCTTCTGTAGCACTCCCATTTCTGAATGCCTTTTGTTCAGTTACGAAGTACTGTACACAAATGTGCACCACAATAATATATACTTATAACAAAAAGGCCAAGCTTTATTACAGAAATCTAGCTTAGCAACATACTTTTGACGCAGCGGACATGCAAGCCCAAAGCTACCTTACATTACAAAAGAAGGATCCACAGGCAAACTTGAGCGCAACTAAGACCTAAAATCAATCGTCTTCAACGTAGTAGGGTTCATCTAGAACTTCATCAACAACTTGATCATTGCAGTCCCATTGATTTTCTGTTTGTTGTTTAGCAAGTAATAAGTACAACCGTACCCAGTAAGTCACAAAAGTAAATTCTAACTTATCTACTTGCAAGGATATTCAATGGATGGGAATAACTGATTTTACTAATTCGAGTGGATGCAATTTTATTTACAAACATTTTAAACAAGGAAGCACAAAACAAAACTTCTTAAGGGGGTTTCAATACTTGATTGCTTAACTTGTTCATGTTAAAGCATAAAGAAATCTACTTATCCCTCGCTGTTGGAATCACCCATTAAACACAGCTCCGTTAACCAAAAGTACGACATATTCAAATACCATTTATTTTACTCTGCAAAATTGCCTAACTTTACCCACAAGATTCCTTAACCCTCATGACTAAGTTAAAAAAACTAGGTCGTTTCACTGCACATCTCTTTATATAGCATCTACCCGATAGGTTCTTACCACACAATCTCGGGTATCTGCTGGCCAACACAGCACACATTCGCCCAATTTGCGTGGACCTACCGTTGTTAAGTATGGTTTTACCATTTCCATACCACACCCTTTATAGATATTCAATCGAGTTAAGCAGCTACTAAACCAGGGTTGACAAGTTAATGTTTGTGGTTGAGCGATTACTGTGTCATTTACTCAGCATAAGGTTCTAATCCTTATTTTTCACCTTAAGGCTGCCCTCCACGACGGCACTATCACTCTTCTGCACAAGCTTCCATCCTAACGTAAGGTCGTGGACGAAGACCATCTTGTGGTTTTCCACAACTCCCCTTAGCCTAGATCCATTTTACCAATTCTACCGGCTAAATACCAAGTTACTTAGTAGTACAAAATTTTAGGTGAGCTATTCTGCAATTAGTACATAAATAGTAGTAAGACTTGCAGTACGCAGTTCTATGGACAGAAACTGTCCTAGTTGAACAAGTGCTGCTAAAAATGCCATTCACTAAAAATTTTAGCATTCCTGTTGTCTACAAGAAAACTACGAACTATATGTACTAATTTATCTTACTTTCCTTTGCAAAATGGGACACTAGAGCCTGCTTAACTCATCTGCATTTTTCTCAACATTCACATGACTTTCATCTTGCATGACAATGTTGCTGCCTCAAGAGCTGTGCAGAAAGACATGAATCGTATCAGATATGGAACGATGCAGCCAGAAAGTATGCAGCATCTATGCACAAAACTCCAAGCCAGGACAATAATGTGATGTGCTTCTGCAGCGGCCCAAACTCTGCATTCCAAATCTCTTGGGAAAAAGAGAGGGTGACATTAGCTTGTTTCTTGACCCCTTTTTCTTTTGTGAAAATAAGCTTGTTTCTTGACATGAATCCTCTGCTGGGATCAGAGCCAAATGATCCATGTGAAAACATGAGAGACTGAGTAACACTACTTCATAACGAGAAAGTCTAAATTTTTTTTCAAACCCAGAAAGTCTGAATTTGAACGGTCTGCATCTCAAACATTGATTTTCAATCAGATGAACGGGACTCTCAGAATGGACTTTTCATGCATATGATCAAACATTTTTCTCTACAACATCACCGTGATCAGAAGTAGTAAGCAGATCTATCATCGACCTTCATGAAATTAAGCACGCAAAACCCTATTATTAGACGCATTAGTTAGCTTGCAATCACTGCAAATACATTCTCCAAAAACCAATAGTACTCCATATAATGAAAGTAACAGAATGGTATTCAGAAATGGTGTCACAGATTGATTAGAAGCAATCCTAGCTAAAACTGATGGTACTAATTCACACGGTTCCAACCAATAATCTGTACGCAAGTACGGTTCCGCTACTTGTGTTTTCTCCTCAGGCTCCAATCAGAGCTCTGGTCATAGCTAGCTGGTCACTTAGTGGAGGACAGTATGTGCAGTACTGTTATTGATCAAGTCACTTTTCAGTGTTCATAGAAGAAGCTGATGTATTCTGTGTTTAGGTTTACCCCACCAATAGTCAATGAATATCTTTGCTCTTGTCGGCAAAACTGTTCATACTTTGGGCTTATATATGGGTACTATTTCTTTTGACTTTTCACTGTATCTTTGCCCTTTGCGAATCAAAGATCTTCTTGGGAAAATGATATTTCTCGGCCCCTAACCAGGGAAGCAAAAGGTGATTAAGTTGTTTTTATAATCATCTAGTGTAAATTGATTGTGGAGTAGTATGCAATACTTAATTTGATATGGTTGTTCTGCAATTTAATTTGTGCGTGCCTGAACTTTTGGAATTTATTCCTTCAAATGCAGTTCCTAACGTCTGGAATGGTGATTACTCCAAGTCAGTAACCTAAGGCCTAACAAACAATTAATGATGCGGCAACAAATTGACAAACCCCCTTCTTCAAGTTTGATTTTTTCTAAGAATAATCATGGTTACTCCAAAAAAGAATAAATAATGATTTGGTATAGGCAACTAATTAGTTAAGGTTTTTAATGAGGCTAGCATCACTATCTCTATCTTTGACAACTTGGACAGTGAATAGGCCAAAATCTTGACATATTGATATTACTAGTAAAGAAAATCTTGATACAAACAAATTAATTCAGCAAATATATGCTAGAAGCTCCATCCTTTTCTCTTGGAAAACAATCGCCTCTTCTTGTGAAAATGACTCTTCCTTACAAACATTTTTCTTCCTTTCTCTATTAATTGAAAACCTATATTTCTACTTGCGAGTCAAGTGAAAACCTATATTTGCCTATGTTCCAAACGCAAAAAAATGTTGGGTGGAGTGTCTTATTACCCTAGCATGCACGGCCACATACATTCGGAGTGATATAAAACGCACAACAAATATAGAGGATCAAAATAACGGGAGACGATAATTTAACGTGAAAAATCCTTGTGAAAAAATCACGGACGCACGAAAGCAGAATTCACTATATGGCGAGAGATTATAAGTACAAGGAACTTCGGCGTATCTCAACCGTGCGACTACAGGAGTACATATATAGGCTAGAGAACAAGAGTCTCTAACGGAGAAGAAAACCAAATCAGAGTCTATTGCACTAGCCGTTGCCACGTCCGACATAGCTCAGCGAACGTGTCCGGCTTCGACAGAGATCCGAAATCGGATCACACTTTAACAATCTCCACCTTGAGACGAATTTGCTTCTGTAGTCAAAATTTGAAAATGTACTCCAAATAAATATTTATCAACAGACCTTGTGTCTCGAAAGTCCATAACACTAATCTCAACAAGAAAAACTAAGACGGTCTTATCCAACGCTTCTCACAAAGCAATATTGAGTAACCCACCATCAGATCTAACCACACAGCGATCAATAATGGTAGCAAGAATTGGTGTCGATGACATATCAATAGTCAAGGGTCACACGGTCGAAATCCGTCGGGTGTCGCACGTGGTCGAAAGTTATCATATTGGGAACCCATTGAGAAATGTTTGTGGTCGAAATACACCAGAAAATGCCCGTGGTCGAAGCCCACTAGGAGCACTTTGTGGTCGAAAGTCACTGTGGTCGAACTCATCGGAAGATGCCCGTGGTCAACAGTCACAGTAGTAGAAACCCAGCAGAAGATGTTCGGGGTCGGATGTCACTGTGGTCGAACTCATCGGAGGATGTGCGTGGTCGACAGTCACAGTAGTTGAAACCTATCGGAAGATGTTCGTGGTCGAAATCCACTGTGCTCGAAACACGTCGAAAGATGTCTGTGGTCGAAATCCACCATGGTTGAAACCCATCAGAAGATATCCGTGGTTGAAATCCACCGCGGTCGAAACCCACCGGAAGATATCCGTGGTTGAAATCCACCGCGGTCGAAACCCACCGGAAGATATCCGTGGTCGAAATCCACAGTGGTCGAAACCCACCGGAAGATGTCCGTGGTCGAAAGCCACCGTGGTCAAAACCCACCGGAAGATGTCCGTGGTCGAAAGCCACCGTGGTCGAAATCCACCAGAAGATGTCTGTGGTCAACAGTCACAGTAATCATACAACATACTCGTAAAAGTACCGTGGCATATTGGTCGTAGGACGTACTCTCTGGAGTACTGTAGCACGTGGTCGTAGGACGTACTTGCTGGAGTGCTGTAGCACATGGTTGTAGGACGTACTCGTAAAAGTACTGTAGCCTAGAGGTCGGTCATCACTGTATTACCGTGGTAGTAAAAGTGATGTAGCACCATGGTCGAACACCACAATATCACCATAGTCGTAGGGCGTACTCATAAAAGTAGCGTAGCACACTGCGTCGAATGAGGCACCTATGAAGCCTGGTCGTAGGGGATTACTGATGAGGACGTCACTTTCTTGGATACACACAACACTTATCCATAAGATGATAGACAAGAAACTATGACGAGGGCACGCGCACGTCAGTTGAATTATCAGGTGAGCTCGTTCATAGGCTTGTATAATTCAGCTTCTGAGAATAGGTTGTTGTCTGATACATGTGATTTGATTATGCTTAGGAACATGGGCAAGGATCAAGTAAGGACACATGGAGTCACGGATATGTTTGGGATGAACATCGAAGGTCACCATGTCACTTTGAGGCCAGGACAAACAAGACTGAAAGCTGAGCATGTTCTGCAATCCAATTCGGCCTTCGGAGACAGCGCTGACTTCAAACGAGCATAGAAGATGCATACGGAGTCCCATGAGGTGATTTTGGACTTGTTAGAAATCTCTTGATGTCCTCTTTCCAATGGTTCTAGTTTCACCTCAAAACTCTACCTGAGCATGGCATAAACTACAAAACAATTGTGAATCAGTTCCAAACCTGGGCCCTGGGCCTTGTATCAGTTTGAGCCTGACTGGAGAGCTGTAGTGGGATGTTCTCCCACTCTCACGGACATGCCCCCACGTCTCTAGCACCATAAAAAATACCAGAGATGTCGCTTTTAGGGTTTAGACTTGTTTAGATTGATTTTCGTTCAGAAAACATCAGTTGTGTACTTGTGTCGACTAGACTAACTACGCTGACTTCAGGCCTCTTCATTGTTCAATGAAACTTCGTATTTCAGATTGTGCTTATTTCTTTCTTGCTTGATTCTTGATTGCTTGCAGGAAAGTTCAACCGTGTTGGACACGGTTGGTAATGATCAGGGTGTGGTGTAGCGATTGCAGGACGGACTTGGTCATTTTGGTCAAGTAGCCTCGTCGTCAACATCACATCAAACAATCGTAGTTATCATTCTCATCGAAAGATCAGGCAAAAATCTCTCATCAAGTACTCATTGGAGTACTGAAGCACTGTGATCGGACATCTGCAGCCAAATAAGTATGCGTACAATGGACGGTCGACGCTGCTCGAGTACGATGAGTTGTCGAAGGCACTCGACTTCGGCAAGCGTACGGAGAGGCCCACCTTCGTGAAGTAGTCAGAGGTACTGGACTTCAACAAGCGGTTGGAGAGGCTTGATTCTGGCAAGTGGTCATATGCGTCCGTCTTTGAGGAGCAGTCGGAGGCGTTTGACTTCGATGAGTGGTCAGAAGTGTCCATCTTTGAGGAGCGATTAGAGGCACTCAACTTTGGCAAGCGATCGGAGTACGTGTCTTTGAGGAGCGGTCAGAGTGTCCATCTTAGAGGAGCAGTCGGAGGCGCTCAGCTTCAATGAGAGGTCAGAGATGTTTGTCTTCATGAAGAGATCGGAGGCGCTCGACTTTGCGAGCGATCGGAGGAGATTCCTACCCACAGGAACGACCAGAGGCGCTTAACTTTGCGAGCGGTCAGAGGGTATGCTCATAGGAAACGATCGGAGGCGCTTAACTTTGTGAGCAGTCAGAGACACCTGCCCATGAGAAACGGTCAGAGACACTCGAGAGTAGCATCATTCACCTTGCCTTGCAGAGTCATCATTAGATCGGACACACGAGTGGGCCAAAAATCTGGTATATGACGGATCACTATAGCCATGTAGCTTGGGCTGGGACGATCGAGCTACATGTAAGGGATGAAGGGGCTTTGCGTTTTAAACTCGTGGGATCGGCAAATGATCAGCAATCTTGCCAGCATCCCCGTCATGACCACAGGCTTTTTGATGGTGAACTTTGCAGTGCCTAAACGATGGTATTGCCAACAACGATCGTGGTGCTTGCCAATCTTCCCTACAAGGTGCCATCTATCGACATGCGAGATGGATAAATAGCATAGAAAGGGAATAGAGGAGATTTACCTTCCGGAGCAGAGCGCGCCATGGCCTTGCCTTTTGCAGACTATTCTCCTGAGTTCCTCCGCCTGCTCTTCCTTTCCCCTGAGTTCGTCAGGGTCCTAACTTGTCGTCGAGTGTTCGATCTGTGTTTTTCCTCTACGTCTGTATCTTCCTCTATGTTCCTCCCTCCATTTTTTCTTACGTCATCCCGTCTCCTTGGTGAGTGGATGTGCTTCCCCTTTTATAGGCGCGGGCAAGGGCCATAGGCATCGTACGCAGCTTCCACGTGGTGTCGATCATGCCATTTAAATTGAGATAAAAATTCCTAATCGACTACAGATTAGTTACCTTCCAGAACTCTGTTTTCCATATCAAAAGATTTGTTAAGAATTACTTCCATCGGATGGGGACACGGTGCGACCATCTTTCCATTGTGAAGACAATGCATCCCGAATCAATCTTTTCTTTCCATCCCTGGGCATAGGTTTCCATAAATTAGTCATGTGCCTTACAATCAGTTGAGAACATGCGGTCGTATGAGGCACGGCGTTGTAACTGATTGAATCGTGGCCGCAGTACATGGTCGAAGCGACCGTGCTCAAGCAGGCGTGGTTGACGCTATGCGCTCGTCTCAACGTGGTCGTAGTACGCACCCGTAAAAGCACTGTAATAGGCTTGGTTGAAAGGAGTACTCGTAGAGTACTGGGGCACTGCAGTCGGTGGTCGTAAGCTTAACGTACTCGAAATAAAGAAGCCGTGGTCGAGCGGCCCTGATGATGTAAGGCGCGACACACTGACCACTTTATCGTTTTGTTTCTTGTGCTATTTCATGGCTCGATTATACTAAAATTCTTACCCAGTATATATCTCCCTATTTGCCTCGATTTGACATATGTGCACAAAATCTCGTCAAACAGCAGGATAAATGCCTAAGTGGCCGATCAACACCGATATGTCGCGCTATGCTGATATGGATGCCCTTGATGATGTCATGCGCATGTTGCCCTAGGAGTCGTCTGTTCCCGGGGCGCAGCGGCATGAGTTTCGAATCCAAAGCTCTAATACCATTTGTTATACAACACACGGCAAATATAGACGATCAAAAGAACAGGAGATGGTAATTTAACATGGAAAGCCCTTACGAAAAAACGCACGAAAGTGAAATTCACTATATAAGGAGATATTACAAGTATGGAGAATTTCAGAGCATCTTAACCGTGCGACTATAGAGGTACATATATAGGCTAGGAAACAAGAGTACCTAACGGAGAAGAAAGTCAAATCAGAGTCATTTGCGTCGGCCATTACCACATCTGACATGGTTCGACGAACGTGTCCGACTTGGATATGGATCCGAATTCAAATCAAACTTTAACACTGAGTGTAGAGAGAGAGAGAGAGAGAGAGAGAGAGATTTTCATGAGAGTAAAAGAAAAGTCAGGCCCAAGAAAGCCTAGATTAGATACACCAATGTAACGCAAATATGCAACGCGGTTGTGGTTGATGGATATCAATATATCATGCGGCTAGTGGGGAGAGGGCCACCTATTACTGTACAGCACCAGGGGCCAAAAGTGGAGGCGCTCCAACTATATAAACCTGAGCCCATGGCCAAGGCCAGACCACACATGCAGTTGTAGTAGCATCAGCATTCCTCTCTCGCTAGCTTCTCTTGTGTCTCAGGGGAAGGAAGCAGGGAAGGGATTTAGCTAGCTAGTCTCTCTCCTCTTCCTATCCTTCTCACTAATTAACACCCTTGATTATTATCTTAACCACTTAATTAGTCGCAATGGCAGGAGGCTTCTTGTCCATGGCTCACCCGGCCATCACCCTCTCCGGCGTTGCAGGTAATTAAAAATGCCATGATCTCGATGGCCAAGTACATCGCATGCACTTCAGCTTGGTTTGGCCCCATGCCTATAATTTCCTTCCTTCGTGCTGCATTATCCTTAATTGGATGGACATGCATATGCATGATCAATTGAGCTTTTTTCGATCTTCCAAGCTGCTACATTTTGTGGTTTTTTCACATCACTTCTAGTATATATATATATATAGTTTCTTTTCCATCCTTTTTACCTTATCTCCTGAACTTCTTCGTTGTTAGTCGAATTAAGCGTGTTTTATTAATTCAGTCTATGTTAGCATTTCTTTTTGTTTGCGCCATATTGCACTATAGAGCACACACCTTTGGTGTTTCTAGGCATGCAGCTCACACAGTACACCAGACAATCTTTTCATCCCTTTTTTCCCCTCTCCTTCTTCCAGATCTTTCTGTCTCCATTATTTATCTACTTTTTCTTATTTAGCAGTGATGGACACAAGTCATATACCTTAATAAGTGTGGTGTATGTAGGCAGCTCAAGCATAGAGCAGGAAGCACCGATCCAAACCTAACACCTCCCACTTTTAGCCAGAACACATGCTGAGTTGCTGACCACACATATACACATTGCATCCCCTGGCTATCAAGTTTTCAGTTAAAGATTGATTTCTGTGTGTGTGTGTGTGTGTCCCCTGGAACTCCATTTTGCTTGTAGCAATGCATTAATATTACCAACAGCTCACTATGCACTCTATCTCCTAAATTAGCACTGCTAGCTACTATATTCCTTCTTGAAATGGCGATTGGTTGAGCAGTGAGGGAGGCGTGTGCCTGCACCTTCCTTGCCACTGCACCAGCTGCAGTAAATAAATAAAGGGAGTGTCTCATAAATAAAAAGACACGCCATATACCGTTTTAATTTCTTAACCTAACACGTACGCCGTGGGACACGTGCGCGCGCGTACGTGTGTGAATGGACTGAAGGAATGAACGTTACTGACAGACGGTGTCGTTTTTTTTCTCTGCAGGAAACATCATATCCTTCCTGGTGTTCCTTGCACCAGTGTAAGTCCTTGCTGTCCCACGTCGATCATTTCAGATTCGATCTCGTCTCGATCTATCGATACATCAATCGTCTAGCTAGTGGCTAGCTAGCTAGATAGATAGGTATCTGGTCGCGATCTTTGACTGGTTCTGACCGATTGATCTGACGATGTCTTCTTCTTCTTCTTCTTCTTCTTCTTCTTCTTCTTCTTCTTCTTCTTCTTCTTCTTCTTCTTCTTCTTCTTCTTTCTGGTGCAGCACGACGTTCCTGCAGGTGTACCGCAAGAAGTCGACGGGCGGGTTCAGCTCGGTGCCGTACGTGGTGGCGCTCTTCAGCTCGGTGCTGTGGATCTTCTACGCGCTGGTCAAGACCAACTCGAGGCCGCTGCTCACCATCAACGCCTTCGGCTGCGGCGTCGAGGCCGCCTACATCCTCATGTACCTCGTCTACGCGCAAAGGAAGGCCAGGCTGAGGACGCTGGCCTACTTCCTGCTGCTGGACGTGGCCGCCTTCGCGCTCATCGTCGTCGTCACCCTCTACCTCGTCGCCGTGCCCCACCGGGTCAAGTTCCTCGGCAGCATCTGCCTCGCCTTCTCCATGGCCGTCTTCGTCGCGCCCCTCAGCATCATCTTCAAGGTGGTCAAGACCAAGAGCGTCGAGTTCATGCCCTTCACCCTCTCCTTCTTCCTCACCCTCAGCGCCGTCGCCTGGTTCTGCTACGGCCTCTTCACCAAGGACCCCTACGTCATGGTAATTGCAGTTGAACGCAGGCAGTCAGGCATTGACATTGCTTGCATCTATCTAACTAGATCTCTGACGACCTTGTTTTAACTAATTCTTGGTTGTGAATTTTATTTAGTACCCCAACGTTGGCGGCTTCTTCTTCAGCTGCATCCAGATGGTGCTCTACTTCTGGTATAGGAAGCCCAGGAACGCCGTGCTGCCGACGACGAGCGTCAACATCGCCCCGGCCGCCGCCGCGCAGAGGGAGGTGATCGAGCTGCCCGCCCACGCCGTCGCCATCCTCTCCGTGAGCCCGGGCCCGATCCTCGGCGTGCACAAGATCGAGCTGATGGCGGCGGAGCAGCCCAACGCCATGGACAAGGAGGTCATCGAGATCGTCGCCGCCGCGTGAGACCGACCGACACCGTCAACGGCAGATTCGATGCAGATGGACAAATGGTGATCGTACGTACGTGCATGGATGTGTGTGTGGATCGATCTTTAGTTGGTTATTGGATTGCGTTTGTGGTATTGGCTGCTAGTTACGTTCAGCTATCGGGTTCCTCTGTCTCTCTCTCTCTAATTAGTAGTTTGGTTGGTGTTAATAAGGCGAGCTGCTAGTACGTTGCAGTCTCATCATGGTCCTTAATCTGGTGTGTGCTTACCGCGCTACGAGCTATTGGGAAGATTAATTGTAACAGGGCATTGCATGCAGGTTACGTTCTTTAATCGATTGATTTAGCTGTCCCTTTTCTTTGCTGGCTCAACTCAACATGATTGATTTCTCTACATACATATAGATGGTTCCTCCATAACACGTACGATTCATGGTCCAGGCAGGTCAAGTTAATTTGCAAGTACTTCTTCTTGTGCCACTTGCTTCCCAGCAAAATTCAAGAACACTCCACTAATTACATATCTACATCACATTACTAGGATAGCTAGTCTCTCCTGTACCGAACAAAGCCCGTAAAATGATCCATCGACCGAGAGAGAGAATGGAGATGGAAGGTAGAAAAGAAAAAAAGGGAGAAAGAAGGGAGTAGAAAGATCAGCTCAAAGTTGCTGCAAAGCGGATGGAAGTGGTGGACTTGCTCTAGGGAACAGGGGGGGTGTGAGGCTGCCAGCCCACGACGTACACGGGGGAGTACGCGCTGCATCCGGCCGGCACACTCGCTTTGCTTTCTTGTCAAAAACCTTCGCCCAGGCAGGCACTAGAGAACTCCTCTTCCTCGAGGAATGATGAAAGCGCAAGGGTGTAGCTGTGCTGGGACAGTTAGGATCACTCCGGTGCGCAGAGCACAGCGCGTAGTCTTCCTCGAGGAATAATAGAAGCGAGAACCTGCAGTAGATCGAGCAATGATGATGTGTGTAATCTAGTTTCCAACAACAGTTTCCACACATCTTGCAACCTGACAATCAGTTTCCAACAACATTCAACCGAGCTGAAGTGATCATGGACACCCCCCCACCCCAAAAAAAAAAAAGTCAGCATTCAGAGTTTTTTTTTTTCAGAGTGGGTGCATGATCAGATAGAATGATGCGGAAAAAAGATATGGAAGATATAGCTGACCGTCGAGAGAACAGTTTATGCAACTCATATCCCACCATATTTATTTAGTTTTAGCAAGCACAAGCTATATTTCTCCATGAGACTATGACGCAAAATCGAATTCATGAGTAGTATGCCGCAACAAGAAGGTGTCCAGCAATTGATCCTATGGCTTTCAAAGTTAATTATCTTAACTAGAAGCTTTCAAGCTTGCCCTTGAGGAAAGACAACATACTTTTTCTTATGAGCATCATCCTCACAAAAAGGTGGACCTTAGCAAGCATGACTTGTCTATTTTACCAAAGAGCACCAACTTGCTATGCAACATGTCCTCTGCAATCCACAGTATATTGATTGCATTTTTCATGCTGCTAAAAGTCAAACAGACACCGCTGCACCCTTTCACAGAAACACTACTGGGTTTCTGATCTGATGTTTCCCATGTGAGAAGTTTTTCTTCTGTTTTCTGCATTTGCCCCTTCATCTACTACAGCATGAGGTTGAAGATAGGGTGCCAAGTCAAACAGGCACTGACGATATGGTGGCCTCATGTTTCATGAATTCAAACTCCGTGGCAATGAATCTGACGAAGAGGATGAAGACACTTTGTGGTCACGAGATTTGGAGATCACATCGAGAAGACCTTCAATAACACCTTGAATCTCAGGTCGATGAAGATCATCTTCCACAATGCACTTCTTCGCCACGGCAAGAGCCATGGAGAGCACACCCACAGACACGCGCCCACACAACCTTGGATCAACTAGTTCCTGACAGTTCTTTTGATCATTTAACTTACCTCTTGCCTGCAAAAGGTAATGTTTCTGAAATTATAATCTAGGGAGAAGTTAGGAGATCGGGTACTTGCTATAAAGTTACACAACCAAAGGTGTAGCACATCTCCAAGCCAATGACAAAACAAAGAGTAGAAGATACCAAACAACTCTCAGATATTATTCAACTTCAGACAAGTATCACATAAATCCCAATACGTCCATATGTCCATCAGTTTAACTATCACCGTTGTGTCCAGAAAAGACCATCCATACATTAGCGGTGCTTCCAAGAAGCTCAAATGAGCCACTACTCCAAAACTTGCTCTTCAATGTCACAAGGAAACGAGTTATAAGCTATATACAGAGAAGATGAGGAGAAACCTAAAGCTAACCGTATTGCTGGAAACAAGAAGCATACCCAATAAGCTAGATTCTGTTCTGCATCTGGTCTTTTCCAATCAAGGGCTTTCCTTCCAGTAATGATCTCCAAGAGCACAACTCCAAAACTATATATATCTGACCTAATCGATAGGGATGCACACAAAGAATACTCTGGTGCAATATATCCAGGTGTTCCCTTCAGTCCAGCTGTTGTTGCAATAAGCTCATCACCAGTTGGAGCAATTTTAGCAATCCCAAAATCAGAAACCTTCGGCTGAAAGTCCTTGTCTAATAAAATGTTGGTTGATTTAAAGTCCCTGTGGATGATTGGTGGATTGGCTTTAAGATGGAGTTGCTCCAGACCCCTTGCTGCACCAAGTGCAATCTTCATTCTTGTGTCCCAGTCCAAGTCTATATTTTCATCTACAACAGTTCAGCTCCTTTATTAACAAAACTTGAGATTTCACACTTACTAAAACGAAAAATATGTAGCTAAGAATTAGCATAATTCTATGGAGAACATCGATAAACATTAAATTTCTACAAAATTATACAGATCAAATTGAACGAAAGAATAATTTGCCACAGAATTACTAATGCATTGTTACAAAGAAGATGCTAAGCTCCTTTGCCTCTTTCTTTTGATTTGCGACATCCACGGATCACATAACACGGACAGAATTGCGGCTTTATACCTGGAGCAACATTTTTATGTGCAAAAAACAAAAAATCCTTTTTAAAAGGAACCTGGATTTTTATACCAAAGTCACTAGAGCCAAGAAATCCAAATTGACCTAGATTACAAGTGCAATATGCAAAACACAGAAGCAAATAGTGCAAATGATAAATTTAAATGATTTGAGAATGTCGATTTACAATAGTAGTATTGTCCAAATGCTACAAAGACATGTGGCAAACAGAGCAGTCCAGAAATGAATGAATTGATTTGCGTTCAATAACACAAAACTCCACAACAGAAAACACCTCGTGGAGCTGCCTACCCGATAACCCCAACTATGGAGAGTCGGATACTGTGCTAAATCCAAACTTTCAAAAAAGATCAGAATTAATGTACCAAAATCTTTTGGTTTAGATTCTCTCTATAGGTTTCCTTTTTATAAATATATGTAATCGTTTGTCTCATTTTGTATCCCTTTTCTGTACTCCAATCACTATAATTGTTCTCTGAGAGTTTGTATCTCTTTTTTGGCATATTTTCTGGGTACCCTACTGGTTTCCATCAAACAACAAGAATTATTAGTTTCAAATAACTGCACCAGCACTTTTAATGTTACTTTTTGATCTGTTGACCAGCTAATTTGTTGGCAAGATGCCAAGTGTTACCTGCCTGATTTCCCAACTAACTATAATCAATTCCTATAACTATAGGAAAGCAAGTTCTTCATAGGTAAAATACAGATTGAGTGCAAGGATGGAAAAACTCACCACTTAAGCGTTCACGCAAATTCCCCAAGGGCATATACTCATACACAAGAAGGCATTCGCTTCCCTCAGAACAGCAACCAATTAGCTTTACAATATTTGGATGGGTCATTGAGTTGAGCACATAGACCTCCTTAAGGAACTCATTTTTCCTATGGATATCTCTACTGGTTGCATCGAAACACAACCGCTTCACAGCAACCTGGTTCAAACTGACAATGAATTGTTAAAATATGGAAATTATAGTAACTATCCAGGTACAGTACAGAATTAGACTTTGGCATCTGGTAGCTGGCATGCATAACATTTTGTTGTTTCCCTTCAACAAAATAGAGGTTTCTTTTGCGTGTATTAGTGTGGAGACTGCAATGCCCCGCTGCAACTGAAAGGCTGCTCTCTAATACATTATATGTGTTTGTGTTCAACAGTTTCATCATTCCATCTAAGGTGAATACAGAAAAGCAAGAGAAACATACTTGATTTCTAGCTAATCTGGCCTTAGCAACTAGAAGATGCTAATGACGATCTCAGACCAACTTTGCCAAAGGAAATTGAATCCTAATGCACCTAGCTACTTACTCTATGATTACATAATCACATCTCCTCATTCAACTTAACAATTACATGGTGGAATCATTTTAAGATGCCAGTACTATTAAGTATTAACATAGTAACAAAAACTGACCTTTCCAATGTCAGGTAAGTGGCCTTCATAAACTTTGCTAGAGCTGCCAGAGCCTATCTCGTGGTTCTTACTGAAATCAGCGGTTGCAGCAGAGAGCTCCGAGAAGCCAAACGTTTCCACTTTCAATCTGAAACTTGGATGCTCATCATCTGATCCTGCGAAAATACTCACGAAACATCTTTAGGTAGCTTAAAACCAAACATACCTCAAAAAGAGACCAGCAGATTCTACAACAGAGAGGATCTTGACTCAAATATGAAACTACGTATTGGCGTATTGCTCCCAAAAAACTAAATTGCACAAATCTATCTACGAAGAGCTTGAAGTGAAGAAGAAACTAGAGTCATATCACTGTCGTTTCTGCAGACAATTTGAAGCTTCTCAGAACAAATAAGTCATCCGCGCTAGGAATTTAAGAAATCAAGAATAAGCAAAGGAATTATCCAATAATCCTACATTTCTTTCTAAAAAACAAACCATAAGAAAATAAATGAAGAATCCTACTCAAATTACGTACGCTTCTAGGAAGTAGGAACAAATCAAGATGAAATTGGCCATTTCTGCAAACAACTCGGACTAAAAATCAACGAAAGGAATGCAAGGATCCTATAAGCTAACGATACTATCATAATGTATGTAAGCATAGTCGAAGTGAAAGAAAAAAAGTAAAGAAGGCCAAGAACTCATTTCTTCACCAAAAAAAAAAAGAGAAAGAAACCAAGAACTCAAAGACAAACCCCGCAAAAAAACCCTTAAAATTTACCCAAGAAAAGACCAAACCTGTCGGCGAGATGGTCTGCTCTTTCCCTGAATCCTTCAGCTTGAAGCAACTGCCCAACCTCTTCATCCTATCCCCTGCAAAGAAAAAGAAAAGAACCCCAAGAAACTTAACCAAATCTAGCGGGGAAAAGAACTGCTCCAAGCCCACGAGTTCAAAGCTTCGCAGCTACCTCAGAGCACGGAATTCGTTCTTGGGGGTGAATTGGACTTCTTGCCTAGGTGCGGTTATTGGGAATCGGGTTCGTGGGGGACCAGCGGAAGCGAGTGAACTGGGCGAGCTCGGCGGCTTTGGGTTGGCGGAAGGGAAGAGGGGTGAATGTGTAAATATGTGAGTCTTGTGCTACCTTTGTGGGAAGTATACGGCTATTTGTATTAGTTGAGAATTTTCGGGGATCCTTTTCGCAAAGTTGCTTTCCTTCTCGAGTAAATTTCACAGCTTCGTGATCCAAGTTGTATACAATCATAGGATGTCTAGTATATAACATATAACTTTAAGTATTATAGCTTTATAGTTTTACAAAATCCCACATCTAATAAATCTGATCTACTCTTATATCTAACATTTAGGACCCATTTTATATATTTTCAGCTTTTTAAAATGCCCATTTCACCCTTGATGTGTCAGCTATGCAGGCACGCATGCTATCCAATCATAGCCATTTAAGGGGTGTTTGGCAGGGCACAAGTTGGTCGGCTTTTGGCAACCGCTACATTACCTAACTTTTAAACGGAGTATTTTCTTAAGACGGAGCCTACAAGTTAAACGTAGTACACGTTAAAAGCTTAACATCTGTACTAGCCAAAATCGCAAGTGAGTATCGATCTCTCCGTAATCTGTACCGTAAACAGCCAAAATTCAAAAATTTCAGCCAAAAGCCATAAGCCGCAGCTAAAAAGAACAGGCCCTTATTTCCAGTGAACAGTGTGGATGCGGGTAACCGGGACCAAGGCCGAGGGGCTGCGGTCGTAAGGCTAGAATACTATCATCCAGCCTATACAAACACTTAATGCTATGTAACATCTCGCTTATCCTCTAAGGCTAGAATACTATCACCATTGTATATTTTTACTATTTTCAACAACTGCTAGTAATTTTAAGTTAACACTATTTTATTCATATTACAGCGACTCAAAATACATTATATCATTTTAACTCTAACTATCATGTCAGTAGAGTCTAAACATACTAACAAAAGATGGTACATGAAGTATTGCTGGTACGTGAAATTATTCATATGCTACTCCTGCTTGTGCATGACGACATCAATGATCACCTAAAGAAACAAACAAAGCAAGGGTGAATCTACAGACACTGCAAGTACAAAGTAAAACAGTAGATAACATGTACATGAATCAATCAATACCCAGTACAGTGTCACTCTTTGTCATTTAATCTCTCTTAATTTTTCATCGACGGATCACTATGCATTTGCACCATTTTCTATATCATAATGCAATTGAGTATGCACATGCCATGGCCGAGCCCTAAGCGCCGCCTTCCCCGGGTTTCCTCTCAGCTCCCCTTGGCCATGGCTTTGGCCAAGGTAGCCTGAACTTTGCCAGTACACCACTACTCTGCTACCTACCCGAGATGGTTTCCCCTACTTTCTTCTATGCATTATTGATTTTGAGTTATCATTCTTCATTTGTTCTTACTTCTAATTACGCATGGCTGGGAAGGCTTAGGGTGGCTGTCATGACAGGACTTGGTGGGGTGCATGTACCGGGAAGCATGCACTTCCATCCAAGGGCGCACGGCGGTGCTACAGACTCTTCGCCAATGGCATGATAGCCAAACCGGCTGTGGTACTCTCGGTCGTGCTAAGAGGTAAGGTGAAAATAATGGCCTACTAGATGTCAGGCTGAGGACTGGCAAGGTTCGTGGACGACGACGGTGATGACCACGTTGCGGTTCAGTTGGGCCCCTTCTCTTGCTATCGCGGCCGCCACATCCTTGCTCCTCTCTTGCATCTTCCCCTACTTTCCTAGCTCCTCTCCTCCTACTCTCCCTTACTATCTCTCTATGGTGGCCGTGGGAGTGGATGTCTTCAGTGGGATTTTTAGTGGATGTGCTTGCATTCGGTTGACTTTGTGGCTTTGGCTGGGAGACGAAAATACAGTGGTGCAATGGTTTCCCCCTTCTTTGTTGGCTTTGCTCTTTGGGTGAACTCTCGGTTGGGGAAATGAAATAGGTCTGAGGTGAGGTTTGGTGGGGCTGGCTTGTACTGTGCTAGCATATAAGAGCATGGTTGGCCAGCCTTCTGGCTTTGTGTAATGACTGGGGTGTCCTCACCTTACCTCCACTCTTCTCTCATATGGTTGTTTGCCTCAAGGGCAATTTGGTTCAAGAGGCTCTGCACTGTGCTTTAGGGGATTTTCTACTGCGGCTGGCAAGTCGGTAAGATGTGGGCATTGGCTAAGCCGTTGGCTAAGCTTTTCTGCCAAATGATGAAACCCACTTAAGCGAGAGGCGCCGACCGGCCTCGGACGGTCTGGAAATCTCAATGAGCGCTAATAGGAAAAGGAAAAGGAAGACAAAGCAACCATCACATCACAAATAGGAAAAGAAAAGAAATATAACTCGTCCTGCACAGAGGAAAAGACGGCACACTGCTGTGCGTGAGATAGAAACCGAATTCAAGCGGGAGTCGTTCGGTTTTGGTTCTCCGAGGCGGAGACATGTCCCGGTGCAGCAAAATAAAAGGGAGTCTGTGCGTCCTGGTTTAGCGCAAGCGGCAATCATAGCAACAGAGAGTGCAGAAATCAGCAAGAGCAAGTCCAAGCAAGGAAAAAGAAAAAACAGTGCAGTTTTTTCTTCCATTTCCTCAGTCCAAGAGCCGCTTCAAATAGTCCGATTTCTTGATCCGTGCTCAAGATCATGTCGCATTCTTCGAAAAAGTGGTGTCACCGGTGACGAGGCATCATCCAGTATGATGGCGAAGGAGAGTTCTACTGTCTCGCTGCATTATCCAATACTCACGATGAGCAATTATACAACATGGGCAATCAAGATGAAGGTGTGCATGAAGGCTCAAGGAGTGTTGGACGTTGAGAAGATGTGTTCGCCGTCTAAACTCAAGTAAGGTGGAAAGAAATCAGAACGTTGAGGAGATGTGTCACCGTTCTGTGTCAAGTATGAGTTTAGTAAGTCGTAGTTGAGTCTGACTATCTCAATGTTTTAGAATCTTTGCATCTGGATGGATCCGTACCAGTTGAGTTGAGTTCCTACATGTAGTTTGCATGCAGAACGCTTCATGTGGAGGCGTGGCTGGTAGTTCAAAATGCATTGAGATTAAAACTAGAGTATGTCAAGCCAAGATTAAGGGGGTGATTGTTATAAATAATCTTGACTTAGAGTTCAAGACGTAGTAGAGTCTGTCTCCGTATGTAACTCAAGTTGAAATTGTGTTCAACTTGAAGTCCGAATACGTATGCTAGTAGAAGAGTATTAGCCTATATATTGAGGAGGCTTGTACCCAGTTTTGTAAGAGTAAGAAAAGCAAGGAAAAAGGGGAGCAAATAAGATAACGGAGAAATTCAGAAATTCTCTTGTGTTCTCTCAGTTTATTTGCGATGTGTGTATTTTCCTCTGGAATCAGGGGCGTTTCCCTTGTCGTTTTCGGTTTAACTCTGTTGCTTATTTGTAATTGCCGCGCTTAAGTAATTTCATCACTTCTGTAATCGTTGTAATGGGCTATATATATTCCGGAACTCGTCAGAAATGAAAGCAACGATTGATGAAGCATATTCTAAGTTTTAGGTAGAGTAAAGTAGCTTAGGGTTTGCTTCTTCTAGCCGTCCACAAAAAATTCCCAAAAATTCAGTCAGACCATTTCGGATCCTGATAGAATTGCGGAGGCGGCTATGCCGCTAGGGTTAGAGTTTGCTGCTCTCGAGAGGAAGACACGGCGAAGAGGAGGAAGAGGCGAGTCAGGAGCGGGAGGGAAGGGAAGTGGGGATTCGGATTTCGAGCCGGTCGATGCAGACCAAGCGCTATATTTTGCTACTATTTCCGTCCCCTTTCGGCACAGAGACTACACATGGACCTGAATCTGTTACTGGGCCAAAATATGTATTGCACACTAGCCATTTTAGCACTTTGCTGTCCCTCCCAATTTCATGATATTTCACCCTTCATATCGCATAAAATAGGCGCCAGATGCTTTCAATTATAGACATAGTGAATGAGAGATGATGGGTAGCATTAAGAGTATTTAATTCAGAATACATCAGCTACTTGTGTTCAGTAGGTTCAAGCTTGATAAATGAAGACCACATCAACAGATACAGACGGTCCAATGCCCACAGGTGGACTAGCTAGCTGGACTAGATGGCGCCGCGAATCACATCGCTCGTCATGAATGTCCTTCCTTGCTCGCACCATATTCTTCAACAAGCTTCGTCACAAGTACCATAAGATCGACAAACGCGCTGAACGATGCTCGGAGAAACCGGGCCTCTACTGCTTCAAAGTGCCTGGACTCACAAAATAAGAGGGGGTTTCAATCAAACACCGCATGAAGCAATGCAAAGGCAATTGTTAGAAATGTCAATGTGGATTTGCTGACACGATAAGCTTGCCACCGGAAACAGTCATCTCTCTCTTGACCTTGTCAGGCTGCAACTGCGATACAAACACACCAAATAGAGTTATCGACAAACATGCCATGAATAAAGAGGAAACACGAGGAGTTCATGAAGGCAGGCAACATGTTAAAAGGTAAAATATTACTTCTTTACCTCCTTGTCAACACCTAACGTTTTGCAGACAATGGATGCGTGTTCCTCGGATGCATAATCAACTTCAAAGTCACTGCCAAACAAAAAGGTTAGTACTGCACTCTAAAATTTCTCCAGGAATCATTAACAACAGAAGCAAAATTGCGAATGGACAGGACGGGTAACACAACTGCATGAAATCATTGCTAAATTCATATGTTACGTTTTTTACACAACACTGTGTGTAAATAGCTGAATCTCAAATGAGCAAGGTTGTGAAGGTAGCAGAGCACAGGATCCGGAAAAGCAACAGATATCAACCTGATTACCACTAGTTCATGGATTTTTCGGTAAAGCTGGGTTTGTCAAAATAGAGCCACAACCACGAACAACCGATTCACACAAGTTTTCACTAACTTTTAGCATTGATCATTCAGGAAACCCATTGTTTCATAACATTATTCTAAAAGGTCGAACGGTAAACTCATTGTTTTGCCGGACTTTCCATAAAGTGTTAAGAATAGGAATCCTGCTTGGTAGGGAAGCTAGCACACTGCACACCATCATGACTAGCACCGTGGTTGATTATTACAGCTTTCTTACTTGCCATGTCAACGCTGAAGAAACAAAGCTATCAGTATAACACTAACTCAAGTCGTTTAACGTGTGGCTTTGTCAAAGGATAATCCGTGTTCAGATCAGAGATCAAATATTCCTGCTATTTCGCTTCAAAAATCTAAACGACTTAAAACACTAGATTTTTTTAAAAGGTAAACTAAAAGCACTTGATGTAATATACTACTAGGAACACTGGATTGGGTGCTCGACATCTCAAATTTTCATGCCTCGGTATGGGTGGAGAGATGCTTTATGCCTAAAACCACCGCTTGCTTCTTTCAGGCAGTCCGTCGAACACAACGCACGCAGGTGGAACCACCGTGACACGAGGCAGTAACACGACAAGCACTCAACAGAGAAAAGCTGCACAGATCGCTGAGTACGAAATCTACGAAGCACACGAACAAACCGAGATTACGATCCTACAATGACATGCAAATCTGACCAGAACAACGTCGCCACAGGGAGGGTGAGAGGGAGAGAGGAGTCACCACGTGAAGTCCCAGCCGGAGGAAGAGGCTGGTGCAGCCATCGCCGCCGCGGGGGATCCGTCCCGCGAGAGCTCCGTGCTCCGGTCGGCCGAGCGCGCGAGAGCTGTTGAGGAGACGGCGGTTGGAGACCGCGCGGCGCGGTGCGTCGTGGCGAGCGCGGAACACAGGTGCGGTGCGGGCTAGGGTCTGCGTGGCGTGCGCGCTGGCCGCTGGATGGATGGCGCTGTGTTCACTGTGTCACACTGCTGTAGATGGGCTGCGTCGTTAGATTTGGTGGGCCTCTTCGGCCCAATATACATAGACGAACGCGTACAATGATTCTTCGCCCCCAGTTCTTTTCAGTTCATAATTATTCAGAGCTAATCATATCAGTCCTACTTAAGTGCGCATAGTATTTGATTAGCGCGTACAATGATTCTTTGCCCCCAGTTCATAATTATTATGCATGTTTGATTAGCGCTAATTAATTATAATTAGTACAAATTAAATAGACTATATAAAATAGGAAGTGCTTTAATTAGCACTACTTAAAACACTAATTAAATATGATTAATACTAATTAAGTGTGAGTGCAATAAAAATACTATACACACTTAATTAGCACTGACATGATTAGCAATTATTAATTGTTATTAGTACTATTAAATGCTATTAGCATTAAATAAAATACGATTAATCTAGTGCTTTGATTAGCACTACTTAATTGCGATTAGCATTAATTACAACTGCACAATGTTGTACAGTGCCGCCGACATGCTGTAGCACAGCAGACGATACGTGTCATCTGCCCGCTAGGGGTGCAATCGGGTCACCAGTGTTAAGTTGAGTTAACTTCATGCACAGCAAAAAAAATCAATGTCAACACAACAGAAAGCCTATACCTTCTCTGTGATATTCAGTATGGAAAAGCATTCAAGTAGATTATGGCCTATACCTTCTCTGTGATATTCAGTATGGAAAAGCATTCAAGTAGATTATGCTACCCCGATTCATCAGTGTTCGAAAGTTGAACATTGAAACACACCATCATTCAAAATAAGCCAGCAGCAAAGTGTAATAATAAATTAGCAACCAATAATCCTTTACAGACCACCAGAGTTTACCTCAGTGCAAAGTGCAAAAAATGGGCGGTGATACTGATGCACTGGCAAGATCGATTATTGCTAGTTTGGTAAGACACATTAGAGTCATGAAATAGGAGACAGAGCTGAGGTTCACATATAATAATTTTATGTTGGACTACATATTTTGCTGGTTATGGTCTTGTCATATACCAGCTGGATTCCTTTCTAAAATTATGGATCCTCAACAAGCGTTAGCTGGATCACAGATTGCAGGCTGATATCAGTGTTCCCGAAAGGCATGCAACTCTATATCGTCATATAGAACATACAAACACATGAGCTCCAATGGCTGTGGTTACATACATACTGCAATTGGAGGCTGTCAATGCTAGTACACAATCCATTCAAAATGACAATGACTAAAGAGAAGATTCATTGGCTACCGCCTAGTAAAATTGAATAAAAACAGAATGAAGCCAGCAATGTCGCATCACCCATTTTCGTAATAACCGTTTTAGCAACAACAAAAAAAAAAGAGCAAAATCGTCATTGAGGCTATATCTTTCCTCTACCCTTTTAAATTAAGCTATAGAACAGCACATGTTCAGGCGTTGAGCAGAAACAAATCATAATGAAAAACTAATAAAATCAGAGGAGCTACGCTAACATGGACAAGCTTAGCCTGATTCTGCTGCAGAGGAGCCGCCTCAAGCAGCCTTCTCAAGCTCACTTCCACCTTGCTGAGCCTCATGATCAAGATGATGAACGCCTACTGAACCATTAAAAAAAACTCTATTATGTAATACCCAACAAAGAGATCAAAAGAACGACAGAGATGGCCTCCCAAGGCCCATATATTTTTCTGTGTGGATCAGCCCAAGCAGAAATACGGGCTGGGTCTAATGTTCACAGTTTATTCCTCTTATATGGAAAGAAGAGAGAGAATGTCTGTCATTTTCGACTTATAGTTTATACTAACTAATTTTTAAACAGAGTGTCTTTTGAAGATAGAGTTTATAAGCTAATTATAATATATACTATACTGACCAAAATCGTACGCACTCTTATATCCATACCGTTTCTCGCAAACAACCACAATTCATAAACGATAGTCAAAAAGGACAAACCTAATGTTTATGGTTTGTTTGGAGCGTAGGAATTTCACGACAACTTTAATACAGATCTTTAGCAAAATCCATCGTCCCAAATGGAGCATTCTGGAGGCGTTTTCTTGCGGGAAAGTCTTCATGCAGCGGCATAGGGCCTGTTCGGCATTCCACAAGCCGGACGGCTTTTGAGTTTTGCTACAGTACCTAACTTTCAAACGGAGTATTTTCTCAAGACGGAGTCTACAAGTTAAACGTAGTACACGTTAAAAGCCCAATATTTGTACCAGTCAAAATCGTAAGTGAGTATCGGTCTCACCGTAATCTATACTGTAAACAGCCAAAATTAAAAAATTTCAGCCAAAAGCCATAAGCCGCAGCCAAAAAGAACACCCCCTAATTTCCAGCTCCAGGTCAATTGATCCAGTAAATGCATGCCTAGTCAGAGTTCCAGAGACAAAGAAGAAATAGATTAACGCATTTGCCAATGTTAAGATCACTGGTTTGCGGCGGTAAAGCTTTAACCATGGCACACGTTTCGATCTGAATAATTGAGAGTAGAGTAGACTACCACACTAAATGGCGCAGTATGTTATACATATTATTGACTAATCCAGACAACGTCGTGTGGGCAATCTTCTACTCCACTCCATGCCTCCAAATCTGCCCTTTTTTTCCTTTTTTTTTTCTTCTTCTTCTTCTCCTCTTCTTCTATTTCGGTCTAGGTGTCACTGCAGCGCCAAAATATCAATACAAGAATCCTAAGGTATTCACAGTGCATAGTTTCTATAGGTTATGTTTAAAGATACCACATCATATAAAAATAACTCACCCTCTGACTTTCTTGGGTCTCTCAAATGGGTTGTATCTTGCATGAGATAAAACTCCACTCTCTCTTTCTTAACTCTACTTTCACATCAGATTTGACACTACATGGTAGTCTACACAAACTGCCGACATATAAGTGTATTGGAAGAACCCATTGGATTAAGACACATGCACATACCCAGGTGTTAAACCCTTGGGCAACGGATGTCGATGTGCAGGCCTCAGAATCTGGCAAACAGATCTCGATGCAAACTGACAAACTGGAAAGGCTCGTCATGAACTTGCTGACCAATGCATAGCTCCAAGTCAACTTGCTGACCAATCAAGTGACATTAGTTTGCAGGTTTAGTCAAATGCATTATTGCCCTTCAGCCATTCGAGCACCGGGGGCGGACTCCTGCTCGAGTAAACCTCGGGTTTCGCATTAGCCAAGAGCTTCCAGTTTTGCCAACCGCGTCCCTGAACTTTTGATCATATTACAGCCATGTACATCAGGACGTGTTCATCGATCATCGATCGCAGTCGCGACATTAAATTACCATCTTAACCTTGAAACGTACTCTGGTTTCGGCAAACATGGTATCAAAATGGTCATATGGCAGCAAAATCATGTGATTCTGTCAGGAAACAACTGAGAAAGCGCCACTAAGTTGTAACTTGTGACTCCATTATGCAATATGAGGACAATGCAAGTACTTTGTACCTATTAAATCATCAAGTATTTAATGGTGGGCAGGAAGACCACAGAATCTCATCATCCACAGTATGATGCAAGTACTGTGTTCATAGCTAAGTTTGTTTGTGTTCATGAAGGAGAGAGGGGTCAGGAAAGGGCTGATCATGAAGACCATCGACCGGTGGCTATCTAAGCAGAAGGGCCGGGAGCCGCAGGAGGGGCGCTTCGCGGTGTACGTCGGCGGCGGCGCGGGGAGGGAGAGGTTCGTCGTGCGGACGGAGTGCGTGAACCACCCCCTGTTCAGGGCGCTACTGGAGGAGGCCGAGGAGGAGCACGGGTACGTGGCGGACGGGCCGCTCGAGCTGCCGTGCGACGCCGGGGCGTTCGTGGGCGTCCTGGAGAGGATCGAGCGGGAGATGGCCGAGGAGAAGACGGTCAAGTGCGGCGGCCTTGTGAGAGGGCACTCAGCGCACCGCATGATGACGGTGGTTCCGGCGAGGCCGCCGATGATCGTTGGCTGAGCGTTTGGATGTTCTTGTCGACATTTCTTTTGATTCCGTGCACAAACTATGTCGGTGCCGATGCATGCATGGTCTTCGTCTTGTAATTGTCAGGTGCAGTTGTGATGTAGTGCTATGTACATATACAGTGGATTTAGCGTCATAAGTTTCAGCAATATTTAGACTGGCACAGTTTGTTCTTACTCATGGAGCTAGTACAGCTGTAAAGGAACAGATTGATCAAGAATGTAAAATTTTCAAGATAACTGTTGCGACAGAAATATATTAACACAGCGAAAAGAGAAGTGCGACGCCCTATATAATTATCCTGAGGATAATCACACTTAACGGATTATTATTCGTATGGTCAGTAGAACATTACTCTAACAAATAATAAATCTTTACCAGAGTCGTGCCGCAAAATAATATGTAGAAACTGTCTCATTATATATTACAGTATTTACCGCGAGAGCTATGACCGTTAATACAAATACATAAGCAACAAAAGATACAAGACATATACCCTAAGCTTCTCATGCTCAACTGCCAGACGCCTACTTATCCCAATGGTAGTATAGGGGATCGACCTCCCTCGGATCCTCGTAACCATCGTTCTCCTCTCCTGTGACCTTGACGATGCCTGTGATCCCTTCATCCGGCTCGGAGAACTCCTTGATCGGAATAGGGTTTAACAAAGAGGAAATAATAGCAAGAGTGAGTACTAACGTACTCAAGCAAGCATTATAATAGCAAAATGCATTGTATGCCTTCTCTTGCTTGTTATCACAGTTTTTGCGTCATCTGATTCTAGAAAATAATTTTGTCAAATTAAGCGACTTAGTTTAATTTATGAAAACTTTACTTTCCTTAGACCGAGAGAACAATGTTGAGCCTTTCTTGGCTTTGCTTGGCTATGTGTTCTGAGATGGTTCTTGGTTGGCTTTGCTCGTGTGAGGGGACTGGAGTGCTCTCGGTGGTTTTGCAATGCAGTGGGCAATGTGGGAGGGAGGCTTCGGCTGCCCCCCTCTCTCTCGGTTGTTCACACCTGGGTGGCTCTCTTCTTATCCTCATTAGTGTCTTGGTTCCCCGTGGGTTCGATTGACTGATGCTCCGAAATGTGGGTTGTGCACTGTTTTTAGATTCTTTGTGGCTGAGGTAAGTTGATAAAAATGTGGGTGTTGGATTTTTTTAAAGATGAATGATGAGACTCACTTCTGGTGAGAAGCGCCAACTAGCTCGGGACGATCTGGGAACCTCGATGAACGCCACTCTATATGACTCCAGGAGTCAGAGGTACGGATGGCGATTATTTCCCTTTTTCTTTTTATTTTCCCTTAGATTGTTATTTTGTTTGCTCTCTGATTACAAAACAAATCAGAGGGGTGGCTAGGGTGCGGCCGGCTTGGGGTGCTCTACATCGACAATGCGCGGAAACAATGCTAAGGGATGCAACGCAATATTTATTTTAGGAAGTAGTTTTTTGTATTTGCATAATTCCTATAATTAAAAAGGATTATAATAATGTCTTTATTTCATTATTGGGGCCAAAGACCAATCGGTTGTAATTAATTCTTGTAATTAATATGCTGTAATAATTTTTATTATTTTCTTAATTACTGCTAATTATGTTGTTTAGAGTTGATTAGAGCTCAGGTTCTTTCAAGAAGTTACTCCGGCAAATATGACATCACCGATGAAGCCACTTCGTAGCAGTAAGCGACGCCTACCTAAACAATCTAAGCGCTGGCGATTTTAAAAATAACCCGGTGTCAAGCCGGCAAACCACCGTGCCGCGCTGCTATGTCAAACCCATCGCTGGGTAGTCTAGGAGTACCTTTACATCGACACGTGTGGCCTCTTCTTTTTCTCTAAAACTGATAGTTTTAGTTTTTACTATAGTAGTAACTTTCAAACAGAGTATTTTCTCAAAACAGGGTCTATAAGTTAAACGATGTACACGTTAAAAACCAAACATCTGTACCATCCAAAATCGCAAGTGAGTATCTCTCTCCGTAATCTGTACCGTAAACAGCTAAAATTCAAAAATTTCAGCCAAAAGTCATCAACCGCAGCCGTTGCCGAACAGGCCAGGGTTGGTATTTGGATACCAGGAACCAAGTACTGCAATGCGAAAAAACACAATGCCTACCAAAAGGCAAAGGACTGTAGTAATATTGAACTGTGGAAGAAATGCTACATTCGCCCGACCAATCATCATACGGTCAACTATAACGGATATCTCACACTAAGGTTGGATGTCTGAAGGAGGAGCAACCATAACCATGTACAGCAAAAGAGAGAATTGGACGGAAAACCACGACCGCATTGCATCTGCAACCCACAGCCACGCCTTCTTTCGGTGCAGAGGTGACGCCCACAGCTACAGCCTCTTATGTGGTAGAGGTCGTAGAGGTGACACGAAGGACTGCCTGGGCGCTTAATTGGGAAAGCTTTGATTTGCAGAAAGCCTCCCATGATTCAGCTGTTGGTGAGGCAGCAGGTGTGCCGTCATCTTCGCCACAACTTGAGGCTTGAGACTTCTCGTAGAATACCTGTAGCTCCAATGCCAGGTTGCGAGCAGCCTCCCTTGATTCAGGAAGCTGGTCACTAAGCTGGTCTGCTGTGATCTGGATGAGCTTATCCATTCCATAATCTTTGATGCCCTCCACATCCTGGACAGAAAATAGGTCATTGTTGCGAAACAACTGAAGTGATGTTGTACCCCTCATACTTACGAGAACAACCAAGAGTAGTTAGTACATGCAGATTCACACTACACAAAAATTAATATGCTCAATCCCCAGTTAATGTTGCCCTATTGAAAATGACTGGAAGGTGTGAGGCTCTTTGAACATACAGACTATAGCTAAACATACATTTGCCATCTTATTATTCTCAACATATGAAATCGCCACCACATGCACTAGATCATTTTTTGGACAAGCTCCAGATCCATCTTATGACACAGAAAGTTCAAGCCATGCATCTACATGTCCAAATAAACTAAAAAGCTCTGGAAGAACTTGAATGTAAACTCTAACTAAGCCCATGGATAGAGAAGAATAGCACACAAGGTCAAATTATCCATCTATATCTAGTTGAGCACTTCAGACATCGGAAAAAAAAACTACAAACTGTACTGAATTAATTCTTTGGAATCTCTCAGGTTTTGGAGACAATGATATAAGAACTGGGGCGAGAGAGAGAATTATCAGGTGAGAATAGCACACAAGGTCAAATTATCCATCTATATCTAGTTGAGCACTTCAGACATCGGAAAAAAAAACTACAAACTGTACTGAATTAATTCTTTGGAATCTCTCAGGTTTTGGAGACAATGATATAAGAACTGGGGCGAGAGAGAGAATTATCAGGTGAGACATTCGCTTACAAGGCGTGGTACACTCTTGCTGAAACACATTGATGCTTTTGCTCGAATTCGTGGATTCCTGTTCTTGAGATAGGGCTGCATTTTCGGCAACAACACAGAAGGGGAGATCCAGCTTGTCATTGATATAAGAGCCGCCTCAGCAGCTTCACAAACAAAGCGTTTATCTTGTGAAGATTTTAGAAATAGCTGCACTAGCTGTGAACACATTTGACAGAGAAGATGTTTAGTTTAGAGAGAGAATTCTCTTAGTTAGTACAGGAAATCATCATGTGAAAACCAAATAAGTGAAATTGTGAATAGAATATTTGAGAATGGCAATACACACCAGTGGATCAATTGAGCCGACCATTAGGTCACCATATGCCTCAAAGATGTCAGCACAGGTCATGAGCGCAGTTTTACAGACAGCACTCCTTGGATTCTTGACAGATTTCACAACAAGAGGAACTAGAGGTTCCCTGCAATTCAAATGATTTATATCAAACAATTAAATGGTTAATAGAAGAGACGTGATATAATTTTGTAGCATCGGGCATGGATAAATGGTGTCTGAATCTATCAAAATGTTTGTCCTAAAACACAAGGCACTTTGGATGGAATATACAGGGAAACTACTTACAGCAGCTCCTGCAATCTTTCCTTGTGATATATTGCCAACTGACGAACATTATTAAGAGCTTCACATGTCATAACCCAGTCCTTTGAATCCAACCTTGCAACTAAAGTCTGTCTAACAATAGAAAATGGCAAATCTTAGGGCTTTAAAAATCTCAAATGTAAAAAAAAAAATCAAGAATCTGAACAGCTAGTGGCATACACTAAGGCTTGCGTCAACATCTGGGAGATCTGTCAGATTCTCAGAATCGATATACTCAACATCTGTTTTTCCAGACTCACATCCATTAGTCACAGCATCAGGACATGCAGGTGGAGCATTTTCTTCCTTGTTGACACATCTGTTGCCGTTCAGCACAGGCTTGATGATGCAGGATTTCAGAGAATTGTCTTTGGTTTTCTCCAGCTCTGCGGATTGAGCTACATTGAGATCTTTCAACGCGTTTTCTGACATATTCACACCCTGCATAGAGCCATAGAGGATTGGCAGAAAAGGAGATAAGAACAACATGAAGATAATGGAGCATCTCTGATAATTGTGTGGGGCATTTTCCATAAGCATACGGTCCAGCCGTCCAGCCGTAGTCAACCATTCCATCACACATCGAAATAACAATGCAAATATCGTAAGCAACGGAAGCTACAACATAGATAGATCCACTAGTCTAGATTAACTTTCATCAAAGTTAATCGACCACGAAACCACTCCCAGGAAAGAGAGAATCAGATCCACTACAATGGGGTGTTGTGGATCTCTACTTAATCCAAATTCCCCTAGGTGTAGATTACTCTCTACTTGATCCAAATTCCCCTAGGTATAGATCACTCTCTACCTGATCCAAATTCCCCTAGGTGCAGATCGCTGCAAGCCTTGGACCACAACAATTTAACTTACAATTACAGGCGCACACTCCAAAGTCCAAACAACCTCGAAGCATCACGAAGCGCAGGAACACCAGATTTTACCCGATACCTAAATCCGAATCACCACCGCAATTCCAACCAAGATCACGAGGAGGCGATCGGAGGAGGGGAGGCGATGGGTTACCTGAGAGCGAGGCGGCCGGGATAGAGGCGCCGCCGACGCGGCAGCGGAAGGCGGCAGTGCGGGGCCTGTTCTTCTTCTCGTGCCGCTGCCGTCGTGGCATGGGCTGGCGAGTGGGGCGTCAAGTTATACTACGGAGTTGGTGTCCTGGTGCTGTCGTTGGCTGTTTTTTTTTTCTCTGGGACTGATGGTTAATAACTATAATGATAGTTTTTAGATTTAGTATAAGTATTTATACAGATATTGACCATTAAATATCGATAGGCTGCTTGAAAAAAGTTGTTCTGATAAACTGCTTCGAAAGACGACTGAGAAGTTATTATGTTTATTTATTCGAGAGAGGTTATAAATTTATAGGCTGAAAAGAAGTGTTCCACTTATTTATTCAGGGTAGATCTATGGACCGAAAAGTAGAGGGCATTGGGTTTCGGGGCCTGTCTTTTAATAGCTTCTAAAAGCAGCTTTTGCATGTTAAAAACCTAACATTTGTATCAACAAAAATCATAAGCGAGTATCTCTCCGTAATCTCTGTCGTAAATAGCTAAAATTCAAAAAATTTAGTCAAAAATTATAAGCCACAGCCATATTAAACACCACTAGGTTTGGACATGGCTTGCGAGAGTTGCATCCAGGTACCTGGAAATCTTGGGAATCATGTCTTGTACCATGCTTGGATAGGAGTACCATATGTCCATGTGTGGTCTCATACGTGTTGCTTTACCTGCATAATCTTGCTTCACGCGTGTCTTTCATGGTAGAGGATAGCACGATATTCCTATGAACTTAATTTCTTACTCTTGATTTTTAAAAAAGTAAAATGCTTAAGAGTTGGTTTTGATGTAAGTAAAATTCAGAAAAAAGTGTTTATCAGCATAGCTTTTAAGTTTTGCTACTCATAATCACGTAGGTAAGATAAAGTCCACTACAAGGTAGCACAATATGTCAAATACAAAGTTGAACCGTTTTCCTATATAGGAAGTATTTTCTATACTCTCAATAGTATATACTAATATTTTTAATATATCATTTAAACGAATATGTTATACTTATTTATTACTTCCGGTATACTTTAATACTAATTCTAAAATACTCCAATACGAAGTGATTGAAAAATTTTTTATCGAAATCCTTTATTATTGTGTTATACCCTTTTTCATATATAAAAGGAGTATCTATACAAATTATACTATAAAAGTTAGACTTTGATAAAAAAAATTATGTAATTTACTTTGCAGTATCTTATAATCATTATTAGAGTATACTCAGAAGGATAAAGAAATATAACAACATCATTTAAGTGGTATATAATAAGTGTGAGTACGTACTCCAGCAATATGAAATTATATATAATATATAAGACGTTGAAATAGGTTACCATGGTGCCTAGGTACTATGATTTCATAATTTAAATTTTTTTGTATACAATACATAAGAAAAACATCTATTTTAGATTATAATATCCCAATTATATATATATATATATATATATATATATATATATATATATATATATATATATAATAACGAGTGCTCCTTGATGCCTAAGCATCATAGTATAAAATAGATATGTATCGTATGCGAAAAATTTTAAAATTTTTTAGATGTCAAATTTAACTGACGATTACATATGGCATGTATGCAAAGACCTCATTGGATTCCGTAATAATTCGGCAATAATTAAGGAATCCCATTCCATCCGAGGTGGCCGGCTGTTGGGTCGGAGTTGGGGGGTTGAATTAAAAAATTCGAAAAATCGGGAGGAGTGATTAATGGGCAGCGGCGGTTGCCGGTTGGCGGTACAAGTCCACCGGGAGAACGACCCCTACTACCATGCGCCACGTGTCAGACCGTGAGGAGGTGGGCCCCGCGGTGAGCTCATTTACTATCCGCTCTACTCCGCCTCGATGTCGGGCGGCGGAGGAAACGAGTGGCCGGCCGGCCATTTCCGTTTGGACGCCGGCGAGGTTACGTTGATGAAAGGCCGGTCGTTTTTAAGGTTCACAAATTGACAAGTTGTAGTGACCATATTTGTTGGAGGTAATAGTAGTGTTGGCAAACACAAGTTGCAGACCAGAAGTGAAGCAAAGGTGAGAGTAACTTATGACGTATTACAAATTTTACTAGATGTATAAACTACATCATAGTATATAAAAACTACATCAAACAACAATAAAATTACCCTGCCAAAAAAAAGAATAAAATTAATGTAGAGCAACAATAAGGCATATAAATCATTATGTACCTAAAGTACTCTGGCAGATAAAATCATGACCAAGTTTCTCATTGTAAGTTTTGTCGCCTTCAAAGTCATGAATGGCAGTGGGGCGTCTTTCCTCGGCACCCTTGTCAGGGCAAACTACAGCAACATGGTAACCAGGAGCTTTAAGATAATGAAACGGGACCATAACCTCATAATTCTCTGTGTAATCCTATTTAGCATGTAATTAAGCAAAAATGTTCAGTACAGTGGTTATGACTTATGACAAATGCAAAAAAAACAAGAATATGAATTAAATTGACTAAAAAAGTTTTTCTCAAAACACACCCTACAAAGGAACAATATTCATTTGTTCGAACCTGCTACAGAGCCTCCAAGTGTTTTTTTTCACAAAAGGTTAATGAATATCTCTCCATCTAACAACAATCTTAGCAAATAGCAATATACAATTCTAATTAGTTATTTCAAATTTGGCACTTGGACTATGAAACTAGGAAGTAGCTACTGGTTAGTGAGTAGTGAGGCAATTTATAAACCTCTGTGAGGCGGCTTGGCAGTGGGCGGCTCTACAAGAACATGATCCTTACAGGCACAAACCTACAACAGTTAATACATGTCCTTTTAGATATTAAGAAAAAATTTGGATTATGATTATAGAATCCTTCTGCATTCGGTAAACATTTACTCACAAAAAAAACAAGGAAACAGATTGATCTGGAGGGGTGGAGCCAGAGCCGGAGGCAGGAGGTGGCGGTAGAGACCTGGAGGACAGAGCAGAAGGTGAGGGTCGTGGGCTCCTGGGTGGAGTTGAAGGCCGGCGGGCCTGGAGGCGACGACCTCACTAGAGGGAGGTGGTGGCTGGGAGGACGTACCTAGAGGGGTGAAGTCGGGCACGAGGATCTATGGGCCCTGGGTGGAGCTAGAGGGCTTGAAGGCGGTGACAACACGGAGGGAGGCAGCGGCTGGGAAGAGGTGCTAGGAGGGAGGATCGGAGGACCCTAGGGTTGGGAGAGAGGAGGTGCACTGCGCACGGGGGACTGATTGGTGTTTACCTTGCGTGTGTGTAGATTGGGGCTACAAAAACGGGAGGTCTATTGGCTTATTGAAGTCAATAGGCTAGACCGGGGCTATAGCCCTCTAGCCTAGGTCTTAGATCCTCCCCTGGATATCAGTACAGTGCCATCTCTTAGGATTAAGGAACACTTACCCATAAGCAATGCATGGTGAGGCACAGACACTTGTGGGATGCCAGTAACATGTGACGTACTGACATGTCCAGGAGGCCCTATACGGTTTTCATTGTGTGTTGCATGTTGCATCTTAAGCCAGATACACGAACTACTTCATGCCGGCCCAGGCTAACACTACCAGCCCAACCCGTCTCAGGCCGGATCTCACTATCTCTTCCTCTCTGGCTGGGCCGTTTGGCCCACATACGACCTCCAAAACCCTAATCCCCGCAACGGACGGTCAAGACCCCAACATACCCCCCACCCCACATCCAACGCATCGCAAGCATCCACGTCGCCCCAAACTCGCTTCTAAAAAGGGCGCTCGCCCGCCTCCACTCACCTCCTTCCTCCTCGCCGTCTCCCCTCCCCGCTCGCTCCAAGCAACCGCCGGCGAAATGGTACGCGCCTTTTCTCGTTTCCCTGCTATCGCCTGTCTACTGCAGCCTCCTTAACGTGATCGAAAGTGGAATGTTCGTGATGTTTTTTGGGGCGTTTTTGAGCTAGTTTACTTGGATCTTTGGTGTTTTGGGGTTAGATCTAGCCACTCTTTGCCGGCAAAATGTTCCTAATTACCGTGTGCTGACCGTAAAACTTGCAGGCCCCGAAGCGAGGTGGCAGAGCGCCGGTTCCGATGAAGAAGAAGACGGTACGCCGCTGTTTCTTGAAATCTGCGTGCTTTCCTTTTGTTTCCTTTTACTTTGTTTCGTTCTTGGTGTGATTCGGTGATGTGTTGGTTGGTGCAGGAGAAGGTGACGAACCCACTGTTCGAGAAGAGGCCGAAGCAGTTCGGCATCGGCGGCGCCCTGCCGCCCAAGAAGGACCTCCACCGCTTCGTGAAGTGGCCCAAGGTTGTGCGCATCCAGCGCCAGCGCCGGATCCTCAAGCAGCGCCTCAAGGTGCCGCCGGCACTCAACCAGTTCACTCGCACCCTGGACAAGAATCTTGGTATGCTTCCCGTCCATTTATACAGTCTTACCATGCTTGTTGTGCAGTCATTTGTTAACAGTTCACACTGGTGTATATGATAGGTTTGATTGCTTCATGCTAAGCTCTGTTGATGGGATAGGGAGCAGTAGTACACAAGAACTGCTAGGGTCTAAAGTCTTAATTGTAATTCTCAGTTTTACATCGGTGTAAATGGATGTAGAATTGTATTGAATTTGGCTTAAAATTATAGGGAGTGTTCAAATTTTTTGGTGCGCATAACAACGCCCATGTACTTGTACCTATTTGGTGCTACCGTGCTAGGTTAACGTTAAAGCTAATACCGCTGGTTTAGGCCTTGGTGGGACTGGGATGGAAGGAAGTAGAGGTGGGAGTTATTATGCTTTGAAAAAAGGGTTGGCTTAGTGAATGGAGGGTTCATATCAATTCCAGAGAATTATCGCTGAGCTTGAGCGGCAGGCTGGTGTTTTTAGGAGTGGATGCTTTGGTCTTAGAGGATAGAGGGATATAGATGGAGAGTGTGATACGATCATACGAAGGATCAATATTATGACTGTAGTGGAACAGAGAAAGGAAAGGTGGATAGCTAGGATATGTGTGCTGGATGGTAGGCCTTAATAGGTTTCACTGATCCCATGTAGGGTATGAAAGACCATACTCTATATCTGTGTCTAGTGCACTCCAGTAAGGAATTGTAGATGTTTATTTGTCATAGTTAACCCATTGTAGTCAAACTTTTTGAACTTTGGCCTTCACTATTTAAAAGTAAACAGAACTGCCATATGAAACTGTAATATTTTCATGTGGCCATTCTAGATGCTTTGAAGTATACTGATGGTCAAAGTTGGAAAAGTTTGATTGCAAAGGTTAGACTGTGGCAAATACTTGTGAAAATAGGTAGTCCGATCAATTTGGAAGTAAACCCTAGTAGGTGATGACAGATTTATGTACTCTATATGGGTTAGTGAATTTTAGTGAGGTTAACCACCCACAAACCTATATTATCTTGAACGAGAGCCAGGCAAGATGGGAACTGATGGAGATGATCTTATGGGTAGGTTATCCTACTTTGCATTAGTAATCCCAAATAAGGTGTACAATTATGTCCTATTAATAGACGGTGTTCTCCAATAGGGTTTACCTCTACTAGATTGCAGGATCATACACTAAACATGTTACCGATAGGATTTCTAGTACCGACCATGTGCTGTAGTAATCCACTGGTTTCCTGTTTGCATCCTAGACTTCTTAAAATAGGATTGTTGTATCTGCATATGATGAAACAACTTTCTGAGTTTTATCATACTTGGTATGCATCTGCTAGTTCCCTTCCATTAGCCTTTTTTATTTCTTCTCTCTCAAGTGATGTATTTTGCCGCAATAATCTTTAAACTAGAATCAATTCATACATGGTCTCACTGTGAGCTATTTTTGTAGTCTGGTCCATGGAATTGTTGCTTGCTGAATTACTGTTAATATTAGTTCTCTGTAGTCTGTACTACTATTCAATCCACCTTCTTGTTACTTTTTAAGGATAGATGGACTGGATAGGTTGTTTATCCTGTAATTTTCTGTGAGGTGCATTCATTTAGGCCCTCCAGTGATTTAGTTATTTTGATTGTTGTTAAACTTGCCTAATGGCAATCTTTTATTTCAGCGACAAACTTGTTCAAGATGCTTCTTAAGTACCGCCCTGAAGACAAAGTTGCCAAGAAAGAGAGGCTTTTGAAGAGGGCCCAGGCTGAAACTGAAGGGAAAACTGTTGAGGCAAAGAAACCAATAGTCGTGAAGTATGGCCTTAACCATGTGACCTACCTTATTGAGCAGGTGCATTGTCCCCCTTTTCCTTTATGTGATTTACTTTGCTAAATGATAAAGAGAGCTTTCTTTAGGCATCAAACTGTATTATGTTACTAATTAAAATTGGTGTGGTTCTCTGCAGAGCAAGGCCCAGCTGGTTGTCATAGCTCATGATGTTGATCCGATCGAGCTGGTTGTGTGGCTCCCAGCCCTTTGCAGGAAAATGGAGGTTCCTTACTGCATTGTGAAGGGGAAATCTCGCCTTGGATCGGTATTATTTCTCTTGCCACGTTTGTCTGCCTGCTAAATGTGTGGAAAACTAAAGAGCTAATGGTTGTAGATTGTTCACAAGAAGACTGCTTCTGTTCTGTGCCTGACCACTGTGAAGAATGAGGATAAACTTGAGTTCAGCAAGATCCTTGAGGCTATTAAGGTGGGTAGTTGTGAATTCTTCGGTTTTGTCAATATCCATCTTTGCTAATGGTTTGTCCGCTGACTTTACTTATTCTTTTCCAGGCGAACTTCAATGACAAGTTTGATGAGATCCGGAAGAAATGGGGCGGTGGCGTCATGGGCTCCAAGTCGCAGGCAAAGACCAAGGCCAGGGAAAAGCTGCTCGCCAAGGAGGCTGCACAGCGGATGACCTAAACTTAGTCTTGTTAAACCATTATCCTGTTCTTCTCTTTGTCCTGATTTTGGCGAGAAACTCGAGTAGCGTGCAAGCATACTGTGATTCTCTGGATCTAGTTGAGTCATTTTGTCTGTGAGACCATATCTCTCCTACTTAAAAATAGAAGTTGGTGATCATAGTTCATCTGCCTCTCTTCATCTAAAAAAAGAGGGTCAACGTGTGCCTTTCCCTCTTTTGTGATCTTCTCCTCTTCCGCAATTACAACTAATTCTTGAAAAAACTGGATCACATACATTCTCTCTAAATCCTTTCTAACCCATCCCTTTCTCCTCTCAACCCTTTTTCCCCGATTTGCCTCAACCTTCTTCCTCGCCAATGACCAGAACGAGGGTGCTCACAACTAACTCAATTGGATTTGAAGGCGGCGGCTTGAATCTCATTCATCATCGATAACCTAGATCCAGTTGATGGTGGGCGGCGGTGGCAAGGAGGTGGTGGTTGGGACCAACTTGTTCCTTGTTTCCTCTCTTCTTCTATTTGTGCCCTCCTCTTCTATGATTTACTAGGGGATGGTGAAGTATGCAACGTGATGAGAACATCACTTTCTTAGATACACATAACACTTATCTACAAAATGCTAGGTAAGAAACTATGACGATGGCACACATGAACAATAGTTGAATTATCAGATGAGCTCGTTTTTAAGAGTTTATAATTTTTCTATTGAGAATGGATTGTTACTAAGTCATGTAATGTTATTCTACTTAGGAACCAAGGTGAGGGGAGCAGCACTACTACCACAGTAATTCTAGATCAATTCAGAATCAACCTGACAGCACCGATTTAAAATGATCATAACTTTCATATATGGAGTCTGATAGAGTTGTTCAAGTGCTTAATGGAAAGCTTACGACAAGACCTCTCTAAAGGATTTGGTCCCACCTTTAAATTCGTTGTCTATACATCACAATCGTCAAAGAGAGGTGTTGCGTCACCTGTTGGGCCAACTTGGGCTTTGTAATAGTGTTGGGATTCATGCACAGGTTATGTGTGCCCCTGGTGGCGTACAAACCCAAAGCTGACCCCTCTTGGCACCACCTCTTTATAACCTTCGTGCACATGCACCGAGTCTGGTTGGTGGGGGGCCCATATTCCGCGCTCCCTGGGCGCAGATTCTCCACGCGTCGCCAGCTCGTAATTCCGCACTCACGAGAGGGCTACTTCCGTGAAAAACAACAGCTCGTGGCCAATCTTACAAAAAAAATGGGCATCAACATGTCAAATATGCAAAAAAAAACAACAACAAATGCGATTGTAGGTCTCAACTTTTTCGTGTTTCTAATTGATATTCACAATATTCATATTGTTTTTTATCTTATTCTTACATGTTTTTCAATTGCTCATGGGAATTGAATCTCGTGTTCAGGTAACTTAATCTAATTCCTAGCCGATTAATTGACTCCACATGGTCCTGCCCTTGCTCGAGATCCTTCCAGGTTCTCATCCCTCTCATCGACTCTATAGCATACCGATTGGATGCTAGGCACGCCATGGCGGCAGCATATGATTAATTTTATGAAGATTTGTGTTTAATCAGTGTGATTTCTCTTAATGTTTTACCTTTTTCTTGGTATTTTGGCATTTAGCCCACTTCAAATTTCCTATGCTTTCTTTCATAACTACGCTCTTTTTTTTGAGACCGGGTGCCCCATTTCTCTTAATGTTTTACATTGAATTTGTGACGTGGTAGAACATCGTGGAATCGACGCTCTGGTTCGGGCAGGGATCCATGGTCGTCTTCTCCTCCATCTTTTCAAATGAGATCATCTTCAGACATGTACAATCTAATGCTTCTTTTTACCTTCAAATTTTTGCTTTCATCTATGCTTCTCTCGTACAGAATAGCATTTGATGACACACTTCAAGTAGGTCTACTTTGAGGTTATATTATTACTTTGGTTCTGAATTATGTTGAATTTGAGCTCAGGTTAGGCCGCGGTGTAGATGTGGAAGCTCTGGACCGAGGCCACGCCGATTTTTGAGCTCAACATTGTTGTTCCTGCTCTCAGGTGATGACCTTCCAACTTATTTTCGTTAGGTGTGGAAAGCAGTGAGCTCCTCTGATTATTTTTTAATTACAAAACGGATACGTTCTTACAAAGTTACAAAGTAGTGAGCTCCTCTTATCACTTAATTCTTTAGTAATCTACAGTAACCAGGAAATTGGACATTCATATTGCTTTATAGTATCGTGTTAAATTATTTTGTAAGCTGTACAAGCACCCGACCATATTTTAGCTCAAAGTTATGTAAATTGTATCATATTGACACAGTGCCTATAGCAATGGGGCATGGTGGGGGCAGCAACCGGTAGGCGGGCAGGGTGCAATCCACGCCGCAGGAGCCATGGAACGCCAGCGAAGCCAATGTGGCAATCGACAGCCGTATAGATGAAAGGTTTAGAAAAGCTAATAATCTTCCTGAGCTTTCCATTATGCTTGTTCAAACAAAAAAGAACCTCAATTATATAATTATTTACAAGCTTTTCAAATTGGTGCTAATTCTTTCCGTAGCAACTGCTAGTGTTGAGAGAGTGTTCTCTTCAATGAATTATGTGAAGAACAAGCTAAGAAATAGAATAAGAGAGCAATACTTGAATGATTATTTGATTACATTTCTTAAGCAAGAGTTTTTTCTGCAAGTTAAGAATGATGATATTATATCTCACTTTTAAGGCATTAAGCATTGTCAAGGTAAATTATAATTTTCTTAATTATCTTTGTAATTTTTTTAATATTATTTGAGATGTTGTCTCTAATATAAATAATTTGTACTTTATTTTTTTTCTATTGTGGTCTTTATTTTTCTATTGAACAATATGTTTATAACTTCAAACACCCATCATGAAATTCTTGGGTCCGCCTAGCATGAGTTCTTCTTTTGTGAGGGATAGCATGAGATGCCATGTGAAGAAAGTTTTCCCCAATTAAATTTGTTCGGTGCTCTGTACATTTTCAGAGTGCTTATCTGTTAGCTAAAGGGCTGAATAGAAGATTTTGTTTAGGAATTATTTGTGACTGAGATAATCTATTCAAAAGTTCTATCTAATATGCCTGTGCATATTTGTAGTCATTTTTTAAATTTGGGTCAATGTTGTGCCTTGTGCTGTTCAGAGGAAAAGATATATTGCTGCACTGTCTTCCTGATACGTACTTAAGCCAACGAAGGTCACAAATGCCACACTTCTGCACATGCATATTAGAGAATAGATCAACATAAACTCAACAAAAAAACCATTGATTATGGGTCTATGATCCCATCCTGATCATTCTTATTATGGGTCTATGTTGAGTGCAAGAATGCGAACCATAAACTCAACAAAAAATCCATTGATTCAAGCTAAAAGATCATATTGTTTCAGAAATTGTGAAGTCGAATCATCATGTGGATTTGTTAGATATGTTAGTTTAGGGATTGCAAGCAAACACAGATGGCCTTTAGTGACTAGACTACAATTGAAGTCTGAATTTGAATATTTGTCGTTTATTTTGCCCCGGCAGGGCAACTATTGTAAAGTCTCGTGCCCAAAATTTTTTTTTAGCCCTGCTATTGTTCTTACCACTATCATGACAAGCCCTAATTATATGAAATAACTAAGTCAAACAACTAAAGAAGTACCCATAGATTTGAGGCTTGATTGTTTTTTGAGTTTCATGCCTTTGGCGTTTTGTTCCAAGATGATAGCAGGAAATCATTTCATCTAACAATTTTGATCCGTATCATGAGATGGCACAGAGAATGATTTTCCTATTGTACCGAATACCATCTTTATGTTCTGATCCGCCATGATCCCTATTTTCTCCCGATTTTTTCCCATGATTTATTGTTTACAAATGCTCTCTGTTAGCTCAGACCATTGGAGTAGCTACAGTTCAAAGGTGGCTCTCAGTCCCATGTTGTCTAACAGTTCACCTAGTCCCTTGTCAGTTGTCACCATATTTCTATTGGCAGATACAAGATACAGGTTAGCTACATTTCAGCATTAGTTTGCTTCTGTTCATGCAGGTCCTGGAGGGAGATACTAATGTGAAGCTGATATGCAAAAGAAAATGTGCATAGTATTTGATTTTCCGTTGCGACGTACGGGCACACTGTATTGCTGAACAGCCAGTCAGACGAGGGAATGGGCTTCCATGGCATTCTTAGATCAACAGCAGCGTCGACAAGTGTATGCACAAGGTAAACTATCTGTACTGTACAATGCAGGAGGCCAGTATCACATTTCAAGTATATGAAAACTATTTACAAACTCCATCGATCCCATGCCTCATTATTCCCTAACCTACGTCAGATTCGTTTGTATGAACAAGGCGCCGGTCGTGTTATGAGCAGCAACCTTCTCAAGAGTAGGACCCGATCAGCCTGAACCCCTGAAACGAGCCCTTGAGGAGGTTGCCGAGGATGGACACCGCGCTGCCCTCCTCCACGGGCTTGGTGGCGGCGTGACTGTCGCGCTTCACCCTCAGCACGGCGTGCCCGAGCTGCTCGCTCAGTGAGTCCATGGTCTTGCCGTCGACGGGGTTGCCGTAGGCGTCCGACACGTAGAAGGTGTCGTCGGCGAGGCCGTTCTTGGTCGAGATAACCGCCCGGATGATCGACAGGCTGTTCTCGCGGAAGACGCGCGTGATCTCCGACAGGAGCCCAGCCCTGTCCTCCGTCTTCACCTCCAGCTCCAGTCCCTGCAATTGCAAGGACGAACGCTTGTCACTCGCATGCAAAGAATGCAAGGAAGATGTGATCGGCGAGTGAGTTTAATTGTCCGTACGTCCGAAGTGCGCCTCTCGATGGCCGCCTCGAGGCACCGGACGAGGCGGATCCGCTCGGTGTCGGAGCGCACCGGGTGCCCGTCGACGTGCCGGATGTAGTACTCCTGCAACCACACACCGCCGGAAGATGAGCAATCTTGTCAGGTAACTATGGTTTGTGAGACATGCGCGCGTACTTGGTAGGCCTCCTTGCTGCTGCCCTCGGCGTCGACCGTGCCGTGGAACACGACGTACTGCAGGTCGGTGAGCGCGCACAGCGTGTCGAACAGCAGCTTCGGCCGGTCCTTGCACCGCAGGATGACCACCGTGTAGCGCCGCTCCGTGCAGTCCATGACCGCGACCTTGGCCTTGGGCTTCACAACCTTGCCGCTCCTCTCCTCGCCGCCGTCGCTGTCTCCGTCGTCGAGCATTAGCCTATGCAGGCGCCTCTCGGCGTGCGCCGCGCCCACGGACACGGCCGTGTTGCCTTTCTTGGCAACGCCGCCGCCGCTGCAGCCGCAGCCGCCGCCGTCTCCCTGCATTACGTTGCAGAGAAGCTCCTGCACCTTGGACAGCCGGCCCGCGTCGCGGATGGGGAGCCCGGTGGCCTCGTCGGTGATCTGGATAACGGCGGCGGCGCGCCTGTCGTGCGTCCACACCTCGGCCTTCACAATGTTGCAGCTGAGGGAAGCGAGCACGGCGCACACCTCCGACAGGAGGCCCGGCCTGTCGGTGCCGGTGAGCTCAATAGAGGTGGACTCCTCCGACGGCCCAACGTCAGCAGCCGCCCCGTTTGCCGGGGGCACAAGGTAACCATCCTCTGATTCTAGACACTGCAGACGAAGATTATCAAGGTAAGGCATCTCGCAAAGTAGCTCAGGTCAGCAACATCAGAGTCAGTAAATGCACACTCACTCTCTGAATGCAGTCAATGATCTCCCTGTTCACGAGCTTGCTCCCGTCCTGATCGGTCACATTGAACACTGAACATGACATAAGCCAAGTCGATCACAAGCAAGCCAAGCAACCTTACTGCCAAGAAACTTGCATGATTTTTGCACGGGAGCACAAATCAAATCAAATCAAACCAAAGGTTTAAGAGACTTGTATTATCATACCGTCCATGAACCAGTTGCCGTCGGAGGAAATGTAAGCCTTGGTGACGACGAGGTTGAGGTCCACGAGGACTTGGACGGCTTCCAGTAAAATGCCGTGCTTCTTGACCCTATCAACCTGGGCAAGGTAGGAGAAGAAAAGTCTCAAGCTTTGTCAATTAATAACCAGTGCAAAAGGTAGAGGGGTTGGTTAGATATTTAGTTGCTAGTATGCGTGGTGCTGAAAGGGAAGTACAATCTTACCCGGATGACAGTTGCATTGTCGCACGAGTCGTTGTCTATCACAACCCTGCAAGAGATTCACACAGTAACTAATTAAGCAGGGACGTTGCATTGTGGCAGTGATAATAGCTAACGATACTACTAGGTCAGCTAACTTGGAATTGATTATTGACGAACAGTCGGGTTTGGAAGTTGATTAGAGCGACAGTTGGATTGTAAAGCCTCTTTGCAGCAGGCAGCATAATAAGAATCACAGATTCCAGATAGCCCTTCGGCAAAAGGAGAGGGGAATCCAGGAAGGACGTCCGAGCTTCAGACAACACGGCAGAGCTACCGAATATGGCAAAGAATAAAGGAGAACAGAGGGGGGACAGTTTTTTTTCTGGAAACATTAGATATGCAGGAAAGATTTATGTTGTGATTTGAGTTGAGAAAATTAAGGATTGATTGGATAGAGGCAGGGAATACGGGCAGTAAAGATTAAATCAATCCCAAGGATCGGTTAAGATTCAGCAAAATGGATTCCATGAACAGAGGAAGAAACGTCTGGAGTGCAAAAATCCGTAGAGAAACGACGCATATGCTAATTACGATGAGAGGAGGACAATAGACAAACCGGAATAAAATTCCACTGTAGCGATTTGCAGAAACGAAGGGAAAAAATGGAAGTGTGGACGAAGTTGTCCAAACGGCTATCACAAAAGCAATAAAGTGCTCATCACATGAAAAATCTTACCAAGTCCAAATCCAATCCCAAAATCCAACAACGATAAGCTACCACAGACAAATCAAAATCAAAGGAGAGAAAGAAACCATAAACATACACCAACAATACAAACCAGTGGTCTAGTACCTGGGTGGGTTCATCCTCCTGACCAACTTGGCATACTCGTCGTCCTCCACCATCTCCTCCTCCAACTCCCCGCACCTCACCATGACAGCACAGCGCAAGAACACGGCGCAAACCAAGAACTCAACACAACAAGGAGCCAAAGGCTCCAGCTAATTTATCTGTAGGGGAAGGAGCGGAGCAGCGGAGTTGTGAAGCGGAGGGAAAAGGACGCGTGGGAGGAGGAGGAGGAAGAAGGATAGTAGCAGTAAAGTAATAGCAGGAGGAGGAGGAGGGAAGAAGGGGGTGGGAGGAGTCGGAAGGGAGGGGGAAATGAAACGCCGCGCCGTTTCCATTAACAGCGGTACGAGGTCGGTGAACGAGGGATGCGGGCGGAGTAAAGGCAGCCTGCACCGCCTTGCTGAGGGAGGGAGAAAACGCAAGCTGTGGTTTATAGACAAGCGCGCGTGGATTTCTTTTTTTTAAAATAATTCATTTTTCATTTGAAATTAGAGTAATACACTCGTGCAATTTTTTTTACAGGAAGAGATCCAATTGCTCAACCATTAGGCGACCAGAACCTGTCGCCCAATGGCCATACGGCACTAATGCAGTCAGTAGGTCGTTGTATGACAGGATCCAGTCGCTGAATGGTCGGCCGACTGTGACCTGTCGCTGAACTGTTCGGCGACTGCAGATCTATAAAAAATTATTTACCTCGCAGAAGTAGCATAACCTTTCCTCTTCCTCTTCCTCTTCCTCTCCTCTCCTCTCCTCTCCTCTTCTTTCTTTCTCCTCTCCTCTCCTCTCTTCTTCTTTCTTTCTCCTCTCCTCGCACGTGCGTACACTGGAATCGGCCGCTCGGCTGGGGGCTCGGCTGAGCGATCAAATATATATCACCTCCAGTTGCTAAACGATTCGCCGACTGCACTCTCCAGTCACTCTACCATTAGACGACTACAATTATAGCACCCAACGGCCCCACTGACTGCATTCGTATCACGCGGCCGTTGGACGACATGTTCCAGTCGTCCAACGGTTGGGCGACTGGAGTCTACTACTGTAAAAAAAATTTGCGCGGGTATATTACTGTAATTTCCAATATAAAATAGATTATTTCAAAAAATTTCGCGTGCGCCAAATTATTGTTGCGGTGGTTGTACCGCTGCTGTAGCTGTAAGATCTTTTTAGCTTTTATAGCTTCCTCCTTGAACTTGAGCTAGTACATTTTAAGAAATGTTTTTATGCTTCCCTCTCTAACAAGAGGAACATTAATCTCAAAGCATTTAAAAAAGTAAATAATATCTATTTATTATTCATTGTGCTTTAAAAATTGTGCAAATCACTGTTGAGAAAAGCATATAAACACGTTCTTATATACTCCTATGATACTCCAATTGGCTGTTCTGAAATAAACTGGTTTATAGCTGGAATTACATTGTAGCTAGTTGAAATCACACTGTACTGATGGTGCCTTATTTAGCGTAACTAAATTTTAAAAAAAATTAAAAATAAAAAAACAAGTTAGCTCATTACGGACAACGCAAACGAATACTGGAAAAAGGACCGGCAAAAAAACTCAAAAAAGTTAAAAAGTGAAAAAAATACGAAATTTAGAAATAGTAAAAAAAGGTAAAAAGTCAGAAGTTTAAATTGAAATAAGCGATGCCTAAAACTGGTTAAAACAAGGAAAAATTGCTCCCTTGCCCCCAAAGTTTAATGGCGTTTGCTCAAATGCCCCATGATGTCTCACTGACATGCGGGTCCAGGGCCCACATGTCAGTGAGACATCATGGGACATTTGAGCAAACACCATTAAACTTTGGGGCACATGAGCAAATCCCCCTTAAAACAAAGCACTCTGTTTATCCTGGTACTCCGTGCAGCAAGAATTTACCGTGCACGCATCATCGTGCATGTCATAATTAGAATCGATTGAATTAACTACTACCTGTGTTTCGCAATATTGTCCGGCATACATGCCCGGAAGATACATAATTTAAATAATATTTAATACAATTGGAGCATGATTGTCCCTATTAGATAGAAAAAAAAATCTCTCCAAGAGGCCTCCATCCAAGTCCAACCTTCAGAGGTTCTATCCAAGATTTGTGCCAGCCGGAACGAAGCACTAAGCTTAAGACAATGGGAGTCATATTCCCGTTCTCCCCCGCCTCTCTGCCCAACCTGGTTTAGGGCACAGCCACCAAGTTCGTTGAAGTTGCGGCGGCCGGACCGGCGAGCACCCGGAGGCAGCGTTGGAGTCGAGCGAGCGTGAGAAGGCGGAGGCGGCGTCGAGTGAGTGTGGTGTCATCTTCGGTGGCATCTATTCAGCGCCGGAGGAATTCTAGTGGTGGGGATTGGGGAAGACAATGGTGAAGAAGATTAGATTGCATCAAGATTAGTGCTTGGACATGTGGCATGATCTGAGATGGGGCCTCTCCCAAAGATTTTTAAGGCATGTTAGATAGAGTATTATGATGTCTATCTTATGAGGGCAAACACCGGTCTAATTTCATCAAATGTTTGTAAAAATTTTGTGCCTCCTTAGAACGTGCGTCGGACAAACTATTATGGAACGAACGGAATCGCATGCAAACGAATCCATTTACTAGTGCGGTGCCTAGAGAGAGGCATCGTGTAATCCATTTTCTTATCATATTTTACACGATCGTGTGTGACTATTTGATCATGCATCCCTCCTATGTAACATAGCAGTGGAGATTCTATTCTGCCCCGCAATCGATTCAGTGCGTCCTGGTATGAATCAAGCATCGCGCATATATAGTAGATGATAAAACATATTTCATATGATATAGATGGAGTCGGTAGGGCTTATAGCTTAGCTTGGTATAGTAACTAGATTTTAAACAAAATATCTTATTAAAGTAGGGTCTATAAATCAATTATGATAGACATTGTCTCGACTTCATCTATATCGACCAAAATTGTATGTATGTATCTCTTTATGTACTCTCTCATATGAACAACCATAATTCAAAATTTTAAGCTAAAAACCAGAAGCCACCACTTAAAAGAACCCATCTATATATTTGCATATGGGTGGGGGCATGACCCCGGTCAGCGGAAGATCTAACCGGTTTGAGTGGTGGAGCTGACAAATATACGTTAAATTTCATCTATATTTTCAGCTCTATTCCATGTATATCTCAATATCTAGTTTATATCCACTGTTTTTCATAACTTTTCCACAAAAGTTCGTTTTGTTGTTTCAAAAACAAAAAACACTTTGATTTTTTTTTAAAAAGACATATTTCGAACTTGAAATTTTCGGGGGTTACCACGCTGAGATAAATCTTGGTAACCCCCAATTTTTTTAATGCCTGTTTTTTTCCGTGCATGGGTGTGCCAGTAGGTGAACTGTTGCCGTGTACCGTGACGTGGCGCGTCGGATGCAACGGGCCCCCGTACGTTAGATTGACAAGGGAGGCGGGAAGGAGACGTCCACGTCACGCGGTGGTTCATCCGAGATGGCGCGACGGTGTGGGGTTCGGCCACGTCACCTGCATGGGCCCATGCGTTCGTGGAACCAGCTTCGGCCGTTCGAGTCCGTGCCATAGACTGCTCGCCGCGAGTAGCACTTTGCTGCCAAGAACTTGCATGTACAATTTGTAATTTGTTGAAGTATATATTGTCTACATTTGCCTTTTGGCTTAAGACTTTAAAAGAATTGATTGGTATATATAATTTAATATAGTTTTAAAGTCAAGAGGTTGTAATAAGTTAAAACCTGACTAACGCAATATTATAGAAAATAATTACGACCCAAAACGATATTTGCTACGTAAGTATGAAATACTGCTTCGGAAAATAAAGAGCTCGAAACAAATGTCCATTTATGAAGTGGTAGCAAAAAAAAAAAGAGCAGAGCGAAAGAATTTAATGTTCTATTCTAGCTTATTTTTTACTTTTCCTAAATTTCGTCTTTTTCAGCTTTTTTGCCGGTTCTTTTTTTCCGTATTTGTTTGCATTGTCCGTGATAAGCTAATATGTTTTTTATTTTTAATTTTTTTAAAATTTAATTACACCAAATAAAGCACCATCAGTTATAGTGCAATTTCAGTTAACTACAATAAAATTTTAACTATGATTCGTTTTTTCGGTCTAAATGAGCGGCGCCTAAAGCTCTTTCTTTTGACTAGTACAACTGAACTCAATACATTTTTTACTACAATTTTTTTTATTAAACCTATCCTAAAAAACACACAGTTTAAAAATTAGTTACTATAGACAGTATAAACCTAACTTTTAAGTCCAAAAGACCTAAAAGTCCTGCTTTTTCTTTTAAGTCAGCGGTATCTCACACGCAATCTCCTACGGAGTTTTTGTCTAATATATTATTCTATTTCAGGATTCACGGAGGAAGATGAGTACGATTGATTAATGGATATATAGATTGAGAAATTGAGACGAGTACAATTACAGAAATTAAGGTTTTCTATGAGATGAACGCGCACCTCTGGAGTGAGATGAATGTGCCTCGAGCTCAACTTAATTGGATCGTTCTAGTTCTGATCAAACCGTTAAGTAAAAGGCAACCTCATGCGCCTTGTGAGTATATGGCAGATTAATACAACCATATCAGACATCGTGTTGCTACAGGGAACCCGTTGGTAGCACAAGATATACTATATCTTTCAACTATCTTGCGTATCCTAGAGAATCTTGCGAAAGAGATAGCGAAACCAACTTGCTGGACAACGAACGGCATTTAGTATCATGGGGCCAAATTTTCCAGCTCGGAGAGAATGTCGCCAAGTATGATCTTTGGCGACGAGGACAGGATCGATCGAGTGGCAACTGCAGAAACAATTTAGAGCATGCACAATGCAAACGCTTAACGTTTAGAGAGATGCTTAGCAATTAAAAACTAATTTTTCTTGCTATATAGGATAGGTAAGATTCTTATTTTGAAGCATCTATGCTTAGCATGTGCTTATGTGTATAACTATATCTAACTAAAAGATAATATAATATTTAAACACCTATGAAAGAGATGTTTGCATTGAAGAAAATAACTTTTACATAAGTACTTGATGATATGGCTATATTCTCTTACTTTAAATATTCATATATAAATATTTTATATTGTACGTGCCCTTACAAGAAGCCTGACAAATTGTTTCCCAGTGCGGAGGCGCATGCGAGCATGCACACTGTTACTAGTGCAGGTACTGTGCGACTTGTGCCCAAGCTAGGACTGGAGAGCTCTGTGCTTACAAAGGCGTTCAATTCGTACGAACTGAAGCCGACATATGCAGGTCACTGTGAAATGTTGAGTTCGATCGATCGATCGGATTATCGCAGATATAATCAAGTTTGTTAGAGCTTGAATTCGACTAAGTGCCGATAATCATCAGCGTGAATCATGCAATTATGACGCTATTCTGTAACGTAGAAAGGAAAGGAGAAGCATCTTCAGTAACAGAGATGGCCACCCCCAGACCTGTTGGCTACAACATGGATGCGTCGGTGTTCATCGTAAGTGAATGTTCTGTAAATATCATCTCACGTGCTGCACGCCTGTTTGTAATTTCTTCCATGCCTTTTGCAATCATGCAAAAGACAGCTAACACGTGGCGATCAAATGGAGCAAACAAGATGATGAAATCATGAAAGATAGCTCAACGGGTAGATGATGAACCAGCCGGGGAAGCATGCATGGCTTCCAAAAGAGTATTATGCCCAAGAGGCCAAGAGTGAAGTGCAAGCTAATCTATGATATGCATGGATAGAATAGAATTAGAATCTTGGCATGCAGCACCCAGCGCAATTGCGCCAGCTTGGTACGTAGAGGATTCCTATCAGCTAATGCATTGTGCATATGCAACGTAGGGCCTGTTCTTTTTGACTGCGGTTTGTGACTTTTGGGCTGTTTATACGAGAGATTACAGAGTAACAGAATTCACGTACGATTTTTGCCGATATAAATGAAGTCAGTAAAGTATGTACTACAATTAACTAGTAGGCCATATCTTGAAAAAATACTCTATTTAGAAGCTAGTTACTGTAGAAAAGCCGAAAAGTAGCTTTTAGAAGCCGAAAAGAATAGGCCCGTACTAGGCGAATCTCAATCAGCAGCAACCAACCTCTAGAGAAGAGGGAGCTGCATGCTTACATAATCACCATGTGAAGGGGAATCAGAGTCCGGAATTGTTCTAGGAATTATAGCAAAGTAAGTAAAGGTGAGCGAGTATTTCCTTAGTGCAAGTGCAGTATATGTTATCAAGATATCATGTCGCCAATATTTGTTCGGAATTGGTGCCTTTTATTTTGGAGCTAGCTAGCTAGCGCGCACCGGCGCCCAAAGCTAAGGGGATTCTACCGAGCATATATATATATATAAGCCCAGCTTCATTCTACTCGTGTGCCACGATGATCTTGCTGGCTGTTCATATATACTTGCCGATCGAATCGTGTGCGATGCGATGATGATCTCTGAATGTTCCTTCGGCTGGAGAACGTCAACTGGACAAGTTCACTTGAACTGTCTAGTCTTCAGCATCTCTCCCTCTCTGAACTTTCCTTCAGAACCTCTGTTAATTGCAAGCTGATGTAATAGAGTAACAAATACAACTCTATTTATTTCAAATATAAACGTATTGTGGGGTATCTAACAGAGCAGTTGCGTGACAGCTTCTTCGTAACAAAAGAACAAGAAGAAAGAAAAAATAGCAAGTTAGGGACGAGTTGATATATGTGTCATCCGGCTTGAGCGTTCGCGATGCTCCCACTCTCACTATAGGGGATGTTAGAGTATATAACTTATATGACAAAATTATTAGAGATAGAATAGAATTAGTTAGGATTTATATTCGATATAATTTTTTTTATATCTCTAGTAACCTTTTATATCTGTATTAGATTAGATTAACTTGATATCTAAATCATATTGTACTATATATACTATTTTGTGCACAAGTGTATAATGCGCCCCGAAAAGTGACTGTTGTGCGTGAATAAAGTTACTAACAAACACATATAGAGTTACTATCAGTTATGTAGTGTTACAACTGACAGTAACTCTATATGTATTTGGTAGTAACTTTATTCACGTACAACAGTAACTTCCTGACACACAGTGCGCGTAAACGCAGAATAGCCTAACATTGTGTGTATATCCTCTACGCTCAGTCGTCTTAGTTCATTCTTTCGTCGATTAGATAGGTCAACATCTAGTTGTAGTAATTTGTGTTTTAACTCCGCCCGTCGATCAGGGCAGTAGGAGAAATAAACGACGGTAGAAGCAAGCAAGAGATGAAACGAAACGAACGATCAAACAGACGAGCTAGGACAATATTTACACAGCTGCTGATCAAGCAGGTTCCTTTCGTCCAAGAATTTGACACGGACCAACGCGCCATTGATAGGAACTGCGCCCTAGCTAGCTTAGCTAGCTAGTAGCTACGACATTGCCCTGGAGCCTGAATGATTAACCTGCTCGACCTACGAGCACGACCTGATCAGCCCCAGATTGTACAGGAACTTCTCCGACCGGGACCTGATCATGTTCCCGAGCGAGCGCCGGTGGCGGCCCGGCGGCGACTTGGGGCCGGCGTCCTCCCTGACGAACAGGATCTGCTCGCCGATCTCCGTCCTGACGGCCTCGACGACCTGGCCCTGGACGGGCTCCCCCGACGCGTCCACCACGTAGAACACGTCCGCCGCCCGCGACCCCCTCGTCGCCACCTCGGCGTGCGTGACCGACAGGCCGTGCTCCCGGAACATGCGCGTCACGTCGGACAGCAGCCCGACCCTGTCCTCGCAGCACAGCTCGAGCCTCAGCCCCTGAATGAACCCATGTTAATTACATGCAGTACCCTGCTACTTTCTCTATTGTTTTTACTTGATTTGTTTTTACCATCTTCTAGACGTGACTATTCTTTTTTACTTATGTATTGATAATCAAAATTTTAAAAAATTGATAGAATAGATTCTAAGGGTATGTTCTTTTTCAGCTTTTGGCTTTTCTGCAGTAACTAGCTTTTAAACGGAATGTCCTTTTAAGATAGAGTCTACTAGTTAATTGTAGTACATAATGTACCGACTTTATTTATATCGGCGAAAACCGTACGTGAGTTTTTGTTACTCTGTAATATCTCGTACGAACAGACCAAAAACCATTAACTAAAAACTAAAAGTTTCAGCAAAAAAACAAACAGACCCTAAAACGTAAGTAAAGGAGAATTCAGAATTGTGCAGTGCGGGGCAGCACGGTAGAATGTCTGTGTCGGAGGTCACATGACTACATGAGGGTGGTGCAGTGTACCTCTGTGTTTCTCCGTTGGATTGCGGCTTCGAGGCACCGGCCGAGCCGCTCCCGGTCTTCGCCGGAGGTGACGGCGCTGTCACCGAGGTGCCTGATGTAGTACTCCTGCAAGACCAGCAGCAAGATGTGTACCATATGAGCATGTGTCCCTTTCTGCCGATAAAACAATTATTTTTCTCGCTGTTGAGGTCACCAATGTCACACAAAACTAGGATCCCCCTTCTTCACATGCCAAGATCTAGCGGTATCTAACGACCGAGGCATCTCAATTCTCCAGTACCGGTCAAATGTGAGCATCGAAACCGAGAGCTAGCCATCTTCTGCGTACGCACAGTGGAATGCTGCGTGCTAGACTACCAATGCAATGCACCGATGTAACAGTCTCAAGAAGCAAAGCAAAGTAAAAAAAAAAAAAGGCAAGGCGTGCACCTGGTATGCCTCTGATCCCTCGGCGATGACGGTGCCGTGGAAGACTACGTACTGCATGTCGGTGAGGGTGCAGACCGTGTCGAACAGCAGCTTCGGCCGGTCGCGGCACCGCACGTTCACCAGCGTGTACCCCCTCTCGGCGCAGTCCTCCACCGCGACGACCGGTCGGCTCCGGCTGCCGTACGCCGCCTCGGCGTCGGCGCTGGCTCCCTCGCTGTCCTCGCCGCGGTGGATGCTGCGGTCCGCGTGCATCATCTGGTGCAGCCGGCGCTGCGCGTGCGCCACGCGCGCCGAGATGGCGGCGAGGGCGGTCTTCTTATCCCGGCTGCCCCGCAGGACGTGCCGGAGCAGCCGCTTCACCGTGTCAAGCCGCTCCCGGTCGTCGATGGCGCCGCGGGTCTCGGCGTCCGTCACGTACACCAGCGCGGCCATGCGGGCGTCGTGCGTCCACACCTCGGACGCCACGATATTGCACTTGAGGTCGGTGAGCACGGCGAAGACCTCGGACAGGAGGCCCGGCCGGTCCCTGCCGATCAGCTCGATGGCCGTCTGCGCCGCCTCCGCGTCGACCTCGACGCCGACCGACCGGTCCGGGGCCCGGAAACTGAGCGATCCCGCTCCCAGAGACTGAAATCAACAGAACAAAATCAACCATGTTCTTCACATCACATCACGTAGCACTAGAAATGTGCATAGCAATGAACTCACTAAGTACAACTGCAGATTGCTCTGCAGTTTGTTCTGTTCTTGGAAGTGAACCATAGTCAGCCACACAAGCTAGGAAGCTAGCCATTGCTTCAGTGAAGTCGGAGGAAATGGCGAGGAGCTGTGGAAAGAGCTAGGATTCTTTGTTCTTTACCTGCTCAATTCTGTCGATGACTTGGCCATCATAAAGTTTATTCCCCTCCTGATCCACGACATGGAACACTGCACAAAGGTGAAACAAAGCAACGCCCGCCTCCAGATCAGAAGATTACATCCAAACAGAAAGCCCCTCTCCGCATGAGCCCAGAAAGGCACCGGCTTTCTCCTTAAATCTTTCCAAGATAGGGAAGTTGCAAAGCACTTACCATCCATGAACCACTCCCCATCAGAGGAAATGTAGGCCCTCTTTGTGGTCAGCTTCAGATCAGTCAGCACCTGAACTACATCCAGCAAGGTCCCATACTTATTTGCACTGTCCACCTGCAGAAAGAAAGAGTGAGAAATTTTCTGCCAAGAAATAATGCTTGCAACCTGCAAGAATTTGCAGGAACCAAGAACACAGAGCAAAGCTCTAAAAGCTGCGTTGGTTGCCTTCACCAAGGTGGCAGTCATGTCTGAGGTATTATCCACGGTGACCCTGCAAGTAACCAAACGCCAAGAACTAGCACAGTTAACAAAGGACACAGGTCAAAGGGCAGAAAGAAACATGGGGAGGGAAAAAAAAAGAAAGAGGACTAAACCTTGGAGGGTTCATTCTAATGACCAGCTTCTCGAACTCATCAACCACCTCAGTACTTGGAGACCCATAGACCATCATTGTTCAAGGCCTTTGTTTTCTTGCTTGCACAAGAGAAGAAGCTAGCTATAGAAGGTGGTGAGGCAAAAGATATCCTTCTCCTTTGCTCCCCCCTCTCTCTCTGTCTCTCTTCCCCTGTTCGCTGAAGCCTGAAGCAGCTCACCTAGTGTTGAGGATTTGTGTTGTGCATTTTCTCTCTCATCTCATGGTGGCTGCCTGCTTGTTGTGTGTGGCTTTGTGGGCAGGAAGTGGTTTAGCTGGTGTCCCTTCACTGGTTTGAAGGGAGATGTTTGGGGGAAAAGACCCATCCCAATGGGGTCCTTGTTTCTGTGCCTGTCCATATTGGACATGGCTGCATGTTACTATATACTGATCCCGGGGTGGGCCCTGTGCTCATTTGGATCATACTTTGGCTCTGTTTGGCAACAGCTGCGGCTTATGGTTTTTTGCTGAAATTTTTGAATTTTGGTTGTTTACAATACAGATTACGAAGAGAGAGATACTCACTTACGATTTTGGATGGTACAGATGTTAGGCTTTTAACGTGTACATCGTTTAACTTGTAGACCATGTCTTGAGAAAATACTTTGTTTGAAAGTTAGGTACTGTAACAAAAGCCAAAAGCCGCCAATCCTGAGACGCTCTTGAGTATGTAAAGCCTGTCAGTTTGCCTCAAACTTGGCCGCTCTGTGTTTTATTAGGGCATAAATGCTTAGAGAGCTACGCTTTGTGTTGTTTCAATTGAAACGGAAGGATCCAAATGGGCGTTGCATCTGTATATGTATGGTGAAATTTGGTTGAATGGAATGAGGTATCAGTTTGGATCTTGGAAGTATATAGAGAGTAATAGAGTGTATCTTGAATGGGCTTGTTTGGTGTGGCTGCGGCTTATGGTTTTTGGCTGAAAATTTTGAATTTTAGCTGTTTACGATAGAGATTACGGAGAGAGATACTCGCTTGCGATTTTAGTTAATATAGATGTTAGGCTTTTAACGTGTACTACAATTAACTTGTACATCCCGTCTTAAGAAAATACTTCGTTTGAAAGTTAGATACTGTAGCAAAAACCAAAAGCCGCTAGCTTCGGCCAAAAAGAACAGGCTCATTCTCACATGTCAAATTGTGTAAGACATCTCTGACTTTTGGGCTGCTCACGTTGTATGTTTATCTGCAAGCTATGGTCGCACCATAGAAAACTGTAGCGACAGATATGGCTCCGTTCAACTGGGCCTTTTTAAGTGGCGTCTAGTTTTCAGTTGTTAACTTTTGACTAAAATTACACTACAATAATTGTTAATTTTTTAAGTTATTTAATTAAAGAAAATAAGAGAAATATAAAAAATCATCTTATATCTTCATAAACAATATAAAAATAAAAAATCAAAATTAAAAAGCCAAAACCAGAATGAACGGCCATGCACGGCTCTTGCCCTCTTGGATCGGTACTAAAATGAGACTAGGGTGGCTTGCGTTGGTGACGTGGCACTATGGCATTGGTCGTGCTTAGGTTACAGAGAGAAAAAAATAACATAGGCCCATGGTATAATATAGCCAAACTTTGCAATGGTCAACCATGGGCTTGTATTGTGGGCGCCTTTACTTATAGAGAGAGTGGGGACGGCCAGAGACGATGAGGGAGAGGGTGGCGATAGGAGGAGATAGTTGTTCCCGGAGGCAGTGGGGGAGAGAGCGACCGGGGAGGAGAGAGCGGGGGTGGATGGAGGCAGTGGGGGTGAGGGCGGCGGACGGAGGCAGTGGGGTGAGGGTGGCAGCCGGCTAGGTTGAGCTAGAGAGGTGACAGGGAGGGAGATGGGGCAGGAAGAGTGAGCCACCGTGAGTTAAGAGAGAGCGGGCAGGTTAAAAATGAAAACCAACATATGGGACTATGGATCCACTTCAAAGAAAAATTATAAAAATTAGATGTTGAAGACAGTGCTGAAAATCTTATATTAGAGATGTTGTTTCTAATAAGAGACAAGTACATACCCTAAAACTTCCACGACTTAAAAAAAATGCACATCTCTACAGCATTACTGTAATAGACTTGTACTAGCACGTACGTTGATGCAGAGTTGGGGCTGTTGATCGGAGCACGAGTTGCATACTTGCATGCACGCGCGCGGCAAGCACGCGCCGTGGAGCTAGCCGAGCCGACGACGAATCATGGGGCGCCGCGCGCCTGCAGCATTTGCCCACCTGCTCGTTCGCTGCAAGCCTATTCGCTCGGTTCATCGATCGCGCGCCTCCAAAACCAGGACGACGAGACGACGCCGTCCAAGCCTTCTTCGATCCTGCCTATATAGCTTGTCTCGTACGTGCCCTGCTTTTGCTTTCTGTGAAAAGCTTGGCTGACTTCAACCCAACGTGTGTGCCACATTGCGCTTTTGTTGTGTAGCGTAAGTGGGTGACCGGATGCCCTGTGCGCTTCTTCTCGTGATGTACGGTGCAACCCTTTTACTTTGTTTTTTTTCTTCTTCTTTTGGGTGCAAATCAGTTGATCGTCTACTACATTAGTAATATGCTGTGTGTTTGATCATTAGGATAAATTTTCACGTAATTGCATAATTAGATACTAGGATACATACGTTTATATCAAAATATAGACTTGTACTTGTTACACAACTTGAAACATAATTGTATTTCCTATACATTTGTAACAAGTCTTATTTTCATATGTGATTAATTTGTACGGTATAGATCTTTCTCTTTTTCCTCTAATTAACATAGCAATTTCTAGTCCTTCGGAGCAAACGTCGTATCTTCGTTTTCTATGGTTTTAAGAGATATAACTACTTGAATTTTCTTCGTGGCTGTAAGGTCGAGGAGACCGACTAAAGAGAGATGAATAGACGCTTTAAAAATTCTCTTTGGCTAAAATCGAGTTTTGGATGTAAAAAGCGTAAATCAAAACGGTTTTGCTCAATTAAGGCCTAAATCATCTAAGTTTCAACTAAGCGCACCAACAAGCAACAACTAGGTCAAAGTTTGCACTCTTAGGGTGACAAGCAATTAATTTTAATTTTAGGAATGCAAATTGCAAGAATGTAAATAAGCACGAGGAAGCAAACAACAATTGATGCATGGGGTTTTATTGTGATGTTCGAAAACTTGTCGGTTCCGCTAATACACGCTGAGGTAAGCCCAAATGAATTAGACCAACACCACAACTTAAGCAAAACACCTCAATCCACTAGGGTTACTCTTCATATACTATGGAGATAGCGAGCACTACACTCACAACACACCAAGCTTTCTCATAAGCTTCTTGAGACACCAACACAATTCCTCCAAGCCATTTGGGAGTCAGCAATCTATAAAAGTAATAAGTCGGACATACTCACTCGAATGAATCAAGTATCAAAGCTCAATGGATACGAAATCCACCACTTAGTGCAACACAGACACAAAGATTTTCTTGTCCAAGCTCACTAAGTGCAACATATGCACACAAGAGGTAAGAGGGCTTGATCTTAGCTCAAGAATGAAGAACAGGGCACTAGCACTCTTTCTCAACTAGCCACAAAGGAGTATTTATACCCCTACACCAAGAAACTTGTCGTTGGACTCGATTTCCAGAAAAATCAGCCTAGAGTGGTCTGACTGCCAACACATGGCCGGTCAAACCAACCTCCACTACAACGGCTAGAAAACTATGTTATAGACCAGGCCCACACAGGGACTGGTCAGACCGTGAGATCTGGTTAGACCGCTCAAACAACACTTGGTTAGACCGCTCGGCTAAAACCTCAGAGATGCACAAAAGAACATACTTTTTGGAAAAAAGGTATCAGCTACACAGCCCGATCGAATCACTCCACTGGTCAGACCCTCAACACATAGCTGGTCAAACCGTTGATCAACTTGCGGTCAGACTGCCCAAGAGGAGAAAATAGATTTGCATGCACTCAACAATTCGCAAGACACATCGGCAATTTTCAGTACCATGCAAAACAAAAATGTAAGACATGATCCCCAACAAGATCTATATTCCTACTGCATCAGCCCTAAATACCTGTACCTCGCGAGCTAGGCCTGACCTATTTGCGCTTGCGCGCAGTTCGGCCCACCCAGGCCCAGCCGTGACCCCCCAAAGCCAATCCCCAAATCCCTAACCCTAACAGCCTTAACACTCCACTCCTCTCCTCGTGCTACTCCCTCCTCACCAGTCACCAACAACCGGCGGCGGCAGCCCAGCCCAGCTGCCCAGGAGAGGAGACCGGAGACCGAGAGGCCGATACCGAGACGGCGGGCGTCGGGCGAGCTCCGGCTCTGCGCGAGCGACCCCGCGCCGTGGCTCCGTGCCTGTGCCTCCGGCGGACCGGCGGCCACCTCACGTCCTCACCTCCGGCTCTGCTCGACCGGCGACCGCGCCTCCGTGCCTCCGCGGCTCCGCCAGAGCAGCCGCCTGCCCGCCTGGCGTTCAGCTCCGGCGGCCGCCTCACCTCCGGCTCCGATAAATTTGTTGTGCAGGTATGTGCTGAGTTCAGTTCAAAAGTTGCAAGGCGGCAGGCCCTCTGAGTTTTGATTGTAAATTTGCAACGAAATTTCCATGATGAATGATGTATTGCTGATGCATAGGATATGTGCTACTTCTACTTGTAACCGTAGTAGCTTCTGGCAATGCGCCCCAAATGTTCTTTGTGCTCGACGAAGAACTCATTCTCGTTACACGTTAGTTATCTCTATTTAAAGACTAGAGGTATTACACACTGGCCTGACCTACTATCAAGTATGAATACGGGAACAATATATACAATTTCAGTGTAATCCTAAGTAAATCTTGGTGTGGCTCAGGACATCATCTTACAGGTTTATCTCTTCCTCCCCTGCTGCGGCTCCTCCCTCAGGTGGTGTCCTCCCTACTGCAGCCCCTCCCGCTGGCAGCGGCCTTCCACCTCAAGCCCAGTCTGCAGTTGAGTTGAGTTCTTCCCCTACTCCTGAGGTGAGTTCTCTTCTCTCTGTTGTTCTGTTAAGTAGAAGTATGCTCAGAAAGATGCATGAATTTAGTGTGACCATTTAATATCCTAACTATGAAATCAACCAAGCACCGCAAGATATGGACACAAATAGTATATACATCAAAATAAAAGCATCAAATGTGGCTTTGATTTTACATGAACATACAATTACATGTATAAATATGTTATTAAAATAGAAAAAAAACGGTTACAATGCCGATTACCGTATAATCACTATAAGGTGAGGTGACCGAGCGAGAACCCGTTATCGAGTTTTAGAACCTTGATGATATCTCGCTTCCAAGTCATGAAACATCGTCGAGTTAGATTGTAATTTTCTTAATTATCTTGTAATTTCTCTATATTATTCGAGATATTGTCTCTACTATGAATAATTTGTACTTTAATTTATTCTATCGTGGATCTTTATGTTTTCTATTAAACAAAAATTTTGTAACTTCGAACACCCATCTTGAAAATCCTGGATCCGCCACTGCCTAGTCCTCTAATATCTAGTATTAGTTGCCTTGCCACTAGGGTACCAAGGGGTAGCAGCAAGAAGGAAGTGTACCTCCTCACCTAGCTCGGCTGCCACGATGCGTCCTGTGCGCCTTGCCCGCGTGATCCCTCTTGTCCACACCAACACCATAACAACCGCCGCGCTATCCACAGGGGTGCTCAAGGTGGGCGACGCGCTGCGCTTGCGGCGGCGGTTCACGGAGGGGGATGTGGTAGCGTACGCAGGGGTGAGTGGTGATCGCAACCCTGTCCACCTGGACGACGCCATCGCCCACGAGGTTGGCTTCTTCGACCGTGGCCGTGTCGTGCATGGCATGCTCGTCGCCTCCCTCTTCCCCACCCTCATCGCCTCCCACTTCGTACGCTTGGCTCCTTATTACCCCCCTCTGCATTTTGTCAAACAGTTAGTGCGTGAGCACGGCAACCTGATCTGATCTCCGATTTCTGACGTGATGTGATGGTTTTGTGATGGATGCAGCCTGGAGCGGTGTACGCAAGCCAGTCCCTCAAGTTTGCGGTGCCGGTGTACATCGGAGACGAGGTGCTTGCTCAAGTCCAAGCGCTCCATATCAGGGCAGCAGCGGCCACCACCACAAGATACATGTATCTATCTCGCTCTCTTGCTATCTACATAGCTACCTGCACCAATCTTTACATTTGTTTCTTTGAAAGAATTCCTCGTCTTCCTTGCGCTAATTCTTCTTCTTACAATCTCTCCATACCACTCTCTTGGCAGTGTCAAGTTCACAACCAAGTGCTTCACGAATGACAACCACTCCCTTGCGATTGATGGTGAAGCCACGGCTCTCCTGCCCACTCTGACATTGCAGCTCAGAGACAACTAAGTGAGGGCACAAGTACGCTAATGAGTAATGAGTACTGCATGTCCTGATTGTAAACAAACGCTTCTTCTTCCTTTCCACTTAGGAATAGGCAGGTACCTGTGCTTCTCTTGTACACACCATGAAATGAGATTTATTTGCTCGTCAGGTTAACATGTCCATACTGTGAGAAATAATGAATTCCCAACAAAGTTTCTGGGAAACAAATGCTCCAATACTTTTGTCTTGTGACTCACACAGCCTCCTGCTTTTTTTATTGCAAACCAAGTATCACGCACTCATCTGTTATGCCCACGGATGCTCGTGTAGAGAACTTGTAATTTGCAAACAATTGTAACCAATTAGCTTGATGTGTAAACAGCAGTATTTATATTTTGTATAACTTCTGATGAATCAATTACACTAATGGCAAAATTGATTGTTGCACGGAGCTGTTCAACTTTCTTGGATCATGAAAATAAATACAATGTAAAGTGCCAAATTGAACAGCAAACAGCTCGATTCTACACAATAGTCAAATGCGCATTACATGTAAAAACCAAGTGAAAAAAAATATAATTTTTGGTTCTATTCAAAATTAAAATTCTGAAAATATGCTAATTAGAGAAAAAAAATAAAATAAAATAAGGTAAGGAATTCAATATATATATATATATATATATATATATATATATATATATATATATATGATATAATAAAAGTTGATGACATATATGGTTTACAACTGTGCAAGAATTCAATTCTTCATGATCGAAGTAAGCGTATTTACCATTTCATCAGGGAATACATTGAGAGCAAGAAGATGGTGGTTGATTATGTAACAATGGAAGAGCAGTTTGCTGATGTTCTTACCAAGCCATCGGACGCATCAGGTTCCAAGAAATATATAACAATCTTGGTTTAATCAAGGTCAAGTGATGAGCAATGAGATTAGGAAGAGTTTGTTCAGTAATCTCGTCGTGTCGATTTTCTTTTCAGTCTGTAAAGGACTGGTCGTCGGTTTCTTAAGCTCGGTTCATTGTAAACTCGGGCTGAACTCGAATCGAGTTTAGAACGATCCAAGCTCGAGCAGTTCACGAGCCTCGAGTTTTTTTACAGCCTTAGGTGGCTGTGGCGGCGGCAGCGATTTACACTATGAACTCTAGCCGCTCAGCGGCTTACACTAGGAACCCTAGCCTCTCCACCCGATTCTCTCGGCACTTCGGCAATCCGCAATCAGCAACAAGTAGCCAAGCACCCATGTCAGCCCACAGAGCTTGTTGTTGAGGGAGTCCTGTCGTAGGGGTGGTCCAACCCTCTGTGACTGAGCCTTGCAACTGGACTAATAGTATAAAGGAATATACCAATGTACCTCTATCTTATGTAATTATTAAAGGGTGGGATGATAATTTTTCATCCTACCTTACTCATGTATATAAACTCCCAACAGATATAAGAGATTATTTAATTAATCATGTTCTTTTTTAGTGTTGAGCTCCAATAAATTATTAAGTTTTAAATTGTGTTGTTCAGTTGTTGTGCAACCATTATCAATATTTTTTTGGCTGGTGACGGTTTGCCTCCTGATGCAATTGCATCAATCTTTTCCTGATCACTAATTTATGACTATATTACTCCGTTGGCCTGTAAATTAGAGCACCTTGGAAGCATTCCATTATTGATGTACTCACCAGGTTATATTATAAGTTTATAACCGACAATTAAGCTGGCTCCATCTTGACTAATGACAGGTTAAAGATCCTACTGGCACTCAAAATCCGTGATTCTCGTGATAAGACTAGTCATAAGTTTCAGTTCATAGTTCAGAAGAGAGGTGCCCATCGCTTCTGCTTCAGCAATAAATCCCTGTATCATGAAACCATAGATTTTGATGTGCATGTTGGCCATTTTTCATACTTTGATCAACATGCCAAAGAAGGTAAGATTTTATGCCAAAGATGGTAAGATTTTCTGAAGTTTCCCAAACTTCGTATGGGCAAGAACATACCGCCCAACTTCTCTTTTCTGATATGGCTGCAGAGCATTTTGCACCTTTGTTCGAACAAATTGCAAGTTAGATGAAGAGCTTTACAACATTCAGTTCGAGCAGCACTGGCTAGAGGCCCAAACTGACCGGCAAGCAATATGTAAGCCCCCTCTGTTTCCGTTTTGTCTTGAAAATTTTGTACTTAACCAGTGATCATGTCCTTTTTTTACTATTATATCTGGTTTCTCCTTGAGAGCTACACTGGTTATTTAGCTGAAATCACCAGTATCTACGAACCTTTTCTGGTCATTTACATCTTCAACTTGTTAAGTGATATCCATTATTAAATGTTTATGTTATAACCTAAAAAAGGATTTCATGTTTCTGGCTTCACTGTTGTGACATAATACCAGTTCTTGGCCAGTTCTTGGCGGTCGATGGCCAGGTTGGAATTACCCCAGCAACCCACAAGTTGAGTTGTCTAAAATTTTACCAGTAGTCAAGACAGCAAGTGGCTTAGGATTGGCCAGTGTTTGCAAAAGGCTGTCAAACACAAACACAGAGTTTGGAGCTCTTTTCTAATTTCTGCAAATACAATGAGTAATAATATGTTTTCTTGGATGAATAGGTTCGAAAAGTTCCAGAATAAGCTTTAATCATCAAATACTTGAGATAACTTGTTATAACTCTGGGATTTAGCTCTGGTTAGCCTAGTCCCATCCTTTGTCAAGAAATCTGGGAACTGGTAATCAGTCTTTTTTTCCGGTTGTCTTCTTCCTTAGCTTGCCTTTTATTTAATATAACTGTAACTTCAATGTATGATATCATGATTGCTGCCGAAGCAGCCGCTCAATTTTTCTATTTTCTCTTGGCTTACGAGCTGCTACTCTAATCTTTGTGTCAAGTTTGATATCATCACATGAGCAAACTAATCATGTCTTTCCTGTTGTGATGCAGTGAACGAAAACATGAGCAGGAGGGCTGTCCACAAGGCGCTCTTCGGATCTTCTGCGCTGATTGCAGCCAGCGTTATTCAGGTCTATCTATTGCGCCGCCTCTTTGAGCGCAAGTTGGGGACATCTGGGGTCTAAATACTCCAGTAAGAATCTCTACCTTATAAGGCTATTAAGTATTAACTTCTGCTAAGAAAAACCAAATACCAATATAAACATCCTGTTTCTCAAAATAGTTTCTCCACTTGTCTTACTACCACCTCTTCCCGGAGATAAGCCAAGAGGTCATGGGCGTATCACACCATACTCCTTTTACTTCCGTCACATGCACGTATCTCTCTTATTTTTTCACCGCTCGTCCTTTCCTTCTAAAAAACACTTTTTCAGCTATTACTATTTATTTTTAGCCATAAGATATAGCAAAAAAGCATAAACAAAAGCCAATAGGAACGCCTATAATCATCGCAACTAAACTGTAATACTGAATTGTATGGTTGCTAGATCTGCTATTACTTGTTTGTGGATTCCTGTTACATGATCGTTTGTGATTCCATAGATGAGAACTCTGAAAACTAAACTGTCGGTACCATATACTAGCACTTAAAGCCGAAGTCAAAGGTCAGCTAAACAAAAAGAACGGGCCATTTTCCTTCACATCTTTTTCACTTTCCCCCCTCAGATTCGCTTCAGTTCTGTTGGAGCTTCCAAACACGTTGCCTGTACGAGTTCAATTTTTTCTTGGGGGCAACCTTCCCAGAATGGACGGCTCGACAAAAATCGTTTCCTGTATGATGGAAGTGTTTTGTGCTAATTGCATTGCTACTGATCTTACAGAAGTGAAGAGTTGTTTTCTGGACAATAAATCATAAATGGATAGGTCTAGAAGGATTGCCTGCCCAAACCAGCCACTCTTTAAATGGTGGCATCAAAATATCAATGGAAGTTGCAACCGCATGCACTCATGCACTTGGAGCTTGCTTGCGGCCCTGCCCCACAGATTGAACACCCAACCACCCAGTCTGGAATCAGTTACTGATCGATTCTCTAAGCCAAGACGTCAACTGCAGACACAGTTTGCCTGGCTTGCTCCATATGGTCTAGCCTCATCTCTGTCAAACCTTTGTCATTACTGCTGGGTGTCTAGTCTGAAGGTCCTGTTCTTTTCAACTTCTAAAAGCTGCTTTTCGGTTTTTCTACAGTAATTAGCTTTTAAACAAAGTATTTTTTAAGATATAGTCTACTAGTTAATTGTAGTACATACTTTACTGACTTCATTTATATTGGCAAAAACCGCACGTGAGTTTCTGTTATTCTGTAATCTTTCGTACAAACAGCCTAAAAGACACAAGTCGTAGTCAAAAATCGCAAGGCGCAGCCAAAAAGAACAGATCCATAGTTAGCAGTCGATTCACATCAACCAAACAGCCGATTTCGGATGGAAGCAACGGCCCTGCATTGTAGACCAGATAAATGCTGTAGAGCTAGCTGTTCGGAGTGAGCATCCAGAAGAGATGCACGCAACCAATTCTTAGAAAGCAATAAATGAACTAGTAGGAATTATTAAGGTAGTACTGGTACTAATAGAAGTAAATACCAGTAGCAAAACGCATGTTTCGCACTTCTAGAATTCTGACCGCCTAGTTAATGGAGCGTAATCTGTACAGCTCAAAAGGCTCAAGGACGGGTAGGAACTGATGTGATGAACCAGCCGTGACATTCTAGGCAAAAGGACTTTGTAGTTGCTATTGCTAAAATAAGTTGATTTATGATTAAAATTATACTGTAGTTGGCTGAAATTATATTATATCTGATTATGAATTATTTGACGTAACTAAATTTAAAAAAAATAAAAATAGAAAAAAAATAAGTTAACCTATTATGAATAATGCAAATAAATACGAAAAAAGAACAAAAAAACTCAAAAAGACGAGATTTAGAAATAATAAAAAAATAAGCTCGAAACCAAAACCGCTCGGTTGCACTGAAAAACTGTGGCTTATGACTGAAATTTTACTGTAGCTAAAGGTGATTTATTTGATGTAATTAAATTTAAAAAAATAAAAATAGAAAAAATATGCTAGCTCATCACGTACAACGCAGATGAATACAAAAAAAAGAACAAGCAAAAAAGTTCAAAAAATAGCTAAAAATTCAGAAAAAAACGAAATTTATAAATAATAAAAAAAATAAGTTAGAAGTTGAAACTGAAATGAGCTAGGCGACCAGAGAAGTCCATTCGGTTTTAAACACCCAACCGTTCCAACGATCCCAACGCGGCGACGTATCCATTGCGAGCTTCCAACTGTCAGCCATGACGTGCGGGCCAACGCGGCCCTCGCGAGCGCACACCAAAATAACCGAGCAACGCGTTTCTTCTGAGACACCGCCACCGCCCGGCACCCGAACCGCCCCAACCACCTGAGCATTCAAGGCAACCTTGTCATTTCAGATTCGATGAATGGACAGTCCACTAGTGCAAGTTACAGTGTCATTTCTTATTGACTTTTTTAGTTTGATGTTTTAGTATCTACATACAGGTACGATGAGTACGAACAACTAATGTGAAACGGAGGAGTAGCTGTCAAATTTTTGAAGTGCTCTAGACAGCCGTAGGCTTCTACTTTTTACTATAGTGATTATTACATTTTTTAAACAATTATAACATCACGGCAATGTAAAAGAATAAAAAAAAACAGAATTAAGAAGCCGGCATGTTTTTAGAAGCTAGAGGCAGAATCGGCTTGGAACATGGTTCGCATCCTAGAAAACTCTTGAATGGAGATGAGGCAAAACGAGACACGTGGTACCATCACAGCGACTGATCTAACGTGACGAGGACACGGAACGAATTAACCAGACTTCAATGCAACACCTAACTACAGCACCCCGCTTGAATGCCCTCGCGACTCCTATGGGCTATGGCTATAAACGCCGGCCGGCCACGCCGCCGCCTCCTCTCCTCTAGCTAGCTCGGAGTGTTCATACTCCACGGAGCCAGAGGTAGATCGATCGAGGCCACCCGAGCTAAGCCAAACAAGAAACCAACCGGCGAGCGGAGATGGCGTGGTGGCTGGCGGTGTTTGCCGTTGTGGCGGCGGCGGCGGCTGTGTCGGCGCAGGACGCGCTGCAGAGCAAGTGCCAGGAGGACTTCGGGAAGCTGACGGACTGCATGGACTACGCGACGGGGCACGTGGACGCGCCGTCGTCGACGTGCTGCGGCGACACGGCAGCCACCCAGAAGGCGCGCCCCGAGTGCCTGTGCTACATCATCCAGCAGGTGCACAGCGGCCGGCACGAGGTGCAGTCGCTCGGCCTGCGCTTCGACCGCCTCCTCGCGCTGCCCGCCGCCTGCAAGCTCGCCAACGCCAACGTCACGCTCTGCATCAGTGAGTCACACAAGCGTCACTTAGTATCTGCCTAGTTTGGGACTTTATGCATCTGAATTTTAACATCTCTTTACCTGCAGTGGTACTCGACATTAGCAAGATGTTTTTTTTAAGAAAACAAACTTGTGTTGATGAATTTCAATCAGCTTATTTTTATGGAGAAAAAGAAGTGGGTGATATTCGAAAAAGAAAAGTGAGGGTATTCTATGGATTTGTTACTTTTTGCATGTTGAGATGAAAATCAACAGCTGCGTGTATCGTGTGCTGTGAGTTTAGAGTGCAAGAATTATCCAACTAGCATATCTATCTGTGCCAAGCAGGCCATGTGGGCCTGTTGGGCCGAGCTGCGGTTGTTCTGGTCTTGATGTAGTACAAGATTAAGCCCACGTTCCTACTGTCCGCAATTTCCCTCTCTTTTTTTGCCTGTTTTTTTTATTGCGGCTTATGATTTTTGATTGAAATTTTTTAATTTTGGCTATTTACAGTACAGATTACGGAGAGACCGATACTCACTTACGATTTTAGCTGGTATAGATATTGGGCTTTTAACGTGTACTACGTTTAACTTGTAGACCATGGCTTAAGAAAATACTCCGTTTGAGTACTGTAGCAAAAGCCAAAAGCCGGCCGGCTTTTGACTTCCGAAGAGGCCCTTTAACAATTATTAGTTTAATCAGTGAATCAGAGTGCTTAAGATGACTTGCTTTTCCTCTCTGTTTGATCTTTACATATCTTTGACTACTTACTGAATCCGGAGTGCTCATTCTTACATCACACTGTTAATCATAACTAAATTAATCTAGATGACTCTGTTGGTATGCGAGTTTGACAATGGCTGTCATTTTCTTGCTCGTTATAATGTGATGTTTGATGATGCCCTCCCCTGATAGATCTGCTGCACCTGACCCCGAGCTCGCCGGACTACGCTCTTTTCTCAAACGCATCCAAGAGTGAGTTTTCTGAATACACTACCTTGCCGCCACCATTACTATATATGATCAGTTTATCACAATACCAAATAGTGGATGGAACGAGTGCTTAATTATCAGCTGAATACCTGCTCGTTTTCTTTTCTACTGCAGTTACTCCGTCAAGTGTCACCCCGGGGAGTGACAGCACTGCCGGTGGCTTCAAGGTTCAGACGGGGCTCCATTACAGCGTCGCGGCTGCCGTGGTTTCTGCAGTCTTCTCATCCATGTTCTTCTGATTTCTCAAGAACCAGTCGCCCTTCTCGCTTCTCCCTTTCTTATCTTGCTTGTCCCTTTGCAATTTGCAACGCTACAATGCTTGGTTGGTTGGTTATCATGTGGTATGCAGATTCGTTCTGATGTACTATTTTGTACCCAGACAAATATATTGTTCTTTTTGGCTGCGGCTTATGGCTTTTGGCTGAAATTTTTGAATTTTGGCTGTTTACGGTACAGATTACGGAGAGATCGATACTCAGTTGCGATTTTGGCTGGTACAGATATTAAGCTTTTAACGTATACTACGTTTAACTTATAGACCCCGTCTTGAGAAAATACTCCGTTTAAAAGTTAGGTACTGTAACGGCTGTCAAAAGTCGGCCGGCTTATGGCCTGAAGAACAGGCCCTGAGAGTTGAGACTTTGTTTTCTTTTGGCATGATGAGTTGATGGTTCCACCATGATATCCTGGGAAAAAATGTGGTTATGTTATTGTTTTTTCTTTAAAAAAATGTGGGTATGTTCTTGGCCTCAGTCTGAATACATACAAGCTGTGTGCTTATAGACAAAAACGTTTAGTGCAACAAACAGACCTATAGTTTTAACTGTGCTTTATGTAGTACTAAATCAATTGACTGTTGCTTACACTAACTAGCCTATCAAAGTCTATTTCTGTGAGTAGCTTCTTTCAGAACATTTCTGCGAGCAACTTACACTGGTCACTTTGCGTAAGTTTCCGTTTCATCTTTGTCTGATACTCATCTGTTCAGGGCATCAGGCTCATGACAGACATGCCCCATAGGGAGTCACTTGGAAGCTTTGCAAAGTGAAAAAAAGAAGGCAGCTCCTCTTTGTTTGTGGGGCAGTGGTGCATCCTCAGACAAGCGCGCACACCTCCTTTGAGCCTAGCCTGCGCTTACTTTTGTGTGAGATCATATGAAGATTATCTTATATTTATAATGAGTATTTAACTACACTTACGCTTCGTAATTTGAGTTTAATTTTGTGTTGCTTGCTCTCTGGTTCTGCTATCTGAGAGACAATGGTCAAACCGGCCTACTTAGACAAAAATACTATCAGCACTGAGGTATAACAAAAATACAACACAAATGCATAATCAAAATAAAATTTAAATTTTATGTTGAACGATACGACAAAATAGATAAACCATAGATCCATAGCCAAAAAAAGAATGTAACATACCACTAGCACGAGGAGCCAACACGTCACCCAGCCACCCGCTCACGGCTCACGGGAGCCAGCACCGGTGGCGGCGGTTGAGGGTGGCGATGGGGGCGGCGCGCGGCGAACCGCGAGAGGCGGGGCGGGGCGGTGCCGCGGCCACGACGGAGAGGAGGCGGGGCGGCGTCGCGGTGGAGAGGAGGCGAGGCGGCGTCGCGGCGGTTCGGCGGAGAGGAGGCGAGGCGGTGCCGCGGTGAACCGGCGAGAGGAGGCGGGGCGGTCTGCGACGGAGAGGAGGCGGGGGCCGGCATCGCGAACTCGCGGGGGAGAAGAGGGCGGGAGGCAGTGCCGCAATGGGGAGCTGGCCGGCTGGGGGCGGCGGAGTCGCGGAGGTCGGGAATGGGGAAATCCGTTTTGGGGCTTTGGGGGGAATGGGAAATCTCAACGGCAGCGAACGGCCGGGAAGAAGACGATGGCGATTTTTGGGCACCGGAGGCCATCGGAGGCGCTCTGGACGAATCGGCGGTGTTTGGAGCATCTCTGGGGTGAGGGGAACTCGACGGCGGCGGTGGTTCGAGCTGGTGAGCTCTTTGGCGAGCTGACCACGGCGGCCCCCTTTCGGCCTCCGACGGCGAGCTTCGCCGCCAGGGCAGGGGAGGGACACACTCGACTGGCAGAGTTCACCATCGTGTTCAGGAAGCAAAGGGGAGCAAGTCAGCGAATGCAATCGGACTTTAAGGAAGAAACGAAGGAATAGGGCTCAGGAGATCACCAGAGTCAAAGGAGCTGATCGGCGGCGATGCATGCGGTTATACTTCAATCGGCTGCTTGGGGAGGGTCTTGGAAGTGAGGCGAAGCTACTGGGATGGCTGGTTGGGCTTAAAAAGGCGAAGAGAGAACTGACGTTGAGGGAGCAGGTCGGAGCTGACGGAGGGGAGTAATGGCGCGGTGTGGGCGGTGCTACGGCTCTACAGGCAGCCTGGGGAAGCTGCGGGGGTTGGCGCGGCGTCGAGTTCGAGCGATGGGGCTGCGTCACCGCGAGTAAATACGAGGGGAGAGTGCGGGAGCAGGTGACCGGGCGAGATGGGCAATGGCGCGTCGCGCGGAGTGAGAAAAGCAGGGGCTGACGAGTGGGCCACGGGTGGCAGAGGGGAGGAGAGGGAAGTTGGCGTGATCGGGATGGCGAGCCGGCGCGGCGCTTGGCGCGCGGGCTCTCGTGCAGCGTGGGCGTGTGCGCGACGAGAAGACGGAAAAGGAGGGCCCGCCAACGGGAGAGGAAGGCGGATGGCCGAGAAAGGAAAGCGCACTCCGCCGAGAATTTCCAAAAAGGGAAATGGATCAAAAATTCACTCAAAAATTTAAGAAAAATCACAGAAAAAATTTAAAATTTTCAAGGTGTTTCAGCGAGCAGCCGTCGTGTCCATGATGGACGGCATAAGCCGTCTCTCACTCTCTCCCCCCTCTACCTCAGCCTCGCTCCGATGGAGACGGCTGAGATGGAGCGTTGCACATGGCCTTAGCCCTTCTATTATCGCCTTTAACTGTCAGGATTATACAACCGGACATCACTAACCCCCAAATCCGAGAGATTGATTGCCCGCTCGTCGCCTGAAATAATTCAGCGTCTGGCGATGAAACAGTTGTAACCCATGTGCGACTCCTCCATCACCTAGAACACTAGCTCTTTCTTGCTGGTATGCCATTACCAAGAAGCCTTACTAGTTTAACTTAGGTCAGATTGATCGACTTTCTGGTGGCGCCACACGGCACCAACAATGATTAGCGCAACCGCTCGGAACAGAAGAGAGGAAAAAATAACGGCTCAGATGAGTGGGTGACGCGCTGAGCGATCGCGTTTGGATCGACCCGCAGTTTGAATGGCATTTGCCTCGATAGGAATCTCGAACAAACCTTTGTTTTGTTTGGGGGAAGTTGTCGCCTCTGTCTACCTGCGGTCCACGTATCAATGTCATCGCCATGATCCACACTTTATTTTAAAATCGATTGAACTTTAGGTTTGTTGTACTCGTAAGATATGGTGTTATTTGTAATTTTGTATTCGACATCATATGGACGGATCATGAGAATCATTCCTAGAGCCTGATGATAATCCAAACTCATTTAAAAGAGCAGTCGGGTCGCAGTTTTCTGTTGGCCTTTAGTTGGTCTTCTGTTGGCCTTTAGTTGGTCTACAGGAATTCCGGGATCGAAGCCTGAAACTGGGGTCAAGTTTTGGTCCCAACGCAACCTGCCTAGATGAGTTGACGAATATGCTTCACAAGGCGCATGCTGATTCATGGCTCTACATGGTTTGAGCTTCGAAGTTCTCCATAGATCCGACAAAACCAACACCGAAACCATATTGTAACCGTAAAGTATAAGCTGGAAAGAATGAGCTTTTAGATCATGGAAGCTCAAGCAGACAAAGCTTGACTCTCTCCGTCGCAAATGTAGAACACAGCTGTTTGACCTTGCACGGTATCCAAAATTGAAATTTGAAGCCCAATTACAACATATTGTTAATAGGAATAACAACGGAACCATGATTATATGGAATGTTCTTTAAAGACGAAACTGACGATATCACTTATATATGCCAATAAAACGCATTTTTTCGTTAATGTTTTTAGGGGTTCTCTTTGGCAACATATCTAGTGTAAATACGAATTTGGTGGCAAGATGCAAAAGTCCAACTTAGGGCGTTGGATCTGCGTCCGATGGAGACGAATGGGAACTCTAATACACTTATGGAATTTTGCAGGGAATCCCAAGCAGTGACAAATTCACGCAAAAAGGTCCCGTCTCGGTACTCCTTCGCCCTCCCTCTGTTGGTTCCCCATGGCTTCCCGACTCAATCCCCTTTCTCTCTCGATCCCCTCGCAGCACCGCCACCGTCGACCCTCGCCACCCCTTGTCAACGTCGTCACACCGCCCCCTCTGGTCCTCAACTGACTCCACAGGCGCAAGAGATCCACGCGACACCACCCGACACATCTCGCAAGAGATCCAAGCGACTCAAGCTAGATCCAACGTCCTAGGTAGGCACACTTTAGCAACCAATTAGGTCATGCTCTTTTTTGTGACCGGTGGCTTTTAGTTACAGTTGATAGATCTGATAAATCGTATGCTGGTAAAAGTCAAAGCAAAAAACCGTCTGAAAAATGGGAAAGAACACGGCCTTAATCATTAACACCAGATTGCTGTTTTCTTTTGGCTAATTGTTGATCTATCTAAAACACTTACGTATAGTGGAAATTATGAGAGATGTTCATTTTGAGCTTATTTTAACTTATAGCTTATAATTTCTCTCGAACAAACAAACAGAATGGTTTCTCTGTCACCGTTTAAAGTACCTTATTGGGGTAGTCTTTTAGAAGCGATTTATCGATTTTTGATTCGTTCGCCTGAGTACTAGCACTATGGTTAAAAGCCATAGGACGCAGACCAAAAGAACATGTGCAGTCTTGTAGACCAATTTTACCATTCAACATGCTTTTGTTGAATTATTCCCAGTAAACCCCCATCAAATATACACAAAAATCCAAATACAACAATAAACAAAAGACTCACAGAGTGCAAATACAAACAAGAGCACAACTCTCAAAGCATTGTCAACGTTACAGATTTCCGGCTCAAATGCCCACCGGGCACTTGTGGCTTTTCCGCTATTTCAGCAACTTTTAAGCGGAAATTAAGGGCGGCTCCAGAGAGCGAGGCCTGCTTTAACTACGGTTCCGTTCGTTTCGGCTTCAGCTTCTGGTTTATTTTTTACTACTTATAATTTTATTTTTTTTTTGAACTTTTGGCTTTTTTAGCTTTTTTGCCGGTTCTTTTTTTTGCCGTATTCATTTGCGTTGTTTGTGATGGGCTAACATATTTTTTAATTTTTTTAAATTTAATTATGTTAAATAAGCCTCTGTCAACTACAGTGTTTTTTCAGCCAGCTATAGTGCTTTTCAGCCATAAGCCACCAAAAATAAGCCAAAATGATCACCACCTAACTTTTGGGTTAAACTTCTGCTGTGGCTTTTAGTTTTTTTTTTAAATTGCAAAGTGAGAAAAGATAGAAAAATAAGAAAAAATCCGCTAGATCTTTACGGATAATACAAATGAATAAAAAAGCAAAAAGACAAAATTATAAGCTGACATATTCTAAGTGGTTTCCGGATTAAATAAAATAGAAGCCAGAAAAAGCCAGAAGCTGAAGCCGTTTGGAGCGAAAGCTAGAAAAATGAAGAAAAAAAAGAAAAAAAACTGAAAACACCGTTATATCTCACGGACAATATAAAGAAAAAAAGTAAAAGCAAAAAAGTCAAAAATACGGAAATTAAAAACCAACATGTTTTTAAGTAAATTTTAGCTTAAATTATTCGGATGGGAGAAAAGGCCTTCTTAAACATCCCCGGCCGAAGCCTCACACCACCGCATCATACATAGCCCCGGATACACCCTTCCGTTCCGTCTCCCGGGCCCCCGTGTCCCCTCCCCCCTCCATTCGCCGTATCACTAAAGCAAGTCGCCAGGACGACAAAAATGGAGAAACGGAGAGGAAGCCTTCGCGCCGTACTGGTGGTGGCGGCGGCGGCCTTGATCGCCACAATGCCGTCGCCCGGCGAGGCGGCGTACGGCGGCGCGAGCGTGTCGCCGGACCACTACAAGTCGTCGTGCCCCGACCTGGAGTCCATCGTGCGGTGGGAGGTGTCCAAGAAGATCAACGAGACGGTCGTCACGATCCCGGCGGTTCTCAGGCTCTTCTTCCACGACTGCCTCGTTAATGTCAGTGAGTTCGTCATCGATCGAATACCTGTACATATATATACACACACGTATACACGCTAGCTTTGCATTGGTACTTCTGTTCTGCATCGGACGCCTGTTTGTCTGTCTGTGCTCTGCTCTGGTTCTTGCTTGATTAAGCCGTGCTTTGATCAGATGCGGTGCGCTTTAATTACAGGATGGGGATGGCTGGTGATGTGATCAAAGCGAGCAGCATTTGATTCATCTGTTGTGTTTTGATTCCTTAATTGCTCATCAGTTTCTTCTTAGCTTCACCGATTCTTCAACTTGCTCAGCTTTCTTTGTTTTATTTTTGCCAAACATTGGAAACATTTTTCCTCCTCCCTTATAGTCTTATTCGAGAAGCCATTTCATTTCCAACGGTATAAAGCTGCAAGTTTCCACTGCTTTCCAGTTGTAGCCTGCAGGCTCCCATATTCCCATTAGCCATTTCTCTTCGTCAAATTCGAGAGATGTTTGCAATAAAAATCTGATTTCTTTCTACTGGTAGTTAAAAGGCTACCGGGGATTAGCTGCATTGTTTAGTGTGGGAGCTGGAACAACTCGATTGCCTCGCGTGGTCGTCGGTTGCGCATGTGACAGCGCGACTTTTCATCTGCTACGCTCATTATCAAATTGCAGCCGTGTCGGATCCATCTCCTCGCGTGTTGTTGCTCGTAAATCACACCACTAATCAGCTCAGCTCAACGTTCGTCGTTTCCGAAAATAAAGAAGAAAAACACCAGGCTACCACTAGAATTTAAGTTTTGGAATCTCGTAGAGCACAAATGTACTATGCGTCTGCATGAAATTTTTTTGGGCCGTCTCAAAACGTCAGCTGATAGCTGTTTTCTTTAGTTAAAAATAAAATTAGTAACCAGCATTTTAGTGCAACTATATACTCTGTGAAGAATAAAGATTAAAGAGATGCCTCTGTCTTGCGCATAATGATGTTTAGTGGCATTCGGGTAATCATTCATGCATGCAGCTGGCATCTCATCTTTTTCTCTTTTTTTTCCCCTTCTTTCTGGGTTGACGTACACAGCCATAGGACTAGGATGCAGCGTGAGCGCATGTTGAGCACCAGTTGCATCGGCCCCCACTTATAGCCCACGGTCTCACTCCACACAGGATCACCTCCTTTTTTCTAATCTAGAAGCCATTTCAAACGTGTTAGTTTTAAATTTTTATTTTTATTTTTGTTTTGTATTGTATTATCTATAGAGATATAAAGGTATTTTTATTTTCTTTCTCATTTTTCTTCATTTCCCTCTAGTTGAATACTTGAATGACTCATAAAATCTAACAGTTGCTATAGTACAATTTCAGCCAACAGCTGAAAGCCAGTTGGAGTGGCCCTATACTGGCCTCACTCCAACTAGCTTATAAACCATGGCTTTTAGTTTTTTTTGGTACTATAGCGGTTAAAAATACACGGCAACGACTATTAAATTTTTTGAGTAATTAAATTTAAAAATAAAACTTTTATATCATCACATATAATGCAAAAAAAATAAGGAAAAAAACAAAAAAAGCCTAAAAAACCAAAAGAGACGAAATTAAGAAATCAGAAGTTGAAGTCGTTTGGAACGAAACCTTAAGCATTTTTCTACTGAAACTTTGTCCTCGTAAAATAAACAGCAATTAGAAGCTACCAAGGGATCGAACCTTTCTCTTGAGAAAAACTGTATATATGTGGAGATTGCCCCCATGTGAGGATGGTCTTAAAAACAGTAACTGTTGAATTACGAAAAGTCGTCTATTTGTTATCCTAAAAGTAATCAGAGGACTGATGTCTTTAGGTTACTAGTATGGTCATACAAAATTACAAAGTCATGGGTTGTCACCATTCATTACTTCATCCATGTTCTTGTTTCACGCCGTTGCATTTTTCAGTCTAAAACTGTGATTAAAAAGTTCTTTTTCCCTCCAATCACAGGGTTGTGATGGTTCTGTCCTGATATCATCCCCCCAAGACGACGCCGAGAAGGATGCCTCCGACAACATGTCCCTCGCTGGCGACGGCTTCGACACGGTCAACCGGGTCAAGGCCGCCGTCGAGCAGAAGTGCCCCGGCGTGGTCTCCTGCACCGACATCCTCGCCCTCGCCGCCAGAGACGTCGTCTACCTGGTAAGCACAACACATACATATATACCTGACAATGTCCGTCCTTAATTTCTGAAACCTTAATTTGTACCTGACAATGTCCGGCAATTTGGTTGCAGGCGTCCGGCCCCTACTGGCCCGTGGAGCTCGGCCGGCGTGATGGCCGCGTCTCCAAGGCCAGCGACGTCGAGGGCAAGCTACCCGGCCCGGACATGCACGTCCAGGAGCTCGGCGCCGTGTTCGACAAGAACGGGCTGTCCAAGCTCGACATGATTGCGCTCTCCGGCGCGCACACCGTCGGGTTCGCGCACTGCACCCGCTTCACCAACCGGCTGTACAACTACAGCAGCACCACGCCGACGGACCCGTCCTTCAACAAGGACTACGCGCAGCAGCTCATGCAGGCGTGCCCGCGCAACGTCGGCCCGACCATCGCCGTCAACATGGACCCTATCAGCCCCGTCACCTTCGACAACGTCTATTACTCCAACCTCGTCAACGGCCTCGGGCTCTTCACCTCCGACGAGGTGCTCTACACCGACAAGACGTCGCGGGCGACGGTGAAGGAGTTTGCCACGAACCAGACGACGTTCTTCGAGGCGTTCGTAAACTCCATGATCAAGCTAGGGAGAGTAGGGGTGAAGACAGGCAACGATGGAGATATCAGAAGAGTCTGCACCGCCTTCAACCACTAGGTGACTGCAGAAAGCAATTGTAATTCAGATGTACTGCTCTGAGTTTGATATGCGTATACTGAGTTTGATTCTTTTGCATACAGTTATCAAAGATTGAGGGTGTGTTTTTCCTTCTGTTTTTCTCCTTTTGTGCTTACTATTTTTTTGGTGCATTTTTGTAACACCATGGACACCTTGACGATTCTCACTTGAAAATGTTAATCTGATGAATAGGGCTAATAAAGGGAAATAATTTTGGCTTATGATTCAGTTTTTTTAGAAGCAGCCAAGCAAGCTTATGATTCAGTTTGTTTAAATGCACGTTTATAACCAAATGGTGATCATCTTTGAGATACATATACATACACACACACACATACACCAGGGTGCCCGGGCCCCTTGATTTCAAATGCACGAATTCAACCCAAATTCGGGTATGTTTTTTGAAAATATCAGTTTTAGGGTATATACCCATCTATAACAATTCAAATAAAACATATACCTTTGAAAAAATATACTCGAATTCAAAGTTTTGAACGAATTTAGATCACATGCTTTGCTGATTTATATATATAATCAGCACATACCTACAATCAAACTATCAATAAAAAAGGTAATTACAGTTCAAATTTCAGTTCGAACTTGTTTGAACTAATTAGTAAACTAGTTAAACTTGATATCCAAGAAATTTTAAAAATTTTCGCACGCGATACATAACTATTTTAGCCTTATGGTGCCCGGACACCAAGGAGCACTCGTTATTTTACCTATATATATATATATATATATATATATATATATATATATATATATATATATATATATATATATATATATATATATATATATATATATATATATATATAGTATAATAATGGGCACCATGGTGCCCAGGCTTCATGATTGAGACTTTTCATCCATAATTAAGATTTTTCATCTATGATAAAGACTTTCTATCCTGATATATTATATATCATTGTACTTGCACGCATCTAAAAATAATCCAAAAGCAGGTAGACTTAGTGCCTAGACACCATGGTGTCCCATTTCAGCGTCCTAGGATGACTATTTGCTGCACCCAGGTGCCTAGGCGCCTAATTCTTAGACGTTAGATAAAGTGGCAGTTGATAGGATACACTCGTTAACGGGTATATCCAATAGCATTGTAGATATAGTAACACGTGATAACAGGAATGTGAAATCAATGCCAACGTGAATGGACTGTATCTGGGCATTTATCTCTGCAAGAGAGTCAACTATCCTCGAGGACCATCTCCTGATTTGGTGGGAGAATCAATACCTAAATCAAAAGATGGACCAGGATATCAGTTTTGGAGTTTTGGAAGGCTATCAACATGTACCTTAATTAACAGACATGGGTATCAGAAAATGGAGGCCGGATGCCCTCTATTTATAGAAAATTTTTCATTTTTTGAATTTTGTACTATTTTTTTGAATTTTTTACACCTCAACGATCAAAAAACGGCTATATTAGCCGGGCCGGGCCATGCCATCTTGCTATTTGCGACCAGTTGGCAGCAGTAGGCCGTCTGCGTCTTGCACGCCCACGACGCAACGGGCCAAGCCGTCTTACCCGGTGTCTGCGGTCTCGGCCGAGCACGGCCGATGGACCAGGCTGTGCTGGCATGACCCGCTAGCAAACCGGGCTAGGCCAATAGTACCAGACCACAGGCCGGCACAGCCTAGCATTGAAAATGTGAAACTAATCGCTGGCCTTTGGAAAAAGTTTAGTCACCACTGACCTGAAAGAGCTCACGAGGCTGGTTCTGAGTAGGACTGTGCGTTCGGTTAGTTCGGTAAAATCGGTTCGGTATATTTGGTAAATATGGTATTGTTAGTTCAGTAGTATACGATATTTTTGAAAATACGGTTCGGTATCGGTAAATCCCAATTTATTTTGGTTCGGTATCGGTAAATACCATATTTACCAAAGTTAACGCAAATTGCAAACGATATAGTAACTAACGAGACGAGTAAACGAAATATATATGTGCATTTGTTCACGTAGCTGCAATCTAGTAGGGGTAATTTACTCCTCTTGTGCAAAACTGCAAGTATTAGTTGTTCTGTGAAGTACTTGTATTATGATATTCTCGTAATGGTGAATTGGTGATAGACTTGGATTGCAGCAAGTCTTTACAGCCCCACGGTTCGGTTCTCGCCATGGGCTGGGCCCACCTGAGAAGCAAGGAATTGGTGAATATATTCTGATATTCTCGCCATGGGCTGGGCCCACCTGAGAAGCAAGGACCGTGAACCAAATCAACCAATGGCACAGCCGCACAGACACGAGCGCAGTCTCGTATGCCTTCCAATTTCGGTTTTTTCGGTAGTTTCGGTTTTTATTCGGTTTTTCCCGAAAAAACCGAACACCAAAAAAATCTAAAATATAAAAACCGAACCGAATACCGAAAACCGGTCAAACCAAGTTGACCGGTTCGGTTCGGTTTTTTTATCCGGATTTTTCGGTTCGATTGAAATATGCACAGCCCTAGTTCTGAGTTCTGCATATCCAGTTGATTCTGAGTTTTGAATATCCAGTCGCACAGTACATTCCGTGATCGCCACTCATACAACATAAGTTTGATAACTATGAACACTGATCAAACACAAGGAAATGCTTGCTACAGACTGTCGTATAAAAAACTGTGCCTGAAATCAGCATCGCTACTTTAATGTGCTGTTGCCTCAGATTCCTGATTGCTGATTCCTCCGCGTCTAGGACCATCTGAAGATGCAACCCAGAGGTAGTAGATGCAGCTTAAAACTGGAGGTGACCACTGGAACAGATTTCTGAAGAGCCTGGGGGAACAGGTGCACCATCAATTGCTCACATCTCTCATCTTCTCTGGAGGCACATCGCCGTCTCTCTCAGATTTAAAGATTATCGGAAACACTTGAAGAGTCTCTTCCCTTCTCTGTTTTAACCTTTTCATACATCTATCTGATGGATTCACTCCACCAAGTGACACGTACATAAACAGTAACCAAGAGATAAGGATGTCAGAATATGGATCCACTCCCAGTAGCAATTGTGCAACAGTGCAGTGCAACAGAAGAACCAGTGTAAGAACTAAGAATTCCAACTCCCTGACTGAATGACCAATTGATCAGTAATGCCAATGTCCATCAGAAGAATGCACATTAACTCTAGACAATGATCTGATTCTAGAAAAAAATGATGCAACATGCAACGAGCTCCTCACTCTTGAAACTCCGGTTACAAAAACATGACCCCCAGAAGAAAATGAAGATAACATTTCAGTTCAGTACCTAGTGAAAAGATATACTGCACATGAACTGCTAACTTAGCTCAGTCCTTCAGCCCTTCAGCAAGAAACAAGGACTACTGCACAAAGCAGATAGCAAATATACAGAGAACAATAGTAGGCCCGACTTTGCGTGATCAGACACCAAATGGTCTTGTCATCCACAAGGATATATAACCAATAGCAATTAGAGCACATATACTCTACTTAAATGTGAAACTGGTGTCAAAGCTTAAAAGCATACCCATTGCCTCAACACCCACGCACCCACCCGACACACACCCACACCATAACTCACTTCCAAATAACACGCCATTAGAACACAAGTTTCTTCAGAAAAGTACATTCCGCCAAGCCACATTTTCACTTTGTGACTTCAGCTATGACACATTCATATTAGTAGTAGAATAAGAATTTACGACAATGAACCAAACACAGTATGTCATTCATAAGCTCTATGTAAGCAATGTACACAAAATGACACATCCCCAGTCATCTAAGCAATCGAAATAGCTAGGGACCATATCATTCCTAAGTTGTATTTTCTGTCTATTTTAGCAGGGGAAAAACAAAACCCCTGCCTTGCACTGTCATATTTCATCACAATAGGTTATTTTCACAATCAGCTTGATTGAACTTCACAAAAATGCACTCCGCGTGAACTCTCTATGAAATGTGCACAGTTTAGAACAGTGAGAACCTATTTTCAGCAACCAAGGAAGACACTGCACCACCATGTTTTCATCTGCCTCCACTTACTGCACTGAAGACATGTAACTCTAACAGTCTTCTGTAATGGCCTTGTTCGATCTCTGCCTCATTTGCACCATGTAATAGCAGGAGCTCGATAACACAATCTTCCCAATCAATACCATCGCAGGGGCCTCTTTTCCGTCTCTTCTTCCTACTATCTGGACCATCTGGCATCTCTGCCGGATGGTTTTCGTAAGTGATATGATCACCGCCATCTATCCTCTTTCTCCCTCGCTTCTTCCTGACCAATTTTTGTGGTGGACAGTCATCTTCATTTCTTGGAACAGCCTGTGAATCATTTGCATTCACAGCAGAAGCAGCAGAAGGCTTCCTAATTGCATGGATTCGGCACTTAGCAGCTTCAATCCGTGCTCTCCTTCGCTTCTGCAACTCCATTCCAGCAGAAAACGATGGCGGAGGTGCATCATAGCCAATGTCAATATCCACTACCGCCTCAAGCGCCATGTCCTTGGTCCAGCCATCATCCAGGGAATCAATCCATGGCTCCAGCTCCAGCCCTCCCCTCCACTGCTTCCTCTTGTTAGCACCTTTACCAACCTCCCCATGTTTTTGTAGCTGAGCGAGCCTCTTTAAGACATTTTGGTAAGCATCTGACAGGCACCCCTCTGAGATCTTCAAATCCTCCGATTCCTTCCCCTTTTCCCCAGAATCCTTGAAATCCAAATCATCAACACCCAAGGGAACAATCTGGAGGTACTTGGACTCGTCCTCGTCAACGGATGAGTACGCCTGCACAATGCCGGCAAAGTCCGGAGCGAAGCTCTCAAGAAACCGTTCCGGCGGGTCAGACTGTGACCGCATCTCCATGAGCCGGAGTAGCACGGGCGCGTTCAAGAGCAAGTTCTTGGCATTGACGTCGGCACCCCACGGAAGCAACTCCCGCGCGACACGCACCAGCACACCAACGAGCTCCTTATACCGGCGGAGGCTGGTGTGCAACCCCGCCGAGATGTCTTGGGCAATGTCTTCCAAAGAGACAGAGGTGACCCCGTTCACCTCCGCGGCGAAGGCCACAAGGCCAGCGACGAGGGGGAGCGGGTGCCGGCCGGTGGTGAGCGACCACTTGGAGGCGCAGCGGAGGAGGAATCGGGCTTGGGAGAGAATCACCTCCGTCTTTTCACCCGCGGCGGCGGAGAGCGAGGGCGAGAAACGCACGGCGCGGTCGAGCGCGGCGGCGTAGTCGAAGGATGGGAGGGGAGGGAGGGAGAGGTGGGAGGCGATGCGGGAGGCGAGGTCGGCCAGCGAGGCCGTGGAGCAGAACGCGGCATCGGCGGCCTCGGCGAGGGAGAGCGGGATGCGGTGGGATCGCGCGACGAGCAAGGCGCAGGCGGCGGCGAGGGCGGGGAGGAAAGCGGTACCCGGGGAGGCGAGGTTTCCGCCGGTGGCGGAGTTGGCCATGCGGAGGACCTCCTCGACGCGGGTGGGCGAGAGGCCGAGGCGGGCGGCGATGGAGGTGATGGCGGCGGAGGCAGCGGCGAGCTTTTGGTCGAGGTAGGGAGACTGGGAGTGGTGGTGGACGAAGGAGGAGGCGCGGATGTCGGGCCGGCCCTCTTCGGTGAAGGAGGCCTGGTGAACGAACTCCGCGGCGCCGGCGTCGTGGACGCGGCCGCAGGAGGTGCAGACAAGCGCGCCCGAGTCGGGGTCCGACACCACCGCGCCCTCGCCGCACGACCAGCACGTCGACTCCATCGTGCGCGCGGCCGGCGGCGCGGCGGCGGAGGCCGGTGGGAAGGGCAGGCTTGCGGCGGAAGAAAAAGATGCGGGGATTAGAATCGAGGGCCAACTCGAAGCGGCGTTCGGTTACCAATTATGACGGCTGCCTTGGCTCGAATTACATGTGATGGGGGGGAATTCTATGGGCCTGGGCCGTTACTGTCATCCTTTGAGGTCCTACTCTGATTTTCATCGTATATCAATCACCAATCTCAAAGTTTCTCCTCTTCTGTGGGGCGCCAGCTGTCGCAGGAGCTGGTACGGATGCTGTTGCCCGTGCTCACTGTGTGCAGTGTCTTCATCGTGCTTTGAATCCCCGGCTCCTCCCTCATCGTAACCACCGTCGATGCAGGTAACCCTATCGACCCGTGCCGGCTGCTCGATCGCAATTTCTTCTTGCTATCGCCGGCATGGATTCCTGAATTAAATGCTTCCCCTTTTGTGCTATAATGGCAGCTCATTTCCTGCACAGAGCGCGTGGAGCGGCGGGAGGACGTGGAAGCGTTCAAGACCCACCTCCGGTGCAACAGATCGCATTTCCTTCGATTGTCGAGAGCCGACCTGGGGAGATGTGTAACACCCCCATTTCTGGGAGCATTATGAAACCCCGAATCGCCTGCAGAAAGTTCAATTGCGAGGACATCCATCGAGTGTATAACATTGCCATCACATGCTCAAGAACAAGAGTCAACTTTATTACATTATAAAGGCTTAAAGCCAAGATTCACAGTAGGGCCAAAGGCCTAATTTACATTACAGCCAAAAAGATACCACAGGCATACTCGAGTGCAGGATAACCCTAATCCCAAGCTTCTTCCACTTCGTAGAATTCCATCTCATCATCTTCACATGGCTCCTCAAGACTGGCAGTTTCTGTTTATGATTTTAGCAAGTATGAGTACAACTACCGTACTCAGCAAGTCACGCGGAGCTTATCATTAACTATATGCATGGCATATCAAGATGGAAATCTGAGTTTATTATTTTGTGTAGATGCGATTTAGTTGAGAATCAATTAAAGACATGAAAGTAACTTCATTAAGTAAACAGGGGTTTTCAAGCGTGATTATTAACCTTCCACAATTCCAAACCATTCCCAAATCTACTTATGCTTTGATTCTGGAATCACCCATCAAACATAGCTTCATTTACCTAAGCACTACAGATTCGAATATCATCATTTTATGACTCTGCAGAGTTGCCCTGCTTTACCCACAAGATCTCTTAACTCCGGCCAAAGAGTTAAGAAAACAAAGTTGTTCACTGCTCAATTCTTTATATAGTCTCGCCCAAGAGGTCCTTGATCCCCATGAGCTCGGATGACCCCACGGATCTCCTCCGACTCATGGCGGTCCTACAGTTGTATGGTTAACCACCTCCCATACGACTCACCCTCCGACTCCCCCAACCAGTTGCAGATGTTCAATCGAACTTGAGCAGTTACTAAACCAGGTTTGACCAAGTCAACACTTGTGGTTGGGCGAGAACTATGTTTTTTTACTCAGCATAAGGGTCTAGTCCTTATATTTTTCACTGAGGCCATACACATACACAAACCCATGTTCAGTGCCCTCAGACCGCCACCATTCCTCTACCAAGCCTCCACCCTAGGGTAAGGTCTTGGATCCACCTCGTGATCCTCGCTACCCGGTTCCATCTTTTCAAAGATTCTAAATAAATAATAAAATCCTTAACAGTGAAAATATTTTGGTGTGTTCCTAAACTACCATGTTTATTTAATTATTATAATTATTTTACTATGTCTTTCAAGGCAATTATGTCCATCAAATTAATCGGGCTTTTCGGTGGTAGGGCATAACTAATATCATGACATTCTAATATAAATTTTACCCCAAAATATTGACTTGAACAAAATAACATAATGAAATTACAACATAAATAAATAAATACGGCAATTACGGGTTCAACATGATCAAGGAAGCGTAACTTGCCTTGGGTCTATGATCTCGATTAATTCGTATTCTTCAGAAAATTTAGCTTGAGCTTGATCTTCTTCTTCCAATTCTTGAGAACCTCCGGCGTCCGAAGCTAACACAAACAAATAAAAATATATAAATTCCATGCCCGAAGAAATAGGCTAGGAATAAAGAAATGAAATTAAAGAAAGAAAATCTGAAGAAAAATTGAATAAATGATATTTTGGGCTTTTAGGAGGGTCAAATGGAGTAATGGGCTGGATAAATGGGTTGGTGGGCTCAAAACGGTCAAAATGGATATAAATATATTTTTTTTTTGGGATTTTTCCGGATTTTTCTGAATTTTTCCGATTTTACTATTCATCTGCTCGAGTCGGATGCATCGGACTCGAACCGGACGCAACGGGCTCGGGCGAGTTGGCTTGGTCGAACCCAGACGGCGGGCGCGGTCGGCAAGCCGACACGTGGCGGATGGACGGATCGGATCTTGGGGTCGGCGCGGCGGCGGGCGGCGCGGCTCACCGCATCGCTCGGCTCGGTCGGGCGCACGGGCGGCCGCGGATCGGTCGCGGCGGCGGGCGGTGCGGTGCGGACGGACGGCGGGCTCGGTCGGCCATGAGGCAGCGGGCTGCTTTTCGGTAGCGCGTCGGGTCGCGGGCGAATGGGCGGGGTCAGCGCGGCCGGGCCGTCTTGCGGCTTGGTCAGGCGGCAAGGCGGGGTCAGGCAATGCCGGCGCGGTCGGATGGTGCGGTCCAATAGAGACCGAGCGGTCCGGCTCGGCGGAGCAGTGCAGGCGCGCCGGTGCTCTGATGGCTTCTTCCACCTCCGTCCGCACGCGCGAAAGGAAAACAGGGGAAATGGCGGCGGAGCTAGGGGCTATTGCGACGCATTTTGAGGGCATGAATGGACTCGTGGTGGAGTGGAGATTTCATTTTTTTGGGTTAGGGTTTCGGTGGGGGCGGCAATCGCCGGCGGCGAGGTCTTCTTCCCCGCGGTCGATTTTGTAATAGAGAGGGAGAGAGGGCTTAATCGGAGAAATTGGCCGGTTCTTGGGCAATAGGGAAAGTAGGGGAGACTAGAGGGTGGCGGTTTGGTAGGGGTCCAAGCTGGTCACACACAGTGGTACGGCCACCGAGAAACGGCTTCCGGTGTCGGTGGAGGTAGGAGGCCGGGGAAGGTAGGGCGGCGGTTGGGGCATGACCCTAGGGTTCGGGGGATGATGAAGGCGAAAGCAATCGAAGAACAAAGGAGCGAAGGACCGACATTGCTCTAGGGCTAAGAATGGGGAATTTCGGTGATTACCGGCAATGGGGCCGGCTAGGGTTCAATAGGATGTGGCGGCTAGCTTCGGGGAGGTTTTGCGTCCACCGGGGAATCTCAAGAGCTTAAGTAATCGAGGCAAGGCGGTTTGGATAGAGTTGGCCGGAAAAGAAGGGGTGGAGGTGGCGGCAATACATGGCCGGAGGTGTGCCACGTCTTGAGGCGGTTCGGGGTGGCAGGGCGGTGGGAGACAAAGGCTGTGGAAGCCCTGTCCACTCGGGAGAGGTGGCTCCTTCGAGAATGATCGGGAGGCTTCGAAGCAGAGGTGGCGGCGGCGGATTGGGCCGGTGGCTGGAAAAGCGGGGACACGGTGGCTTGGCCGGGGGTTGGCGTTGCCTGGGCGGCTGTCCACTGCACAGAGCTGGCGAGAAAAGGTGAAGGGGGGTTCACGCAGAAGAGGGCGGCAGCGGCAAGACGAGCGTGAGCGGCGATTTTTTTTTTCGGACAAACAGTGCAGCGCCTTCTCTTCCCCCAATTCGGCTGAGCTGGCAAGTGATTAGGGCTGTTTGGTGTTGAAATGGGTGGAGAATAGGATGAAGAATCAAGAGGACCAAAGAAAAACGAGAATTCAATCCTTTTGAAGATTTTGACAAAATTTGATTTTGTTTCAAGATGGTCTCGGAGGCACCCATGGCGTTGGTGCTAACCTCACCGTGACGTTGTGCAAGAAGAGCAACTGGGTCACGCGGGTGCTCGCCTACACGCTCCTGGAGTGGATCCTCATATCTCTCCTCCTCGCGAGAACATGCATCGTAGCTCGCCCCCGCCCAGGAGCAGTGGTGGCCACCGGATTCCAGTGACCAGTGGTCAGGAAGCCCACCCGAGCTGGAGTAGGGCCCGTTCTTGACCTAGAGGAGCGCTGACTTGTCCTGCTCCTGGGATGGTGAAGAGGATGAGGAGGTGGCGATGAGCAGGTGAAGGGCAAAGATGGTGGCATCGGTGGTGGAGTAGACTATGCTCCGGTGATGTGCAGCCATCTCCGGCTATTCGCCAACGAGGTCCTGGCTCTGGAGTTGAGTCCGTCGAGAGTGTGGAGTCTGTAGATGGAATGTCGGTAGATGGGCCCGTGCGAGCGATGGCGTGAGGAGGTGGCTAGTGAAGATGTGCGGAGGCAGCAGCAGAGGAGTTATGGCGTCGGAGGCTGTCAGCCATGGCAGACATGGCAACGGCGCTAGATTTGGGTCGGCGGGGTGGCGATGTCATGGCGGCGAGGTGCCGCGGGAAGCAGCAGATCCGGTGACCGTGGACACGGGCCTTGCCCTAGAGCTACCCGATCGGCGACCTCGCCCTCAGCCTCACCAGTGATGAGAGATGGGAGAGGGAGGGGGAGTGAACGGAAGGGAGAGGGGAGGAGATATAACGGAGGGCATGAGAAGCTTTGAAATTAGTGATTGACATGTGGCAGGCCTGGAGCTACCCGACCGGTGACCTCGCCCTCGCAATCGCCGGTGATGAGAGAGGAGAGAGTGAGGGGGAGTGAACGGAAGGGACAGGGGAGAAGGTAAAATGGAGGAAGGCATGAGAAACTTTGAGATTGGTGATTGACATGTGACAAAAATCTAAATGAGGCCTCAAAGGGTGGGAGTTACGGTCCGGCCCCATAGAATTTTTTTCCCGTGTGATGGCATCCACCGACTTAGGCGGTTCGAAATATTCTTTTTTCCAAAAAAAAATAGTCTGCGTTCTTCTGCACGGAGAACTCGGGAAGCGAGGAACTTGCATTCTTGCAATCTGCAGATGCGGCATGGATAGAATCATACTGTTACGATCAAATGGTGCAAATTCCTGTGTTTTGGTTTTGTCATATCTTTTGGAAAAGATGTAAGCATGAATTACGTTCTCTTTATAAAAACAAATCAAATCTTACTCCTTACCTGTCTTAGTGAAAATTAAACATGTAACCTTAACATCAACTTATACATAGCTATCACCATGTGGTTTGTCTCAGATTATAAATGATTGAGCTTTAATATTTTCAGAGTTCAAACAGCTTATTGTATTTTAACAGATCAGAAAGAATAATGTTTCCTCCCTGACATACTGATGATACTTAAACTCTTTTCAAGCTTACTACATGTATACACAAATTTCCAGCTCAATACTGGAAAAGTTCAGACAAAAACACAATACGACCATACACTTCGATACTTCAAGATACTGAACTCCACACCTGTAGAGCCACTGATGATGAATATTGAGCTATCCAGTAGGATTCTTGTGGGAGTATCAGGGCCATACTGCCGTGTCCATCAGCAGGAATTTGTGGTACCATAAGTATATAACTCATAAACAGAAGGAAGATGCAAAACTTCACCCTCCTGCTCTCCAAAGAATCAGCAGAACAAGGGAAGATTCGAGATAGAAACATGTTTTGACAACTCTGGAGCTTTAATGCCTTTTGGCTCTTGACGACTGATCATGTCTGTGGTCTACCGTATAGATTCGTGTACACAATCTTCGTCCGGTAGACCAGGATCAAGCTCAAGACAACGGCAATGATGCAGAACCCTGACATGATCAGAGACGAGAGGAAGAAGCAGATGGCTCCCTCACACTTCAGTGGCGGAGCGACATCAGAGACCATGTCAAGCAATCTGCCAGGCATTGCCAGCAATGTTGAGTTGTGGTGCTGGCCAGCCTGCTTCTCAGCTTCATAGTCATAGATGCTGCTGGCAATAATGCCTGAGAAAACCAGGGAGCCAGCTGGGTTTGCGGCTGTAAGGAAGTTGTACAATGCTCCGAAATTTTTCAGGCCAAAAAGTTCGGAGGCAGCGGCTGGCACAATTGCCCAGTGGGCGCCATAGCCAAGTCCGATAAGCAGTGTGCCGATGTACATTGTGCCAGGCCAAGCCATTGCGAAGGAGAAGTGCCCAATTGCCATAAACACTTGAGCTGTCGCTAATGCAATTGCCCTTGGATATGTATAATCCCTGAAAAAAAAGTGAGAAGGAAACCATCAATAGACAAGATGAGACAAAAGGGGAGCAAGTCCCTAAATACAAAGACACAACCTATATTTGGAGTTGACCTACTCAGAGACTTTGCATTGATTTATCACGAGAATATTGCTCATGATCGACCAAACAGATAATGTAGATATTTCCTACTATCTGCTTGCAGTTAGTTTTGTTCTTTTTGTTAGCCGAGGCATTTAATCTTTGTCTCAGTGTGTTCTGTGTTTTGATTACTTATGCTTCTCTACTTTGTAATTCCCAGGCTGATGTACTGACCTTTTTTCCTTTTTAATATACAGGAATAAGCTATATCAGGCTGGAAAAGAAATGCATTTTAATAAAAAAAATTAAAAGGAATAAACGACCCCTTATGGTTTAAGAAAAACATAGGTCGGCAAGGGGTGTGAGCTAGTCAGCACATTAAATTTGTGCTGCAGACAAGCATTTGCCTGTCATGCAATTCACCATTGGAGAGTGCTCTTCCATATGAACTAAACAAAAACAATTACTCATCAGATGGCACACAAAAGGTTTTTGGTTTGGCAGTAAAGAGCTACTACAGATTTCTTACTTGACAATAATCTCTGAAAAGTAGCCCCCACCAATACGACCAAGGAAGTTCCAAATGCTAATCATCGACACAAAAATGTGTGTTTCCTCATAGCCCAATGACTGGCTCATTTGCCCGAGATTATCGATAACAGTGAGACCTGATCCTGAGCCCAGCAGAAGGGAGAAAAATAGAAGCCAAAAATCTGCCTTGATCAGCGCCTGCATCAATGTGAAATCCTCTCCTCGTCGTGGTCCTTTCCTCCTTTTAACCCTGACGGCGCCAACAGCAGCTGCCTGGAATAGCTTTGCCTGCAATTCTGCAATCCTCTTTTGCCTTTCTGAGGCTGGAAGTAGATCAACTTCCTTTGGCTTTTCATCCTCCACCTCACTGAGTATAACCTCATTTTGATCTTCAGACAGTGCTGATGCACTAGCTTCTTCTCTCCGAGGTGATGGCAACAGTAGTGCGTAGACACTCTCATCGTCATTTGAAAAGAAACTGAGTATAATAGGGATGACTATTGGAACTAGCAAGAGGACGATTAGAATGATGGTAAACAAGACCATCACTGTATGGCTCAAGTCAACAAGGTCTTCCAGTATCATCACACCCATTAGATAAGCGGCCAAGAGCAAGCAGACACTGTATACAACTGTGAAACTTGTACCATCAGAAGGCCGTACTTGTCTGTGGCCTCCAACTGGTCTGACAATGAACATTAATGCGATAACTACCATTGTTGGGCCAACTGCAACCAAGAAGATCAGTGCAGCGTGATCAGGTGTGTGTATCATTGCATAAATCTGTGTTAGGATTGCACCACTCAAACCAGCAAAACCCTTTAGGATACCAACAATTGGACCACGGCTCTTGGGAAAGTTCTGAACACATGACACGAGCGCAGCAGTATTGAAGTATGTCTCACCATTATTACCAACAAAGATTAGAATGCACATCTGCGGGGAGACGAGAAATTTTTAGTTCAAGAACCAAGTGACAATGATCATAAAAATAATTGAAGGAATACTAATTTTTAGTTCAACAAAATTTTAGGTTGTTCTGTTGCAGCTGTATTGGACATACTAATAATAATCCAGAGTGAAGTTCGAGGTTGAACATTGCTCAATGGAGTGCAAAAAGATCTTGAGGCCAAAGCATTGATATGAACTATTTGAACTTCAGTGTGTTTTCAGGAGATTAGATAATGACGGGATAACTGAAGGCACATGAGAAGCGAGAAAGCGACCACTAACAATTTCTAAGAAAAAGTACACCTCAGACGACAAGGAAACACATTCGACAGGTTGTATGTTAAACTATTCTTGGCATGCTGCTGGCACCCACCAAGTTGAGAGGAATACATCGACAAAATTCAGAGTTCTTTACCTACCTGGAAGGCTCGCCTGCTATCAATGGCAGGGAGGCTTATTATCGTCAAAGAGGTCTTCACCTCAATGGTTATCTACCCTCTAATCACCTTGATATTCCCCGACTAGGCAGTTAAAGCAATTGACAAAAACGGTGGTCTTTTCTTTGGGCCGGGGATAGTCTGACCTATGCAGGTAAGTGCCTCGTCGGCTGGAAACAAGCTTGCTGCCCCTACAGATATGGAGGTCTCGGCATTGCAGATCTCAGGCTTGCCGGGATTGCATTCCGAACACGTTGGGAGTGGCTCGCACGCGTTGAACCGTGCCGTCTGTGGCATAGTGTTCAGTTGCTGGAAGATGCTGCTACTGAAGGCCTGTCCAATGCTTCAACATTAATCCAGTTAGGGGACGGCTCTTCCGCTCTCTTCTGGACTGACAGATGGTTCCATGGAGAAGGCCTGTGAGATCTAGCTCCGGCAGTATGGTCAAAGGTGAAGAACTCTTGCAAGAGGGAGCCTAGTAAAGGAAGCTTTGCATAACCACAGGTGGATAACGAGCTTTGGAAAAGTGCAGCTCCTCTAAAAGCGAAGTTATTCACATGGTTGGCCCTCAAACATCGGGTCTGGACTTTCTCGAGGTTGAGAAAACGCAACATCCCGGCGCCTCCCGATTGCATCTTCTGCGAGCAGGAAACCGAGACGGTCGATCACCTTCCTATCTCTTGCCCGGTGGCAAAGCAACTGTGGGAAGCTACCAGAGAGTTGACGCCCACCTCTAAGCGTAAAGGAATAGATTCCTTAATAATTATACTAGTTTGGATGATCTAGAAGGAGCGGGAACAGACTGTGGCATGAGCAAGGAAAGCCAAATCCAACCCGGGCACTCTCAGTTGCAACGTGTTTCCTGGGCAGTCCCCTCAGCCGGCTTAGTTTTTTCCTTTCCTTTCCTTTTCTGTTCTTTTATTTTCTTCTCTAGTCGGTCGTATCTCCCTTGTTAGTAGTTTCTCTACTGTATTGCTGTATTCTTTCGGTTCCTCCTTTCTCACCAGTAACTCATGACTGTATCTCCTCGCTTCTTAGTTTCCAATCCCAATCTTAGAGACTCCAACCGTACTGTACAAAAAAAAAAAAAACCCACCAGAGCTGTATCGGAACAGCCGAACAGCACAGTATCACACCATCATATGACACTGAAACCTCAGCAACCACAAGTTCCTAAATTTAAACCACGAAGTCCAGAGTAACCATCGTGCACGCTTCAATTAACAAAAGTCGCAGGCAGAAAAGGCTAAAGAAAATTAGTGCAAGTAAGCGTTAGAAAGAACATGCAGTGATCAGTATCACATGCGGCTGCAAGAACAGGACAGATGAGCGCGACCATGCAACCAATACGAGGGAAGAGGAAACGGAAGCATCGGAAACGGAAAGGCTAAATTAGAGGAGAGTAACGGATCTCACCGCCCAGAGCGGGGGCACGGGGACGCGGTGGGTGACGGCGAGCCAGACCCAGCCGTAGCCGACGAGGTTCTGCGCGGCGCCGATGAGGAGCGCGGCCCAGAGCGGGAGCACGGCGCAGAGCGTGCCGGCGAGGAAGCCGACGCTGTCGCCGAAGTCCTTGGCGACGCCGAGGCCGGCCACCTGGCGCTGGTTGTACCCCAGCGAGCTCTTGATCACCGGCGAGAGGCTGCCGAACAGGTACCCTACCCCGGCGCACGACTGCATCCACATCGCCGCCACGAACACCAGCCACCGGTTCTGCAGGAACCCAAGCACTCGGCTCCCCACCTCCACCATTGCAGCAGCTCTCCCAAACCCAAACAGAACGCCGATCGAAATCAAGATTGGAACAATCCTAGAATCCGTACTGGACAGCAACCCGAAGAAAATATATGCCGAAAGCGGTAATTGGGATCTTGAGGACGATCCCGAGAGGAGCGGCGGATTGGTATGTCGATTCAGCAATGATAGGCTCGGCTGGACTTATTGATTCCCAACAAGCATCTAGAATGACCGGGCGAGCAGGTTGGAAAAAAAATCGGTGAATTTGAGCTCGTTTTTATGGATGGACGGGGGCGGGCGAGAGGAGGCAAGGCGACAAACACGGGCTTTGACGAGCCACTGTGCGCAAACTTTTTCTCCGGTGCACGGTCGATGTGCTCAGACAGCATTATGGCAGCGCGCTCCGCTCTTGCGTAGGTGTCGCGCATTGCGGGAGACAGGGGGAGAGGCGAAACGAGGCGACGGGACTCGGGAGGGATGGATGCGGAGACAGCGGCGCGGGATGACGAGATGGGACGAGCTCGCGGCCGCCGTAATGCGTGTGGATACGTACGTCGTCGCGTGTGACGCCGGACGAGTGTGTGTTGTCGCTCGTCAGTTGCGCATCGGAGACGGCGCGGTGGCGGTAGTTTCCAACGCAGGGAACGGATTCCGACCCGAGAACGTCTGTTTCCGTGCGTTTTACTCTCCGTTTGGAACACGTGTGTTTTTTAATTTTTTTCTTTTTATTTGTATTATGTGTGAAGATATAATAGTATTTATTTATTTAAATTTGTTGGAAAAAACTAACGGCCCATGTTACTTCTGCTAACGCACGGATCCTGCTCTGTCCGGCTGTCTGTCTCGTTGGTGGGCCCAATGGTACTGTTCTTTTTTCACTGAGAGGGCCCAATGATACTGTGGTAGGCAAAGAAATTTGTACGAAAGAAAATGTATGTACAGGAGAGGGGTCCCAATGAGCTCAGCCGCACTCGAAGCCCATCAAAATTTGAGAATTATATGGTGTTTCGGGGCTATCCATCCCAACAAGCTATGGAGAAACATCATGCCACTGGGCAATTCTATTACGAATTGTTTTTTTTCCTCTTGGCCCCCCTGACGTTTTTTGCAGATGCGGTACGGGATGGCTTTTTTTTTTGTGGCCTCCTTCCGAGCGCAGATCCATCCACTAGTGGCGATGCGTGGCATTCCCGCGCCGGCGGGCGAGGCGCAGTGGCCGGGGAGCACGACCTTTCGTTTGCCACCAGCGCGCGCACTAACGGTTGGGCCCACCCGAGAGCTGCGGTGGGAGTGTGGAAATGCGCTGCCGGGGCCGCGGTAGCCGAGCGCGGGGTCAGACCCTCTGGGCGCGTGCTAGATTTCGGCGGTCATAAATTTTTGACTGCCATCTTTTGGCTGCTTTTGACTTTCGGTTAAAATTTTTAAATTTTAATTATTTACGATATAAATTACGAAGAGATCGATATTTATTTATGATTTTGGCTGGTACGGATATTGAGCTTTTAACATGTACTACGTTTAACTTGTAGATCCCATCTTGATAAAATACTACATTTGAAAGTTAGGTATTATAGCAAAAATCGAAAGACGTCCAACTTGTTACCTGTCGAACATGCCCATAAGCTTTTGACTTTTAGGCTTATTTCATACTTTTTGGTACGAGGTTTTTTTGCACTTTATAGATATAAGCTTTTTTAACATAATTAGATTTAGAAAATTTAAAAATAAAAAATAGGTTCTATTATTGACAATGTAAAGGAATACGAGGAAAGAAGAAAAGGCCTAAAAAAGCTAAAAAGACATATATTAAAATTAAAAAGCTAGAAACTAAAAGCTAAAGCTCAATTAGTAACAATTTTTCGGCCCCACGGTACCAATTTTTGGAGGAAAATCTATTTAAATGTTTTTATAAATAATTTTAAATATAACAAATGATCTAGAAAAAGAATAAATTTTTGAGGAGCCTTCTGATATAGTATACTTGATTGTGTAATTTTTTTTCATAATTTTAACCATTCTAAATTTTTATCACAAAATTAGTTATGTGTATTGTTTATAGGAGTTTTTTTAATACGGGAGAAGAGGTGGAGCCTGTCCTTGGTGTCCGTCTCCCTGTACGACAATGTTGCTGTGCCGACCACAACTGATGGCCCTCATTCCTGCCATCGCGTCATAGTAGATGGTACATATGGAGTCTAGGAGGCGACCGACGGTGTTTGTCCTCCCACGCCGTAGACTGTGAGTAGCTTTGGTGTGGATACGATGAAGATGGTCATACTGCAAGTTGCGAAAAATATTTCCTTTGGCGGCGAAAGGTGAAGCGGAGGAGCTGGCACACAGCGGTAAGCCCTCGTGTGGCCACTAGGCCAGGCACAACCCTTGAGGATGACCATGTGAGGTTGAAGCAAAGGAGCAGATACACTGCGGCAAAGTCCGACGCGGCCCTCGAGGACGAGCATGCGAAGGCCAAAAGTGGAGGAGCTGGCATGGGCCCCTAGGGCATGTCGAGGAGCGGCGAGGCGGGGAAGGCGATGGAGATGTCGAAGTTGATGTGGCCCTCATGAGGTGAGAAAGCTATGGGCGGCGACGACGAGGTAGTTGTACTTGGATGCGATGGTCTCAAGGACACGGCGCAGGTATGCAACATCAGAGAAAGAAGTAGGGTAGGATAATGGCCGATGGGGAGAAAGCAGGGGCTAAGTGCAAAATAATCCGAGGGTGGTTATGCAAAGAATGCAAGTTTTAGAGTGGTATTTTTTTCAATTTATTCTTTAGAGTGACATTTTTTAGAATCGGTAAGTTTTACCGCCCCCCTCCAAAAAAAAATAAAAATGAAAAAGATCCCTCCTGTAGTCCTGTTCTGCTGGCTCGCTGCCTTTCCTCTGCCGCTTTTCCACTAGAGCGGAAATATTGAAACCCAACCTATATAAACCATCCACTCCTCTTCCGAAACTCTGATTCCCCACTCCTCTCTCTCTCTCACCGCAGTTCGCAACTCAAATTCCCCACTGCCTCGACGTCCTCGCGTTCCCCTCCGCCACGAGCTCGCGCGTGGTTTTCGCCGGTGTGCCGAGCCGGAATCGCGCGCTTCCCCTACGTAATCCTCTTCGTTGTTCGTCCGTGCGCGCGTGTTCGCGAATCGTCAGTAACTCTTACATCTAGCGTTCGTCTGATTTGGTGATTTGGTTGGTTTTGATTTGATGTGTTTGCTCGTTTGATTTGTTGATCGGCGACTCCCCAAGTCAAACAGGGTGGTCTAGTCGCGACTCGCGAGTAGTGTGTGTGTTTTGTGGAAACTAGGTCGATCAAATTCGAGCGCGCGCGTTTCTATTTCCTTTGGTTTGGTCCCGTACGCGATTCTATTTGCTTTGATTTTGGTATAGGTGCCTGTGCGTTTCTAGTTGATTCGGTCGAATATGATGCGCGTACGCGATTCGATTTGCTTCGACTTGGTTAGACGTGCATGTGCGTTTCGAGTTGCTTCGTTCGAATTTGACGGAGGCGCGCGATCCGATCTGATTTGTGCTTGTTGATTCAATGTGCTTACATGTTTTGAATCCCTTATCTGATGTGCATGCGTGATGCGTCCTGGCTTGTTTGATTTGGTGTTTGCTGGTGCTCCCCACTTCTCGAATGAATGACATAGGGAAGTAGTACAAGTAATTTTGGTGGACTCTAAATCGGGTCGAATTGGATCATACACATCTCAGTTCGCTTCGGTTTGGTTGTAAACGTACACATCTCAGTTCGCTTCGGTTTGGTTGTAAACGTTTCAATTTGGTTTGCTTGTGTTTGGCCCGCAAGTGCATTCCTAAGCATGGCTGTGTTCCGATTTGGTGCGCACTCGTAGTTCAAGCTGCCTTGTACTGGTATGCTGCTGGTTGGATGTGCATATGTCTGTTTCAAATTGCCTTGTGCTGGTATGTGTTTGTGTGCTTGATTGGATTAGTGCCTGGTTGCTTATTTGTGCCTCCTGAAACCTCGATCTATTAGTCGTTAGAGCATAATTAAATTTAACTGAAACAAATTGCCTTGTACTGGTTTAATTGGTTAGTTTTGACTTGTTTGGTTTTAGTTGGTTGGTTCTGATTCAGATGTCACGATGCATGTGCTCATATTCTTGGTTGAGTTGGTGATACCATCCAATACGTATTGCGGTGCTGGTACGGCAGCAAATTGATGTATAAGGGTAACCTGGAGGTAAGTTACTTACTAAGAGGTCACCTGAGAAATAGGAGCGTTACTTAGTGGCAGGCGATGGCATGTGCCTCCTTGGCCTGTTTGTGGCGGCTGTCTGCGGCAGCATCGTGGTGGTTCACTCGGAATGTAATAACTGTCTTGGACATTCTTTCTGAGACATGCTTGACCTTTGATGGTTTTGACTACCGTCATATTGTGCGCTTTGAGATCTCATTTCTCCTTTTACTGCTTCTTAAGATGCTGTTGAACTGTGAGTTTGTGCCATTGCTATTAGGCTTTTGGTAAACGGGTCGGCATCTGAAACAGGTTGAACTTTATTTGTTTGATTTGTGCATGTGTACATTGGCTATGTGATGTTAACTAGCCTAAATTTGCGAACTAAAGCTTTGTGTATCTTATCTCCTGTTAATAGCTTGATAATTTCTTCAGCTGGTTGTGTGGCCTAGCGGGCTCATATCAAATAGAGCAAATATTACTAGCTGCTGTCCCATCTGAACACTGCAGCGTTTGAGGATTGTATTGGCCTAATTAGGAGATACTTGGGTACATTTGAACTTTGATATTTATTTGCTTGCTTATATAGATGCATATAAAGTTAAGAGCCATTCTCTGTTCTTGAGATTGTGTCACATAGTGTACCAAGATCTTGAACAGTATATTGAATGCCAAAAGCAAGTTGTGCTTGACTTGTTGGTGTCAAGCTGCAAAAGGATGTGCTTCACCTGATTATGGCATATATGTGGCTGTTGGAGTGTCATACGATAATATTGAATTCTATGCTTGTACTGTCACAGTTGCCTAGTTACTCCTAAATGTGGTTGTTGATTATGGCATTAAAAACATTTAAACATCACATCTTGCTTAATACACCACTTTGACATTTCTATCAACATGGTGATGGATTGATTCAGATACAAGCAAATATGTTTCAAATTGCAGGTTTTGAATCACTTATATCAAATGATTCAAATATGAACATACATGAGATGAGTTGGTTCAGATATACGCAGGTTGTTGGCTCTGTGATGATAACCGGCTTAAGTTTGTGAAAGTGGTGGGATTTGTATAACTTATCTCCTGCTAGTAGCTTATTAACTATAGCAGCTGGTTTGGTGGCTTTGTTGTCTCGTTTCAATTACAAATTTTCACTAGCTGCTGTTCCAAAATGGAAATTCATGATGGTTGAGGCTTATATTGCTATAATCAGGAGATCTTGTTTGATCATTATTAAGCCGATATTTCGATTTAGCAGCTTTATTTATATAGCTGCTTTTAAATCTGAGAGCCACTCTCTTTTCTTGGGATCTCATCAGCTGGCATATTGGGATCTTGAATAGTATATTCATCGCCAAAAGTGACTTGCACTTGACTTGTTGATGCCAATGGCACCTTTGTCCAACTGTGGCATATATGTGGGTTTTGGAGTGTCTTGCAATGTTCATATTTCTTTATCATATGATCATGTTGGATTCCATGTTTGCATTCATATTTCTTCTTCTGAGGAGTATTGCAGTTGCCTTGTTTCTTCTAAGATGGTTTAAAAGTCAACACTGAAATGGTTTAGTTCAACAAGGAGCAAATGCGTTCCAAATCTCTTTTTATGTTTCATGCATGATGCATATGTCTGCGTCCTATTGCTTCAGTGCTTGGGTGGATTAGTGCATCGTGAATCTTTTGGTTAATATTGAAACCTAGTTGTTCAGTAATAGTTCGATTTTATTTTATTATTGCTGGAATTGAGTTCTGTATAAAGATTTGCTTCCACTGTTAGTTCTAATCTGATGTGTGTTCATGCATGTTTGGCTATATTGGAGTTTGATGATTGTGGCAACAAAAACGAGATGATTGTCATATTTGTTCATGTGTTTTAAATTCCACTGTTCTCGTTTGATGTGACCTCAACAATATTGATTTGTTTGCAAAAAGATAACTGTTTGGTAATGGTTTGACCTTTTATGTTAAAATTTGTTTAGTATTATTTATCTAGTTCAAATTTGTTGATTCATATTTGAAATGCATGCATGTATACTGTATATGTTTGTTTGGACTTATGTTTTGAAATTTTAGGCACAAACCAGATAGTAGGGATAAGTGTTTATCTTTCCCATTTGATGTGGAATTGGTCATTGTGAACATTACTTATCGTTTGGAATTTTTATTGTAGGTGACCATGTAACTTATAAAGTAACACCGTTAAAGTAGTTTTGCAGTTATTAGTTGAATTTCATGTGTTGTGTATGCGATTTTGACTGTTTGATCTGTTATGAATAGCGCTTGTATTCATTATGAGGCCAATAGGTCAATATATATACATGTATAGGTGTGCCATATATGCAGGAAACCCCTTATACAACAGAGTAAATACACAACTATGTAAGACATATCTAATACCTCCCCTTAAACTTATGGTGGATCAACAACATGAAGTTTGGAGAGGTGAAAATTGTGCTGGGCACTAGTTTGTGCCTTTGTGAAAAAGTCTGCCAACTGAAGCTCGGAAGGCATACACTGAAGAGCAACAACCTGGTCCTGCACCTGTGTCCGCATGTAGGAAGCATCAACACCAATATGCTTTGTAAGCTCATGCTTCACCGGATCTTTAGCAATACTAATAGCACCTGTACTGTCAGACAAAAAAGGAGTCGGTGCAGAAACAGAAATACCAAAATCCTCAAGTAACCACCGTAGCGAAGTGACCTCCGTAGTCAACAAAGCCATAGCTCGCAACTCAGCCTCAGCACTCGAACGACAAACTGTTGTCTGCTCTTAGTCTTCCAAGCAATGAGACAACCACCAAGAAAAACACAATAAGAAGAGAGAGACTGGCGATCAGAGGGATCACTAGCCCAGGTGGCATCAGAATATGCCTGGAGTTGTACAGAGCTGGAGTGAGGGAAAAAGGAAACGACGAGAGATAGTTCCACGAAGATATCGTAAAACACGAAGAAGATGACTATAGAGGAGCTGAGTGGGAGCAGAGACAAACTGACTCAAAATATGCACAGGGTATGAAATGTCAGGACGAATGACACCAAGATAAACAAGACTCACAACAAGATGACGATAGCGAGTAGAATCCTCAAGAGGCTCACCATCAGTGGGACAAAAATGAACATTAAGTTCCATGTGAGTCTCAGCTGTGCGCTGATCAGTAAGAGAGGCACGATCAAGAAGATCCTGGATATACTTTTCTTGGAACAGATAGAAACCCTCAGAGTAGAAATAACCTCAATCCTAAGAAAGTAGCGAAGAGGACCCAGATCAGACATAAGAAACTGCTCATGAAGACGCTCCTTGACAAAAGTGATATACCGAGAATCATCTCCAGTAATAATCATATCATCAACATACAAAAGAAGAAGCGTCCGACCACGAGATGAAGTGTGGATAAAAAGAGCAGGATCATGAGCACTGGCCAAGAAACCAGCTGCAGTGAAAACAGAGGAGAAACGATCAAACCAGACACGAGGAGCTTGCTTGAGGCCATAGAGAGATCGGTGAAGACGACAAACCATACCCTTAGGAACAGAATACCCAGGGGGTGGTTGCATGTAGACCTCACGTAACTCGCCATTGAGAAATGCATTCTTGACATCCAACTAAGATATAGACCACTGTTGAACAGAGGCCACGGCAAGAATAGTGCGAACGGTGGTCATGTGAGCAACAGGAGCAAAAGTCTCATCATAGTCACGAGCATGGTCCTGCTGAAAACCATGTGTTACAAGACGAGCCTTGTAACGCTCAAGAGAACCATCAGAGCGAGTCTTAACCTTATAGACCCACTTGCACGTGATAGGAGTAACACACGTAGGAAGAGGAACAGGATCCCACGTGCCAATACGCTCAAGGGCAGCGATCTCCTCCGCCATGGCATGCTGCCACTCCTGATAGACAACAGTATCACGATAAGAAGTCGGTTCGACAAGAGCAGCGACAGCAAAACCAAAACGCTCAGGAGGACGAATTAACTGGCGATTACGAAGAGTATAACGAGGAGTGGCCAAAGGGGATGGCCCGTCAGAAGTGGAGGGCATATCAGGAGAAGCCTCAACTCGCGGGCGACGAGTATAGTAGAGAGGATAAGAAGGAACAAGATCAGGGGCAACCTCGAGAGATGATGCCGGTGGTGAAGAAGGTGCTGATTGAGAAGGAGGCACCGAAGAGACCAAAGGCTATGGTGTAGTGGTGACTATAGGACTGAAAGGAAAAGTCAGAAATGAAAGCGGCTCAACAACAGAAGCTGATGTGGAGGAAAGAGAAGGACGAGGATAGAAATGATGAGACTCATCAAAAGTAACATCCCGTCAAATCCGCATCCGTCGGCCAAGAGGATCCCAACAACGATATCCCTTGTGCTCAGCACTGTAGCCCAGAAAAACACACTCAACTGACTCAGCGATCAGTTTTGTGCGCTCACGAGGTGTAAGAAGAACATAGCACACACATCCAAAGAGGCGAAGACTGGAATAATCAGGAGTCTGGCCACAGAGACGCTCAACTGGGATCCCACCCTGAAGAGCAGAGGAGGGCTGAATGTTGATCAAGAAAGTGGCAGTAGAAACAGCTTCAACCCAGAAATGTGGTGGAACAGCAGAAGCAAGCATGAGAGCACGAGCTGTCTCAAGAAGATGACGATGTTTGCGTTCAGCCACACTATTCTGAGCATGAGCACCTGGACAAGAAAACTGAGAGAGAGTGCCCTGCTTAGCAAGAAAATCATGAAGAACTTCCGACAAATACTCTCTAGCGGAATCAACGCGAAAAACACGAATATGAGAGTCAAACTGAGTGCGAACCATGGTGGCAAAGGTCTTGTAGATAGATAAAACCTCACTACGAGATGATATAAAGTATATCCATGTATGTCGAGAAAAATCATTAATAAAAATAATATAATATCGATGACCTCCTTTCGAAACGAAAGGAGCTGGTCCCATACATCAGAATGAACAAGATCAAAAGGACGATGAGACATTGACTCTCTGGAAGGATAAGAGAGTTGAAGCTGTTTGCCAAGCTTACAACCCTGACAATTTAGAGAAGCATCACCGGACACAGACCCTAAAAGACTTCGACGAAGTAGGGAAGACATACGTGAACCACAACGATGTCCTAAGCGATGATGCCACTGAGCAAACGATGCGGTGGAGGCTGCAGCAGCTGCAGAGGCAGTGGTGGAGGCGAGCAGACTGACTAGGGTAGCGGAAGGAAGGTGAAGCCAGTCAAGCTCCCAGAGCCATTGTGAGTCACGGCGACGAAGGCTATTACCAACCAGAGTCCCCGTGCGACGATCCTGAACACTGTGACTTACTTTGGGATTTCAGAAGATGATGACTCCAATAGTTGAGATATCAATATATAGATGACTACATGGGCCATATGGGCCTATAGTATATGGGCCTTGATATACTTAACACCCCCCTTCAAACTCAAGGTGGAAGCGGAGGTTCTGAAGCATTGAGTGTGAGCAAGTGAAGCCGATGTTGCTCTCGAGTTTGTGTTTTAGTGAAAAATTCTGCCACTTGCAGTTCTGAGGGCACGTATTGAAGAGCAATTGTTTTCTGATGACAATGAGACCGAGTAAAGAAGGCATCAACACCAATATGTTTTGTAAGTTCATGCTTCACAGGATCATTGGCAATATGTATGGCTCCAGTATTGTCACATAGAAGAGGTGTAGGAGCATCACAAGAAATACCAAAATCTGCTAACAACCATCGAAGCCATACAATCTCTGAAGTGGTAGTGGCAAGTGCTCGAAGTTCTGCCTCTGTACTAGAACGAGATACAACCGCCTGCTTCTGAGACTTCCATGCAAGAGGAGAAGAACTAAGAAGAATGCAATAACCTGTGATAGAACGACGATCTGTTTGATCACTCGCCTAGGTGGAATCCGAGTAAGCATGAAGCTGAAGCGGACTCTCACAAGCATGGAACAAACACTGAGAAGATGTCCCCCTTAAGTACCGTAGTACACGAAGCAAATGTCCAAAATGAATGGACGTAGGAGCACTCACAAACTGACTCAGAATATGAACCGCATGAGCAATATCAGGTCTAGTAACAGTGAGATAAACAAGGCTGCCCACAATATGCCGATATCGAGAGGGATCCTCAAGAGGTATACCATCGGTAGGGCGAAGTTGTAAATGAAGATCCATAGGCGTCGCAGCCGTTCGACTATCTGTAATGCCAGAACGAGCAATAAGGTCTTGTATGTATTTGGACTGAGAGAGATAGTAGCCTTTTGCAGAATGCAACACCTCAATTCCTAAGAAATAACTGAGAGGACCCAAATCAGACATCTGAAATTGCTCACCAAGTTGCTTCTTCACATGAGAAATGTGTTCCACATCATCTCCCGTAATCAACATATCATCAACATACGTAAGAAGCAAAGTGCGCTCACGTGAGAGAGATGAATAAATAGAGCGTGGTCATGATCACTAGGCGAAAACCCAAGAGCTCAGATCACGAGATACAAAGCGCTCAAATCAAGCACGAGGAGCTTGTTTAAGACCATATAGAGCACGATGAAGGTGACAAACATGACCAGGAGGAGCATCAACACCTGGGGGTGGTTGCATATAAACTTCATGCAAATCACCATGAAGAAAAGCATTTTTAACATCCATTTGAGAGATGGTCCAAGAAGAAGTAGCGGCCACTGTAATGAGAGTACGAACAATAGTCATATGAGCAACTGGTGCAAAGGTCTCATCATAATCGCGACCATGAGTTTGCTGAAAGCCTCTAGCAACAAGGCGAGCTTTATATCTCTGAACAGAACCATCAGACTTGGTCTTAATTTTGAAAACCCATTTAGATGTAATAGGCACTGCATGTGACGGTAATGGAACAAGATCCCAAGTGCCTGTACGATCAAGGGCAGCAAGCTCCTCAAACATAGCAAGCTGCCATTCTGGAATATTAGAAGCTTCCTGTAAGTGGATGGCTCATCAACAACGGCATTCACACGAGGAAAACCATATTTGTCAGCCGTACCAATAGCAGTACGATCTCGTAGATTATATCATGGACCAATCTGTAACTCATCAGGAACAGTATCATTAGGAGCATCAACAACGGTCGTATCAGGACTGGCCGTGGTGGTAGAGCTAGATGGAGGCGCTGTGGGGTTTGTGGGACGACGATGGAAAATACGTGTGATAGGTGGTTTAGAATGAAATGGAGGTGGTGCAGGAGGTGTAGTTTTTTGTGAAGGTGGTGTGATGGAAATAGAAGGAGCAGGAATGGGTGTAATATAAGGGGAAGGTGTAGTGACATCGTTATTGGGTGAAATAGGAGGAAGACACAGAAACGATGTGGGTTCTATTGGGGAATATGAGGGCTGAGTAGAGGGGTTATAAAAGAAAGGACAGTCCTCAACAAAGGTCACATCACGAGAGATACGTATGCGACGAGAAGAAGGGTCATAACACCGATATCCTTTATGCTCAGGACTATACCCCAGAAAAACACACTCAACAGACTATGCAGTCAACTTAGTTCGCTCATGAGGTGCAAGCAAAATATAGCAAGTACATCCAAAAACTCGGAGATGATCATAGCTGGGAGAGGTACCAAAAAGAACTTCACCAGGACATTGGCCGGAAAGTTTGGAAGAGGGTTGTCTATTGATGAGATAGACATCAGTAGAAACGGCTTCCCCCCAAAAATGAGAAGGAATAAAAGATGAAATCAAAAGTGTGCGAGCAGTCTCTATAAGATGGCGATGTTTGCGTTCAACAACACCATTTTGAACATGAGCGCCAGGACAAGAGAGCTGAGCAAGAGTGCCCTCAGAGGACAAAAACTGGCGAAAAACATTAGACAAATACTCACCACCAGAGTCAGAGCGAAAAACTCTAATAGGAGTAGAAAATTGTGTGTGAACCATGCGAACAAAAGACTGGTAAATGGAACACAACTGAGAGCGATGTTTCATGAAATAAATCCATGTATATCGAGAATGATCATCAATAAAAATAACATAATACTTGTGACCACCCTTTGTAGCAAAAGGTGCAGGACCCCATACATCTGAATGGATAAGATCAAAAGGTCTAGCTGAATGAGAAACACTAGATGAATATGGTAGTTGTATCTATTTTCCAAGTTTGCAACCCTTACAATGAAAACTAGACTCAATAGGTGTATGACCTAAACAACCTTTATTTATTAATGTGGATAACCGGGAACCACAAAGATGACCAAGACGATGATGCCATTGGACGAAGGAAGAGGCAGGAGACGAAGCAGCGGATGACACACGAGCAGGAGACTCAATGGAAGAAGGAAGACGCAAGGTGTCTAGGATGTAGAGGCTAGGAGCACCTTTACGGCGATGGCCAATCCCAATCACTTTCCCGCTTCGACGGTCCTGAATAAAACAAGATGAGTCATCAAATCCAACAAAGCAATTTTGGTTGGTAACTTACCAACCGAAAGGAGATTCATGGATAACTGAGGTACAAAAGAAACATTAGGTACAGAAAAATGAGGATTGCAAAGTGAACCCTGGTGAGTAATATGCCAAGATGTACCATCAGCTGTCTGAACAGAAGCTCCATCAGTGACCGGCTTGCAAGCGACCAACTGGGACTGATCAAATGTCACGTGAAAAGAAGCTCCTGAATCAAGCACCCAAGACGACGAAGGAGCATTAACAGGCGTAGCAGCAGCAACAAACACTGAACCTCTAGGAGTGGAACCAGTACCACGACCACGAGCAGCATGACGTGCACGATAGTCAGCCAACTTCTCTGGATAATGAGAAAAACAATTCTCTGGAAGATGGCCAGTCTTGCCACAATGCTTACAGTGCTCTGAAGAGGAACTTTTTGATGCACTAGTCCTCTGAGAAGCTGCCAACACACTATGAGACACAAATGCGTAAGAAGATGACTTGAGACGTGTTTCTTCCGCAAGTAAATCGATAATGCCTGTGCCATGGTGAGAGCAGAAGAATTGTGAAGCAATCGTGTACGAATGGAATCATACTCAGCCCGAACTCCCATGACAAATCTGTAAGTAAAATTTTTTTCAATAAACTTATGTGCTGGACAGGAGACAACTGTACACCCAGGTATCATGGAAGTCAATGATCCCATCAGGCGATCAAAGGCAGAGTAGTACTTGTTATGAATAGCGCATCTATTCAGTATGAGGCCAATATATATACATGTACAGGTCTGGCATATATGCAGGAAACCCCTCATACAATATGGTAAATACACATCTATGTAATACATATCTAACACCCCCCTCAAACTTATGGTGGTTCAACAACATAAAATTTGGAAAGGTGAAAACTATGGTGGGCCCTGGTTTATGCCTTTGTGAAAAAGTCTGCCAACTGAAGCTCGGAAGGCATATACTGAAGAGCAACAACCTGATCCTGCACCTGTGTCCGCATGTAGGAAGCATCAACACCAATATGCTTTGTAAGCTCATGCTTCACCGGATATGCATCAACACGAAGAAGATGACTATAGTGTAGCTGAGTGGGAGCAGAGACAAACTGACTCAAAATATGCACAGGGTATGAAATGTCAGGACGAGTGACACCAAGATAAACAAGGCTCCCAACAAGATGACGATAGCGAGTAGAATCCTCAAGAGGCTCACCATCAGTGGGACAAAGATGAACATTAAGTTCCATGGGAGTCTCAGCTGTGCGCTGATTAGTAAGAGAGGCACGATCAAAAAGATCTTGGATATACTTTTCTTGGAACAGATAGAAACCCTCAGAATAGAAATAACCTCAATCCTAAGAATGTAGCGAAGAGGACCCAGATCAGATATAAGAAACTGCTCATGAAGACGCTCCCTGACAAAAGTGATATACCGAGAATCATCTCCAGTAATAATCATATCATCAACATACAAAAGAAGAAGTGTCCGACCACTAGATGAAGTTTGGATAAAAAGAGCAGGATCATGAGCACTGGCCAAGAAACCAGCTGCAGTGAAAACAGAGGAGAAACGATCAAACCAGACACGAGGAGCTTGCTTGAGGCCATAGAGAGATCGGTGAAGACGACAAACCATACCCTTAGGAACAGAATACCCAGGGGGTAGTTGCATGTAGACCTCACGTAACTCGCCATTGAGAAAGGCATTCTTGACATCCAACTAAGATATAGACCACTGTTGAACAGAGGCCACGGCAAGAATAGTGCGAACGGTGGTCATGTGAGCAACAGGAGCAAAAGTCTCATCATAGTCACGAGCATGGTCCTGCTGAAAACCATGTGTTACAAGACGAGCCTTGTAACGCTCAAGAGAACCATCAGAGCGAGTCTTAACCTTATAGACCCACTTGCACGTGATAGGAGTAACACACGTAGGAAGAGGAACAGGATCCCACGTGCCAATACGCTCAAGGGCAGCGATCTCCTCTGCCATGGCATGCTGCCACTCCTGATGGACAACAGCATCACGATAAGAAGTCGGTTCGACAAGAGCAAGGCAAAGAAACCAAAACGCCAGAGGCCGAATTAATCGGGCGATTCGAAGAGTATAACGAGGAGTGGCCAAAGGGGATGGCCCGTCAGAAGTGGAGGGCATATCAGGAGAAGCCTCAATTCGCGGGCGACGAGTATAGTAGAGAGGATAAGAAGGAACAAGATCAGGGGCAACCTCGAGAGGATGCTTGGGTGGTGAAGGTCTTGGCCGAGAAGGAGGCATCGCAGAGACCAAAGGCTGTGGTGTAGTGGTGACTATAGGACTGGAAGGAAAAGTTAGAAATGAAAGCGGCTCAACAACAGAAGCTGATGTGGAGGAAAGAGAAGGACGAGGATAGAAAGGATGAGACTCATCAAAAGTAACATCCCGAGAAATCCGCATCCGTCGGCCAACAGGATTCCAACAACGATATCCCTTGTGCTCAGCACTGTAGCCCAGAAAAACACACTCAACTGACTGAGCGGTCAGTTTGGTGCGCTCACAAGGTGCAAGAAGAACATAGCACACACACCCAAAGGGGCGAAGACTGGAATAATCAGGAGTCTAGCCGCAGAGACGCTCAACTGGGATCCCACCCTGAAGTGCAGAGGAGGGCTGAATGTTGATCAAGAAGGTGGCAATAGAAACAGCCTCAGCCCAGAAATGTGGTGGAACAGCAGAAGCAATCATGAGAGCACGGGCTGTCTCAAGAAGATGACGATGCTTGTGTTCAGTCACACCAGTCTGAGCATGAGCACCGGGATAAGAAAACTGAGAGAGAGTGCCCTGCTCAGCAAGAAAACCACGAAGGACTCCCAACAAGTACTCTCCAGCAGAATCAGCACGAAAAACACGAATAGGAGAGTCAAACTGAGTGCGAATCATGGTGGCAAAGGTCTTGTAGATAGATAAAACCTCACTACGAGATGGCATAAAGTATATCCATGAACACAACAAGAATCAGAATCGAAAATAACACGACAACCATGATCAGTGAGTTGGCCAGCAGATAAGAGCTGCATGGTTAGTTTTGGAACATGAGAAACAACATGAACATGAAAAGATGAATTTGAAAGAGTGCCTCGTCCTGTGACAGAAAGAGAGGTACCATCTGCTGTGTGGACAGTGATAGGAGCAGCTAAAGAACTAATGGAAGTAAGGCATGTGTAATCAGGTGTCATATGAAAAGAAACACCAGAATCAAGAATCCAAGGCGATGTACTTGAGGAAGGAGAAGTAGAAGGTGGTCTCTCACCGGAAGACTGAGCAACAGAACCAGCAGAACCAGACGATGCAGAAGCAACCATGCGTCCTAGCAAAGCGAGAAGCTGCTGAGTGTCAGAGGTACCAGAACTCTGCTGAGAAGAGGAAACTCCAGTGCCCCTCGGAGGACGAGCACCATAACGAAGATCCTTCTTCTTGTAGCAAAACTGTTCCACATGTCCATCCTTGTTGCGATAAGTGCGGTGGGTTCTTACCAACAAGAACATCCATCAAGGATGCACAATCAAGGAGAAACCAAAGGCACAGTAGGTGTAGAAGCTGGAGAAGCCACCAAAATCGAAGGAAGTGGCGATGATGATAGCAGACCTGCTCCACAAAGTTGAATCTCCTTAGTACGAACAGCTGCAAGGGCCTCCAACAAAATCACACGAGGGTGACGAGCTAGCAACTGAGCACGAGTCTGCTCAAACTCGCATCAAGACGTGTCAAAAATCGTAGATCGCGAAGACTCCATGTGAGATCACGACGCCGACAACATTGACAAAAGGCAAACATCTAGCCCCAAAGAATCGATCTGACGCCATATCGCAGACAATTGAGCATAAAACTCATCCATAGTGGCATCTCCCTGCTGCAGCTACTGCTCCTGTCGTACAACAGCAAGGTATAAGGAATCACCAGATGGCTCGTGGCGCAAGCAGACAAGGTCCCACATTGCTGTCGGAAGCCAATCCAATAACATCACCATGAGATGCACCTCCATGCTAGCAACCAAAATAGCAGAGGCACGAGCATCTTCATCAATCCATGTCTTGTAAGCAGCATACTGGGTCTAAAAAGTCTCCATGGTATCCTCAAAAGTCTCAGAAGCCTTTGTACGAGCGTCTTCAGAAGCATCCTTCGGGAGTACAGGCTCAGCAGGCGGAGTAGGACGAGACGGGCAAGGCAACTCGCCAGTAAGAAAGTCCCAAAGGCGCTGACCATGCATGTGGAGGCGCATGTGCTGAAACCAGTCCCGATAATTGAGACCATCGAAGATCATCGGGCAACGAGGAACAGAAACTGTGCCTGCAAAAGAAGACATTTTTTTTGCCTTTCTTTTTTTTCTTTTTCTTTTTTTCTTTCATTCGGTCAAAACGACCGACCGACCTACGCTACGGTTGTCACAGCCTCACACCAACCCGATCGGTCGAACAACCAGCGACGCCAGCGCCTTGACCTAGGGTTTCGGCGGAGTCGGCGGAGCGGCGGCGATCTGGAGCGGCGACGGCCAACCTCAAGAAAGCCGACTCGGACGAGGTCGGCGGTAGCTCGGGCGAAGATGGCGGAGTCGGCGGAGCGGCGGTGGTCTTGAGCGTCGACGGCGACAGCCGACCTCAAGAAAACCGATCCAGACGAGGATGGCAGAGCGACGGCGGTTGGCAAGCTCGGGTGGAGACGGCGGAGTCGAGCGGGGTCGGCGACGGCCGACCTCAAGGAAGCCGATCCGGACGAGGACGGCAAAGCGACGGCGGTCGACAACGAGACGAGCCCGATCCGGCTGGAACTGGCGAGAAGCCCGGCGGGCAACGGCGACGAGCGGTGACGGTGACGAGCGACGGCGGAAAAAACAGGCAAAACCCTAGGTATGACGAAACCCTAGGGTTCGCTCTGATACCATGTTATGAATAGCGCATCTATTCATTATGAGGCCAATAGGCCAATATATATACATGTACAGGTCTGGCATATATTCTGGAAACCCCTCATACAATAGGGTAACTATATAGCTATGTAATACATATCTAACAGTACTCATCAATGGACATATCATTGTGCTCAATCACATGAGTTTGCTGCATGAGATTATGCAAAAGAGCACCACTATCCTGAACATAGCGCTCCTTCAAGTTGTTCCATATGCCCTTGGCTGTTTTGAACTTAGAAAGACTCATAATCATGGATTGCTTAGTACTATTGACCATGGCGACCATCACTTTCCCATCATTAATATGCCATTCTTTTCTTTGCAAAGATTACTACCATCATCCTTAAGCACGGTGGAGTTTCGGTTAAATGAAAGAGTAAACCATAGCCCCTCAATGCAGTCTCTACACAAAAGCCCACTCTGGATAATTCGGACCATCTAGGGTGAGATTGATAACTATTGCATTTATCTGAGACATGTTGAGAAGTGCTAGAACTTGAGCAACAATAGTAGCTGAACAGCAGAACAGAGCAGTTACCACAGAGATCCTTCCCTCGTCAGCCGCACGCGAGCCCCAGCAGCAGGCGAGGCGAGGAGGAGGCGTAACGGCACCAAGGCGAGCGGAGGCAGCGGCGGCGGCTCGGATGGACGAGCGGCGGCGGCGGCCCAGATGGAGCGGATGCGACGAAGGCGGTGCCGATCCGGCGGATCCGACGAGGGTGGCGCCGATCCGACGGCGAGACGAGGCGGTGTGGCGGGGACGAGGCGGATCCAACGAGGCGCCTCCCAGCGGCCCGCGACGGACGGCGGACGGTTCGCGACGGCCGGATGGCGCGACAGACGGACGGCGGCGAAGAGCCGCGACAGCGACGGGTCGCAATGGCGACGGGTTTGACGGGTCGAAGGGGCGGACGGGGCGAAGGCCAGCCGTGACGGGCGGATGGACGAAGCAGACGGGCGAAGGGCAGCCGCGATGGACGGATGGACGAAGCAGATGGGCGGACGGGCGAAGGGGTGTTAAGAAGCAAACGGCTGCGAAGGGGTGTTAAGATTTGGATCGTGGGAGGACTAAAATAATCCTAACCTAACCCTAATCCATGGCTCTGATACCATGTGACTTACTTTGGGATTTCAGAAGATGATGACTCCAATAGTTGAGATGTCAATATATAGATAACTACATGGGCCATATGGGCCTATAGTATATGAGTCTTGATATACTTAACAAACACAACAAGAATCAGAATCGAAAATAACACGACAACCATGATCAGTGAGCTGGCCAGCAGATATGAGCTGCATGGTTAGTTTTGGAACATGAGAAACAGCAGGAACATGAAAAGAGGAATTTGAAAGAGTGTCTCGTCCTGTGACAGAAAGAGAGGCACCATCTGCTGTGTGGACAGTGATAGGAGCAGCTAAAGGACTAATAGAAGTAAGATAGGTGGAATCAGATGTCATATGAAAAGAAGCACCAGAATCAAGAATCCAAGATGATGTACCTGAGGAAGGAGAGGTAGAATGTGGTCTTTCACTGGAAGACTGAGCAACAGAACCAGCAAAACCAAACGATGCAGAAGCAACCATGCGTCCTAGCAATGTGAGAAATTGCTGAGTGTCAGAGGCACTAGGACTCTGCTGAGACCTCACGGGCGGCTAAGGATTCGGCAGCAACTTGGGCAGCGGCCAAAGAACAACGGCCAAAGAAAATCCGATGAAGACGATGACGAGGACGAGCGCAAGGGGAAAGAGCCAGAAGCGGTAGTGGTTGGAGAAGACGATCCAGTGACTGCTCTTCACGAGAAAAACCCTAACCCTAGGTAGGTTCTGATACCATGTTATGAATAGCGCTTGTATTCATTATGAGGCCAATAGGTCAATATATATACATGTACATGTGTGGCATATATGCAGAAAATCCCTCATACAACAGAATAAATACACAGCTATGTAAGACATATCTAACATGATCCACCTCAAACAGATGTTTTAAGAAAATTTCTCCATTCTGGTTGCTTGGATGAACTTTAGCTTGATAGTGACAATCAAAAGTTTAATAGTCTTTACCATTTCCAAGAAATGTATCTGTCTGACACAGTGATATGCATTCTATTTCTATACTTTGTTTAATTCACACCAAGAACTTGTGCTTCTGCCAATAATTGTATTTAATATGTTAACATTTCCCTACCTGCATTTGTCCTATCTATGTTGCTCACACTCCTAGCCTTGCATTGTTGCGCTAGGAATGGTTTTTGTTAAGGATATAAGGGTATTTGTGATATTTCCTAATTTTTAGGGTTTAACCTTTTGTCCCTTAAGTCTTGTATTATATATATTGCCCTTTAGGTTGTGCAATAGATTAATGATTCATCTATTCATCCAATAGATCTAACATGGTATCAGAGTTAAGGTTAAAACCCTAACTTCGTTCTTCTTCCGTTGTCGCTGCCCTTGGGAGGATCAATCTCCACTCCTGGGGGCACTCACGTCGTCGCCGGCTCACGCCGGATCTGGCTCCTCTTCAGGCCGCCGCCGCTCTCTTTAGTGGCTTCCAGGCCGCCTCCTTGCAGATCCAGCCGTCAGTGGAATAGATTGGGCTTGGATTCGAGCTCATCACTGCCTCTTCACCGGCTGGATATCTCCTGTGTCATATGCCTTGCTTGATCTACGCCAATGTCTTCATCGCGTCTTCGGCAGCCGCCGCCTCTTCCGGATCAGGCCGCCGCCAGCCTCGTCTCTCCTGGATCTAGCCTTGCCCCGCTTGGATCCGGCTTTGTCCGCGTCAGATCCAGCTCGCCCCCGCTTGGAGCCAGTCACCGCCGGTCGTCTCGGCCGGTTGCTTTCGCTTGGCCCGCTTGTTGCCTTTTTGTCATCGATCTGGCTTATGCCGCCGGCCTCATCTGGCCTCCTCGACGCTGTCGTCTCTGGATCCAGCACTCTCCGCCACTATGGGCCCCAAATCCGTAGCCTCCTCCCACCAGCTCGGTGCTGGAAGCTCACCCCCAACTTTGTCAAGCCAGGTGAGGGCCTTCGGCTGGACCTCTCCTCCCTCTGGTTGCGGGGCTGCAAGGACCAGATCGCCTCTCCCGAGCCCGATCCTTGATCCGCCGTCTCCTCTTTGGCGCTGGAGGGAGGAGAGAGATAGGAGAGGTAGTGAGTGGCTCTCTTAGTTGTGCTGTTGAGTGGGGAGAGTCAGCTGGACTTTTCTCTTGGTGCGGAGTGGTGATGAGTTGGTTCTAATGGAGACACGGGTCTTTGCATTGGTAATTGGAAATTTGCAACCAAGCCAGTTAAACTCAGTCATGGAAGCTGCCTGCTGTGAATGTCTCACTGTGGCTGCACCATTCAAGTCTTTCTCCAGCTGTTGAAGGATGTTGCTGCTATTAGGATCTGTAGTGTTAGATTTTTGGTGTTAGTATTGCTGCTGTTAGTATCCGCAGCTTTGCGTCCTTTTGTTTTGAGTCTTTCGTTGTGTCTATCTAAGTTTGGAGCATCTATTTTTTAGTTCGTCTAAGCCGTGTGAATCCACAAATTTTTTTTGTCGAGTGTGGTCCTCTTTTTTTCGCATGACCGCAGTTGCCGCTCTTCTCTCTGAGCCGTTGCAGATTGTAGAAGTTTTAATGCTGTCGCTTATCTCTGAGCCGCCGCCCCTAGTTTTTAAGGCCATTGCGCTTTCCTTCTGCATCGCTGCTGTCTCGGGCTTTGATTTGCTTTATAGGCTGTCATCATGCTTTATGGACTGCCGCACGATACCAGATGGAGATCTTTTAGCCTTGCCACAATTTTCGGGAGCTGCATGCTACGATGACATCTTCAAGACTCAAATTTTGGATTTTCTCTATTTTAGTGTCAACATTTTCAAATACAATGCTATTGTATACGCCTTACATTTGAGGGGGTGTTAAGGATATAAGGGTATTTATGGTATTTTCTAGTTTTTAGGGTTTAACCTTGTGTCCCTTGAGTCTTGTACATATATATTGCCCTTTGGGCTGTGCAATAGATTAACGATTCATCTACTCATCCAATAGATTTAACAGATTTTACTCTTGAAAGCTCCACTGGCTGTTACATGTTTCTTTTACAAATATATTAACCTTTTTATTGACCAACTGCAAGTCTGCGACAGGGAAATCTTTCTCAAGCAGAAATAGGTTGCTAGAAATATGGAAAAGAAAGGTCATTGGAGTTATGTATGGCCTAAAAGTATCGCCGCTGTAGCAGCATCTATCTCTTTTACATTGGCTACATTTCAGCAGGTTTCTTTGAAATCCATGATGACAACCTCAAGACCTGAACTTTGGATTTTCATTTTATCGTAGCTGTCCTTTTTAGGCTCAAAGCTATTTCTGGTACACCACATTTTAAAATGATATTTCTTAGACTTGGAATGCTCAAGTAATCGTATGTCAAAGTCACATGGGTGAACAGCTTTGTCCATGTCATCTTCAAGGCAAGTTTTACAAGGCAGTGCTGTACAGAATGGCATCAGAATTGGTCCTTGCTGAGGATTTCGAGTCATGGATTTTCCTTCACTATCAAAAGTAATACTTGATTAAAGTGATATCTCCGTTACTGCATCATCTTAATTGGCCAAGTTAGAGGTTACTTCTGAGATCATATTTGACTGTCAGTTTTCAAATGTTACTTATTCACAGGATATTTCAGTCATGACACCAAAAGTGTGCTAGAGTGTGACTTGGTATTGCTGTGATCCCTTCGAAATGTTGCTTGTGTATTTGAAAAAGATCTGTCGTGATCGTTTGCAGTTGGTGTGTTCCTTAGATTTTGTGTCAAAATGGTCTTGATTTCAAAAGATCACCTCTCATGAGCGGATAATGAAGGTTTTGAGCCTCTTTTCTTGGACATTGGGCATGAGGATTTTAAAATTGTTGAAATGGGCTCTGTAGTCAGATGAAGATACGAGGATAAGGATTTGTGTACTCTCGGATTTTCCGAGTCAAAAGTCCCATGATCCAGACATTCTATGTTCTATGTTCAATGCTTGTGGAACAATCTTAGGAGAGTGTACATAGATGTATCATTTTTTCTGATATCTGTTGACTTATGATGTTTTATTCTCTGTTGTCAATTTGGTTTGGTACGTACTGCAGTTCTCCATGATTAAAAATTATAATTTACATAGCTCGACAATCTTGGTGTGGAGCTTAGAGGGGTATCCATCACATCCCATATGAGAATTGGGATGATAAAATGTTTTATAGGAGCTGCTAAGATCTTCAGCTGGACAGCAACTACTAGGCTTGCTCTTTTAGTATCCAGTTTACTTCTGCATTATTATAAGGATGGTGGTTTTCAAGCTTTTCATTGTGCTCTGTACGTACCCTCCATCTGCATTAGGTCTTATTTTTGATAACTTCAGGAGGTGAATTGAATCAGGAATCGTGGGGTTTCTAAATTCCTATCAAATGAATCTGTTCAAAAAGAAGCCATTTCATTTACCACTTCAGGCCCGAATGACAAATTTTCTTTGAGAACTGGGCATCTAAATTATTTGGGGTTATTGGCAAAAGAAATCTGATTCATTTAGAAAGGTAAAAGCTCTAGGTCATCTGCCAATTGAGCTACTTTGTTTTTGTAGGAGTGATTCAGACTGCAGAGGCAGGAAAAGATTCTAGTGGTAATATTTGTTGATGGGTGCCAGACTAATTGTCATGATCATTGTTCGGTAGGTTACTTCTTTGTTTTGTCAGGTGAAGTTGGCAAAAATTGGCTTCAGCAAGGTCGCACACTGATTGGATGGGATCTATGCACTCTTTGCAGTATCAAGACTTTGTTGCTGCTGACAAAAGAACCCAGCAGCCTTATCTACTCGTCTCATAAAGTTATATCCAATGGCAATGCTTTATTTTGGTTTGCAGCTGCTTTTCTAAATGAGAACAGTCCTGATTGATATGCGGGTGGTGCTATTCTGAAGGTGAAGTTCTTGACATTGATTTTTCAGGGTGAAATGTCAATTACTTCCAAACTAGCAATTATGGTGTCTTAAAATTGGTATTGAGCTTACTTTTAGTAATTAAAGATAACCCAAATTCGGTATTTTTGTCCTCTACAGGATTAGTTCATGGCAGTGACTGTGGACTAGTTTGGCATCTCGGTTACTATATTTTTTTTTGCTTCATCCTTTGGCATGTTGTGGAAAGCTGAACCATCGCAATCTGCTTGAAGAAAATATATGTGACTTTGTACTTTGGAATATTTTGGTGGTTGAGTAAATCTTTTGATTACTGGAACTGAACGTCCTCCCAGTAGGATGTTGTTAAACGTGCAGTTTTTACTACTAGCTTTCGCAATTGTCAGATGAAGTGTGCATCATCTTTAATGGCAGTTTGTGGCATCTGGACCAGCCTTACTTTAGTGTTTGCCTTCAGCATTGTTTAACTTAGGTTTTAACACGTTGTAATAATTAGTGACAGTACTTATTTTTTCCTTGATCTTAATCATTTTTTATACGCAGGATTGGAAAATACTTTCTATCCAGTAATTGCTACAAGTATATATGGAAGATTATTGTGCTCCATATAGGTGAGTTTGTGGCATCTGGACCGGCCTTACTTTAGTGTTTGCCTTCAGCATTGTTTAACTTAGGTTTTAACACGTTGTAATAATTAGTGACAGTACTTATTTTTTTCCTTGATCTTAATCATTTTTTATACGCAGGATTGAAAAATACTTTCTATCCAGTAATTGCTACAAGTATATATGGAAGATTATTGTGCTCCATATGGGTGAGTAGTGATTTGCTGCTTCCTAATACTTCTGCTAAATCTGCATTTAGCTTTCTATCTATCCTTTTTAAGATCCGCCATGAGGCTATAGGTAAATATTAGTTCATTGTTTTACGGCACAGCTGCTAATTCGTTGAAGTTGAGAGACATAGCAAGATAGCTTCTGAAGCCACCCTGAAGGCTGTCTGTCCTGTCACCTGTGCTCTACTGGACGACCTGTAGATCTCTCTTATTATCTAATTGGCATTTGGCAAATGGTTGTTCGAGAGAGAACGGCAAATGTTGGAAAAGGTATGTAGTTCTTGCCTCTTGGTGATTTGATATTTGTGCACGCTTGACTCTTTACCCTTTTTTCAGATTGGCTACCATATATGCTTTCCTTTTAGGGTTCTGGCTTCTCATGTTATTCCTAAGGGTCTGTTCTTTTCGACTGAAATTAGTGGATTTTAGCTTTTACTATAGTATCTAACTTTCAAACGGAGTATTTTCTCAAGATGATGTCTACAAGTTAATTGTAGTACATCAAGCCCAACATCTGTATCAACCAAAATCGCAATCGAGTATCTCTCTCTCCATAATCTCTGTCGTAAACAGTTAAAATTTAAAAATTTCAGCCAAAAACCTTAAGCCGCAGCCGCGTCAAACAGGCCATATATGGATTGCTCTACAGGTTCACAGCCAAACCATTCGTTATCCTGTTTCTTATAGTCCAAACAAGGACCTAGCTAACGATACTTCATGTCCACATTGTTATATGGCTAAACTTGTTGCTTCTTTCACTACCAGATGTTCGAAAATGTTTGAAAGGACACGGTGGTACCTTCTAGATTGACATTGCTCCCACGTTTTGGTTACCCGCAAGGTAATTCGATAACTCTTTGTTGAACATGTTAGGCGTATACTAACGAGGACATATCTATTGCTGCAACCAAATAGCTAGGTGTAGTCATCCAAGCTATTTCAGTTTGGCTACCAAATCACCACAAAAATTTTGAAACAATTTAAGGTACTACAACCATCAAAGTATCAAGTTATAACTCATTCGATGTTAATACTAAGAACAAATAAACAAAGAGAAGTTTACAGCAAACATTAACTTGTCTTTTCCCTTATATTCCCTCGTAATTTAAAGCTTACCGCAAAACACGTGAAAACGGCAAAAACGCACGCGAAATGACGACCGACGTGAAGAACTGCTCCCCTGTGTCGCACTGGGCGGGGGCATGGAGCCCATCGCCACTGCAGGGTCCAAAGTTAGGTTTGTTCGTCCGTCGAAAAACGCCAGAGATACGTGTGAAATAGTGTTCTAAATAGGTGGCTATGGGCCTGTTCTTTTTTGCTGTGATTTTTGGTTGAAATTTTTGAATTTTGGCTGTTTGTGACAGAGCTTGCGGAGAGAGATATACTCGTTTGCAATTTTGGTTGATACAGATATAAGGCTTTTAACGTGTATTACAATTAACTTGTAGATCCCGTCTTGAAAAAATACTCAATTTAAAAGTTAGGTACTGTAGCAAAAGCCAAAAGCCGCTTTTAGAAGCCGTAAAGAACATGAACTATTGCTAGTCAATGCGCTAGATTTTGGTCTACCATATGTCACGATTGGTAGAAATTTTGTATACAATAGGAACCAAAAGCTTATGCGGCCGAAACTAAGGTACGAAAAGAATCTAACTAGCAAACTTTGGCGAACGCGCTTCTTGCATACCTTATAACATCATTGGATGCATTTGAAACTGTTCCTACTCAAAGAGCTAACTTTAGGTGAACGGTAGGTCATGACGGGTACCAGAAGCTTGTGTGGATAAAACCGGGGCATAGTAATGCACCTGGTACTAAACTTTGGCGAGTGTGCATGTGCTATGATGTTATGGGAGGCAATTTGAACCATTCCTAGTTAGTAAAACGAATTTTGGTCCATGGTATGTCACGATGGGTATCAATTTTGGTCCACAACAGGTATCAGATGCTTGTGTGGGCAAAACCGGGGCACGGAAGGGAACTTAGTACCAAACTTTGGTGAGTGCACTTTCTCCATATCTTATAATATCATAGGAGGTATTTAGAATCATTCCTAGTTAGTAAGTTGAATTTTGATTCACTGCAGGTCACGATAGTATCAATTTTGATCCACAACAAGTATTAGAAGATCATGCGGGCGAAACCAGAGCACAAAAAAGATCCCAGAAGCATTGTTCAAGAAATCAGGCTAGGTGGGCGCCTAGGCGGTGTGCCTAAGCGTTGGGCGCCACCCCCGCCGCGCCTTGGGGTGTAGTCGGTGATCTAGGCGGCGTGGCGCCTAGGCGGGTCAACGACGCTGCCTAGGCGGGTAGGCGGTCCAAGGCATGCTCGGCGGCTGGCGGTAGTGCGTTCGACTAGGCTGTGGGGCGGCCGCTTGGACTGCGAGGCGGGGGCAACGCAGGGAGTATATGATGCGGCGAAAAGGGTAGTCGGCTTACTCAGTTATTTTGGTGGCGGCTTTGTGCATGAATAGGTTTCCGTTCCCGCTGTGTCCTCCACACCAAGCCGTTGCTGCCACCTCTACCGCGAGAAATTTGATGATTTGCCCCACCTTTGTTTGCAAACAGCTCATTTGCCCCACAGTTGATAACAATTGATTATTTGCCCCATCTTTGAATTTTCATTTGATCATTTGCCCTATTTGCATTTCTAAACCACTTTCTATTTTTATAATGCTAAATTATCTTAAAAATGACCAAATTGCCCTTTGTAATGCTTCCTCCATCCCTTGTTCAAAGTATCTAATTCTTCCACGTGTTTGTATCTATGCATATAATCAAAATCTAAGTTCGGGCTGGCCATGAAGGTCACTGCGATTGGGCAATGTCTCCTGTTGCTCATGGCTTGCAGTGCACAAGCCGTCATCTGCAGCTCCTTGTACGGAAACCAGACAGACCAGTTGTCACTACTTGAATTCAAGAAAGCAATCAGTCTTCATCCGCAGCAAGTCCTGATGTCCTGGAATGATAGCACCCATTTCTGCAATTGGGAAGGTGTTTTGTGCAGCACGAAGAATCCACATCGTGTCATTTCTCTTGATCTTACAAACAGAGGTTTAGTAGGGCAAATCTCTCCCTCACTTGGAAACTTAACATTCCTAAAATTTCTTGTCCTAGATAAAAAATGCGTTCACCGGAGAGATCCCTCCATCCCTTGGTCACCTGCATCGCCTCCGAACCTTCAGTTTTAGTTATAACGCATTACAAGGAAAGATGCCTGATTTTGCGAACTGTTCCAACCTCAAGGTGCTACAGCTGGATCGCAATAATCTAGTGGGACAATTTCCTAATTTGCCTCCTCAACTTCAAGAACTGATACTTCATGTTAATAATCTTACTGGAACCCTCCCTCCTTCTCTTGCCAATATCACAACGCTGAATAAGCTTGGTTGTGCGTTTAATAATATTGAGGGCAACATCCCGAATGAATTTGCGAAGTTGCCCAGGCTTCAGTATCTGTCGGTCAATACCAATAATTTAGCAGGGAGGTTTCAAGCAGCCATCTTAAATGCTTCTACTCTTGTTACTCTTGACCTTGGTGTCAATGATCTAAGCGGAGAGCCGCACCCCGTCGCGGGCACTGAGCGCGAGAATGTCCGCACACGACACAATGTTCGGGCACTGTTTCTCCAGCTCCTTCTTGATCTCTTCCATCATGCCTCAAGAACAAGGGATGGAGGAAGCATTACAAAGGACAATCTGGTGATTTTCTAAGGTTATTTAGCATTATAAAAATAGAAAATAGTTTGAAAATGTAAATAGGGCAAATGATCAAATGAAAATTCAAAGATGGGGCAAATAATCAATTGTTATCAACTGTGGGGCAAATGAGCTGTTTGCAAATAAAGGTGGGGCAAATCATCAAATTTCTCGCGCAATCTCGGAACCGACTACCAGGGCGGTGCGCAAGCTCCTCCTCCATCCCCACTCCCCAGTGACGTGTGAGATCCTCCCTCTTCGGCGGCGCCCGAGCTCAACGATGGCTAGTAGTTGACTCGAGTTTTGTGTTGTTTTGATCGCCTACGGCATTTTTTTTTTTTGCAAATGTGACCCTGATGTCATTTTTTTTGCGAATGTAGCCCCTTCTCTACTGAGGATGATTTGATGGCTGACGCGTGGGTGGTTCCGTGCCTTCGGAGTGCGGAATTCCTGGCGAGCGCAGAAGTTCATCGTCGGATGCAAAGTTGGCGGAGCGCATGGAGATCATGTGGCTTCGGACCGTGGGCTCGGCTTGTGATCCTCCTCGTGGCGGATGCCACAAGGGTTTATGAAAGTATTTAAATTCCAATCTTCCTCTCCGATCTCCATGCATCCCAGTTGTCTAAGCTTGGGCCACATGATCTCCATGCTCTGGAGGTGCAGAACCACCCCCGCATCAGCAGCCAGATCATTTGTGGTAGAGAAGGGGCTATATTCGCAAAAAAATAACACCGGGATCATATTTGCAAAAAAAATGCCATAGGAATCAAAACAACACAAAACTCAGTCGACGCGGCCGTTCCGCCTTTTAAGCTAACTTCGTGATCTCATCTTTTATATATCCTTCAGATATTGAGCTTAGACAAGCTTACGTGGGATTCTATTGTCATCCGATCTGCTGCGCAGGTTATACGAGTGAGATACTGGTGGACAAGGGCGTCCACGGCGGAGAGACGCCGTGATGCAGGAAGGAAATCCCCGGGCGAAGCAGAAGGACGGGAAACAGAGCAAGCAGGGGATACGGAAGCAGAATATACTGCAAGAGGAGATCTATTTCTTTCCTGACCCCTGAATACATGAGGTATCTCCTTTATATAAGTTTTACACCCTTGGTATAACATAGATTTCCCTACTCAAACTATAACTCAGACTCCTATTGAAGTATAGCTACCGTGTGCCTTTCGGATTCCTGGGAATCTCCCGAACCGACTGTAGCTCGTCAAATATTGCCGTTTGCTGCCGTGGAGGCCGATTGAGCTTGCAGTAGTTTCCGTGACCTCCTTTGATACGTTTTTCCCCAATATAAGTCCACAACATTTCTCCCCTCCCGCGGAAGTAGCTCGTCCTTGAGCTGGAATTGCGGATACTGCCGTTGAAATGATTCCACCAACTCCCAAGTGGCTTCTATTGTTGGTAAGCCCTCAGTGACACCAAGAATCTGGTTCAGAAATATGTACAATATCAGTTTCATAGCCGACAAATACATCAATTAGCTCAGGCTCTTCAGACAATTCCTCTATCTTGATCTTTTGCGGCCTGGGGTCTCGATAACCTAGGGCCGTTCCCAAGAGCGCCGGGGGTTTCGAGTTCCTTTTCATGGCTATTGATACGTTCACGAAATAGATCAAAGCCAAACCAGTAACTGGGATAACAACGAAAGCTGCGAAAAGGTTCATGATAAAAAGCGTAATTACTCGATTTGGAGTACCAAGTCGGATAATTGTAGACAATGGTAAGAAATTTTTTAGCGCGAAATTCCAAGAATTTTGTGACGAACTAGGTACCAAGCTTTGATATACTTCGGTCGCTCATCCTCATAGTAATGGGGCAGTTGAGCGTGCAAATGGCCAAATACTGCAAGAAATCAAGACTCGAGTCTTCGACCAGCTTATGAAGCGCTCGGGGGCTTGGGGTCCAAGAATTACCTTCTATGTCATGGGCAATTTGTATGACTCCTAGTCAAGCGACAGGAGAAACTTTATTTTTCCTAGTTTTTGGGTCTAAAGCCATGCTTCCTCCAGAACTAATGATCCAGTCGACAAGGGTCGAAAACTTCAGTGACTCCAACCAAGAATGACTTCGAGCGGACGACATCAACCTGCTCGAAGAGAAGAGGAATCAAGCCTTAACCCGATCAGCAGTCTATCAGCAAGCCATGCATAAGAACTACAATCGTAAGGTCCAACCTCGGTGCCTTTTCTGTAGGTGACTTGGTATTAAGAAAATTCAATCTTAATCTAATCGGAACAAGCTTTCCCCTAAGTGTGAAGGTCCTTACACTGTGGTCGAAGTCAATTGCCCAGGCTCTATGCGACTTGTTATGGAAGACGACTATATTCTCTCAAACTCTTAGAATATCGATCAATTGCGCAAGTTTTACGTGTAATATTTCTACTCTTTTCAATAAAGATTCTAATTTGTTCAAATATTTATTGTCGTATGTTCAGTAGAGCTTCTTTTATGTTCGTTCGACCACTTCTAGTATATCCAATTTGTTTAACTGGTTGGAGAAGGGGACACCACTAGTCAAAGTCTTTCCTCTCTGTGTGGGGTCCTGCCCACTAGAAGAAGCTTCCTAGTGTCGACCCGTTCCTAGCTCTTGCTATCAGCATAAAACGATTATGTTATCTACGAAAACGTTGACCGAATGTACGAGAAAGAAACCCGAGTGTTTATCCTTTTATCGTTCATCTTCGATTTCATTCACTTGGTCGAAATGAAGTAACATTACCTAGTCAAAGCCTTCCCTTTCTGCACGTGGTCCTACCCACTAGAAAGACCTTCCTAGCGTTGACTTGTTCTTCCTCTTTGCTGTCAGTACATGTGATCAAATTGATAACGATGGTCGGATGAACCACTCTGCTCTCTGTGTACTTCACTCTGTACTATTTGCTTAATAAAGTAAATAGTCGGGTCTAGGATAGAGTTATCAGCATAACTTTATTTCTTAGTCAAAAATCCGTTCTATTTCATTTTTTTGTCTTACGAGTATTAATTGCTCAACAAGATAAATTGCAAGAAAAATGAAGAAGTTCATTCACCATCCAAAGGTAAGTCTTTACAAAGTTTTTTATTTTTTATATACTATTCTAAAGAAGAAGGAGAGCCAAGTTGTATTTCTTCACACACCTTTCGTCCAATCGGCTCTACTTCATCGATCTAGCGAGACGCCTCATCCAAAGAGCAGGTGAAGTCGTGCTTGATTGGATGTAAGTTGAGGTTATGGTAACATGCTGTATGTTTTGCTAAGGCATAGTTTACAGCACCTCTTACAACATCCCTGATCGAATTTAGCAAGTGCATTTCCTGCATGTGCTATGATATCATAGGAGGCATTTTGAGCCATTCCTACTCAATGAGCCGAATTTTGGTCCACGGCATGTCACAATAGGTTTCAATTTTTTGTCTACAACAAGTACCAAAAGCTTATGTGGACGAAACCAAGGCACAAAAGGGAACTTGGTTCCAAACTTTAGCAAGCGTACTTTTTGCATGCCCTATAACATCATAGAAGGAATTTGGAATTATTCCTAGTTAGTGAGCTGAATTTTGGTCTATAGCGGGTCGCCACGGGTAGCGGAAGCTTATGCGGGTGAAACTGGGGCACAAAAGTGAGCCTAGTACCAAACTTCGCGAGTACACTTTCAGCATGCCATATAACATCATGGGAGGCATTTGAAACCATTCCTAGTCAGTGAGCTGAATTTTGGTCTACGGTACGGGTATGATGGGTGACGAGGATAGAATAATTCTCAAATTATTACGTCACTATATCCACCGGATATACCCTGTATGCATTTGGAACCTTTCAGCATACGATCTCTCTCTAACAACAACAGCTGCACAAGAAATTGAGGTCCTGTTTTTTTCAGCTTTTAGCTTCACCTTTTGACTTTTCTACAGTAACTAGCTTTTAAACGGAATGTATTTTCAAGATGGGATTTACTAGTTAATTGTAGTACATACCGTACCAACTTCATTTATATCAGCAAAAAACACGCGCGAGTTTCTGTTACTCTGTAATCTATCGCACGAACAGCCTAAAAACCATAAGCCACAGCCAAAAACTATAAACCTCAGCAAAAAAGAATAGGCTCTAAAAGGCCTTCAACACAAGCTGGTGGAAGAAGATGTCCATGTCTTGAAGATCAGCGCTTGCCACCAAGGCCTTTAACAATTGAATTTGTTTAGTGATATAAAAATGAATGCTCTGCATGTTTGATTGCCACCACCAGTAAACATGATGATGCATTGCCTGGCTTTATGTTCATAATTGTACCATATTTGTTCATGATTCATACCTTCCAATTAGCACAACACACGCATCCTTTGCCTATCCGCTAATTAGTTAACTATGCATTTCACAAATTTGTATAACCTTTCAAAATGTTTTTATTTATAGCAACACACGGATATTCAGCTCTAAAAGCTCGTAAACTGGCTTGCTGAACACGTGGTCCACGGTTTAGGTCGGCGATTTGTTGCTATGGGTTGTGTGCATAGCATATAGGTTAATAGTTTTTGCCTGCATTTTTGGAGGCGACAATGGGTGATAGATACTAACATGAATAATATACACGATTTTAAACTTGAGAAATCGTTCGAAGAATTTACTTTAAAAAAGCGTTTCACCTATTTTGACAAGAAACGATAGTCGCCCTATCCTAGTCTACTCAATACTCGGTCAACTGAAACGAACCCAGCCCATGAGCACCAGCCACTTGGGCCCGGACGTGCACCCCTCCCGTCTGGGGCCCGGCCCGACAGGGTAGCGTCCTTCCCACGCCAGCCAACCGCAAGGCCAGCCAGTTCCCTTCACACGAACCCGTCGTCTCCTCACGCTCCGAACGCCGAAGCCTCCCAGCAAATCGAACCCATAGCTCCAAACCCTAGGCGAGGAGGTCAAGCTCCCCGCGCGGCGAGGCCATGGACCTGGACGCGGTGGCGACGGCGTTCGTGGAGCACTACTACCGGACGTTCGACACCAACCGCGCCGCGCTGGTGGCGCTGTACCAGGACGGGTCCATGCTCACCTTCGAGGGCAACAAGTTCCTCGGCCCCGCCGCCATCGCCGGCAAGCTCGGCTCCCTTCCCTTCGCGCAGTGCCAGCACAAGATCGACACTGTCGACTGCCAGCCCTCGGGGCCCCAGGGCGGCGCGCTCGTCTTCGTCTCCGGCACCATCACCACCGGCCCCGGGGAGCATCCCCTCAAGTTCTCCCAGGTCTGCACACACACGATTCACTTCCTCTCATCCTTTCCGCGCATAAGGCTTCCCTTGTTTGTTTATAGTCCACTCTGCACTGATCCGATCTGATCTAATCTGTGACCGCTGGTGCGATTATTGGGTTGGTCCCAATCTTTCTGACTTCACTAGAAGGCTCTCAATTTGTTAGTAAGAATTGTTTGTCTGATCTGTGCTTGTTGTTGTGACGGTTGTCGGTCACAATCTCCTAGCCTTCTGTAATCTATAGACAGTTCTACGTTGCTTGGTATGGTACTATTTGTTTGGCCCGCGAGCCGTATGTCGGAGTCGTGAGTTGAGACATTTAGATCTCCGTCTCGGTGCATTTGTAGTACCTGCTGTTCCTTTTGGTAGTTCTGTTGTTTCCTTGCAATGTTTCCAGTTTTACTTTTGCTTGGGGTAGAGTTGGTGTCTAGTTGTTTCTACGATCTGTTGGTTTTCAATTCAATTCCATAGTCGAGTATCTCCAGAATTCTTCAATCAGACAAAGAGTTGGTAACTTGTTTTCGAATGTATTGGCGTGTAATTTGGTACTGGTCATGATGTTTGTTATGTATTGCTTTAGCCATCGTTATTAAGTAGTCATCCAGTTGGCCGGCAGCGCTTGACTGGAGCCACCGACTCTACTAGCTGAGCAAATCGAGCGACTTGTGGGCAAATGTGGGAAAGGGTGCGTGACTTGGCGCACTTTCTGCGACCTGGCGCGTGATTTGGGGTGGCCCAGCGGTAGGTTGAAAACTGAAGAGGATAAAGGGTATTGTCACCCAAACCATAGCAACTAGCAAACAGCCGCCACTGGTTCTTGCCTCCGCACTGTTGGTTCCCTCCCCTCCGGCTGTCTCACACCACCTGTCGCCTTCGCCCCTGGCTCAGACCGCCGTCGGCAAGTGTCACGTTGGCCTTTAGATTTGTCTCCCACCTTCATTTGTTTCCCCTCAGATCCTTTTTCTCCTGAGCTCCCTTCTCTCTGCTTTGCTGCCCTGTTTTGCTAAATGTTGATCTTCTCTGTTGTGCTATAATGCTCTCAACCTCTTGTAGATCTAGTAGTAGCAGCAGTGGCCAGCAAGTAGTAATGTACTAAATACTAATGTAGTACTACTAGACTAGTAGTAGTATTGTGGGAAACTAGGAGTTACAGATGTGGATTGTGCTTGTGTTTGCCCTTGCTCTTGTGATGCGTGGCACATATATTAGCTTGAATTCTTTTTGTATCTTCAATCAGGTGGAAGTCATTGTCTTCGAATGTTAGGATAAGTTTTTGCCACGTATTAGAAAAGTTAGAATACTAAAGTAGCAATTTTCAGTTTCACTTAAAAAATTTGGTAAGTCAACCTTGTGACAATCTTACATTGTAGTGGTATATCCATCGCACTGCTTCTGTCCTAAGTTTCATTACCTTTCACTTCAGCAATCCTTTTGTTGTGCACTAAATTCGTGACAGTAGTCTGTTGTATCCATGGTTAGGTGCCATTTCCGAAAAAAATATATGGAACCTATATTATGGGATTACCCCCTGAATTTGAGGAAAATGCCTCTGAAACGACAAACAAGCTCCTATGTAATGTCAGAACCTTTTACATTGGCCAAGACACCTAAAATCTCCTAGTGAAACAACCCACCTGTTTCCTATGTTAAGCTGCATCTCAGTTAGACGGCGAATGATGCTAATTTGCTATAACATGTGTATGTCATTTTTTGTGTCTTATTATAAAAGGACTCTGTAGTGGTGGTGGTGGTGAGTCTGCAATCTAGCCCCCCACCTCTTTTGAGTTGGTGGGATCTTTTGTGAATAAATATGTTCACACATGCATATGCTTCTTAAAGGATCTTCTGTGGATAATTAGATTACATGTGCATGTGGCTTGTGATAAGATTCTATATGGCTTGTTGATTGGTTGCAAATTTTGTATAAAACTTTCTAAGTTTATAACTTATATTATGCTTATTTGAAATCCGTTACAACGTACGGGCACTCAGCTAGTAACCTCAAATCCTCAATAATTGCAAATGCATCTTTCATGTGGAATTAGGAGTTTCCAAATATAGCTTTAGTGCATATTTTTAACAATGTAGAAGCCATGCACAGAACTCTAAAGTTGTGCCAGCGTCCAAGTAACTAGCCATATGGGAGTAAGACTCCAGCCATATTGTGGCATTATGCATCCAGTGCGTAGCTTGTATCTTTTGGGCTTGACCAAGCCTCCCCTAGTAATCAACATGTGAACATTTGGGTTTGCATTTTGGAGTTTCAAATACAGTGAAGCTCTACTCATTGGATTAGATGATGTTTGATGGTCCTTTCAAACAAAGTAGTTTATATTTCATATCGCCTCATGTTATGAACAAATGAAGTTAGATCAAATTTCAGTAGTTCCCCCCCTAACCAATTCATGTTTTATAAGATTGATGCTCGTGGTGCATTTTTTTTAATAGAATAGGTGCAGCTCTTGTTAGATGATTCTTGATTGCCTTCATTTCTGGATAGTATATTTCAGTTAGTTAATTCACATGTCCATGTTGTGCGCTCTCTGTATGAAAGCTATCGGGTTAGTGCACCAAAAGTTGGATTGTTTTTATTTTTGGTAGGCGGCGTTTGTCTCAATGAGTTGGTAGGGTCCATGAAAATTACATTGTGCAGTTCTCTGTTTTTTTCTAAAAGAAAGTTACTCAGTTGACTTTGGTAAGGATGCCTGGTGTTTTCTAAGCTTGTGATTCCCTGTTTCTGCAGATGTTCCATTTGCTGCCAGCTGGAGGGAGCTTCTTTGTGCAGAACGACATGTTCCGCCTGAACTATGGTTAAAGAAAGTCGAGAACTCTTGCAACAAAGAACTCGTCCAGGGTTTTGTGTTGAATGATTAATACTGAGATGCTGCGTCTCTTTGTTCGTTCCTCAACTGGTGCGATTTATTGGAAGAAACTGCTAGACTTGATATGCGTCTGCTGGATTTGTTCTTTTGTGTTTCTCATGTACTCTGGTTACTTGGGGCAGCACTGTTTCTGCGGAATGTGAATGAAGACTGTCCAGAAATTCTATTCCTGTTTGCTCTCTCTTGCCTTTCCCCCCCTAACCTGTCGCTCAGTGATTCATATTGGCGCAAAAGAGCTCAGAGTTTACATGCTTTTGTAAGCACAGGTGCATTTTGTTGGTCAGTCAGTTTTGTTGGGTTTTCTCAAAGCCTATATTGATTTCATGGAGTCTTTTTATCTGTCTTTTATTCCTTTGTGTTTTCTGTGGTAGTAGAGATCTATTTATAGATTCTATTTTTAGGTGTTACAAAGTGACATCTCTGTTTCTGGTATATCGTGGGACTTGAGTCTATTTATTACATCACGACTATAGTGCTATATTCTTTGAATGTGTTTATTTTTACTATGAAATTTAGAATTCTTTGAGACCTTGATGGCTGCTTGATTATCATAGAAAATAGTGACATGTTGCGATATACTTTCCACAACCTTTGATACAAGAAATTTTCTTATTCATACACCTTTGCAACTTTAGATGCACCAATATGTTAAACTTACATAGAGGAAAGAGTAATTGAATCTTGTTTCCTGCCACACCAAGAAATAGCACCTTCTATTAAAGTAAATAGACAACTAGAAATTAATTTTTAGTCATCAGTATAACTCTGCAGCCGAAGATTATGACCATTAAAGCATAATAAAAAATCTATAGTTGACATAACAAGGTATATATTTGATTTGTTTTCGGTGCTCTTTCTTAGGATTCTTGTGATATCAACTAATAATTTCAATCGCATAGCTAAGGTTAGGTCGCGTGAATAACATAATATACATAAGATATCTCAAAACTAAACAATAAGTAATTTCATTCATTCTAACTTTTTCCTCATGAGTGTTTGGATAATATTCCTCATTGAGTTTAGTTTTTTTCACAATAGGTATATTAAGAGATTTGTTGTTTTCTATAGTAACCATTGTAAAGCGTTTCGAAAATATGCCTTTTGGGACAACATAAAAATCCTTTTATTCTGATTTTTATGTATTTAACTTTTAAAACATAGGAAGCTTTAACCACATCTTTCATATCAAATTTAGAAAACCAAGTTTTTACTTCCATCAATGTGTTTTTATCATTAGAAGCAATGCGCATATTATCAACATATAAAGACAGTAAGACAAAATATTTACTCATAACTTTTATATATAAGCAATGATTACTTTCCGCTATTGAAAAACCATATGACATGATAACATTATCAAAAAAGAATATACCATTGCCGTAAAGCTTGTTTAAAATCATAAATTGATCTATTCAATTTGTAAATCTTATTTTTATTTTCTTTTTCAATTTCCAATTCGAAGTACATCAACTTTACCATTAGTGCCCAAAAGGTATATCTATTACTCCTTAGGATTGTTTGCACAGAAGTAAGAGCTCTATGATATCTAGTAATGTGAGATATAGCATCAGAATTGACAACTCAACTATTTGAAAAAGTAGTAGCAAGTACCAATTCAGTGCATACAAAAATATCAGACAAATCATCAGGCGAAGAATTACATTTACACTCAACTGGTTGATTCCTTTGATTCTTTTGCTCATTCTGCCTTTTCTTTTTCCTACAATTAGCTTTGCCATGCCCATACTGACCACAGTTGTGACACTTAAAATTTTTGTACTTATCATTCGTGTGAACTGAGCTATAATTTTCACGATCATCTCGATCGCGTTCTTGTTAAGCTTTTATCCCAAAAATCACTATTAAGCTTCCTATTTTGCGAATTTTTTGTTATTATATTTTTTTCTCTTTAAGCTTTTATCCCAAACAGTACTATTAGGCTTCTTATTTTGCTAATTTATTATTATTATATTTTTCTCTCCAAGGTGTAACTTAGAATTATAAGTATTTTTTTCCTTTCTCTGAGAGAGTTTTGTATCTTTTTTCATAAGCTATGATGCCTCAAAGTGCGTATATTGAGTATCCTCTCAGAATGACAGAAAGATATATTAAAATATTCCCATGAATTTGGCAAAGAGTTTAGAATAACCATAACCTACACTTCTTTGAAAAAAGGATAGCCAGTATTTTTTAATTTCTCTGCTGAAACACAGAGTTTATTGAGATGCTCATTAACAAAAGTGCTATCATACATCTTAGTAGAAAGAAAAACAATTAACAAGATTAGTACTTTAATAAGAGGTACTTCACGGAAATCTTGTTCTAGATTGCGAATTATTTCCTATGCATTCTGTTTACTCTCATACTCAACAGCTATAGAATTAGTCGTTGATCCCAACATAAAAATTTGAGCCCTTTTATTATCCTTAGTCCAATTATTGTACTTTTCTGCATAATTTTTCTTTTCTTCAACAGTGGCATTTTTTCTGGTTCTTTCATTTCGGTTTTGTCAATTACATAATTAATGTTTGCATCAGAAAGTAAAAATATGAAACTTTCCAAACCGTAAAATTTGAGCCATCTAATTTGCAAGATCTAAGCAGTTTAGAAAAAATGTTGTTGGTTGTGATTGCAAGAATAAGGATTACAAGTGAATCTGTAGGCTTTAGGGTGTCGTTCGATTGGGCTGAAATAAACTGGCTTATGGCTGAAATTGCACTGTAGCTGGCTGAAATTACACTATAGCTGATGTGGCTTATTTGACGTAACTAAATTTAAAAAAATAAAAATAAAAAAACATGTTAGCTCATTATGGATAATGCAAACGAATATGAAAAAACCAGCAAAAGAGCTCAAAAAAGCTAAGAAATCAAGAAAAAATAAAATTTATAAATAGTAAAAAAATAAAACAAAAATCGGCTCAATGCATGCGGCTGGAGAATAAAATGATCACGCCGAACGAGGATGGCTTCCCTGCGGACGTGTCTCCTTGTATCATGGTAGCGCTTCTGCTTTCGAAGTGACGCCGCGTGAGATGCACTCGGACCATGGATCGAGGCGAGGACCTGCTTGCTTCTGCTGGACGCACGCCCCCCGAGGACGAAGAGACGCCGCTTGTGCATGTTGACCGCACGTTTTTTCTCCTCGATCTGAGCGCCGGCCATGCGAGGAAAAACCAATTGCATGGTTCGTTCCGAAGCTAATATTGACAGATCTTAAATTATTGTTATAATGATTTTTTAGTCTATCATTGGTTTTTCTAGTTTTTTCGTGGTGTCACTCATAATTATATTATTAGATTAAAGTATAGTAACTTATTTATAGACTCTACTTTTAGGTATTAGAAAATGGCCAACCTGTTTTCGACACACTGTGAGACTCGTAAACCATATCACTAACCACGATCAGATATGTTGGTTTTATGCGTCTAAAATTTATTAATCTCTAGCACACATGTATAAGTCATTCGCTATGATCAGATTATTTACGATATCAATTACATTCTGATCATATGGATCATCAGTCTGCAGAGTCGATCCTGCAAAACAAACCTGGAGTATTAATTCCTTAAGTTAAATTTCGTATCAAATTATTTTCCTATCACCTGCATTAATAATAAGAATAATTATATATTAAGTTAAACAGACAATAACCATAACAAATGTTAAAGTTGATTCGAATTCGTACAGTGTCTGTGTAGGACACTTCAACGCCTCATGCCAGACGTGCTGTGGCAGGTGCATGCACAAGTTGTATCAAATGTGATGTCAATTTGTAGCAACCGACTCTGATTCGGTTTCCTATCCGTATAAAACTCTTTTCCTCGCCATATATATATATATATATATATATATATATATATATGTGTGTGTGTGTGTGTGTGTGTGTGTGTGTGTGTGTGTGTGTGTGTGTGTGTGTGTGTGTGTGTGTGTGTGTGTACCTAGTAGTTAATAGAAAGAGATATGCTCAAGAGCAAGCGCTCCATTGTAAACTCTTCTTATTATAGTGATTTGCCTTCGAGCGCCCGTGGTTTTTCCCGTAAGGGTTTTCACGTAAAATTCGTGTCTCTTATCTCTATTTTTCTGCGTATTATTTGCAACAAGTGGTATCAGAACTTAGGGTTCAAGATTCTAATTGCTGCCCCCGAGAGGAGACGACTCCTGGGGGTGGCACCTGCACGACGTAAAGGCGGCACCTACACGGCAACAAGCGACGACGTTCGTGCTGCATCAAGTCAACTTCCGCGTTTGTTTTAGTACCCGCTGGTCGTAGCACGTCCTCTATGTCAACCAGCATAAGCCATCCGGTCAAGCTCTCTGATCGGCGCGAAATCAAGCTAGCAAAGCGACAGAGATCAAAAGCAAAAGAAATCCGCTAGGAGAGAGAGAAGATCGCCTCGATCTATGTCGCTCGTCAGTCTAAGACGCAGCAGTGCGTCTCGCAGGTGGAGCATATCAGATTCCATGATATGAGTTTTTCATTATCTATCTAGCACCACAGGTGATGTTTTTGGCTTATGCCATTAATGATTGAGCATTTATCTCAATTTTGCTTCGCAAGAAGCGTTTTGACAAGATTATTCTAGTCTTTCTACTTAAAGATTAGTCCGATGGACTTTCGACTCATAAGATGTTTATGCTAATTTTAATTGGAGGAGTTTATCACATTCTTCGACTACTAGAGAGAATTTGGTTCAAGGTGGAGATCGTTAAAGTTGATCCAAATTCATATCGTGTCCGTGTAGAACACTTCATCGCTTCATGCCAGACGTGGCATGACAGGTGTATGCACATGTTGTATCAGACGTGGTGTCAATCTGTAGCAACCGACTCTGATTCGGTTTACTCTCCATATGAGACTCTTTTCCTTCGCACTATACATGTACCCAGTAGTTCATAGGAAGAGGTGTGCTGAAGAGCAAGTGCTCCATTGTAAACTCTCCTTATTATAGTGATTTGTCCTCGAGCGCGTGTGGTTTTTTCCCGGAAAGGTTTTTTCACGCAAAATTCGTGTCTGTTGTCTCTATTTTTTTGTGCATTATTTGCAATAACAAATTCCAACAAGATTTACCATGGTCAGTTACAGGAATTTCTTCCCCTCACCTGGGTCAAGTTCCTGGGAAGCAGGTGTTGGTTGGGTAAACGATCGTATCCCGTTAGGGAGATCGGTTCCATGTTATATGCTAGGTGGAAAAGCCCCACCTGTGGCTTACAAGGAAAGAACTTACAATAGGCAAGAGATTAAAGAGAGAAGGAGAGAATCACGTATGACCGTTGAGGGTCAATGCCGCATGGTGAACTACCCAATGCAGGTTGTATCTAGGCCATACGTGATGTACATAATATTGTCTAACACCCCCCCTTAATCTAAGCCTTGTAAGTCATAGAAAGGTTTAGATTACGTTTAAATTCTGTAAACTCCTTATATGGTAAAGCCTTAGTGAAACCATCAGCTATTTGGTCCTTACTTGAGATGAAACGAATATCCAGAGACTTGCTGGCAACCCTTTCTCTGACAAAATGGAAATCGATCTCAATATGTTTTGTGCGGGCATGGAAGACCGGATTTGCAGATAGGTAAGTGGCACCAAGGTTGTCACACCATAGACATGGCTTGTCGTTGAGAGAGATTCCAAGTTCTTTTAGCAGTGCTTCAACCCAAATGATTTCAGCTGTGGCATTGGCAAGAGATTTATATTCGGCTTCAGTGCTGGAGCGTGACACAGTTGCTTGTTTACGAGCACTCCATGAAATTAAATTAGGGCCATAGAAGATGGCAAAACCTCCAGTAGAGCGCCGATCATCAAGACAGCCAGCCCAGTCTGCATCTGAAAACCCACTGAGTAGAGTAGAGGGTGACTTCTGCAGAGTAAGTCCAACATTGATTGTACCTTTAACATATCGTAAAATCCTCTTAACAGCTGTCCAGTGTGATGTAGTCGGAGCATGGAGAAATTGACAAATCTTGTTAACAGAGAAAGATAAATCGGGACGAGTCAAGGTCAGGTACTGGAGACCTCCTACAATACTCCTGTAATGAGTGCTATCTTCAGTGCCAAGTGGAGTGCCATCAAGTAAGGACAACTTCTCAGAACAAGAGAGAGGTGTAGGACAAGGTGTACAGTGTGTCATGCCAACGCGGGCAAGTAAGTCATTGGCATATTTTTCTTGATTCAAGAGCAGCCCATGTGGTGTTTTCTGGACTTCAATCCCCAAGAAGAAATGGAGATCACCAAGATCTTTGAGAGCAAAGTTAGCATTCAAGTCATGAAGTAAGGCCGAGATAGCTTGATCTGAGGAGCTAGTCACAATGATATCATCAACATAAATCAAGACAAACATAGTAATATCTGACTTGTGATAAATAAAGAGAGATGTGTCAGCCTTGGATGAATGAAAACCAAGAGTAGTGAGTTTGGTACTGAGTTTGGAGTACCATGCTCGAGGAGCTTGCTTCAGACCATAGAGAGCCTTGTCCAACTTACAAATGTGATGCGGAGTGCGAGGATCTTCAAAACCAGGTGGTTGTTTCATATAAACCTCCTCTTCCAGAACGCCATGCAAAAACGCGTTCTTGACGTCCAACTGGCGTAAGCTCCATCCTCTTGATACTGAGATAGCTAAGACAAGGCGAATGGTGGCTGCTTTGACAACCGGACTAAAAGTGTCTTCATAATCAATACCATACCTCTGTTTGAAACCTTTGGCTACCAATCGAGCTTTGTACCTATCAATTGTTCCATCTGCATTTTCTTGATACGATAAACCCACTTGCAATCAATCAAATTTTTATTGGTGCTAGGTGGTACGAGATGCCATGTGTTGTTCTGCATCAATGCATCATATTCGGCTTGCATAGCATTATGCCATTTTTCATCAGTCAAGGCATCCGAGAGATTATGTGGTTCTCCTGTAGATGTTAGCAGGGCATAACGAATTGTACCATCTTTGTAAATTTTCGGATTCGTAATACCTTTTTGGAGCCTTGTACGCGGTTCAGGTGCAGGTAGGGGCACAGGACCCTCGTTCACGTAAGATCCAAAGACCGCGAGCGTGATAGGGAATCGCCGCAGCAGAACCTGCGGACGGAGGCGTGGCCGTTGACGTGGGTGTGGCTGGTGTAGAAGATCCCGTGGATCCCGTTGATCCGGGTGTATTTAAGGCGATGGAGACCCGGTCGGGCGACGTGGCGACTTGAGCCACGAGTTGGCGTTGAACGCGGGACGCGAGCGCAAGGTTGTTGGGGTGGACACCACGTCCGTCGCGCGGGCGGGAGATGCTTCGCGCGCGCTTGGCGCAGAGGTGGTTGGCCCGCGATCTGAAGACTGCGCCAGATCCGCACCGGAGCGATCTGGCGATTGCGGCGGATCCACGGGAGCAGCGATGGTGTTGTTGTCGTGTTCGGCAGTAGAGTAATTTGGCTCGGTTGACTCAATGTGTGCACCGTTTTGGCTGATTCCTTCGCTGATGATTTGCTGTGTTGTGGTAGGGGTGTCTCCAATATATTCCGGTACCTGAGTATGGTTAGTGGCAGGTACAAAATGCATGTGATCATGATTAGACATACCCTCTATAGTAGATGACGTGGGAGACAATTTTTGGGGAAGAAGGAGTTCTTGACTAAGACGAGATCCAGCATTTTGGTGGAGAGAGGCAAAAGGAAAAATGTTTTCATCGAAGATGACATCACGAGAAATATAGACTCTCCCGGTAGACACATCGAGACATTTGACTCCTTTGTGTAGAGGACTATAGCCGAAAAAACACACCGAGTGGAGCGAAAAGCTAGTTTGCGCTTGTTGTAGGGACGAAGATTAGGCCAGCAAGCACAACCGAAAATGCGAAGAGAGTCATAGTTTGGCTTGAGATGGAGAAGTTTTTCGGTTGGTGTTTCAAAGTTTAGAGTTTTGCTAGGAAGCATGTTGATAAGAAATGTGGCTGTTAAGAAGGCTTCGTCCCAAAATTTGAGTGGCATGGAAGCATTTGCAAGTAAGGAGAGGCCAACTTCAACTATATGGCGATGTTTTCTCTCGGCGGAACCATTTTGTTGATGAGTATGTGGGCAAGAGACATGATGAGTTATACCAATCTTTTGGAAAACAAATTGAGTTTCTCATATTCACCACCCCAACTGTTTGCATGGTTATGATTTTGCGGCCAAATTTGCGTTCAACAAATTGTTGGAAATTAAGAAAAACTTGGTAGACATCAGATCTTTTCTTAAGCAAATAGATCCATGTGAATTTGCTAAAATCGTCAATAAAACTTACATAATATGAGTGTTTACCAACAGAAGTTGGGGCAGGACCCCAAACATCAGAGAAAATTTGTTCCAAAGGTACAGTGGAAACACTAGTAGAAATAGGATAAGGTAATTGGTGACTTTTTGCTTGTTGACATGGATCACACACATAAGGATTTATTTCATGCGAATAAGCAAGATTATTTTTCGAAGAATGTGTTGAACGATGAACGAAGATGGATGTCCTAGACGACGCGATGCGGTGGAGGATGAAGGCTTGAGTGTGATGAAGGCGTGCTTGGAGGAATCCGTGAGGTAGGCACAAGAGGATATAAACCACCATGACATGGGCCTTTAAAGATGATGTGTTTCGTTACCTGATCCTTAATCAAAAAAAAACCGGGTGAAATTCAACAAAGGCATTGTTGTCTAGGGCAATTTGTGAGTAGATAATAAATTTTTGGAAGCACTAGGCACATGTAGAATATTTCGAAGATTGAGAGAACTATGAGGGGTATGAATAATCGAATGACCAACATGTTTAATTGCCATACCTTGACCACTCGCATTGTGGATTTGATCATTGCCTTTGTAGTGCTCGTGAGTAGATAATTTGCTCAATTCTCCAGTGACATGATTTGTGGCGCCGGAGTCCATGTACCAATTTGTGTCCACTCCGTAAGAGGCAATGTGTGCGCCTTTATCTTCAGTGTGAGAGTCATCATCATCATCCCGTAGCGCCACCAGCACTCGCTTGCAGGATGCCCATGTTTTTTGCAAATTTGACAAGTTATGTCTTGATGAGGAGAGGGTATACGATGACCACGACCACGACCTCCTTTGTTCTGCGGGCGACGACCAGCATCATAGCCATCACGCCATGGGGGGCGCCCTTGCTGATGTCGGCGAGAACCACCACCGCCGTGACCACCTCTACGGTGGCCACCACCATAGCCACCTCCTGAATTTTGGCGGTAGCCACCACCACCTCCACCACGACGAGCAACGTTGACCGAGGAGGAAAAAGAGGTAGGTTCCTCGGACTCGGCCAACATTTTTTGACGATAATCATAGGCAAGAAGTTGATTGCAGACATCGGCAGAGGTAGTGGTGGGAATTGCATTAACGGTGGTAACCAGACCATTGTACTCACCAGGGAGTCCAGCGAGAAGATATTCCTTTAGTTCTTCATCGGAGACGATCCGCCCCGCAGCAGCGAGTTCGGAGGCGAATCCTTTCATCTTGTTGATGTAGACGATGGCAGTGAGATCCCTCTTCTTGGTGTTGGTGAGGGCGGTGCGCAGCATCCCGACCCGAGCCTTGTTTTGAGTGGAGAACTTGGCGTCGATGGCGGCCCAGATTTCAAGAAGTGCTCGGTAGAGGAGATCGGCATGGACCTCTTGCGTGATAGCCCGAAGAATGTAGCTGACGACTTGTTGATCCCTCGAGATCCAGATCCCATAGGCCGGATTGAGAATCGTAATCTTGTTCTTCTCCGAATCTTCAACCTCCATTGTTTTGTTGGGCGCGGGGTCGGTGCCGTCGAGCAGCCCCATGACCTGCGCGCCGCGCAGTGCCGGTAGCACCTGCCCCTTCCAGTAGAGGAAGTTGGCTTGCGTTAGTTTCTCTGACGGAGGACCTCCAAGGGCTGCCGCCAGGGTCGTCGACGCCATGGTCGAGGATGACATTATTGGGAGGGAGGGAGGAGTTTTGTTTTCGGTTATAGGGGACGTCAAGGAAGAGCAGCTCTGATTACCATGTTGGTTGGGTAAACGATCGTATCCCGTTAGGGAGATCGGTTCCATGTTATATGCTAGGTGGAAAAGCCCCACCTGTGGCTTACAAGGAAAGAACTTACAATAGGCAAGAGATTAAAGAGAGAAGGAGAGAATCACGTATGACCGTTGAGGGTCAATGCCGCATGGTGAACTACCCAATGCAGGTTGTATCTAGGCCATACGTGATGTACATAATATTGTCTAACAGCAGGCACCTAGTTGAGAACTTGTATTGGGAAAAGCTTGTAGGAAGCAGGATGCATCAGAAATCATGTCCATGCAAACACTGCTTTGTCGGCAACACATACGTTTTTGCACTAGGGAACTGCTAACCGGAGAGATGAATCAGAATTACGCGAACACTGCTTTGTCGGCAACCCATGGGATTTTGCACTAGCGAATCGCTAACTGGCCACCGAGCACAAACTCAAAAATAATTTCGAAGCTGTCCAATTTGCCACCACCAACTACTCCACTGTCGATAATTTTTGCCTCAAGATCTGCGAAATCTAGTCTTTGGGAGAGCGAGGCTCTAGTAAAAGCAGTCGCCGGAGGGCAGGGTCTGCGGCGACGAGGAATCGCCGACGGCGACGAGGAATAGGAGGCGCAAGAGCGGTGTTTACCGGCTGTGCTACTCATCAGTGCAGTGCTCTGCCAATTTTCTTGCTTGATTTCTAACCACGCAGGCGGGCAAGGCTGCCTTTCACGGACGCAGTAAACTAAGTAACTAGCACAGTAAACTCGCATTGCACAGCACAGTAACCAGCTCCACGGCCTGACACATTACTAAACTCCTCACGACAGTAACTCCTCGAAGGATACATCTGTGACCTCGAAGCCAGCATTCTTCGTCTGGGTTTTACACATGGACGCGTCTATGGATCGAATATACACGCGCAAAGTGCGGCACACATGGAGGGTGAGTTTTTTCGATACAAGACGATACTTTTCTGAAACACAATTACTGAACCAAGCTGGCGGTTGCAAGCATGAGCCCCAGGCAATCTGTTCGCCAACACTTGCAGGTTTGGAGACGCAAACTGTACCTACCCCTCCCCCATTCCAGGTTCTCGCTCCTGTTTTTTTCCCCTCGAAACAAGCTTCTCACTCCTTTTCTGACTCTGGACTCCACCAGTTCCTCTTCTTCAGCGGGCTTGTCTTTTGGCCATGAACAGAAAACAGCAACAATGATCAAGTAAGCACACGTTTAAAGACCAATGGCAGTCAGAGAAACCTCTGAGCGCATGATTTTCCCAGCTTGATTTCTCATGATGTATGTTATCTACAGATGTTATAATTTCTTGAAAGGTTGCTTCTTTTCAGTCCTTTGAGCACTAAATCAATCAATTCTTGAACTTTGGACTGGTTTTTAAACTAACCTCTTTTTTCGGGAGCCCAGCCGTCTTCATCATCAGTTTGTTCTGCAGAAACAAAATTAAGCTCTTCTCAAACTTGTGTATTCCATGAACATTGCAATGAAGTGCAGGTCCACTTCATATACTAAAACGTTATGGAGATCAACAAATTAGCGACGGTATGACCTTAATAACTGTCAAAGCGTCTGTCACTATTTCCTCAAAACTTCTTATCTCCGCCATGCTCATCTTGTTGACATTTGATTCCAGGGCCCTGAAATTTACTTGGACAATTACACAGGAACGCAAAGTCGCAAAATATACCATCTTCGACGTAAAACCAATGGTTGTTCACCAGGTACATGTGTTTCATTACCATTGAGCAATGCCATTCAACTTAGATACTGGGTCTGGAGCTGACCGTTCATTCTGATCAAGCTGTCCAAACAAGGTAGTAAGAGTCATCAAATGTATAGATGATTAGCATATACAGTGCGAGCTTGAAGAAAGATTAACAGTCCTCAGAAAACCTATATGCACATGTATCGCACGAAATGGAGTTTTTTTAAGGGATATTCGGTTGTGAAAATGCCAGCTTTCTTTAGCTAGAACAGAAACTGAAGATTGCAGATCCTGGGGGTGTGTTCGATCTGCACCTAAAGCGATGGACCCGTGGAATAAAAGCAGGCAAATACATACATGCATGGTGGTTTGTTTTTCAGAACATATGATCATGGATGTGGATAGAAGATTCAGCCGTGCATTACGACAGTTCATATATAGGTCGGCTGGAACTATTATTATTAATACATCCAAACACAAGGTGCCAAAGTTCTCGAGATAATCCAGATAAAAAAAAAGGGAAGTTCATTTGGAAAGTACTAACCTGCAAAGCAACATGAGATAATCAGTTTCCCAAAGAAATATCCTAGCCCATATCCTTATCGGTGAAGGACGAAAATGCGATTTTGTCCCAGCTGAATGAACCTATTCCATCTTCAGTAAAGGTGATGACCGAAACTAAATTAAGTGTTTCGCATAATCACACATGGTGAACGCACCGAAGTATTTTTGGTGCCACAGAAGTCGACAAAATGTTTTGGTTATCATGCATGGTGAAGGAAGTGTGTTGATAAATATCATTCGGATATTTTCTTCCTAACTATCATTCAGATTTGTAATTATTAGATTAGAGATCTAACGGCTCTAATCCAACGGTCTCAAATCTAGATAATTGTTAGGAAGAAAATATCTAGATGATGCCTAAACCACCCTAAAAGAAAATATGAAAAACTCAACTCAACAATACCACCTACATGTATTGTGATAAGGTGGTGTCTAGAGAGCACTCGAGTGTTTTTTGGAGTTAGGAGCATTCAGATTTTTTGGGCGTTGGATGGAGATCCGTCTGTGATAGTGTTCTTCACAGATAGTTTTAGTTACAAACCGTCTGTGTTGTATTTATCACAAACGGCTCACAAACCATCTTTGATAACCTCCGATTATCATTGATGGTTCAAAAAATCATCTGTGATGACAGTTCCGAATCGTCTGTGATGACCCTTTTTTTAGTAGTGAACCCTCTTGAGTTATGTTTTCTACTAACCTAACTAAACCACCTAATCTAGCCAAACATTAATTTAGGCCAACTAGGTTAGTTGCCAAACAAAAATCTAGGTTAAGGTTAGCTAACCTAGTTATCTTAACCCCAAACCAAACACAACCAGTCTTTTACAAAGCAAAATTAGACTCAAGACCAACTTACTATTGTGATTTTATTCAATTAGACCCTTAGCCTCAAGTTTGTTATTTGGCCTCCTCTGTGAGTGTAATCTACTATACATATTGGTTTAGGTGAGGGGGAGACATCAAATGCAACCATATTATTATGTGCAGTCTGGAATTAATGAATATTCTAGGTTTACTTCTCAATTTTCTCTATGTTTAGAGTACCAAAAATAAGAAAGTTGTGGAAATGATACAGCAAATGAAAAGGAAAAAAATAAAAGGGAAAGTGTTACTATTCACATAAAATTTATCGTTTTTGCTTCTTCTAACACGTTTTGAGTTTTAAGTTGAAATTTTGAAGGGTTCTACAACACCATAGAAAATGGTATCATGATTGCACCTAATTATTGGTTGAAATGCATAATACATTCAAGTAAACTTTTACAAATAACTTTTAAATTGAGAAAAAAATTCATGTGTCTAAGTAGTTAACGGAATGATCCACAAATTTACAATTCAGAAATTAAGGCTGAAACAAGTAAAGTTCTAAATTTGGTGGATGGTTCACTTTTTATAATATCCCAAGACAAAAAAATAACAAATACAAACAATTTAAAAATTGAAGAGGAGCTGAAATTTCAAAATAAATAAATAAATAACGTAAAATCTTGAAAGACACATTCTTTGAAACTTGATTCTAATATTCTACTTTCTTGTTTTCACTCTCTCAGAGTTGTATATATTGATGGTAACTTGATGAAAGTAGTAGCCGTCTTCAATGGAAGGAAATTTTACGGTACACCTGCTTTGTTTACGTTCGTTCTGTTTGATCGATGGCTCATATTCATTATGGTAATTTATTATCCCCATTGAGGTAATAGGTCTTTAATTAAGAATAAAAGGGAAAAAATACATCATTACATGATCTTTCCTTGGTGTGTGTGTGTATATATGGAGCACTATGGTATCCGGACACCATGATTTCAAATACATCAATTCCATCTAAATCCAGGTATATTTTTTGAAAATATCAGTTTTAGAGTATATAGTCATCTATAACAATTCAAATTAAACGTATAAGTTTGAAAAAAATACGTCAAGCATGTATTATCACTCACTAATGAATGCATGGCCAGGATTTAAAAGAGCACTTACCTCTTATTAAGAGGCGCGTTGGTGCACTGTAAAAGAGCTCTCAATGGAATTAACAAGTTCTTTTTCACATCCACTTAATTTGTAGGCATAAGAGAGATCGACATGTATATCAACTTTGATTGTACGCATTACCGAAACAATCGTACGTGCTACCATTGATGGTCATGGTCATAAAGAAATGTCATATTTGGGCCAACAGTCTAGGTCAATTAATTCAGTTAACTGATAGCGTGATCATAAACAAAAATGCATGTGTTGGATTACTGATATCACTTATCAACTCTATATATATATATATATATATATATATATATATATATATATATATATATATATATATATATATATATATATATATATATATATATATATATATATATATATGTATGTATATATGCTTGACCTGTATATTGCAATCAACCCGAGAGTCTCGCGCTTCAATACTGAGATCATTTGTTGTGTTGGGAATGTTCCAGTATCGACCAAAAAGTTTCTCCATGCTGCAAGGAAGATGCCAAAAAAGAGTAAGTTAAAACTCATATCCAGCAAAGGGTACGTACATATATATAGAAAATAGCTCGGTAATGTTAAAAAATAATCTAACTTTACACATGAATTTTTTTCTAGGGAACTTCACACGAACTTAATGCACTCCCTTCACACACTTATCTTAATCCACTATATATGATGTTCATATTAAAAAAACTATATATACAGGAACCTTATAAATAGACTTCACTTACTTCACGTAGCTTGGCACATTTGGAAGCAACCGTATGAAAAGTGTACGAGAACATCATGCCAAATACTTCTAGTTGGAAAAGCCTTTTCAAGAATGAGCTGGCTGCATGTGCACCGAGTCAAGGAAGGTCATCGACAAATTATATATCCTTGATTGGCTAGAAACATTGATGCTTCTTTCTCCTAGAGAGTTGTGACATATTTGTTTCTTTCTTTTCTTTTTCTTCCCTGTGCATAAAGCTTTGTTTTATCTATATATTAATTAATACTCTCTTTAGTCATAAATACATGTATTTTGATATGTGCAATCAAATTTTCATAAGTTCGTATATCGATATCTTCCTAAATATTTAGATTAGATATATAAAAATCATATGTGCAAATTTATCTTGAAGAGTACATTCATAATATTATAATTTTATTGGGTTTTGTAAACATATTACAATAGAAATTAGTGGTCAAAGTTGTGATTTAGGAGACTTTATCGATGTCAAAAACGATATGTATTTATGATTGTACTGAGAAAAAAGGCTATATACATAACACTATTTTTTGCTACAATTGCTGTGTAGAACAGTAACAAACCATAATAAAAATCCATGCCTTACTTTGTATCTGCACATATATTTTATGTATGTATTCAAACTAGTATGCATTAAATCAACATTTGGCCCACAAGTAGTATCTTCTAGTGCAACATGTATATTATTAGTAAATCTTATTACAAGTGCACTTAAATACAGTCTTACAACCGCATGACACCATCACGAATTTGAACCCCCACACACACACACACAAAAAAAGGGGTAGCTTTATTAGCGGTGAGACAAGTTTGGGTCTGTTGGTTAATCTAATGAATGACGCTCAAGGCTAGCTCGAGTGCACAGCAGTTTGGGCTACGTACATACATGATCACTCATCTCATCCAAGTGATACATAGTACACTTTCCACTAATGGCGTCTACGAGAAATTCTTGGACAGAAGGGACATCACCCAGGTAGCTCTTATTGGAAGGTCAATAACACGTCTATAATGAAGAGATCCCCTTGACAATGATGAAATGCGACATGAAATTAAAGAGAGAGAAAAAAGTCTCTGGACTGCTCCACGCACAGGTCCGGCCGTATCAGCGGCAGCATGCACGGATCCTTGCCCATTCGAGAATGAATCCTGGCGCCTGATACGGCAACGATTTCTAGGCCAATCCGAGAAAAGGGCAGTACAAGAAAAGCAAATAAAACTACTGGTGCATATAGTGCTCCATCATTGGACAGAATGCTCGAAAAACTACAGGAATACAGGATTAGTTTGGTGGTTTAGTAGCACCTGGAGTCGGAGGAGGCGAACTCGTAGAGGCGGCCGGCGGGGGAGAAGACGACGAGCGCGACCTCGGCGTCGCACAGCACGGACAGCTCGTAGGCCTTCTTGAACAGCCCGCTCCGGCGCTTGGAGAAGCGCACCTGCCGGCTCGTCCGGTCCTCTATCCGCCGCAGCTCCACCCGCCCGCGCTTCCTCTTCACCTTCTTCTCCTTCACCTGCCCTACCTCCTCCTCCTCCCCGGCCGCCGCCTGCCCTTGCTGCTGCTGCCTTCTCCTCCTCGCCGCATCTTCCCCCTCCATCCCAAGTCCCAACCAAGCTTAGGTACTCACTTCACAAGCCAACAACCACCCCAACCAACCGCGGGAGGATGCTCTAGCCTCTGGCTGGCTAGCTAGCTCTCGGAGGAGGCGGCGGCAGGATATAAAGCGAAAATGTGCGAAGCAAATCTTGGGGAGGAGAGGAGAAACGAGGCGAGGCTGGAGATTCCGACGAAAGTTGTGGAGGGCAGGAGAAGGGGCTCCATCTCCACGCTCATCGGATGGGCACAGTCCAGGCTCGCGCTGTGGGGCGCGCGGCCGTGTCCCCGTCCCGTCCCACCTCCCCGACAAAATTTAAGAGTTCGCGCCGGGTCCACGTACGTGCCGCGGCGCCGATTGGCCGGCGCTTTATAGCCGATGGCGGTGGAGCGATGCGATGCGGGAGCGCGTCCGCTTCTGTTGGCTCCTTTGCCCTCGCCTCTGAATTTCTCACTGCTTGCTTTCGCTGTTTGTATCTTTCTCGCCCTTGGCCACATGCGTATATGATTCTGTCGGCATCCTTCGTCCTCACGATGCATCGACACAAACTCGAAGGAAAATCGATGAAATGGCTTTTGGCTGAAAGTTTATGGCTTAAATTGTTGTAGCGGCTGAAGGATCCTGTAGCATCTAAAATGATGTAAGTACTGTTCCAACAAGCTGAGACCTCTGGAGCGAATACTGTGCAAGTTGTAACGACGTTGCAATCGAAAACTATGATATTACTTAGGCCGAAACACCGTAAACATGAATTTGGTGAGACGCAACAAATGGCCGAACATGTGCAACGAACATACAAGGGATACATGTAGCTCTAAACCACCAATGACGCTGTTATGAAGTCACATGTCATGTTCTTGAACTCAGCGTCTGTACCTGGCGGCAGCCCGGACGATTGGTATGCAGGCGGTGCGGAAGGTCCTACAGCCTACGCTGCCATGTTGTCGACTGCCCTCGGCCGCAACTCGTAGTCGACGATAAAGTTGTACAACGCCATGCAAGTTGTGATGATAGCGCATTGCCTGTGACCCTTGTACTTCGGAATCTTGTCAAGAATGCATCATTTGTCCTTGCACATGTCGAATGCGCGCTCGACGGCGTTGCGCAGCTGCGAGTGACGGTAATTGAATACCTCCTACATCCCCTTCGGCATGGTCCCATTGTCAAACGCGGATAAATGGTACCGCGTGTTGTGGTATGGAGCTAGGTAATCTAACTGGTTCGGATACCCGGAGTCGACAAGGTAGAACTTCCCTGCAACAAAAAATATCGGTTAGTACATGAGTCACAATGCATGGAGTACTCCAATGTAAATCCGTCATACGACCTTGGGGGATGTGGGAAGCGGGCACCGTACTTCGCCATGGTTTACTATAGGATCCGAGCGTCGTGCACCGAGCCCGCCACCCGTCACACACAAATGTGAAGCGACAGTCGAAATCGCAAATGGCGAGGACGTTCTGGCTAGTGAAGCCATGCCTGTTGTAGTGACACGCCCTATCGTCGTGAGAAACAATGACTTTGACGTGAGTGTCATCAATAGCTCATATGCAATTGTTGAAGTGGGGATAGAATCTATGCTGAAGGAGCCCCGGGTGCACCGTCTGGTACGTCGAATCGTCACTCGCGTCGATGCTACCTGTCACAGGATCGACCCCAAGCCCCGTCGCACGAAGTTTCAATGTCTTCCATTTGTTGTAACCACGAGCCAGTTGCTCCCATTTGTTCTTCATCTGCTTGCTAGTGTATGCCAAGCTAGTTCGTTCTGCAAATTTTCAGAGAAGATTTTGCTTGCCCTGCGTGTTCAACCATGAATATGGCCGGTTTGTTTGCCTGCATCTCCTCGGCGCATACTTGCAGGAACACGTGGGTACTCTCGTCGGTCCAGGTCGTCGAAGCCATATGCAGGCATCGCAGCCAAGCGCGGTTGGGACATGGGGAAGTTGTGCACGGTATGTAACTGAACCGTAAAGTACCAACAAATCTGCGGAACAACATACATGCAATGGTTGGCATGCAACAAGGCAGTACCTCGATGTGGGCGCAGCGTCTACCCGGCGCACAGCGGCGCTGCTCGCTGTGCGGATCCGATGGGATGCTCGGGTGGAGCTTCGACGGGGACGAACGGCCAGGCCGCGCGGAGCTTGGACGGGGATGGGGACAGATGACCGGGCCTTCGTCGGAGCTTGCACGGGGACGGACGGCCGGGCGGTGCGGAGCTTGCGCGGGGACCAACGGGCAGGCTTGCGGATCCGGCGCGGGACTCCGTCGGCATAGATCCGGATCTGGAACGACGAGAGAGCTGCGACGGCTGGGGGGAGGGCCGATGCGATTGCCACAGCGGGCGTCGAGGGGCAGAGTGGCGGCACTCACGGGTGGTGGCGACCGGGGAGGCGCATCCGACACAGGGGATTGATTTCAGGGAGCGTCGGTGGGTGGCTTGAACTTATGGTAGCTTCCATACTACGCTACCTAACTTATGGCTTCGGCCGGCTTCGGCTACAAGCTGTGGCTCCGGCCACTGTAGCAGCTGCTAAAAGCCTGTTTTCGAGAAACTTAGGATTCGCCATGTGAAACTGAGGATTCGCCATCAAGAATAGTTTTCGAGAAAATCTCACTCTGAAGCTTGACATAGGTGCGCTTAGCCACTCCTGTCATATTCTAGTATTTCTTAAAATTTCAGAGTGCCATTTCATCTCTGTTTCCCCCACAACACTTGCTTGCCAAAGCTTACCCAAACTGCACTGCTGTCCATGATCGGTCTGCTTGCATGCTATTTTAAAGCATGTCTACTCCGTCGAAAAACCTCGATCGTATTTTACAAGGCTACCTCACCCACCTAATCGATAATACCGGTGACGGTGAAAGATCAGTCCAGAATTGAATGCCCTTTCTCAAGGTGACACCAAAGTGTGTGTCACCAGGTGATGGCGATGGTCCGACTGCCGATAGGTGGGTCTGGCTTGCCGTCGAGTCGACTCCAGCCCTCATCCCATTAATCCCCATCGCCCAACTCAGGTTATTCCGCTTCCCAGTCCCCCAGGCCTGCCTTTTCTCTCGCCTCGCTTGAACCTTCTTCAGGCGTTGTCGGTGTCCCTCGAACCTTATAAAGTTACCGTATTTGATAGAATATAAATATAGTATAGATTTTATTATCTGATAAATAATTTCTATCTGATTCGTATTTATATTCAAATTAGTATAAAAAAATACGAACGCGAATATGATATGAACTTTTACCATCCGAAATATTATTTTATTTGAACTATCTGTATCCGTATTCAAATTTGACGAAGCAATATACATATTTTATTACAATACAATTAATTAGTTGGATAAATTATTTTAATTGAACATGACTTCGTATTTCTTTAGGTGAAGTAAATGAATTAGAATGATTAAGTATGATTGTATAAAGATAAAACATCATTAATGTTTTTATACTACACAAGTTATAAGGATATCTGGATCCGATCGAATTGAGTAGATATTCGATTCGAATTCGTTACATATTCGATCGATTCGTATTCGAGAAGGGCAATATTCAATTTGTATTCGATCTGTTTTCACCGCTAGTCCCATACCATCACCGCTGCTACCGCACAACATTGCCACCACCACCACATTCTACTTCTCTCCACTACTCTACTCTCTGCTAGATACGTCACCTCACTGCCTCAACATCTCGCTGCCCCTCCACATCCTCATTTTTCCGCTATCCTCCCTATTGTGCCGCCCCTAACCATCTCCTCGCACGACCACCATGCCCGAGCACTGTCGACTCGTATATGGACTCCATAGAATTGTTGCTGCCCTAGTGCTACTGCCCTGTGACGAGGAGTTGAGGTGAAGGGTGGGGGACTGCTCTTGTCGCTCGCATACTCCTGGCACGCGTCGGTGGGGCTTCTCTGGATATGATCACTGTTGGTTTAGTGTGTCTCCAATCACTTTACGACTAGCTGCGGTGCTTGAGAGCAGGGTTTTGAAAATCGGCCCGGGGTCCGGTTAAACCATTTTCACCGATAATTAAAAACTTTTAGAGGATCTTGGCCCGAAATTTTCAAATAAAAATTTTGGAGATTTTTGGATGAAAATTTCAAATCAAATTACTGTAAATCGGTGTAAATTCAAATTAGACTGAAATATTTGAGATGGTTTGTACTTTGAACGAACGTGTTCGGTAAAACTGGTTTTTAGCGATTATCGGCCGTTCATGTGATGTTGGATTCGCAACCTATTCACGTGGCTGACCTTGACTCGCTCTATAGTTTACGTGTTTCACAGTTAGGAACAGCTACCTCACAAAAAAATTGAAAAATTGCTCTTATAGTATTCGTTTCGTGCAGTTGGCAAACATATATACCACTCGAATTTTTTGTTTGCTAAAATAGAGCATCGAATACTTCCTAGGTTCGCTCCGGCTAGCACTCTTGTCGATTTTGCCCGTCATTCTCCAAAATCGGCGAGCCCCTCCTCCAGTGTGGGCGGCGAAGTGGCAGCAAGGGAAGGGGCGCAACAGCAGAGGAATGGAGCCAAGCTCGTCGGTGAGGAAGAGATGGATAGCGGCAGTGTGGCGGCTCACTACCAGGATTGGAAAGAAGAAGGGCGGCAACAGTACACACGGGGATGCCATAGATCTGGCGACGGCGACCGCGATGGTGCATATCCGGCCAAGACCGGGAGGTGAGAAAGTGGAGGGGACGAAGAAGACGACCCCGAGGCTGGACCATGGTGCGAGCCCAACCCTTCGCAAGCAGGCACACCTTCTGCGGGCTGCGCCGCGCCGCAGCGTGCTGCTCCGCAGGAAGGGCCTCACGCTGTTGATAGCTGGTAGCGGATGTTGAGTCCGCCGGGTACAGGCATCGAGGCGACGGGCTTGGATCATGAGCACCGGGGGATGGGATGTTGTCGCCGCCCTTTTCTTGCGTCACTCAGCGATGCCGGATAAGGAGAAGAGAGGAGTTTGAAGGAGAGACAACGTTGAAGAAGGGCATGAGTGAAAACATACAAAATGCATCTATGTTGCACAAGAAACGCCTAGATTGACTGAATTTAAGAGAACTAAAAAAAAGTTGAGAGAATATTAGGAGAAGTGAAAGAATTTACTAAGGTTGGAAATGGAGAAATATAATTTCCGATATAGGGATGATAGAGGATGATAATATTGTGATAAGGTAACTGATACATCATAGATAAATTATATAATATGAATTTAAGGAAACTAAGAGATGACTAGGACGTTTGGGCGTGCGAAAAGATGCTTGCAAAATTTCTTGAAATAGGTTATTGATTACAGAGAAAAGATGCTTGCAAAATTTCTAATTATTTGGATCTATGAGTCAAAAGTTTTTTCAATTTTCGTCTTTGAACTTGGGTTGAAACTACTATTCTCTGAGGAAACAAATTGCCGTAGTAAAACAGAGGTATTTCCGAAAATTGGAAGTACCGCGGTGCAAACAACGGTACTTTCGAAAATCAAAAGTATGCAGTGCAAACAAAAATACTTCCGAATTAATTGATTTTTCTCCAAAATTCTAGCACCTTCTCTTGCTCATCTCGTGTTAGTTTTTTTATCCAAATCTTCGTAGCTTTATAACTATTAAAGTTAACAATAATACGTACTTAAGGAATAATTTGAAAACAATATTCACCCCTCGGCTGTCATATTTAGTCTTTCATCTTCTAACGCGGTGAAGAAATGCCGGAGATGCCCAGCCCGAACAGTGAAAATCTGGAGAGAAAACGGTAGGAAATGCTGTTCACATGCACTACTGAAAATGCTGTTCACTATCCTCTGACGTTGCGAAGAAATGGCAGAGATGCCCAGCCCGAACAGTGAAAATCTGGAGAGAAAACGGTAGGAAATGCTGTTCACATGCACTACTGAAAAATGCTGTTCACTATCCTCTGACGTTGTGAAGAAATGGCAGAGACGTACAGCCCGAACAGTGAAAAATCTGCTGTTCACATGCACTATAGCAAATGCTGTTCACAAATCACGGCAGCGATGCTTTTTAGGCACTGTTTAAGAGTGGTACCCGTAGCATTTGGTAGATTACCAAAGAGATTTGAACTTAGATTTTCTGTTTAAAATAGTTTCTATATTAATTTCTATAAATAAGTTCTTATATTAACTACTATAAATACGTTATAGAAACTATATTAAAAAACTACTCTGTTTAAATACCGGCTTTTAAGGGCCATAACCTATTTGAAAAATGTGGCGCTACCGGAATTTACTGTAGCACCCGGTCTGGACTTTTGAATTCAATTCAAATCCGACGGTCCAAAATCAACCTAAGGCACCGTGCTGTGGATACCCTTCCTATTTTGGTTGGTATGTCAGTTATATCCCACCATACCCAGTGCTTCTGTCAGTTAGATCAATTTAAAGTAATTGCTATATTTAGAAAGCGACGAATAGCTATAGGTAGTGTTTAAAATAACTTTTAGGTTTTGGTTACGGGTTAAAAATGTATTATAACGGTCGTTAGGTTTTTTGAGTAAATAAATTTAAAAAGTTTTAAAAATAAAAAAGTTATATTATTATAACAATATAAAGAAATAAAGAAAAATAACAAAAGTCTAAAAGCTAAAAAAATTTAAAAAACCAACATGCTCCAGGAAACAGAGCTGAACATAAGCTTATAACAGTTGTTACATGCTGTTCTAGTTGTGTAGTACGGTGCTGCAGTCGCGCAGAAGCAGTTAAACCGTATAGGATGCGACTGGTGAACCTGAAGCAGTTGTCCCGCCCGATTGATCGATTGATCTAGATGGGCACGGTCCCAGAGGAGGCAGCTTTGTATCAGGGCACTACGGTTACTGCTCAACTGGATAAGGTTGGGGAGCTGCTGCATCCGGCCCTGCATCAATACTGATACAGTTGTCTGCGTTTGGTCCACGCCCCTGCCCCCCCACGTGCGATCGGCCATACTGTTACCTAGGCTGCTTTTGGTTCGGGTTAGCCGATCTTAACTCAGCTAAATTAGGTGTCGTTTGTATGTTAGTTTAAAAAAATATTTTATTTAAAAATTAATTACTGTAAAAAATTAAATTATAAAACGAAAAAAAACTCAACCCTTATCGAGTGGAGTAGGACATGCAGTATCTTTCTGGCGTGAACCTTACCAACTTGCATGCGCGAGTTCAAGAGAATATTAGCTACAATTTCATAGAGGATGGGAATATCGTAGCTAAGATAAAGTGAGATTAAGGAGATATGGTTTGTGTAGCTCCTAGCATATATAGTAAGATTTGGCGTATCGCCAAAACAGCATTTTTTTGGGGGCAACAAATCCCGTAGATGCCTGCATGGATAAGGTACAGCGACTAGCTAGTTCATTCGATCTGGAGGAGAGCTTCAAGAGAGGCCAGAAAAAGAAAAATCTGCAACGCAAGACGACTGAGAGATGGGACCTACGAGGGCATAAATACGTTGATCTAAAGTTGGTATTGGTTGCTGTATGCCTGAAACTTGGCTGGCTTTTGGCTTCAAGTTCCAAGCAAGGCGAGGGAAAAACTTACGCGTGCGTTCAAATCGTATAATGATGATCCATAGATAGACGCTCGGAAAAGGCTTAGGGCCGATTTTATAGCTATACATTGCTATGGTCTGTTTTTTGTGGATGTGGTTTTTAGTTTTTTGTCTGAAAATTTTAAATTTTAATTGCTTGTAATTTTAGATAATACACATATTGAGTTTTTAACATGTACTGTAATTAACTTGTAAACCCTATCTTGAAAAAATACTATGTTTGAAAGTTAGTTACTGTAGCAAAAGTCAAAAGCCGAAAAGAACATACCCTATATTTTATCACAATTTAAATTAAGTTTAACTGAGTTAGATATATATTTAGGTGCTGCTCAGATTAGCTCATCACAAACAATACAAAGGAATAAAAAAATAAAAAACCAGAAAAACAAAAAATATAAAAAATAAAATATAGCGAATTGAAAGACAAAAATAAGAAGCTAAACTGAAACAGCAGGCCAACCAGGTAAAGGTACTTGTCTGCCTTCTATGACCTTTAGCAAAAAAAAATTATAACAAACTTTGACAATTTTAGCACGTGAGCCAAACATGCCATTACTACTCGACAGTGCGTTGCATCTTGTTCACTGGAAGGCTCAGAGTCTGGACCATACACGCAACTGCCCCAGACATTTAGTACCGTGCCGACACTCGACAGCACTGAAATTACGTATACCCCTTACGACGTCGACCTCTGCAGTCTGCGCTACTAAATGTTCGTGTGTTCTCGTTGCTGATTGTGTGTTGTGTATTCGTGTTCGCATAGAGTCTTTATCGGCTTAGTGCTAACGATTGGTATCAGAACAATGCCAAGAAGATCCTGTGGCGATACCTCGAGGTGCGAGGTTCGTATCTCCTGCAGCAGTGGCCGTCATTGGGAGACCTCCAGCAGCGATAAATGACTAACGTAGTTCATAAACTGTCTGTGATAATGCATATAAATTTAGATGGTTCAGAACTATTTGTGATAATGCATATTGGAACAGTGCACACATACATGGACGCATTCATGGCACTGCCCACTACTGTAGTAGCGCGCGCAGCCGCGCAGGGGAGATTCAGAGATGCATGCATGTCCACCGGCCGGGGCCCGGGCCGAGCGACGGTTGGCTCTGTGCGGTGCGCGTGCCGTGTTGAGGGACGACTACTGTTCCATCTGCCGCTGGTCGCCCGCATGCATGGACGCACCGGCGCGCGTACGTCCTGCTACTGGTTGGCCGTCTCTGTTTTTTGTGGGAAAAAAAACTTGTGCGTTGGAAGGCAGTACACTGTGCAAATCAATCGCTAGCTATTGGGAATCGAAGAGATTAAATTGCTAGCGATCAATGTGTACGTGGGGAGAAATTTTATTGTGACGATTGCATAACATGATTTGTATCACGATCGAATTGGAAGGCAACACGTGAAAAGATGATACTGTAACGGTACTGTATATTGTACGGAAATGTAATTTTTAAAATCTGCTATAGTGTAGTTGCACGAAAAAATAATTTTTAATAGCTGTTTACTGATCGTAAGCCGTGGTCATAAGCATGGTCGTAAGCTATGGTCAAGAGCGTAGTCATAAGTCGTATGCCGTGGTCATATACCGACTTACGACCACGGCTTGTGACAAGTATTAAAAATTACATTCACGTATAATCTATAGTACTGCTACAGTATCACCTTTCCACGCGTTGCTTTCCGATTCGATCGTGACATAAACTGCACTGTGCAACCGTGACACAATAAAATTTCTCGTATGTAGGAGGGCTCTGGATGAAAGTATGCTTGGGTTTGTACGTGGCACGGATGAACACACACCCTTAGTTAGGCCATATTCGTTATATTTGTACCTAATCAGTCCAACTTCATCGTAGTTTCCTAACTTTCCCTCAGCCCACACGAGCTCATCCCGCACCCTCTCTAGCTAGCCCACTTCATATTGGCCTATTCCACCACCCCTCAACTCTAACCACCGAACCTCCCTATTCTTTCTTTGTGTGTATAGGTCTACTCACTTGATGGCTCGGGCGCTTGGCCATATGCACAGTGCATGTAAGTGACAAGCGGCCAACGGGCAAGCGACGGTAGGGGCGGCCGGTGGCATGCGCGTGACAAGCAAGGTAGTAGGTGGGTGGTAAGCGCCAAGCATACGGGAGGTAGCAACTAGCGGCACGAGCCCGCATCCCACAGACCGCAATGGCCATTTACGACGGTGGCCTGGCTTGGGAGGTTGAAGAAAGGCCGAAGCACAAAAAGGAGAGAGCATGCCAACGCACATAGGGCCAGGGTCGACGGGGGCCACCGGTGGCACCAAAACCACCATAGCTGAATCCCTAATTTTATATCTTAGAGTTTCGAAAAATGAAGAAATCTATTGATTTGAAAAATAAAGAAGAAACTTCAATGTAATTGCAAGCAGGCGACGTTGGAGCAAAATGACTGCGCGAGGCGGCACTAGCGAGCAGGGAGGTAGGGAGTAGCCGGTATCGTGGCAAAGTCTCATCCTCATGTGAGTTGCGTTCGTTCTCCCACCTCCCCCCTCTCAATTCCGAAATCGGCAAATCCTAAATACTTGATTGAACATTGTGTCTTTGCAAAATATAGATCATATTGTGTCTAAAAATGAAGAAGTTTGTAGATTTAAAATTTTTGTGAGTAATGCTTCTTGGACTCACGTAATAAAGGAAATTTCATTAAACTTTTAAAATTTGAAGAAGTTAGCAAGATAATCGTAAGGAATAAATGAAATGAAATAACGGTCTCTAAGATCGTATGAAGAGTCGTAGAGTTAAAATTATATTTTTCTTAATTATTTTGTAATTTTTTATAATATTTTGAGATATTTTCAGTAGGAACAATTTGTACTTTTGTTTGTCACTGAAAGCCTTTTCTTTTCTATTAAGTAGTATTTTCTTTAATTCCGAACAGCTATCCTAAAAAACCTACGACCGCCACTGGCACGTGGGCAGCTGTGACATACCAGAATGATGTGCTAGCTAATCAAGTGAGCCCTTTTACCGTTTTAAGTACCTATCCAATACGTCTGCAACAACCTAGCTTGTTGATCCAGCCCTTTTAGACTCTGCCGTGGAAAAAAAATTTCTTTTAAATATTAGTTACCATAGCATAAGTTATAAATTATAAGTTAGAAACCGAAAAGAAGACAACCATACCTCTTGGATACCATGATTTTGGGGACCAATTCAGAAACCAGCAAGGCCTTTGGAGGTTGCCAGTTTGGCCAGTATGGCACTCAAGTGGTCACAAACTTGCTACTTCCAGTCCAATTTATATAAAAAAATAACCGGTGAAATTCAAGATGCATCTATTGTTTTGAGGGCAAGAAATTCTATAATAATTCTAAAAAGAAAAAAAATTGTAGAAGTTCTTACATTAATCAAGAAAAAAAGATAAACATTTTCACCATTTATTTTGGTGGATCAGATTATAATGATATAGATTAATCACATATATATATTAGAGTTGTATAGCAAATATAATTATATTTTAATTATAGACAGTATTGTATATCAAAGACAATTATATCATAACATCTAATCGTATAATTGTACGGGTAAATCTGCTAGTTAGTACCAAATTCCACACAACTTCCTGGCCGTTGTCTCGTCATGGACGATCGTGCGCCGGCCCGATGGCGGGCGTCACCGGCGACGCCTCCGGTGCTCTGAAACACGGCCGGATCGACAACACTTGCTGCAGCCCTCGGCAGCTGGCCACCTGCTGCCTACTCTACTACAGTCCTTGGCATGAAGAATCTGATGCTACAACAGGACAGGGTAAGAAATACTGCATCTTTTCTTCTTCTGAATAAAATCGAATTCAGCGACTTATTTCTGATGGAAGCGACATGAAAATTAGATGAGCCATGGATGTGAATGTGTGATCTTCTGGTGTCAGACGAGAATTTGTTTTGACAGGAGTCAGATGTTCTGTTAGAGGTGACACTTGACAACATAATTCAGAAAGATTTAGAGGAACTGATTTATGCTGAAATTGTTCACGCGAATGCTTGCAAAGTAAAATGAAGACAAGAAAACGGAATAATGCAGAAAGAACTGAAACAATGTTGATCACTGGAGAGAACAGAGAACAGCTCTAATGAAAGCACGCAAGAACAGCTACTGAAAACTACTGCCATGAGAAGGGTAGAGAAGGCGAGGTGCCATCTGAGGGGCCTTCACCGCCGACATGAAATATCCCATTGTAGTTCATCTCATTGTCATTCGAGCTTAGGACAGTGTTCAGCTGCTCACTTTCCACTACAGGGCAGGAAAATCCTGCCGTCGAGACAGCACCGGTGGAAGCCTGAGAGCGCGCAAACCAGGATGAGCTGCTGAATTGCAGGGTAGAGACCAGAGGTTGAGCCATGGGGATGTGTTCAGTCGGTTGGACCATCCGGCTGACATCGATACCAGAGGAATTCGCTGGAGCTGACAGAAGAGAGAGAGCACAATCCGAGTCGAGCACTGGAGTCAACCCATCAGAGAACATCTTGCTGCTGCTCTCAGGAGGACCTACCGTCTTGAGGAGTGGTTGGCACACTGAAGCCTCAAGTGCCACACCAGTGGCAAAGTTTATTTCGCCTTCCTGTAGGAAAGGAAGGTGCCGACCTTCTTTGGTGTAAGTAGAAGTAGAGCCAACAAAGTGCTGCCTGTTGCTGATACCTAGAGGGATTTGATGTGTGTAATACGGATTCTCTTCGGTTTTAATGACCTCTGGCCAATTTGGGTCCGGTCTTGCAGATGTAAATGATGAGAACCTTGTTCCTGAGTTTCAAAATAACATCAATTGGTTCAATAAGAAGCTACTAAAACTGGTAGACATGCATATGGCAACAGAAATGAGTAAATTCATAACATTCTGCAATCAGAGATTTATTGGAGCTATCATGTGCCCAAATGTGCAACAAAAGAATGGGAATAATGTGAAACCTCATATGAATTCTTGAATGAATTTGCGGTGAATTAAGCACCACAACTAGTGAACATCAGTATCTAATGAACACACCAAAAAGGTAATGCAACATTTACTCTTGGCAGGCATCTATATGACATTACAATTTACATAGGGACAATTGCTGAATAAGGCGAAAATGCGCAATATGGTGTAGTAACAGCCTACCAGGTGAGTTACAGAGCTGCAAGATGCTGAAGGTGCAATTACACAACATGTCAAAGTATTAGGTGAGTCAGCATTACAAGATGTCGAGATTAAAAGTCATAGTTGAACCACTTTTTTAGCACGACTTATGTATGCACTTGACCTGTGTCAAAGGTTTTTTGTTCTTGTCTAACAAGAGATGGAATGTCTGACAACCTATGAACCTATTCCAAGTTTCCAACCATGTATGAACTGTTAAAATAAGAGCAGTAGTAAAATAGAAAAAGACCATGTTGACTCGTGATAAAGCTTGCAGAATTCATGGTATCTGGCTGTGGCTTCCTGCGGCGACGGTTGTGCCCATCAAGGCGCTTTCTACAGCTGCGCTTGGTCTCATCAAACTCCACAAGCAAGTGAAACCTAAAGAATCAAAAACTCATGATCACATAATTGCATTTAAGTTAGTAAGTTGAAATATCAAGATGCTAGTAACTGCTTGTGCATGAAGGATCAATATCAGATCACTATAATAGGAAATGGAGATAATGCAAGGGAGTGCGAGCTGTTGACATAAAACCTTAATAACATGCTGAAAGTTGACTTGCAAACATCTCAAAATTTAGTGGTGTTCTGGCTAGCCACTTTCAAAAGCATAGCTACCAGTCTACCACTATAAATAATAACATTGTTGGAGGAATCCTACCACCTCCCGTCTAAAATGCTCCATACTCTGACAAGTCTACGAAAAGGGGGTACGTGAGCCCCTTGCCCCGAGTGCTTGGCCTCCAGCCCATGAGTAGGGCGTATGGTCGCATGCCCTATCCGACCGGGCACATGGTACGACGCTCGGCCTTCTAGGGCACTTCACTTCATACCCGTGAACATGGCATATAGCCATGGTTGTCACGGCGGAGTCGGCGACCACGACGAGCGAGAGGCGCCTGGACGCCTAGGCGACGTCCAGGCGAGCGCCATATCCAGGCAGCATCGAGGCAGCATCGGTATGTATTCGATAAGGGACTTACTTGAGCCTCATACCCCTCATACCGACCTCCGTCTCTCTCTCTCTCGCCTCCCGACCTCTCCGCCTCCTCTCCCGCCGCTTCTCGCCTCCTCCCCGCCGCCCGCCTCGCCTCCTCCCCACCGCCTCCGCCTCCTCTCCCGCCGCCTTCCCTCGCCTCCTCCCCGCCTCCAGCCTCCCCGTCACCTCCGCTCTCCCGGCCCTCCTCCTGACACCTCCCCGCCGTGTCCCCATCGCCTCCCCTCGGCGGGAAGGAGGCGACGCGGGAGGAGGCGGCGCGCCCGAGCGCCCGAGCGGACGGCGACCGCCAAGGCGAGGCGATCCTCCTGGCGTTTCCTCCCTGCGCTGACGCCAAGGCGTCGCCTAGGCGACGCCGTGACAACCATGCATATAGCTCAACGCCCGACCCACTAAGGCACCCCCCTAAGCGCCCATGAAGGATAGAGGGGCACTCTTGACTCACTCGATATCAACTCGCGAGTGGGGCCACCAAGTCCCGTGGTCCCCACAAGGCTAGTCCCCGGAGGAGAGCCCAAGCCTTGGGGCCCCATGGGACCCCGGAGTCAGAGGCCTACCCCAAGGGAGTGGTGATGTGGGACGCACTACCACTTCCCAGGAAGGACGGATATGCCAACGCCTAAGTCACCTCGTTGGGGGTAGGATAGTCTTTATGCACCAGATCGAGCGCCTATAAAATCTCATTGTAACACACACTTGTAACTCAAACTCTAATGGATTATAAGACAGACACAAAACTGGTGTGCCCCCAGGGTCACTCCTAGGCAAGGAGGCACCCCCTCTACCCTGAGCCCGGGGGTACACTGACAGGAGTAGGGCACCTTCATTAGCATCCAAACCTGTATAAACGACCGTCTCCTTTACTCTCCCGAACGCCGGCTCATCGAATGGCCGACATCTGCCTCTATCTCAAGTCCTGGTTTTCGACCTACGACAAGCGTAAGCAACACCCTAAGGATCTTCCCATAAAAAATAAATTATTTCAACTCCAAATATGATAACCCACTCAAGGGTAAAAACTTGGAAGGGGATTTTAAGAAAAGGTGGGAGAAATTTCTGAGAAAAAACATGGTAGGGGGGCAATCCTCCATAGTTAGCAACATTCGGCTGAAACAAAGCACCAACTAGAGAGAAAATATTAACTTAATCCATCAGGACCATGAGATCATCAGAAATGATTTTAACTAGGATGTACTTCTTTTCTTAATTCTAAACAGATAAGATACTCCTAGGTTGATTTTTTTAACGAGAAAGATGCTCCTGGGTAGTTAGACACATGATCCGAAGTTATATAAAGATGCTCCTGACTAAAAAAATAAAGATAATTTTTTTCAGAATATTTAATATACTGTACAAATGTTCTTACAATATTTTGTATACAGTACACAAGGGACCACTTATGCTTCATCTGTCATTTAGCCCTTTCAGTGCTTGGGAGACTTAATCTTATATAAAATTTATTGTACTGAAAATCTGTCAACGACATAAAGATATTGTAACTCCTGTTGAACTTGGACCACAAAATAGTGCATCCATAGGTATAAGAAAGCAAACAGTTTGTTGGGACTTGGGACAATGAGGATCACTTAATTTACAAAGTCCGCATGCAGCTGCGTAATGATCTAATTTGCACCCACGGACGAAGTAATCAATCATTGGAAAACTGTCCCTCTGGGTAAGATATTCCCATATAAAGAGAATAAATGATGAGAGGATCACATTAGCATTCTACCAAGTTATATAGTGTGGAAACCGGAATCGCCCACTACAGTTCAGCAAGACAAAAATGGGCACCACCACAACTGACTTTAAAGTTGAAAGCTAAGACAAGATTGCAAATGTCAGAAATACTTCAGGTCCAAAAAATAATTAACGACAAAAAAATGGTTCAGGTTGAAAGGAAAGAGGATATTCAGTAAGATCATATTGTGTTTAAGTTCAATAAATGAACAATGGTATCTGTGGTAGTATTTGGAAAGGTTATATGTGATAAATTTTACCCTATAAGCTCTGTTCACAGAATGAGAATAGCTCAGTTTAATGGCCACAGTAAATTTTTGAGTATGACCAGTTTACAGAATGGCATTTGACTGCCATTGCATGGAGACCAAGATTGAAAAGCTAGCTCGGAAGTACAATTGCAGAAGTGGAGCTATGATAAAAAAACAGGGGTAACTGATCCAAAAGCACCTGGAAATAAACAAATCTCTTTTTTAATTAAGTCTGCTAGTACAAAACTACAAATGCCTAGAAAGGGATAGCATCACCATATGATACCCTTCTCTTCCTATTTTGCGAGGACCACCGGATGATACTTAAATGACCTAAAAATGGTGTCCCTAACTTGCAAGTGTGAAACACTAACAGAACAAAAGTACTCTATTCTTGTATATTTTAAGGAAAATGATATCCTTAAAAAATCATACGGGCTGTCGTCAGTTTGTTCAATTGAGGATGTTAGAGATCTCATTTTTCTCGTGGTCATCAACCAATAGAATACCCTGCTATCTGTGATCACTGTACAGGTACTGCCTTATAATATATACATCATTTTCAGTTGCCACCACCATCAATCGTTTAATGAAACAAAACATGAAAAGTTTCAGTGCCTTGACAGGGGCAAGCTTGCCCAACCTGAGGAATAGACACATATTCGTGAACTAGTAGGTAGGGGTGGAAAATGGATACGAATTATCTGTATTATCCGGTTAGCGTATTCGATAGGATACAAATGCGATATAGATTTTTCCATCCGATTAATAATTTCTCTCCTATTCATATTCGTATTCGAATTCGCACAAAAATACGTATATGAATATGATATAGATTTTTACCATCCAAAATGTCATTTTGTCCAGACTATTCGTATTTGATGAAGTGGTGTACATATTTTATTGTAATATGACTAATTAGTTGAACAATTTTTTTAATTCAATATGAATTCTTGTTTCTTTAAGTGAAGTAAATGAATTAGAATGACTAAGCGTGACTTGTACGAGGATAAAATGTCATCAATATCTTCATACTACATAAGTTATGAGGATATTCGGATCTGACCGAATTGAGTAGATATTTGATTCGAACTCGTATTGTTACAATATTCGATTCGTCTTCAAGAATATTCGAATTTGTATTCATTTATAAGATACAAATACGAATATGGTAAGGACACTATTCAATTTGTATTCGATCCGTTTACAACTCTACTCGTAGGGCAATCAATATACATGGTCCACAAGATGCTTTATGCAGAGTACATCCATAAGCGCTCTTTCAGTGGTACTAACTTTCTAGGTTTGGGCATCTATATCGCCTTTTCCTTTCAAACAAAAGGCGCATAGCTAGCTAATAGCCAGAAGCCCAGAAGCAAGCAAGGCAGATGTGGTAGGACAGTTCCTGCCGCATGATGAATAAAGCGGATTGTATCTGCTACTCTCTCTTCTTTTTTACTTGACGTTTTTTTTTATAGTCTTTGAGATGCGACTTTGACTATTACTTCATATAACTTTACACTAAGATATACCAATAAAATTGTAATACTAAGGAAGTATTTTTAATGATAAATACAATGATATAATTTTCGTGTAGCTAATCTAGATAGTTTTAAATCTATTGATGGTCAAATTTTAGAAAGTTTGATGGCACAGATTTTAGTAAGTCAAGTAAAAAAAAGAACATGGGGGTATTTTGATTCAGCTTCTGCGGAGCGCCATCTTTAAGGAATTGCCAGTCCCACACGAAACATTGTGTCGTGGCCAAGAATCCACAGGAAAAGCGCAAGAACTCACATGGATGAACCTATTTCCAGTTACTAATTCAGCAAGGAAATTTGCTCATGTAAAAGGAGGCAGGCAACCATATTCGGCATCCGACTTATCATCGCACAGCGCATTACTGAAAACAATATCCTAACAGCGTAACAAGCATACGGAGCTAAGCTTTCTTTCACATTTCATTCTCCCATTCAAACCGTGAAACATCTCCGAGGCGCAATTAGCCTAGAAAAGAAAATAAAAGGCATCAACAGTTGGAAGGACACTCAGAGAGACACAAGGACTAATCGATTAACCATTGGGCAGATGGAGTGCAGCTATCACTTTTCCTCACCAGTGCTGAGTTCTCGTAAATGGGTTCAGAAAGTGAGCGAGCAATTCTGAGCAGTGCAAAAGCAGTGTGCTACTGTCGAAGAAGAGCAGAAGAGAAAGGAAAAGCTGGCGATAATTCAGGTAATACAAGCTGCCAAGCTAAAGGGTAACAGGAGGAAACTTGGGGGTGGGTACAGTCATGAGAGAGGGAAAAAAAAGGCTGAAAAGGCACAGGGTGTCGATAAACATCACTGGATATTTTTTCTATCTATCATCTAAATTTATGACTATTAGATTAGAGATCCAATGATAATGAATTATCCTCCACCTTCTCCAAAAAAAAGCCGGCGCGCGCAGGAAAGAATCGGCTTGGCCTATCCATCCATATTCCAAGAACCAGCCTTTTTTTTTTGTAACAAAGAGAACGATCAGAGCCGGCACGGTAAAAAGAAGCGGAAAATGAAAAAGGGAAAGGTATCACCGAGCCCAATCAGGCAGCTCTTGATGCTGCTACTCTACTATGCAGTAGTGTGTACTATGCTTTGTTTTACTGGTCCACTTTTTTTACGGTCGGTCGAGTTCGTTGCTGCGAGCGAGCGAGCGAGCGTTGAATTTGGCAATTTTGTCAGTAGGAGGAGATAGGAGGAGAGGAGTGGAGTCGATGGGAGTCAGTTACCTGCTGCACTGCTGGCAGAAGCGCATCTCGCGGCCGGCGACGGCGACGACGGACGTCTTGGAGTGCGCCTCGCACACCTTGTGCCGCCGGTGGTAGTCGCGGCACTTGCTCAGGTCCGCCTTGCACCCGTCCACCGCGCACGACGGGCACTGCCCCGCGCCTCCGCTCCCGCTCCCACTGCCCCCGCCCGCCGGGCGAGGCCGCTTCGCCGCTCTGAGCGACGCCGCGGCCGCCTCAGCAGCAGCAGGGCCCTTGGCTGGCGCGGGCTCCTTGCGGCTGTCCGCGGCGGCCGCCGGGGCGCCGAACTCGCCCAGCCCGCCGAGCTTGAGGTCGACCGAGCACTCGGGCCGGCCGGCGGCGGTAATGCCAGACGACGCCGGCCCGCCCACCGCAGCGACAGCAGCCGCCGATGCGGCGGCGGTGCCGAGCGCCGCGGCGGCGTCGTGCTCCAGCTCGGCGAGGTCCCAGGCGGGCGGCATCTTGAGATCCCAATCCATGCCTCCGAGGCCGACCACTCCCGCCGTGTCGCGTCCACAGCAGTAGCCTCAGCTCGCGTAGGCGTAGGTCGCTAGTTATTGCCTACGCTGCGAGCTCTCTCTTTCGTTTCACACCCTCCCACACTCGGGTCGCTTTTTTCGGCGGGTGTGTTTGGCTTCCCTCCCTCCCCTGTCCCTCTCATTCTTCGGGCGTCTTTTTTTCGAAAGGAACGACTACCAGTAGCAGTAGGCTGGCTGCTTGTACTGATCTGTGGGTTAATGGCCCCGCCCGATTAGATTTAAACTTTTAACTTTTGGTTTATTTTAACTATTTTTTAATTTCGTCTTTTTTGATATTTTAGATTTTTGAGCTTTTTTTAATAGTTCTTTTTGTCTGTATTCATTTGTATCATACATGATGAGCTAACCTATTTTTTATTTTTTATTTTTTATTTTTTAAAATTTAATTATACCAAATAAAACACTATCAGTTACAGTGAAATTTCAGCCATAAACCACCAAAATTCAATCCAACTGAGCACCACTAATTGCCATAGCAAACCAAAGATGTCAAGTAAAAATGAAATCTATTTATGCTTAGGGCTTATGTACAGTGTTACGGTAATTCACTTTTAAAGATATAGTTTTTTAATATATGATCTATAAGTAAACTATAGTAGACACTATACAAACTTCAGTTTATACCAGCTAAAATCATATATAACTATCTTTTTTCGTAATCTCTCTTATAAACAGTTAAAATTTTAAAAATATAAACCAAAAGATATAAGTTAATATAGGCTTAAAAAAACAGTGCAAATGCAACAATGAGATACTGTATCATGTATGGCTGAGGCTGAGCTGGAGAGGAGAAATGGAAGTGGCTGGATGGCTGGGGCTGAGCTGGAGAGACGGTGGAGGCTTATCCAATATAGAGAGGGGGGTGTGCAGTGTGCCCAGGCTGAGCTGAAGAGACATGGAAGGGCATGTGGAAGTGTGGATGGTATGGCCGTGTACTTTTTGTTTTTTTTGTGCCTTTTAATTTTGGTTTTCTCTATATGTTAAAATAAATAAGATGGTTTTTCTAAGTGATTTTTGAAAGTCGTTTCTCCAAACAGCTTTTTGAGTCTAATACCGTATACACCGTCGTCTCTATTGTTCACCACTGTCTCAAAAAATACAGCTACTAACCATCAATCGTAACCTTAAAAATAATCAAAAACTATTATCCGTAGCTAAAAAAGTGGACGTATAGATAGCAGCAACGAACAGAGATTTGCAGCAAACGACACCACCGCCAAGAGTCCAGGAACTGGGGGTAGTCAGTACTTGCAGACAACTGGAGCTGTAGCAAGGGAGTGTGTGTATGTCTAAGAGAGAGAGAGCGAGCCATTGATGGGCTATGCGTCTGTTTTTTTACGGTTTCTAAAAATAGTGTTTGGTTTTTATTATAGTATCTAATTTTTAAATATAGTATTTTTTTTAAGATAGGATCTACAAGTTAATTATAGTACATGTTAAAAGCTTAATATTTGTATCAACTAAAATCGCAAGCAAGTATCTCTCTTCCCACAATCTTTATCGTAAACAGCCAAAATTCAAAATTTTTAATCAAAATCTATAAACCACGGCAAAAAAGAACATGCCCATTATTTAGGTCTCTGGGGCTGCGACCATTCAATCCCTGACAAGCTTTCCAAAGGAGGAACAGTAAACGGGGAAGGGGCCCTCACCCCCTGTCAGTTCAACACTGGCATGGAGCGTTGTGCTACAATTATTGGGGTCAGGCGTCTGGACTGGTTGGTTTGGACTTGGCCCAGTGGCTGCCTGGCTGCTGGGGAATGGAGATGCAATTGCGAAGGATAGGAGAATTCAATTTTCTTTTCTTTTTTTGGAGGACGAGTATAAAATTGGCTCGAATTCAAGTTCTGTCTGAACAGAGCAGGTTTATCGGCAGCACCAGTTGCCTCAGCAGCATAACCACTTTTTTTGGCCTGGACGAATTTAAATAATCCGTACATCGCTAAAAGCTCATCGAGCTGATCGATCGTTTCCGTGTTTGGCAGCGTGTGAGCTACACATTCTGCCCCCACTACAAAAAAATCTGAGCTTTCTTTAATGGCAAACTTTCACTAAAGTGTTTTAGTCTGGTGTTCTTTTTTTTATAAAATAATCACGAGTACAAACCTGAGAGAGACCGTATTCTTTTGATTCATGGTTGTTATATGTGTTTTTTAAAACAGCGATGAACAATAGAGACATCGATATGGATAGTATATATGATTTTAAAACTCGAAAAGCCGTTTAGAGAAGTGACTTCGAGAAGTTACTTGAAAAAACTATCTTATTTATTTTGACTTCTAAATAAGCCAAAGTCAAAAACCACAAAAAGGCAAAAAAAAAAAAAACATAACCAAAGGCATGTGAGGTTTTATGCACTAAAAGTGAGATAAAGAGATGCCCTTAGTTTGGTTTGTGAGCGAGGACGGTTTGGGTGGCAACAAGAAAGCAAGAACTTTGAGTGACTTGGGATTTGTTTGTTCTTTTTAGGCCTTCTTGTAGTCTTTAGTCCCGTTTAAAACGGTCTGTTATCTTTTGGTTAAAATAGTTACCACTGCAACTGTTAGCTTTCAGTGAAGACATTTAATTAAAAAATAAAAAATATATATATCTCCATGACAATGCAAATGAAAAGAAAAAGAAAAAAAACTATGTTAAAAAACTAACAAGTTCAAAACAGCTTCGGACTTTTAAAAATAGAAGCCTGAAGCAAAAAAAAAAAAAGAACTGTTTTGAACAGGTCCTTTATCTTTATTTCAGGATAGGCGATAATTGGTGGTATTGCACTAGTATATGCTAAGTCATGGGCGGGTGATTGGCCATGTGAATTTTATCTTTCCTGCTACTCCTTTTTCTTTTATTGTAAAGGCCATGCTGCTTCCAACTTTTTCCCCCCAAAAAATGAAGTACCGTGTAGACAAAAAAAATATATTTTCCTGAAACCAATATTTCTCATTCACTTTTGAATAGTGACTTGGATGGCTTAAGGTTTTACAGGGCATAGATGTGACAAAAACTTTAAAAAAATAACATTATAATTTTATGGGGTCATTGTTGGTATTTTTATATGTACTCATGGTCATATGTATTAACTAATGTTTATTTAACTACGTATCCTTTGTAGAAACATCACTTATTACAGTGCATGTTTTCTTGAAAAGAGTCACCTTATTTCGTTACAAACATTTGAAGTCGGCTTTTTTTTTTCCTAAAAAGACTTGCTTATTAAAATCATAAATATAAATATCATTTAGAATCTTGTGATCAATTGCAGTAGATAACATCACTCTTAAACACCATGTGCAGACGAACTTTTAGTTGTAGTGCTAGCTATGCATAGTGCATCAGTTCTGTGGTTAATTACTTAGCATACATGTTACCTTAGTGTATGGAAACTCGAATATTTTAACTCCCCCGTTGCGAAATGAGTCATGTCATGAAGGAGCATACAGTACTACTGGTCCAAGGCTACACAACGAGGGGCTCTTTGGTTTGTAGGAATTGTAGGAAAAGCAGAGGCATTAGCAGACTGGGATCTTTCGCGACGTCTAGGACTTTTTTTTCTGACAGGCCCGCAAACCACTGTCAGAAATTTCAATACTAGTGACGGGTTTATAACACCGTCAGGAAAAATACGTATTTTCCTGTCGGTTTTCCAAACGACTGTCAGAAAAATACTTCTTGCGTCGGTATTTGGGTGAAACGTCAGGGAATTGCCTTCACTCCACACTGAAGCGAAGTCCCTAGCTTCCTACCCACCCCAAAATCCCTAACTCCACACTTAGCTGTCACGCGCCGCCACCCAAACTCCTCCTGCACCACCAAATCGCCGCTGCCACACCCCCAAACTCCTCCTCCCCCATCGTCGGCGCCTCCACCTCGCCTCACTACAAACCCTAGTGTCGCCACCAACACACGATAGGAAATCTCGACCGCTGTCAGCCGTGCTTTGGCCCCTCCCTATCCACCGCCCGCCATGCTGCGCCCCGTGTCCCTCCCTCACCTCCCCTCGCGGCCTCCCCTGTCCGGCGAGCTAGCTCGCGTCGCACGTGGCGGATCGCGCATAGGAGCAGTAGGACACGGTGGCGGCGTTGTTGTGACGGAATTGGGCGGTGGGTTGACTATGCCGCCGCGCTGCCATACTCGATTTTTTGTATGGTAGCGGTTACATCTATCTTCTCAAGTTAGAATTCTGTTTTGTGAAACAAAATGTGCAAATATATATCTAACCGATATTACTAGTGATTCAGTTAGGGGTTATTATTATATTGCAAGTAGTAGTTCTCAAGTTAGTGTTGAATTGCATTTTTTTCCTTTCAGTGCTCACGTATTTGTTATGGTGAACATATTCTAGATTGATATGAGCCGTGGGCTTAATAACAACATACATCATTTTCTCTGTTATTAATTAATTGATAGAACAGCAGCTTGGTAGCCAAGTCCCATTGAGATAGTAGGAATCGTCACATGACCAGTCTACCAACTCATCTATCTTGTAAGTCTCCAAGTTACATCCTTGTAACCATTTTGTTCAGCTGCAGTAGCCATATAGAATGCCAAATAGTAATTTTTTAAGTTGGATGTAAGTTATATATAGATTTGCGAGACACTTTCCTTAATTACCATAATTTTTTGAGAATGGCCTAAGCCTAACTAATCTGTTTTATCATCAAAGGTTTCCAAGAATGAGTGCACTGCTGCTGTGTACCTTTCCATTGTAATGTCTAGCTTACTGTTAAATTGATATATCATTCTTTCTTTTACAGGACATGGTTGCTGTTAATTCTGCCATCTAAAGAGGATGGCTACAATACCGTGAAACTGAGGTAACTGTACAGATTGTTTGTATGCAATTCATTTACTACGTTTTTTCTTGCTCAATATATGCATTTAGCCCAAATATTTGGTTTTATAGAATATTTTATGCAATTTTTTCCGGCTAATTGATTGATGCCGTGGAGTAAGTATTTCGTGTGCCTAAGTCATTCATGAACTAATATCTATTGATGATCTGTTGTCTGTTCTTTATTTACAGTTCAATTTACATACATTTATTTAACCTGTACTATATTCTTTTACCTATGTTCCCAGTTTACACTTTACGTGCTAAATTTTGCTGATTTGATCCATGGCAGCAAGTTGTGGACTTGCAGCTCGAATGCTTCATCGTGGATGGAGCCACTTTCACATATGCTTAATGTCTAGGTCAAGATTTCCAATTCTTGGTATATAAGCAATCAATTTAATTTTTTGAATGTAAATTGCTTGAATATAAATTGAGTACAAGAAAGCAAACCACAGAGTGACACGGTTTCTTTTTACCGTGGTATTCGGAGATTTGCCGATCTCCCCTAGTCTACGTTGAGGTAAGCCCGAACTAATCGGACCAGCTCCACGAATTAAGCATTTCAACCTCAATCCACTAGTGGTAGTTCTTTTCTGCTGCGGGTAGGTGAGCTCCGACCTTTACAACTTCGCCAGGTCTTCTCACAACCTCCATTGAGAAGATCACCGCGCACGACGCCTCCAACGCCGTCTAGGAGTCGGCAAACTCCAAAAGTAATAAGCCAAGTCATTCACTTGACTCTCACCACGCTCAACGGATGCACAAGCTCGCTGGACACAAAGTCCACCACTAGAGGCAACACATGCACTCTAGTTCCTTTTTTCCCTTCTCATAAAGTGCAATACATGCACAATTGAGTGGAGAATCTCACTCTAGCTCAAGAGTATAGAAACAAGTCAAGCAACAACATCTCCAATCGGCCACAAGGGGGTATTTATACCCCACACAAAAAACTAGCCGTTGGAGCCAACATCCTGAAAAATCAGGACGGGCGGAAGTACCGCCGGCCACAGGCTGGTACTTCCGCTCCAGCTCTGACGACGCAGCAACGGCTATGTCAGAACTTCTGAACTAACCGTTACACTGTCGATGCGGAACTATCGACGGCCAAACTCCGGTACTTCCGCTTACACCGGTAGTACCGCAAAGTAGGCGCGATACTTCCGCTCGAGCCGAGCCAGAAGTTGGCGCTCTCTGGAAAAAGGTTCCGCATGAGAGTCCAGACCTTCCGACGTCCGGTAGTACCGCACAACACATGTCGGTACTTCCGCTCCCCGGTAATACCGCTCACACAGAGCCGGTACTTCCGCAGGCCGGACCATCGGCTCACACCGATGGTTTCTTTGTCTTATTTTCAATAAATTTAATCAACTTGTCTCTAATGACACAGAGGCAGGTTCATGCCCATTTCCCATCATCAGGCCGCCACCGGCTTCTACCCTGGCGTTGTCGCCCGAATCTGCCTCAAGCACCACCTCTGCTTGGCCACCTCCGCTCGATCTGCCTCTCCTCGACCGCCTCCGCTCGGCTACCGCATCGCCACCGCTCCTACACGTCAACCTCCTCCCCGGCTCCCATCTCGCCACCCCTCATTGGTCGAATCCGCTCCACCGACGGTGATCTCCACCACCCGTCGCCAGTATTTGAATCCCCTCACTTTGTAGCCCTCTTTATCCCCTACTACAATCTAGTTTTTATGTTCTTTAATATTTTGATTTGCTTTCGATTTGTTGAGTTCATTCTTTGATTCGTTAGTGATTTGGGTGGTGAGGATGGGGGTGCGGTGCCTCAACCATGGCTCAATGTGACAGGGCTTGGGGCCTCCTCATGCGCCAAGGATGACAGTAGAGTGCAGCGGGGTGCGCACTGTGGCCATGTTGAGCTTGCTGACGTCCTGTCGGGCTTCTCGCTGGTATACTCTACTTCCTTCCCCTAGCTTACTTCCACTACTCTAGCCCATATGTGGATGCTATGCTCTCGTGTGATGCTTATGGATTGTGACTGTGCGGACGTGATCCTACTGTGGTGGTGAGGGTTTGTGCATGCAAGTTGGTGCTCCTACCATGGTGATGTGGGTTTGGGTGGGAATGATAGAAACTGAATGCTTATAGGGGCACCTTGCTTGCTAGTCGAGGGCTGGATGTTCTGGTGTGGATGAGGTTGGTGACGAGGGTTGCGGTTCCTTCATGGCACTCCTGGGGTTTGGCTCGCCTTCTCCTGGCTACTCCTTGTCCTGGCTTGGTTCCCCTACTTCAAGGCCACCGAGAATGTAGTCGCCTTCTCTTCCCTAGTCTCCTCTGGATCAGGCTAGTTATTTGCTCCTGAGCCGCCAAAGTCATGGTTCCCTCCTCTTCTTTCTTCCCCAACTCCTCTTGGATGCCACCTCCACCTCCTCTTCCTCTGATGTCTCTCTGGTGGTGGCGGCTCTCAGCTCTCTCTTTCTCTTTGCCGTTGGTGTGATGAGCTCTGGGAGGGTGCTAGAATGGGGTTGGGAGGAGAGGTGTTTTCCTCCTCTCTTCCTTGCTCTAGTGGCTTTGGGTGGGGGTGATGGAATGTTCTCTCTCTCACTCTCGGCTCGCTTGTTCTTATCCCCTGGCCTCCTCTTCTCTCTGTTAGTTGTCCGGTCTTGTCTCCTGCTTACTCTCATTCTTCTGTTGACTTGGTAAAAATGATGGCTTGCCCTTGTGGACCAAAGGTCCTTGAGGTGAATTCGACACTATGACTTGGTTCTCTATTGTTCAAGGTGAGGGCGATGAATTCTAAGGTGGGTATTGGCTTTGTTTTTTGCCGGATGATAAAGCCTACTAAAGTGAGAGGTATCGGTCGGGCCTTGACGGTCCTGGTATCTCGATGAGCGCTAAGGTTCAGTATTCTAAACCGGACAGGTTGTGATGGTAACTTGACTTTCGTTTTTTATTTTGTTTGGTCTTTTTCGGTCTTCTATTACTTGTTTTCTTTGCAATTAAAAAATGCCTATTACTGCAGCTTAGCAATATGGATGTAATTTTAATTATGATGTAATTATTTATATTTTGGAGACGTTTGTTTTGATTATGTTCGAGAATTGTAATTTGATGTATTTTGAACTGAAATTGATGTAATATGAATTGTTAATATTTTTATTTGATTCAAGAAAAAAATTTAATTATCACTTGTCTGATGTAATTATTTGTTATATATGGATTGTAAATATTTATAACTGACACGTATTAATTGAAATCGTGTTGAGATGTATTCGGATCCGAAATTCGTAGACGGTGATGCATCTTGTAATTATTAATTTGGTTTGTTTTGGGGAAAGTTTTTATAATTTGTTTTGTTCTGTATTTAAAAAATATATTCTTCTATAATTTCTTTAATTAGTCATTTAATTAATTTCAATTAGTCAAAATTTGTTGGTTAAAACGGATTAGAAAATACGAGCACAACAGAACGTGTCCTCCTTTACGGCAGTAGTTTGACATTCGGTGTGAACTTTAAATAGTTCGTCAAAGAAGCATCGAGTCTCCTCACAAGTATGTTATGAAATTATGAATCGTAGAACTCACTAAAAACCAGCAAAAGTCAAACAATTTAGTATGCGGTCACCATCGAAGTATGACTATGTCATTATAAATTTGGGCCACCATCACTTCGGAAAGCCCAATCAACCAACCAACCAAATATACGCTACCCCTATGAAAAGGTTTCTGTCATCAAAATCTGAGAAGAAAAAGAAGAGACCACACTAAAATGTAAAAGAAAAAAAATTAGAAGGCCGGCCCTGTTTTGTAAACGGGCCTTTACAATCCAAGTACATCGTCGTCCACACTTCGGGCTGTCGGCCCACGTGGAGCTGCCTGGCTCTAGGGTTTGTTCCTTCCTCTCAGAACGCCGCCGCCGAGTCAGTGCTTTCTCTGCGCGGAGAGTTCGTGCGAAGGCCAACCACTCCAGCCACCGCCGCCGCCATGGTCAGCCTCACCTCTCTGCTCTCTGTTGTAGCCATGTACTTGCGGTTTTGTCCGTTGTTCTGACATCTCGCTGTTGCGTCCGTCGCAGGTGAAGTACTCGCGGGAGCCGTACAACCCGACCAAGTGTAAAATCTCGCCTCTCTCTGTCCCTGCAATGGTTCGGTCTTGCTTCGCCGTTTGCCTTCTTCCCGTGTGGTGGTTTTGATGGGATGTTTGGTGTTGTGTGTGCAGCGGCCAAGGCCATGCGCAGGGTCCACTTCAAGGTGCGTTTCTTGAACCTTTGCTTGATGGGATCTTTGTTTGTGGACGAGTTGATTCGTTGCAGATTAGTGAGCTGTTCTTCTTATGCATTGTTGCTGAATTAGGGCTAGGCAGTGCGCAAATGGTGTCATGAATGGATTGGAGTGTGATAACCTAAAGAGTAAAGGCTCTGTTCTGTTGTTTATATGAACAGTTCCCACGTTACTTTAGGGACATCGATACATTTGTTATCTGACGAACCGTTGTATTGTTCATCATGACAAATGGTTCGTAGGCAATGTGACACCATCTTTAGTGATGTTTTTGTTCTGGGCAAATATCTAAATGCTCTCTGCATTTTATACAAAATCTACAACCTCACTGCAAGGTTAAAGCGGAAGTTTTGTGCCTTAAGAGTTTGACACTTTGACTAATATTGCGTAAGATATTGGGAACTCTGAATATTGCTTTGTATATTCCTTGCATCATGCCAATTACGTCTTCATGTTTCTGTGGGGTGCACTGCTCAAACTCCTAGAGGCCTAGTGATATTTTGTACCTCACATTAAGTCTGGATTAACTGCGCAGCGGATTTTTTCTTTCTTTCTGATATATAGCCATATCTTTACAGCTATTTATGTTGCTGTATAATCTCTTCCAGTCTTACTGTTTCTTATATTTCTGCCTTGTACTTTGAAATAGCCTTTAGTAATGTTGAACATTACAAATTTCTGTTATCTTGCTCTGTTTTGTCTTTTCCTTCTAGTTACATATACCGCACATTGGTCATTGGATAACTATTCTCTGATTATTACAGTGAAAAATATCGTAAGTAGTATTAGAAGCTTAGGGCTATCCTATCAACTTGTAGTTGAAGGTGGTTTGCGCTGTGAAGTCCTTTTCTGAGCTTTTCAACATATTGCAAACTGAGTTCAGTAGTTTATCATAGGACTCTGATGCCCATGCAATGGTTTGTTGGCTGTTTGTGCTTGGTTGATAATGTTCTACTTGCACCATTGTCGACTTTATGTATCCTTTTTTCCCCCTTGTTTCTCTGACTAAACCCATAATAATGGGTGCAGAACACAAGGGAGACAGCTTTTGCGCTTCGCAAGCTGCCTTTGGCCAAGGCTAAGCGGTACCTTGAGGATGATATTGCTCGCAAGCAATTCCCTTCCAGAGATACTGTGGAGGGGTGGGCCGTACTGCACAAGCAAAGTCTCGCCATTCAAATGGGCAGGGTCGCTGGCCTGTAAAATCAGCCAGGTTCATATTGGATTTGCTGAAGAATGCCGAGAGTAACACTGATGTATGAAGCTGCTGCTAGTTTCTCATCTCGTTCTATTTTTAATATGCATGACAACCCCAGCCTTCATTTGGCTTAACTTATGATCTGTTGTTTATAGGTTTAAGGCTTGGATGTTGACAACCTCTATGTTTCACACATCCAAGTGAACCAAGCTCAGAAGCAGATGCGCCGTACATACCGTACTCATGGACGCATTAATCGTAAGTTCTCAAGGATGGCATGTCTATTTTTGGTTCCATTGGATAGTGTACTGATATTGCTTTTGTGGCAGCTTACATGTCCTCGCCCTGCCACATTGAGCTGATCTTGTCAGAGAAGGAAGAGCCCGTGAAGAAAGAGGTATATTTCTTTTATCCCCTTGTATTTGTTTCTGCTGTGTTCATGAATCGAAGTTTGGCTGAGCACTGTGCTTTGGCTAGACTTCTTTCAAGCTGTCTGAGCTTTGTAGTTTCACCTTTTTAATAAGAAAAATTATTAGGATTCATCTTCTGAAGTATTCTCATATTTTGCATTACAATTACAATGTTAAAGGAAATCTGTTTACCCTTTCCAGTCTGGCATCCTGTTTTTATGTGGAGTTAATTTTAGTAGAAAACACCCCATATTTTTTGTCATTTTTATTTGACTTTCCGTTAGCTGTTTCTCGTAATCCATATGATCATTGTTTCTTTTGTAGCCTGACATCCTCATCGCTCGAGTGGGCGTATTTGTCCAATGATCCTAGCTGCATGTCAATGATTAAGAAGGAGCTAGGCGGGCAGCGAGGTAGGGTCTAGCGTCGAAGGAGCCCAGGCGGGGTCTAAGCGGGTGAATTAAAAATAAGGACAGCAGGCTAAAAATAAACAAGTATACATATATATTTGATGTTTAGATGGAAAAAATAACAATCAGTTGAGGCTCTTTTTCTTTTTTTTTCTTTCCTTTTCTCCCTCCTCTCTCTTTCTCCACCTGGCCGACACCCTACCCCTCATTTCTTCTTCCTCCCTACCCCCACGCCTCTCTCTTTCCTCCCTCCCACTCCAGATCTAGATCCTAGTGTTCTTCATTCCTCTTTCCTCTCTCACTTCTTCTCCCTCCTCTCCCCTCCTCCCCTAGCAGCCGCCTCCCCTCCCCTGCACCCCTACCCGTAGCTGCCTCCCCTCTTCCCCTCCCTTGCTCCCCCAGCGCCACCGCCTCCCCTTCTCTCCTTGCGTTGTCGTCGCTGCCCCCTTCTCTCCAAGCGCCTCCTCTGTAAGATCGAGGAGACCGACTAGAGCTGGGTGAATAGGCGATTTAAAAATTCTCTTCAAATTATTGCTAACAATTCAACATCTTTTCTATTTGTCTAAACCAAATATATAATGCGGAAGCTTAAATTAATTTGGTTTAGCTTAAATAGCGCATACAACAAATAAATTCGTCTAAGTGCACCAACAATTCTAGCATATATCAAGATTTGCAATCCTAGGTATACAAGTAATCAAATTAATTCTATGAATATAAATTGCTTGAATATAAATTGAGCACAAGGAACAAATCACAAATGACACGGTCTTTTTTTACCGTGGCGAGCCATGGCGAGGCGCCAAAGTGAGCACGCAAGAACAGCACGCAGCCGCCCTTAACGTATGTCGCCTCGCGCGCGCCAAACACCCACCACACGTCGTGTCATCGCCTGTCGAGAGCTCGACCGTTCTCCTCGCGCCTCCCCGCCGATTGATTCGCATGACTCCACGGGGCTTCGCGCGCCAGCCAGCCTCCTCGTCGCGCCAGGCGTGCACGGTTCGACGACCAAGCCCACTCGGGCGCGGGGCACGCCACACCGTATAACATATGCTAGGTTATTCTAGTATAGATTAAAATTTTCAATTGTACAAACCAAAAAGTCATGTAAACAAGAGATCATAAATCGTTACCACTAGACGCACAGCGCAACGGAAGTATAGTTGAAGTAGCCGGTTCAACGTAGCACGCGTTGGTGTAGTAGAAATAGTCGATCGTCCTCTGGTCAACCGTCTCATCGCGATCATCCCGATCAGCGTCGCAGTCACAGCAGCGTCTCTACCAAAATCCACACGTTCAGAGATGAAACGTCGTGTGTCGGTGTGTTAGCACCAGCGTGCACAACAGGAGTTTTGAGAGGTGGCGGCTAGGGTTCCAATGGTTGTATCTCATATGCACCTTTAGCCCCGCACCTATCTTAATATATAGCTTTTAATCGGATGCTTATCCGATACGATTAGATCGTATCTAACACGGAAAGGCTCTGATTGAACCTTTACCCAATACAAGTAGAGATCATATCCCACTCGGAGTCTATCATCTGGGTCCTTATCATTCCAACCCGTTAAGTGTGTGACTTTGTAGGTTCATGTATTCGGCCATGGGCTGAAAACCCTTGTTCGGTGTATAAGTCAGACGTAGTTAATGGATTGCGCGAAGGCTACGATAGCAGAAAACAAAACTTTTCTACCGCGCACACAAGAACATCATGCTTAAGTAGGGATCATGGATCGTTACCTCTAGACGCGCAGCAGCAGCAATGAAGAAGAGTTGGAGAAGCCGATCCAACCACGCGCGTCGAGGTAGTAGTGGAAGTAGTCGATCGCCCGAACCGATCGTCTCCTCCACGCGATCAACCACACCACGAGCGATCCAATCAGAGGTTGTTGATGCCGATCAACGCCGCAACGGCGCCTCCACGTATCCACACGTCCGGGTGGGAACGCCGATCGCGAGTGTACCAAAGACTCATGAGCGGCTAGGGTTTGGCTCGAGGTGGCGGCTACGGATTAGCTCGGGATTATCGATCCGCTCCTCACCGCCTCCATATATAGACCTCCTCACTTGGGCCTCGTGGACCGAGGCCCAATAGAGTCTATCCGGATCTCTATCCGAATTGAGCCCATATCCGAATCACATTCGAATTAGTGTTCCAACCTGTTAAGTGTGCGACCAGAGGTTCACGTATACTTGGTCGCGACCGTAAACACCTTTCCGGTCCACCGTGTTAATAGCGGCCTCTAGTAAGACATATTAACCCCAAAGTATACGTAAAGATCATATCTACCGAACTGTAATGTTCTCATGTACTAATCCTTTGCCTCACGATATAGATTAAGCTCAAGGCGAGACCGTGTCATCCTCTTAATAGCTCAATCACTCTCTCGATTCCGTGATGGATTATAAACTCGTGATTGACTCCTCAATCACCTTGGCATGGCCATGCACTTTCATAATCCATTACATCGAGGGGCCCGAGATATCTCTCCCATAAGGAGGGGCAAATTCTATCTTGATCATTCACATCCCACTACATGTTTCATGGCAAACCCAAAGACTACTTTTATGACTACCCGCCACGGAGTAGTGTTTAGTAGTCCCAAAGTAAGCTACTACGCATGCTGGGAACCATGATGATCTCAAGTCTAAGGATTCCACATAAACACTACTTGAGACCAACTGATGACACATGGAATCTCTGCAGTGTCTCATGGCGGGTCTATCCAACATATGTTCACTAACACATGTCCATATTATTGATTTGGTATCTCCATACCATGATCCATGAGACATGATCATCAATCAATACATATGTCGATCTTTGAATCATATTTGTTCCTCATATGAAATATAATCGTGGATCATTTAGAAATAGCAACATTTTGGCATTAAGAGTCTCATGAATAAGTCACATACTCATTGATCAATAATGATAATGTCTATTTCAAGGAACAAAGCAATGTATCATAAACATAGTATGTGATATATTCAACATCTCCATGTTGCCTCTAGGGCATATCACCAACAGTCTCCCACTTGCACTAGAGTCAACCATGTAGGTATCTAATACCCATTGCCCTAGTGTGAGCCTCATGCTTTGGTCGGGAAGCGGCTTTGTCAACGGATCCGCAATGTTCAAACCGTGTGTACTTTGCATATCTTAACATCGCCTCTCCACAATCTCGCGGATGAGATGAAATCGTCAGAGAATGTGCTTGGACTTACAGTGCGATCTAGGCTCCTTGGCTTGCATGAATGGCTCCACTGTTGTCACAAGAGAGGTCCATTGGGTGGAGGCACTAGCCATCACACCAAGCTCGAAACAAATTTCTTGATCCAAATGACCTCTTTAGCGACTTCGAAGCCGCTATGTACTCGGCTTCATTGTAGAATCAAGAACTGCCTCTTGCTTGGAACTCTTCCACCACCGCACCGCCATTCAGCGTAACACAAATCCAGATTGCGATCTAAAATCATCTTTGTCGGTTTGGAAGCTAGCATCGGTGTAACCATTTACAACGAGCTCTTCCTCACCCCATAGACGAGGAACACATCTTTAGTTCTTCTCAAGTACTTCAAGATGTTCTTTACTGTAATCCGATGACTTTCACCGGATCGACTGTATCTACTCGTAGCACTTAAAGCATACGAGACATCCGGACGTGTACAAAGCATGGCATACATGATGGATCCAATAGTCAAGCATATGGAATCGCATTCATTTTATCCCGCTCATCGGTGTACTAGGACACCGATTCTTGCTAAGATTTATACCATGTGACATAGGTAGGAAGCCTTTCTTGGAATCTCGCATGTTGAACCTTTTCAACACCTTGTCAATGTACGTATCTTGGCTTAATCCAATCACCTTTTTGATCTATCTCTATAGATCTTGATGCCAGAATATATGCCGCCTCCTAAGTCTTTCATAGAGAAACTACTTTTCAATGAAGACTTAATGATTCGACATAGGAATGTCATTTCCGATCAATAATATGTCATCCACATATAAGACCGTAAACACGAGTGCGCTCCACTAGCCTTTTGTAAACACAAGGCTCTTCTTCATTCTTGATGAAACCAAACCCTTTGATTACTTCATCAAAACGAATGTTCCAACTCCGAGATGCTCGCTTTAATCCATAAATGGATCTTTGCGACTTGCATATCTTTCTAGTCGATTGCGGATCGACAAAACCCGTGGGTCGTGTCATGTACACATCCTCACTCGATTTCCATTAAGGAAAGTCGTTTTGACATCCATTTGCCATATTTCATAGTCGAAATAAGCGAAGAATCGCTAGAATGATCCGAATAGACTTTAGCATTGCGACGGTAAAAAGTTTCATCATAATCAACACCTTGAATTTGTTTGAAACCTTTGGCCACCAATCGCGCTTTATAGATGTGAACATTTCCATCTATGTCTATCTTTTCTTGAAAACCCATTTGCACTCAATGGTTTTAACACCATCGGTGGATCAACCAAGTTCCAAACTTGATTATCGTGCATGGATTCAATTTCGGATCTCATGGCTTCAAGCCATTTCTCGAGTCTGGTCCCATCATCGCTTCTTCATAGGTCTTAGGCTCATCGTTGTCTAACAACAATATGTCCCGTTGTTGAGTAGTCAAGAACATGTACCTCTCGGTGCACGACGTGACCTCTCGACCTCACGTGGTGCGGTGTGTCCACAACAGTTCTTCAACAGTTTGTTCATCCTGTTGTGGTTCTCAGAGGAGTCAAACGTTTTGTGTTTCTCGAATTTCTTCAAGTTGCACCATGCTCCCACTATCCCTTCTTGAGAGAAACTCTTTCTAAGAAGACACCATGCTTGAGGCGACAAACACTTTGCCTTCTTCTTGATTATAGAAGTAATATCCTTTGGTTTCCTTAGGATACCCGATAAAGAAGCATTTATCGATTTAGGACCGAGCTTATCGATTGTAAACGTTTTACATAAGTCTCACATCCCCAAATCTTAAGAAAAGACAAGCTAGGACGTTGTCCCGTCCACATCTCATATGGTGTCTTTTCTCGATTTTGATGGAACTCATTTAGTGTGAAAGCGGTACTGCTTCAAGAGCGTACCCCAAAAAGACAACTAAGATTACCGTGGCTCATCATGGAGCGCACCATATCTAATAAGGTGCGATTTCTCGCTCGAGATACCCCATTCCATTGAGGTGTTCCAAGTGAGTCAATTGTGGAACAATTCCACAATCCTTCGATGATTACCAAACTCATGGCTCAAATACTCGCCTCCACGATCGGATCGTAGAAACTTGATTGTCTTGCCTAAATGATTTTGCACTTCATTTTGGAATTCTTTGAACTTTTCAAAGGATTCGACTTATCTTCATCGGTAGATATATCCATATCTACTAAAGTCATCGATAAAAGTTATGAAGTCTTGAAACCACCTCGGTCGTTGAGCTCATTGGTCCACATACATCGAATGTACGAGTGCCAATAAGTCACTTGCCCGCTCACCTTGACCTATGAAAGGTGCTTTTGTCATCTTGCCAAGTAAACAAGATTCGCATGTCTCAAATGATTCAAAATCAAATGAGTGCGAATACCATCTCTATGGAGCTTCTCCATGCGTTTCTCATTTATGTGACCTAAGCGACGGTGCCAAATAAACGTGGATTCAAATCATTCGATCGTTGCCTCTTTGTATTAATGTTATAGACCGATGACTCTTCAAGAGTAAGAACATATAACCCATTCACCAATGGAGTATGACAATAGAACATATCTTTGAAATAAAGAGAACAACCATTGTTCACGATCTAAAGTCATAACCTTCGCTTGTAAACATGAAGCGTAAATAATGTTCTTGGAAAGAGATGGAACACAATAACAATTATTCAATTCCAAAACTAATCACGAAGGTAAAGACAATGGCATGGTGCCAACACCACCGCAACAACTTTTGCTCCATTGCCAACGCGAAGATCCACTTCGCTCCTCCTCAAACTTCTACTTCTTCTTAGCCCCGCAACGATTTGCAAATGTGAGCAACCGATCCGTATCAAATACCCAAGAATCGATAGATGAAGTAGCAAGATTGATTTCTATAACATTTATACCGGAGCGAAGTCGTACTTCCTTCTTTTTCTCAAGATCCTCCAAGTACTTTGGGCGCCCTTTTCCAATGTCCCGATTGCTTACGGTAGCAATCGCATCGAGCGAGCCCTTCTTGACTTGCTTGGCCTTAGAACCGCCGCGATCTCATCGGAGCTAACTTTTTTGACCGCGCCTTTCTTTACATAGGGCTTGCCTTGCCTTTCTGCATCATCATCACATGATGGTCGCTTTTCTTAATGCTTTCCTACCGATTTTAGCATCCCATGCAACTCACCAAGGTCTTGTCCATGTTGTTCATGTGATAGTTTAGAATGAATGGCTCAAAGCTCGAGGGGAGCGATCAAGAATCACATCGAGAGCCAACTCTTGGCTAAGGGAAAACCAAGCTTTTCCGGACTCTCAATGTAGCCAATCATCTTAATCACATGAGGGTCGACGGATTCCCTTCGCAAGCTCGCACGCAAACAAGGACTTTGAAGTGTTGAACCTCTCACCCTTGCTTGGTTCTCAAACATACCACGCAACCCCACAATGATATTGTAGGCATCGTGTTCTCATATTGCTTCAAGCTCGAGAGGACATTGTGGCAAGCATGAGACACTCACATCAAGGTAATCATTCGTTTGCTTCTCATAAGCTTTCCGCACGACCACGGTAGCATTATCGGGCAAGTCATCGGGATAAGGAGACTCAAGGACATGCTCCTTGCGCTCTTGCTTGAGAACAATTCTCGTGTTGCGATACCAATCCAAAAGTTCGTTCCATTGAGTTTTTCTTTCTCAAGAATAGATCGCAAATTAAAAGAACTGGATGCGGCATTAGTTGACATGATCTACAACAAAGAATATGCAAAGTTTAGCACTATGTTCATGTTTGATCTTCCATTAAACAATTTAACAAAGATACTCCCACTATATGTTTTGTAATCGTCTTCCTCTAACGACATATAGTGGTCAAGATCCATGTTCATCTAAGTTCTAGTGAGCTTTGGCATCACCGCTAGAAACCTAGTGACGTGGTAAGCAACACTTGCTAATCACATCTTATGTGACTCTTGTTTGTTGGGTGGCATCCAATGCCCGGCTCCCAACACCATGCCCCAAGGCCCAAATCTAATTTGATAGCCTTGTCAAGTAAACCAATACTATGCATGTGGATGTCCGACATCCACCCTATTAGATCAAGATAGTTGATGGTACTCGCTTTGGCGCACCTACCAAACAATGATCATGATTCTTATAGGCGCAAAGAATTGGAAGGGCATCAAAACAAATTCTTAATTTTTCTTGAGAGAAGCTATTCTATCATGAAAAACTAACCCTTAGTTGGTATGGCATGAAAGAATAGTATGACAAGAAATAAACATCACATGCATATAATCACATTATACTGTGAATGGTATGGCATTTTGTATCGTAGTGGTTGCCATCGCCATGGTTCCACGGTGATACTCTTCGCCACACTTCTTGTCCTCTTTGTCATCATGCTTGAAGCCTCCATAGCAAAGAACTAAACTATTACAACTAATAGGTAGCAAATGAATTACATGGGAGCTCAAGCATCACAAGTCGACACGCAGTCGTTATACAATTAAAGAACGACCTCAACCCTACTGTGATTAATACGACACACAGTGCCGCCAAAACACACATGCATCACATATGCATCTATGCCATACCATTCACATCATTCCCCGCAAAACAAGTTAAGCGTAGAACATATTCTACCGCCCTGACATGAATGTGTTTCTATAACAATCTATGCGTGTACGCAACGGCGGTCCCGCTATGAAATCGCATCTATGAAATCGCTATGAAAATCTCATCGGGCCGATCAAATCAACCCAAATCCGAGCCATTCAAAATGTCTCAATTTTCATTAGATCAATCACATCAATCATCGCGATCGGTATGCTTGAGGAGACCGCAACACAAGACCTCGATCTGTTGTCTCAATCTCGATTGTGCGCATTAGCCCGATGGTGTTACCGGTAGGTAGGGGCAAGTCGCGTGTACATCAAAGAAGGAGCACGAACTAATCTTTTGGCCACATGATGCTATCAACTCATACATATTCCAACCCCTTATGACCGATTGATCTAGTCCGTAATAGATCCAATCTATTACAACCGCATATCAACATATGCACTGATCCAGATCGCAAACTAAGCAAGATGGCTCTGATACCACTAATGGATTGCGCGAAGGCTACGATAGCAGAAAACAAAACTTTTCTACCGCGCACACAAGAACATCATGCTTAAGTAGGGATCATGGATCGTTACCTCTAGACGCGCAGCGCAGCGGAAGAAGAGTTGGAGAAGCCGATCCAACCACGCGCGTCGAGGTAGTAGTGGAAGTAGTCGATCGTCCCGAACCGATCGTCTCCTCCACGCGATCAACCACACCACGAGCGGATCCAATCAGAGGTTGTTGATGCCGATCAACGCCGCAACGAGCGGCGCCTCCACCGGTATCCACACGTCCGGAATGGAACGCCGATCGCGAGTGTACCAAAGACTCATGAGCGGCTAGGGTTTGGCTCGAGGTGGCGGCTACGGATTAGCTCGGGATTATCGGATCCGTTCCTCACCCCTCGCCTCCATATATAGACCTCCTCACTTGGGCCTCGTGGACCGAGGCCCAATAGGAGTCTATCCGGATCTCTATCCGAATTGAGCCCATATCCGAATCACATTCGAATTAGTGTTCCAACCCGTTAAGTGTGCGACCACAGCAGGTTCACGTATACTTGGTCGCGACCGTAAACACCTTCCGGTCACCGTGTTAATAGCGGCCTCTAGTAAGACATATTAACCCCAAAGTATACGTAAAGATCATATCTACCGAACTCGTAATGTTCTCATGTACTAATCCTTTGCCTCACGATATAGATTAAGCTCAAGGCGAGACCTGTGTCATCCTCTTAATAGCTCAATCACTCTCTCGATTCCGTGATGGATTATAAACTCGTGATTGACTCCTCAATCACCTTGGCATGGCCATGCACTTTCATAATCCATTACATCGAGGGGCCGAGATATCTCTCCCATAAGGAGGGCAAATTCTATCTTGATCATTCACATCCCACTACATGTTTCATGGCAAACCCAAAGACTACTTTTATGACTACCCGATTCACGGAGTAGTGTTTAGTAGTCCCAAAGTAAGCTACTACGCATCTTGGGAACCATGATGATCTCAAGTCTAAGGATTCCACATAAACACTACTTGAGACCAACTGATGACACATGGAATCTCTGCAGTGTCTCATGGCGGGTCTATCCAACATATGTTCACTAACACATGTCCATATTATTGATTTGGTATCTCCATACCATGATCCATGAGACATGATCATCAATCAATACATATGCTGATCTTTGAATCATATTTGTTCCTCATATGAAATATAATCAGGGATCATTTAGAAATAGCAACATTTTGGCATTAAGAGTCTCATGAATAAGTCACATACTCATTGATCAATAATGATAATGTCTATTTCAAGGAACAAAGCAATGTATCATAAACATAGTATGTGATATATTCAACATCTCCATGTTGCCTCTAGGGCATATCACCAACAGTAGTTCCTAGCATGACATAACGACTCTCAAATATACATAAAGATCATATCGAATGAATCTATATAGTGTTTATGTATCGATTTCTTTGCCTCACGATGCCAGATCGAATTTACGGCGAGAAGCATGCTATCCTATGATAGCTCGATTCTTTACTCGAATCTCTAGTGGATTACTTAGTTTGTAATTAATTCTCAACCACGTTCAGTATGGCTATGCACTTTCTTAATCCACCACATCGAGGTGGTTTAGAGATATCTCTCCCATTATATAGGAGGGGTAATTTTATCTTGACTGCTCACAATCATCCACATGTTCATAGTAAGCCCTCCGTTATATAGGAGGGGTAAATTTTTAGTAGTGTTTGGCCGCCTCTAAGTAAATAATTACACATGTAAAAAACTATGCCGATATCAGGTATAAGGATCCTACATACACTATGTATGAGACCAATTGATAATACTTAAGAATATAATATTTTACGTAGTATCTCATAGTAGGTCAATCCAACACCATGTTATCTAACGTATGTCCATATTATTGATTTGATATCCCTATATTCATAATCCGTCAAATATGATGATCAATTAATATATGTGGTGATCTATAAATCATAATTGTCACATATAATAATATAAGATTAGAGATAATTTAAAATAACATCAAAACATAAATAAAGAGTTTTATGAATAAATCACATACTTGTTGATCAATATGAAAGACATTTATTCAAGGGACAAAATAACATATTATTTAAAAATCATAAACATAGAAGTAATATAATCATCTCTATGATCACCTCTACGTACGTCATATCACTAACAATAGGCCTTATTGCAAACGGCTTCTAGCCTTTGACTTTTAAAAGCTGGCTTTTGAATGAGGTAATTTTTCAAGGTGGTTTCTATAAATCAGTTTTTAAGACACTACAGTAACCACTTTGAACGAAGTGGCTTCTCAATGTGAGCGTCTTTTACTCTCAATTTTTCTCGCAATTAGCCAAAAGACATAGCACCATTGAGCATGCCATAAATTCGACCTAGTCACTCTAAATCTATTTGCTCCCTTCCCATTCGCTGTGATATCGGGTGTATTCTTTTTGGCTGCGGCTTACTATTTTTGGGTCTAGTATGAACGCACGTATGAACAAAACGAAAATCGATAAACCACCTCTAAAAAATTATTCCGATAAATTATTTCGTTTCAAAATGGTAACGAAGAAATCACCCTATTTGTTTATTCTAGTGAGAAGAACATGGCCCAAGCTACGGTTCCCAACTGAACCATCGGAAGCTGCACGGAAGAGATTTGCTTACAAAAAAATGCACCTGACACCAAAATTTGCATGCGCCTGTCGGTGGGCAAACCATGGGGGATGGATAAGAAACACGTACAACAAAGACGAAACGACACAAGTTGGAAACAACAGACAGATCTAGCGGTGCTCAACTGCACAGCAGCACATCAAATGCAAAGTTCGCATGGGTAGCAATGTAGTATTATACAGAGAAAATGCATGATTTGCGGCTAAATAACTCATTTTTCCCACGATCAGCCAACGAATAAATGAGTATTCATTCCAGGGCATCGGGTCACAAATGAAGCATGTTAAGGATAAGAATAAGAAATAAATAAGAGCCCTTATTTATTTCTTACACGTGAGGGGAAGTGTTGAAATATAAGTGAATTGCTCATTTTTCCTCATCAGCTTAAACTTTTAGGTGAACTGGTTGGTGCATGAAACTTAACAAAGCATATAACTGTAAATCAGGCATGAGTTTTGTCACTATATTTAAGCTTCATTTGAGTATGCGGCTCAATCACAGCTGAAATCACACGCCATCTGCCGCAAGCGCACCGCACACTGGGGGCAAGCCATACATTTCACAGGCCACTGTGACCGACGACGAGCATTTCAAAATTCAACGCCCAGGTTTGTTACATCAACAAAAACAACAGTACACTGCCACATGATCACATGATTTCGGTACCTCCGATGGTTACATGAGTGATGTCGTCACTCTTCTAGTATACCATAAACAACCAAACACCAGTATATATCTCCCGGTAATGTTAGACCTGATTCGGGTATCTTCACTGCCAATGAAAGCAGTACCAATCATCGATTAGTCTGTGCCGAAGTAGCGATCACCGTATTCACCCAATCCTGGGATGACGCGGAATTCCTCGTTCAACCCGACATCAATCTCTGATGTTACAATCTTCAAACAAGGGAATCGCTTGCAGACGCAATGAATCCCTTCAGGAGCCTGTTCATGAAATGCCATAAACAGACTGGCAAAAAAAGGAAACATGTATCAAGTAGTAACTGAGCTAGTGAATGGGCTAGACAACTTTACCGAGATAAGATTAAGAAACATGATTTGGTCCTCAGGAACTCCTTTTCTTATAAGAAGTTCTATAGCTTGATTTGCTGAGTTACCTGTAGAAACAAGGGGATACCAAACTTTAGTCGCAAGCTAAATAACCAAAAATCTATTAGTTTTTTATTCCAAAAGGTATGCAAACAGAACTAAGAAGAGAAAATTGGGAAAATAGATATGCAACGCTAACCTGTACCAAGCACAGGATCCAAAAGTAGAACATGGCGTCCAGCAATATCCATGGGCAACTTATGGTATATGAGCTGGACACAGAAAATAAATAAGATTTATTCACAAACTCACAGAAGTGAATTATTTTCACAAACTTTTTCAAGGAAAGTATATGTCAAGAACACTTAACTTGTTGTCCATTGTCTCCAACTCGATGTAGCAGAATTTTGCCTATTTTTATCCCCTTACAACAAGCACGCAAAGCATTCTCCATGCTTTCACCACTGCAGTCAAACATATATATCATTTTACTATGTGCAAGAAAATAAGGCTGAAAATTTATTGCACCAGTGGTTTCATTGCAAAACTAAAACTAGGGAAAGAAAACAAAAAGGAGAAAGAAGGCGAATACACGGTACATAAGTTTAACTAACTGCATATGTTTTTACTACTGGTTAGCATGGGCTGATTTACGAGTACCATAAATACATATTGATTCATAGTGTTAGTAGTGATTAATAATGTACTAGATTGAATGAAGCAAAAGTTATAGCTATGTATTCTAGACTTGACAGATCGACTTTCAAAGAACATACAATATAGGAAAGCTAAAGTTTTCAATGTTAAAGAATAGAAAATTGCAAAAGAATGCAAAATCTGAATCATGATTTGCATCACTGTACATTCTCAACTAATGCCTACAGAAAGATCCACAAGAGCTTATGCATAGGTATAGCAATTTATTAAGGCTATGTTGACTGTTAAACAAGAAGTACTACATTGGAAACTGCAGATGATGCTATAAGACGGCAGTAACTCAAAATATTGTCCTTTTAAACTATCAGGTTTCAAAGAAAACAAAACCAGGCTTACCTTCGAACAATAGACACTCCACAGAGCTTCTTGCAGAATTCAACTCCCGTATAAATAGATCCTGGATGAAGAACAAATAATCATGATGTGATAGTGTGAAAACTTCAATTCTTTGCTCTCTTTCAAAATACGAAAGAGTAATAGAGTACACAGGGGCTTGTGATAACAGAAATGGAAAATGTGCAGTTCTATGAAGTAGATAAGTAGATAGGGGCCATAGGGCAGTTGATCAACAATCCTTAGAAGCCCCAGGCTTCCAGACGAGCCAACCAGATTCCATGATGCACAACTGCTTAAGGAATATAAGGTCTATTTCCCACTTGGCTAAGCTACCTTATCTCCAAAGAAACTCAGGTAGGCAATGACAAAGCAAATCAATAGTGACACTGTAAAGAGGAAATTCCAGCTCTCCAACCATCAAATATATTTTACAGGGAGAAAGATAAGAGGTAAGTGAACAGTGAACACCTTCATTTTATTGCAAAAACCGCAGACAATGATTGTTTATTAAAAAAAAGCAGAAATGGTAATTAGCAAAACAAACACTGATTCATAACGGCTCTGGGCAAAGCCACAAATTTCCAGTGGAAACTAGCAAATGCCACACTTTTATAATGGTACGCCAACAAGCCAATTTATCTTAGGGGTATCCCTATCAGCCTATGTTTAGCTAAATCTAAACAGAAGGGATTAAGTTATGTGGCAAAGATTTCCTAGAAGACAAATTGCAAAAACCAAAAACAATAGGTGTATTGACACAAGGGAGCCAGCGGTGTACCTGTTGGTGTAACGACCTGCTTCTCTGTAAATGGTAAATTTCCCAGACCGTGCTCAACTACCTAGCAAGATATTTCCATATCAGTAACGCATTAGTAAACAATCAACCACATTTATTAACTACGTACTTCAGACTGGTCATAGAATTAGGGAAGGGAGTAGAGGTCACAGGAAAAAAGACCGCTACCAGACGAATCAGCCGATCTGAATAGAAGACAAAGTCAGGAGTAGTAATGTCCCGGTCACGAATGAGAGTATGCATTCCCCGTATCTGTTCAGATGAATCGTTAAAAACATCAGAAGTTTGGGAATCTTAGTAACATTATAAAGCTTAAGATCAACAGTGACAGTTAAGTGTACCTGGAAAGTTGTGTGAACTACATAAACATTTGGGTAAATTTTGCACAAGTCATGCTGACCAAGTTTTGTGCAAATATGTTGCACAATTAAATCAATGGCAACATGGTTATCTCCCCCTCGCGGTATGATCACATCAGCATATTTCTTAGAAGGCAGAACAAAATCATCGAACGCAGGCTTCACAAACCTCCCATACTAATTATTTCAATAAAAGTTCATATTAGAAAGTGTCATTTTATATGTGTATATTGAAACATAAGGGCATGCAAACATATATGATGTATTTGAATAGCGTAAGGCTAAGATCCGAAAGTTAAGCACAAGACTAGGGTTTGAATTTGTTAAGGAGATAGAGTTGTATTAACTCTATTTCCTAATACAACTCTATCTCCTTAACAGAATTACCTGCTCAAGCACTGAGATAACATCTCTACCTCTTTCAACTGTATCACGCCTTATTCGTCGGGCAAGCCTAATATCAGCATCTAAATGGATGCACAAAAAGAACATAGGGTGAATGATCAAAGATTGGTTACAAATATGACTAACCAATCATAACTGCCATACACTTGAGCATATAATGTCTTCAAAATTGTCGCCGTGAATTTAATAAAAATACATCTAACAAAGAGAACAGCAACAAACCTGTGTCAACAAAAATTTTCATGTCCATCAAATCACGGACCCGCCGATCATGAAAAACTAAAATGCCCTCCAAAATGATGACATCTGATGCATTGACCTAACAAAAAAAATCAGTTATATATACATTACATAAGAGGAGTTTTAGACCTAGTTAACAATCATAATCATTTGAGTTCACTTGCATTAAAGGAAGACAGCAAATAAAGCACCAACAACACTGTAAGGACAAAAACATCCTTCTCAACAGAAGTTCCCATGTTTTATTACAGGTTACAATGGCAGAACTGGCACGGGGGCAGCCTAGGTCATCAGCATCTTTGTAAAAAGTAGCTGTTACAAAGATAGAGGTAGACTCACAAAAAATTCTTATACATATCATGTCCTCATACACTTACATCTCCACTACTCATTTATCGCATGTAGCTCGTTCAACAGTGAAGACCTCAACAGTACATAATACTAAACAGTATACTTATATATTCAGTAGGTTGGTGCCAAATGTCTAAAATAGGAAATGACAAAATAGAAACTACAGTAACATTCCCTAAAATGAAGAAAGCATCGGCAACAGAAATTAAATCGTTACACACATGAGTGAAAGAAAATAATATGCATTTCATGTCAATTATTTTCATCCCATCTGGAAAATTTACACAAAACTTTGTATACAAAATTATCCACTAATAATTAGATCATAAATAATACAGGCATTATCTTTTTCACATGAATGGTTGGTTACACAATTACTACCTTTCTAAAGCTTTCAGAGCATCGTCGATGGTTCTTAAAATCGTATACAGGAATATTTGCAGATTGTCCACTTTTTAACTTTCCCATGCACCCCACGAGTTGATCTGTATCGAATGCATCTGCAATGAAATAAACAACAAAAATATCTCAGCCTTTTCCAAAAGTAAAGCGAATTGAAACCCTGAGGACTAAAAAAGGCATAGACTTTCATCAAATCAAGTACCAGGGTGATCAAAGTTGTAGTCTTGCACATGTACAGATTGTTCCTCAGTTAAACCATGGTAGAAGGAATCCTGCAAAATTGCAACCTAAGCTTAATTCTACTGGCTCTTGGAATCCTTGGAAATAACCTTTTTAATGGTTGGGTGATATACCAATCCTTGGAAACTTAAACGGTATCAACAGTGGAAAGACGAAAAATAATAACCCAAACTGCATGAAAAATCCTACGCCATTTAGGAATCAGGACACATTCAGCAGACTCAAAATAACACATATCGGAAGAAAGTGCCAAGTTCATTATCGTGACATGCCATCTTTTGACCTATTGCATCATGATATGTTCTGCTCAGTTACTTTGTAATGACAAAGCAGACTGCCAATTCATATTCCTGCTAGTGTCAGAATAACCGAAACTAGGACAACTTCAAAAGAAACTTTCCCCCATTGGTATTGCTACAAGGTTGGGCAATCTCGCAAGGACCTGCTAAGCTGTGCCTCGCTTAGTCGTTTGGTTTCTTTGTTGGTAATTGCAAAGGCACCATGGCGTGCTTTAACAGTTAGCCAATACTGGATCAGATTTAACAGAAAAAGGATGCATTTTTGAAGTGGTTAAATATCAGTGTGCAAGCGTTAAATATGCACTGCTATTTTGCTTGGCAGAATAATCAAAGCTTATGTGAAGATTGAGATACTGGAATTCGACAAAGAGTCTATCCTAGTTCCCAAACTGAGTGTGTTGTAATGCGCAATCAACTAACCCAGTGGAATTCTTATATGACACAAGTAATTTGCAGTTTTGCACCAATAACACATACACGATTTCCATCTGCAACCACAGATGCTCTAATTGGACAAAACGCTCCAAGCACCAGACTTCACTACGCAAACATATGGATAGCAGCACAGTATCAAAGAAGAACAAGTTTAGAACACAAAAAGTATGCAATCTGCCGAGCAACAAACACCACACCTGGTTGACGAGGACGACGCGGTGGTCGTGCAGCTGCTGGATGATCATGTCGCACACCGTCGTCTTCCCCGACCCCGTCCCTCCCGACACCCCTAAAAAAACAACCAAAAATTCGAAACAAAACCCGGAAGGAAAAACGGGTACATCATCACAGAGAGAGCCGCTCGGGAGCGACAGCGCCGAGGCATACCGATCACGAAGGGCTGCCTGCCCCCCGCAGGCGTGGGGGAGGCGAACCCGTTGGCCGCGGCGGCGTCGGCCGTGCCGTTGCAGCTCGCGGAGGAGGGGAGGGAGGAGGAGAGGCGGCGCGAGTCGAGGCGGAGGCCGCTGAAGTGGGGCCCCACGGCCGACTCCATCACGTCTTCCATCGCCTCGCCTTCAGCTCCCCGCCGTCGCCGTCACCGCCGCCGACGTGCTGAGCTGGCGATCGCTTCGGAGCTCGGAGGTTTTGACACGGGGATGGGGTGGGTTTTGGGTGGGGGAGGTGGTGGGGACGAGGACTGCGTAGAACCGGTTTATCTAGGACCGGCGAGGCGGTTGTCCCGGCTAAGTGAGTGGTGGACACGAAGGCGGTGGTGCAGGAAGGAACAGCGCAGGGAAAAGTTTGGGGAGTGAGGAGCATTTCTCTGGGAATATGAGGGGGAGATTCTGTTTTTTCTTTGCTTTGCAGTTGCCGGTCCTTATTAGATTTTTGCCATTTCGGTTCTGCTCTTTTCAGTTTTTAAAAGCTGATTTTCGATTTTTTTTTTACAGCAACTAGCTTTTAAGCTGAAAGCTGTTTTTCAATTTTTTTTACATTAACTGGTTTTTAAAGGAGTATTTTTTTAAGATAGGGTCAACTAGTTAATTATAGTACATACTTTACTGATTTTATTTTTATTGGTAAAAATCGTACGTGAGTTTCTGTTACTCTGTAATCTCTCGTATAAACAGTCCAAAAAAACATAAATCAAAACCAAAAGTCATAAATTATACAAAAAAGAACAGGCCCCTTCTTCCTCCTTTTTTTCCATTGTGTGTGCATGGATGGATGGATGATGCAACTGTAGCCTATTGAAGGTTTTTTTTTCTTTGCCTTTTTTTGTGTTGCAGTTAATGCTCATGCAGGATTAGAATACAGGGAGCATGATGAGCTGAATGTCTTGTACTACTCCATCCAACAGCTGCGAGATGTTTTCTTCGAGGAGCTGTGAGATGTTTGACCAGCTTCTCATGCGCTTCTGCTGTTGTTACATCGATAAGATCGATGGTGCTCTTGGTGATTTTATTTTATGTATATTCTCGAGTGTAGTCACATTAAACGGCAGTGTTTTGATTCCTCAATCACTAGACCTTGTCTTTCGTGACACATCGATGTTTCGTTGTGGGGAGAGGATCGGATCCGAAGGAATAAACAATGACCTGGTGCTGCTGCATTTGGGCAAGAATGGGGTGCTGATTTTGCTTTGCATCGAGATGATTTTGCTTGGGCAAGAATCGCACACACGCCAACGCCAGCTGCAGCTACCAGCTAGTGGGCAGTGGCAGACTGGCACGCAGCGGCAGCGCCAACATGAGCCCCGCAGATCAGCATGGCTTCCCCTCTCCTTTAGCCGTGGTGGCGGTGGCCGTCGCCGTCCTCCTCTACTTGCAGCTCGCCGGGGCGCGCGTCATGAACGGCGGCGACCCCATCAGGCGGCGCGACATTGCCAGCGGCGCCTGCGCGCTGGCCGTGGCCCCGCTCGGCTACGCCTGCGAAGAGCATGAGGTGTAATTTCTTGAATCGATCGATCTTGACATGATCAAGTGTTTACACCCTGTGAATGTATCAAATTAACGCCTGTGCATGCATCAAGATCGTTAATTTATTGGGTATAGAGATTTTTGTAAACATATAATACCACTGAACACGCATATGTACATGCATCGATCTCTCTAGAGGACACTGTTCAAATGAAAATTGCACTGCATCGCATGCCTAGTAACGTCCAATTGACTGAGCGCTAGGTCATTTCTCTTCCCTTTCCTACTTCTTGCGTCGTCAGAGCTACTGGAACTGGTCGTGGGATGACCTGGTGGTCAACGACATGCCTGCCATGGTTGACTATATTTGCAGCCACCACACCGGGCAGAAGCCACACTACGTTGGCCACTCCATGGTAAACTGAAAGCCCCCCATATTCCTTCACCACTAGTATCAAAACTAGAAAGAAACATTTGTTGGAGAGGTAGCTGAAGAAACATCATTCAGTTTTTTAATGATGAATAATATCGTTCGTGCGGATACTGCAGTCGCAATGTTTTTCAAGAAACCATGCACTGTCCTACAAAACAGCTCATCTCTGATCTCCTTGGTGTGGCCGAGTTCAACCCAACATCGTATGGCATTCTCGATCCTACCTTCGGATAGGTTCTTCAAGGTTGGGATCGTTTTTTATTCTTCTGACATATTTCTTCTTCGTTGAGCGTAGGCCTCCAGTGTCGAACTTGGTTAGGGCTCCTATGAACGAATTGCTACGATCTCCTTGAAGCTGTCACAGGTGATTAAACTTACTGTTTCAATTGGTATCAACAGCGGTTCGCGACGGCGTGATGACGAGGTACGACTACGTGCGGCCGGACCTGAACATAGCCAACAACGGCCAGGTCGACCCGCCGGCGTACAACCTGTCCAACATACCGGTCGGCTTCCTCAGCTACGGCGGCCGGGACTCGCTGTCCGACCCGGTCGACGTCGGCCTCCTCCTCGACGACCTGCGGTGCCATGACGCGGCGACAGGCTGACGGTGCAGTACCTGGACCAGTTTGCGCACGCCGACTTCGTCATCGGCGTCCGCGCCAAGGATTACGTCTACAATGACGTGATCTCATTCTTCAACCGCTTTAACTAGTTCCTTCTCAAATAAGAAAGAAGTATCGCTATAGTTAATTAAGACTGTGAAGAGGAGGAAATATAGCTGAGCTCTGACGTAGTAGTAAGTCGCGATTGATTTGGGAGACCGTGAGAACGTGACAGATACATGAAATGAAAGATGATCACTGAAACAGTGGTCACTTGTATAATTGTAAGATTTACTACGATTTGTACAATATACAACAGGTGGCTAGTCCAACCGGCATAGTACCCCTATCTTGTGGCTAACGGTCACGGATCGAGTATCAGTAATTGATTTACTATGATTTCATCACGTGTGACCTCTTGGTTGGCGAGCCGGGTCACTATGATAACTGAATGCGGGTGTATTCTTTTTCTCCGAAACTAACGATTTTTGCTACAGTATCTAACTTTTAAACGGAGTATTTTCTCAAGACAGAGTCTACAAGTTAAACGATGTACACGTTAAAAGCCTAACATATGTACCATCCAAAATCGCAAATGAATATCTCTCCGTAATCTGTACCGTAAACAGCCAAAATTCGAAAATTTCAGCCAAAAATCATAAGCCGCAGCCGTTGCCAAATAGTCCCTGCACCAGATGAAGGCGTGTGCTCGTGCATGTGGTCCTACTGATTGGATTTGGGTGGCCCAGCACAACTGTTACCAATTGGGCAGAAGCCCGGTTAACTCGAAAGTCCACGCAGCAAATTTCGCTCATTCCGATTTCTACACAGATTTAAACTAGACAGTATATGTAGAGAGCCTCAAGCGAGGAATTGCTTATTTCTGTTGTATGATGGAGGTCATGTTATACCAACATGGAAGCTCTCAAGTTTTCGTTTAAGTGAAGTGTTCATATATACATTCACAATCGGGTCTCATATGGCCGGCCGGTATACAACACTTTTCCTTGATACTTAATTTATCAACGCCATGTTCATTCCTTATTAAGATTCCATTCTCATGCTAAACAAATCCGTAAGATTCTCACTTGTTTGACTTTTCTATATTTCTATATTCCATTCTCATGCTATCATATAGGTAGAAATGTATACTTTGTCATATACATTTTAACATAGATATTCTTCATTTATGTAATACAAGCTACATCATTTTCATAGAGGACTATGGGGGTCTTATCCACCTCTACACCACAAGATTTTTGGATATGATAAATTAGTCTTCTAAGCCATACACACTCTCTAGTCGTCTCATATAGTGTAACAATCTCAGCATGATTAATTGACGTTGCGACTCCAGAACTATGCCACCAACCACAATCAAACATGCCAGTTTTATGAGTCTAAAATATATTAGTCCCAAGCACACATGTATGAGTCATGCATCATGATCATATTATTTACGAGATCAATTCCAATCTGATCATGTAGGTCAACAGCCTACAGAGCCGATCGTGCAAAACAAACCTAGCTATTCCGCTTTGTACCCGGGTTAAACAAGTGCATGTATATTAAATTTCAGCAGACTCGATCTCAATAAATATGTCTATCATATTCCAGTGCAGCCGTCCTCGGCACCTCGGGTATTAATTCCTCGACTTGAATTCCGCATCAGAAATATTCCCTATCACTTGTATCAATAATATGAATAATTTCACATTAAGTAAAATAGGTAATAACTATAATAAATATAAAAATTCATATAAAAATTCCAACAGCGTACACGATATGTAGTGACACAGAGGTGCAGAGGATAGCTGACCCGTGCAGATCGAGCTCCTGACAGCAAGACACCGAGAAAAACATATTAAAAACGCACGTTATGATTTCTTAAAGGGCAAGAACAACCTTACCCGAGGTTTAACAAATTTTCTACATATTTATTGTCGGTGCCATTGACCTTTCGTTTTTTTTAAAAACAAAAAACTGGATATGGTACACACTACACACCACGTACTCACAATCCTCCAGGAAAAAGCAAAACTGCACAGATGAAATTTAGATGGTGGACAGTACGTATGTGCACCTCTATCGTCCTAGATCAAATTCTTTTCTATGTGAATTTAGGTGTTTCTTTTTTTTTCTTAATTAAAAAAACACGATTCTTAGGAATATATCATGTTTTTGAACTATTGGATCAATCTGAAATCAGACACGCATCTCAAATTTAATCCGAAGGCCTTTGTGCTCGTGTTTTTGTATGTCTATAGCCGTATTGTAATCATGTAACTACGTGCAAGTGTGTACGCAGAACATATACTAGACCACTATCTGTAGCTATCATTGCTAATGGAGCATACATATATGTATTCCGATCGGGAGATGAGTATGTATGCTACTTTAGCCAGCTAAACTTAGGGTCTGTTTGGCAACGGTTGCGGCTTATGATTTTTGACTGAATTTTTTGAATTTTGACTATTTACAGTACAGATTACGGAGAGAGATACTCACTTGCGATTTTAGATGGTACAGATGTTGGGCTTTTAACGTGTACATCGTTTAACTTGTAGACCCTGTCTTGAGAAAATACTTCGTTTGAAAGTTAGGTACTATAGCGAAAGCTAAAAACCGTCAGCTTCAGAGAAAAAGAACAGACCCTTAGCGGGTTTCCTTGTTCCAGATCTCAAAAATGGACTTGCACACATCGGTGGCAGCATCATTATAATTAGCCTAATTATTCTGCCTACCTGGTTGATTAGCAATCTTAAGGCACGTCTCTTCATTAATCAATTGGCCTGCATCCCATTAATGTGGGCGGGAATCAAGTTTTGTAAGGAACTGGGAGTCCAAAAATGGTACTATATATACTCGTCAGAATGAACGTATGCACGACCAAACTCGATCATACATGGCAAGTAATGCCTTACTTCAATTAGAGCTCCACAGTTGTGATTTGTGAAGGAAATTAGTTTAAGATGGACTTCAGTGACGATTTGCTCGTGGAGATTCTCGCGAGGCTCCCTCTCAAGTCCCTGGCGAGATTCAAGTGCGTCTCCCGGTCATGGCGCGCCCTCATCTCCGGCGACTACCTGCGCCGCAGGCTCCCGTTGCTGCCCGCCGGGTTGTTCGTGCACGTCACACACGACGACGACGGTGGCGACGGCAACAAGCCAAGGTACGCTACTGTATGTTCCGGCGGCCTCGACTACTCCGACATGAGCTTCTTCCCGTTCGAGGCCACCGCGAAGCTCGTAGACGCCTGCAACGGGCTGCTCCTCTACCGGTCGGTCGCCGCGCCGTCGGCGTTCTACGCCGCTAACCCAACGACGAGGAAGTGGGCCGCTATCCCCAGCCCCCGGAGGGAGGCGCAGCTCGCCGTTCTGGCGTTCGACCCGTCCAGCTCCCCGCACTACTACGTCGTCTGCTTCGTCGCGTGGCAGGAGCACGGCGCCACCGTGGAGGTCTTCTCGTCGGCTGCCGGGGCGTGGGCCGAGCGCGACGCGTGGTTCGGCGTGGAGGCCTCGTCTCTGTCGGCTACAATGCACTACCACGGCGGCTTCCTCCACGTGCTCGCGTACCCGGACCGCGTCGTCTGCATGGACCTCGCCACGATGGCGCCGCGCAGGCTCGTCCGGCTGCCTGAGGACGTGGACGCCGGCGCGCGTCTCGTCCACTGCCGCGGCCGGCTCCACTACGCCAAGAGCGACGGCGAGCGGCTCAAGGTCTGGGTGCTCGACGACTCGAGCTCATGGCAATGGAGCTTGACGCACGCGGCAAGGGTCAGCGACTGTATGATCGGTAATGGCGGGTGCGGGGCAAGTGAGGTCAAGCTCTTGGCGTTGCACCCGGAGATGGTGGATGTGGTGTACCTCTGGTCGCCGGGGAAGCTCGTGTGCTGTGACCTGAGGAAGAAAGAGATACTGAGTGCGTGGGTGTTCGGAGCCGAGAAGGAAGGGGAGGCCGCCGCCCATGTCGTCAGGTTCTGGTTGCTGGCTTTCTCGCCATGCGTTGCTCAACTGCTTGGGTCATGAGCCAGCGTGTCAGGGCTTAGCTAGTTTAATTTACCTATCTTCCTTCCATTTTTCATTTGACTAGATTGTTCGTGTTCGATTCTGCCATATTGTATTGTTTTCCTTTTAAAGAATATTCGAATGGTAAAGAGTACCCCTCCGTTGAGAAATATAAAAACATATTTTGATTTTGTGTAGGGACTAAGGACTCCCTCTTTGGATTAGTAAACAGTACTCCATCCATAAGAAAATTAAGATGTAATTTGATTTTGTATAAGAATTCAGGGCGGTGAAATTAAGAAATGTATGAGAAAATGACTAAGATATCCATCAGAATTATCTATACTAATATGAAAAGGTGGTATTTAAAAAGCTCGCGTTCACACTTTAACACATTCGATCTCGGTCATTCGTTCTTTTGATCAGACGGCTACCATTCGTTATCCCGCCATGATTTTACTGCACCCTTTAATGGCACACCTTAATTGCCACTTAATGACACACCTTGATTGCTATTAGGGCATAAATAATAGTTTATCTTTTAAGGTCGTCTTAGGCCTGGCTTATTTGAGTTTTTAGTGGCTCGTAACATATTTTTCAACTGTAGCTACTTATGTTCTTTTGGCGTAATTAAATTTAAAATGTTTTAGAAATAGAAGGCCGTGATTCGAGGCGAAGGGACGCGGTCGAGCTGGCGTGGGCATGTGGTTCGAGGCGTCGACACGCGGACCGAGGCGACGGCGGGGCGAGGACGGCGAGGCACGACGACGCGGTCGAGCTGGCGTGGCCGCGTGGGTGGGTGCGAGGTTCGAGGCGTCGACACGTGGACCGAGGGACGACAGGGCTCGGCCAGCGAGGCACGATGGCACGGTCGAGGCGAGGGTGCTCACCAGCATCGGGGAAGATGAAGACGACGACGGCGAACGAACCGACGATGTCAGCGACGGCGAATGGGGCGGTGAACGACGGCAGAGCAAGGCGGCACGCTGCACGGGCGACGAGCACCAGCTGCAAATGGCATCGGTGCGGGGGGAGGTCGAGAATGACATTGTGCCTTTTCCATGGTCTACGACTTTCAGCAGCAGGAGAACTGGGTTCTCGGCGAGCCTTGCCAGCCAGATGGTGGCGAGCCACCGGGAGAGCGTGGTGCTGACCTGCAAGACTACAAGCTCGCTCGCCGCCGTCATGGCACAGGTGATGGTGGCAACGCTGAGGAAGCCGTCTTGGTTGGGTACGCTGAGGGGGTTGAGGTACAGCAGAACAGCAAGGCTGTTGGCACAGAGTAGCAAGGAACTAAAAAATCAAGCCCTATTAGCTGGTGAGATTACATTGCAAGCACAACAACTGATTGGTTTACTAGTTAGAACTATGTTAACTGTATAGCTGTTTCGATGGTTTTTCTACAAGGTGGATGATAATGTGTTTAGGTTAAGAAAAAGGAGACCAAATAAGTGTGAGCTTGGCTTGTTGAAGCCTTCACTCCAATTTTGTATGCAGTTTGCTCTTTCTCTTTCTTTTCAACAGGGAAAGGTCAATTATGTTGTCTCCTGATTGTTTTCTGCTGCATAAGTCTGACAAATTAGCTGAATTTAGGTTAGGAGTGATTCTGTGAACAATTGCACAAAGGTACTTAGTAAGTATATCAGATAAGGATAAAATACAATGTATTGTATAGTCACTCTTGCAACAGTGAACAAACAAGGAATTCAAATCATCTGACAGAAGGATAAAATGTATCATTCCGCTTCTGGGGGAGGCCTGTGATAGCAAGTGATATTTTGTTGTGATGGTAATGTTGTTTCACAGGTATCCCCCACTAATCCTTCCTTAACTCAATGCACTCACGGTTGGCGCCGGAGCTGTTGATGACTACAATTTCCAATTTATCTCCCTGTAAAATTCATGGAACAATAGTATTTGAGTCAGAATATTTAAGTAGTCAATAGTAATCATTGAGCATCTAAGGGCAAGAAAGCAGCACACAGTGTATATATCTCGCTCTGTGGCTGATGCAAAGACGTCCTTCACCAGATCAACTGCATCCGATTCAGACAAGGGCGTCACTGCATCCTGCATAATTAGCATGGCATTAGAGCACAGCAAAAGGTTATTTTGTTTATTTCATTTTCATATATGACTATTTGCTTCTCAAGAGCCAGTCATTATTAACTACAATTGGCCACTGCAGGGCTAACAAAACATCTCAGAAGAGGATTAAACCAAAGAATAAGTCCAGTGTGCCAACCATTTATTAACATGAGTTATATATAACTCACCCGAGCTGGCAGTAGTAGAGGACTAGGTGATTTCAACTGGTTGTCTAGAACAGGCATCATCAACGTTGAACCTGTTCCCTGAGCACTATAACCAGTACGCTCATACGAGCCAACAGCATCGTACGTGAAGACACAGCCTTTACCTGTGAAGGAGAAGAAATGCTCAGAGGCATGATCATACTGAGTAAAAAAGAAGTAACATGAACAATACCTTGGCTGTCCAGTCCACCCAATACATTGAAAGTATAGTATGGGAAGAATCTTTTATAGTAGAGAGTGTTTGACAGTAACTGCGCCATCGCTGGGCAGCTCATCTTCTTGTTATGGTTATGTTCATAGACCTAAAAACCCAGAAATGTCAACATACCAGAAACTTGTACTGTTACGATTCAGGATTACATAAATGTTACTCGTACAGTCTGCAGACCCATATTAAACTGAATAATGGACCATGTAAGAACACACAATCTTCAAACCTCATAGTGATTCAAGTTAACATAAAAACAGAACATTGGATCACAATCGCCGGATAATTTATCAGAGCATCCCAATAAGTTCATTGAAAGAAGATTAATCTAGATGGTTTGAGAGCTCAGTCAGTCATTAGACTTACCAATTCCTTTGCAGCCAGGTTCTTCTGCAAAGCTTTGATATCGCCTTGAAATCCAGATGAGGCCAAAACACATTTGTCCGCCCTAATTGAAGGGGAGCAGAGAGAACAACATTAGCACATTCATTCAGCAATAAAGCAAGCTTTCAGATTAGGATAGACCGGTTGGCTCAATGTTTGCCTATAAAAATGATAAAACTCACTATGTTGGGTCCAACAGAACTACTTCTGTTTACAACAGTTACTTGTAAACTAGTAGATCATAGGATAAGGGATTTGGACTAATTTGTCATCAGTTGATACATCCCGTTTATTCCTAGCATTTTATACAGTTTCAGCTACACAAAATGGATCTTCAATTCATCAGTAGCACTAGCCCATTTTTTTCTACGCAGTCGGCAAGATTTCAGCAACAGAGCATGATCCATCTTTGCAAATTCTCACCGAGCTGTATAACAGATGTTGCAGAACATGTAGAACCACTGATTCCCAAACAGTCATGGTTTTTTTTTCGGCAAAATCTGGCCGGTAACCGGTATTACCGGTGACCCCCGGTAGACATCCAAACTGACTCTAAAAAATTCATTTTGCAAGAATTTTGTAAAATTTAGAAGGAATTTTTACCAAAATTTGTTTAAAAATTATTTGCCAATATTTTCAACCGATTTTCGGCCGGTTACTGGCGATAAACTGCCGGTATGAATTTAAATTTCAAATTTCGTTTGAATTTTTTGTACCGAATTTCTCAGGAAAAAAACTGAAACCTGCTAAACCGGACTTACCGGTTCCCTCGGGTAAAAATAAAAACCGGTAAAAAAACCCCAGCAAACAGTAAGCACCGCATAAATAAACTCACTAATTTACCTTCCAGCCAGCTAAGAATCACACTCCATCCGTACACAAGGACCATTACGGCACTAACCAAAGCGTCCTTATGAGCACACAGGCACAGGGCAACCAAAACCATGCAGTGGGATTAGGATCTCGCCGAATCCGAAGCCAACCTCTCCTCCAATCAACAATCGTACATGGGACAGAGGGAGGGTAGGAAGGGAACATACAGGCTGGCGATCTTGGAGTGGTCGCGGCTGAGGATGCTGTATCCGACGGAGAGGCGGGTGTCGGCGGCGACGACGCAGTAGCCGGCCCCCGCGATGGCCACGCACGTGCCGCCGTTGTTCTCGTACGGATCGAACCTCGCCATCGCCTCCGCTCAGAGAGAAGGATCGGGAATCACCTCGAGCTCTCTCTCTGTCTCTCTCTCGAGTCTCTTCCGATGTCTCTGCGCTGTTCTTTGAAGCGCGGTGAGGAGGAGAAGGCTTCGCCTTAAAGGCAGAGACGCGCCGCGGGAGTCGGTTCTCTTCTTGTGCCGCAAGAAGTCGTCCGGCTCGGTCGCTGCCTTGGTGTTTGAGACAAGCCTGAACCGTAAGTGGGCCGGGCTGGGCCGTTTTCGGCCACGGAAAACGGGATGGAGACTCAGGTGCCGTCCTAAGCGGCTTTAGTTTATAACTTTTTTTATTTTTTAGTTTATTTAAATTAGAAGCCATATGAAATACATCGATTCTTAATTTTAGTTTTTTTTTATTTTTTGTCTTTTATTTTTCCTTTATTTCTTTGTATTTTCTGTGACGATATAACTGTTTTTAAAAAATTTCTCAATTTTTTTCTCTTTTTTCTTATTTTTTCACAGAAAAAGCTAAGAGATGTTACCGTGCAATTTCAACTAAAATTCATAGGCACAATCTTAAGCCATAAGCAACTTGGAGCACCACCTCAAATTGCATCAAGGGATCCAAAGGGTACAAATTCAGCTTGGAGCTTTGTATCAGATTTGGATTTGATATGAAGATTCAGAATGGAAAGCTCACCTATTTTTTTTAGGGTTTTTCTATAGCTTTTGGCTGCTTCTCTAAATAGTTTCTTAAGTTTAAAACTGTATACGTCGTTGACATCGATATCTCTACTATTTCAAAAAATACAGACAAAAATCATCATTCATAGCAAGAAACCATAAGCCGCAAACCAAAAGAACATGATGTCAAATCAACCTAGATGTGCCCTTCAGATTCCGTACACAAATATAGTATACCATTTAATATAGATATGCGTAGTATATTGTCATAAACTTTTTTTTATTAGTTTTTGTGTCTTCTTGTTCTATGTGCATGATAGATTTATATGGTTATGTTGTGATACGATTGGAGTACTAAGATACTCCTTTGCTACCCGAAAGAGGCAGTATATCTCTCTGTAATGTCTGAAAGCATCTTATCAACTTATAGGTAAAGATTTTGGTTCTATTTTTTGGCTTTTCGTTTTTGCTTTTGGCTTTTTTAGAAATCAAAAGGTCAAACAAGCGGTATCTTAAATATATTCTTTAAATAACTTTTCGAGTTAAAAACTATGTGAGTCATTCGTATCGACTGTACGTCCTTTGCTTACGTGTCGAGAAACGCAAAAAAAAAAACAACACCCGCCGTAAACGCCATCGGCCACCGGCCTAAAAGATTTCTCCGAGAAAGAGTGACTGTAGCAGTCCGGGCAGCCTGTCATATCCCACAGGAACGGAATCCCCGCTGTTCCCAAGTTCCACGAAAAATGCAGATGTCAAACGTCAAGTTCGTGTTCGATTAGTATTTTCATTCAACTGCATGCTGGGTGATTTATAATTTGATTGTAATTATAAGGAGCGTCTGGAAGAAATTAAGCTCAGAAACCCCTAGCATACAATTATATATGCACATGAATTTTCTTTAGAATCTTCACTGTGGCATAAGATGCACACACGACTGAGTTTCTCTTCCACACACATCGATCAAATGATCCGAGCGGGTGTATAAGATGTTGCACTTAATTACCTCAAACTTTATTACTCTGCTCATAAACAAATTACTCAGGGCTTGCTACGTATATTACGTGATTCAACCACTCAACTCCACCTCTACACGCGTACATTATAGTATACATCTCAGCTAGGTTGTGTAACACTGTTATATGTACCAAGCATTTCTTCATCAGGCGATGTCCACTTGTCCAGAACTGCATAATATGCAATGAGCACAGGCAGAGAAAGCCCGTATTCCTTTGCAAAGACGAAGGAAGCAATAGCTTGAGGTAGTGCTGCCTGCATGTGTGGAGAACGATCGAGCAGTAAAAATCTTCAAATCAACAGCCCGATAAACAACAGCCTGGTCCAATGGTTCGACTTCTAAAAGCTGATTTTTAACTTTCTACGATAACTAACTTTCAAACAGAACGTATTTTTAAAATAGAAACCTACAAGTTAATTGTAGTACATATCGTAACGACTTCATTTATATCAGTCAAGACCACACGCGAGTTATTTGTGTCTCCGTATTCTCTTTTATAAACAGTCAAAAGTCATAAACCGTAGCTATAAGACATAAACCGAAGCCAAAAATAACAGGTCCAAAAAGGTTTCAGTTCCCTGTCTAGCACTTCAGTCCACGGTCAAGAGTCAGGACTCCAGCGTATGATTTCTGCAGACACAAAACTCTTGCTTTCTAGCAACCGATAACTCCTCGATGGTTGCAATTTGCAAAGTTCTGTAGATCTGCTAAAGAGCAAATGTTATTTTTTTTGTTCACTTCCTGTCAGAGGCCTCAGCAGCTCGACACATACGGGCATGCTCATCCCAAACATAGCAGTGAAGAGACATGAACTGAGCAGGTCAGAAGTCATGTTTCCATATATTCATTCTCGACATTACAGAGCTAAAGGTAAACACAAGGGACTCGGGTACAGTACAAGGTCCATTTCAGTTATGGAAACTAGAGAGACAAATGAGGATAGCACTCCGCCTCCTGGGCATGGGCTGACAACGGAATGTGCCGGTTGTTTCTTCAGCAAGCCCAGAATGGCATGAAAACAAGCTTAGGGATGGTCTCGGTCTGTACTTGCCTCTAGGAGAGCAAGGAGACTAGCGAAACAAACTCCGATGTCACTCTGCCTTTCGATCTTGTGTTGATGACAAAATGTTCTGGGTACTTTCTGAGCAGCGCCAGAAGGCCATACCATGGCCTCCCCTTTGTTTCAGTCGGCGACCAGTCCTCTGGTGTTAGGTACTTCCGCACCCTGCTGTGGTGCCACACGTTGCCAAACTGTTCAAGAAGCTGCAAGTAGTAAAACGAGTTGAGAGTCTGCATGCCAAATTGCTAACAACGAGCTTTGCATGTGTGCACATGCCAGTGTGTGCATATATGTGCAAGGAAAGGCAACAAGCAAGATGAGATGGCTAGGTGAAACCCAAGATCTGCTGATGCGGAAAACGATGCAGATATTATGGCAGGGGCACCGATAGGGTTGCCACTGTAACTGTGTAACAACAGTGCGTTCATGTTTTATTGCTGAATTATTAGCTGACTGGCTGAGTGAAGAAAAGGAGATATTCAGAAAAAAGGGATACTGCAAGAAGTTCTGAATTTATAGAAAGAAACAATAAATAAGCAATGACAAGCGGAAGAAAATAATAAATCTGTATCAGAAGGGGTCAAATTAAAACTAACTTCCCAAAATCTTTAGGCAGCTACTGAGGTCTAAAAGAAAAGAAATCACCATCTTTATGTCAAACAAAGAAGAACCAAAGCTAACTTTCTGGGTGCTGGTAACAAACCCAGCAAATGATCAACCCACTCTAAAAATGTAAGGTCTGGACATTTCTAAATAATAGAAAACCTTAGTCCTATATTTTATTTTTAAAATTTTTTGGGACTTTTAATGCAGATTACTATACACTACAAAAGCTTAAGAAAAAAAATGGGTTAGAAACTCATGTACAATTCTTATGCATGCATCTGTCCTGCCAAGCCCCATGTTGACATATACAGTTAGATTCTTTTTTTAATTGTTTATTTTGTTAGAATGACAAAGGGCAGCTACAGAATTTACTTATGAGTCTTCCCATTACTTGTAGAAGCAATTCTGTGGCTATCAGTAGAAAATCTTCAGCCACAAGATTCAGTGCAAAAACATGTTCCAAGTGACAAGAGTAAATTGTATTTTACAAATGTACTGTTATGTGGGGGATTCAGTATAGTCGCAGAGGGAGGCAGCAGCAGTTGATGTTCATAAATCCAGCGGCATTGAAGGAGTTGGCATCAGCCGCGGCGACCGACAAAGCATGATGAGCTACAGGTGCGGCAAGGCAGCAGAGTTCAGCTCAGAAAGGGAGGTTGTAATAGGGAAGTCTTATGATTGTTAGTTTACGTATCGGAGTCAAGATCCGAGTCTGCTTAACAGACCTGGTTAAATTGGATAAGTCGGTTTGGATTAGGTAAGGTCCAGTCTTATATATATAAGGGTTGTGCTGTAACTTGGGAACAATGAGGTGACCCACCCCCCTCACACCTTTTAAGCGGTAAGGCGTGAGGCGAGGCAACGCCTTACACACATCATAAGGCGAAGAAAACGGAGTTTTGGAGGACTAAATCAGAAGAAATCTAAAGAGGTGAAGGACCTAGAAGGACCTAATTGTAATTTCGTAAACCTCCGGGGACTAAATTGTAAAAATACGAAAATATACCCATCCCATTTAACCCTAGCCTAACCCTAATACTCCCTCACTACCAGCCGCCGCCTACTCCCTCCTCCCTCACTCCCTCCCTCGCTCTCAGCCGCCGCCTCCCTCCTCCCTCGCTTCCAGCCGCCGCCGCCACCCTCCTCCCTCACTCCCAGCCGCTGCCTCCCTCACTCCTCCTTGTAATGTTGCGGGCGGCCAGATCCGGCAAGGTGGAGGGTGAACAGCGGCGGCGGCGGCTCGACGGCGCCCTGGAGGCCAAGGCGGCGCGAAGACGTGAGGTAAACCTAGCCCACCTCTTCCGCCGCCTTCTTCCCGCCTTCTTCCTGCCCAGTTACCGGCTCTCTCTAGTTTAACCGCCGCCTTAAGCATGCACGCAAGGCGGGGCGACACCTTGCCATCCCTCTACCGCCTTACCGCTTAGATGACGCTTAAGCGTCGCCTAAGCGACGCCTTAATAACCATGCTTGGGAAGACAGAAAAGGAAATAAATCTCATGTTCTTTACGTGTTTATCCCGTTCCACTTCTTCCACTGGCGATTGGCAGTCGCCACGGCCCCTGGTCGCCGAAGCTCCCAGCCAAGGCCTGCCGTTTACCACAACTACTACTTATGGAGTGCTGGTTCCAACATGTACTGCTTTTTTTTGTTCTCGTATTTTGAAAAAAAAAAACAAGTTAGATAATCTCTCTGATAGTCAACATATGGTGAAGTTGTGATTCTCAATAATGGTCATGCTAGTGGGAGGGTGCTACTGTGCTAGCAGTCAAAGTAATGCATGTGCTAACAGTTTTATAGCACACAGGCCCAAAATTGCATGCCTTTATATGATAGTTTTGACATGTTATCGTATATACACCTGCAAATAAGCTATTTATTAAGGTATGACAAAGTTTTGACATGTTATCGTATATACACCTGCGAATAAGCTATTTATTAAGGTATGACAATGACTGCTAATGGAACAAGTAGCCACATAACCCAGACTACAGTCCAGATCATATGTGCTAACATGGAATAGTGCTCTCATGATCTGGATTATCTGGTTCAGATTGACAGGGCAGGGATACTAGCACCTGACTTCTATCCCAGTTGATATTCTTAAAATGTATGTTCATGTTATCACTTATTTCAATCAAAATTTCCTTTCTTAATGTTGTAAGTTTTAATCACATGGTACATCCCTTCAATGTAGACTTGCCTTTTCCAAGCCACAGAAGATGATTCACTTGTTTCACAGAAGACAATTTGGACTAATCAGGGGTAATAAATTATACTTTTACTTCAGCATAGAAATTAGATAGAAATATGCTTTTCCATAACAAACCTCTGTGTGGAGTTTTGCCATAGGCATCCATTCTCCGGGACCACAGAGGTCAGATAACACTGTCGCAACAGATGACACGACATCCTTCTCTTCTGTTTGCAGGATGTGTTGGTTGTCCATCTCCCTGTCACCCCTTGATCTTATTTCTGATCTATTGTCTGCACAAACAAAAGAGATCAAACAAATATTTCACCATATGTGGTAAAAATAACAATTTTGGTCTTTTAGTGGACATAGCACCAAACAAACAGAATACGGTAATAGTTTTTGAAATAGAAGATCCGTAATTGCAAACAGGAACAAGGGATAGCAGGGGTTTGCCAAACCTTACATCATATCATTTACTAATTTTAGTTCTTGATGTCTACTGCTGTGCTATAGTGATAGGAGTAGCCTAGGTCATGCATTTAATTTATCACTGGATATTCGGATTTAAAAAACTTAGATGCAGGATGTGTCAATTCAGATATAAAAGATAATGTTCTTACAGAATTGCTTTTTCAAACAGGATTTGCAATAGCATCTAGATAATGCTATATTCTTGTGCAGTAAGCATACGATCAGAGTTCTTTAACAGAACTATGAGAGTTAAAATTTCCTATAACAATTTATTTTATGTTATAATGTGTATATTCTATATCTTTTCGCTATCTACTATGGAATGTTGACATAAACCTTATCTTACTTTGGTGGCCATAAGTTGCAACATGCAAATTACTATACGAAAATGTACAGCCCGATTGAGTGATTAACCAAGCAAAATCAGCATCCACTCTACTTATCTTTTAGAAGAAAAGTATAGAGGATGAGAAAGGGAAAGTATATCCAATAGAAGTGCAGAGCAAGGATTATGTACCACCTTCACCCAGCATTCCTATTGCTTCAACATTGATTCGGTGCCCACCATAGATGTCCGACTCTCCGGAAGACCTCTTGGTTCTCTTTATCAACTTTCCCCTCATTCCACTTTCATTGACACCATTCCCAATGTCATCACCCTCCCGGCCATAATCACCTTCAAAGGAGCGGTTATGAAAATCGGACAAACGAGGGCGGCCTGGCCGCACATAGGATGGTGGTGGGAGCTGTGATGGGATAATAGGAGCATGTCGAGCAGCGGCAGCTGAGGCAAAGATAGAGCGAGTGGGCAGTAGAAAGTAAAACTTCTTGTCTCCAATCTGAAGGAGGTCCTGAGAATCAAGTTTAACAGGCTGGTTCCCAGGGAGGTGCAGAACACCCTCAACAAGGCAGCCATTCTTGCCAATGACATCGAGCGCAAATCGGCGGCGCTGAAAGTCATAGAATATCCGCGCGTGGTGGCGGGAGATGTTCATGCCTCCACCAAGGCTCGACAGATCCACATCCACTGTTGATTTCTTGCTGTTGCGCCCCAGAATGATTGAGTAAGTTTGCATGTAGTACTCGAAATCCTCACCCTGAAGCTTTGCAAACCCTGCCTCCACTTCACTTTCACCACCTGAAGATCCGGCAGGCATTGCACTAGTACCCAGGGTAGCCATCTCCAATATATATAGGAAGAACAAAGAAATGCTTCTGCCCTTTCAGCTTCTTCTTCTACAAAGAATAAATCAGAGCACATGTTAAGCACAGCATGGTTACATCACTACAGGGGAACTTAAAGTGGGGAAAATTTTGGGCAAACAGGCTGCTATTAGAACAACAATCAAATCGAATACGCAACTAATTGGATGGACCCGAGTATATAGGTGGGAAACAGAAAGGTTTGGATTTGGTTGCTCACTGCAAAGAACGAAGCACTCGACAATCCAAGCAAGCTACGCTAGGGCTTCCGTGCCAACAGAAGAAATCAGCCTGGATGGATCTCCCACTCCACCGCCAGCTCCTGCTGCTGCTGCTGGATACAATCGCTTGAGTAATTGGGGCAGATTTGAGGAGAATTGGGAAGAGATTGGAGGAATTTAGGGATAATTGACAGACTTGGTGGAGGAAGAACCGAAGAGGTCAGAAGAGGAAAAACAATGGAGACAGGGCAAATGAGTTCTATGTCGGAGAACTCACCGGTCGAGAAGATGCCGCCGACTTATGGACCGGCCGAAGGGTCGACGCCGGCGATCCGCCCAGTAGGCCGACCGCCGACGGCAAGAAAGAACGACGGGGAAGGAGAAGCGACCGATCTGTCGGACTGTTCTTCTTTTCCTAATCTTTTCTTCTTCTTTTTTGAAAGCTTCCTGACTGTCCCATTCCCTGCCTTCTTTTAATTCTTTTTTTCTTTTGTTTTTTACTATCTTGAGTTCCTTTCCTTCCTTTGGATTTGCAATTATTTTTCTGGTTATGCCATGCACTTGTTAAAATTTATTTACTACTTGTTTCTAATTGAAAGCTTGCCAGATCTTCCATTAGCTCGTTTTCTTATACCCAACGAGATCATCACGGGTGTGATAGCCGTGGAGAGTTTCTTGACCGTCTTTATGCCCAACGTCATCACGGTGGTGATAGACGGCGAGGGTTTCTTGATCGTCCACTAACTGTTCTGCTTGGTAGTCACCATCCAGCTAAGAAGGGGATCAGATTAGGCGAGTTGTGAGGGTTAGCTAAGAGGCTATTTGGCAATGACTGCGGCTGATGACTTTTGGTTGAAATTTTTGAATTTTGGTCATTTACGGTACAGATTATGGAGAGAGATATTCACTTGCGATTTTGGATGGTACATATGTTGGACTTTTAACGTGTACATCATTTAACTTGTAGATTCCGTCTTGAGAAAATACCCCGTTTAAAAGTTAGGTACTATAGCAAAAGGCAAAAGCCGCCGACTTCGGAGGAAAAGAACATGCCCTTAGACTTTTGAAGCATTTTTCTAGGGAAAATGTCTCGTGATTCTTCTAGGCTCGTTTCAATGTTTTTTTTTGCAAAACTGTTTAGAATACATTGGCTTTTTAATACAATATTTTTATTTTATTTATTTTCTTTTCTTTTAATTAAATAATTTAAAAAAACTAACAAGTTATAGTATCTGTGGACATTGATTGATAAGTATGATCGATTTGATAAGAGACTTAAAAAGTGACAGGGAAATTTAAAGCTCGGGTGCGGTCAACCAAATTTTGAGCAAACATTGTATTGGTTAAATGTTTGGATCCGTTTGGAACTTAGAATTCTGATAATACTTGGATTGTATTGTTTCCTGTAGTACATGTCCCATAAAAAAAAGATTAACCCATAAAAAAGAGGAAATTCGAATCATTGCCATAGCTCAGCACAACTTCGTTAATCAAGTTTGGTTTGGTGTAGTGTTTGATATCTTACCACACTTTTATCCCCAAATTCCAGCAACACTAGTCACGGTTTCTAACTAAATTTTGCCACGCTTAGAATGATTTATCCTGACTAAATTTTGCCATGCTTGAGTGATTTATCCGCCATAAGCAGTGTGCCGTAGTTTGCACCGCACTCCAGTATATAACATCTCGAACTTTACTTGAAAGTCCGTCCAGTGTCTAGAATTATGAAATCGGACATTTAACCCCCGAACTTTACAATCCAGTTTAAATAATACATTGGTTCGATTTCGAATGATGGTATTACCCGTGTGACGTGATTAATGTGTGGCTTTATCATGTAGAATGGCATGATGATAAGTTTAGATGAATGATAGGTGTAATCTACAAGACTTTCTCCCTCAAATCAAAAGAGAGAAGGGAAAAACAGTGGTTGATGGCCATAGGAGCTCAGTGGGGAACAAGCTCTCGTAGGTTCTACATGTTATTGACCAAACTTGGCTAGTATGTTATTCTACGTGATAAAATTGTCTACTCATCATACCACACGAGCAATATCACTATGCGAAATTAGGTCCAAGTGTTATTTGAATTGGATTACGAAGTTCGAAGAGTCAAATATCTGATTTCATAATTACGTTGAATGTGCTTTCAAACAAAATTTAAAGTGTTAAATGCACTTATACCTTTTTTTAAAAAAAGAAATTAGCAAAACGTAGCTTCCCCCTCTTGAGTGACTGATGGAGTTATTAGCAAAACGTAGACATGACATGAGTACACTGTGTCACGTTCGGAGGTAGAACGGAACTCCCGTCCCGTCCCCTTCTCTCAGCACGAAACCAAGGAGCACCGCCCGTACGCCGCCGCCGTCGCAGCCACTCGGCGGAGGAGGAGGTCGAGAAGAAGAGCAGCAGCGTCAGATGGGGGTCCTGGGGCACGGCTCGGGATGGTGCTTCTGCTCCGGCGGGGCCAAGCTGGAGCGGATCAAGTCCACCATCCTCGCCGCAAAGGGCGCCGCCGTCGCTGCTGTATCCTTCCCCGGCAGTGGAGAGGCGGGAGGCAAAGGCGGAAGCGGCTTCCTCATCCACCGCGGCCTCCTGCTCACCACGCACGGCACCATCCCCTCGGCCGCTGCGGCGGGCGCCGCCGAAGTCCGGCTCAGCCACGGCCGCCTCCCAGCCCGCCTGGAGCCTCAGAGGTAACAAACCCGCAGCCATTTCTTGGGTTTCCTGCTTCCCTTCCGCTTGGGGTTGTTTGGATGTGCAGTGCGGTGCCAAATGATTTACATTTTTGCGGTGGTTTCGCCCGGTAATCGCTTGACGTTGCAATGCGCTATGGCAAGATTCGATTTTGATAGCGAATGCAACGGCTTTAGCAATTTATTTTCGCTGCACTCGTACTCGGATTTCTCCATGTTGCACCGTGGTGCCGTGGCGTAAGAAGATCTAATTTTCGTCTATAAATGTAAAGCTGGCAGTTCTCTTTAGTAATTCCTAGTTGCAATGTTGTTAGAAATTCAAGTTTCTGGGTGAATTTATGGGTCGATGCCATGTTGGCTTCTGCATTTGAGCGAAAGGACGCTCTGCTTGCTCGAAAGCTTAAGACTTGGGGCCATTGTGGTGGGGTTGACTTCCGTATTACTCAGGGGATCATTTGGGCTTGTGGTCATGGACCTGGACAGGCTCGATGTTATTAATGCATTCAGTGATTGTAGCCATGGTACGTGCGAGCGGGGATAAGATTTTGATTTATTTTGTTGTTGAGGATCAAAATATCAAATGCAACCAGGTATAGATAGATTATGATGTCTTGTTAATATGATTTTGGTGCGACTAAAGATCTAGCAGATTTATGGATAGCTTTAAGGTAACCAATCTATATATAAATAAAAAACTGGTGATATTCAAGGCACCTATTTCGTTTTAAGGCAAGAAATCCCACAATAATCCTAAAAAAGAAAAAATCCTAGAAATTCTCGTATTAATCAAAAGAAAAAGAGAATTATCTTCACCACTTATTTTGGTAGGGCCAGATTATAACGGTGCAAATTAATCATATATAGATATTAGAGTTATATAACAAATACAATTATATTTCAATTATAGGAAGTAAAGTTGTATATTAAAGACAATTGTATCATAATATCTAGCTATGTAGTTGCGCGGGTAAATCTGCTAGTTACTACCAAATAGCAAAGTTGTCTGACCGCACAATGTGTAAGTCAGAAAGCCTTGTTGTCATTTGTTGCGGTACGAAGGATTGAAATCAATTTTTGTACAATAGTTAACATGAAAGCTGGTATAGCTGCATAGGATCGCCTCACCTCTCTGTACAAGTAGGCATAAATTCTCTTGAATTTTGGATGCCCAACTAGATAAGAATCAATGGGAGGTAATATCTGCTGGAAGTGGTCCCTGCTTCACTTGATTGATGGGCGTAGGACATGTTTTTAATGCATTCTTAACTCACGATGGGATCAGTCTGTATTTCCTCTAGAAATCTTTATTGACCAACAGCCCAGCAACATTCCAACTTAGTTATACTATTATACAAAGAAATGAAAGGCAATTTTAAAGAACTAATTCTTGTGAAAAACAAAAAATAGACGTGGTGCACATTCTCTTTTCTGTTAAAGCTTCAGTAAGCTTAGCAAGTAGTTACTTTGGGGTTGCATTTACTCAAATGAGACTTTATTTTACATGCCTTTGCTATGACATTTTATCACTTCTAAATTTTGTTTCTTTATTTCAGATTCTTTATTACTAGTCCCATTCTTGACCTTACAATAGTCGGGCTTGACGTCGTGGATGATGACTCAAATTCACATGGGCAACAGCCTCATTTCCTGAAAACCTGCTTGAATCCCAGCCTGGAGCTTGGCAATACAGTTTTGCTCATGGGCCACACAAATAGAAGAGATTTGGCGGTAGGCGAGGGGAAGGTTGTAATATCAACGGACAACCTTATAAAGTTCTCAATTGATGAAGTGTCATGGCGTCCTGGATCTGCTGGTTTTGATATGCACGGGAATCTAGCTTTTATGGTCTGCGACCCAATGAAGCTTGCACCTTCTACACCTACAGGGTATGCTTCCGCATCATCAACTGCACTCCTTGCATCAAAGAAGGATGTGCCAACACAGTTTGGGATCCCCATTCCCGCAGTATGTGAATGGCTAAGACAGCACTGGAGTGGTAGCTTGGAAGATGTTAGCAAGCCAATGTTGCCTCCTGCACGATTAATATCTGCCGGACAACAAAGTGAGCGTTCTTCTCTTGGTCATCTTCATTATAGTAAAACCATGGAGCGAGACGGCGGCGATGTATTGTCATCATCACAGATAGCACCAAGACCGACATGGCAGCATGGATCATGTAGTTCAGCATCTGCTAAGATTACGTGTGGTGAAAACGATTCTGTTAATTCACACTCTTTTCATGAGCTACGAGATCCGACTTCACAGATGTCCAAACCCAAGAACGGGCAATCTGCTTCAATTATGGATGTTAGCTTTCCTCCAGGGCATCCAAGGTCTATTTGCCTACCACTTCCTCTAAAGCAAATGATGTCTGATGAGAATAAGGTCAATCCGAACTGCTCAGTTTCACATGAATCACGGCTAGCTAATGTGCGAATCAACTGTGAAACTCTTCACAATGTTGCTTACCAGGAAAATTGCTGGAGTGAGGTGCAGTCCAGTTCCTCTCCTCTGGAGATATCAGAATTAGGAGACGAAAGGGATGGTTTTAGCAGTGGGGAGGAGACAATGTACTCCGCGGAAACTAGGGAAAGCCGAAACATTCCAAGTCCAAAGGAAAAGAGGCCCGAGATAGTTGGTAGATCACAGAGTTTTGTGAATTATAACAGATGGGATTCGCCTAAAAGTGTTGAATCTTCGAAAGGGGTCCCCTCGAAGTCGCATACCTTCATTCCTTTGAGAAAACCGCATTTGCAGGCTGCGGCCATTTCACAGAAAAGCCAAGATTATTTCAGCCCTACAGTCTCCTCAAACATGAAAAAGAGAAACTTGTCCCAGATTCCCATGAAACCTCGACAAAGTGCTCAAGTTACCTCAAAGTGGATCATCTGATACGATTGCTTTTTCTCTGAATCACAGGAAGATATCATATCACTTGGTTTAGTCAGTTCCACGCAATATTTTCCCCCTTTCGCAACTGTGTTGTGTAAATCAATGTATTCTAGTCACAAACTATGCTCTAGTGATTCTTTCCAATGTAACATAAGCTAGCATGTATTCTTTTGTCTTTACTCCGTAGTAGTCTTCTGAGTTCTGAGGAGTAAAACGAATTGCTATATTACAAAAGCTTCATCTTTTTTTTAGATTTCAGAGATATTAAAACGAATTACATTTCCCTTTTTGGTAATTCATGACAATCTTAACAAATAATAAGATAAAAACTGAATTGCGAGCATGCAATATGTGCACAACATTTGTATACTCTAGGAAAAACTTTTAAAGCAAAACTTACTTATCCGGTTGTCGTTAATCATCTAACCATTAATACATAATGGAAGAACTAGATAACAACCCGGTTATGAGTATATATGAACTACATAAGCTATATATACTCAAGGGTTATGTTTTACAGTAACGATCCTTAATATGTGGAAATAGAACATGGATCAATACTAATAAAACAAAAAACATAGAGTGAACTCCCCTTAAATATGTGCATATAAGAATATATTGTGAAAACATATGCATATATTCAAGTTTGATTTATTTGGTGAAGTTCATTATATAATTTGGATCCAAAATATGCAATAAGATAAGAATATGATATTGAATACATACCTCTTATGTTTTTACCTTTTCATCCAAATGAGACTAAGTAATATCATAATCAATAAATATATTAGTCTCACAAGTATATTTGTCATTATCACCAAAACCAACTTAATGGAGTTTGAACTTACAACTACACATTTAGTGATAACGATCCATGGTCTCTTATTCGTATAGCTTTCTGATTTACATGATAGAAAATTTTAAATTTTGCGCTAATGTAGTCTATCCGTATCCCCACATATATACAGAAATGCATTGTCCCAACCAACCAAACAGAGTAGTCGTGAAGCTGTAACATCTACGATCGTGACAATTTCTCTTCATATGCAAAAGTTGCCATGAATTGGACACGATCATGTTTTTTGGGGTATTTGGTTTCTCCAAAAGTCGAAACAAATGAGGTTGTTTTTTTGAGGTAGTTTCTTCAAATGGCTTCCTGAGTCCAAAACGGTGTACGTCATATGTATCCATATCTCCACTGTTCGCTGTTATTTTAAAAAACACAGATAAAAATCATCAACCACAACCTCAAAAAATATAGCCTGCGTGTTTACAGTCATGTTTTATATGATGAAGCATGTTGAGCCCACCGTAGTAACCAATAAAAGCGCTTGAGGATGTTCTCGAAATGAATGTAAGCAATATTTTTAGTAAATTTTATAAAACTACACTAGCTTTAGTAAAATTATAAAAAAAATCACACTTTTAAGCAACAATTTCAAAGAACCATTTCTTTTTTGCATAAAAATTTACAAAACCACACTTGTAAGTATCCAACAGGCTAAATATGATAGTAATACTTATGGCTTTATGAAATATTATATAAAGAGAAGTGCGGTTCTCTGAAATTGTTGCTTCAAAATAATGTTTTGTAATAGTTTTACTAGAGTTAGTCCAATTTTCTAAATTTTCTCTATTTTTTCCCAGGTTCTTCCGTCTATTGACCTTTTTGGGCCTTAGTTTCTATTCAGTTGAACAAGAGCACCATGTTTGATGAATCGTCACGAGGTTACCTTGCCTATCAGTCTTTCACAAAAGCTATTTGACATAGACCACTAAGTTTGTAGCATTAGGGCGATTCTATTTAGTATAAGATCTCTTTCGTATGATAATATAAACTCATAATCACAGCATAGGGAACTAATGCTGCACTGTTAGACGACACAAACATGCATAATTTCCATATTTATCAGACGGTTTAGATGCGGTTGCACAACTTCAACTTCCCATGCGGTGTATTCGTATCTTCTTGTTTTGATTTTTCTCCATTGTTCCATCCAAAATGGGACGGATATTCGCTAAGCTGGTAGCATTAACATAGGCTTCGAAATCCGAATGATGAATTATCTAGCTTATCATTTTTCATAACACGAATATTTATCTAAATAAATTAAATACTACTAAATCGTTTTAAAAACCTGTCTGAATAACCCGTTTCCAAACGTCAACGAAAAACCGTCCTTCCTGCTGGGACAAGCCATCAGCTGTAACCCGAAATCGGGCCCGTTCGTCCCTTTCCCACCTCCGATCCCTCCTCCGTCGTCGCGACCTCCTCCTCCGCGCCGCGCTGCAGCGCGAAACCAACTCGGGATCGAGGCCTCTCCTCCGACGCCTCCCACGCCACCGGCCTGCGATCCGGTAACCCCTGCCTTCCCCTCTCGCTCTCTCCCCGAAGGTATATCTTCTAATCGTTAGGACGCTGACGTGTGGGGTTCTTGGAGGTAGAGGAGTACGCTTGCGATCGGGAGGGATGCAGCAGCAGCAGGGAGGGGGCGGAGGCGGAAGGCGTGGGGAGCCTGGGCCGCTGACGAGGGCGGTGGACAAGGTGTTCCACTTCGTCCGCCTCGCCGAGTTTGAGATCCTCTTCGTCCTCTTCTTCCTCATCACCTTCCTCCTCTTCAAGGATCTCGTAAGCACGAACCCCTCGCCTCTGCCCCCTTGCGCATTTCGCCTCTAGTACCTCGTCGAGTTTTGATGTCGCGCCTGCCGGAAAGAGATCGAGTAGGGTTGTTCATGCCCGATGGGCATGGCACGTTTGGTCAATTTGGTACTGCGTGGTCTTTAAGAGCACAGTAGTTCCTAATCTATTTAGATGTGCATCCTTTTTTTGCCTTTAGTTCGTTGAAATGGCTATAAAGAACTCAGTTGAAATTATAGAATATATGGTAGCTTAGTGAATGCAAGAACTCTCCGGTTGCACACAACATGGAGTTTTTTATAGCGTTGAATGACAGGTAGAATGGTGGCATTTGGTCCATGGTAGATGATTTTTACTATATAGACTATGCTGTTCAACTCAAAACTATTAATGGTGGAGATATGATGTTTCTTATGCATCGCCGTGATCCTGTCAGCCAGATAATTTGACCTGGAGACCTAGCTATTACCTTGATATGGCTCAGTAGCAAATAATGTCCATATGTGACTTAGTTCCCTTAGTATCAACAAGTGTAGTTTGGTTTATAAACTTTGCTATATCTGGTTTTTTGTGGATTTTTTGTCTTACATTAATTACTGAATAAATTTTCCTACAGATGTCACAACCACAGTACAACCAGATATTTGTCAAGAAGCCTGATCTAGATGACCGCTGGCCTTAGAAAAGGGTAGGGATCATAAAATGCTCTTATTATAGTGTGACCAATTTTTCTTTGCCATGTCGTCTGAAGTACATTCCCAAAGTGCTTCGTTTAATTTCCTTACTATGACTACTTAAGAGTGTTTTCTTTTGTGATGGTGAATATATTTAAGTGTTTTCTTTTGTGATGGTGAATATATTTAGTTGTTTTTCCAATACTTCTAAAGAAAGTTTTGACATATTGTCACCTTCAATTTTCTGAAAGAATCATTTGCTTAGTGCTATTTTTATGGTTATTTGGTATGGGCCTTCATTTTGCTGTTTGCTACAAGCATGCTGCTGGAACATTGTTAATTATGCATACTGAAGTTGTTGGCAATAGTCCTTGTGCACGGCATGTTGCGCTCTCCATTTATTCCGTTGATAGCCCCATGAGTTCTAAGCGAAGCTTGGTGTATGAAATGCAGTAATTTCTTTTGGTCAGTAATTTTTAAGCATAGCTCTGACAGTAGCCTTGTCAAGAATTTAATCTAATCATGTTTCCAACTCATTTGAAAACTCCAAAATCTAGATAAATACAACAAGTTGAGGTAGGCTAGGAATAAAACATCCTCAATGTCAAAGAGACGAGCGCCTTGTAATAAAATCTATAATGCTAAAATCCTAAGCCTTACATCTTGCCATATGAACCGAGAGTCTAAAACACCGTCCCTAAATGTTTTTCTTATGTCATTGTTCTGGTATGTGAATCGCTAACTTCTATGTGCAACCTAAAATTTGCATTTTTCCATGCACCGCCTTATTTTAGTCATAATTTGATAATGGGCTCATCTATAAGATTTAAATGGTGTTCTTCATGGCCATAGGAAAACAGTGAGTAACTAGAATCTGAAATGTCAGTGTAATATCCAAATACACAAATGAATTCATGTATTAGATTCTGCCTCAGCTGTTCTGTTTTTTCGCTAGTGGATGTGTTATTTATTGGTGGCTTAGTGCAATGGGTATTTGGGTGCAATAAAATCTGGCAAGTAGTGTTTTCTAAACATTGCATTTTGCAATAGCTGGAATCTCTGAGGCTGGTTGAGAAAAGAAAAATCACAGACCAATTAACAGGTTGCTGGGACAAATGCTATAGTGGTGCAGCCTGGTGCTTGGATTGAATCATTGTTCAGAGTGTTTCTTAAAATGCACATAGTGAGTCAGTGATTGCTAGAGAACAAGAATCTTTGACGCGATATAACTTCAACTCACTATACTCATAAAACTTCATATTGCCTGGTTTCAATATAACTTCGTATTTCCATAAGATGTCTCAGGTGTATTAATTGATCCGTATCTTAATGTTTTCGTTTATCACATATCCAAAATATGTTACTTTCAAAACTTCTTTGGTTGTCTGGAAAAGAATTTATGATAGCATCTTCTTTCTTTCGGTAACCCCTTAACCTTAAGCACGACAAACCTCTATATCTAAGTGATTCTTTTGAAAAAGAACATAAACTTACATCTTAGTCATAACAGTGTGATACTAGAAGGCTGGTCAACTCCAAAAACTTGCTGAGACGGTTGATGTCTGATCACATTAATACAAAGTCAACTGTATTTTCCATAGCACCTCCTTTTCCTTGATTCTTTGGAAACGAGTTATGCGGTACTACATATAAGTGGATTAAGCAAGTTGGATCATCTGAATGGTACGTAGTTGTTTGAATGCCAAATTCATAGTTAATCTATCTCAATTCTCAAGTGCAATTGCTGACTCGGTGGACAACGAGATTAATTGCTCGGATACTCAGGTGCAAGGCCACTGCACCATGTCAGGTTTCGTGTGCTACAACCTGAGTCGATTCCATTTATCAGGGACAATTGTTAAGTAGTGTCCCTGCATGTAATTGACGGATAACAAATGCGTTAAGTTGTGGAGAGAGATCGAATCATTTTTCCTTGGTATCCTCGATCGGACACCAGCTCTGTGGTTGAGAGGGCAGCCCGCATCAAAATTGCTGGTGAAGGTTAGCTGTAGCATTTCCATTGATGCTGAGCAAGTGAACATACAAAAGCTCATAAATTGCTTCTATGCGCCAGTTCTCTTCTTCCGAAGCTGATGGCTTTTGGTTTTTGCTATAGTACCTAACTTTCAAACGGAGTATTGTCTTAAGACGGAGTCTACAAGTTAAACGATGTACACGTTAAAAGCTCAACATCTATATCATTCAAAATCGTAAGTGAATATTTCTCTCTCCGTAATTTATATCGTAAACAGTCATAAGCTGCCGCCGTGCCAAACAAGCCCATATATATTACACAAGTAAATAAGTTACTACTAGAAATCAATCAATCTACGGGCTGTACACTCCACATGGTACTCGCTTTTCGAGAAAACATCACATCGCCGCGTATGTGGACGCGTCAACGTCGTTACGTGAGGTCTAGCCTAACGGAAACGTGAAAGGACGAACGAAAAAGAATTGTTAAGAGTAGGGAGTTCGGCAAAGTTGGCTTAATCCAACTCAACGCAACAAGTGCTCGAGACAGTGAAAGAAAAAGAGTGGGAAAAAATAGACATAATTAGACGCAACGGTGCGACTTCGATCAAATCCATGTGGACTTTGCTTGGCTGCATTTTTAAATCAGTAGTCCCATTGTGCGAACACGGTCTATGCAATAGTGCATGTCTACAAGGTGGATCTCTTATTTTTAATTTCTAAAAATTATTTTTAAATTTTCTACAGTAGCTAGCTTTTAATCAAAATATGTTTCTAAAAAAATTTATAAATTAATTATAGAACATACTTATTTATATCCATGGAAACCACGCCCGAGTTTCTCCCTCAGCCGTCCCACTCCGCACGCGGCTTGCCGCTCCGAGATCCCGGCCCGCCTCGCCGATCCCCGCCCGTCGCCTCCTCCGCACCGCACCGCAAGCCCCGCCGGCCACGCCGCAGATATCTCCCCGCCCCATTCCAATGCCTAAGCGCGTCTCTAGCCTCCTCCTCCTCCTCGCCCTCGCCGTCCTCTCCGTCGTCGCCCCTCGCGTCGCCTCCGCCGCCGGGGACCAGGTCAGCATTGCTCACTTCCCGACCAGGCGTCGTCTCTTCCCTGTTCATGCTGTCCCGCGAGATCTCTTTAAACTTTTGCGTGGTTCCTTTCTTTTCTTCAGGGTGCGGATGGCGCCGCCGGCAACGCCACCGCCCGCCTGGACCGCCGCGCCAAGGTGACACCGCATGCTACACGCGTGACTCTCTCTCTCTCTCACACACACACACAGCCTGGATTGTATTGCGGGAGCTGGATTGGTCTCTGATGATCATGCCCTCCCCGTCTGTTCTGCTTCTCAGATGTTTCTCCACACGGCAAAGGCGCGCGGCGGCGGAAGCGCTGCGGGGATGGAGGAGGCGGGGCTGGGGCTCTACGACGCCTTCTTCGCCAGCTTGTCCATGATTATCGTCAGCGAGGTGGGTCGGGATGCTACTCCAGTGTTCGTGAATCTGCTTTCTTGTCTGCGTATGCATGTAGTATTTGTGTGCTTATTGGGTGCTGCGTGTTTCTGTCTTGTTTGGTGAAGATTGGTGATGAGACGTTCATCATTGCGGCTCTGATGGCGATGCGGCACCCCAAGTCGACGGTGCTCTCCGGGGCGCTCTCGGCGCTGGTCGTTATGACGGTGAAACTGCAGCTTTTGCTGTAGCTGTTTGTTGGGGAAAATGGGATTGCAGTTTAGCCTAACTAATCCTTCTGTGGCCATGCTCTTCTAGGTATTATCGACCGGACTTGGCAGAATTGTCCCGAATCTGATATCAAGGAAGCACACTAACAGCGCAGCAACTGGTAGGACTTATCCGATTGTTAGCTTATTGTGCATTGATAAAAGCTGGTCTCATGTTAGATGTCTGATTTCAATTGTGCATGGAGGTCCTTCACGTTGGAGAATAATAATGTAAAGAAGCGCAGCAGTTTCACCCCCCCAACTGTTCAAAACATGCTGACAAATATATTAAAAAGCAAAATTGATGAACATTGAGTCTTGCAAGTGCCTGAACTAGTGCGCTAGATGTTCAGCATTGTCATTCTTCTCATGGCTACAAACATTATATGAAACCAAATGAGTTACTTTAATGTCTGATCAACTCAAAGTTCAGATGTTAGATACTTGCAGCTGCATTGCTAAAATCCCTTGAAACTAGTGTTTGTCTAGAAATACGATGTAATAGAAGCTTGTGCAAATTCTCATAATTCTGTAAATAGAGATTTATGCTTTTTCACAATTTGTGCTAGTACTCCCTGAATTCAAGTGCATCCAAATTGGGATAGAAAAAGTGGAGTACATAACAAACCAACTTCTGGGTTCTATCCTTTTCTTTAACACAAATAGTGAGTACAGCCATTTGCTAGGCCACCCATCATCCACTAGCATTCATCATAAGAGCAAGTTCAAAATTTGTTATTGGAAACAAAATAGTGGCGGAAAGAAAGCAAGGAAATTTAGCAAGCATGTTTCTAATCTTGTACCATGTGTGCATTAAACAACATACTGGTGCTAGTGAGCTTCCATCGACCATTGTGCTGTATTGTTTGTTGTTCTTTACACAGTAGACAGTACACTTCTAATGTAAAGGTTTTTAAGGTGCTGTGTGCAATCTGGGTATCATCTGAGTTCTGTCGCACATACCCAAATAGTTCAGTCTAGTAATGTTCCAGTCATTCTAATGTCTTCACTTGGTATTTTGTGCTTCAGTCCTGTATGCATTCTTTGGGCTACGGCTGCTGTACATTGCTTGGAGGTCAGATTCCAAGGCGTCACAGAAAAAGGAAATAGAAGAAGTATGTGCATTTCTTACATTAACTCTTTACCATTACAGCTTTGTATTGGCTGCATATTATTTAGATTTATTTATTCATTACCAAATAAAATACAAATTATCTTATATTTTTTGCTCTTCTTATTTCATTTATGCCCATGAAGTAGTTACATTTACCAAAAACATTAGACTATTGCGCAACTTATTTTCTTCAACTTCGTAACTTGCAGCAACCATCTCCATCTGTGCTTGTTACACTGTAAATGACTCTTTAAGTTTATAATTTTCTGTGCTTCCTGACCATAGACTACTCTCTATTAGACCAGTTACAACGGTTCTGAGTCATATTATTTCGTATCAGGAAGACACCCTTTTTGGATCAGTAGTTGTTTTGGATATTCATAAATTGCATAATGGTTGGCCCTGACCTGTTAATGTTTTGAATCGTTTGGCATGGTACATTGATCAGCTTATATATTCTGGTTCCTTGACATGTACAGGTAGAGGAAAAGTTGGAAGCAGGTCAAGGGAAATCAACATTTAGACGTGTCTTCTCGAGGTTTTGTACTCCTATTTTCCTGGAGGTACATTTTCCCCTCCTTTATGTTGTTTGTTGCAACTAACTTTCATTGCCATCTGATTTCAGATGGATAGGGAATCCTTAGACATTCCTTTTTAAACTTGTAATGCTTCTGCTAACACTAGTTTGTATACAATGCTTGATAAAATATCTCCTCTGATGCTGCAACAATGCAATGTATGATAACACTGGCTTTCTGACTAAATTCAGTCATTTGTGTTGACCTTCTTGGCGGAGTGGGGTGACCGAAGTCAGATAGCCACAATTGCGGTATAGCTTAGTTCCCTTGAATTAAATTTCCAAGTTGTTCTTGTTAATGCAAATCCATAACTTATATAGCATGCTTCTCAATGCAGCTCGCTACTCACAAAAATGCGGTAGGTGTTTCTGTAGGAGCAACCCTGGGGCACACCATCTGCACATCCTTTGCTGTGGTGGGCGGCAGCATGCTGGCGTCCAAGATATCCCAGGGCACCGTAGCAACCATTGGAGGCCTCCTCTTCCTTGGTTTCTCTCTATCATCGTATTTCTACCCACCATTGTAACCGCGCTCTGCCTGTCATCTGCCATACTTCCTGCAGACAGCGTTTTTTTTTTTTGGTTGATCAGCCACTCCCTAACCTATATGTCTCCTCCCCATCCTTTACCACCATCATCTCTGATGCTTGGCATGCGATTTTTTTGGTTCTACCAGTATACACGGATATGTGAAGTAGGGATATGATCAATGCTAATGTATACTACCTGTCAAGATTTCCAAGAAATGGGTATCCTGAATCCGAATTGCCTTTCCTGCCCCAACTTACCATTTTCTTCATATTAATGTGAGTAAATTTGCTCAACATCACTGCAATCGTTGCGGAGTTGGAAAATACGATTATGAAGAGATCGGGTTTACAAATGTCATCCCAAACGAAGAGAACTCTGCCAAATACTATTGATGTCAGAATTTCCGTTATTTTGTGCCGTAGACAGCCATCTAGGGGAGAGAGCATTTCTTAAAGGGAGTAACTATTACACAGAAGAATGTGTTTCTTCTTCATCTTCAGTCACTTTTTTATACTGTAACTTTATGTGACTAAGAGTGCAACTTCAGGAGGGAGTAAATTAGTATACTGTAACTTTAAATGACTGAAAGTACAACTTTAAATAACTAAGAAATAAAAAAATTTTAGTCGACTGTGTAATAGCAAAACCGTTTTTTAAATGGCACGTTTGCTCCTCAAGCTTGTTCACTCTTTCATTCTCGCTTTGTCCTCTCACCTCACTTCTCCATTCTATTATGCAAATCTCTCTCCCCAATTTTTACTCTCTCTGTCTAGCACGGACCACGGTGTGTGTGGTCGTAACAGAGTCTTTTGTGTGGTCGGTTTCGACCATGTTGAGATCGGTTACGACCACAGTGTGTGTGATCGTAATAGGGTCTTCTGTGAGCGGTCGGTTACAACTAGTGTGGTCGTGGACGACTAGTTTGCATGAAGTCGACCAGTGTAGTGCTTGTGTGGTCGAAGCTTGAGTGCCGCGGTCGAAGCTATGACCGGAGAAGCAGTCAAGGAGAAGCTGAAGTGGAAATTAGTGGCTGAGATCGTGCAGCCAGTCGCTCGAGCGGACAAGTCAGCGCAGTGAGTAGTCGCAGGCGTCGGCACAAAGAAGCGGGAGTGACACTGACCATACGGCGGTCGGTGAACTGACTGATCACAGCAGCGGCAGTCACCAGCGCTCCGGTTGGCCAGTAGGTACGGTGGAGCACTGGAGCTACTGTCAGCACTTTGGTTGGGTAGAAACGGCGGTGCGCTCTGCCCGTTGTATGCAGTAGTCGAATTGTCTGTATATAAGTCGTAATGTAACTCGAAAGAAGAGAGTATTTGGGGAAAAGCAACGGAATTGCTCCACTATGCAAAAGAACACTCTTCCACTCGAAAACACAGACGTTGTCCTTCCTGTTCCTAGAGACATGTAGTTGTAGGAACTCCGGTGCGGTCGTAGTCGTATTTGGACGTGTAGATCCGGGACCGGCTTCCAACAACGACAACATACACGTGCAGACGTGATCCTTGTACTCGCGAAGCAGGATAAGAAATGGTTGTACCACTCGAGGCGTGCTGCGTCTTTTTCTTTAGACCAAGAAGACCTTCATTGCTAGGCAGGATTACACTCGTGCTGCTGGATAGGCAGCAAGAAGCCGGGCGCTTGGCATCGCCAGGAACAAGTCTGGTAAAGCAGGCGAGGTCTCTCTACATGAATTCCTGCACGGCTCTTGGATATCCGTAGAATGGGCAAAGTATCCGCCCGATGCATCAACCGTGTCAGGATCCAAGCACAGGATACAAGGGATTGCAGGAAGGAGAATGGAGAAGTTAGACCGGATTGAGAGAGATCAGAGGGGATTTGGGGAAAATATATCGATAAAACCATTAATTATAGTCAAAAAAGATATCGACAATAGCTCAAAAGAAGAGAAACTTGGGCTGATTGTGGGAATTCACTATAGTGGGCCAACTTTTGCGCCCATATGGGATGTATCGGTGCATCTTTGCTGTGCTTGTGCCACACGGGATTAATCGTGTTCTGATTTTAGCCCATATGGGATGGATCATGCTCAATGTTCGGCCCTAGAACTAGGCCGGTCCATTTTGGACGGTGCCGTAGGCGTGGCCACAGTGAGGCCCAGCAACTTCCACCCGAGACCTGTGAAGAATACGGACGCCGTCTTTCCCACTACCGTTCGCTGCTCTTGATCCTCTCCTTCAATTTCAAGTCACGGTGTTCCGACGAGTAAGAACCCTCACCGGCCGGCCGGTTTTCTTTCTCCGTCACGTCGTACTCGATCTCTCTCGCACTGGTTTTGAATGTCTATCGCCTTCATTTTATGCAGCCATCAGGAAAAGGAGAAGCTTGCACTTCATACCTTTCTAGATTCCAGTACGTTCGTAAGCACGTACGGTTCGAACGTACGGAGTTAGATGCGTGATGTGTTCGTGATCTCTGTCTTATCTTTGGAGCTAGACGAGAGTAAAAGAAGTGGAAAAGCTTATATTAGCTTCTGTCTTCTTTAAACAAAAATCAGAAGTAGAAACTACTATAAATAGTCCTTCAGGCTACCGTGGCACACAGAACTTAAGGATCCAAGGAACTGGCCATGCACATATACGTGTAGAAGTGAAAGGAGGATACGAATTATCCGTATTATTCGGTTACCGTATTCGATAGGATGTAAATATGGTATAGATTTTTTCGTCTGATTAATAATTTATATCCTATTCGAATTTGAATTCGCATAAAAAATATGGATGCGGATACGGTATGAATTTTTACCATACAAAATGTTATTTTATCCGGACTATCCATATACGTATTCGACGAAGTAATATGTATATTTTATTAGAATACGACAAATTAGTTGGACAAATTTTTTTAATTGAACGTGACTTCGTATTTCTTTATGTGAATTAGATGAATTAGAATGATTAAGCATGATTGCATGAGGATAAAATATTATTCATGTCTTCATACTACATAAGTCATGAGGGTATCTGGATCTGATCGAATTGAGTAGATATTCAATTCGAATCCGTACTGCCACCAGCCTAACCAAGCCATAAGCTTCCATTACCATTAGACATTAGGTTCCCTAGTCATATTAAATTACAAACATCACTAGCAAATATTTATATTTATTAAAAATACATTTAATATTATAGGTAGATTAAAATTTGTACCGATTAAATTGATATACTGCCATTTAAATCATTCTGATGCAAATTTAAATTCTTAATTAATTTATTAGTCACATGTAAATGGTAGAAATCCAGTAAGAATTATTTAGGACTTTAGAAAAAATTAATTGCCATTTGAAGATTTAAAATCTGTACAATGATATGATTATTGTGGATAAAAATACTTATACTTGTTTAGATTTCTTTAATGTTTTGATAAGATAAACTATTTATGTGTTTTCATTGATTTTGGATGTATAGTTTAAGGGATTTTCATGTTCCGATAAATATTCGTGACTATATTCGTTTCTATTCGTATTCACTCCGTATTTGTATTCGATATTATTCCTATTTGTATTCGTATCCGAGGTATCCGTATTCGTATCCGTATACGAGAAAAACATGAAAACAAATATAGTTAAAATATTATCCATCCGTATTCGATCCGTTTGTATCCCTAGTTAGGCGGGGTGTGGCTATGCGTACGTTCATGGAGCCACGCGGCCAACCATTCAATAGTGGTTTGGTTTTTGTATGTACAGAATAATTCGGAGGCGATCGTGTTCTACGGCGAGGACCTAGAGATAACTTGGTGTAAAGTCATGGTTCAGAGGATCAAAGATACTGGAGGAGACGATCGTGCTCGAGTTGGAATACGTAGAGATCAAAGACAAATAATACGTGTTGGAGCTATAAAGGTGTGGTCTGGAAGCTATGCCACATGACAAAAAGTTGAAAAAATCATGTTACGAATGAGTTTCGAGTCTTTTATTTATTGAAATTGGATAAAAACTCGTAAATTTAAAATAAGCCTAGATTTTAGGTCTTACACTATAAATAAAGATGGTGCTAGAGGCTAACCTTAAGACTAGAGAGAAGTAATTTTTATACTAAGATTTGAGATGACAGAAGAATACTTTATAATTATAAATATAATTCAACAATAAAATAGATCTATCCCAACAAAATTTCTAGCGCACCCGAGTTCCCCGTCAGCGTCGTCATGTTCTCGGTGTCTTCGATTCATCGTTGCGCAACAGAGAAAGGCCAGGATCAGCTTACATGACGTGAAAACTCGTCACGCTAGAAGCGCAAGACGTGAAGTTCAAGGAGACTTGGCTCTACTGTGTTCCATCACATCAAGAAGCATCAGAAAGGTTCATGAACCAAGTCCCCGCCTTTGTAACTGATCTGATCTCTGGCGATTCGCCTAGAGCCAATGGTTAATGGAGACAGTGTTTTCTTTCAAAAAAAAAAAGAAGCATCAGAAAGCATCTCGTGCTGCTCTGCCGTGCCATGCTAGAAGAGCCCTTCACGTGAAGATCAGTAAGAATCTCGTGGAAAGAAAAGAACCAATTGATCTATTGTTTACTCGGGTTGTTTGTTTCGGCTGTACACGGCTAGGCAAAGCCGATTGGCTATTTTTTTGGTTAGAGCTTATAGTTTTTTATTACAGTTTATAGTTTTTAGGCTGTTCATATGAGAGATTACAGAGTAACAGAAATTCACGTATAAATTTTGCTGATATAAATAAAATCGATATAATATATATTATAATTAATTAGTAGATATAATCTTAAAAAAATATTCTATTAAAAATTAGTTACAATAGAAAAATCAAAAAATAATTTTTAGAAGACGATGCTAACAGGCGCAGAGACCGGCCAACAGCATCACTGCATCGGCGTCCACACGAAAGCGTCGTTTCATCATTCGCTGCAACAGTATATGTACACTACTCCAACAGTAGTTTCTACAGCGGAGTGAACAGTAAATTTTTTCCCCTACTCGCTTCGGCTGGCGATGCTGGCGTCTGTCGTCTGTCGCGGTGTTGGTGCTAGCGCTAGCGTAGTCCTTGGGTGCGGCGTTGTGTGGTGAGTTGCTATCGCGTTGTGCACCCTGGCGTTGACAACTGCATGCCCGGGTGAGCTGTGTGGCATGGCTGCTACCGTGCCGCAGCACAATGATCTTTGAATTTGCCGGCAAAAATGACGACTCCAGCTGGCTAGCGTCCGTGCTCTTTAACATGCATGCATGACGTGTTGCCTTATCTCAATCATTCTCATGCGCGCATGCATGGTGTGCAGGTAAGTGCCAGATGGTCAAAGCATCGAGAAGGACAGTAGTAACGACGACGTGACAAATGTAACGACTAGCAGGCAAGCTGTAACCCTCTATATAACCAGCAAGACAGCATGCCCTCTCTCGTATTGCCATGCAGCTACCAGCAGAAGAGATCTTTCAAACAACCACACATTACGTATCCGAAGAACCCTAGCTAGCTAGGACAGACAATGGCGATGGCCAGATGCTTCTTCCCCCTGTGCCGATCACGATCAGGCAAGCGCGAGCTCCGGACGCCGGCCGGACGTTCCGCCGGAGCAAAGCAGAAAGACGAGGGCCCATCTGATGCAGGTGTCGCCGTGGCCAGCCGCGTTCTCGAAGAGGGCGGCGTGGTGCGCGACAAGATCGTGATGACCAAGGGGGAGCTCCGGCGGATCATGGCCGCCGAGGGGCTGCAGCTCGGAGGCGCGCTAACGCCTCGCCGGTCGTCGCGCCGCGTCGCGCCGGAGTCGCTGGACGAGCTGCGCGTCGCGTTCAGGAGCTGGCGTCTGAGGAAAGAAGCCGAGGCGGTGGTCGCGCGCCGCGGCGCCGAGCCGTGGAGGCCAGCGCTGCAGACGATTCCAGAGGAAGCGCTGCCTGCGGATCAACCTGGAAGCTGAAACCGTTTGGGTCTTGCATGTCCAGGCCAGTCCAAGTTACGTGTTCATTGGTGTCAAAGAGAAAAAAAGAAAATTATATGCTTGTTTAAGACTCAACAGAGGGTTTTGGCCATCTGAACATCTTCATTGCTGAATCAGAATAAAATTGTAGGGACCAAAATGGTATGTTCAATAGTTTTTGCACGTCAAAATATATATGCTCGTTACTTCGTGTAGTACTAGTAGAGTACAGATCTGGGAATCGACAGCAAAGCCCTCATTTTTGCTTGTTTGAGGCGCAGGACATACATCATGATCGAGCATTTATCGTGGTCTTATGGATGTAAAATTTAGGCACGCTTGATTTTTTTTTTGTTCGTTCGATATATTCAACCTGTGACCACGCGGAGGTTATATCCCATGTTCACTACAACAAAAAATGTAGTCTAACGACTCTTTTCTCTGTGACACACAAATGAAGTGGTTTGTGACGATTAATCGATGCTTTGGATTGACTGGTTTTGGAGTTAATTAGTTGTTGACTAGCTTGCAACTCGTCTGTCCCTCTATATATACACGTACGCTGTTGTCCATGCATACCTGCAATTCGTCCCAGTAGTCAGCAGCTAGTACTACTACAGAAAGCCTAATACTAGACGGTCAATCACAGACGATTTTATGTACGTCTATGCATCACTTCATATTTGCGTACGTCCGAAACGTGCGTGTGTCGAGCCAGGGCTGGAAGCAGCGGTGTCCACTGCTTCAGCTCTCGAGCAGGGCGCAGCAGCTAGCCAGGACGCGCTCTCGTCCGAAGCTTCGACATTTTGCGCATGAAACGGCTGGATCACTCGAGCCACGTACGAACACAAAGTAAATCGATGACTAGTAGTTGAACCACCATCGCCACCGGTCGATGATCCTGCCGACGTACTTGCGGTCGTGGGGCTTGTAATGGCACACGGTGGGGAAGACCCCCAGCACGTGCCCGACCAGCCTCTTCTCCCGCCGCCGCGCCGGCGCCTCCCTGGTGGTGGCGTGCCTCCCGGTGACGAGGAACATGTGGCCGTCCTGGAACAGGTACCGGCAGCCGCCGTTCTCGACGGGGCACCGCGCCGCGTACCCGGCGCTGCTGTTGAAGACGACCACGTCCTGGAGGAAGTTGCCCATGTGGCCCCACTTGCAGAGGATGGCGTAGGGGTCGGCCTGCGGCTGGAAGAAGGCCTGCTGCGGCTTGTACGGGTCCAGGATGAAGTAGTGGAAGTACTCCCAGTTGCCCGAGAAGTCGGCGCGGCAGCTCATCAGGATCATCTGCCCGCCGGTCATCGCGCTCAGCATCGACACCGAGTGGTTCTGCTGCCCCGGCGTGGCCGCCGCCTGCACCCCGGGCTCCGCCGCGTGTGGGGAGAGCATCCCCACGAAGATCACGATAGACGGGATGGCCACGAACACGAACGGGATCGAGACGATCGTCAGGCGACGGAGCAGGTCCTTCCTCTTCTCCTCCATCAATTACCACGTTCTTAATCAGGAGGTTTAACTCTTGGTCCCCTCCTATCTTGTTGATTAATCTCTCCTTTGACTACGTACTTGTGTGGTTCGACGAGGTGCTGTAAATCAATGAGCAAATGTGTCAATGTTCCAGTTTGACGATCACTTCAATATTGAATCCAATCCAACTGAATGACGAACAAGTTTCTTGACCGGGCAACAATCTTGAAATGCACGCTAGCTCGCGTCGTTCCAAGATATATGGTTCTCGAAATCGTGAGATAGCTGCTACCCAGAACGATTACATCTTCCAAATTAGCACGCATCGAAACATGGCATGCAAATATGCAATAGATGAGAATCTGATAGTTGACGTATATACACATGCAAAGAGTTTCAGACATGCGTACGTACCTGTAAACTGGGTTGGCCGGGTCGATTCGATTCGAATAGGCGCTCCTGATCGATGGCTCTGCTTGATTTGCATGTATGCCTCGCGCAGGGGAGAGGAACGGCGACTCGGAGGAAGAAAATGAAGAACGACGGCGAAGGGGAAGAGGAGATCGATTTCGCGCGGCCAAGGGGAGAGGACCTCGCCTTACATGAGCAAATTAGAGAAGATTTATTTGTACCAACTCGATCCAATATCGATCTATAACATAGACGTCGCCATCGTCATCCAGGTGTTGATAAAACCTATCATGGGTAAAAGAATTATGGCTGATTACTCAATGGAGAAGAGCATAACTAGATCAACTTGATCTGATATAACTTTTAATTTTTTAAATTTAATTACGCTAAAAAGTTAACAACAAATATAGTATATTTTTAGTTACTATAGTATAAAAAAGTCAGAACTGAACTTACTAGTTAGAGACCCGTATGTTGCAACGGAATCATAAAAATAGTGAGGCAGAACGTACTGCCTGGCCAACTTCACACATCAAACATTGAAGAGCAAGCGATAGAGAGAGAAGAGTGACCAGAATACGCGAGGAGATGAGGAAAGTGGAGAGAATGTGCTTGAGAGAGAGAGAGGAGGAGAGAGATGAATAGTCCAGATCAAATTAGATGGTTGTAGAAAGAAGAGAGGAGAATGCATCGATAACTACCCACTTCTCTTTTATATGGTAGTAGAGATAAGGCACACCACAGATCATCCCAAGCTCAGCTTACGGCAACTGGGCTTCCGAAAGACCGAAACGGGATCGCGGCCCATCAGGCCAGACACCCCTACGTGGTCGAGCCTAAGAAGCCTCCAGCCCACGACCAACCGAGCGGGACACCACCGCCCCCAACCACTCCAGCCTCCTCTCGGCCTCGTCGCAAGCGCCTCAGCTCGCGCGCTGGTCGATTCTTCCGAAGCCTCTCCCCGTCTCCTGGTAAGCTTCCTCGCGCATTTCTTCGCCCCCAATCTTGCTCCTCGTCGCCCATGCGCGCTTGCTTGATCGCCTGGTGGTTTTGTTGGTCCCCGAATCCGCGGCGCCGTTCTTGATCCTCGCCGGAACGTTCGATTCCTTGGCTTCTTGGTGGGGTTTTACCTGGTTCCCCGCTTCTTTAGCTTTCTTGGTCCCACCCCCTGGCCCGTACAGTTCTTGGCGCGGTTCTTGATGCTCGCCGGAATGTTTGATTTTGTTGCCTTCTTGGTGGGGTTCTCTCTGGTTCTCCGCTTCTTTAGCTTTCTTGGTTCATCCCTAGTCCGTGCGGTTCTTGGCTTGCTTGGTTCTTTTGGGGTTTAATGGACTCATGCGACTCTTTCTTGTGGTTCTTGCGTTCCAGACGTGATGGAAGAGAAGAAGAGGGCGAGGGCGGGGGAGACGGCCGAGAGCCCTCGGAAAGCCCCGCGCCTAGATCTGCCGGCTGCGGCCGCGGCCGATTCTGGATGCGACGACGTGGCGCCGCTGGAGGTGAGCGATCCGAGTGAGGAAGCGGCGGCGGCAACCAGCGACACCGACGGCGAACGGTGCGACCACATGTTCTTTTGCCCGGATGAAGTAGTTGAAGTTTTTGCACAGATCGAGTCCTCCAAGGATGCCCCGACGTGCGAGCATTACCTGTGCGGGTTCACGGGGCGGAGCAGTATTTTGGTCTGCATGGAATGCAACTCGTATCACTGCAATGGAGTGGCGGCCGAGGATAAACCGCAGGGACACGCCCGGTGGCACGCGGAGAACGATGGGCATTGGTTTGCTTTGTGGCACAATGATCCGTGTCTCGGGTACTGCTTCGTGTGTGAAAGAAATATGCACCACGGTGTGAAGAACAGAGAGGATGTGGGGGAAATGGCGGCCGACGATGATGCAGGTTGTTATGCGCCTGGGTTAGCTGATGGGCATGGCTACGTTGTCAGAGGGATGCCGAATCTTGGAAACACATGCTACTTGAATGCATTGGTGCAGTGCCTCCTTGTGCTGGGTAATCTGCGGGCAAGGATGTTAGGACCAGATGCCCCGACGGGGCTCCTTGGCACGTTACTGGTGGATTTCTTTGTGGCAACAAACGGTGTGAATGATGCTAGACACTTGCTGGACCCAAGCCAACTCTTGCAATGTATACGCTTAGGGGATTCGCGGTTCATAGGCAGTAGTATGCAAGACAGCCATGAATTGCTTTTATATTTGCGTAGTGCTTTGGATGAGGAGGAGAAGCTAAAGGAGCCTCCTGACATGCAAGAGGGTGCTCCCAGTGCCGTGGTTCCTACAGTTACTGATTCCATATTCAGGGGTCAGATGTGTGTTACCACGACCTGCAAATGTTGCTCAATTAATTCGGTTTCCCATGATGTATTCTATGATCTCTCAGTGCCACTGCCGTCAAAGAGGCCTCCAGCCAAAAGTGTTGCGTCACCACCAAGGAACAAACGTTGCAGATCTCAAGGGAAGATTCATATCAAACTATTTCCAGCAATCAACAAGAGTAACACAGAAAGGATTCAAACAATTGCTGAAGGCGGTGATTCTCAGATTCCTGGTTCAGAATTAGAAGATGTGGTCATGGAGAAAACGCCCAAGCCTTTGGAAGTCGGTAAGTCAATGTGCTCCTGTACCTAGTTAAAAGCAAAAAAAACAATGGTGAACAGGCCTGCAGATTTGTGAGGGTATCCCAGACCATACAACTTTTGAGGAACGAATGCAGGAAACTGCGGAATGCTGTGAAACTACCACTATTATTTGGTATTTTGCTCTACATAAGAAAAAATGGCATTTTTTGGAATGGAGTTCCTGTATAGCTAAATGGAGAAGTTTGTTTAAGGACTTATTACACACATGGACTGAAGAAATATCAGGAAAATCTTCAGGATGTCTATATAAAACCGAGCAGGATGTTTCAGCCATCTTAACATGGCAAAGCTGTTTGCTATAGTGTAGTAGTTCAAATTGCCATAGGAAGATAACTCAGGGTGTTGACTCCTTGTCTTCATATGATAAATTTTACTCCAAATGGTTGGTTAACTTACGCATGCATGCAGATTCTAAAAAAAAGCAGCCTCAAATGTGGAGGATAAATATTCAAAAAAATATGTAGAGAATGACGGTTGCTGGTTGCATGATGCTGCTGATGCAGATAATGCTAAAGCAATATATGCTTGATTCTGCAGATTCTACTGAAGCGAAACAGATCTGGCAAAGCAAGGATGCTGTACATGGTCCTTTGCAGACTCAGAAGGATGATGTCCCAGGAGAGATCATCGGGGGCACACTAAAGGCTGTTGATTTCCCTCCTCACAACGTGTTGTTTGATGTCAAAGTTCAGGGATTGGATGAGACAACAGCCGATTCCTATAGTCCAGGAGATATAGGTCCACCTCCACTTGTTTCTCCATTAAGAGAAAAAAATGCACAGATGGCATCAGGCAGTGATGTAAAGCAGAATGACAATGAGCCAGAAGCTAGTATAGAAGTCAAGGAGAACACTTACTCAGTAGAAGTTACTACAGAAGACAAGGGGAAAGCTCAGAGTAGCGATATTGTTTATGACGAGGTAGAGGATATCAGCTCTCTTGGGTCTATTGAGGAATGTCTGGCACTGCAGTTTAATGAAGAGGTGATAGAAAGGCATTGTGAGAACTGCTCCAATGTTTCTGAGCTGCCGAGCACCAATACAAGTAAATATGGAGAACAGGCGATGGCAAGTACCAATGAAAACACAACAGTTGCTGGTGACCAGACTGAACAGTCAGACAGGAAAACATGCCAAAATGAGCAATCTAGTGATTTGAACAGCTTGGCAGTAGAATGCACTTCTTCAAGTAGGCAACCACATGGTTCTAATGCGCAGCATCAAGTTATACTCGCAGCGGACAGAACTAGTAAAGGAATCACTTCAGGGATGAGTTGTGGTGAAAAAGACTCAGCCTCTTGCAGCACAGCCAATAAAAAGCCTGAATGTCCTGAAGGTGTTCAAGAAGCTGTACCTAGTTGCCTTCCAGCTGAGAAACAGACCAACCTGTTGAGTGCCCAGGATAGTCAAAATGCCAGGACACTAAATCAGGGCAGAGGGAAGCAAGTAAAGCTGGATCATAGTGCACACCAAGTGGAGGAAAACCAAAATGAGAAGGAAGATAGGAGTGGAGGTGCAATTCAAACACGTTTGTTTAGCAAGCTGCCACCTGTATTAGTCATTCATCTCAAGAGATCCGTGGGGCTTCTTAAAGTGAACGGACATGTGAGCTTTAAGGAGATTCTTGATGTAGGACCGTTCATGGACCCCAGGTACTGACTACCGACAATTCTACATAGCAATATCTATTTTTTTATGCCAGTTCCAATAAGTTTCTGATTTGCAGTAAGCCAGTAACTATTTTTTTCTTAGTTTGTTCCTACTGGCTTTAATACGCCTTCTCTCTAAAAAGAAATTTAAGAAGACGCTGGTATTGCAGGTCAAATGGTCATTTAGACTGTCCATTTTTCATGACTCATTGTGAGTACGTGGGTTATTGTATACTACTACTATGTGCACCAGTAGTTTCTGTTTGTCCAATTCAACCCAGTAGAGCTCTAAAAAAAGCAGGCTCTCATAGTACTCAAAAATGAATGAAGCAGGCTCTCATAGTACTCAAAAATGAATGACACATAGAGTATGGTAATTTTCTGGCAAGATCAGCTAATTTTCCTCTTTAGCATAGAGGTAGGTTAGGACAATTCCACTCTTGTCTCTCAGCTGGCAGACTAACATTTGGGTTGTTCAGTATAATTCTTGTTTTAGTATTTCAATGTTAGATGGATATAAATAACCTAACATCTTTCAACGGCCTGTTGAAATTACTATAGAGCCTTTATTTGCTAAAATTCTGGTTACTACATGATTAGTCACTTAAGATGCGTCATACCAGTTTTTTATCTGATAGAGGCTAATTGTAACAATATTCAGTTAAGAGTATAGATATCAAGAAACTCATTCCATTGTTGATATTGAGTTATAATAATTTAAAGCCATACATCTGGTTTGATTGTTTTTATCTTCTCTAATCTTCAGTTCTGAGGACAAAGATAATTTCAGCTATCGTCTAGTTGGTGTCATTGAGCACCGTGGTGGCCTCAGCGCCGATGTGGGGCACTACGTAGCTTATGTGAGACCAAGTCACCAACAGCAGAGCAGTTGCTCTTCCTCGTGGTTTTGTGCAAGCGACGCCAACATCAGAGAAGTCTCTCTAGAAGAAGTTCGCAAGTGCGAGGCTTACATTCTTTTCTATGAGAGAATGGAAGGCTAAGACATGTCTGGCATTCTATCCACCATTTACACCAACTAATCAGAAGAGAAATCACAAAGGAAACTGATGGGCGAGATTAGCAAACATTCCTTGGATGACCGTGGATTCATTCAGTGTACATACTAACGTAGACTCGTGATGAAGTCTAATTTTGTTGCTTTGGCTGAGCGATTGCAGGACTTCAAATTGACAGCAACATGTACGTACCCAGCTGGAGAGATTTCTGCCAATGTTCTTCATCAGCTGATCTAGTCACATTCATTCATAACCATTTTTTGTACAAGGAACATACTAGGATTTTTTTTTTGAAAAAAAAAGTGAACCGAGTAGAACATGTGGCGTTGGTAAGGTTTTGTTGGATGTAACCGTTACTTCCTAATGATTTACACTCTGTGGAAACCTTGACAGCATATTTGATACGTTGAGCATTGCCGCAATATTTTTGTGATGGGCAAGCTACATTGTATGCAACGTGTTTTAGAGCCTGTTTGTATTGGCTTTTGTTTTTAACTTCTACTTAGAAAAGTCAAAAGATAATATTGTTGTCGATACGAGACCAGATAGTTCGCAACGCAACGTGTTTTAGAGCCTGTTTGTATTGGCCATTAAGGACGGACTTGGACTCGTCGACGTTGGGTTGCTGAGGTGGGTCCGCATTTTTCCTAAAGGCACAGATCCTTCACGGAGATATCACGGACCCTGTTCTTGACACGGCACGGGCGAATTTGGGGACGACATGTATCTCGAGGAGCGCTGCTGTTCGGGAATCACCTTGGATTACTGTGGTACTATTTCGTGAACCAAGTGCATGTTGCGTTGCGAACGATGCTCCCATATGGTCCCGGGGGTCTGGTGGACTCGGTCCACCATGGACCACCCTTGGCCTATAAAAGGGGCTCCACACGGACACGAACAAACTCCACCGGGTCGGTGCCCTTGAGTACTTTGTGACCTTGGGTATCCGAAAATGCATTAGCCACGACGTGGCTTGCAAGGTCGGGCTCAATGGGTTGGAATGGTCAACGAGGTTGATGACCTCGTGGACGGGAGCCCCTTGAGATTTCATTTGTTATTTGATTTGTTCTTCATTTGGTTAGAATTGGACCGGTCTCATGTTTCAAACATTTATATCAGCTTCCGTTGGTTCTCTATTAAAGTACTTTTAAAGTTTTAATTCCTTGTGATTTCTATTGTTGCTTTTATTTTTTTACTTTGGCAATGATGTTTTATAGTAGTATCTTATATTGGTATGTAAGATACTACACTCCTAGAGGTATCTGCGTTCTTTACCTCACACGGGTCCCATCATGCCCAAGACTCTGGGGTTGGTTCGTGGTTGACTCCGACCTTCATTCGGAGTTGGCTTCGGTCCTTCTCCGAGGTTGGCTCGGGGACTTCACCAACGTTGGTCATGCAGACCTATCCGAGATTGGCCCATGGGCTTGGCTTGGAGTAGACTTTCCTGCGGGTGCCGTCGCTCCAAGGCGGTCGTGGGCCCGAAGTAGCGCGGGACCCTCCCCCAACAAATACGAACGCCCGACTTCTCGAAGCGGCTTCTTCACTCCTCTCATTACTGTCTCGCTTCGGATATAAGGCATATGGGTCATGGGTGAATCACGTACCCTATTCTTCTCGCTCCCGTCACACGCACATAATTTTCCCTCAATTTTTTCACCGCTCGTCTTCTCTTTTTAAAAGCGACTTCTTTCAATCATTACTATTCATTTCCAGCCAAAACCCTAAGTAACAGCCAAATGTTATCAGTAAAAATCAATACGAACGTCCCTTAGATACGCCTTGAAGTAGCAATGACAAGCTCATCGTTTTCAACGTACAGTCTTACAACATGCTACGAGAGCTTACTACTTTCGAACAGTCTTACAACATGCTACGAGAGCTTACTGCTTTCGAACAGCCTTGAAGTAGATACGCCTTTGAGGTTAATTTTGATTGTAGTCCCTGTTGACTTGCTGGCCGGTTCTTGCAATAGGATGGATCCATTATGAGATGTTGGGTTTGTTCTTTTTGGCTACGGTTTATGGCTGTAACAGCTAAATTTTACCTCTAGAGCGAGCGTTTGTGTAAATGAACTGAATGTAGATAAACTACTTTAAAAAGACTGTATCGATAAACTGTTTTAAAAAGATAACAAAGAAGTCGTTCTATTTATTTATTCGAGGAAAGTTATAACTCATAAGTTAAAAAACAAGCTGTTGAGTTAGCTGATACTGCATCCGGATGTTGGAAAATTTCGATCGCTGGAAATTCTATTGTCGATGTGTCAGTACGAATCTTTGTAGACCGCGCGAAGAATACGGTTATTACTACTGGTAGGCTCAAAACTGCTTTCGTATTTTCCTTCTGATCAAGGTCAGCTAGAAGTGCTCAACAGCTGATGCCTGATTTCCTTTGCCCCCTCTGTTAGCCTTCTGCGTTGCGTTCCTGCAATCCTCCCAGTGTTGATGCGTTGAAATGCTATAATGATCGCTCGCTCGGCAAAGGAATACAGGAAAAAAAGAACCAGTAAAAAAACTCAAGAAAGGTAAAAATTCAGAAAAAAAAAATGAAATTTATAAATAGTGAAAAATAAGTCAGAAGCTAGAAGCTGAAAACAAAATGAGCGGGGGAAGAGACACCGAAGACAGTATGGTTGCATGCTTTGTAGGAATGGATGGCGACTTGGAACTCTCCTTTCTCAACAGTGCGACAATGTCGCTAGGCAGCCATGGAGAGTCCTACGTCACAGTGTAATTTGAAAGATCCAGCCTCTCAGTCACTGAAGAAACAACGATCAAGCGACGATAGACCAGACCATCTAGTCAGGGTCGATCCAGGAGGAGTGTGGGCAGTGGCAGCTCTTATTCCTTTGTCTTTGTTTGGTCTTGCTTTCTTTCCTTCTTTTTTAGATCGTGGTTGCCGTTAAGGCATTGCCTGTTAGAGGTTGTATCGTAGTTACTCTCTATTTCTTTCTGAATGGAATGCTTGCGTATTCATGAAAAGAAAAAGGATTTGACTACGGACTACACGTGCGTGCAATAGTCTGATCAAACGCACGCCATTCATATTTATATATATATATATATATATATATATATATATATATATATATATATATATATATATATATATATATATATATATATATATATATATAGTTATGTGCATTCCTTCAACATACCGATTTTCATATATAACTACATGCACCATTGATAGTTGACTCATGTGCTTGCACATGAATCCTTGAAGAGAGTAAAAGTCTGCATGGATTTGAAAGCAATTGACTATAGATTTGAAAAGCAAGTTTGGATAACATGGAAGCAAAACGAGTGTAATTTTGCAATAAATTTTAAAATAAATTTTGAATCAAATTAGTGCAGATGTCAAGAAAATCAGGATAGTTTGTCAAAATAAAATCAGCAAAAATTCTAAACCAATTATTATAAATTTAAAGCATGTCGATATAAATTTGGGAGCAAATTCGTGAAACTTCCAATGCAAATTTTGTATGAAAATTTCAAATTAGTTTAACTTTGGGAGATGTGTTAGCATAAATTCGAAATCAAATCGGTATAAATTTGAAAGCAAGTTGGGGCAAACATGGAAGCAAACTGAGCATAATTTGTAAGAAAAATTACAAAAAAATATGAAATCAAATTTGTGTAACCTCAGCATAACTTTGAAAGCAAGTGATTATAAATTCAAAAGCAAGTTGGGATAAAAAATGGAAGCAAAAATGAGCTTAGTTTGCAAGCAAAATTTTAAATAAAACATAATAATCGAATTTGTGTAAGTCAGCATAAATTAGAAACAATTGACTATAGGTTTGAAAGTAAGTTAGGATAACAAATGGAAGCAAAATGATCATAATTTGCAAGAAAACTACAAATAAAATATAAAAATGAATTTTTGTAAATATGAAGCAAGTTGGGATAATTTTGTTGAAAAAAAAGTAAAAATCAAACCCAATTATTACAAATTTAGAAGAAGATCAATATAACTTTTGGAACTAAGTATGCTACATAAAACTTTGGGAGCAAAATTGAGAATAATTTGGGAACATAATAATTCGAAAGATCAATATAATTGTTCCATTTGTCATTAGAACTAGCGTGCATTATGGGTGTGTGGGTTGGTTCTCTCTAATCATGTAGACATAATAATCTGCTACGCAACAAAAGAAAGCTTCATTTGACTCTATGGCCACGCGGACAACTTGGATTGGCTTGTTTCAATCCAACTGCTGACGATCACACAAACGCGCACACATGCGGAATGATGGATTTGCGAAAGAAAAAACGCGCACACCCAACCCAATCACGTTGCTACTGTTACTACCACCAAGTCGAAACACGGCCCAGACCGCAGACTCACCCGCATGTTCCCCTCCTCCCCCGTCGCGATTCGAGCCAGATTCCTCAGGAACCAGACCAGATCCTACGAAGGTGGACTGAAGCGTTTTGGCTATGATCGTTGTTTGTATTTTTTGAAACGGCGGAGATATCTATTTTAGGACTCGAAAAGTCATTTAAAAAAAGACTTTAAGGCTATTTAAAAAAACCGCACTGTTTATTTTGTCTTTCCGATAAACCAAAGTCTACGGAAGATGCAGCAGAACCGCTCGGGCAACGTGGCTCCGTCAGATGGCATCCAACCTTGGCAGATCCAAGACTTCACTCCCTGCCGTTCGACTGCACTGAGCCTTCCAGTCCACTCCTCTGCTCTCCCCCCTCCGCCTTTATTACGCCTGGCCTACCATCCAGAGCCGGGAACAAGGCGACCCGAGCGTAGCGCAAGGAAAGACGGGCAAAACCCCGCAAAATCAACGCGATTTCGCCCGCAAATCCCACCGCGCCGCGATCCCCAAACGAACACCACGCCGTTTGCTCCTTTTTATTAAGCGAAAGCTGCCGCTGTCGCTTAGAGAATAGGCGCTTGGCTTCCTTTCCATCCACTCCCTGCTTGCCTTGTCCGGACACAGGCGGCGAGGCAGGCTTGGCCGGATCAGCGAGGAGGTGGTGGTGGGGGGAGATGGAGGGGAGGGTGCTGCGGCGCAGCGTGACGCTGGCCGACCAGCTCGCCGCGGTGGGTCCTGCAGGGTCGTGCAACCTCCGCGACCTGCTCAAGCAGCGCGACGAGGACGACCTCGCCGCCGGGCGCCGGGCGGCCGTCACCCTCGCGTCCGCCATGGCGGCCGAGAGGCGTAGCTCGTCTCCGTCGCCGTCGACATCATCCGCCGCGGCGGCGGCGACGGCGGCGCGTACACTCCTCGACATCATCCTCGACGACCAGCCTCCGACCTCATCCGCTGCCGCCGCAGCGGGAGCCGGCGCCGGTGACCCCCTCGTCCGTCGCGCGGTATCCCTGCCACCGCCACGAGCAACCTCCCCGCCCGCGTTGACCGCCACCGAGGCCGCGCCGCCTCCTCCGGAGGCGCCGCCTAGTCAGGTGCCGGCGGACGAGGAGCAGGGGGAGAGGGTGTCCCTCATGGCGCTGCTGGAGCAGACGGAGAGGCAGTGGAGCGCCGGCGCCGGCGGGACGGTGCGCGAGCAGGAGTTGGTGGCGGCGCAGGCATTGGGGGCGGAAGGCGAAGCGGAGCCGGAGGTGGGTAAAGGGGTGGCGGGCGGCGGATGCTGCTGCGTGTGCATGGCGCGGGCCAAGGGCGCGGCCTTCATCCCGTGCGGCCACACCTTCTGCCGCACCTGCGCCCGCGAGCTGCTCGCCGGCCGCGGCCGCTGCCCCCTCTGCAACGCCGCCATCCTCGACGTCCTCGACATCTTCTGACCCCGTACGCCAATCTCAAGTCCTCCGCCTCATCTCACAGCACCTCAGCTCGCCGCCGGCGATGCAGATAACCTGTCCGGCGAAATGAGCTCGGCGCACGCGCAAGAACCACCTAGAATCGGTCAACGGGGTGCTACTGCAACTGAGATAGGATCCGGACAGAGATAGATAGATCTCTGCCCTGTTCTTGCGTTCTTGCTAAAACTGATAACATTAGAACATGTTCGGCTATTATTCATCATCATTTTGCAACTCGCAAGAGATCAGCATTTTTGCATTGCGCATTTCGATTCTTCCTTGTTCCAATTCCCAAATCCAAAACCAATCCCGGATCAACAAGTTCTTGCTTCCTGTAGAAACCCATCAAACAAGGTGAGTGAGCTAATGGTGGTTGCGTGGGTGGTGGTAGGTTAAAGTTAAACAAGAGTACTTGGGTAGTTGGGTTTGACTACAGATTAATCTGCCAGATTTTTCTCTCTTTTTTTTTTGCCTGTCGTCCAGCCAGCGAGCAAGCACGCACTGTTTGAAGATCTCAAGAAATCAACATACCCATCTGCATAGGGAGTTTAATTTACTGCTCCGCTACTCCACTCGACTGTATACGTGGACTCATGCGCGGCTGCTGCTTATAATTTTTGACTAATTTTTTTGAATTTTAGCTGTTTACGACAGAGATTACAGAGATAGATACTTGCTTGCGATTTTAGTTAATACGGATGTTAGACTTTTAACGTATACTACAATTAACTTGTAAATCTCATCTTGAAAAAAATACTTTATTTAAAAATTAGGTACTATAGTAAAAACCAAAAATCACCAAAAATCACTAGCTTCGGTCAAAAATAACACACACTTACTTCCATGGAGCGCATTTCAAATTCCGATTGGACGCTTAGATGTCACAGAAGATACGAAATTCATGGGAGAACAATGAAACCTCGTAAATTCCAGGACACCGACTGATAGATTTGTGCAGCTTTTGCTCAATGCTGCAAAAAAAAAAAGTTTTTAGCACAAGAGATTCATCGCGCGCGGGTGAACCGTCTAACCTCGTCGGTTCGTTGATGCCGACCCAATGAACGGAGTTGCTTGTGCTAACCTTCTCCTTTTCTCTCCGTAATGGGGGCGCGCACACGCAGATGGCAGAGGTTGGTTGAGAGCGTTTGTCAATGCTGCTGCCGTGATCGGTGGAAGAACCACGGCCTCTTCTCTTGCTTTTCGATTTTTTTCTACGTTAACTAGTTTCCGAGCGGAAAATCTTTTCAAAGTGAAGTTTATAAGTTGATTAAAATATATATTATAGTGACTTCATTTATATTGATTAAAATCATACGTAAATTTATATTACTCTGTATCCTTTTACGAATGAACCAAAAGTGGTAATCATAACCTGAAGCGCAAAAGAGCTGAAATAAAACCGATTTTTGTCAAAAGTTGGAATTGAATTGAATTTTCGTTTTTGCTTTGTTCTCTTGCTTCCTCAACCTAATTCCCAAAACATAAACAAAAACTGCCAACTTTGAGGAGACAAATGAAGACGAAGAGGTGATATTCTATGAAGTAGACGAAGCTTGGGATTATGGTCATTCTCCGCTCAAGTGTGCCTATGGTGTCTTTTGCTATAATGTAAATTAAGGCCTTTGACCCTACTGTGAAACTTGGCTTTACGTCCTTATAATGTAATAAAGTCGACTTTCGTTCTTAGTGTGTGTTGGCAATGTTATACACTCGATGGATATGCTCGCAGTTGAACAGTCCTGCGCAGTTGCGAGGGTTTCATAACGCTTTCAGAAATATAATTTATATTACTCTATATTCTCTTAGGAATAAATCAAAAGACATAAACCGTAATCATACTCGATGAGCTGCTCACTTGCCCTGCCCACTTGCCCAGCCTCAACCGTTGTACCCTCCTCGTACCTATTTGGGTCGGGCGAGGAATGTTTAGATGGGAAAATTGTTTACAACCGTCCAATATTTGATCAGAATATGGGATCATCGGATGGGTTTTGTTTGGCAAACATGAAAGCAACTAGTCCTGCTTTGCTCTCCTGCTCCTGTATTATTAATGGCTTTTTTCAGGGTAGTGTAGGCCGATCTGATCCAGTTAGTTAAGCTAACCTTTAGCATCACAGCTTCTTTATTGGATCGCTTTAGACTCTTGCCCCGTTACCGGTCAAGAGGAAATAATCCAAGTGACAAAGTGTTAGACCATGTAGAAGTCATGAACAAAGTGATGATGAATGATTAATTTTTTAGTTGCATTAAAATTTGCGTTTGTGAAAATTTCAATCGACCACGATTAGTGATCACCAATATGAAACTCCATCTCTAGCATCAGCCCATCGGCTACTCTAGCTCCTATCTCGATGCCTCCTAATGGCCACCAGATCTCGCCGGTGACCACACTGTCGGAGATGAAGCGCTGCCGCCTCCCCCTTTTCCCCGTCTGCCGCCCGGCAAGACAAGGCCCGCGCCCATGGGCACCGGACGCGCCACGTTGTCCCACCATTGATAGACTCCATCAGAGATGAGGCAGATGACAAGGTCGTGCATGCTAATCTGCACGCCACGGTTGGAATTGAGGAACATGCCACTGTTGCACAACGTACGGCGGCAAGCACTGGGTGGCAAGGTTACTCTTGGTCACCACGGGCGACGGGAGGAGTTGGGGGTTGGGGTAGAAGGAGGCGGCGGAAGGAAAGGGGTAAGGAGAGCAGGAGGAGGATGGGTGGGAGTTTGCGGCGCTTCATCTTCGGAGAAAGAGGTAGATAGGGAAGAAGGAGGATAGTTTTCAAGATCGGTATGATTTATATAGCAAAATTCAATGGAGGGCTTTTGGTGAAGGAGGTGCAAGACCCTCCCTAGGGAATTTTTTTCCATCAAAGTGTGTGTAACACCCCCATTTCTGGGAGCATTATGAAACCCTCGCAACTGCCCAGGAAAGTTCAGCTGCGAGGACATCCATCGAGTGTATAACATTGACATCATATGCTCAAGAACAAGAGTCAACTTTATTACATTATAAAGGCTTAAAGCCAAGATTCACAGTAGGGCCAAAGGCCTAATTTACATTACAGCCAAAAAGATACCACAGGCATACTCGAGTGCAGGATAACCCTAATCCCAAGCTTCTTCCACTTCATAGAATTCCATCTCATCATCTTCACATGGCTCCTCAAGGCTGGCAGTTTCTGTTTATGATTTTAGCAAGTATGAGTACAACTACCGTACTCAGCAAGTCACGCGGAGCTTATCATTAACTATATGCATGGCATATCAAGATGGGGAATACAGGTTTATTATTTTGTGTAGATGCAGATTTAGTTGAGAGTCAATTAAAGACAAGAAAGTAACTTCATTATGTAAACAGGGGTTTTCAAGCGTGATTATTAACCTTCCACAATTCCAAACCATTCCCAAATCTACTTATGCTTTGTTACTGGAATCACCCATCAAACATAGCTTCATTTACCTAAGCACGGCAGATTCGAATACCATCATTTTATGACTCTGCAGAGTTGCCCCTTTACCCACAAGATCTCTCAACTCCCGCGACAGAGTTAAGAAAACAAAGTTGTTCACTGCTCAATTCTTTATATAGTCTCTGCCCAGTAGGTCCTTGATCCCCATGAGCTCGGATGACCCCTCGGATCTCCTCCGACTCATGGCGGTTCTCTGATTGTATGGTTAACCACCTCCCATACGACTCACCTCCGACTCCCCCAACCAGTTGCAGATGTTCAATCGAACTTGAGCAGCTACTAAACCAGGTTTGACCAAGTCAACACTTGTGGTTGGGCGAGTACTATGTTCTTTACTCAAAGATAAGGGTCTAGTCCTTATATTTTCATCGAGGCCATAAACATGCACAAACCCACATTCGGTTCAGCAGACCGCCACCATTCCTCTACCAAGCCTCCACCCTAGGGTAAGGTCTTCGGACTCACCTCTGTGATCCTCGCTCACCCTAGTTCCAACTTTCCAAAATTCTAAATAAATAATAAAATCCTTAACAGTGAAAATATTTTGGTGTGTCCCTAAACTACCATGTTTATTTAATTATTATAATTATTTTACTATGTCTTTCAAGGCAATTATGTCCATCAAATTAATCGGGGCTTTTCAGGTGGTAGGGCATAACTAATATCATGACATTCTAATATAAATTTTACCTCAAAATATTGACTTGAACAAAATAATATAATGAAATTACAGATTAAATAAATAAATAAGGCAATTACGGGTTCAACATGATCAAAGAAGCGTAACTTGCCTTGCGGGTCTATGATCTCGATTAATTCGTATTCTTCAGAAAATTTAGCTTGAGCTTGATCTTCTTCTTCCAATTCTTGAGAACCTCCGGCGTCCGAAGCTATCACAAACAAATAAAAATATATAAATTCCATGCCCGAAGAAATAGGCTAGGAATAAAGAAATGAAATAAAGAAATAAAATTAAGAAAGAAAATCTGAAGAAAAATAAATAAATGAGATTTTGGCTTTTAGGAGGGCCAAATAGGAAAATGGGCTTGATATTTGGGTTGTAGGGCTCGAAACGGTCAAAATGGACATAAATATATTTTTTTGGATTTTTCTGGATTTTTCTGAATTTTTCTGGATTTTACTATTCATCGGGCTAAGCACTGTTTCTCGGGCTCGAGTCGGACGCATCGGGCTCGGGCGAGCTGACTCGGTCGAACCGAGACGAGCGGCGCGAGTCGGCGCGCCAGCGGGCGGGTGCGGTGCGGTGCGGGTGGGCGGCTCGGCTCCACCGGCCGGGACAGCGGTCGGGCGGGCGGCGGCGGGTGCGGTCGGGCGAGGTGGTCTGGCGCGGTGCGGTGCGGCAGTCACAGGCGGCGGTCGGCGCGAAGGGATGGTCCGCCACCGTGGGGCTCCATCGGGTGAACAAGTGCCGGTCGGCACTGCTTATCTTCCCAACCACCGACGCCCGAGCGAAGGAACAGAGGAAAAAGCGGCGATCGGCGAGGGAGCTCTGGTGGCTTGCGACGGAAACTGAGGGCATGGACGGACTCAGGGAGGTACGGGGATTCCATTTTTGGGGTTTAGGGTTTCGGTGGGAGCGGCAATCGCCGGCGGCGAGCTTTTCTTGCCGGCGGCTAGTTTGTACTTGCTAGGGTTTACGGGGCTTAATCCGGTGATTCGGCCGGTGCTAGAGCATCAGTGGGAGTAGGGGAAGCTAGTGGGGGCAGCGGTTTGGGCCGGGATGCCGGATTGGGCTAGCCACGGCCGGCTTTGGTCGTGAAGAGGCTCCGGTCGGGAGGTAGGAGGCCGGGAGGCTAGGGCGGCGCTTAGGGCGGGGTTTGGGAACCTAAGGGTGCTACCAGAGAGGAATCGGAGAACAAAAGGCCGGAGATTGAACATTGTTCTAGGGCTCCGTTTTGGGGATTCTTGCAATTACCTACAATGGCGGCGGCTAGGGTTCAATAGAGTGTGACGGTGGGCTTCGGGGAGGTGTTGCGTCCACCGGGGAGAACTCAAGGCCTAAGTAGCCGAGGCAAGGCGGTGTGGCTTGAGTCGGTAGGAAAAGAAGGGGTAGAGGTGGCGGCACAGGCGGTGGCGGTGTGCCACGGCTTGAGGTTGGTTCGGGGTGTCAGGCGGAAGGGGATAGGGTCGCGGGGATCTCTATCCACTCGGGAGAGGTGGCGAGGTCGGGAAGCTTCGGAGAGGCGGTGGCGGCAATCTTAGCGCGAGCGGCGACGGCAAAATTTGCGTGAGTAGCGACGGTTTTCGGACAGCACAGTGTCCATCTCCCTCTCTCCCCCAAGCGGCTGTGCTGGCAATGGATTAGGGCCGAATTGCTTTGAGATTTGTGGGGAATAGGTTGAGGAAGCAGGAAATCAAAAGAAAAACGAAAATTCAGCTCAACTTTGGATTTTGACAAAAATTGAGTTCATTTCAGTGTGGCCGGAATATTCGCATGTTCTAGTGGAGTACTAGTTTATTGATCCTGCGCGGCGATCTCGCTAGACAGGTTAACCTGTCCGTTGATAATTTGTCGTCGCGGACAGCAACCGCATGCACGACGTGATGGCCTGAGAAAAAGCGTGGAAAGCGACCGGTCGGGTGATCCATGAAAAAACGGTGGGGTTTGGAATCTGCCGCCGCCGGCACTGCACTTGGTTTTTGTTTTTTGTTTTTTTTTTGGAAATTTGCGGTGCGTGCGGACAAAAACTGGCTCGGCGAGGTGCCGGTAGTCCGAGAGATTCGTAGCGTGCGGTTGCGAGCCGAGTGAGGCGCGCGCTGCAGCCTGCCGGGCATATGGGAAGAAAGGCAGATCGAAGAGAACATGTGAGATCATCTTTTCCCGTATTAGGGTGGTGATCGGTTCGACTGAAAGCTGAAAACATGGTATGAAAACATGGAATGATCGAAAAAATCATCATCCGAGAGGTTTATTTAACATAATTAAATTTAAAAAAATTATACGAATATAGTTATTTAAATAGTTATTACCAAACAACTATTTAGGATGGTCAAAACCTAAATAGTTATTTACCAAACAACTACAATCCTAGGCTAGTATAGCTTGGTTGACAAAGCATGCAATCTTGCAGGAACCCAACGCAACTTGCTCGTCCTGGTGCTAGTACTATTATTCTTCTCTTCCATACATGCATAATGCATATGAATGATCCATTGCGGCTATCGAGAAGTAGTACTCCTCGTTCCTTTTTAGTTACCCGTGCTGTTAACATTTTAAAATTTAATATCAATAAATTTAAAATTATCTATATTAGCTATACATAAATTATATCATTACATTTATCATTAAAAATATTTTTTTATATAATAATATAATTTTATCAGTATACTTTAGTGTAAATTTATAAGATATAGCGGTTAAAATCATATTTCGAAGATGGCAAAAAAATCAAAGACGTTAAGTAAAAAAAAGAGGAGGAGTGAGTGATACAGTGCTAGTGTAACTCAAATAGAATCTACGAAAAACACATCGCAGCAGGGGAGGAGACTGGCCACCGACGGGTCGTTGCTGCCTTTGCCGTGTTGCTGCACGAGAGAGCGAGCTGGTTGGATGCAACTTAGAAGCAGAATGTACATGGACTGGTGGTTGAGCTGCACTAGTCGGCAGCAGAATGAATGAATGAATGGATCGATCCATCCAAGACTGGAAGTCCGAAACAGGCGTACGCCTCGCATTCACTGCTCCTTCTGGTGTGGAATCTGGATCTCTAGCTACGATCTCTCTCTCTCTCTCTCTCTCTCTCTCTCTCTCTCTCTCTCTCTCTGCAATGCAGTAGTAGTGTAGTGCTGCATCTGCGTCGAGCTGCATGGATTGGAGGCGCCGAGAGCTGAAGGAGCACACGCCAATGGATTCCATGCGCATTGCAATGTATTCGCCCATCCATCCATCCATCCACATCAATCATAGCCCATGTCCAGTCCCTGCCTGCCTTTGTCGGAGCCTAGACGCAGCCTACGCCTGCAAGCTGCTCAGCCTGCTCTGCTACAACTCTAGCCTTTTTTTCATGAAGCTACAGCTCCTCCCTCCCCAGCTGCATCTGCAGCCATCCGAAAAATTATCGCGTGCACTGCGTTGTGTTTGCATTTAGCTTGTGTTGGATGTGGCTCGCAGCAGCGAGCTCATAGTATTGTGTAGCGTGTGCACGTAGATGTACATGTATGTACTGACATCTTCATAATAGAAGAGTATTCAAGAAGGCAACCCCGCCCATTTTAGCTTTAGTTTCTGATTTCTGACTTATTTTTCATTATTTATAAATTTTATTTTATTTTTCTGAATTTTTGGTTTTTTTAAACTTTTTTGCCGGTTCTTTTTTTTCCGTATTCGTTTGCGTTGTCTGTGATGAGCTAGCATATTTTTTTAGTTTTAAATTTTTTAAAATTTAATTACGCTAAATTAAGCCACCTTTAGCTACATTGAAATTTCAATTCCACATAAAGGCAATTTCACCATAAGAATGACTTTTCAAATTTAACCGAGCGGGATGCATCGCACGCATCAATTGTGCAATCAGATCATCGGCCTTCAAGGAGCAATAGCAGTTATACTCCATAAAAAGCAAATTAGGAAGTGCCTCTCCTGAACCTGGACTACGACTTGCTACAGTGCTCGGACTTGCAGCGTTAGCTCAAGGGAATCGTCATGACTCATGGGAGCCCATGATGCATCTTAGGACAAGACAGAGAGGAGATCCACAGCACTGATGAAGCCGGTACATCTGCTACAGTACGTATGCAAGGCTCCAGGTTGATGTCGCCGTGTATTCCATGGAACATGCATGCAAAGGTTTTGGATTCTTGCCACTGCATCCATCCAACCTTCTAGATTTCTCATCCTGGCTCAAGACAAACCTGCACGATGATTCATGGCACACATTTCATCTCAAGATCCTACTAGTGGCCGGATGATTAGAAGAGCCCAGCAGCAGCAGCAGCAGCAGCAGCTATCAAGAATTTGCCTGCTGAATTAGGTTGGTCCCCCTCACATGCGTTTCAGTAGGTGTCACCTCTCCTCCCGTCTGGCCAGAATTGAAGCTCCGAAGTACAGTTGCACAAAGCATGTCATGTGCCGGCCGCAGCACAGGGTCCTTTCGCCTCTTCCTTTTTCCTCTCCCCAGAGAATAAAATGGCATTCAGTGTTTTGCTCCACAAGCAACAGTGAACCCTCGTTTGGCAATGGGGCTCCGTTACTCGGCAAACTGTGAGGAATTGTTCTATTAGAGGATGTATATGGAGAAACTTTGTTCCAGCCAGGGATAGAAATCCCGATGGTTACCGCCGGTTACCGGAAATCCCGGTAGGTACCGAGAAGGAAAAGCGATCGAAATCCCGATGGTTACATGTAACTCTTATGTGCCTTTTTTTGTACTAGATTTCTTTTTTGAACTAAATTTCTATTGTACTAGGTTACCATTCTCGGCCACGCCGAGAATACCCCAGCCTGGTTTTGTATCCTTGGTTCCCGCCATCTTATATGAGGATGGGAACAGGAATGCTTCTCCATCCCCATTCTCCATTATACACCAATAGTCACTCATATACAAGTAAATTGGTATATCCAAATGTCTAAAAATTGGTGTTTTCTCTCTAGCCTAATGTAGTTTTGTGTAATCTATAATATGCAACTCATTTAATATTATTCTACCTTCTGTTGCATCAATAACTTTTGCATATTTCTATATAAACATATGATAAATTTATGAAATTATCTTAATTTTAGTCAGATTTAGGCTGCTACTGGCCCCGTTTCCCACCAAATACTTGATGGGGATGAGACAGAAGGAAAGTCGCCCCGATAGCTAAGTAGGGAGTGGGGATGGAGACAGTAGAAAAGTCGCCCCTGATAGGTAAATAGAGAGTAAAAAGTAAGAACTAAAGTAAAAAGTAAGAACTAATGCATCTCCTACTCACCCATACCATTGTAAACGATGCATTTTGATTTCTACTGGATGAGCACGCACAATTACGATCACAACATCCTTTTCTTTAGTAAGATAGAAATACTTCTCATCTGTTTTGGTTTTGTACACCGTTTTTTTTTTTTGGCAACGGGGGACAGGTTCGATCGGTCGTGATCGACTGATTTTAGTTCCGCCACTTCACTAGTACACCCGTTTCATTGCCACAAAGCTCGTACGAATTAGGCGAGCTAGATCTTAATGATGAAGTGGCGATGAAGGCTGTTCCGTTCACTTGGAGAGCAGCCCAAAGTACGGATTTGCCATGGCGGACGCGATCTCAACTCCCGCCGCGTTGAGGAGCGCCATGTCGACCTGATCCCTCGGCATGATCAGGTAGCCGTTGGCTCTGAGCTTCTGGAACCCGCACAGCTCCAGAAATTCTACGCCGCCTTGCAGATTACCCACCCTGTCCTGTTGGAGGAGAAGAATGGTCGGTGAAGGATGATGGTATTGAAAGGAAGCAGCTTTCTGAAATATAACGGTGTTGCATTTCGTAGTTACCTTGAAAACGGGATTGCTTAGTCGAATCCTCCTGAACTTTTCCTCTTCTGGGTTCTTAACTATGTTGGCAATTATCTTCAACAGTATTTGGAATGCTCTTGTAACTCTAGCACTGTCATCCTACAAATAAAGTGACATAAGACACATCAATTGGTTCCTGGCATGCCCATAACATGAAGGTCTATTGCCTTGTACAGTTTTATTTTACAGTTCTTGTTACACACAAATAGTTCAATTATAAGAGGGTGCTGATGAAAAAGACTGTTTGGAAACAAAAGGAGAGCCATTCCTAGACTACAAGAGACAGCCTAAGAGCACATAATACAGAAGTTGAATATTGTTGGTGTGCCGTGTGCGGAAGGGCTAGTTCCGGCTCTCTGAATGGACAAAATTCATAGAACAGCATTTGCTTGGAATATTACTGTATATTGGGCTGCAGAAGAACATGTAATGTTTATTTGGTATTTGCAAAACATCATATTTAATAATGTTTAAGAACAGTCAACAGCTCAATGCTTCTGTGTCAATAAGACCACGATCACAAGGGATCATAATTCACATCTGCAATGGGAAGATCATTTTACCTTGTGATTCTTCTTCAGAGTTCTTAGGCAGTCTCTCAGTTGTTCTGATGTTACAACAGGTTCAACAGGTTTCATCTGAGCAGTTAAAAAATGTGAGGAGTGTGTTTTGGAGGTTTTGCTCACGAAATATAGAGGTACTATGGGGGCTTTTGGACCTTTGTGGGAGTAACAATCGGAACTGAAGCTCCTGGCTTTTCCTGTGGCAAACCAAGTCTTCGCCTTCTTTCTGCCTGCATTGAAAGAAATGATTTAAGGCTCTTCAGTAGTCAAACGACAAGCAATGTAGTATGTCACTGAAAAAGGAAAGCAGTAGCAAATGAGCTTAAAATAGTTGTCAAAGCCCAAGAAAACTACGTCATTCTGATCATGGAGATAGAGGAATTATGTTATCACATTTTGATGATATCAATGGCACCATTGAACAGAATTTATCATTACATGGTAGGCTTGCTCCATTGTCAAGGAGATCAATTTTGTTAGTTGATTACTTGAAGACCATGCAGTGCACGGAAAATATAAAATAAAGGCTGTGCTATCGCATCATTGCATGTAGCTGTGGTCTGTGGTGACAAGATATAGCAAACTTTATAATGTGGAAACACAAGAATAATAAAAAGGCAATTACAACGAATTTATTGGATGACATAATCATAATCCAAAACTACACTCTAAGGAGTGCAGAAGATTCACTGTCCTATAAATCATGGAATTGAAAACAGCAGATGGGGGGAAGATCGAAGTTTTGAAAATATTAGTTAGAATAAAGGGGACCTTATCGTCTTCTATACGCCGCCGAATTCTCTCTCTTGCTCGTTTCTCCTCTTCTTGATCTGCTTTCCGACTTTCCATCATGCTGCACTAAATAAAAACATCACCTCTTTATTGAACACCTTTGGGTTGGAAATAGCAGATAGAAGTTGCATATGAAACAAACCGTTCTCTTTTATTTTCCTCGAGAGTCTGCTTGGCTTCCATAAGATCTTTAGAAGCTCGAATCCTCTCCCTCTTCACATAAATGAAAAAAAATAAGTTCTGTGTGGCAACAAAATGGTCGTAGGATATGTGATGTGGTTCAGCAATATTTCTCCAAAAGGTTCAAGGTATCAGGCTATCAGCAGTTCTGCACAGAGATACTATTCATTATTGACTATAGTAGATTTTTAGTATTATCATTATCTTCCTTGTAGACCATATAATTCAACTCTCACTTACATTGTGTATGAATTTGTCACAGTTAATTTTATTTGTTGAAACTTGAAAATAAAATAAAACGGCTTTCAAATTGATAATGCGTTATCATTTCTGAACAAGCAGTGTTCCTCAATCCTGATTTTTCATGTACTACGTAACACTTCTATTTATGTCTTATTTGTAATATGACTGATTTTGTTTCATACTCTTCAATAAAGTATTTGCTTACAACTTAAAGCATCTACCATTAATTCAATCATCTTGTACTATAGATTCAACTACCATCCGATAGTTTATTGCATCAAAATTAACATTCAATTAGGGATTAGGAATTTTCTGCAAACAAAAATGAAAGGATCAGACAAACAGTTCCCAATTACTAATTTTTGTCCAGCATTCCTTTGTAGCTTTGTACTTTAAAGTCTACATGGTTTTGGAAATTGGCAGCATATTACATGTAGCTGAGCACATCCCAAAGGAGAACAGTACAGGCCAACATGAATTTATTGCATGATAGCTGCTACGGTGGAATATGATAAATAAGAACCAAAATAAGTGCATTTTATTCTTCCCTGCTGCTGTGCTATGATTTTTTTTTACTTTTTACTAGCCTGGAAAAGTTGCCAGACCTTATCCTCTTGTAGTTGATTTCGGATTCTCCCTCTTGTTTTTTCTTCCTCATCTCGCTTTGACTTGTACAGTGCTAAAATCCTGAAAAGTAACGGAGAGTTATTTGAACGGAAAAAAAAATGCAAGCAGCTCACCGAACAATATCTATTCAAAGCAAGCTACAAACCTCTTTCTGTCTTCATCCTCTTGTCCATCTGCATCAAATTCTTTTCCCACCTGTGACATTTCCTAATAAAAAAATTCGGGTGTGACAAGATAATGAAGTATAAAGCACTAGCTTTGGATTGGATGAGACAGAAAAACAAAATGTTGGCAAGTGGCACTGCAATGATTAATAATGAATTGCTAAAGTGAATTCGGTTTCATATTGAACTTCTTCACACTAGGCAGCGACGATGAATCATACAGTAGTCTCTAAATTGCATTAATTCCTTGGTCAATCATACAGGTGTGCAGATGATACTGAAATGCCACCTTAATTTGCTGTGTCTTCATAGCTTATATAAGTTAATGTAGTGACAATTATGTTGCAAAATAGATACTATAATCAGCTGAAGTGTTAGCATTAGACTTAGTTCTCCTTAGACACTCCATTGGAAATACATAAAGGAAAATATTTGTTTCATATAACAGTAAGCCACCCCTAGGGGGTTTAGTTGCTAAGAAGGGCCAGGAACTTCTATATGTCCCTCATAATCAGGTCATAGCCTACTTTCCTCTAAACATAATCAATAATTTGAATGACGTAGATACGTCACTCAAGGAGAACAATCCACAAGACCATACATGAGGACTGTGCATCTGCATTTTGGGCACTAACCCCCATAAGCAGTGCAGGTTTCTAATGAATAAAACAACATCGCCAAGCTGTTACAGCACCTGCTAGTCAACATTTGACTATACAATACTTACATGATGTAAGTTTTCAGAGACAAGGGCAACAGAAAAACATGTGCTCTTGTATCTCCTTTACCAGATGCAATACTTTTAGCCAAATGTCATCAGAAATCATTTGTTGAGCCTGAGATTCTTAGTTCTGACAAAAATGCAGGGAAGGAATTGATGCAAATATCCACCAGGTAATTTTTCCAATAATAGTTATTAGTTAGGCAGGTTCTAGTCATTCATGGATGAAAAAAGGGACTTCTCATAACATGCTGATATGATAGGCCAGGATTGTGATATCAAAACCACGAAGAAAATTTTAGAAAGTACCTTCTGTCGTCCAGTTGCAGTTCGCTCTTCTGGTTTCCTTTCCTGGGCATGATCCCTACAAGACAATCATATGCCTATGATACAGTTTATACTACAACAACAGATCAAATGAAAGAAATGGCAACTAGTACATGTGTTGAATTACTTGAGTATATAGGCTTTTCATAAATATATCTTGATTCACAGATTGTGCTTCTTATCTCCATTAGTAGTTTGTAAGTGTTTAACTATGACATATGACTTGCCTTATCAAACATGCATTGTGAATTAAAAATATACTACACTGATATTACTATGCCAGAACCAGTTAGGACAACTAGTATGTTCACTTGCAAGTTCCATTTTCTGTGCGCATGACATCAGAACTGTGTAAATTTAGCAAGTGGGCAGGCTGATGGGCAAGTTATCCCCACATAGCTATTTGTTAAAAATAGAGTAACAGTAACTTTATCCTTGAAGTATAGCAGAGACTCAGAATATGTAGTGTTATGTTGACATAGCAGGCTCCAAGCTGTCACCCATATGGAAGATGCTGCGGATTGTCGAGTGCAGACTTCCTGATTGTTGACAGAATAGCTATCAAAAGTGGGTTCTTAACAGTGCTAAGCAGGGACGGAGCTTCTTTAGGCCAAAGGGGGCCATGGTTCCCCTCCCCCTAGAAAAATTTCTAAAAATGCTTAGTTTTACTACTTCTCTTCTTAAGTTATCTAAATATATGATGTTAGATTGGCCCCCTCTATGTTTTCTTCCAAGCTCCGCCACTGGTATAGTGGTGCTAAGTAAAATTTGATGTTTTTTTCATGAAATAATATTCCTATATTTTCTATACCAGTTCAGATATGAAACCATTGAAGAAAAAAACTAACCTCATTCCTTCAATGTTATTTCTCTCTCCGTTTGATGCGTCACCACATTCAATGTTGATTTCTCTTGGAACCTAGACCATCAAAGGGAGTACTCAGAACATAACGTTTGAAATTGACGAAAGCATTGTTTCGCATGACAATGGAGACAAATGGATCCCAGAATAAAGGAAATATACTAGGGAGTAAACAATAATAACTAAACATTTTCCGGATAAGATCTACATGTCTAGCTGGACAGAGCATGTAGGTTACAAGCTAGAAAATTCAACTGCCATATGCAATGACATGCAAGTTTCTTCAGATTAAACTAAACTGGAAAAGGTTGCAAGCTGCAATCTCAGACCAAACAATTTACAGTAATATATTTAGAGAGAGAACTCTCTTTTAAAATGCTTGAAGTGAAAATTTCTGATAGTTTCCTCTGCTGAGAATTCTATCATCAGTGTGAGGAATAATGCATATCAGAATGGATTTCTGCTAATGAAGAATAATCGCAGTTTCAAGAAATAACATACCAATGGTAGCTGATCAATGTCTGGGTCACTTTCATGCTCCAAGAGCCAGTTTATTGCAGATTCAAGATTGGAACTACCTGGTAAAGAAATTGGATTATTTCTCCAATTGATTCAGCTAAGTATTGAAGAATATACTGAATATTTACAAGAAACATGTTGCCATAGCTTTGCAGTTAAATCATATAAGTTGCAACTTTCAAGAAACAACATATCTATCAATTGTCACGACTGAAATAGACATACCAGAATAATGGAGTGCCCTAATTGAACGAACTGTGGGAAATCCCATCATTTCAAGTTCACCAAGCATTCTCTTGTCAACTTGTGGGACAGCCATTTCTAGAAGAGAGATTAATAAGAATAAGAGCACTTCAATTGCCACAAATGCAAAACTAGAGGAAATAGAACAGGAAGAAAAATAAGTAGCCTTGTGGAGAATGTTGGTTCACTTGAAGGTAGATGTTCCATAAAATTATTTAGAAAAAGTTACTGGTAAAGTGAGTGTCCCCATGATCTTATATAATTTCAGATCTCTTTGAAGAGATATATACGTAAATACTTCTGTTTTATGTCTAACATGAAGTAGCAATATTCTGTAATTTACATTAGAGCTAACATCTCTGTAATATCTGCATCCTGTTGGTATGTTGATCTTAATCATTAGTCTATTGGAAGTTTGGAAGTAATCACCATACCTGGTGGAATAGGTGAACCACAAACTGCCTGTTATGCATAAGCTAGAACTACAGGCTATAATGACACAGTTAGGAAAATTCAAAAAGAGAGAGACATATTTGCATAAGTTGCCATCACAAATATGCAGACCTACAAAGAGCGAGAAAAAGAAAAACATAGGATCCAAGTAGTTCGAGAAAGTAGTTCAGGAGATTTTCAGGTTGTATTGAAAATTTTTATTGCAACAACATGACGAACAGAAACTCTTACCTTTTCAAAGTTTTTCCCCTCACTACGTAACTTCGGAGCCAAGTTGATGTACTAATCCTCTATAAGTAGCGCATAAAGCAATGCATTACTACAAATGGAAAGGGAAGATGGACAATTAGCTGAGGAGAATTAGAGCTTTGCTTCTTCTGTACTTCATTCTTGTCTTTTCTTCCCAGATGGTTCTTTGGTTCTCTCAGTAGACTCAGGTGACTTCTTTCTTCTTGCAGTTACTTATACCTTTCTTCCTACTTAGAATTTCCCTCTTGAATCAACACCTTGTACACAACTGGATCACAAATACAGCCACATTTGAGGTTATTTATACCTTTCTTCCTTCTTGCAGTTACTTGTTGGAGTAACAATAACATCAGAAGTACATCCACATTTTGTTGTCCAGGGAACCCCATATCATCCAACAATATAACCAAGCAATTTGAAGTGTCTATAAGACTGAAAGGTATCCCAGGAGCATCCAAAGTAACCTCCAGCAATCATTTCATAGATACTCCCTAATGGCCCAATTCTAGTGGCATGACCATCGTTCGAGGAGGAGCAGTGCCCCTATTTCAGCTAAGGCCCTGGATCGGTTCATTTAATGAGCTCGAAACTTGCAGGCAGAAGTGTTCAAAATTAAATATCCACATTGGCATGTGGTAGTCCATGCTTAGTCTACAAACAATCAAGTTTACAACAACAAAAGTGTGACATCCTAAACTTACAGCAAAACAGTGAAACACAGTTCAAGCAGACAGACCGGCAACCAAGGGATGCTTAGTTAACTAAAAATGAGCTTTTTGATCTCAAACAAATGCAAAAAAAAATCCCAAACTTCCAATCGAGTCTACCACACGCAATGCTTATTGCTTAGACCCACAAGGCACACCCTCGTACAGAAAGAAAAAGATCCACCAGTCACACTTTGAAGAACTAGGCATGGAGCAACAAGAACTATACAAACATCCATGCAGACCTTGCTTGGCTTCAATGCAAATGCCACAGAGGTGAATGCAGGCATAACCTTTTTTTTTCAAGACGGCAAGACGGACATACTCGTTCTGGGAGCGGTGGAAGCCCCATGAGACGCCGGTGGTGAGCCACAGCTTCCCCTTGCTGCCCACCCCCTCCGCCGCGCCGGCCTCCTCCACCCACCGCGCGCGCAACACCTCCGCCCTGCGCTCGTACCACACGAACCAAGCCAATGAGCAAGTGAGTTCGGACGAAGGGTTGGGAAAAGGGGTTGCGAGGGGGAAGCACCTGAGCTGGGGCCTGGGAGAAGGGGAGGGAGCGGTGGCGAGGAAGGGGTTGAGCACTTGAGCTGGCGCGCTCTTCGGCGGCGGCGTACGCGAATGACGGCGGCGTAAGGGCGGGTTGTTCGTCGGCGATCGCCCGCTGCCAAGGACGTCGCAGCCATCTGAACAACGTGGCGCGCTGCTTCTCACTCTCTTGCTGTAACTGAGTTTGTAATGCCACAAGATGGTACTCTGCTACAGAAATTTGAAGTGAAGCTACTACTTCACAATTCAAATCTCCACTTACGTCGTTGCAGTTCATACACGCATTTGAAGTGGTGTTTTTAGGCATAATGAATTCGAAATCGCAAGTTGATTAAGAAAATGTCCAAACACTTTTGTTCCATGCAGTTTGCAATTTAGATAAAGAATCTGTATGGAGATACATCTGGGTTCTCTGCATGATCACTGGTCACAGCCACGATAAGCGGATCAGCGTCATCACAATATTCACTCATCTGTTGGAAAAAATTCCTCCTACCATAAATCGTAATGATCAATATGGAAGCACTCATCCAAAATGCAGACAAAAGCACCAAACAAGACTTTCACAGTTTGACCTCCAGAACATTACCAGACTTAACGATGAAACAAAAGAAGCTATAAAACACTCAGGAAAAAAAGGCTGGTACCGATAATTTGATGATGTTCATCGCCCTGACTTCACTGTGCCGACCAAGAAGCATGAACTGGGTTTTACACGATAAGGGGAAACGTTCCCAAGGCATCATAAATCGGCATCCAAATATTCTGTATAACAACAGAACGGATCTCCTATGAACAAGCTGTTAGTTGCCTTAGAACACCACCAACATCATAGAGTTCTCTATTTATACATCATCTCAACCGATAGGAATTTTGCCCGCAAATGGAATTACTCCGCAAGCTGATGATGGTGTTGGACACATCCAAATCAGCAAGTCATCTACCTACTACGGCTAAGATGCATCAACTGGTAGGTACTGATCTCAAGGACTTCCTTTTTTTGGAAGCTAATGCTGATAATGCTGATAGTATCTTTTTTCGAGGGCCCTGTAAACACGATCAAATTCCCAAATGAATATGGAAGCAAAATATAGGCATATAAAGATACACATAATCCACTCTGAGCACAATTGGTAAAGGCAATGGATAAACATTAAGCGAAAACTTTACAAGTAGATTGCAAACAAAATGAATAGCTGGACAAGAATATATATAATAAACATTGTTACAATTTTTCGATTGAATGTGACACGGTATAACTCAAGACAATATTTTGTTCAACCTTTGCATGGACTGTGATGCACTTAGTTATGTCTCCATATCATTTACAAAATATCGTTTGTAGCATGCCAAATCCTTAAGGCAAATCTGATAAGTAAGCTAACCGTGCAGGTGAAGTACAGCTTAGGGTACTTACTACTTAACCAGTTTAATTCATTTAACCCAAACAATGTTTAACTCCATTAGATAACCCAGGACAAGAAATATGGATTAATAACCGAGGAGCTGAGCTGGCATGATACATATTCAACAATATGCAAATCAGACAAAGACATGCAACATATGAAGAATATATACATTGTAAATAGCTTCATGTCAATCTACATGCAGGGAAGTTATGACGTAAACCTGTTCTACCAATTTATATATTTAAATTGTTTCAGTACGAAAGATCTCTTATTTTCGCAAAAGAGAAGCATATAAACCCATGTGGAAAAAAAATACACAACAGATCAGCTTCTGAGAACCATATGGTAAAACAATGTTTCAATTCAAGTTCTTGCAGTACCATTGGAATTCCTAATGACTTCATATCTTCCTCATTCATGTGAACCAAAGCCTTCATATCAACCTGCAAAATGAATATACATCAACTAAATTTAGTAGAACATCCACGGTTTGAAATTGTCACATAAATCAAAAGTACCTCTTCAGCCTCGAAAGTTGCTGAATACTTCTGTAGATCAAGAGACTTCAGTAAACTGTCAAGTGAGGCATCAGCCTGCACATTTGAATGGAACAAATCACTACATAATTCAATTGAAAATATTTGATGATGGAACCCAAAAGTAATCGGACAAGCATGTAGACAAGGATAATTGTACGTTGGTATGAAACAAGGCAGATGAAACTTTGGAAATCAAACATGCCAAAGAGGTAGCACATTAACCTTACATAAGATTACACTTAAAGACTCAGAAATCAAAATAAAGGTTGCACAAATATTAAAAATTCAAGAATACCAGAAGTACATTGTATTCACAGCATTACAAATGCAAAGTAAATCAAAAGGTAAAGGCAACATGACAATATTCCCCCGTTATGGTGTTTGTAGCTTTCCTGAGAGGAGATGCTACCTTATTTTGACTTACAAGTAGGTATAATCTGTACTCTGTGGTTTCCCTTTTAATGAATATTGGTTAAAGTTGCTCGGGGAAAAAAATAAAAGTGTAATAGCTGATCAGGATAGAACTCCCTCACCTTTTCCTGAGACTGGGATTGCTTCGGAGCAGTTGGTGCATTGACTTTCTTAGTGACAGGAAGGGCAGAAGTAACAGGGGGCCCCCTCTTTTGAACAGGTTTAGCAGTCTCAGCAATCTCCGGTACAGGCTTTGGGATCCGAACAGTACTATTCAGTTGAGGGCGCTGGACTCCAGATAACTTTTCACGAAGATCTAGAACTGGTGATTTCTTCACAAGCTCAGTGCTTTGCTGCGTACGTGATTTTTGGTTTGCTTGAAGATTTCTGGAATCAGGTCCAGCTTAACCATACACACCAGAAGCAACAAGCTAACAGTAAATCATCACACGGGGAGCAGAAAGAAAGGGTGTGCTCAAAATTAATCGAGAATTGTTCCTTACATGAACTTTGAATTCCTCCAGAATCCTTATAAAGCTCACGTCTCCAAGTCCCATCAGCCTGCTGAAACCTGTAAAGCCCAATATAGAAGATATAAACGATAGGACTACACCCCCTTCTGCATAAACTGGGAACATATGAACCAACTAGTAGCATCAACAATTCCCTCTTGAAAAAACAGCATCAACAATTTGCAATTCTGAGATCGGGTGAAAACAACGCAGTCATTCAAGACTTGGTTAAAGCTGCAATATCGACCAGCAATACTAGAAAGATGACGGGTACGAACATTGTCCCATATCATGTAATGCTGGTCTGACTGCATAATGTCGCTCTGCCCATTGGTTTTAAAACGTATTTCAAGAAAATGTAGTTCCAGACAGCCATTCATGATCACATTTACAGCAGCAACAAGAACAAATTTGCTCTGTCTGATTAATCACGCAAGCAAGCACAAGCACTATGTATATTGTCTACTGATAGGATCCCGTATATGATTGCACCTAAGTAAATCAACTAACAATAAGAAGGTCACAAACTCTGTTAAGCATTAAAGATACCAGCATCACGACCTCCCTAATTCCTAGGACCTGAAGCACACTACCCTAACCTAACCATCTCGGTTCGAGTACCGATCCAAACCAGAAGGTGCAAGACTACAACATCCACTAGCGCACCAATGGCGAAACAAGCAATGGTTCGCACCGAGCGAGCTCGAGGGCGCACCTTTTTGCGGCGTCGGGCTGCGGGCGAGAGCCAGAGCCGGAGCCGCCGCCGCCCGACGCGAGGCGGTCCATGACGGAGCGCTTCCTCCCGGAGACCCTATGCGAGTACATCGCGGAAGCGGCGGAGGCGACGTCTAGAACGTGCGTAGGGTTTCGTCGGCGAGGAGGGGAGCGGTGAAGAGGACGGGGACGGAATGGGAATAGAGGAGCATTGCAAAGGTGTTTTGGAAATTTCCTTTATTTTCTCCACAGGAAAAAAACACATTATTTTTCCTATTTAGACGTAAGCAAATCCGGCCGAATCTGAGGCAGGGTATAGAGTTGGGCCGAAATAACGCTTTGGGCCGTTGCGGTCTAGTGGCCAATTTCAAGCTAGTCCAGAAAACTAAATTGGGTCTAGTTTGCTAAACCCGGCACATTTCAGCTCACAGGACTTCAGCTGAGAATTACTCTTCCCTATCCCTCCGTTCTTTTTAGTGACATTTCTTTTCTTTCTACGGTATCTAAGGTGTGACTTTGGTAGTTACTTTTTATAGCTTTATATTATCATATACAAATAAAATTATAATATTTTGAAAGTATTTATAATAACAAATCTAGTGATATAGTTTTTATGTAGCCAATCTAGATAATTTTAAACATGTCAGTAGTTAAACTTTAGAACATTTGATGGCACAGATTCTTTGACTTCACTTAAAAAACGGAGAGAGTGCTATGGAGTAGAGTAGTTTTAAAACAGATATTTGCCACTGAATTAAAGGAGGGAGTTGAAGAAAAGGTTTACCAAAGCTTAAGGGTCCACGTTGGGTGGGCGATCGGGCACGGCCTTCAGCGAGAGGGAGAGCGCTTTTCCGAAGGATTCCTTGTCGATGCCGATAAGGACGTGGCGGAGGTAGCTTCATTTACATCTTTAGTAAAAATCTGCAATTATAAAACCATATGGAAATGGGATAGTATCTATGTAGTTTGGATACACCTTACAGTAAGTTAGAGTTTGTCCTTTGGGCTCCAAGCCGAATCGTTCTCCGACAACATTGATGAGTTAGTCAATCCTTAGATCTTGATTGCGTGGTGGTGATCGGTTCGGCTGAAAGCTGAAGGTTTATGGCTGAAAACAATGTAGTGGTGAAAAAAACATCAGAATGAGAGAGGTTTATTTGACATAATTAAATTTAAAAAAATTAAAAAATATAAAAAATATGCTAGCCCATCACAGACAACGCAAACGAATACGAGAAAAAAAGAACCGATAAAAAAGCTCAAAAAAATCAAAAATTCAGAAAAAAAACGAAATTATGAATAGTGCAAAAATAAGCTTAAGCCAATAAGCTTAGACCACGATCTTTTTGTTGATTATTGACCACAAATTATTGAATTGGTTGCGGCCGAGGTAGTGGCTATTGATGAATCGTCTTCTACCCCCTGAGCATTGGGTTATCTTCATTGATAACCTACCCCCCTCCCCCTGAGTCCAAGTCCTGGTAGCTTTGACGTCGTTGGGTGAGGAGTCGCACGAGGCGAGTTACCTTGCGAACCAACCAAGATAGGGGCATTGTAGCCTAATGGAACTTGACCAGCTGATGAAACCATGAAAGTTAGAGTTGTCTGATTAGATGAACCTCATGGCAGCTATGGACGGTGATTTCCTACATCGGGTGGCATCGGTAGATTAGCATTGATCGATGAATTAGAACGATATCTGACCAAAGCTCCATTAGTATATCCATATATTTGCTTGATACTCAGGTGTGTTGGTGCCATCGATGGTATGGCCAATGTAGCTTGGTGTAGATTACATGTAGAAGCTACCTAATGACTATTTTTTTTATGAGATTCCTTACAAAATCTGACGTATTTAGTGAAAACATAGGATATCGTGGTAATTCTAGAACCGACGTAAAAAACATCTTCGGTGAAGCTGTGAGTTCGTATAATAGACCTTTCATGCGAGCATAAAAGAGAGGATCAAAGGTGCTTAAGAACATCGAAAGGATGTTGATAAGAGCCTGATACACAAATTGATTGACAAGATCACTAAGCTCGCTTTGGGTGACTTGATATATGCTCGGTGAGCTCATCAGAGTCGATACTAGAATCGATGAATTCTGTGAAGTTGGTGGAATTGTCAGAAAGGTGGTAAGCATGTGATCCTCCATGCTAGGGAGAGCTTCCCTGCTAGGAACGATTTGACCATCACGCTTCTTGAAAAATAGCACTAGAATTTTCTCGTTAGTTCCTCCATCTTCTGAGTAAACTAGGTTTGCGTTTCCTCACAAAAGTTCTGTAATCTTCAAAAGAATCAAATTTTCTTCAGTGACATTGAAATTACCCAATGGCTTTTTAGGAGCCGATGAATCTTTATTGGACTTTGGCGGCATCTTGATCTTACTAAGACGATTTGGGTCTACCAGGTATGCCAGGAGTATGTTGCCGTCAAAATTTTTTTGACAACAACACTGCGTCCCTATAGAGGGTCCTCTCTTGTAGTGTATGCGACATGCCAGCTAATTTTTTTTAGCAAATTGGTAAAGTCGATGATAGGGAAACCTGAATGAAGATGAAACATCGATGCGAAGCAACAATGAACATGAACGAAATCTCAAAACTGAGGATAGGTGTAGCTCACAGATTGATCAACACGTCGATGTGAAGCAATACTGATCAAAGTTGAATTACAAAGGTAAGATTCTACTAGCTACGGTCTACTCCTAAGGTACAGGAAAGTAGATGCAAAAGGTTGTACATATTGGTGTGTGCGCGTTTTTTCATCAACTGGTACACGATATTTATATCATAAAATAGCTGACTCAATCTTAGATTGTGCTTAAGTCTCCCTCTTTGTGTCGGCTCAACCTTCCTTTGATAGAGTCCCCGTCTATTTTCAAATCTCCTTGTTGACCGAATCAGAGTCCGATGTGCCAGCCGTTGTCACGCCTGACATGGCTTGGCGCATGCACCGCTTGGTACCATAACTGGCATAGTGTCCAACACAGACATGATGAAGATTTCATATCACACTTTAATAATCTCAACGTTAAGACAGATCCACTCCTGCAGCCGAAATATCAAAATTTCCTCAAAATAAGTCTTGATCGACAGACCTTGTGCCTCGAAAGTCCATTGGACTAATCTTTGATAGGAAAGACTGGAGCAGTCTTATCCAAATGTTTCTTATAAGCCAAATTGAGCAAACAACCAGTACGTCCAAACACATAGTTATCAATAAAGCAGACAAATAAATCTGGGTCTTCAACAATCCATAATCCCAGTAAAGTTTGAGTCTATGCAAACTGGCCTTCTGATCCAAATGCTCAGTCATCAAATGGCATAAGCCAAACACTATTTGTTGTGCTAGATAGATAGCGAAGAATTCGTCTTATGAAATTTTACATGCTCCATCTAGAATACAAAACTAGACAAACAACACTCATTGGAGAGCAACTTGCACGTGTGGCCCTTCTGTACGTTAAATTGTACACTTTAAAGGTAATTAAATTCTATGACATGGTTGAAATTGCTCCTGTAAAACTGTTGGATGAAAGAAACTCTCGTGTCATCAATGAAGTATAAACTATAGTAGACCCTTCATACTGAGTTATGACAACTGGACAAACATTGTAGTATCCACACAAAAACAAACTCCTTGCACTTAAATCTTCATCTTGAATTGAAATTAGAGCAAAACCTTCACTTTCAAACAGCATAACTCCAAAGAGTATCATGGTAGCTGCCGTCAGGGTGTCATCAAACTTCTGAAATTGAATATTGCCAACACCTACATAATGGTTGTGCAAGCGATCCAAATTACAACATATCCAAAGGGCCATTGGATCTTTCTAGTACCATTGGAAGATAGTTTGCCATAACATGCTCGTCTCCTCCTGCCACCTGAACCGCGGTTGTGTAAATTTGAAGAAACTCGATAGGATCTTGAGACCCATCAAATTTCTCCATGTTTACTGGTCGAAACTGCGGTGGCCAGCATACTGATTGGAGTTCAGGGATGAACACCCAACATCCGGTAACAAGTTCCTGACATCTCCTTTGCGGGAAAGGGTAATTGGTGTCGCCGAGCGAGCGTACTCGTCGATGCCCGACAGTGGACAGACCGGAACTGTAGTAGGCCTCATCCATACGAGGGTAGTACTCCTCGTACTCCAACTACTGCTGCTGTAGATTCCTTGCCCGAAGTGGTGATCAATCTCCTCCTTGGTTAACTCACTGATCTCAAGTCGTTTGAGGAACTCTCCTTCGGCTAGAGTTATGGTTTGGAGACCGTTGCGACCTATCACCATGTCGAACCCCACGAGATGAGTTCTATGAACGACTAGACGAGGTCGTACCTATCCGACTTCCATAGTTATGTTGGCGAGGCTGCTTGAATCTATTCATCATGTTGCGAAGTCTCCGCGCAATCCCCTCGGTGAAGTGATCATTACCTAGCGCTTGAGTGAGCTCTGAAGTCGGGTTCTCGAGGAGGTCGTTTATGCGTTGGAGCTCTCGAGCCTCTTCGGACTGATATTGGACGCGCCCAGGCAAAGGCCTTTGGGTAGCCAATCGCCTCCTTCGGGCAGTCTCAAGTTCCTCAATCTTTGAGGCTGGTTGTGGCCGCCTTATTAGATAGCGATTAGTTCCAGGATTTCTCCCACACTCATCAGAGAACTGTCCTAATTCATCACTGGAGGTCTCCTCGCCAGCCTGATGAGGAGTGGCTGGGTGTGACTGACAGGGAGGATCCTCAGGTCTTCCTGCGAGAGAGTGATCAGGATCTACGGGGAGGGTGAAGAACTCCTGTCTAGAATCTCCACTTTCGACGGAGGTCCTCTTGCTTGAAAAATGCTCCAGCGAGAGTGCATCGTTGCCTAGAGTAAACCTCACCAAGTAGAAAAACTTTGGGTTATAACCGTCTCTCATTGGAGCTGAACCGTATGAGAGTGCGGACGGACTCACAGGGAGCCCACCCATCCTCTGTGCATAGACAATAGGAGAGTTACGACCACCAGTTGGTGATGAATTCCCGGAATGACTGACTCCAGTGCTCGTTGAAACTGCTGAAATGGTTGATAGGGGACTCGAATACTTGGAGGCATGCCTCTTGTCATGTTGTGAGTCCTACTCATGGTCGGATTGACTCTTGCCATCTGGGGAAACTGGTTCCTCCGTTTGGTGTACTACTGTGGGGATATGGATCCCTCCTCAGCCTTTCCCGCGACGCAGTCTCCGTGATCGTAGGATGGATCTCCAAGGACAACCTCATCGTTGGAAGTAAGCATGACCTGCTCGTAGTTGTAGCAGGTCTTCATGTCAATATCCGCATAGTCGGCTAAGTTGAACCAGTTCTCCTCGTTCCACTCTCCTGCCATGAGGATATCAGAAGAAAAAGAACTTACCGACAAGAAAATTACCAGAGTCTTGGAAGAAAGAGGTCCCCATGAACGACGCCAACTGTCGATGTTTTAATATCGATCTTACATAGGATTTATTTGGATTCGGAGAAACTCTAAAAGACTCGGTGTATGAATACGCAGAATAGAGATAAATGATTTTTTATACAGGTACGGGCTTTCTCCTGGGAGAATAATAACCCTACGTCATGTGTAGCTATTGCTTAGAGAGAATTACAATCGAGAATAATGCGAAATGCCTAGCACTATCTCCTACTCTAATGTCTTCCATCTTTTTCTCTCCGACGTCAACATTTATATAGTCGATGAAGTAGTGGCCATTGTCTTGTGCCAAAAGACTTATGACTAAGGAGTAGTCGCAGTAAGACTTGCGACTATCTTGTGGAATCTCTCCCTTATTGATAAGGGGTATACTTGGATAATATAATGATGTAATAATTAGATGATTATTATATCCTCGTCAAGATGTTTATGCAAAAAAACAAGAGAAACAAATACTACTCCCTTGGTTGATAAATATAAAGCGTATTTTGACTTTGCATCAGGATTAAGGCGCTAGTGAAAATAAAACAAGTAGAAGAGAAAATAAGTTAGATACTCCTCGCAATTGCTTTGAAAAATAAGAGAGAATACTTTATGTGGATGTTAATGAATAAATGCTTATGGTTAAGAGAGAATATATAGTATTATAGTAGAAAACACAAGATTAGATTTACATACAAGTCTTAAATCTACCGATAAGTCCATTCAAACTACGTCCCATCGTACTTGTTAACGGAGGGATTAGTTGCGAAGAGAAGGGCTTCCTTCGAAAGTGTTTAGCTTTAGCTTTGGTTTATACATGCTACAGTAACTGATTTTTAAATGGTATGTTTTTAAGATGAGATTAACAGAAAAATTATAGTAAAAAGTATATTAAATTCAGTTATACCGGTCCAAATCATATGCAACTATTTTTTCTATATACTTTCTCTCACGAACAGTTAAAATTTTAAAATTTAAACTATAAACCATAAGTCACAATTTAAAACCGGCCTTTGCGAACGGCTCCTTGTAAAGAAAGAAACCGGCCTTTGCCGTCCCCTTTCTCGGAATCCTGCCTGCCGGCCTGAGAAGATTACTTAATAGGCATATTCTTTTAAGTGTGCTCATTAAGTGTTCCAAAGTACCTAATTTGTCATTGTCTACCTTGTGTTGCTGTCTTACTATGGCTCTATTTTTTTAGACTACTGGTTATATTTTTATCTGTGTTTTTAAAGATTGCAACAGACGGCACATATAATTTTAAATTTGAGAAACCGTTTAGAGAATCCGCTTCAAAAAAACCACTCTCATTTATTTCGACTTACGAATAAACCAAAATCTTAAAACAAAAAACATGGCTTATACCAGTTAGAGGATTTCCTTTGTGCAAGTAATAACACATGTGCCATATGTGCTACTAATAAAATGTTTTTTTTTGCTTTATACTTTGCTAGATATTCCTAGCGCGGTAACTGCCAAATCCTATAAGCAAACAATGAACTATATGAAGATAGACAAGCAATTAATAACGCACATCGCGCCACCCCGATCGGATTAAGAGATGATAAAACTTACAAGGTAGATTGACAATCTTGCTAACTTCCGCCTCCCACTTGTGGATATTTTCCCTTTTTCTTTCGTTTTGCTTGGACAACCTAGCTACTGTCCGCTTAGAAAAGGATATTTGGAATACCAAGAACAGGCTCTAGACAAGACATCATTTGAAATGTATATTGGTATAAAGACATCCAACACGCCTTGTCTTGTGACTTTTGGCATATATATCATGTTTTATAGTCGTATTTGTCAAAATAGTCATACATGCATGGTATTAACAAAAATAACATTTCTACCGTCCGGTCACTAGGCGGCAGCTGTCTGCAGGTGACATGTGGCTCGGCCGCCGGCTGCAGGCGCCTGTCGCTCGGCCACCAGACGACAGGTGGCCTGTCGTCCCACCACAATATGGCTGCTGGCCTACCGTCTGGTGACAATACGGCAGGTAATTAAGCCAGCTAAATTTGCTAGCTCAATTACCTATCTAAATGTGTTATATTTGTTTGAATTTTTAAATATAGCAAATGAGTTCAAAAAATTATGAAATATTATGCGCAGTTTTTCGACATAACCTATTTCATTGTGAAATTTTTTGACAATTTTATCCACTCCGAATATTGCTCAAATATTCGTACGATTGAGATATTTGTAGAAGTTGTTACATGTAGCCAACCAACTCTAAAAATTATGAATTTTTTGTGAAGCCTTCCAACATAGTCGACCTAATTGTGTTTTTTTTTTGAAAATTTTATGTGTTTCAAATTTGCCATGTTAATTTAATCATAATTAGCGATATACATGCATCTTTTGCAGTGCTTGAGCTCTGTCCTTCACACATATATCAGTCCGTTGCTACTATATTTCCTTTCCCACTGTGTCCTTCGCACATATGCATGCAGAATAATTTAAAATAATATAATTTTATTTGCAAACTAGGGTCAATATGATCGAGGTGTGTAACTTGGCTTGCTCCGCGAATTAGTGAGAATTGTCGTCGAAGAAAGCCTCATAATCGTTATAGTCTACATGTGGAAATTACTCACCAAACATAAATAAACCTTAAATAAAATCCAAATAAATTCAAATAAACTTCAAAAAATCAAAAAGTGGTAAGAAGCTACAGTATTTTGCGAGTGGTCGGTGGTCGAAGGTTGGGAGTGAGCGGTCGCAGTCGAGCAACGTGATCAGTGGTCGAAAGCGGAAGCTATCGGGGAAATCTGTAGTCGGGAGCTGCAGTGTGGTCGAAAACGGCAAGTTGAAGAAGCTATAGCGGCCGAAGTCTATATGGTGGTCGGAGGAGCGGCTGTAGTTGGAAGCTTTATAGGTCGACGCAACAGTGGTCGGAAGCAAGAGTAGTCAAAGCTATAGTGCTCGGTCGAACAACGTATGTGGTCGAAAGCTATGGCAGTCAGATGCTTTCAGTGGTTGAAAGTTTAGAGTGGTCGAAGGTTTAGAGTGGTCGCATGTTTAGAGTGGTCGAAGGTTTATAGTGGTCGAAAATTTATGTGGTCGAAAGCAACACTGTATCAGTATTGTAGATCATATAAAAAATAATTTTTAACACCTGCTACATCGATTGTATGAAAAAGTTAATTTTTAATACCTGCTATAGAGCTCAATTGTAAAAAAATAATTATTAATAGCTGCTTACTAGTTATAAGCCATGGTCTTAAGTCGATATATGACCACATGGCTCACGACCACGGTTCACAACCATGACTTATGACCATGACTTGCGACCACGTCTCACGACCACGGCTCAGGACCACGGTTTACGAACACGACTTACTTTACACGTATTAAATGTTGGTTGGGTCGTTACACAAATCACGCTATGCAACTGTGACACAATAAAATTTTTTAGACGGCTGAGATTAGATCAACCGCGATGGATACAATCCGGGATGGACACATGTCAGTCTCGGGAGAGAGTTGGGTTTAATTTTCACTTTTAATTTTTAGAAAAAAGGCGGCTCCAAAAACACTTATAAGCCGGTTTCAAAAACACTTATAAGCTAAAAAATCATAGAAATTTCTGGATATATTTTGGACTTAGGAAAAATATTTTCCACTTAAAGTTGGTCTTTAAATTCTACAAAAATACTTTTTAGCTTTGAAATTTATTTTAAAATTCTAGAAAATTCACAGAAAATCCATATAAAAGCTAATTGCTTTTAAAATAGTTAATTTGAAATTTAGAAAAAATTTAAAAAAATTGAACAGTTAAGTAAGTTATGTCGGGAGGCTATACATAAAATTTCATAATTTTTCAAGCTCATTTGCTATAACATAGTCATAGTAGTTTTGTCAAAAAATTATGAAATTATGTACAAATTATACAATTGCGATGAGTGTGTAGGGAGGCTTTCCACAAAAATTTGTAATTTTTAGAGCTCGCCTGCTATATGTAACAATTACTACAAATATCAAAATTGTACAAATTTTTCAGTGACATTCACAGTGGATAAAATTGCCAAAAAAATACACAGCTAAATACATTGTGTTAGGAGGTTGTGCGTAAAATTTTATAATTTTATAATTCAAATAAATAGTAAATAAAAAAATAAATTAGGGCAGTTAATTAAGTCGGCTTAATTACTTGCCACTTTGTTACGGACGGCAGCCCCCGCCGTGCAGTGGTGGGACGAGAGGTTGCTTGTCGTCCGCCACACGACGACAAGCCGCTTCTTGGTTAGGCAACGGGACGGCAGCGGCTACGCGTCAGCCCATGGGTATTGCTGTCCGGCCACTAGATGACAAAAATGTTATTTTTATCAATACGTTAAATATACGACTATTTTTGTAAATATAGTGATAAACAGTACCAAATATGCTCAAAAGTTGTGTCTTATGCCATGTCTTAGAGGCTCCGTATCATCTAGACACAACTATATACTACTTTGATAATTATAAAGCCCCGCTTCAAATAGTTTCAGCTTCTATTTTTTTAGCTTTCAGTTTATTTAAGACAAGACACTTGGAACACGTCGGTTTCTAATTTCAACTTATTTTCACTTTTTTGGCTTTTCTTTTATTTTCCTTATTCCTTTGCATTGTTTGTGATGACATAACGGGTTTTTTTTTCTTTTTAATTTTCTTTTAACTGGATAATTGTGAGAAAACTAACAACCGCTACAGTGTAATTTCAGCCAAAAGCAACAGCCAAAACCATAAGTCAGAAGCTTAAGTTCTTTGGAGCGGGCCCTAAGACATATTTTGACTTTACGTCAAGATTAAAATGGTGGTGAAATTGAAAAGGTTCCGAGAGAAAATAACTTAGATACCCTTGTAAATGTTTTGGAAAGATGAGAGGGGATACTTTACGTGGATGGCAATAAATAAATGCTTATGGTTAAGAGATAATAAATAGTAGCATAGTAGAAAACACACGATTAAATTTACATACAAGCCTTAAATTTACAAGTCCATTCAAACTACGAGCCCTCGTACTTGTCAACGGAGGGATTAGTAGCGAAGAGGAGGTGTCGGGCCTCCTTCGCGAACGGCTCCTTGTAAGAAAGCAACCGGCCTTTCCCCGTCCGTCTCTCGTAGTTATAATCCTGCCTGCCGGCCTGAGAGGATTAACAAGCTAGCCAGCCAGGAGTCCAGGAGGAAGAAACAACACATATATCCATTCCTCTCTTGCCGGCTACATTCGACGAGCTTCAGAATCCCGGGATCAGATATCTCTCTGCAGTGGGATCAACATGGCAGTAAGTTCCCATGCTAGCTCTTCCTTGCTCTTCTGAAACGTCCATGTCTCCTCATGGTTTCTTTCGGTCTGTGCAGCGGTTTTCGGTTAAATTATCGATCGTAAGCTATTTTTGATCTTCTTCTCTTTTTTTTCAAGAGCATCGTTTTTCCTAGAACAGTTTCCTAATTGGCTTTCGTCTATCCCCTGACGTGCGGCGCTAATTTTGATCTTCTTCTTCGTTTTTTCAAGAGCATCGATTTGTTTGTGCAGTAGTTCTATGCTCTCTGTATGCGATATCTGAGTCTGAATTTTCTGAACGAAGAACAACAGGATCACCTATGATTGTTGTCTTGCAGACCAGAGCCCTGAAACCAAATTTTTTTGCAGCACTTGAATTGCACTAGATACTAAGCGAACAAATTAGAACTAATCAGAAGCTTTTTTTTTTCTTGTATGAATGAGTGAATCCCCTGAAGTGCGACGCTAATTTGCGACAAGTCTGTCATGAGTGACAGTTGAGGAGTATCTTTCGATCACATTTAAGTTCTATTATCTCAATAGTATTCATCGATATAATATACTCGCATCTAGAGATGCTGGCAGGTTAACTCATTGGAATATGACGGCCTGGCACACAATTGATAGCTCTTACATGATGATAATTGACGCGTTCCATTGATTAGTTTCTTGATTAGATAATTGACACGTTCCATTGATTAGTCCATGCAGTGTGTCAATGGCCGGAAGTCGTGGCGTGTGCATGGTTTCCTTTTCCTTTTCGTCGGTCAGACCAAACTACTGCCACTAGTACTACCTGGCCGTGTCAAGTTGACATGTTCTAGTATTACAAGTCTCTTATTGCTAGTCTGACCGCTTAGCGATGTTCTTATGACTTTATTTTTTTAAAAAAAAACCCCCACGATTCAAAAGAAAAGTAAAAGTTTTAATTTCAAGTGTTAAGAATCCTAAGATTACATGCAAAAGCCGAGATACAAATCGAACCTCCAGTAGGGCTTGATAAAAGGGATGGCCTCGGAATAGGGGCGGAGCTACACCCCAGGTAAGGTAGACTTCAGTCGGGAATGTAGAAAAATATCAAATATACAGCTTGGGTAAATTTAGTCTAGCATGGGTAACATTTTCGTGGTTCAGTCTAGATCATTCCACCACTAAGCCCGGAGTATAATCAAATCCTGGGTCCGCCACTGCTCGGGAACGCTGTCGTGTTAAGGTGGTGCACAGCTACCATCATCAGTTCGTGCAGGAGTCCGTCGACGAGTATAACCCTGGAGCTTAATTGCTACTGCGGGTTTGGAGCCTTGAACAGAATGCCGGTGTCAAGCCGGGGAAAAATGGCGCGAGTGGTTGATTCTTGTCGGCTTGCATGCAGAAGCAGCAGCAGAAGAACGCGCACGTCCCAAAGTTCGGCAACTGGGGCAACGACGGCAACGTGCCGTACACGCTCTACTTCGAGAACGCGCGCAAGGGCAAAGGCGGCGGCAAGATGATCAACCCCAACGACCCCGTCGAGAACCCGGAGGCCTTCTCCGTCGCCGCGCCGTCGCCGAACCGCTCCGAGGAGAGACCAGCTCCTCCTCCCCACCACGACCGCCGGCCCAGCGACGCGCCGCCGCTGTCCCCCAACCCCTACGCCGGGTCGCCGTACCACCGCCACGCCGGTGGCGAGACGCCAAATAGACGCGCGGGCGGACGGACAGGCGGCGGGCACAGCGTCGAGCAGTCGCCGTCGCCGCTGCACCGGAACAGCCAGTCCAGGCCGGACTACCCCGAGAGCGGCGGCTACGGCCTCGTCGCCAACTCCGTCGAGCGGTCCCGAGCCAAGGGCGGCTCGCGCGGCAACGAGACAGTAAAGACTCTGCTCTTAGTTCTGTAGTGTCTGATACTACAATTCACCATGCATTTGTAAGGTAACTGACGTGATGCTGTACTTCTTGCTGGAATGGCAGCCGGCGAGGGGGTCGGCAGTGCCAAAGTTCGGCGACTGGGACTCGAACCCGGCGTCGGCGGACGGCTACACGCACATCTTCAACAAGGTGAGGGAGGAGAAGCAGAGCCAGGCGGGGAAGTCGCCGGGGTTCGGCAAGGACGCCGCGCATGGCAACCGCTCCAAGCAGCACGACGGCGGCTATGCCTCCTCGGTGAGTGGCACATGCATAGTAGAACAAGATTGTTTCTTGTGGCCATTGGTTCGATCATGTCCATCCTTGTTCATTTTGTGATATCATCTGAGTTTTGCAAATCCCCCACCCCCCTTTGGTTCACTTGCAGGGCTGGTCGTGCTTTGGATGGTGCAAATAGAGATGGCTTTGTGATTCAGCTTGGAGCTGCGTTTCCTTCATCCTGCTATAATTCACATTTTCTGGGACATTATTTGGCATTGGGCACTGCACAATGCCCATAGTCTTTTTGTGATAACTTCTGTTTTTGAAGTGAAATATAGAGTTCATGGTTGCTGTAAATGATTAAGTATTGCATTGTTGTTCTTCTGTACTGAGTTTACGATACATGTATGACATGTTTGAACATTGAAGTGAATGGATGTAGCTGATATTTGAGTTTGTCCTTATTCAAAAGCTATACGACACAGTCTAAAAAAACCTATCTATTATCTCATGAAGGTTGGTATCCTCTGCCATGGAAGTACCAATCTGAGCAGGAATATGCCCTCATAGGATGGATATCAGCTGTGCAGAGCAAGCTGCTATCTGACAGACAACTCGAGCTAATGAACTCCTTTGTTCTGCAATCATCTGTTCTCTTCTGTAATTTCACCCAGATTGATCATATTTAAACTAATAAAATATAATAGAGGAATTAAAAAGGAAGAATTCAGCCTCTGCCATACGGTCCCGCTATCCCGCGGGGGCCCACCTGCCAGAACAACGGGCACGCGCGAACCGGAACCAAAGCCAGAGGGCGTGCGCTTCCTTCACGATCTCGAAGCGAAACCCTAACGAGAGGAGCCACCGTTCGAGTAAGAAACTACCAATTACTATCTCCTTTCCGTTTACTAACTCCGCATTGCTGCATCCGATTCGCATTTTTTTTTTTGCTCTGGATTTCGTCACCTGTTTGCAGATTTAGCTGCCTGTTTCCCCCGATTCGTTGCGACAGATTCGCAGAGTTTCCGCCTCTCTTGGTTAGGGTTTTATCTGCACGCTCTGGTGAGCAGTTTGTTCCCTGCTTTCTTTTTTCTTTTCTTTCTGAAAAAGCTCTCGCTGTAGATTGCTATTGCGCATCCATGAGTTTTGACTTCTGAGGGCTGAGATCTTTTAGAAACTGTCACATAGGTTGAAGTATGTACAGATTAAACGGCTACAGGCATACAACAAAAGGAAAACAACATAAGTTGTTTGCAGGCTTGCAGCATTTTGTTTGATCTTCAGTTGTAATTAGATAATTTTAACACGTTCTGTAACTAGCCATCCTGGAATTTTTACCTTGATCATTGCTTATACTAATTGTGATGGACTATTTCTCTGAAGATGAACTACAATGACTTATTGGTTTCTCACTGATTTACGGGTGGATTGAGAATATAATTTCCATAACCAGCGTTGAAAGGGAGAATGAGTACTGTTAGTACCGCGCGCTCGAGGAAGCGAACACAGGATGGTTCCAGGGATAAACTTGTTATAAACTTGGATGCAGGCTCTCCCATTGTTGGGAATGGGAGCCAGCGTGAGGTCTGATGATCCCTACGGGTACACGGACCTCACCCATTGATGTTGAAGCTCCAGACGATGAAGTATGTTTGCTCTCTGAATGTTGTATTGAATTAAAGGATGCACCAGTGCATCACCGTGATTATTCACATTGAACTGCTGTTTCTTTTAACAGAGGAGGAACAGGAAAGCTAGGAGACATCCTGTGGTTGCAGTGGATCTGGAGTTGGATACTAGTCAGGAAGGTAAGCTCATTACTTATACTGACCATGCAGAGCCTTCATGTAGTCTTTCTTTTGCACGGTACCAGTTCAAATCATGGGTTGTTACAGAATATTTGGATACCTCTCTTCGATTTAGTCTTGCATTCATGATCCAGATGTGCAAATTGGTTGGAACTCTGTATTTTGCAAAATTCTTTGGAATATTTATGATTGAGACAATTTTGTTGCAAACTATTTGGAGGATGGAGGAGTCCTACAGTTCTATCCTCTTCATATTACCTATGCTGCCATGTAATTTCCAAGTGACAAAAGCAACATGCCACTACGGAATCTCGTCGGTGAACAATTCTCCGCCCACTAGTTGGGTTCACAGGAGAGATCCGACTGTAAACGTGCGGCTAGGATTGAAGAGTACACGGGCCACGAGAGCATTTTTCACGATAGAGCGGTTCAACTGTGAGCCGTTTGATCAAGTTTACGCGGTTTTGAGAACTGAGCATTGCTCTTTTCAGCTTCTCAAAGCTGATTTTCGACTTTTCTACAATAATTAACTTTTAAACAATGTATTTTTTTAAGATAGGGTATACTAGTTAATTGTAGTACATACTTTACTGACTTCATTTATATCGGCAAAACCCGCACGTGAGTTTCTGTTACTCTATAATCTCTTGTACAAACAGCTCAAAAGCCATAAGCCGCAGTCAAAAGCCACAAGTCACAGCCAAAAAGAACAGCCCTCAGTTGGCCATGAACGCGTCGTCGCTCCGTGCCCACCAGACTTTTATGATCACCGTTTATATTGAGGTACATGCGCAAGTATGATCGGTGAAAAAATATGTGTTCGTGCTCCGATAGACTCGTATCTTCGCAGAAAATTTCAGTCTATATAGAAGATACACACGTGTGTATATACATATGGTTTGTGTGGGTGATTTGTGAGTTGATTATGCATCCCTTGCATCCTCTCAAAAAAAAAAGGTTTAAGCGATTCTGTCTAAAAAATTAGTTACGCGGTTCACACGCCCCCGGACCCTCTTCTCTTGCGGTCTCTATCTCATCCTCCTCCTCCTCCTCGCCGTCTTCTCCCAATCGATTGGCAACCGATCCATGGCGAAATGCGGTTGACGAATTGCTACAATGTTACAACCCAACGATCCGCACTTTCAAACAGAGGGATTTGGCAAGATTGCAAAGGGACTAATTAGGGGTTAATCTGACCTCGCCACTTAGGATTCCATCATCTTCTCATTCCATAGCTAATTAGGAATCAATCTGGCCTAACTTGCACGGGATGTACTAGCTATTAATGGAGTCAATGCCGGGATATCCCTACGTCGATGTCTCAGTCGCCGTCTCTGTTAGCGTTATCCGCTTGTCGCCCGATTCTCTGAAATGATGGGAGAATTGGACAACTTCTGTAACTGCAAGAAAATGGCATGCATGCCTGATCATTCATTGGCCGATCTGATCCGCCCAAACAGACGACGCGAAGTCATCTCTGTCCGTGTCGGTGAAGCCGGATCAAGATCTGCTCGCTGTTCACGTCTTCACCTCACGCTAACTTCATTTCTTGCTTTCATCAGGCACCAATTTTCTTCTGAAGAAACACCTTCTAGTTCTACGAGTGTTCAACGCTTTCTTTTCCTCTTTTTTTTTTTTTGTGTGTTGGTCTTTTCCGTCTTCTTTTCCTTTGAGCACTGCCATCCGTAAAGAAGAGTTCAGACTTGCCGGACGCATCGTAATTCTAGCACACGACAATATGCCTCTTTCCCCTCTAAACAGGGTCTGCAGGTCCACCTCAACCAGGACCAGATGCTGCATTGGATTTTTATTGGACTTGTCTGGATTTGGATAGCCATGTGTTGGATTTGGATAACCATGTGTTGATGGGAGAAATCAAACGGGATCAAAATCAAAAGAAATTTATTGGGCTGTGACTTATGGTGTTTTGTTTAAATTTGTTAATTCTACTGTTCATGAGAGAGTATAAAGAGGTATTCGTGTGTGATTTTAGCCGATATAGGTAGAGTCATGACAGTGTCTACTACAATCGACTTATAGACTTTATCCTAAAAAAATATTCTATTTAAAAATTAATTAACGTAAAAACCAATCTATAAATCCAAAATAACACACATTGTGTATACTAGCTAGCACTTCCATCCTCACTCATCATGCAGGCTCATGGTCAGTCATGCATATAATGAGCCTGAAGCCTGAGGCTGCCACACAAATGCTATGAAAATAATACTGAGATGAGGGCACATCAAGAACCTTCCATCAAGTCATCAACCCCAGGGCTAAGCTAGCCTACTGATCGTGGGCCCCGGCCATGTGTGAGCCTGGCCTACTGGCCCACCTCCTGCCTGGTGACGTACTGCTCCTCTCACCAGTCGTCACCGCAGTACTGCACTGAGCAAGAGCTAGCTATGGCAATCGAGGTACAATTGGTCTGAAAGGTAGCTTTGATGAGTGAAGCAGATGCAGATGGCACTGAAATTCCTCTCTATATCCCCGTGTATATCCGCAACAGCAAGGTTGGGACCATCAGATTTTTGGACAAGATCATGGCATTTGAAACCCAACTACACTATTACTGAGATACAGGGACGGAGTCACACCTCGGATAGAATAGCTTTTAGTTCGAGATGTAAAAAAATATCAAATATAAAGCTTAGCTAAATTCAGACTAGCTTAGATAGTATTTTTATGGTCTAATCTAGATCATTCTACCACTGAACCCGGGACGTAACTCTCCGTCACTGGATACAGATACTCCCTAATGTACGCTAGGACCATAAGATCACTTGATTTGTTAACCGGTGGATTCTGTAATCCTTGCAAGCCCAGCCATCTAGTACATGCATGATGCATCATTGCATCTGTACATCATAAGCTCATGCCCGAGGATTTTCATTCACATATGGGACATTAGCTTTGTCAAATAAAGCTGAAAGTTCAATTCCATACGTGGAAGGTGTGCATGGAGACCGGAGTGGCCACCGACAGAGCCGACGCAAGCATCTCTCTCACACTGTAGACAGTAGGTTAATGTTATGTTTATATTGACCTTTTCTTCTAGATTTTATTTAAAAAAGTCAAAAGACAATACAAACAACTGGCTTTTTGAAACGGCTTCTTTATTTCTCTCGATCTAGGGATAAGATAGAAAATCACAGGTGCATCGCACACTCTACTTTTCTTGCTTCTATCACGCGCACATGTCTATCTCTCATTTTCCCCATCGCCCACGTACTAAGTCATTTCTTTAACTACTACTATTATTTTCAGCTAAAAACTATTAACAAAAGTCAATACAACACCACTAAATTCAGAAACTGACTTGCTCAGTTGCATGAACTACAAGCTCAGGCGAGCCGGTATTACAATTGACCCGGCCCAACCATAAGTCCGATCCAGGCAGGCAAGCCCGGCCCGACTCCAGCCCGACTGATCAGGTTCTACTTGCGCTCTCATGCACCCACCTGAAGCCTTTGGACTATGGAGCGTAGTTCAGAAAAAAAGTGAAAAAAAACGATCTGCAAAGTTCAGAAAACGATGAACCAAGATGCGCGTTATCGTACGGGGCTGAAGAAAATTGGTAGGGCAACCTGGTTACGAATAACTGGGCAAATCTTTATGCGCTTAATTTAGTACTCACAACTTCACACAATTACCCAGTGCCTTATATATATATATATATATATAGCAATACAACAAAAATTTTAGAAAGATTGGATTGGTGAAATGCTATATTACTATTCAAAATATTCTGGTTACTATTTAAAATGAATTTAAATAGTACTATTCCACTATGTGAACAGTGTTGTGAACAGTACTCGTGCACTACGAAGGTGGATATACTATTCGGTTACTAGTTTGATTACTATTCACTGAAATGGATGTTTCTTTCACGAATGCTAATTAATTTTTGAACAGTGAATTTTTCAGGATCTTGCGGGTTGGCGAGACCAACAAGACAGCCGGATGTGTTCTAGTGGTGTAAAAATCCTACTCGGTACTCACCATACTTCTTGCTGATTTTCTTCAGGAGTAGCTAGACTTTTCCTAAAAATCTAGAGTTACGATCATATGGGATAATTTTTTATCGTCTCCCCAAGCAGTTCCACCCAGAGGGAACACTTCTCTTATGGCCTCAACGTTCTCCTTAGTCAACCTTAGGCTCGTGGAGAATTATCAAAGAGTTTTCTCCTATAGGGTCCCTAGCATAAAACATTGTCTCATATGATCAAACTTAGAATAACTAGGAAAAAGGAAGAACTACTTCATTTCCACAAATTAGCTTACATATGATTTTTCCTTTCAGAAACCCCGACAATTAACACACAAAGATAGTAAATATACCTTACATAGTAGTATTACAACACACTTTTGATAGATATAGTATATAGTGGATATGCTAGAACTTAAGCTTTACAGACGAGGAGAATTGGAGCTCTCGAAGATTTGAGGCTTGTGTGTGCCACACCACAGTTAGCTAGTCGTCCATATGTCAAAAGAAGAAGAAAGATCAGGTTCACCTCCCAAAACACAGCACGCCAACTCACACTGCTACTATCAAGGCAGGGTGGCCTGACGCCAGTTTTGGCTTTTTGGTTGTATGCCTTTCATGCATTCAGCCGTACAACTCAAGCAATAAGGGGTACGTCGTCCTGTACTCGCGCATGTCCAACTGGCTTATAAGTTATATTATATATATGCGCACACGCGTCGTATTAGCAATCGATGGATGCATGCACGCCAATTGCCGCACCACAGCTAGCCAGTCGTCCATATGTCAAAAAGGTGAGAAGAGATCGTGTTCGCCTCCCAAAGCACACCACGCCAGCTCACACTACTACTATCAAGACAGGGTGGCCTGACACGCCAGTTTTGGCCTTTTGGTTGCATGACTCCATTCTAGAGTGAGCATGCGTGCATTCAGCCGTACAGCTCAAGGTAGAAGAAGGGGTACGTCGTCCTGTACTCGCGGCCACGCGGTGAAGACCGAGCTCCCGAGATGCAACCCGCGACGCCGGCCACCGTCTGCTCTCCACTTCCAGCGTGCGGCGACAACCACAGCACGACGCCGAGTAGGCCCACGCCACGCGCCATTGCGTGCGATCCAGAACACGGCGCTGAGTCGAGCGGGGCTCGCACGTGCTGCCCGACACCATCCGGGCCGGTTCAAAACTTAGAACGCACGGTTCGGGACAGGGACGAACCAAACTTGCTCCAGAATTGGAACCTCGATTTAGCTCGGCATTAGCCTCGATCATTTTGAAAAAAATGCTAATATGCTAAAGTATAAGGTGCTAAGCCAGGACACTTCGGCCTTTGGGGATGGGTTTCCTTGGTGCCGCCTTCCAAAGGGCTTAGACTTTGGCTTTGACTTCTATTGCTATCATAACTAAAATTTAAATTATATATTTTAAGATGAAATTTATAAGTAGATTGTAGTAGATAATATATCAAGTTCAGCTATACCGATCAAAATTATACTTGACTATTTTCTCTGCGTACTGTTTCTCATGAATAGATAGATCCAAAAATCATAAGCTAAAAGACAAAGATACAGTCCAAAAGAACCTATCGTCAATGAAGAATGGGGTTCCCAACTTTCCCGAAAGGGAGGCGTAGAAAAAGCGTAGGAAATCCAGCAGACTCTGTTTAAAAGTCTCCAGACCACCGTCAGTTCATTCCGTTCACACCCTTTCCAAACTGGCACCCAACTCAGCGCCGAGTACGCCCATACTACATGTTAGTAAAGAAAGTAGTAGTACTCTAGTATCAGAGGAAGGGGGGCAACCATCAATGCTCCCCGTGTTATCCCAACGGAGAATTCAATACGTATGGTTGGGGTTGAGGTTGGAGAATTCAATTGTAAGGCAATTACATAGCGAGTTGTGGATTAACCAGTGGCTAGCCCAGCAGTGTAGTCTCGCCGTTAGCCGGCTTCAAACTTGCTTTAGAGCCCGTCTGAAACACGGGAGTTTTCACTCGATGGATTGCTGTGCTGCCGAGCGGTCATGAGACAGAACACACGATTGTTGCAGTGCAGCAAGTGCTGCCGTGCTGGGAGTTGATTGGCCGGCACTACCTGGCAAAGCAGATAAAGGGCTCTCTTACAGTTTTTAAAAACTATTTTTTCATTTTTTATAGTATTTACCTTTTAAATAATATATTTTAAAACGAAATTTGCAAGTTAATTATAGTACATATCGTAACAACTTTATTTATATCGACTAAAACTACAAATAAATTTCTATTACTCTGTATTTTTTTCTCACAAACAGTCTAAAATCCATAGGCTACAGTAAAAAACATAAATAAAAGCAATAGAAAAAAGATGAGGCCCAAAACACAGAGCAGAGCAAGCGAAGCCGCGGTCCCCTCCCTTCGCCGCGCGCCGGCTCTCTATATCTCTGTCACTCACACGCGCACTCTCAGCCTCACTCCCTCGCCTACTTCGCCTCACCAGCTCGTCACCTCCGCCCCACTCCGCTCCCCACAGGAGCAAATGCCGCACTCTTCCTCGTCGTCGGCCAATGTGGACGCGGCCGCCAAGGGCGTCAAGCTGGAGCGGTACGCCGGCGGCGCGCTGCTGATGCGGCGGGTGGCTAGCGCCAAGCTCGTCTCGGCGTCCTCCCACCTCCTCTTCCGGGCCACCATCCTCGCCACGCTCGCGCTCGTGTGCCTCTTCACCGTGCACTACCCTCCCTCCTCTCCTACTCCTTCCACCTCCCGCGTCCTCGTCGTCCTCCTCGCCGCGGTCGGCGTCGCGGCCCTCGTCGCACCGGAGCCTACTGGGGTCGTCGGCCTCGTACGGGGGCGCCGCGTGGGAGCGGGAGGTGCGGCGGAGCGCCACTCCGCGGCGGGACGGGGATGTCGGTGCTGGTGACCGGGGCCGCGGGTTCGTGGGGCGCACTGCTCGCTGGCGCTCAGGGCGCGCGGCGACGGCGTGCTCGGGCTGGACAACTTCAACTCCTACTACGACCCTCTCTGAAGCGCGCGCGGCAGCGGCTGCTCGCGTCGCGCGGGTGGTGGTGCTCCACGCCGACATCAACGACGCCGCGCTGCTCGAGCGCCTCTTCGACGCCGTGCCCTTCACGCACGTGCTGCACCTCGCCGCGCAGGCCGGCGTGCGGTACGCGATGCGCGCGCCGCAGACGTACGTTGCGTCTAACGTCGCCGGGCTGGTCAGCATCTTCGAGGTCGCGGCCAAGCACACCGACCCGCAGCCGGCCATCGTGTGGGCGTCGTCGTCGTCGGTGTACGGGCTCAACACCGACGCTCCCTTCTCCGAGGAGCACCGCACGGACCGGCCCGCGTCGCTGTATGCGGCCACCAAGAAGGCCGGCGAGGCCATCGCGCACGCGTACAACCACATCTACGGCCTCTCCATCACCGGCCTCCGGTTCTTCACCGTGTACGGCCCGTGGGGCCGCCCCGACATGGCATACTTCTCCTTCGCCCGCAGCATCGTCACCGGCGAGCCCATCTCGCTCTTCCGCACCGCCGACGGCACCGACGCCCGCCGCGACTTCACCTACATCGACGACGTCGTCAAGGGCTGCCTCGGCGCGCTCGACACGGCCGGCAAGAGCACCGGCTCCAAGTCCGGCGAGAAGCGCGGGCCCGCACCCCTCCGCGTCTACAACCTCGGCAACACTTCGCCCGTGTCCGTCACCCGCATGGTCGCCATCCTCGAGAAGCTCCTCGGCAAGAAAGCGAACAAGCGCGTCGTCACAATGCCAAGCAACGGCGACGTGCCGTTCACGCACGCCAACGTCAGCCACGCCGCGCACGACTTCGGCTACCGCCCCACCACCTCGCTCGAGGCCGGCCTCCGGCACTTCGTCGACTGGTTCGTCCACTACTACAAGCTTGACCCCGCCAAGCTCGCCAAGGGCAGTGTCGGTGCCGGCGGCAAGCCGAACAAGAGGAAATCCATGGCCATGTCCGCGGCGTCGTGAGGAGCGCGCGCGCCCGTGTTCCCGGCCGTCCACCAGTGTGTATTCTCTCTGTCTTTGAAGGGTAACACTTGTAACTTTGTAAGTGTTTCCCTATTGTTTAAGCCACTGTTGCTTTGTGTTCTTCATGATGCAACCATGCTAGTGCTTAGTGGGAAGGGAATAATGGAGGCGGCAAGGAAAGGGATTGGATCGTAGGCAGCACAAGCAAACTAGTAGAGAGAAAAATGGTGGTATAGATAGGGTGACAGAGCAAAGGAAAGGAGCCAGGGCAGAAGAAAGATGAAGTCACTGGCTTCCTTTTGGTTCGGAATAGTTACTGTGCTTTTAATATTAATATTGTTGAAACACTTTGAGTGACAATCTTACAAAAATTAAGATGACATGGTAAGTCTATGCTTTGTTATTAATTTGCAATGGTTGCTTCAGCTTACTCGTGCTAACCTGAAGCTTCTGAAGGCGTCGGCACAAACAGGTGCTAAAAAACACTAATCATCCTATATATGGAAATCTTGTTTTCTGTAAAAGAAAAGGATTTGTAGCCAAGCTTTTAAAATTAATTCTAATAAAAATATGAGAGTGTCTATACAATATGTGACTATTTTTAGAGGTAAAAATAGTCAGATTTTAGAACGTTGGATGGTGATCTAACGCTCCAGATCTTTTTTTGGAGGGAGTGCTTATAATTGATTTTTTTTGGAGGGGGTGCTTATATGGGTGGATCCGTTGGATAGAGATCCAACGTCTCTAGATCATCTGACTGTTTTGGACTTCAAAAATAGTCGAATGTTATATAGCATTTCTCTAAAAATATTGCAAATTCATATGACTTGCATCAAGAAATATACACCCGCGCATACTTTGACGTACAAAACTCAGTCTAGCTTACATGAACTGTTTCCTGTTTATTTATTTGACTCTGTAGTCACTTTTTTTTCTAATTCAACCCTTGAACACTCTTTTTTACAAAAATAGTTCCGTCCCTAAGCTCGAAAGACGGCACCTATCCCCTACCACGTCTGGGGATCTTGGCAAGAGCGGGTAGGCGCAACAAGCCGAGCGAGCGTGAGAGCCGAGGGCGCAAGCGCGGCAGCAGGTAGGTCTGGGCGTTGCCAAGCTCTAGTTGCCTGCTAAGTGCCAAGGCCTCTTTTAGTTCATCAATATTCTTTAACTGTGCTATAAAACAGCGCAATAAGAGAATACAAATGAATTAAAGTAGGCCTATTTATGATTGGCGTTGTCGTAAGTTGTGGTCGTATGCCATGGTCATACGTCGTGGTCGTAGGCCATGGTCATAAGACGTGGTCGTAAGCCAGGGTCGTATGTGTCTAGTCTGTTAGCAACCATGTATGCCACATCAGCAAATTCTGCAATAAAACATGAAGTTCTTTAGGTCATGTAAAAGGCCTAAGAAATCCTAGTCCTACTCGGCTACGTGCATCCGAACAAACTTTAGGTATAAGAAAAATTCGTGGATGAATATACATTTATAATTTTGTCCCACTAAATAAGCAGCATAGATTTTTTTCTTTTTATCGATTAATGTGGTAATTTCTTTGAAGTTCTTTGGAGTTCGTATAGAAATTGAATTACTAATTTTATTTTATTTTTTATTTCAAATTTCAGTTTTATGTTTGAATTTGATATATCCAAGTTCTAATTTTATTTTGAATTTCAGTTTTATGTTGAAGTTTTTTGGAGCTTGTATGAAAACCAAATAGCATGGGAATTTAGCTCTTGAGAGCGAACGTGTTAGCTTCTTTTTCCTGCTTTAATAATATAATAGGAGGTGTTTCTATGCTTTCTTTAAAATAATTTGCACAACTTTTAAAGTAGAACGGATGATGGATAATGATTACTTATCTCTTCGTGTGGTTTGAGATTAGTGACATTCTTTACTAGAGTAGAAAACATGTAAACACTACTCATAATAATAGATAGATAGATTGCGGCAGTAGACTTGTGCAATTTCTTTCTGCGTACATAATCCTATCCAATTTTCTCATGCCTTTTGGTTGGTTCTCTCAACCAAAGCATCTTACTTTGTGCGTATTTGCCTATGATTTGCGTGGCACTACCAGGCTCTTCATATTTGCTGCAATTGATGGTTTTTGGCTGTGACTGATGACTTTATCTAAAAATAATAGTAGTGGCTTTTAAAAAGAGGGAATAAGTGGTGTGTAAAGTGAGAGAGAGGTGTGTGTATGAGACGGGAGTGAGAGAAGTGATGCGTCCGTGATTCTCTGTCTTACTTTCGGAACGAGATAGAAGTAAAAGGAGTGAATAAGCCGTTTTAAAAATTCAAGCGTTTGTATTAAAAGCCAATATGAGCAAGTACGTACGAGGCTAGTGACCGGTGAGCGAGTTAATTTGTTTGGCCCTTGTGCTGCTGCTTTTTAGTAGCATCCATGATATGACGCGAACACTAGTATTTGGTGCAGTGACTAATTGCTGTGATGCAGTCCCCAGTTCTTGCTGTTCAGAAAGCAGCCCTGCTGTGCCCAAGAACGAAAATTCTTACTGCATACTGTAATTTTAAGAGCAGTGGTTGAACCTGAAGGAATGTATATTCTAGAGTACCAAGGTGTTTTCATCCTCTTGTGATCGGCAGTGATCTAGCCACGAGTGTGTGTCTAAATAATGGAAATGAAAAGCTGCATCTTGTATACATTAGTAGTAATCTGAAGGGAAAACGAGATTTAGGATGCTGCAACAAGAAGCCTGTGAGGTGTGAAGAAGAGCAATGCACTGAACATGGCTAGTAGGACCACATGCGCAGAATAAAGCCGCGCTGCATACACTATGCAGAAGACAGCAAAGAGGCCTCTGAGTCTGAACTGTGGTGATGAAGAACAAAGCATGTCTGGCTGCTCATCTTTTTCAGCATAAGAACCACAACATCTATGGATGAGCAGGCCAAGGAGACAATTTTGGATCTGATGCCTGGCATCTTCAAAATTGAGGCTGGCATTGCACATTTGTACCACTCCAGGCCATTCTCTTTATTAGTTGAAGTAATTGAAGATGTTCTCACCTGCTTCATGTCAAAAAGGTCCAGTTGTTAATACAGTATTACTGCTATGAGTTACTACTTTCCAACTAAACAGTACTTTTACCCAATGAGAATCTAATAACATCTACTACTATCTCTTGAACTACACTGCTCACTGGCATAGTACTATCCAACTAGGCCTGGCTATTGCTACTCTGTTACTGTATCACAAGCTTGGTCCACAAGGACATGGTGAGCTGGAGAACTTAGCAGTCTTTGACTTGCATTAGAATAAGGTTAGGCGTGTATTGACCTCATCCTGACTTTGGTCCCTTGTTCCTCACCATTTGCACAAGGTCTGACCTGACGTGAGCCCCCTTGTCCTGAGATGAGATTGCAACTTGTCTTTTCCTTTAATTGCTTCCCTCATGTGCTGTTGCTTCTTCTAATCTTGGAGGATAAATAGGTTTGTCTGTACCTCAGCACCATGCATGCATTCAGTTAGATTGTGAATTGTGGCCAACTCCCTGACCCATTTGTCAAAGAATTGGTTACGGAATTTAACTTCGTTGGTACTACTTCTACCTTCCAATTGAAGAGCATTGAGAGTATCATCAGGGCAGATGACTTAAACCATATGGTTCCTACCGTCCAGGATTTCGTATAATAACTGAACATGGAGTACATGCATCTTTTTTCCTCCATGAAAACCTAGTGGCAAACTGGCAGATGACTTAAACCATATGGTTCCTACAGTCCAGGATTTCGTATAATAACTGAACGTGGAGTACATGCATCTTTTTTCCTCCATGAAAACCTAGTGGCAAACTATCTTTCATAAAAAAAAAAACATCGTACTAGTTTCTTTGCTGACGCTTTATTAGTTAGTTCCAGAAAACCAGAACCCACCATTTGGGCTTGCACTTCAGTAGATATATAGTGGCGAAAGCTAGATTTAAAGATTTTCTTTTTGTGATATTGCATTACACCACACCTCTTTCGTTTTTCCTTTTGTCTAGTACTAGCTAGCTAACCCTGACGGTTCAAGCCATTCATCGATCATTTGGACGAATCAGCTCAAAATTTCGCTTTTGATCATCATATCTTGGGATCACACAACACGATCTGATGAAAACTTTTACTTTTCCCAATTCATCATCGAGGATATCTAGATATAAGTCATCGTCGAGGTTTCTAAGAGACCATGTAAAAAGCCTAGCATACGTTTATGATAAACAATTAGTATTTTGAATTTGAGTTTTATAAAAAGTTTGCACTTGTTTTCACTGGAATTGAAAACTGGAACTGAAACCAGATAGAGCTTAACTGAAATTTCAAAGAGGGTGTTTTATGGTATTATTAAGCGATCAGGCCAGCATAGGAAGTGCGGTCAGACTGGTGGGTGTGGCCAGAGAGCAGTGAAAATGGTCTTTGAGTTAGACGAGTGTGTGCACGGTATGGATATCATTCGTTGGTTGTGTGGTGTTGCATAATGCATGGTTTTGACTAGCATGAGTCAAGTGCATGGAACTTGTGCTTGAGATGATTACTTAGTCTTTGAATGTGCAAGTGGTTTGGAGAATGTTAGCGGTCGACGGCAATGGACCGAGACTAGACGGAGGAGCTGAGGTCCAAGCGGTCATGTAAGTCCAGGTGAGACTATGTGGCTCAAGCGGGAAGCACAGAGAAGGCAACGATCGTGAAGAGACGAGTTGGTGTATGTGATGCGCCAAGTGACGAGGTTGATGCTCGAGTCTGAATGAGTGAAGGCGTGATGGATAGACATTGAACACTACGAGCTGTGTATCAAAGTATGTAAAGATGCTTTGAGGTGAAAATGAAGATAAAGTCAAGAGAAGGTGTTCGAAAGCTTCGTCGTAGGTATTTTAGTAGTTGGCCAAATACCAAGTTAGTGCTTTGATCAAAATTACGGTGTGGGGAGGCGCAAAGGAGAAGCGGTTTAGGTCAAAGAGAGCTAAAAATACTAAGTATATCAATTTCTAAGGTGTTAGCGGGTTGAGTCTTGTAAACGCTTTGAGAAGTGTACTTGAGGGTGTAAAAATCATGTTAATAGGGGTTGACGAGTTTCCCCAGTAGGCTTATAAGTTGGACCCACTAGGATTATTGCTGGTTATTAAAGGGGATGAGAGGAGGTGGTAGAGGGTAAGGATTATAGGGTTTAGGTTTTGTTCTACCACCTTATCTCTATCTATGGTTGTGAGAGAAAAATTGAGAGAGGAAAGAGTGGTGCTTTGGCTGCACCTTTTAATCATCCATGAGTATGTAAACTTCATCATTCACTGGAAATTAATCAAAGCTTTGTCTCAATTATATTCTCGTTTGCGTTCTTGCTTCGTGTGCCAATTGGACTTGTGCATTTCAAGTGTAACGGTTTTCAGAGCAGACATATGATCTTGGCAGCAAATAATTAGGTATCACGGACTATGGTGTGATGTGGTGTGTCATTGGACTATGATATTTCAAGTGGTGATGGCTTCAGAGCATATGTACGATCTTGGCAACGAGGCATTAGGCATCACATCTCCATGAAGACCAGTGGATGGCAATTAAGGAAATTATCCAATACTAGATGGATTAGTAGTTTGCAAAACCACAATGTTGACCTAAGTGGTTTCGGTCACGTCTTTGAAGATGAAGCATCTTATCAGGCTATTAGAGCCATTAAAGTCACGCTTTTGAGAAGCGTGCAAGTGTGTGTGAGTAAAATACATTTATGTGGCTTAACGGGTTTTCCTATTTGTAAGTGGTGTGATCCAATAAGGGTTGCTGGTTGCTAGGGTTAAGTGGGAAGTGAGAGCCTCTACTGTATAAGCCCTTATATGTGTTAAAAGAGATAACACTTGAGAGATAGAGATTAGGGTTTACTTTACGTGGAGCCTTATGCGGTGAAAAGTGGATATGAATTATTCAGATTATCCGATTCCGTATTTGATAGGATGCGAATATAGTATAGATTTTCCTATCTAATTAACACTTTCTATCCTATTCATATTCAAATTCACATAAAAAATATAGATGTGAATATGGTATGGACTTTTACCATCCGAAATATTATTTTATCCAGACTATCCATATTCGTATTCATATTCGATGAAGTAATATTCATATTTTATTATAATACGACTAATTACTTGGACACATTTTTTTAATTGAACGTAAATTTGTGTTTCTTTAGGTGGAGCAAATGGATTAGAATTATTAAGCATGATTGTACGAGGATAAAATATCATTAATATCTTCATAGTACATAAATTATGGGGATATCCGAATCTGACCGAATTGAGTAAATATTCAATTCAAATTTGTATTTGTTACAATATTCGATTCATATTCGTGTAGGCAAATCCGTTAGTTTCATCGTGCAAAGTCCGGTACTTCCAATCATCGGAAGTACCGCAGCACTCGTGCAGAACTACTGATTTACTCGGGGATGAGAAGACTCCACACAGGTGTCTCTCTGGAAAAAAATATACCGCTATACAAGCCGGACGTTCTGCAAATTGAAAGTACCACTTACACAGAGCCAGTAGTACCGCTCACTGATCGGACCGCTCACACAGAGCCAATTAGACCACTCACACAGGGCTGGTCGAAAGTATCGATCGTCGACTACTCTGGTCCCTGACCACGTCAGATGTTTCGGCCACTCAGGTCTCCGACCACGTCGATATCTAACCATGTTGTCCGGTTCGACCACACAGGTCTCCGACTACGCTGGTCTCCGACCACATTGGTTTCAACCACTCAAGTCTTGACCATGTCAGTCATGTCAATTTTCAGCCATGTCAATTCTCAATCACACAGATCTCCGACCACCACATCGATCTTCGACCATGTTGTATCAACCACGTCAGTTTGACCACGTCGATTACGACCACATAGGTCTTAACCACGTCGGTTCGACCACGCTAGTCTTCGACCACACAGATCTCGACCACATCGATTCCGACCGACTTAGGTTCGACCACGCTGGTCTTCGACCACACATATCTCGACCACATCGGATTCGACCGTCTTGGTTCGACCACACTGGTCTTCGATCACACAGATCTTGACCACGTCGGTTTCGACCATACTGGTTTTGATCACACAGATCTCGACCACATCGGTTCCAACCACGTTGGTTTCAACCACTTCGATCTTAGGCCACGTTAATCTTCGACCACACAGTTCATCGATCACGTAGATCTTCGACCTCATCGGTTCGACTACATCGGCTTCGACCATGTTAGTTCCCGACCACATTGATCTTCGACCACATTGGTTTGACCACAATGGTTCTCGACCGCACAGGTCGTTCGACCACCAACAGACATGGTAGTTCTGTGATTAAAACGCTGATAGTTCTGACTAGCGATAGTACCGCAAAATACACTACGTTAGTTCTGATTTTTCTGAGAAGTGCATATACTTTAACAGATTTTGCAAAACACATTTGCAAATTACAATATCATGCACACAAGGATTATCTATGATTCCCAACAAATTATAAAATAAATTTGCACACTTAATCATGACACAAGGATTATATATATGAGTTTCAACCATTTGCAAAATACATTTGCAAATATAAGTCTCATAAATATGGACTTCAAACATTTGTAAAATATATTTGCAATGTATAGTCCCATGTTACAAGGATTCAACACATGAGCTTCAACTATTTGCAAGACACATTTGCAAATAAAAGCCTCATGCCAAGGAGAGCTAGTGCAAGTGAGGTTGAGCTATCAACACATGATGAAACTCAAGCTACTAGATATGACCTATCTTAATAGTACGACAACCTATACTAACAACCCGGTCTTCCACCCAAACACCATGACTGGTAAATGACTAAAAACACATCCTTAGCCCTAACTAGCCATACATTTGCCTTGCATCCTCTTGAATCTTGATGACTCACACATACACTTCAAGTCCGGGTCATCGTCTTTACATGCATCAACACATGACACATCCTTCATTTGACCTCCATCAACACATGATGGGTCTTCACTTGACTTGATGATAAACAAATGATCATCTTCTCTTGGACATGCATCAACTCATGATGTATCTTCTTCTTAAATTGATGATCTTCAACACATGAAGTTATCCCAAGCCTTCCTCATCTCAGAGAACATAACCTATTCATCCAACTCATGAAAAATGTTAGTCCACAAAATAATTATCATCAATTACCAAATTTCGCCATTAACACATAATGGTGGGACTAGATTGTACAATATTTCGTTTTTGGTAATTCATGACAATCTCAATAAATAATGAGATGGAAATTTAATTACAGTATACAACATGTACACAACAATTGTATACTCTAAAACTTACGATCGCCTCTCTTTCGAACGTCTTTGACCGCCTGTGGTTGTCCGGACGCCTTCAACCGTCTTCGAAACTCGAGCGCTTTTAGCTGCCTTCGATACTTAGGCTCCTCCGACTGCCTTTGGAACTTGGGTGCTTTGACCACCTTCGATACTTAAACTCCTCCGACTACCTCCGATTGCTTTGGCGGCTCAGACCGCTTGTCGTACTCGACGTCCCCAATCGACTTTGATACTCGGTCACTCAAAACCGTTAGCCGTACTTGAGTGTCATCGACTGCCTTTGATACTCATACACCTTCGACTGCTTCTCACAGACGGACGCCTCTAACCGCTTGTCGTACTCGGTGCGTCCCTCACCGACTTGATACTCGGTCACCACGACCGCCACCGTACTCGGCGTCTCCAAGCGCCTTTGATATTCGAATGCCTCCGATCACTTGTCGAACTCGAGCGTCATCGGCCGCCTGTTGTACTTGGACGTCCCTGACTACTCGTCATACTCGAGCGTCGTCGACCACCTTTGGTACTCGGTCACCTTCAACGGCCTATTGTACTCTTACACCTTCGACCGTCCATTGTACTTATACGCCCACCGATCACCAGTAGTACTCGGACGACGTGTGCTACAACCTACAACAACCGGTCCTACTACAGTAACCAGCCACGACCGATGGTCAATAGTTTTCGACTACCGGTTACGATTGATAGTCAATGGCTTCCAACTTACAGCTATGACCGATAATCGATGGCTTTCGACTAGTGGTCGCGTTTGATGGTCGATGGCTTTTAGCTTTTGACTAGCAACCATGAGCGATGGATTTCAACCACGGACCACTTCCGATGGATTTCGACCACGGATGACTTCCGATAGCTTTCAACTACAATGGATTTCGACCACGGACAACTTCCGATGGATTTTGACCACGATAGCTTTCGATCATGGACGACTTCTGATGGCTTTTGACCACAGACGAATTTCAATGGCTTTTGACCACGATGGATTTCGATCATGGACAATTTCCGATGGATTTCGACCACGATGGCTTTCGACCATGGACTATTTCCGATGGATTTTGACCACGATGGCTTTCTACTATGGACAACTTTCAATGGCTTTTGACCAGGTTGGTTTTGGACCACGGACTACTTTCGATGGATTTCGATCATGATGGCTTTCGACCATGGATAACTTCCGATGGATTCAACCACGATGGATTTCGACCATGGACAACTTCTAATGGATTTCGACTACGAGGGTTTTTGACCACGGATAACTTCCGATGGTTTTTGACCACGACGGCTTTCGACCACGGATAAATTCTGATGAATTTCGACCATGATGGCTTTCGACCATGGACAACTTCCGATGGCTTTTGACCACGGATAAATTCCGATGGATTTCGACCGTGATGGCTTTCAACCATGGACAACTTCCGATGGCTTTCGACTACCGACTATATCCGATTGCTGATGGCTTCCGGCTTTCGACTCCTGACTATGTCCAAATGCCAATGGCTTCCGGCTTTGGACTACCGACCACTCTCGAATGCCAATAGCTTTTGGCTTCCGAGGAGTCCTTCCCGACGGTCATTTTCGACCATGTCGATACTCGACCCTGGCGTTCTGCTCTGTTAACCTATAACTTAAGTTTCGTGTCAAAGTAAGGATGGTTTGTCCTTACGACACCGAGTTCACCGAGTGCGTCGCGCCTGCGGTGGGGTCCTTCCTATCGGTCACTTTTGACCACGCCGACATCGACCTAGGCGCTCTACTCGCTAGCCTCACCGCCCAAATCATGTATGTCTACTACACCGATTCTATTACTGTATCGTCAGATCAGTCATGCTTGACGTAAATCATGCACACTTTTAACCACCTTAATTTTATGTTCGTTTGATATCGATGAGGTCGAATGACAGAGGTGGGCATGGCCAATGCAAGGCTACGCTATTAATGGCTCCATAGACCGACAAGGCTATGGATCATGCTAACGCCTTATCTATATCGACCATTCATCACATGCATGGATAACGTGAAGCGAAGACTAAAGATGATGACCAATGTGCGACTTAATCGGTGGTATTCGTGGGTTTACCCTACGGATGTAATTAACCATGACCCTTCTGAGGCCCTAGGAACCAGGAGATCACATCGTTGTGTCAGATCTGCTATGCAAAGCAGGCCATGGAGCGCATATATATAAAGGGAATTTGTAATTTTGTTATTCTCGATTGAATGAATAAAATACATATTTTTCTATCTTTTCTTGTGTTTATATATTTTTTGTGTACTTTAGTACACTGGCACACCCGCATCTTATACACTAAGGCAAGAAACCTCGTGTCAAACAGTTAGCATTCTAAAACAAACGGCAATTTATACTCACACCATGGCATAATAAAAGTAAGCACCCATGTATACGGTTTTCTGGGCCTATATAGAACGGGTTGCACTGTTAAAATTTTCAAACCTAGGGCTACATGCCTACATCCTACCCACCCGAGGCTTGGATCCACCCCTAGGCTTCAGTAGCCTTCTCATCCTTCGTATCACAGCATTGTCCAGTGGCAAAGGCTCCTGTAGTTTTCTCCTTTCTAGCATCGCAATAAACCAGGGCGGATTTTTAGCGACAAATCTAGATAGTTTTAAACATATTAGCAATCAAACTTTAGAAAATTGACGACGTGGATTATAGAACGTCAGTTAAAAAATTTATACGGATGGTACAACAAGTCTCGATTTATGAGGGCATACGCCAGGAGGTGTCAGCAGCCGTGATGAGGGCGAACATCCAAGGAAACGCAACACATCGGTTGAGGGTACATCCAAAAATCGGTGTTAAAATTTTCAAGCCTCAGGCTACATCCCCAAGCTCGAGGCCTAGATCCACCCCTAGGCTTCAAAGAGCCTTCTCATCCTTCGTGTCGCAACATTGTCCAATGGCAAAGGCTCCTATAGTTTTCTATCTAACATCGCTATAAACCGGGGTGGATTTTAGCGATAAATCTAGATAGTTTTAAACATATTAATAGTCAAATTTTAGAAATTGATGACGTGGATTATAGGACGTCGGTTTGCAGGGCATGCGCCAGAGGTGCCATCGGCCGTGATGAGGGCGTGCATCCAAGGAAGCGCAACACATCAGTTGGTGGTACATCCAAAAAGGTATGACATGCGTAGTATGCATACCCAATAAAAGTTTTCTAGCTCACTCGCTTATGGTTTCTCGAATAAATAAATAGGACGACTTTTCCGTCTCTATTTTGAAGCAACTTATTAGTTTATTGATATTCGATTTTTTCCGGATAAAAAAATCATAAGCCGCATTGGAAAAAAAAACTATGCGTAAACTCGATCATTTCTTTTCTTTTCTTTGATCTGACCTCTGAATGCACCGAGTAACAAAATAACGATCTGGAGCACACGGATGACATAACCAAATTAAACAAGTCAACAAATCGCCCTAACCGACCGAACGAAGCAGAACAGCGGCAGCCCGACACCTGTCACTAAAATGGCTTTTCCCGTACGCAACCACAAGTACACCTCACCTCTTCGTTGCGCTTTGGACCGGGGTTTTCGATGCGGCGAAGCAAAGCAAAGAAGAGGAGAGGAAAGCAAGGCTGACTCCAAAAACGGCAAGCGAGCCTCGTCTTTCTCCTTCTCCTCCCCATCCTCGCAAGAATCCCGCGTTAATTCGAAGCGAAGCTTGAAGCATCCCGCGATCGGCAGAAACCCGTCTCAGATTCGCTCGGGTTGAGCGCGCCGCCGGTGGGATCTCGCCTTTCTCCGGTCTGGTCGCGCGGGAACTCGCCTCCTTTTTTTTTTTGCCACGAACCCCGGATCGGAGGGGATAGCTGCCCAGCCGGGATTCTTGGGCCGAATCAGGTCTTCTCGTCGCAGTTTGATCCAGGATCGGGAGGACTTGCTGTGGAGACAAGTTTCTTGTCTGGAAGCTTCTGCAGTGTTCTCGCTGCTTGGGCTGTGTTGGGTTCCGCGTTGATGCGCCGCGTCTCTGGCGCCACTGCTGCGACCGGCGGTGACTACGGCGATAGTGGTGCTTCAGATCGCGGCGCCGACCCTGGGCTGTCCTTCCACTTGCTGTGGCTGTGGTTGGGGATTGGTGGTGGGAGTGAGCAGATGGAAGAGGACTGCACTTACTGCTCTTGCCACCACTTGGACTTTGCTTCAGTTAGAGTGTAGGAGTAGTTTGGTCGCACTTGCTAGGCTGTTCTTGGTGGTTCTGGGAGTTGGATCGCTGCAAGCGGTCACAGAATCGGGAGCCGTTTTGTTTTGAGGATTCGTTTGAGTTGTGGTACTCCGGCTTCGCAAAGTCGTTGGAGCTGGAAAATGATACGCTAAAAGGGATATGGTGCATGGGAAAGAATTTGGGCACCTGTTGGGTGAGCTTGTTGAACTGATTTTCTGGGGATTCAGTCTTGTGGTTGATTTGCGGGCGTGACACAATGTCTAGGTGCTTCCGTTCCGCCGCCTGGGTATGAGGCAAAGCCCAGGAGTGAGCACAAGGATCTCCTAAACAAGGTGTATTAGGGTATACTAGTTAATTGTAGTACATACTTTCTCGACTTCATTTATATCGGCAAAACCCGCACGTGAGTATTTCTATAATCTCTTGTACAAACAAATTTCAAAAGCCATAAGTCGCAAAAAAGCCACAAGTCACGACCAAAAGAACAGCCCTCAGTTGGCCATGAACGCTGTCGTCGCTCCGTGCCCACCAGACTTTTATGATCACCGTTTATATTGAGGTACATGCTAAGTATGATCGGTGAAAAATATGTGTTCGTGCTCGATAGACTCGTATCTTCGCAGAAAATTTCAGTCTATATAGAAGATACACACGTGTGTATATACATATGGTTTGTGTGGGTGATTTGTGAGTTGATTATGCATCCCTTGCATCCTCTCAAAAAAAAAAGGTTTAAGCGATTCTGTCTAAAAAATTAGTTACGCGGTTCACACGCCCCCGGACCCTCTTCTCTTGCGGTCTCTATCTCATCCTCCTCCTCCTCCTCGCCGTCTTCTCCCAATCGATTGGCAACCGATCCATGGCGAAATGCGGTTGACGAATTGCTACAATGTTACAACCCAACGATCCGCACTTTCAAACAGAGGGATTTGGCAAGATTGCAAAGGGACTAATTAGGGGTTAATCTGACCTCGCCACTTAGGATTCCATCATCTTCTCATTCCATAGCTAATTAGGAATCAATCTGGCCTAACTTGCACGGGATGTACTAGCTATTAATGGAGTCAATGCCGGGATATCCCTACGTCGATGTCTCAGTCGCCGTCTCTGTTAGCGTTATCCGCTTGTCGCCCGATTCTCTGAAATGATGGGAGAATTGGACAACTTCTGTAACTGCAAGAAAATGGCATGCATGCCTGATCATTCATTGGCCGATCTGATCCGCCCAAACAGACGACGCGAAGTCATCTCTGTCCGTGTCGGTGAAGCCGGATCAAGATCTGCTCGCTGTTCACGTCTTCACCTCACGCTAACTTCATTTCTTGCTTTCATCAGGCACCAATTTTCTTCTGAAGAAACACCTTCTAGTTCTACGAGTGTTCAACGCTTTCTTTTCCTCTTTTTTTTTTTTTGTGTGTTGGTCTTTTCCGTCTTCTTTTCCTTTGAGCACTGCCATCCGTAAAGAAGAGTTCAGACTTGCCGGACGCATCGTAATTCTAGCACACGACAATATGCCTCTTTCCCTCTAAACAGGGTCTGCAGGTCCACCTCAACCAGGACCAGATGCTGCATTGGATTTTATTGGACTTGTCTGGATTTGGATAGCCATGTGTTGGATTTGGATAACCATGTGTTGATGGGAGAAATCAAACGGGATCAAAATCAAAAGAAATTTATTGGGCTGTGACTTATGGTGTTTTGTTTAAATTTGTTAATTCTGGCTGTTCGCGAGAGAGTATAAAGAGGTATTCGTGTGTGATTTTAGCCGATATAGGTAGAGTCATGACAGTGTCTACTACAATCGACTTATAGACTTTATCCTAAAAAAATATTCTATTTAAAATTAATTAACGTAAAACCAATCTATAAATCCAAAATAACACACATTGTGTATACTAGCTAGCACTTCCATCCTCACTCATCATGCAGGCTCATGGTCAGTCATGCATATAATGAGCCTGAAGCCTGAGGCTGCCACACAAATGCTATGAAAATAATACTGAGATGAGGGCACATCAAGAACCTTCCATCAAGTCATCAACCCCAGGGCTAAGCTAGCCTACTGATCGTGGGCCCCGGCCATGTGTGAGCCTGGCCTACTGGCCCACCTCCTGCCTGGTGACGTACTGCTCCTCTCACCAGTCGTCACCGCAGTACTGCACTGAGCAAGAGCTAGCTATGGCAATCGAGGTACAATTGGTCTGAAAGGTAGCTTTGATGAGTGAAGCAGATGCAGATGGCACTGAAATTCCTCTCTATATCCCCGTGTATATCCGCAACAGCAAGGTTGGGACCATCAGATTTTTGGACAAGATCATGGCATTTGAAACCCAACTACACTATTACTGAGATACAGGGACGGAGTCACACCTCGGATAGAATAGCTTTTAGTTCGAGATGTAAAAATATCAAATATAAAGCTTAGCTAAATTCAGACTAGCTTAGATAGTATTTTATGGTCTAATCTAGATCATTCTACCATCGAACCCGGGACGTAACTCTCCGTCACTGGATACAGATACTCCCTAATGTACGCTAGGACCATAAGATCACTTGATTTGTTAACCGGTGGATTCTGTAATCCTTGCAAGCCCAGCCATCTAGTACATGCATGATGCATCATTGCATCTGTACATCATAAGCTCATGCCGAGGATTTTCATTCACATATGGGACATTAGCTTTGTCAAATAAAGCTGAAAGTTCAATTCCATACGTGGAAGGTGTGCATGGAGACCGGGTGGCCACCGACAGAGCCGACGCAAGCATCTCTCTCACACTGTAGACAGTAGGTTAATGTTATGTTTATATTGACCTTTTCTTCTAGATTTTATTTAAAAAAGTCAAAAGACAATACAAACAACTGGCTTTTTGAAACGGCTTCTTTATTTCTCTCGATCTAGGGATAAGATAGAAAATCACAGGTGCATCGCACACTCTACTTTTCTTGCTTCTATCACGCGCACATGTCTATCTCTCATTTTCCCCATCGCCCACGTACTAAGTCATTTCTTTAACTACTACTATTATTTTCAGCTAAAAACTATTAACAAAAGTCAATACAACACCACTAAATTCAGAAACTGACTTGCTCAGTTGCATGAACTACAAGCTCAGGCGAGCCGGTATTACAATTGACCCGGCCCAACCATAAGTCCGATCCAGGCAGGCAAGCCCGGCCCGACTCCAGCCCGACTGATCAGGTTCTACTTGCGCTCTCATGCACCCACCTGAAGCCTTTGGACTATGGAGCGTAGTTCAGAAAAAAAGTGAAAAAAAACGATCTGCAAAGTTCAGAAAACGATGAACCAAGATGCGCGTTATCGTACGGGGCTGAAGAAAATTGGTAGGGCAACCTGGTTACGAATAACTGGGCAAATCTTTATGCGCTTAATTTAGTACTCACAACTTCACACAATTACCCAGTGCCTTATATATATATATATATATATATAGCAATACAACAAAAATTTTAGAAAGATTGGATTGGTGAAATGCTATATTACTATTCAAAATATTCTGGTTACTATTTAAAATGAATTTAAATAGTACTATTCCACTATGTGAACAGTGTTGTGAACAGTACTCGTGCACTACGAAGGTGGATATACTATTCGGTTACTAGTTTGATTACTATTCACTGAAATGGATGTTTCTTTCACGAATGCTAATTAATTTTTGAACAGTGAATTTTTCAGGATCTTGCGGGTTGGCGAGACCAACAAGACAATGGATGTGTTCTAGTGGTGTAAAAATCCTACTCGGTACTCACCATACTTCTTGCTGATTTTCTTCAGGAGTAGCTAGACTTTTCCTAAAAATCTAGAGTTACGATCATATGGGATAATTTTTTATCGTCTCCCCAAGCAGTTCCACCCAGAGGGAACACTTCTCTTATGGCCTCAACGTTCTCCTTAGTCAACCTTAGGCTCAGCGGAGAATTATCAAAGAGTTTTCTCCTATAGGGTCCCTAGCATAAAACATTGTCTCATATGATCAAACTTAGAATAACTAGGAAAAAGGAAGAACTACTTCATTTCCACAAATTAGCTTACATATGATTTTTCCTTTCAGAAACCCCGACAATTAACACACAAAGATAGTAAATATACCTTACATAGTAGTATTACAACACACTTTTGATAGATATAGTATATAGTGGATATGCTAGAACTTAAGCTTTACAGACGAGGAGAATTGGAGCTCTCGAAGATTTGAGGCTTGTGTGTGCCACACCACAGTTAGCTAGTCGTCCATATGTCAAAAGAAGAAGAAAGATCAGGTTCACCTCCCAAAACACAGCACGCCAACTCACACTGCTACTATCAAGGCAGGGTGGCCTGACGCCAGTTTTGGCTTTTTGGTTGTATGCCTTTCATGCATTCAGCCGTACAACTCAAGCAATAAGGGGTACGTCGTCCTGTACTCGCGCATGTCCAACTGGCTTATAAGTTATATTATATATATGCACACGCGTCGTATTAGCAATCGATGGATGCATGCACGCCAATTGCCGCACCACAGCTAGCCAGTCGTCCATATGTCAAAAAGGTGAGAAGAGATCGTGTTCGCCTCCCAAAGCACACCACGCCAGCTCACACTACTACTATCAAGACAGGGTGGCCTGACACGCCAGTTTTGGCCTTTTGGTTGCATGACTCCATTCTAGAGTGAGCATGCGTGCATTCAGCCGTACAGCTCAAGGTAGAAGAAGGGGTACGTCGTCCTGTACTCGCGGCCACGCGGTGAAGACCGAGCTCCCGAGATGCAACCCGCGACGCCGGCCACCGTCTGCTCTCCACTTCCAGCGTGCGGCGACAACCACAGCACGACGCCGAGTAGGCCCACGCCACGCGCCATTGCGTGCGATCCAGAACACGGCGCTGAGTCGAGCGGGGCTCGCACGTGCTGCCCGACACCATCCGGGCCGGTTCAAAACTTAGAACGCACGGTTCGGGACAGGGACGAACCAAACTTGCTCCAGAATTGGAACCTCGATTTAGCTCGGCATTAGCCTCGATCATTTTGAAAAAAATGCTAATATGCTAAAGTATAAGGTGCTAAGCCAGGACACTTCGGCCTTTGGGGATGGGTTTCCTTGGTGCCGCCTTCCAAAGGGCTTAGACTTTGGCTTTGACTTCTATTGCTATCATAACTAAAATTTAAATTATATATTTTAAGATGAAATTTATAAGTAGATTGTAGTAGATAATATATCGTTCAAATATATCCGATCAAAATTATCTTGACTATTTTCTCTCGCGTCTTGTTTCTCATGAATAGATAGATCCAAAATCATAAGCTAAAGACAAAGATACAGTCCAAAAGAACCTATCGTCAATGAAGAATGGGGTTCCCAACTTTCCCGAAAGGGAGGCGTAGAAAAGCGTAGGAAATCCAGCAGACTCTGTTTAAAAGTCTCCAGACCACCGTCAGTTCATTCCGTTCACACCCTTTCCAAACTGGCACCCAACTCAGCGCCGAGTACGCCCATACTACATGTTAGTAAAGAAAGTAGTAGTACTCTAGTATCAGAGGAAGGGGGGCAACCATCAATGCTCCCCGTGTTATCCCAACGGAGAATTCAATACGTATGGTTGGGGTTGAGGTTGGAGAATTCAATTGTAAGGCAATTACATAGCGAGTTGTGGATTAACCAGTGGCTAGCCCAGCAGTGTAGTCTCGCCGTTAGCCGGCTTCAAACTTGCTTTAGAGCCCGTCTGAAACACGGGAGTTTTCACTCGATGGATTGCTGTGCTGCCGAGCGGTCATGAGACAGAACACACGATTGTTGCAGTGCAGCAAGTGCTGCCGTGCTGGGAGTTGATTGGCCGGCACTACCTGGCAAAGCAGATAAAGGGCTCTCTTACAGTTTTAAAACTATTTTTCATTTTTATAGTATTTACCTTTTAAATAATATATTTTAAAACGAAATTTGCAAGTTAATTATAGTACATATCGTAACAACTTTATTTATATCGACTAAAACTACAAATAAATTTCTATTACTCGTATTTTTTCTCACAAACGATCTAAAATCCATGGCTACAGTAAAAACATAAATAAAAGCAATAGAAAAAGATGAGGCCCAAAACACAGAGCAGAGCAAGCGAAGCCGCGGTCCCCTCCTTCGCCGCGCGCCGGCTCTCTATATCTCTGTCACTCACACGCGCACTCAGCCTCACTCCTCGCCTACTTCGCCTCACCAGCTCGTCACCTCCGCCCCACTCCGCTCCCCACAGGAGCAAATGCCGCACTCTTCCTCGTCGTCGGCCAATGTGGACGCGGCCGCCAAGGGCGTCAAGCTGGAGCGGTACGCCGGCGGCGCGCTGCTGATGCGGCGGGTGGCTAGCGCCAAGCTCGTCTCGGCGTCCTCCCACCTCCTCTTCCGGGCCACCATCCTCGCCACGCTCGCGCTCGTGTGCCTCTTCACCGTGCACTACCCCTCCCTCCTCTCCTACTCCTTCCACCTCCCCGCGTCCTCGTCGTCCTCCTCGCCGCGGTCGGCGTCGCGGCCCTCGTCGCACCGGAGCCTACTGGGGTCGTCGGCCTCGTACGGGGGCGCCGCGTGGGAGCGGGAGGTGCGGCGGAGCGCCACCCGCGGCGGGACGGGGGATGTCGGTGCTGGTGACCGGGGCCGCGGGGTTCGTGGGGCGCACTGCTCGCTGGCGCTCAGGGCGCGCGGCGACGGCGTGCTCGGGCTGGACAACTTCAACTCCTACTACGACCCCTCTCTGAAGCGCGCGCGGCAGCGGCTGCTCGCGTCGCGCGGGGTGGTGGTGCTCCACGCCGACATCAACGACGCCGCGCTGCTCGAGCGCCTCTTCGACGCCGTGCCCTTCACGCACGTGCTGCACCTCGCCGCGCAGGCCGGCGTGCGGTACGCGATGCGCGCGCCGCAGACGTACGTTGCGTCTAACGTCGCCGGGCTGGTCAGCATCTTCGAGGTCGCGGCCAAGCACACCGACCCGCAGCCGGCCATCGTGTGGGCGTCGTCGTCGTCGGTGTACGGGCTCAACACCGACGCTCCCTTCTCCGAGGAGCACCGCACGGACCGGCCCGCGTCGCTGTATGCGGCCACCAAGAAGGCCGGCGAGGCCATCGCGCACGCGTACAACCACATCTACGGCCTCTCCATCACCGGCCTCCGGTTCTTCACCGTGTACGGCCCGTGGGGCCGCCCCGACATGGCATACTTCTCCTTCGCCCGCAGCATCGTCACCGGCGAGCCCATCTCGCTCTTCCGCACCGCCGACGGCACCGACGCCCGCCGCGACTTCACCTACATCGACGACGTCGTCAAGGGCTGCCTCGGCGCGCTCGACACGGCCGGCAAGAGCACCGGCTCCAAGTCCGGCGAGAAGCGCGGGCCCGCACCCCTCCGCGTCTACAACCTCGGCAACACTTCGCCCGTGTCCGTCACCCGCATGGTCGCCATCCTCGAGAAGCTCCTCGGCAAGAAAGCGAACAAGCGCGTCGTCACAATGCCAAGCAACGGCGACGTGCCGTTCACGCACGCCAACGTCAGCCACGCCGCGCACGACTTCGGCTACCGCCCCACCACCTCGCTCGAGGCCGGCCTCCGGCACTTCGTCGACTGGTTCGTCCACTACTACAAGCTTGACCCCGCCAAGCTCGCCAAGGGCAGTGTCGGTGCCGGCGGCAAGCCGAACAAGAGGAAATCCATGGCCATGTCCGCGGCGTCGTGAGGAGCGCGCGCGCCCCGTGTTCCCCGGCCGTCCACCAGTGTGTATTCTCTCTGTCTTTGAAGGGTAACACTTGTAACTTTGTAAGTGTTTCCCTATTGTTTAAGCCACTGTTGCTTTGTGTTCTTCATGATGCAACCATGCTAGTGCTTAGTGGGAAGGGAATAATGGAGGCGGCAAGGGAAAGGGATTGGATCGTAGGCAGCACAAGCAAACTAGTAGAGAGAAAAAAATGGTGGTATAGATAGGGTGACAGAGCAAAGGAAAGGAGCCAGGGCAGAAGAAAGATGAAGTCACTGGCTTCCTTTTGGTTCGGAATAGTTACTGTGCTTTTAATATTAATATTGTTGAAACACTTTGAGTGACAATCTTACAAAAATTAAGATGACATGGTAAGTCTATGCTTTGTTATTAATTTGCAATGGTTGCTTCAGCTTACTCGTGCTAACCTGAAGCTTCTGAAGGCGTCGGCACAAACAGGTGCTAAAAAACACTAATCATCCTATATATGGAAATCTTGTTTTCTGTAAAAGAAAAGGATTTGTAGCCAAGCTTTTAAAATTAATTCTAATAAAAATATGAGAGTGTCTATACAATATGTGACTATTTTAGAGGTAAAATAGTCGATTTTAAACGTTGGATGGTGATCTAACGCTCGGATCTTTTTGGAGGAGTGCTTATAATTGATTTTTTTGGAGGGTGCTTATATGGGTGGATCCGTTGGATAGAGATCCAACGTCTCTAGATCATCGACTGTTTTGGACTTCAAAATAGTCGAATGTTATATAGCATTTCTCTAAAAATATTGCAAATTCATATGACTTGCATCAAGAAATATACACCCGCGCATACTTTGACGTACAAAACTCAGTCTAGCTTACATGAACTGTTTCCTGTTTATTTATTTGACTCTGTAGTCACTTTTTTTTCTAATTCAACCCTTGAACACTCTTTTTACAAAATAGTTCCGTCCCTAAGCTCGAAGACGGCACCTATCCCCTACCACGTCTGGGGATCTTGGCAAGAGCGGGTAGGCGCAACAAGCCGAGCGAGCGTGAGAGCCGAGGGCGCAAGCGCGGCAGCAGGTAGGTCTGGGCGTTGCCAAGCTCTAGTTGCCTGCTAAGTGCCAAGGCCTCTTTTAGTTCATCAATATTCTTTAACTGTGCTATAAAACAGCGCAATAAGAGAATACAAATGAATTAAAGTAGGCCTATTTATGATTGGCGTTGTCGTAAGTTGTGGTCGTATGCCATGGTCATACGTCGTGGTCGTAGGCCATGGTCATAAGACGTGGTCGTAAGCCAGGGTCGTATGTGTCTAGTCTGTTAGCAACCATGTATGCCACATCAGCAAATTCTGCAATAAAACATGAAGTTCTTTAGGTCATGTAAAAGGCCTAAGAAATCCTAGTCCTACTCGGCTACGTGCATCCGAACAAACTTTAGGTATAAGAAAAATTCGTGGATGAATATACATTTATAATTTTGTCCCACTAAATAAGCAGCATAGATTTTTTTCTTTTTATCGATTAATGTGGTAATTTCTTTGAAGTTCTTTGGAGTTCGTATAGAAATTGAATTACTAATTTTATTTTATTTTTTATTTCAAATTTCAGTTTTATGTTTGAATTTGATATATCCAAGTTCTAATTTTTATTTTGAATTTCAGTTTTATGTTGAAGTTTTTTTGGAGCTTGTATGAAAACCAAATAGCATGGGAATTTAGCTCTTGAGAGCGAACGTGTTAGCTTCTTTTTTCCCTGCTTTAATAATATAATAGGAGGTGTTTCTATGCTTTCTTTAAAATAATTTGCACAACTTTTAAAGTAGAACTGGATGATGGATAATGATTACTTATCTCTTCGTGTGGTTTGAGATTAGTGACATTCTTTACTAGAGTAGAAAACATGTAAACACTACTCATAATAATAGATAGATAGATTGCGGCAGTAGACTTGTGCAATTTCTTTCTGCGTACATAATCCTATCCAATTTTCTCATGCCTTTTGGTTGGTTCTCTCAACCAAAGCATCTTACTTTGTGCGTATTTGCCTATGATTTGCGTGGCACTACCAGGCTCTTCATATTTGCTGCAATTGATGGTTTTTGGCTGTGACTGATGACTTTATCTAAAAATAATAGTAGTGGCTTTTAAAAAGAGGGAATAAGTGGTGTGTAAAGTGAGAGAGAGGTGTGTGTATGAGACGGGAGTGAGAGAAGTGATGCGTCCGTGATTCTCTGTCTTACTTTCGGAACGAGATAGAAGTAAAAGGAGTGAATAAGCCGTTTTAAAAATTCAAGCGTTTGTATTAAAAGCCAATATGAGCAAGTACGTACGAGGCTAGTGACCGGTGAGCGAGTTAATTTGTTTGGCCCTTGTGCTGCTGCTTTTTAGTAGCATCCATGATATGACGCGAACACTAGTATTTGGTGCAGTGACTAATTGCTGTGATGCAGTCCCCAGTTCTTGCTGTTCAGAAAGCAGCCCTGCTGTGCCCAAGAACGAAAATTCTTACTGCATACTGTAATTTTTAAGAGCAGTGGTTGAACCTGAAGGAATGTATATTCTAGAGTACCAAGGTGTTTTCATCCTCTTGTGATCGGCAGTGATCTAGCCACGAGTGTGTGTCTAAATAATGGAAATGAAAAGCTGCATCTTGTATACATTAGTAGTAATCTGAAGGGAAAACGAGATTTAGGATGCTGCAACAAGAAGCCTGTGAGGTGTGAAGAAGAGCAATGCACTGAACATGGCTAGTAGGACCACATGCGCAGAATAAAGCCGCGCTGCATACACTATGCAGAAGACAGCAAAGAGGCCTCTGAGTCTGAACTGTGGTGATGAAGAACAAAGCATGTCTGGCTGCTCATCTTTTCAGCATAAGAACCACAACATCTATGGATGAGCAGGCCAAGGAGACAATTTTGGATCTGATGCCTGGCATCTTCAAAATTGAGGCTGGCATTGCACATTTGTACCACTCAGGCCATTCTCTTTATTAGTTGAAGTAATTGAAGATGTTCTCACCTGCTTCATGTCAAAAAGGTCCAGTTGTTAATACAGTATTACTGCTATGAGTTACTACTTTCCAACTAAACAGTACTTTTACCCAATGAGAATCTAATAACATCTACTACTATCTCTTGAACTACACTGCTCACTGGCATAGTACTATCCAACTAGGCCTGGCTATTGCTACTCTGTTACTGTATCACAAGCTTGGTCCACAAGGACATGGTGAGCTGGAGAACTTAGCAGTCTTTGACTTGCATTAGAATAAGGTTAGGCGTGTATTGACCTCATCCTGACTTTGGTCCCCTTGTTCCTCACCATTTGCACAAGGTCTGACCTGACGTGAGCCCCCTTGTCCTGAGATGAGATTGCAACTTGTCTTTTCCTTTAATTGCTTCCCTCATGTGCTGTTGCTTCTTCTAATCTTGGAGGATAAATAGGTTTGTCTGTACCTCAGCACCATGCATGCATTCAGTTAGATTGTGAATTGTGGCCAACTCCCTGACCCATTTGTCAAAGAATTGGTTACGGAATTTAACTTCGTTGGTACTACTTCTACCTTCCAATTGAAGAGCATTGAGAGTATCATCAGGGCAGATGACTTAAACCATATGGTTCCTACCGTCCAGGATTTCGTATAATAACTGAACATGGAGTACATGCATCTTTTTTCCTCCATGAAAACCTAGTGGCAAACTGGCAGATGACTTAAACCATATGGTTCCTACAGTCCAGGATTTCGTATAATAACTGAACGTGGAGTACATGCATCTTTTTTCCTCCATGAAAACCTAGTGGCAAACTATCTTTCATAAAAAAAAAAACATCGTACTAGTTTCTTTGCTGACGCTTTATTAGTTAGTTCCAGAAAACCAGAACCCACCATTTGGGCTTGCACTTCAGTAGATATATAGTGGCGAAAGCTAGATTTAAAGATTTTCTTTTTGTGATATTGCATTACACCACACCTCTTTCGTTTTTCCTTTTGTCTAGTACTAGCTAGCTAACCCTGACGGTTCAAGCCATTCATCGATCATTTGGACGAATCAGCTCAAAATTTCGCTTTTGATCATCATATCTTGGGATCACACAACACGATCTGATGAAAACTTTTACTTTTCCCAATTCATCATCGAGGATATCTAGATATAAGTCATCGTCGAGGTTTCTAAGAGACCATGTAAAAAGCCTAGCATACGTTTATGATAAACAATTAGTATTTTGAATTTGAGTTTTATAAAAGTTTGCACTTGTTTTCACCGGAATTGAAAACTGAACCGAAACCGATAGAGCTTAATCGAAATTTCAAAGAGGGTGTTTTATGGTATTATTAGCGATCGAGCCAAGATAGGAAGTGCGGTCGACCGGTGGGTGTGGCGAGAGCGGTGAAAATGGTCTTTGAGTTAGACGAGTGTGTGCACGTATGGATATCATTCGTTGGTTGTGTGGTGTTGCATAATGCATGGTTTTGACTAGCATGAGTCAAGTGCATGGAACTTGTGCTTGAGATGATTACTTAGTCTTTGAATGTGCAAGTGGTTTGGAGAATGTTAGCGGTCGACGGCAATGGACCGAGACTAGACGGAGGAGCCGAGGTCCAAGCGGTCATGTAAGTCCGGTGAGACTATGTGGCTCAAGCGGAAGCACGAGAGAAGGCAACGATCGTGAAGAGACGAGTTGGTGTATGTGATGCGCCAAGTGACGAGGTTGATGCTCGAGTCCGAATGAGTGAAGGCGTGATGGATAGACATTGAACACTACGGTGTGTATCAAAGTATGTAAAGATGCTTTGAGGTGAAAATGAAGATAAAGTCAAGAGAAGGTGTTCGAAAGCTTCGTCGTAGGTATTTTAGTAGTTGGCCAAATACCAAGTTAGTGCTTTGATCAAAATTACGGTGTGGGGGGCGCAAAGGAGAAGCGGTTTAGGTCAAAGAGAGCTAAAATACTAAGTATATCAATTTCTAAGGTGTTAGCGGGTTGAGTCTTGTAAACGCTTTGAGAAGTGTACTTGAGGGTGTAAAAATCATGTTAATAGGGGTTGACGAGTTTCCCCAGTAGGCTTATAAGTTGGACCCACTAGGATTATTGCTGGTTATTAAAGGGGATGAGAGGAGGTGGTAGAGGGTAAGGATTATAGGGTTTAGGTTTTGTTCTACCACCTTATCTCTATCTATGGTTGTGAGAGAAAAATTGAGAGAGGAAAGAGTGGTGCTTTGGCTGCACCTTTTAATCATCCATGAGTATGTAAACTTCATCATTCACTGGAAATTAATCAAAGCTTTGTCTCAATTATATTCTCGTTTGCGTTCTTGCTTCGTGTGCCAATTGGACTTGTGCATTTCAAGTGTAACGGTTTTCAGAGCAGACATATGATCTTGGCAGCAAATAATTAGGTATCACGGACTATGGTGTGATGTGGTGTGTCATTGGACTATGATATTTCAAGTGGTGATGGCTTCAGAGCATATGTACGATCTTGGCAACGAGGCATTAGGCATCACATCTCCATGAAGACCAGTGGATGGCAATTAAGGAAATTATCCAATACTAGATGGATTAGTAGTTTGCAAAACCACAATGTTGACCTAAGTGGTTTCGGTCACGTCTTTGAAGATGAAGCATCTTATCAGGCTATTAGAGCCATTAAAGTCACGCTTTTGAGAAGCGTGCAAGTGTGTGTGTAAAATACATTTATGTGGCTTAACGGGTTTTCCTATTTGTAAGTGGTGTGATCCAATAAGGGTTGCTGGTTGCTAGGGTTAAGTGGGAAGTGAGAGCCTCTACTGTATAAGCCCTTATATGTGTTAAAAGAGATAACACTTGAGAGATAGAGATTAGGGTTTACTTTACGTGGAGCCTTGTACGGGTGAAAAGTGGATATGAATTATTCGTATTATCCAGTTACCGTATTTGATAGGATGCGAATATAGTATAGATTTTCCTATCTAATTAACACTTTCTATCCTATTCATATTCAAATTCACATAAAAAATATAGATGTGAATATGGTATGGACTTTTACCATCCGAAATATTATTTTATCCAGACTATCCATATTCGTATTCATATTCGATGAAGTAATATTCATATTTTATTATAATACGACTAATTACTTGGACACATTTTTTTAATTGAACGTAAATTTGTGTTTCTTTAGGTGGAGCAAATGGATTAGAATTATTAAGCATGATTGTACGAGGATAAAATATCATTAATATCTTCATAGTACATAAATTATGGGGATATCCGAATCTGACCGAATTGAGTAAATATTCAATTCAAATTTGTATTTGTTACAATATTCGATTCATATTCGTGTAGGCAAATCCGTTAGTTTCATCGTGCAAAGTCCGGTACTTCCAATCATCGAATCACCGCAGACTCGTCGTAACTCTTGATTTACTCGGGGATGAGAAGACTCCACACAGGTGTCTCTCGGAAAAAATATACCGCTATACAAGCGGACGTTACGCAAATTGAAAGTACCACTTACACAGAGCCGTGAGTACCGCCATCGATCGGACCGCTCACAGAGCCAATTAGACCACTCACACAGGGCTGGTCGAAAGTATCGATCGTCGACTACTCTGGTCCCTGACCACGTCAGATGTTTCGGCCACTCAGGTCTCCGACCACGTCGATATCTAACCATGTTGTCCGGTTCGACCACACAGGTCTCCGACTACGCTGGTCTCCGACCACATTGGTTTCAACCACTCAAGTCTTGACCATGTCAGTCATGTCAATTTTCAGCCATGTCAATTCTCAATCACACAGATCTCCGACCACCACATCGATCTTCGACCATGTTGTATCAACCACGTCAGTTTGACCACGTCGATTACGACCACATAGGTCTTAACCACGTCGGTTCGACCACGCTAGTCTTCGACCACACAGATCTCGACCACATCGATTCCGACCGACTTAGGTTCGACCACGCTGGTCTTCGACCACACATATCTCGACCACATCGGTTCGACCGTCTTGGTTCGACCACCGGTCTTCGATCACACGATCTTGACCACGTCGGTTTCGACCATCTTGGTTTTGATCACACGATCTCGACCACACCGGTTCCAACCACGTTGGTTTCAACCACCGATCTTAGGCCACGTTAATCTTGACGACCACGGTTCATCGATCACGTAGATCTTCGACCTCATCGGTTCGACTACATCGGCTTCGACCATGTTAGTTCCCGACCACATTGATCTTCGACCACATTGGTTTGACCACAATGGTTCTCGACCGCACAGGTCGTTCGACCACCAACAGACATGGTAGTTCTGTGATTAAAACGCTGATAGTTCTGACTAGCGATAGTACCGCAAAATACACTACGTTAGTTCTGATTTTTCTGAGAAGTGCATATACTTTAACAGATTTTGCAAAACACATTTGCAAATTACAATATCATGCACACAAGGATTATCTATGATTCCCAACAAATTATAAAATAAATTTGCACACTTAATCATGACACAAGGATTATATATATGAGTTTCAACCATTTGCAAAATACATTTGCAAATATAAGTCTCATAAATATGGACTTCAAACATTTGTAAAATATATTTGCAATGTATAGTCCCATGTTACAAGGATTCAACACATGAGCTTCAACTATTTGCAAGACACATTTGCAAATAAAAGCCTCATGCCAAGGAGAGCTAGTGCAAGTGAGGTTGAGCTATCAACACATGATGAAACTCAAGCTACTAGATATGACCTATCTTAATAGTACGACAACCTATACTAACAACCCGGTCTTCCACCCAAACACCATGACTGGTAAATGACTAAAAACACATCCTTAGCCCTAACTAGCCATACATTTGCCTTGCGCATCCTCTTGAATCTTGATGACTCACACATACACTTCAAGTCTGGGTCATCGTCTTTACATGCATCAACACATGACACATCCTTCATTTGACCTCCATCAACACATGATGGGTCTTCACTTGACTTGATGATAAACAAATGATCATCTTCTCTTGGACATGCATCAACTCATGATGTATCTTCTTCTTAAATTGATGATCTTCAACACATGAAGTTATCCCAAGCCTTCCTCATCTGTAGAACATAACCTATTCATCCAACTCATGAAAAATGTTAGTCCACAAAATAATTATCATCAATTACCAAATTTCGCCATTAACACATAATGGTGGGACTAGATTGTACAATATTTCGTTTTTGGTAATTCATGACAATCTCAATAAATAATGAGATGGAAATTTAATTACGAGTATACAACATGTACACAACAATTGTATACTCTAAAACTTACGATCGCCCTCTGCACTCGAACGTCTTTGACCGCCCGTTGTACCGGACGCCTTCAACCGTCTTCGAAACTCGAGCGCTTTTAGCTGCCTTCGATACTTAGGCTCCTCCGACTGCCTTTGGAACTTGGGTGCTTTCGACCACCTTCGATACTTAAACTCCTCCGACTACCTCCAGTACTTTGGCGGCTCCGACCGCTTGTCGTACTCAGACGTCCCCAATCGACTTTGATACTCGGTCACTCAAAACCGTTAGCCGTACTTGAGTGTCATCGACTGCCTTTGATACTCATACACCTTCGACTGCTTCTCACAGACGGACGCCTCTAACCGCTTGTCGTACTCGGTCGTCCCCTACCGACTTGATACTCAGTCACTCACGACCGCTCACCGTACTCGAGCGTCTCCAACTGCCTTTGATATTCGAATGCCTCCGATCACTTGTCGAACTCGAGCGTCATCGGCCGCCTGTTGTACTTGGACGTCCCTGACTACTCGTCATACTCGAGCGTCGTCGACCACCTTTGGTACTCGGTCACCTTCAACGGCCTATTGTACTCTTACACCTTCGACCGTCCATTGTACTTATACGCCCACCGATCACCAGTAGTACTCGGACGACGTGTGCTACAACCTACAACAACCGGTCCTACTACAGTAACCAGCCACGACCGATGGTCAATAGTTTTCGACTACCGGTTACGATTGATAGTCAATGGCTTCCAACTTACAGCTATGACCGATAATCGATGGCTTTCGACTAGTGGTCGCGTTTGATGGTCGATGGCTTTTAGCTTTTGACTAGCAACCATGAGCGATGGATTTCAACCACGGACCACTTCCGATGGATTTCGACCACGGATGACTTCCGATAGCTTTCAACTACAATGGATTTCGACCACGGACAACTTCCGATGGATTTTGACCACGATAGCTTTCGATCATGGACGACTTCTGATGGCTTTTGACCACAGACGAATTTCAATGGCTTTTGACCACGATGGATTTCGATCATGGACAATTTCCGATGGATTTCGACCACGATGGCTTTCGACCATGGACTATTTCCGATGGATTTTGACCACGATGGCTTTCTACTATGGACAACTTTCAATGGCTTTTGACCAGGTTGGTTTTGGACCACGGACTACTTTCGATGGATTTCGATCATGATGGCTTTCGACCATGGATAACTTCCGATGGATTCAACCACGATGGATTTCGACCATGGACAACTTCTAATGGATTTCGACTACGAGGGTTTTTGACCACGGATAACTTCCGATGGTTTTTGACCACGACGGCTTTCGACCACGGATAAATTCTGATGAATTTCGACCATGATGGCTTTCGACCATGGACAACTTCCGATGGCTTTTGACCACGGATAAATTCCGATGGATTTCGACCGTGATGGCTTTCAACCATGGACAACTTCCGATGGCTTTCGACTACCGACTATATCCGATTGTCGATGGCTTCGGCTTCGACTCGACTATGTCCAAATGCCAATGGCTTCCGGCTTTGGACTACCGACCACTCTCGAATGCCAATAGCTTTTGGCTTCCGAGGAGTCCTTCCCGACGGTCATTTTCGACCATGTCGATACTCGACCCTGGCGTTCTGCTCTGTTAACCTATAACTTAAGTTTCGTGTCAAAGTAAGGATGGTTTGTCCTTACGACACCTGAGTTCAGCTGAGTGCGTCTGCACTGCGGTGGGGTCCTTCCTATCGGTCACTTTTGACCACGTCGACATCTGACCTAGGCGCTCTACTCTGCTAGCCTCACCGCCCAAATCATGTATGTCTACTACACCGATTCTATTACTGTATCGTCAGATCAGTCATGCTTGACGTAAATCATGCACACTTTTAACCACCTTAATTTTATGTTCGTTTGATATCGATGAGGTCGAATGACAGAGGTGGGCATGGCCAATGCAAGGCTACGCTATTAATGGCTCCATAGACCGACAAGGCTATGGATCATGCTAACGCTCTTATCTATATCGACCATTCATCACATGCATGGATAACGTGAAGCGAAGACTAAAGATGATGACCAATGTGCAGCTTAATCGGTGGTATTCTGTGGGTTTACCCTACGGATGTAATTAACCATGACCCTTCTGAGGCCCTAGGAACCAGGAGATCACATCGTTGTGTCAGATCTGCTATGCAAAGCAGGCCATGGAGCGCATATATATAAAGGGAATTTGTAATTTTGTTATTCTCGATTGAATGAATAAAATACATATTTTTCTATCTTTTCTTGTGTTTATATATTTTTGTGTACTTTAGTACACTTTGCACACCCGCATCTTATACACTAAGGCAAGAAACCTCGTGTCAAACAGTTAGCATTCTAAAACAAACGGCAATTTATACTCACACCATGGCATAATAAAAGTAAGCACCCATGTATACGGTTTTCTGGGCCTATATAGAACGGGTTGCACTGTTAAAATTTTCAAACCTAGGGCTACATGCCTACATCCTACCCACCCGAGGCTTGGATCCACCCCTAGGCTTCAGTAGCCTTCTCATCCTTCGTATCACAGCATTGTCCAGTGGCAAAGGCTCCTGTAGTTTTCTCCTTTCTAGCATCGCAATAAACCAGGGCGGATTTTTAGCGACAAATCTAGATAGTTTTAAACATATTAGCAATCAAACTTTAGAAAATTGACGACGTGGATTATAGAACGTCAGTTAAAAAATTTATACGGATGGTACAACAAGTCTACGACTGCAAGGGCATACGCCAGGAGGTGTCAGCAGCCGTGATGAGGGCGAACATCCAAGGAAACGCAACACATCGGTTGAGGGTACATCCAAAAATCGGTGTTAAAATTTTCAAGCCTCAGGCTACATCCCCCAAGCTCGAGGCCTAGATCCACCCCTAGGCTTCAGTAGCCTTCTCATCCTTCGTGTCGCAACATTGTCCAATGGCAAAGGCTCCTATAGTTTTCTATCTAACATCGCTATAAACCAGGGGTGGATTTTTAGCGATAAATCTAGATAGTTTTAAACATATTAATAGTCAAATTTTAGAAATTGATGACGTGGATTATAGGACGTCAGTTTGCAAGGGCATGCGCCAGGAGGTGCCATCAGCCGTGATGAGGGCGTGCATCCAAGGAAGCGCAACACATCAGTTGGTGGTACATCCAAAAAGGTATGACATGCGTAGTATGCATACCCAATAAAAGTTTTCTAGCTCCGTCACTGCTTATGGTTTCCTCGAATAAATAAATAGGACGACTTTTCCGTCTCTATTTTGAAGCAACTTATTAGTTTATTGATATTCGATTTTTTCCGGATAAAAAAATCATAAGCCGCATTGGAAAAAAAAACTATGCGTAAACTCGATCATTTCTTTTCTTTTCTTTGATCTGACCTCTGAATGCACCGAGTAACAAAATAACGATCTGGAGCACACGGATGACATAACCAAATTAAACAAGTCAACAAATCGCCCTAACCGACCGAACGAAGCAGAACAGCGGCAGCCCGACACCTGTCACTAAAATGGCTTTTCCCGTACGCAACCACAAGTACACCTCACCTCTTCGTTGCGCTTTGGACCGGGGTTTTCGATGCGGCGAAGCAAAGCAAAGAAGAGGAGAGGAAAGCAAGGCTGACTCCAAAAACGGCAAGCGAGCCTCGTCTTTCTCCTTCTCCTCCCCATCCTCGCAAGAATCCCGCGTTAATTCGAAGCGAAGCTTGAAGCATCCCGCGATCGGCAGAAACCCGTCTCAGATTCGCTCGGGTTGAGCGCGCCGCCGGTGGGATCTCGCCTTTCTCCGGTCTGGTCGCGCGGGAACTCGCCTCCTTTTTTTTTTTGCCACGAACCCCGGATCGGAGGGGATAGCTGCCCAGCCGGGATTCTTGGGCCGAATCAGGTCTTCTCGTCGCAGTTTGATCCAGGATCGGGAGGACTTGCTGTGGAGACAAGTTTCTTGTCTGGAAGCTTCTGCAGTGTTCTCGCTGCTTGGGCTGTGTTGGGTTCCGCGTTGATGCGCCGCGTCTCTGGCGCCACTGCTGCGACCGGCGGTGACTACGGCGATAGTGGTGCTTCAGATCGCGGCGCCGACCCTGGGCTGTCCTTCCACTTGCTGTGGCTGTGGTTGGGGATTGGTGGTGGGGAGTGAGCAGATGGAAGAGGACTGCACTTACTGCTCTTGCCACCACTTGGACTTTGCTTCAGTTAGAGTGTAGGAGTAGTTTGGTCGCACTTGCTAGGCTGTTCTTGGTGGTTCTGGGAGTTGGATCGCTGCAAGCGGTCACAGAATCGGGAGCCGTTTTGTTTTGAGGATTCGTTTGAGTTGTGGTACTCCGGCTTCGCAAAGTCGTTGGAGCTGGAAAATGATACGCTAAAAGGGATATGGTGCATGGGAAAGAATTTGGGCACCTGTTGGGTGAGCTTGTTGAACTGATTTTCTGGGGATTCAGTCTTGTGGTTGATTTGCGAGGCGTGACACAATGTCTAGGTGCTTCCCGTTCCCGCCGCCTGGGTATGAGGCAAAGCCCAGGAGTGAGCACAAGGATCTCCTAAACAAGGTGTATTCCTTGTGCCTTTATGATCACTTGCCAAAGTAGACTACACTGGATGCTTCACAAAGCTAGGTTGTTGTTAGACTAATAACCAGGCAGTGGATGAGCATGCTTGAAGACATAATAAGTACCTTGCTGTCTGCTGGCAAAATACACTGAATACTTTTTCGTCTGTTGGAAACAGAGTGTGCATGTTAAGTGCTAGACTGCTAGTTGCCTGTTAGTTAGATTGTTTGTTATTTAGTGAATTTTGTTTTGGAAATATTGTTTCAATCTATCAGACGTTACAGTTACCATATTTAGGTTTTTTTTGTTCTTTGCTCACAAAGAAAGAGGTGGCCATAAATTGGTATGTAGTGAAACAACTTATCCAGCATTAATGAATATGAGGATATGATGATTCTATGGAACCAAGCAATTGCACTTTACCTAATGTTCTTTTCTGAATTAATTATAGAGACGGGAAAAAGGCATTCACTTATTGTAAACATTACACAGGGCTATATTTTTGGAAAACATACAATGTGCTGTATTGTTGACTGCAATTTAACTTCAGCAATAATAACAGATCGCCAGTTCCACAAGAGGAAAAACTGGTTAAAAAAAGTACACAGTAAAAACTGTACTCTACTGGCAAGTTTCGTTTGATGTCACAAAACATACAAGAGAAAAATACCAATCTTGCATTAGTTTCTCGAGTATTTTCCTTTTGCAATCTAGGTTGGGATGAATAGTTGCTTCTCAAAGCAGCACTTTTTTTTTTGTCTGAGAAGGACAACCTGTTGGAACGATCTTATGTGTGTTGCCTAACAGCTCAAGAATGAGTCTTATGATACATGTATCTTCTTTCGTAAGTGAACTTTTGGACTGCATGACCGTACATGTATATCACTCAATGCACATCATATATTCTTCTCACAACTCTCTATAAATAGTTGTACCAGCATGTGCTATGATAAAAACATGGTACCATATTCTTTCTCATCAGATATTTTATATGCTTGCGGGATCATTTTAAAATGGTTACTTATTAATCTTTATACCCTGATCTTCCACAGACCTACATGTTTAAATTTCATGTTAGGTTCCCTGATCTTGTTTCTCTACTGATATGATAACCACTGCACTATGGCAAAACCGCTACAATTGCCTTTTTAAATTTCTAACTTCACTGCGAATGCTACTATAAGTTCCTTTTTTTTGAACGGATGTGTTCGTGCTCTATACTATTTCTCCACCTTGCTACTGCAGTTGAACTTATCTAGAAGTACAAGAGTGTAAAGTGTAAACCTTTTCTCTGCAATGCCATACTACTTACTGAGTTTTCCTTGTGATCTGCTTCTGCTGATCTTTGTTTGGGTCTTAAATCTACAAGAGTGTAAAGTGTAAACCTTTTCTCTGAAATGCCATGCTTTCTTGGAGTGAGTTTTCCTGTGAGCTGCTTCTGCATTGTTCGGGTCTTAAATCCTTATTCAGATGCATTTCAGAGTATCTTGTTCCATCAAGCCCGGAGTAACATATACGTTCTGATTAAGATTCCTGCCTGTAATACGATGATGTTTATGTCTAAAAACCGCAATGAGGCCTTGTAAACTTTTCTTATGATGTACTGCAGAACCAGAAAGAACATGTGCATCTTTATTTCTTCCATAGCTGTTTTTATTAATATTGAATATGTGCCACCTTTTTCAGGAAAAGCACAAGGAGAAGAAGCACAGAAGGGAAAAGAAGCATACGGAAAATAGGGAAAGAAAAGAAAAGGATAGAGATCATAAGAAAGATAAGCACAATAAGAAGCATAAAAGAGAGAAACACAGAGACAGGAGAAAGAACAAGGACAGTGATGAAGACAAAAGGCAAACTTTGGAGCAAGAAACTCAGAAGAACGATGATCTTGACAATAGAAGGCCTAAAGAACGAGTACAAAATGAAGCAGTCAAAGATATTAAACCTACAGATGAGTTTACCCAAATCCTAGGTCAAGAAGGTCATGCAGACCACACAGGCGGTAGTACTAGCAAGCTGCTTCCTAGAAGAACCGAGAGCTTTGGTGTTGCAGGTTCTAAAGAGAAGGAAAGAACTTCTCTCAGTAGAGTGGTTGACAAATCTGGAGAAACAACTCAGCGCAATCATGCCAGTGAAAAGGGGAAGGGTACTGGCCATGGGTCTAAAACTAGAATACAGAATGGGAAGAGCCATCAAGTTGGGTCAGCTGAAAAACATTCCACTAGAAGGGACAGTAGCAGTGGAGCGGGCCTACAACAGGAGAGGTGTTTGGCACAAAGCAGCTGTGAAGGTGTTGCTAGTACCATGGTTATACAAGGTGGAGGGAGAGGACTAAAAGGTAGAACTACACCAAGTCCAAATGCTTTGCAGAGAAGCGAACAAGTGGGCCAACATTCAGATAGTTCTTCCCATTCTGCATATGGAAAAAGGGACAGCATGAGAACCAAAGGGATGACGGAGAAGGAAAATGGAAGTGCTAACAATTTTCGTGCCAGCATGGATCAGCAATTAGTACAAGGTAAAGATGGAACAATTCAAGGGAAGGCAAAGATTAAAGAGGTAAAAGCGAATCATCACAAGGGTGTCAAAGAAAGAGAGAGAGATCACGATGTAAAGAAAAGAAAGGCTAAAGACAAAAATAAAGAGAGAGAAAAAGAGAAAAAAGGTGATGTAAATGAGCAGAAACACAAAGAGCTTGATTCACGTGGGGCAAGCAAGAATAATATAGATGATCTAATGGACTCGACTTGTCTTAATGAGAAGAATTTCACTTCTGATGATGTCAAGAAAAGGAAAGACTTGGAAGCTAATAGTTCTTTACATGGTGAGTTCCTTTTCATTTTTTACCCCTTATTTATGTGTATTTAGTCCTTTCAAAGCATAAGAATAGGTTTAGATAGTCTTCTAGCTATGGTTTTTATTCTATTAATCATTTGAAAAATGTTGGCAGAGCATAGCATGCCGATGACTAAGCTGCCAAGGATGTCTCCTGCCAATCCTCTTCGTGTGAATGGGGAAACATTGAAGCATTCTCAGGGAATTGCACCCTGTTTTTCCACAGTACCAGTTGGCACAAATACTTGCGAGGCAGATCGCCTTCAAGATAGCAAGGAATGCTACAACAATGGCATCACTGGCTCTCATTCTCTGGAGGAACACAAAGCTTCAGTTTCTTCGATTGGTTATGACAGTAATGAAGTCTCCCTGAAACCACCTCACCTTGATACGAAGTATCTGAACAAATTGTACTCCATACCAGCAGTGGATGACTGCTCAGGGTACATTGATCAGGACTGGCTGTTCTCTGGGGATCGTGTTGACCAGAAAACAGCCATATCCAAGGCTGCAGAATCACCCCAAGTCTCTGCTGAAGCACAGCTGATTGATTCCGCTGATATAGTTGCTTTGCCTTACGTCGTTCCTTTATAATGTGTAGTTTTCGTGGTACGCCCAGTGAATGATTTCCAGAGTTTGGGCTATGATCTGAAAGCGCAGAAGACGGACTCATCTCTTCAGTTTGCAATCTACCGAGCTGCATGATGTACATCAGGTTATTCAGCTCACTCTCTAGCCCGTTGGTGAGATTCTCACCACTCATTATTTGTGGGATGAAGATCGAATGTTACCTGTACCATATCAACACCTGCCAGTGGCTCTGGTTGACGGTTTTGCTGGCTGTCAGGTTGTGCTGTGTCACATGATACGACGGGGGTACTGAGAGATCCCACACATCAAGCAATTGAATTCAGCAGCAAGTGTTACTGCTGCTGCATTGCCACGCAATTTTGGCATTGTATTATGTAAATTGTTCTCATGAAGAATGTGTAGAGTCGCAAGAAAGGTACACACGGAAAACAAGGCATGTCTGAAACTCTATTCAGATCTTGTTCTTATGCTTGAATAACAGCTTTTAGCTGACTTGGTGGCTCGGCCTTGGTCTGTTCACTTGCAGTGTGGATAAGTAATCACTGCGGATTAGTTCAGTTTTGCGGTGGCATACGGTGTTTATTTTAAATTTGAAGTTCGGGGTGGAGCCACCGCCTGACAAGCCTGGGCAGCTATCTGGGCTTGCCGGCGATGAGTGGCTCCGCCCCTGGCCGGCCGCATATGTCATGCATCCATGAACAAGCCCACAATTACTCGGCCTGCCTGCGGCCATGCGACATCGGCGGCGAGCCCTCCATCGGTCACTCGCCTTCGCCACAACAAATTAAGTAATAACAAAGATGGCCTCCCAAGCCTCCTCCCTACTACTCATCACGGTTTTGGCGGTGCTCGTCGCCGGCGCCTCCTGCACCCCTAAGGTGCTAGAAAAAGTCTGGCTCTGCCACTGTTTGAAATTATTTGTGGTGGCTCGAGGCAGCTCGGCCAGCCCATCACCGACGAGCAACACCGCACTGGCTGGCCCCTGGTGGCCAGGGAAAAGTAGGTGCTGTGGGGTAACCATGTGGCTAAGTCTAGAACATTTTGGTAATGCATAATTAACAATGATTACTTTATGATAATAAATAATTAACAATATTGTTTAGCATTGTTATACGAATTGTGTCATGTGTGTGTGAACTGATGTTTATCAAGTTGAGACGAACTTGTGCCAGAAAAATGTTCTTTGGTCTTTGCATGTGCAGGTTGAGCATGAAGACGATTATGGTCGGTGACAATGTGGACCAGGACTAGGATGGGAGATCCGAGGCTCAGACGGTCAAGGAGGTCACGAGATGGTCGGGCTCATGCTTGGGACACATGGAGATCAGAGATAGATGATACGTGTTGGATGTGCGGTCCGAAGGCTACGACACGTGGTGGATGATGCGTGAAGAAGCTACAGGAGGTGCGGTCCTGGAGGCTTCGACACGTGACGTGTTAGAAAAGTTAGAATTTTGGAAAAACCCGTGTTAGAAAGGGTTTCGAGTCCCTTTGCTGTTGGAATTAGATTAGAACTCGTGGCCTTAGGCTCAGCTCATGTTTTGGGCCTTAGATTATAAATAGAGGTGAGGTTAGAGACTAACTCTATGATTTTGAAGAAACTAATTTTGTATTAGAGTTTAAGGGTGCTTAAAGGCCACTTATAGCCACCGTAATTGAGAAATAAAACTATACATCTATTCGAAAGAAAAATTTCGGAAGGCGTGTTTTCTTGTTCGCGTCGTCCTCGTCTCTCTAGCGTTTCCGAGGCAACACCAGGGCTTGGATCTTTTGTGCGTGTGCGTCGCCTGATTGAAGCTCCAGTGCGGTTGGAGTCGTGACCGCCCTCTGCCCCTCGCTAGGTTCTCCAGCGGACGCGTGCACAGTATTCGTGTAGATGGAATCAACCATCACGTCAAAGATCAAGCCGAGATCGACTTTGCATGCAGGATTAAAAAATCAAGTGCCTTTCGGTTGCTTCTACACACATAGATGCCGTGACTTTTGTGCACGAGGAGAGAAGATTAGTGCAAGGTAATTAGAGGTAAGTGCTGATTAAGTTTTGGTGTTAGATATGCATGGTTGTAGGGATTCTCCTCATGCATGATTTGTGAGGGGTCATGTGTTGGCTGCATGCATTGATTCTCTCTGGCCAAGCAAAGCAATTAGAGATAATTAATTAAGTTTTTTTCATCCCGGGTGAAAACGAAAGGGCGACAGCTCGTGCGTGTATCTTCACGTATAGTATTTTTGCTGTCCTTTTTTTTGTCATGTTTTGTTTTCTGTTTTCTTTTTTTAATAGATTAAAAAAAAGAGATAACAGATTACAAAAACTTTTATATGCACTACAATCGTTCACCTCCTCTGGCAAGAGCAAGTTCGCTGTCCTCGGCGTTAAGCCGCAGATTTGCAACACTGGAGGACGCTCCGGCGACGATGACGAGGAGGAGCGACGACAAGCTGGCCGTCGTGAAGGCTGACAACACCATCCCCGCTGAAACTCAGCAGGCACAAGAATAACCTCTCTGTAGATACATGATGACTCCAATCAATCCAGCCTCTCTCTGATTATCATATATCAACTTAATTAGATGTGTTGGTGTTGCGTCTGTGAACTCGATAGATGTTTTACTTTGCATACATCCACCTAGGAGGAACCGAACTGAAAAGAGCTATTGATCTGATACTAACTTTTTGACATTTGGTGAGTAAAAATGGCAGCATCATTAGCATATTTTGGGTCATGTCTCATTGGATTGTTTCATTTGTTATATGCATCTAGAGCTGAGGCTTGGGCCGCGCTTTTTTGGGTCAGCCCGAAGTACGACCGACCCGGCCCATTCCAAGCACAACCCAGCCCGACACGTGGAGCCACCAATGCTCATCATCCTCCTGACTCCTGAAAGTACTTGTGGAGCCAGAGCTCTCTCTGTCGCCGCCACCTCCTCACTACCCTGCAGTAGTAGCGCCAAAAGGAGGGGGAGGATGCCATGGAGCTCAGCGAGAACGCCCTTTGCTACTTCTCCTTCTGTGTCCTCATCACTGTCGAGATGGTCATACCGCACGCTACGTAAGCCTCTCCTACCCAAAAAATTTTTGTATAACGATAGCACAACTGGTTTGTGTAACGAGCCAATCAGGGTGATGACACGTGACACGCGGCATTGCAGCGAACACTGTAGCGCAGAAAAACACTATAGCAAAAAATTTTTAGGAGATTTCATTGTTTTCCTATTATCTATGATGCTCAATAGTGTTTGCTACAGTATTTTCATGCCACGTATGAGTCTTTAATTCAATCCTTACACAAACTCAGTTGTGCCACCATTACACAATAAATTTTTTTCTCCATCCTTACACATCTAGTTGGCACGAGAGGCCGGGAGCCCAATAGGCCCATCCCCCTACAGAAACCCTACCCTTCTGGGCCCCACACGTCAGCCGCGCGGTGCTCACCCCTATAGATACCCCGCCCCTCACCCAAAAGAAACCCTAGGTTAAAGCGCCGCCGCCGCCGCCGAGCCGTCCGCCTTGCTCTCCTCCTTCCTCAGGGCTTGGTCCTCCTCATCCTCGTCTCCCACCTCTATCTCACACTCGGATTTGCCACCTCTAGCTAGGGTTAGGTCGTTAGGGTTCCTGTTGTTGTTGCTAGCTCGTAGCGCAGCGATGGCGATCAAGAGGACCAAGGCCGAGAAGAAGCTGGCGTACGACAAGAAGCTGTGCCAGCTGCTGGACGAGTACACCAAGGTGCTCATCGCGGTGGCGGACAACGTCGGCTCCAACCAGCTCCAGGAGATCCGCAAGGGCCTGCGCGGCGACTCGATCGTGCTCATGGGGAAGAACACCCTCATCCGCCGCTGCATCAAGGTGCACGCCGAGAAGACGGGCAACAAGGACTTCCTCGAGCTCATGCCTCTCCTCGTCGTAAGCCGCCGGATCCTTTTGTCTTCTTTGTTTATGCTCTTGGCGTTTTCCGGTTTGTGCGCTGAAATGGAATTTTGGTGCTGTTGTTGACTGTAGGGAAACGTTGGTCTCATCTTCACCAAGGGTGACCTCAAGGAGGTCCGCGAGGAGGTCGCCAAGTACAAGGTGAATTATCATACCACATGTGTTTTTATTTGCGAGTTTTTATTTATATTTACAATCCTGTAAGATTGTCGTGTGGTATTGCGTTATTATGTACTGGGTTGCATTAATTTGATGCTTCTGTGCTTGGGAACATGGAGCTTGTCGGTATTAAAATATGATTATGTGATGAAATTGGACCATTGTTCTTGTTGTAATTTAATTTCTTTTTTGCAAGCCTTGTAAATTGTAGTATGGTCTGGCGTGGTTGCTGTGATGTGGACGGTTGGGGTTGCATGAACGTGATGCTTATGTGCGTAGAATTTCACCTATGTATGTATGCATTAGTAATTTTGCGATGTTACAAGATTTTTATGGAGCATCCTGGTATAGTTGTTAATGATATGTTTCTGGTATCATTGGGAAGAACAAGGATGGTGTGACTTATATGTTTTTATCTGTGAAAACTTGTTTGTCCTATGCAATTTTGTAGTAAATGTTGCATTTGTTATACATGAATGTTAGGCCATAGAAGTAAATATGCATGGGAATTGTGGGATAGTAATTGGAAATGACTTGATGTCAACTAGTTTTGGGGTGTGATGTGAACGTTTCCAGAGAAGACATTGTTCGTTTATGAATTGCAAATTTTTTCATAGTGTACAGTCATGTTTTTTGTGAACTGCTGCAATATTGCTATTGTTCAGCTAATGTTTAGAACATTTTTAGTTTATTATTTCTGTGATGTCCAACGACCCTGATCTTGTTTCTGTTATTATAACAGGTTGGAGCTCCTGCTCGTGTTGGGCTGGTTGCTCCTGTTGATGTGGTGGTCCCCCCTGGAAACACTGGCCTGGATCCTTCCCAGACTTCTTTCTTCCAGGTGAACATTTGATGATAACACATCTCTGTGTACTTACAGTTATGCACCAGTTCTCACCCCTGCTTCCTGTTTTTCAGGTGCTTAACATCCCCACCAAGATTAACAAGGGCACTGTTGAAATCATCACCCCTGTGGAGCTCATCAAGAAGGGCGACAAGGTTGGCTCGTCTGAGTCTGCCCTGCTTGCCAAGCTGGGTATCCGCCCTTTCTCATATGGGCTTGTGATCATCAATGTCTACGACAGTGGGTCGGTGTTCAGCCCTGAGGTTCTTGACCTCACCGAGGAAGACCTGATGGAGAAGTTTGCATCTGGTGTATCTATGGTTGCCTCGCTGTCCCTGGCAATATCGTACCCAACTATCGCTGCTGCACCACACATGTTCATCAACGGGTACAAGAATGTGCTTGCTGTTGCTGTGGAGACTGATTACTCCTACCCACATGCAGACAAGATCAAAGAGTATCTGAAGGTAATCAATTTGCCCTTTTCTATTTCATGTTTGCCCTATTTGTAGTCTTTAGTTTAAATGCGTGAGAATGTTTGTAACAGTGTTATGCTTACTGCTCTCTGTTAGTTTAGTTCATAGCAGAAACGAAAATTGTGTTACTGAACTGCAGCATGTCATCTATGCTTTGCACATCTTGTTTATTCTGAACTAGATGACCATTGAGCTTTACAAGAATTAGTAGCAGGCCATCAATCTAAACCAATACTCTAGTTTAAATATGTGAACCTCTTGTTTCTATTTCATATTTTTAACAGCGATGTGCTTTCTTGTTTGTAATAGTTGGGCATGTCTTGTTTATATTGGCTTCTAAAAGTTGCTTTTCCATGGCATCTAACTTTCAAACGGAGTATCTTTTTAAGTCGAGATCTACTAGTTGATTGTTGTACTCACTGTAGTAATTTCATTTATATTTGCTAAAATCGCACGTGAGTATCTCTCCACAAGTATCTCTTCAGGCTGGTTGTTACTATTCATAATACAAAGCCAAAATCCAATATGCGTGTCAATTTGTGTTATGGACTGCAGCATGTCATTTCTGATTGACACATGTTCTATTTATTCTGAACTTAATATCTATCGAATGTTACTTCAGTTGGTGATAGGTCATCAATCTAAGTGTTTGTGGTTGGCTGGTTTTGGCAGCGGGCATTCTATCATACTTGAGATAATGCTTTAATGACGTATCATTATCTTGAAAAGATAATAAACTTTTCTCTTTAGCTATGTAAAGTAAACAGATGATGTTTTGATGGCACTAAAACCTAAATCTAATTTGATTCTGATTGGCGTTGCTTTGCAGGATCCCAGCAAGTTTGCAGTTGCTGCCCCGGTTGCCGCTGCTGACTCTGGTGCTGCTGCTGCGGCTGCTCCCAAGGAGGAAGAGAAAAAGGACGAACCTGCGGAAGAGTCTGACGATGACATGGGCTTCAGTCTGTTCGACTAAGCTGCTGCCTGTACCGCTGTCAAGTTTTGCCTTAGCCTTGAACATTAAAGTTTGTACATCAAAGTTTGTTATTACCTTCAATTTAGCATATCATGCTTTTTGCTAGACAAGAACTACGTTGGGTGTAGTGTGCAATCAACAATGGTATCGTTATATGCACTCTGGGTTGGTTCTTTTCGATTGTGGCTTACGACTGTCTGATGATTTTTTATCTTAGTGCAAGTGTTTTTGCGAATGAATCAAACATTGATATGTTGATAAGTCGCTTTAAAAAGATTTGTCTTGATAAGTTGCATTAAATGCTTTAAAAACACGACGAAGAAAACATATTGCTACACAAGTCGGACGTTTCGCAAATTAGAAGTACCGCTTATACAGAGCCGATCGTTCCGCAAATCGGAAGTGCTGCTCACACAGAACCGGTAGCACCACTCGCTGGTTCGCTCACAGAGCCGATAGACCGTTCACACAGAGTTGGTTGAAAGTACTGATCACCGACTACACTAGTCCCTGACCACGTCGGATAGTTCGACCACTTAGATCTCCGACCATATTATCCGGTTCGACCACACAGGTCTTCGACTACGCTGATCTTCAACCACGTTGGTCTCCGACCACACTGTCCGAATAGACCACACAGGTTTTCGACTACGCTGGCCTCCAACCACACTGGTTTTGACCACTCAGGTCTCGACCATGTCGATTTTTGACCATGTCAGTCTTCGATCACACAGATCTCTGACTACTCCGTCGATCTTCGACCACGTTGTGCGAACGCTTTCCAAAAATCTGATTCGTCCCAACCCCTGCCGGAATGCGAGGGACACCGACTTCGGAGACACTGCTCTCCCTACGTCGGTGCACGCCGAAGAAGGGACGGAAGCCGAGGCTGCACAAGACAGGAAAAATGGGAAACCGATCTCATTCTGAGAGGAGAGGTCTTCTTTATATAGAGTCAGCCTCAGCAAAAGAAACTACCATCATCATTGTTATTACATTGTTTTAATGTAGTTAATGCGTGCCATAAAAGTCAATTTAAACAGTGTAATTCAAACTTTCAGTTTCTAAATTGTATACATGATTTTGATATGCAAAAAAGTTGTCGCTCCACAGCCAACGACACAAAATCATCAGACCATTCACGCACACGATGGCGAGGCAAGCGAGCACGCGTGAGTTCTTCTTTTGGTTGCTTCAACTTGGTAAGATCAACTTCACTATATAAGTTGATCTCCTTCTACCTAGACTAGCAATATGGTACTAAATTTCCCACCTTTCACTATACATGATTGAACATTTGGAATTTTTTCTAAAATTTAATTGGAATATCAATGGGCCAAACCCATAAGCTCCAACAGTTCTTCCACAGTACCAGTTGGCACAAATACTTGCGAGGCAGATAGGCTTCAAGATAGCAAGGAATGCTACAACAACGATGGCATCATTGGCTCTCGTTCTCTGCAGGAACACAAAACACAGCTGATAGATTCCGCTGATATATGATCTGAAAGCGCAGAAGACGGATTCGCCTGTTCGGTTTTGCCGTCTACCGAGCTGTTCGATGTGCATCAGCTAATTCAGCTCTCCCGGGCCAGATGGCTAAGGTGAGATTGTCTTCTCACCTAACCTACTGAAAAATAAACCAAAAGTCAAAAGTTCAAGCCGTAATAAGCGGGACATTAGCCGACTCGTGTTCGAGTCTTCTCATCTAACCTAGTAAAAAAATCAGGGGGTTCTCTCCTTAGTCTCTTTCCCTTTTTTTTTATTCAACTCTATCATTTGTGAAACGAAGACCGAACGTTACCTGTACCATATACGACGGGGACACTGAGAGATCCTATACGTAACAGGCAACTGAATTGAGCATCAAGTGTTACTCCTGCTGCATTGCCACGCAATTCTGGCGTTGTGTTATGTAAATTGTTCTCGTGTGAAGAATGTATAGAAGCAGAAAGCGAAACGCATATAACTAGTTTTAATTTACTGCTATTTTACTCATATAACTAGTTGATAACCTCTTCTGCAAACCTGTAACAGAATTTTTTTAAAAAAATAAAATAGTAGGGATTACACTAATAATCAACTTTGTTTTTGAGTCGGTCTTAATATCAACTTGTTTTTAGAAGAAATCTTACTAAGCATCTAGCCATAAGGACGGGTGGTGAACAGCGTTCACAACCTCGTTTTGCAAAAAAATTCGGAGGGCAGCGGGACGAACCAAATTAATGAAACATTTCGTTCTTTCATTCAAAATCTCGAACAAAATATTCAAACACCATTTGAATTTTAATGAAATTTAACCAAAATTTATACATAATTCAAATAAGGATAAATTTGGCTGAAATTAGACTAAATTTTACATGTTTCGGAGGGCAACGAATTGAACCCTGATAGTGAAGTGTAATGTGGGAGGAGCTTATTGGGCTTGATGACTGATGAGGCCCAAAAGTTCAATTGTTTATGCCTAGTCTCTGTCTTATCCTCAGTTGAATTATAAGATATTTTGGTTTTGCTCATCGGCTCTAGCCCAAATCCATTCATTTCAAGGATTATTTTTACATATGTGAAATGTTTACCATGTTAGATAAATTTTACCCGTATTTATTTACATTTTTAGTAACAGCTTCTAATATTAAGACATGAAAATTTTCTAGTTTCATTTTGTATAGGTATGTTTTTCCTATAGAAAATATTTCTTTCATCTTAAGGGGGTGTTGGATGAGAGGGATATCCAAACATGCCCTAAATGTGTGCACTATGGGCGTCTAGGCAACAGGGGATACAATCAAGTCAAAATGAACATCAGATAGTTAGGCTCACTGTTCTACTTTCAAACAGAACATAGAGTTAATACCAGCAAGGAATGCCTGATACTAAGTGTTATGTTTCCGATGAACTAATTAATGCACCTTGATAGTGCATGTTATGTGTGGTTGTTGAAAATATGAACAATTCATGAATGTTTGTATCAAATAAACTAGTTATATGTTTTCGTTAATTTTTGTCATACAATCTAAGGGGGTTTTTATGTTCCGAAAAATATTCGTGATCGTATTCGTTTCGATTTATATTCGCTACGTATCTGTATTCTATATTATTCGTATTTGTATTCGTATCTAAGGTATTCGTACTTGTATCTGCATCTGAGAAAAAATATAAAAATAAATATGATGAAGACATTATTCATCCATATTCGATCCGTTTGTCTCCCTACTAATGAGGCCCAAAAGTTCAATTGTTTGTGCCCTCAAATTAGCCTTCAAGGTTACGTATCTCATCTTCTTTTTCCCCTGGTTTTCAGTTTCTTTTAGATTCTGAATTATCTTAATCCTAAAAATCCTCTTTATAAACAAACAGTGTTAACAAACACGAACAAACAAACAAAAATGGCTTCTTCCTCCCTCTCCGCCGCCGTCGTCCTCCTCGCCACCCTCTCGCTGCATTGCCATGGTGATCGCCTCCCATTACGCCGTTTCGATTCCGAAGCGCTAAGCTAATGGCATCGGTTCTTTGCTAATCACTGTCCGGTTTTTGCGTTGCATGCATGCAGTGGCGCACGGGTTCCGCGGCCTCGGCGTCAACTACGGCACCATCGCCGACGACCTCCCCACGGCGGCGCGCTCCATCGAGCTCCTCCGCGCGGCGGGCGCGGGCTCCGTCAAGATCTACGACGCCAGCCCGGCCATCCTAAGCGCGCTCGCGGGGACGGGCCTGCCGGTCTCCGTCATGGTTCCGAACCAGGCCATCCCCTCGCTCGCCGCGTCCCCCGCCGCCGCGGACAGGTGGGTGGCCGACAACCTCGCGCCGCACTGCCCGGCCGCGCGGGTGGTGTACCTGCTCGTCGGCAACGAGGTGCTGTCCAACCGCGCCATCGCGGGCTCCACGTGGCCCAGCCTCGTGCCGGCGATGGCCAACCTCCGCCGCTCCGTCCGCGCGCGCGGCCTCGGCCGCGTCAAGGTTGGGACGACGCTCGCCATGGACGCGCTGGCCGCCTCCTACCCGCCGTCCGCCGGCGCGTTCCGCGAGGACATCGCCGGCTCCGTCGTGCGCCCGCTGCTCCAGTTCCTGAACGCTACCGGCTCCTACTACTTCATCGACGCGTACCCGTACTTCGCCTGGGCGGCCAACCGCAAGACCATCTCGCTGGACTACGCGCTCTTCCAGGGCGCGCCGAGCACCCACTACGTCGACCCGGGCACGGGGCTCATCTACACCAACCTGCTCGACCAAATGCTCGACGCGGTCGTCGCCGCCATGGCCAAGCTCGGGTACGGCAACGTCAAGCTGGCCGTCTCGGAGACCGGGTGGCCGAACGCCGGCGACGTAGACGAGATCGGCGCCAACGTGCACAACGCCGCGACTTACAACCGCAACCTCGCCGCGCGGATGGCCAAGAACCCCGGCACGCCGGCCCGGCCGGGGGCCAAGATGCCGGTGTTCGTCTTCTCGCTGTACAACGAGGACCAGAAGCCCGGGCCGGGCACCGAGCGGCACTGGGGGCTGTACTACCCGAACGGGACGTGGGTCTACCAGGTTGATCTCACCGGCAGGCGGCATGCATCGTCGTACCCGCCGCTGCAGCCTGCGGATCAGAACGGCACGCCCGTGTGGTGCGTGCTGGCCGGCGGCAAGGCGGTGAATGAGACGGCGGTGGCAGCCGCCGTGAAGTACGCGTGCCAGCAGGGGAGCGGGACGTGCAACGCCATCCACCCCGGCGGCGAGTGCCACCAGCCGGACTCGCTCGGTGCGCATGCAAGCTACGCGTTCAATGCCTACTGGCAACAGTTCAGCAAGGCTGGGGGCACTTGCTACTTCAATGGCCTTGCAGAGAAGACTACCAAAGATCCAAGTAAGTTAATCTAAGCATTTCTGATGCTTGCAAATTTTACAAGTTTGGTTATTGCTAGCTAGATTGGTAGTGCTGCTTAACTAACTGATTTGCCATGGTTTGTTGATGAAGTAGATTTAATTTCTTGGTGTTTGTTAGCAATATAGTTTGATGATAATATTATTTTCAAATAATTTTTGTTAGTAGAAATATGAAGGCTGATCACATAAGATGAAAAATATAAAGTAAATAAACAAGAGGGAATTGCTAACTAGTACTCAAGTGTTTTTTTGGATTGAGCACTAAAATTTCTCATTGTAGAATTTTACCTCGAGATTCGTGCTCCACCTCTCTCTCTGGCTTCGGCGAGTTAGGGTTAAGGTTTGGATTGGGTTCACCAGAGCCCCCGGATTTAGAGGAAAGTTGGGGCGGTGGTAGACCGGTGGTGAGGTGGCGAGGTAGCAGCAACGCCACCTCGGCCGCAGGCCAAAAGAGGGTGGTGGGTGGTGGAAGTCGGCAGGCGCGACAAGGATGAGTGGTTTGGAGGCGGCGGTAGCCACCGGAGAAGAGGAAGGAGGGCGATGTAGGGGGATTTCATCGAAGAGGAAGAAGAAGGTGGGATGCAGGGTGGCTCGCTAGAGAGGAGGAAGAAGGGCGGAGTGGGAGGGAAAGAGGCAGGAGCGGCGACGGCAGAGGCTCGCCTGTGGGCAGCGCCATGGCACAACAACGGGGTGTGATGACGGTGGTGGTAGGGAGGGTTGACGGCTAGGGTTTGGGGAGGGAGGGGAGTAGAAGAAGAGGAATATATATTATTTAGGGGAGTGGCACGATTCTTTAGATCTAGATCCAATAGTTCAAAATTTAAGTATCTTTTAACAAAAAAAATAGTCATGTATTCCCTAGACACCTGTGGATAAGCTTGTGACGCCTGAAAGGCTATCTTGGTCCTGCTAAACATTAGATTTGGATTTTGGAGCCATGTCCTTTGCAACTGATGTTAGTGTAACGTGCCTTGCCCATTTTTTCTCAAACCATGTGTTTGTTTCCTTTTCAGATGTCTATTCCCATTGATCAGTAGAAGCTGCCTAGTGCAGAGAACTGTTTATTTTGCTAGTGGTTTGGTTTGTACGTCTTATTACCTTCAGCTGGACCAATTTATGCGTACAGCCTCACGCATTAGTGCATTAAATACTTGATCTGAGTAAAAGGTCTACATAAGAATTCTACATGAAATGCCTGTCACAGCCTCCTCTCAGAAGTAAACGTATAGAACTACACTTGTGTAGCTTGGTAGCATTCAGAGCTTCAGACTATTTTGGACGTCGCGTTGGCCATCAAGTAATGCTATGGATTATAGGACCACTTCAACGGAAAACTACTGCATACATCACAGTAATTTGATGATTTCACTGACCTCATTTCTTCACCACGGTGAACCATGATATGATTGGTTATGCAATTCCTTTCCATTAACATTTTGCTTTTCGAATCATCCAGTTCGATTCTATATAAATACGCTGCACCGATTACATGCACTGTGTATACACTATTTGATCTTGTGAGAGAGCCGTAGCTTCTTTTTTACATCCCATGCATCTTGTTGATCTGTTCTTGACGACGTGGGTGTGTTCTACAGGCCATGGATCCTGCAAGTTTGTCAGTTCTTTGAACTAGCTTCAGATGGAAGAGATTGACAGAGTACGACGATTGGACTAGGGAGGAAGGCCCCTTGGATAGATTATTCTCCATGCCTCTGTAGCAAGCAAAGCATCACCGTGATTTAGTTTCATACTGGTTTAATTTCTTCCCGGATTTTAAATATTTATACGCACAAACGGATTTAAGAAGACGCTTTTGTTTCGCCTTTGAAAGATACCAAAAACAAAACAATAAAAAAGTAGAAAGAACAAGCACACGTTAAAAACTCAATATCTGTATCAATAAAAATTACACACAAATATCTCTTTATAATCTCTATCACAAATAACTAAAATTTAAAAATTTTAATCAAAATTTATAAGTGACAGCCATATTTGGACGGCATCTACACGCCGTTCTCACCCGACACGACCTCCTCGTCGGCTCCCTCGTCGTCCTTGCCCATGTTTCCCACCAGCACATGCAGTAATGTACCGGTGTGCACGACGGCAGGGCCTGACCTGACGGCGGTGAGTTGGTGGCAACGACAACGATGCAGACAACGGTACACCACCGCCACATTGGCCGAAGCGAAACTGCGAAGGTGAGGGGAAAAACAGCACAAATGTAAAGTAAAAGTCCCCAAAGCTATTAACTGGCCGGAGCAAAGAATCCTCTTGCTTTGGCAGTCACGTGCCCCCCCTGCACCGGTGGAATCTTGACGGTTTTGTTTTTACCGCTTATCCGCATCACCGCCGTCGACGCCTCCACCGACGGCGGAGATCCCGCGTCCAGAGAGAGGAGAGCAGGCCGTGACCGCACGGAAACGACCAAATGGCTTTGTCTCTCCGATCCGGCCGCACGGTCCCCGTGTTTACCGCGCCACCCAATTCATCGCTGACGTGTGGGCCCCGTGTTTCAGGTCCCACCTGTCACTTCCCGAGCATGGGGTGAGCTCGTCTCCACTGAACCAAAGCGACTCCTCACTGGTCACCTGGTCTCCACTCTTCTTCGCCGTTGCTGAGCACGGGAGGGCTGGAACTGCTTCGCCATGGAGAGCAGCCACAGGAGCGGAGACGGCGCTTCCGGTGAGCTTCCTCGCCGTCGGCGTTGCGGAATTTTTCTTCCTTTCTTGCCGGTCTTTTTCTTTTCTTTTTTTCCTTTTGCTTCTTCGTGTGATGTGATGGCGTGGCGGTTTTGTGTTTGGGTTGTGTGCAGGAGGCGGCGGCGGCGGCCTGTGCACCGCATGCGGGTACCAGTACCCGAACCCGCATCCCAGCGCCAAGCAGCGCCGCGCGCACCGCAAGAACTGCGGCAAGCCACCGTCCGCTGCCGCCGCCGGCGTGGAGGAGGGCAAGAAGTTGCTGCTAGGTACCGCGCAGTTTATGTGCCTTGCCCTTGTGGGTTACTGCGTCTGAGGTTTTCTTGGCCTTACCCGTTTGCGTGTGTGCGTCCTAGGTGAGGGTGAAGGGGGAGGGGGAGGACCAGGAGGAGAGGGGAATGGCGCGCGTGCGGCGGTTTGCGGCGGCGGTTTGCCTGGATCTGCGCGTGTGGCTGGGGATGTAGTGGAGAACGAGGACAATGCAGGTTTGTTCTGATTCTTTCTCCCTGAATATTCTTGCTCTTTTTTTATTGGAACCCTCCCTGAATATTCTTGCTCTTTGTTTCTCTTTTTGTTAGTTTCTGAAGTAAAATGGGTTTGATAAGGGATTTGGTAGGTGAAAAGTTGCTGCTTCTTTTTTCTTTCCCAATTCGTCTTTGTAGAGAAGAACTTTCTTGATTCAGTGAAATTGTACTGATATGGAGGCTGGAATGAAGGCATGATGGTTCTTGGTCTTCTCGATTAGCGTAGTAATGTTCAGAATGTGTGTACTTTCTTGTCATCTTTGGGGAGGGTTAGGATAATATTCTTTCGGGTTAGTAATGTTCTGGAACTGCTTAGCTGTTTATGTAACTTCCAAATTGTACATCTGAATCTTGGTGGAATAATACGGTTCAATAAATTGGTGAGGCCGGCAGCTTGTTGCTTAGCGTAGTACTAGGCATGGGGTTCCTCCATCTTGTGAAGTTGTCTCCATCCGGTGCTGGTAGCATAACTTCACTGCCAGAAAGTCCAGAGCTATTTTAATATTCGCTGTGCTGTAGATGTACACTTTCTTCAATGCATATTTTCACCAATGTCTTTTTCCGATGCATCACGACTCTATTGCACCTGTATTATTCATTTCGTGGATGTCTTTTGTAGAGCATTCTTCTCCTAATGGTACTAGAGTTCAAGACATCATCAATAAATTAAGTGAAGATTGCCTCACTAGTTGCGTCCATGACGTCGCTTCTGAAATTGCTCCTAAGGCCATTGGAATTGATAATGATGAGATTCGGACGGAAGTGGCTGAGAATGCACCACATCTTGCAGATGGGCATCCGTCTCAACCAGTAGTTAGTTCTGATCTGTGTCAGGATGCTTCCACTTCTGTTCTTCGACCAGAGCCTGAAGATGGTGCAAGATTCACTTCAGATTTCTCTGTAGATGAAACAAATAACTCAGATGTTACGTCTCTGGCATCAAATGCTACTGCAGGTGAAGTTTCTGCTCAAACAAATGCTGTAGTTGTTTGTCCGGATGACATTGCCGTTACTGAAGTAGATGGTATGATCAACACCATTGGCAAAGACAAGAATAGCGAAGACATATTGGTAAAAGGCAGTGGAATTGATTCCTCATGTCAAGAAAAGTCACAAACCAAGATTGATGATGGGCATAGTGCTACAACAGTGGAGGAAGATCCATCTGTCAATAATTTCAATGTGGTTTCAAAGAAGAATTCCCGGTGAAGAGACTGAACCCAAGGAGCAAAGCAGGCTTATTTTAAGTAACTCAATAGAGCAAGTTTCTACTGTCAAGGAACCTGTCAATTTACTTGGGAATAAGGAGACGTGTACTGAGAAGCATGTATGTGCAGATGATACCAATGGTGATGATTTATTTGAACTTGCTACTGGTGATTGCCATTTGGAGGCACCAGACAGTGTCAAAACCCACCAGCAAACTGACTCGATCTCTGTGGCAGTAGATCAGCTGACAATCCCCGAACAGACAGACATTGAGGAAGGACAGCATTGTCCTGATGCAGGTGAGAATTTGAGTTTTGTGCTTATGTTCTTGTGCTCTGCATTTGTATTTATTTTTATTGTTTGGTTGTGAATATCATAGGTAATTTGGTAAGAAGAAGTGGTTAAGTCTAGTTTTGGCTAGTTGATGTTTCTCCATTATGCTGGTAGTGACCAAGTGTGAATATGGTGATCCTAAATATGCTGACTTTTTTAGGGTTGTGCTCGTTTTATCGAAATATCAAAGATCATTTCAGCTTCTGCTTGAAATTTATTGTGTGACAGCTCAATTAGAAGGCCTTAATGTGCAATCATGGTGCCCCATTGTTTAGAAAAAGGTGTCTAGTTAGGTAAAATTTGAGACCAGCACATATTTCTACAAGTACAGTTTGTGTTGGCAAGTCAATCTAATTAAGAGAGACAATATGGGCCTGACAACACGTTCATCAATACCTCCCAGTTATTTTACGTCCCATATGATCTTTGTTTATGAACTGAAATTTCATGACCATTCTGCAGATGGGGTCGGCAACCAAGCTGTATCAAGTGCAATTGGACCTGCTGTAGGTGCTGAAGTCATCTGTGCTGGTAGTGCTGCTAACCTTACAAAGAATGTTTGTTCCTCTGAAGTGACAACAGGAGATGCCAGACCGGAAAATGTGACTCATGCAAGTGGTATCACTTTCATGCCATCTCAAGTTGACCTAGCGGAGCTTGACACATACCCTACTTCTCATGAGATTGATATGGTAAGTAGCAGAGATGGTGTTGAAGAGAATAGACAGAATGAAAACACAAGTGCAGAGCTTACTTCCCATGAGACAAATGAGGTGTGCATTATAGATGTTGAAGAAAAGCAGCAGATTGAAGATATTACTGCATACACCACTTCTCATGAGGCTGATGCAGTGTGCAGTACAGGTAATTTTGGAGAAAATAAGCAGAATGAAGAAGTTATTGCAGAAGCTAGTTCTCACAAGATTAGTATAGTACAAAGTAGTGTTGAAGAAAAGGAACAGATTAAAGAGGTCATTGCAAATCCTGCTTCTAACAAGATCGATGTGATAAGCAGCAGAGACTTTGTTGAAGAGAAGAAGCAGAGTGAGGTTTATGTGGGAACTACTCAAGATGTAAGTGTGGCATGTAGCGTAGAAAATGTTGAAGGAAAGAAGCAGAATGAAGAAATTGTTGCAGACCCTACCTGTGAGATCGATACAGTGAATATCCCAAGTAATGTTGAATTAAAGAAGCACAATGAAGAAACTACTAGAGACCCTACTGCTTGTGAGATCAATATGGCGAATATCACAGATAATGTTAAAGAAAAGAAGCAGAATGAAGAAAGTACCACAGACCCTACCCATGCTATCAATGTGATATGCAGCCCTGGCAATGAAGACAATAAGCTGAACAAGGACATGACTGAGGGCCCTAGTTACCATGAAATCATCGTGGTACATGGCGCAGATAATATTAAAGAGAAGAATGAAGGGACTATGTCAGACCCAACCTCTTACAAGATTGATGTGGTAAGCACTACTGATGGTGTTGAAGAAAGGAAGCAGAATGAAGAGATAACCGCAGACCCTACTTCTCATGGGATCAATGTGTTACACACCATTGATAATGTTGAAGAAAAGAACGAAGCGGCTACTTCAGAACCTACACCTTGCAAGATCGATGCGGAAAGCAATACAGATGACGTTGAAGAGAAAAGGCAGAATGAAGAAATTGGAGTGGATTCTGGCTCTCGTATAAACAATATCCTACAGACCACGGATAATGCTGAAGAAAAGAAACAGGACAAAGAGGTTGCTGCCGACCCTGCTTCTGATAAAATCGCTGCAGCACAGAGCACAGATGATGCTGAGGAAAGGAAGCAGAAGGAAGAGACCGCTGCAAAGGAGATCAACGCCACACAAAGCACAGACGATCTGAAAGGAGACGGTCAAAACGAAGAGGTTGCTGATAAGGAGGTGATTGTAGATTCAGACAAGAAGCATGTCTCTTTGAAGATCCTCCTCGCGGAGAAGGGCGTGGAAACTAAAGCAAAGAAAGCAAGCACCAAGGATCGAGTGTTGTCATTCAGGCGCCGAGCATCGAAGGACAATGCGTCGCCGGTGAAGCCAGGTTCTCCCAAAGCAGGCTCTGGGCATCAAGATTGGAACTCTCCAGCCAGGTTGCCCATCGAGAAGAAACCCAAGGGGAAAAAACAGCAGTGGGTGCCGTTTATTTGCTGCTCGTCCACAAATTGATGATGCTCTTTCTCAGCTCAGGGTCTTCTAGTATGCCACATACCTGTTTTGTTCTGTCGATCACGTTCCCCACTCGCTACTTGGATTAGGGGCTTGCCTTTGCTTGCATTCTGTTAAGCCTACAACTCTGCGCTATTTCTCTGTAGCTAAAGCTGTCAAAGTGTGTGAATAGTCCTTGCTGTTTGATCTGCTAATGTTGTGTACCTGCATTGATGTTAGACTAAACACTTCCTCTCAACAAGTGCAATTTTGATGTCCACTCAATTATCACTTTTAAGCCAGTGCACACGTCGTCTCCTCTTGTTCGCATCATAGTTTAAGGGGAGGGCTAGTGCATGGTATACTGTTGGAAAGATTTCTAATGGTATAGATAAGTTTTGTTGGGTTTTATCTAAGTTTTATAAGTTTCATAAGGTTTCATAGAATTTAGAATATATTTCATGAAAATTAGTCAACTTAGATATGAAACCTTCTAAAATTTTATGAAATCTCATAAAACACTATGAATCTTAGTCATAAAATCGTATGAAACTTAATGAAACATCATAAATCTTAGTTATAAAACTTAAACATGAAACCTCATAAAACTTTATGGGACTTACTATTTGCTGCTTAGAGCCATCAGCGGCATTCACCAGTGAGCTAATCCCAGTAGTTGCATTCAAATTTTAAAGAAGTTGGAAAGACCTCCATTTCCCCCTCGTGGCAGTCTATGGTGCCTTTGGCGTTGAACTTGAACCCCAAGGCCAAATCCCACTCCCCAACCTGCACAGAACAGACCACAACCCATTTGAGCACTACACACACAACGTGTTCGACGAATTGCAAGGGAGAATCGCAAGCGTGCATCGAAGTAGGGATCTGGTAGAGGCGAGCGAAGCTGGCTTCCGGATCAAGGAGGCGGCACTCGGAGAGGCCCGGCAGGAAGTTGGTTAGCGTGGCCCACACGGCCTCCAGCGGCACGTTGACACACATCTGCGCGCGCACGAGGCATCGGTTCCACTTCGGCAGTTTGTCTAGCTCGATCTCGAAGTCGTAGCGCTCGTCTTCGGTCCTCCTTGTTGCCCGTGGCCGAATCGTCTTCGTCGATGTCAGCGGCGACATCGAGTGGTGGCTCAGAGGAGGAGATGGGGTAGGGGAGCTTCGAGCTAGAGGCGAAGCGGAACGGAAGATGGGGCAGAGGCGTGAAGGGCTCGTGTAGCCGCTGCTGCTGGTGGTGGTGAGCAAACAGAGGGGGTGGCGGTGCATGTGGAGAAGGGCGTAGAAAGTGAATCATGCAGCACAGGGGTTGAAATGGTAGTTTGTTGTTTCATGAAGATGGCGATCACGGAGAGAGAGAGAGATATGTGGTTGTGATTCACTACCATTAGTTTTTCTGTTATTTTACCTATGTCCTTTCGGAATGGGACTCAACAAGACTTGACACAGGCACCTATACAGAACCCCACGTAACGTTGCGGCCCTAGGCAGGAGCGACGGCACGCTCCAGTTGCTTCCACGCAGGAGCAGGGCCACGTTAGATCGTGGCCGTGCGGCGAGCCTCCGCCTGACTGGACTTGCAGGACACGGAGGCATGCAGCGCATGGTCGTCACAACGCACAACATAGATCTCATTGACGAGAAACTAGCTCTTACCCATAAAGCACATTCTATAATATGGGAAGGTTCAAATACGCAATGATCTCAACAGGAAAAATTATCGACTGAAAACTAAGTAGTAATGTTTCTCATCACGGTTTTAGCAACTCCAAGCATTCGGGTGCACCACTAGATTAAAGATTTTAGCCAAGAGCAACAGGCGAGTACTTAGGCAGCACTGCCGGGTTCAGATCCTTGCTTCGATTCAGCCCCAGTTCCAGCTTTCTGCGATTCAGGAGATGGTTGAATTAGATCGATACCGGTGATTCCGGAAAAAAAAAAGTTGTGGGTTCGCAGCGAAAGTTGCAGAGATGCTTACGCTATCTTCTGCCGGCTGCTTGGTCATCTTAGCAAACATGTTGCTGTAGAATTTGGCATCCTTCTTGTTGTACTCCTTGACCTTCTCCTTGAGAGTCTTGTATGTCAATTTCACATCCCTGAGAATAGCAGCGAAATTGTCAAATATCAAATGGAAGCTACTGCAACATTGTCAATATCAAATTGAAGCCACTGTTTCAGTGAATAGATTTCAGGATCGATTTGTGAAGCTTGCCTGTTATCAGGATCGATTTCCAGTGCCTTCTTTATATCGACCTCTGCTAACTCTAGGTCTGCAAGTTGAATGTAAGCTTGGGCCCTTCTGTATAAAGCCTTGACATTTTGGCTGTCTAGTTCCAGAACCTGGCAACAAACACCCCCAATGTCACCTTGGTTTGGTAACACAAGATACCAAACAGGTATTTGCAGGAATAGATGTTGGCACCTTGGTGCAAAGCTTCTCAGCTTGCTTGTAGTCTTTCAGCTTCAGCTTGCAGGCAGCATTGTTCAAGTTGCAGGTGATCTTCAATTGCTTGGATTGCTTCTTCTCATCTTCGCTAAATGAAGTATCATACTCAATATATTTTGCAGCCTGAGATTAAATATATTTCCCATGGGTCAATCAGACACAGTAGGAAAATGAAGCAAACCTTAATAGCAGCACAGCGATAATTACAGTTGTGAAACAAAAGAAAATGTCTGACCTTCTCATAACGCTTAGAAGCTCTGGCATATTTGCCCAATTTGAACAATGCATTCCCCTCTTCTTTCTTTGTACCAGCAGCCTCAATCTTCTCCGCATTGTTCAAGTCCCATGACTCCTTGTCCTGTGTGTCAAGACAAAGTGCTTGTTCTTTAGACTGCACTCAGGATATTGGATCAGAAAAACACACAAGGATATTGGTTAAAGAGAAGCGCACCTTTACAAATGATACAAGCTCGACTTCATAAATCACAGTGCTGTTAGGTGGAACTACAGCAAGATCCTGCTTCGACTCAGTAGAACCAAATGCATATTCAGGAGGAATTGTTACAAGGGCAACCTCGCCCTTCTTCATGTTTAGCACAGCACAATCAAGACCATCAATAACCTCCTCTGGAAACAGAGTATGAACCAAAAGGAACATGTCATTCTAACTGTGTCATCGAGTTAAGTTCAATGCAGTGCTATTTTAAATGAAACATACAGACAGGAAAGAAAAAAGGCACCTTCATCGGTCTTAAATTCAAATGGCTCTTCATCATGCCCTTTCTTCAAAAATACTGTGCCATCTTGAAGTTTTCCAGTTATTTTGACTGTCAACAGTAAAATCTAATTTGGTTATAACCCACTACAAGACAAAGTAGTTCGTTCAGATAGCAGTGACTTGTACGAATACACAGGAGTTAGAACAATAACTATCATGGTTTAGCATACCTTTAACAACTGCACCCTCATTGGGGCGCTCATATCCTTCACCCTCCTTAAGAACTTTCTTTAGGATTTTCTTATCATCCCCTATTTCTGTAACAGTCTTCCATGAAACCAACTCAAGGTCAACAAGAAGAGTGGCATTTGGTGGTACAGCACCTTCCTCACCAGCTGCTGGTCTACCCCTCTCACCAAATCCATCTGCCATTGCAAAGCTCAAAAACTTGTCATCTTTCTCAAGAAAAGAAAGAGAAGAGCAAAGCAAAAGAGGGACTGAAATCAAAGAAACTTACATTGTGGCTTAATCGTAAGGAGCACCTTCTCTGCTTTTTTCATGGTTTTGACAGCTTTGGCAAGAGCAGGACAGAAGTACCCTGGCACCATATTTTCATTTGTTAGTAAGCACTTCATTGAGAGCTCAACAACAGGACATGTACAGAGGGAGAGTGGGGGAGAGATAATCACCATCTTGAACTGTAAACTCAACCCCCTCTGACTTTGATACAATAGTACCATCCTCGAGCCGAGCCTCATATTTCACTAGATCAATCCAAAGAGTCAGCTACACAAATAACAAGGGCAATTCATATGATAGGAAGCTGTTTCAATTAGCAAAATTACCAAATACTTCATCGGGATCCTTTGGGTTCTCCCATTTTTCTCCCTCCTTCAGTATCTTCTTGAATATACCACCATCTTTGCAAATGTCCTTGACACTGGTCCAAGAAAGCAGCTCAACATCAAACTGCAGTGTGGCATTGGGCGGAATAGTTGGAGGTGAACCAGATTCACCATAAGCCAAATCAGGAGGAATGGTGAAAACTGCATTTTCCCCTTTCTTCATGGTCTTGATGCCTTGATCCCAACCCTTTATTACTTGACCTGGACAGAAGTAGACAGAACAGTCACTGAGCATTGAACAGACATTAGAACGTGCAGTAGCACCATCAAGAAACATAAAACAACCTTGCAACTTGTCAAAGACAGGCAAGACTGAAACAAGAATGAAAAAATATTATATCCAAACTTGCGCTTACACAATCATCAGCCATTTTCTCAACCACTATGGTTGATTCTACCCCAAACAAAATCGAGAAGTGGTGGAGCTACATGAATCTATGGCTAACCAACAACTTGCTCCACTGAATGGTGACAACACCAGCACAACAAGAAGCTAAAATGCTCCTGCGGAGTGGTACAATTAAACAGCCCTGAGTCTAAAGAGATATCAGCCCACAGGCGCATTAAAAGGATCCAGGTTTGGACACCATTAAGGTTCATTTCCCAGAGGCAACCTACGTTTACCGGAAATCCGAACTCCACAAGGATCAACGGTGCCAGCCAAAACTAAGGGATGTTTTGTTAGAATCATTTCAATTTGAGAAGAATATAAGGTATAGAAGATTGAAGGAACGGAAGTATGTCGAATCAATATACAAATGGAACACAAAATAAGTTAACTGGAACCATGCCTGGAATTTAGCAGAAAACAGTAAGTGGAGCTCTGGTCATAACAACATCATTTATGAGACATTTGTATCTAAAATGAGTGCACACAAACAAAGAAAACAAGAGAAAGAAATGCACCTTGTCCCAACTTGAACTTGAAGGGTGTCCCGCGATCACGGCTCGAATCAAACTTTGTTCCATCAAGGAGCGTACCCGTGTAATGCACTGAAACGTCAACACAAGGGTATGTCAGCGCAAATTTACTAGTACTAATCTGCATTCTTCCACAACAAGACGAAGCGATCTATAATCACCCATTACCAGCATGGCACAATAAATTCCCATAAAAACCCAATAAATCACAGAGCGGAAGCAATATTATAGGTGACAACACTGACTATCGTCCCTCTTAAAACATCTCTCCTCGTCTCATCAGTAAAGCATCATCGCGGCATCGCCAACAATGTTGCAATAAAGTAGCAACACCGAACTATCCGAATGCCCCAGAAGCAATTCGAATGGAAAATGGCCGGCGTAAGAGAACTGAACTAGAGATTTCTCCTAGATCCACCACTAACTCCGCATCCCACAACGAACCATCGAAACCAACAGCAGGACATGGACCGGATCAGACCGAAACGCATCGCTATCTACGGATTTGAGAGGAGGCAGGAGCACGGATACCTTCGACCTCGTCGCCGACCTCGGGGGTCTCCCACCCCTCGCCCTCCTTGAGCAGCTTCTTCTTGAGCCCCTGCTTCCCGACCTCCTTCTCCTCGCCCACCTTCATCACCGGCCCGTCGTCGCCGCCGAAGTCGCCCATCCCGTCGTCCCCCATAATCATGTCGTCGCCGCCGGCCCCCGGGATGTCGAAGTCCTCGTCCATGGCGGGGCTGGGTGAGATCTGCGGCTAGGGTTTCGACAGGGATCGAGCCAAGCTCTCTAGGGTTTGGACTTTGGAAGGTTCGAGAGAGAGCACGAGGGGGAAATGATGAGGGGACGGGAGGAGGGTTTAAAGGGTGGATGTGAGAGAATCAAGTGGGCTTCTAGAGTGTTCCGAGGAAAATTAAAAACAGGAAATGAACGGCGGAGATGCTTCTAGATGCGTTGGGATCATGTGATAAACCAACATTAGCTTCTCATAATCTCATGTCTGTAATTAGCATCGAAATCATACACATCTGTACAAATAATCCTATCATTTATAGAAAATCGAAACCACATGTACATCCATGTACATGTACCATCCTCACTCTCCAAGTATATCTCGAGATCCGTGCACAAAATACGGTAAAAATTCCATGTATTTTGACTAGGCAAATACGCTCCCTCTCTCTCATGAATCATGAGTCAAAGGACATTTCGATCATTTGAAGATGAGATGGACATTCAAATTTTCGATTTTCAATAGAGTTAGGACAACATCCATGCTTGGTTTTCCATCTTCAGGAAATTCAATTTTTCAGTTCTTTATCTTCAACTAATTACAAAAAAAAATGTTGCATTTTCGTTTTTTGCGACATGCAAACAAACGTGGATGAGATCTAATGGAGGCGGTTTAGTACAATGCGATCATGGAGGATGACGACACGGTCGTGGGACAATTAGGGAAGGCAAAGGCTAGGTCAAGGACTCGGCTATCAAAGATGCAGACGATGACGAAGGCTAAGGAAGAGGATGGGGGCCGGATCCGACGGACAACATTGCCAATGGATAAGATGGGGAACAAATCCAGTGGATCCCGTCGTGGATGGCGCCGAAGACTTATCTTTACTATTATAAAAGTGTGAGTTGATGGTTGGTCTATTCTCGCTCCTCTCTTCTCAGCCATCCGATTTGATCTGAACCATTCGTCTCTCTCCTCCTCTCTCTCAGGATACAACCGCCCACCCCCTCCACTTTTCCCATCTCCTCGCGCATTCTGGCCACCCTTCTCTCTTTGTCGCTTGCTCTCTAATATTTGACGTGTGAAGTTGGCCAGGCAGTAAGTTTCCTCTTATTATTTTTATGACTCCGTTGCAACGCACGGGTCTCTAACTAGTACAACAACAAAGGCCAACAAAGAGGATGGAACTGGATCCGGTGGACTGCATCGTGTGGGGGACAAGATGTGAACGGATCCGATGGATTCCATTGCGGATGACAACGAGGTTGTGGGAACCGGTCGTCCCTCGGTAATGGCATCGCTGGATCCGGCCATCCCCAGCCACATGCGCCTATTGATTCGGCCATGGCACTTTCAGATCTAGCCTCCTTCGCTGCTCCAACCATGGTAGCCACACTGCCTCCTCCTTCAGCTCTAGCCTGCGTCGCTGCCTTGCTCGACGGGCATCGATTCACTGCCTTCGCTCGCCAGCAAAGGAGCAGGCAGAGAGAGGAGAATGAGAGATAGGTAGATAATGAGAGAGGAGAGGGAAGAGATTATATGGTGTATGGGTTGTACATAGTACATATGGGCTTGTACACAATACGTGTACAAAATGTGCACCACTTGCCAACACGAATCTCAGAGCAAAATCAATGGTACACAATGTACATGTACATCCCTGTGCATGTGGTAAAACCACTCCTATTTTCAATCAATACTAATTTCCTCTTCTCTACTTTACCCACATAACACAAGAGACTACAAGAATTGCTAAAATAGTATGAGTAATGTTCTATTAGTATAAAAATAATGGGAATTGTCATACGTACAGAGCCTTTTTAATCGGACGCTCGGTCCACCTTCTCACAATCTCCTCATTCTCTCTCTTCCTCTCTCCGCATGCCCCCGGACCCATGCATGTTGATGACCACGAGCCCCAGCCACCCTGTCTCCGGTGCTGGCGACGTCGAATCCGGTCGCTACCGCCGACTTCCTCTTCGGCGGTCGTTGGGCGCGGTGCCACCCAGATCCGACCTTTCCCCCTTTCTCTGCAGCCCGCGCTGGTGGACAAGAAGGCATATATATTTAGGAGGGAGAGGAGCAATCCTTGGGGTCGAAGCCGAGGATCTTGACGGCCGACGAGGACATGGTCGCCCAAGGCTGCCGCACGTCACGAGGAAACGGGTGGCCTTCTCCTCCCGGCACCAGATCCACGCTATGCACGCTACCTTATCATTGCCCGCCACCGCCGCAGCTGAGGCCTCGCCGCTGCCTGCCATGGAGTAGGTGTTTTGTGCAACACTTTGATTTTATGTGTGCAACAATCAGTAACAACTAGTGTAACATCGAGATTTTTACGAAAACATTTTATTGCATACGGTGGTTAAAATTATTACACACACTATCTACGAAATGTTGCATCACCTATCGTTCTTTTTTGTTACATACATGGCTGAGAAATGTTGCAAACATGACCGAAAAATGTTACAATCGAGTGTACGGAGCTAGCGTCCAGATCGAACGTCTAGGCGCTAGCCAATCCCAAAAATAATTAAAAACACACCCACAATTGTTATTATCAGTTGTTATTCTATGTTTGAAAAACTGTAGCGTTTACACCCCCTATAAATTCCCTCAGCTTCCAAGCTCCTCCTGTAGTTAATTCTTTTAGTTGATTACCACGCATAACATCGATAAACAAAGTGATAATAGCGTTTGACGTACATATCTATTGTGTAATATTTATGCTCGCACTGGGAGTCAGAAACTCAGAACCCACACCCATAGTGCTTGGCATACGTAGGGTCTGTTCTTTTTAGCTGCGGTTTATGGCTTTTGGCTGAAATTTTTAAATTTTGGCTGTTTGCGATAGAGATTGCGGAGAGAGAGATACTCGCTTGCGATTTTGGTTGATACAGATGTTAGGCTTTTAACATGTACTACAATTAACTTGTAGATTCCGTCTTAAAAAAATACTCTATTTAAAAGTTAGGTACTATAGCAAAAGTCAAAAGCCGATTTTAGAAGTCCTAAAGAACGGCCCGTAAAATGCAAATCAATCTACATTATTGACATGTCAGAACCCTCGGTGCTTGGCATATGTAAAATGCAAATTGACATGGTAACCTGAATGATATTCAAGTCTATTGAAAGCAAAATAGTGCAACAAGCGGAGTAAAACACCTCCAAAGTGAAGCTTTAGTTGCGAGTTGTGATGGATCACAACGTGTAAAACACCTCCCAAGTGAAGCTTTCTATGCTGTATGGACGGTTAACGGGTTCAATGATTTTGAGGTCTCGACTATTCAGTCTTCAGAACGAGCCTTTTATTTTGGAAAAATGAATTTCTCAACTATTTCCATTATTGGAAGTTTGAAGAAGCTACAGCTTGTTCTTTTTGGCTATAACTTGTAACTTTTAGCTGCGACTTGTGGCTTTTAAGCTGTTCGTGTGAGAGATCATAGAGTAACAGAAACTCACGTATAATTTTTTACCGATATAAATGAAGTCGGTACAGTATGTACTACAGTTAACTAGTAGATCTTATCCTAAAAAGATATTTCGTTTAAAAACTAATTACTATAGAAAAATCAAAAAACTGTTTTTAGAAATCGAAAAAAACAGGACCAGTTCATTACAACATTAGCATTATGCCAGTATCACAGGCATTTTACAATAAAATAAACTGTCTAGCATACCAAAGCCTATGAAGGACAAGACAATGTTGTCACTCTTCAGAATTACCGCAGGCATTTCCACTCTCCAGCGCTGTCTTTACGTAGTAGCCGAGCTCCAGTCTTCAAAGCATCCTTTCATTTCCCCCTTTTGCAGCCTTGCCCAATGTGTTAGTAGCTCAAACATGATATCACGAAGGTTCTTCAGCAGTTCTTTCGAAACAAGCTCTGATTGTGAGATTCCAGATAGCCAAACAGAAAGCAGGCAGGCCAACATAATGCAGCTTTTCCCTTCACAATTAAGAACATGCGCACCCAAATCATGGGAAATCCCTCACATAACATGTTCAGGAGACAGTGGCCTGTGATCAGCTTGTAAGCATACAGCCACCACACACCTGGCTGCTTTGGCCACATGACATTCAAAGAACATACATTCATTCGGTCTTGATCCTGTTGGATGCACCATCACGGTTTTTTGTCAGAGGATTGTTCTCGTGATCTTGCTGTAGCTTGCTTAGAACACCTTAAGGTAAGTCCAACAGAATCCAATTCTGCATGGTAGAAACAAAGCTGTGGTAGCCGGAATCCAAGGCACCAACTGGAGAAGAATCGAGTAATTTGATGCTCACAAAGGCCATGCTAAAATCCTGTGCAGAGAAAAACAAAAATCATAAAGCGACAACTGGGAGCTATGCAAAAACAGCACAAACTTTTTAACTAGTTTAAAAGAGGAGTAAGAGTAACCATCATTTTTCATGCAGTACTTGGATTCACAGGGGGCAATCTCACATGTTCACTCTCAAAAGAAGAGTGCTTGTGCTGTGGATGATGGACCTAACACTTCCATTGTATTTTGATTTGAATACTTTAAACTGCTAACTTCCTTTGGTATCGCTGTGTGAATGTTCACTGTACAAAAAGGTGAAGAACCATTAATCTCCAAATTTGAAGACTTCTCAAGCTCCCTCCATTAAAGTTCTTCCTTTCTTCCTGACCGATGCCATTCGTTTGACCAGAGGACAGCACATGTGCCTTAGCCTTGCAAAGATAATGTTTTGCTTTGAACTTTCAGCAGACACTGTCAGCAGTCAGCACTACTTCTAAAATGCACAATCTAATCTACTCAAGCTGCAAAATACTGCTAAAAAAGAATTAGCATCACACCATCCTTCTCTACTTCTACCTTAATAATGCGACCACTGCCGTCTCTGTCTGTCTAGATTGTCACCTCAATTTCTATCTCTTATATATGCAGGATAGCTGATTCTGCCCTTTTAGTGTAGGATTGGAAATTTATTTAATTAGATAATAACAGTATCAGAAGTGGTGGTTTGATAATTCTTGCTGAAAGTAAGATTCTTGTAGACACAAAATTCTGGAAGACACAACCTATATGATCAGCCAAGTGTGAACATTCTAATTTTATGAGTCATGATAACTGTAGGTAAAAAAATATCAGGGGTTTCAAGTTCAACGCAATAAAGTGGGCTCTCAAATCATATAAGGAGACTTGACTCCTAGGCATGGTTGTTACAGCGTCGCCTAGGTGTCGCGGCAGAGCTGGGAGGACACCATGGAGCTTCGCCGCGACTTGGCCTGCTAGGCGAGTGCCTAGGAGGTCTAGGTGTCCACGGCGTCTGCAGGGCGTCTAAAATGGCGGCGCCTTGCCAAGTGAGGAGTAAGGACAGAAGTGATCCGAAACATTTTTTTAGCGGACAGAAGTGAACCGATGCGCTCATTGGAGTGAAGCGAAGCGAGTTGCCACCGAGGGAATAGAAGACGACCCGGTGGAACCCTAGTCATCGCCGCCGCCATTCCCTCCGCCGGCGCCGCCGACCCGACGTCGTCGAAGATCCCTCCGCCTCCGACGAGCAATCCCCCCTAGCCCACTCCCTCTAGCACCATCGAATGATTCGATCCAGCCGTCCGCACACTCCGCAGCCAAAGCCAAGGATCCCAGGTAGCTCACTAGCTCTCCCCTGTGTTTTGTTTTCTTCTTCTTCTACCTTGTTTCTTTGTTCATCATCTCCCTCTGCGTCGTTTGCACCAGTCGAGGACCCGAGGTTGCATTGTTGTTCTCCCAGTGCGTCTGCTGCCTTCAATTCCTTTTGGTCAGTGTAGCACGCCTGGACGACGCCATGGCGCCCGCCTGGATGCCATGGCGTCCTAGTGCCCGGCACTCGCCTTGGTCGCTAAGTCCGTCGTGACAACCATGCTCCCAAGTTTATCTTACATGGATTTTCAAGGAGCAAAAGGTTGGTGTTCAATTGAACACCAAAAGTGCTTGCTCCACACGGTCGAATATCCATGGGACCATGAATATTTAAAAAAATCCAATATACACAACCACAAAAATTACATTCCTCACAACTTACTGCATACTCCACAGTTATTTATCTTGTCAACCTTCACTGCACAACTCTGAGCACATTAGCTAAAGCTATTGACAATCTTAGTCACTGATAATTCCTATGTCCCCTTCAACATTCCAAAACAAAAAAAATCGCCAGACAGGCATATTAGACACAGTCCAATAGCATAGCACTGGCTTCTGGCAAGAAGTACAATTAGAAGACAACGTAAGTGCACAATCCTACCTGAAAATCCAGAAGCACTGCCATGCAATTTGCAAGGCCTCAACCGGGCAAGAAAATTGCATATACTTCCTATATCATTCAAGTTCCTTTCAGCGACATCTCAAGCTGCTCCATCCTCCGGGCTAGGTCGTGTTTCCCACAATGCCTCAGCCCATCAACTACAACATTGAAGGTTGGCACCCGTGGAGTGAACCCAGCCTCACTCATCTCAACAAGGTAGTTTGCAGCCTCCACGAACCGACCACCCCTCACACACATTTTGACAAGCATCACATACACGGGCCGATTTGGCGGGTGCCCCTTTGACTTCATATCACCAAAAAAGGCGAAAGCATCAGCAAAGCGACCTGCTTTACAGAGCGCCTTGACGATGGATGCATAGAGACTTGGGAACGGCCGGTGGCCATCCTCAAGAGCCGCATAGAACAATCGGAATGCCTCCTCAATTCGGCCAGCCTTGGCCACAGCTGGCAGCATCACCTTGTACGTTGAGATGTCCGGGCACAGGCCACGACTGGAAGAATCGGCAAGAAGCGCCACGGCGAATTCCACATCACCAGCATTGCAAAGCGCCTCGGCGAGCGAGTTGAATGTGGCCACGTCGGGGAGGACGCCCTCCTTGGTCATGCGGAGGGCGAAGGCCTTGGCCTCCTCAAACGCCCAGCGCGCACTAGCCCGTCAACGAGGAGGTCCCGGCCGCGCACCGGCGGGCGGAATCCGCGGCTCGCCATGTCGTCGAGGAACGCCTGCGCCTCCCGGAGCTTCCCCGCGGCGCACCATGCGTCGACGAGGGTGCCGAAAGTGGCGCGGTCGGGGGCCACGCCCTTGCGCGCCATGCGGCGGAGCAGCTTGTAGGCGCCGGCGAAGTTGCCATTGGCGCAGAGCGCGTCGAGGAGGGCGTTGTAGACCTGGGTGGTCTGCGAGCAGCCGAAGCGGGGGAGGCGGTTGAACACCTCGACGGCCTGGTCGGGGAGGCGGGAGTGGCCGTAGGAGGAGATGACGGCGGAGAAGGTGGAGGGCGAGAGGGGGAGACCGAGCGCGCGCATGTCGGAGGCGAGGGACCAGAGGTGGGAGAAGAGGCGGGCGCGCGCGAGTGGGAGGAGCATCGCGTCAAAATGCTCCGCGGAGGGGGAGAAGGATGGCTTTGCACGGAGCCAGGAGAGGAAGCGCGCGGCGTGGAGAGGCTCTGCGGGGGCGGCGGAGCGGATGACCCGGAGCGCGAGGTCCGGCGGGAAGGGGAACGGGAGGCGGAGGCGGTTCAGGGTGCGCTCCAGGTAGAAGTCGCGCCGCACGATGGTGGAGAGGTGGTGGACCGCCGCGAAGTAGGCGTCCTTGGAGGTCGGGTGCTGGGGCTGCGCGGCGGCCGCCGCGGGGTCGGGGAGGGTGGCGAGCCCGCGGGCGCCGAGGCCGAGACGGCCACGGAGGCGGCACAGGGCGGCGGCGGCGGCGGACGACGCCGGCATGGCTCGCCTAGGCTGCGGTCACACCGCGATTTCTCGCGAGCTTAAGGTGGAGGTGGTCCCAGTGACGAAGAAGACCATTGGGTTACATGGGCCTTTAGTTTACACGGCCCATTAGGGTCCACTTATCTAGGGTTTGTGGAGGCTATAAAGAGTGCATCCCCTTGCAATCCAACCCCGCCGCCCTCGTGCCGTTCTTCTCCCTCCTCGCTCCGTGTTAGGGTTAGGTTTGTGAGCTTTCGAAGGTATCAAGCAGCTCGCAGCATAGTTTCCACCTCGTTTTATCGCGTGATTTGATCTTGCTGATCTGATTCAGGCTGATGTGTGTTTGTTTTTGGCGCAGATCAGAAGAGATGGCGGTGCCGCTGCTGACGAAGAAGATCGTGAAGAAGCGGGTCAAGCAGTTCAAGAGGCCCCAGAGCGACCGCTACAAGTGCCTCAAGGTAACAGCTTCTCCTCCAAAACGCTCGTTCTTCGCGCTGAGATACTTGTAGTGCAGGTCATGGGGTGCCTGTTGCTATGTTCAGATGGGTCTAGATCGCGATTGTTATGCGTCGTTGTAGTTTTCTTAATCATGCGCCGTGGTTAGCTTCTTTTACTAGTTTCTGATGTGTAGTGGCTATGAACCTCGAATGCTTAGGTGGTTTATGCCTTATATTTATCATTGTAGCTTGGGCAATGATACTGTAGAATGGAAGCAGTGTGTGGAGTATTGGAGTCGGCGATACGGCGCACTATAAGTCAACTTGATTCTTGTGCAAGGTAGTTGGCACATATAGCTATAGAAATGTGTTGTGTTGCTTTGAGCAGAAGTAGAAACACCATTTGAAAAAACATAACTAAATACTGCATGTTAGTTCAAACTTGCTTATTCCACTTGGCATAATCCTTGAAATGGGACAGAATTACAGAAATTTTTTGTGCTGGATAAATCTTTTATTTCATTTTTCGTGGTCAAGGTTTCTGAAGGAAAGGAAATGATGGCTTAGTAAAAGGTCTGAGTAAGAAAACATTTTCTTAAGTGAACATTGGGGGTAAAGGAAGGGGGCCCTAGCCCTTGCATTAGTATAGCACTGTGGCTCTCGCAACCTCTTCTACAGCAATTACTTCATGAAGTGGGCTGGATAAAAAGGCGTGGGCTTCATTCTGAGTATGAATGCTTGCCTAGGCTTCTCCCAACACTTTTTGCCCAATGGCTGCGTAAGAAAATCCTGTTTTCTGCGTGATTAATTCCTTCTTGTCTGATCCTTTCAGTGAAGCAAGTTATTTTTCTGTTATATATAACTGTAGGTTCAAGTGGCATTTTCTCGAGTGTAGCATTATATTCTTATTTTTGTTTCTGTCCCAATTCTCTGTTGAGTGCATAGTATACCATTTGCTAAAATTTGTTTTACAAGTGAGACCTTTTTTAAAAATGAACACGTGGCTACTTCTAGTTGTAGCCTTGTTTGTGACTGGCATTGGATGATGTATGATAGAATCTGTGCTTTTTGGATTTTTGAAATGCTGAAGCTCTGTCTTCTTGTAGACATGTCGTCTCATTTAGTATTTAGTAATGCTTATGTTGTGCTTAAACTGAGCAATTTTCACTTCACTTTATTTGCAGCCAAGCTGGCGCAGGCCAAAGGGTATTGATTCCCGTGTCAGGAGAAAGTTCAAGGGATGCACCTTGATGCCCAACATTGGTTATGGTTCTGACAAGAAGACCAGGCACTACCTTCCCAACAAATTCAAGAAGTTTGTAGTCCACAACGTCTCTGAGCTGGAGTTGCTTATGATGCACAACAGGTATTGTGTAATATCAGTTTACCGTGATGATTGGGTTTGATAACTGAGTATTGTCTAGTTAAATGAGCTGTTGATCACTCTTATGAGCTCAAGTTATGATTCCCTTTGTGCACTTTTATGAATCATGCTATTGGTTAGGATTAATTCTGGTTATACATCTTTTCTTCCAAACAGGACATACTGTGCTGAGATCGCCCACAATGTCTCCACGAAGAAGCGCAAGGAGATTGTTGAGCGTGCTGCACAGCTTGATATCGTGGTCACAAACAAGCTTGCCAGGCTTCGCAGCCAGGAAGATGAGTGAAAAGTTCTTCAGTCTGCTGTTTTGGTCGCTTTGCTTGTAGGAAACTGCCCCTGCTTTGAGAAGTTGCCTCCCATGTTATTTTTCTTATATGAGCACCCTCTAATGAGTTGCGCAGCTATAATTTTGTTATGGTACCCTGCATTAACTGTATCAGTGTTACTCAGTGCTGTTATACTGCTATGCACTTTTAAATGAGAAACTTAGCTTGTCTAATGAAAATGGCATGCTTGCTTTGTTTCTTTGGTGAGGCCTTTTTTTTTCATGATATGGCTAATGGGTGTGGTCTTGATGTATTTGTTTTTTGAGTCTTGGGGCTGGTCTCATTTGTGCTAATTTCTACTATATGTTCGGAATTTTCTCCGGCTGCTCTGCTCCCGTGTTTTGTTTCTTTTGCCAGTTCCAAATTCTGTGATCTCATGTTTTAGAGTATCAAGCAGCGGCAAGTCCTCGATGTTTGAGTGATTCGGTGAATATTGTTGTTTCTCCTTTCCGTTTACATTCAAGCATTAGGAATCCAGTGTAGCTCTGCACTAGCCTTGAGAGTTGAGATACGGTCCATGTCTAATGCTGATCACGGCCGGGGGTCGGCGGCGAGGTGAGATCGGTTCATCTCCGATCGTCTTATTCTTGTCTGAGGCGATAGTTAACATGGAGAGTTCATGATACCTGGATGTTTGGATTTTTTTTTTTATAGAAGAAGTTACAGAAAGTTCGAATAACGCACTTGACTACAAAATTGTTCATTTTGCACTCCTCAACTATTAAAACAAGAGCAGATTACTTCTTCGTCCTAAATCACGTCTGTTTTCGATGATGTTGCATTTACATATCAATAGTTATTAACACATAATCTCATTTTTGACACATAAGCTCATCTCCTCGCTCACTCCCTGCATTTGTATAAAAAACGAGCTTATATGTTGAAATCATTACATATAGAGGCCACATCATCCAAAACAGGATGGTTTAGGGCGAACGGATGATTTACTCTAGTTTCGATAGTTAAAGTGTATAAAGTGAATGGTTTCATAGTTAAGTATATTAGTTGGATTTTGGGCATAAGTTAAGAGGGATAAAATAGGCTTTTTTCTTTTTTATTGATAATAAAGCATGAATATGACTTTATAGAAGTAGGAACTGAAATTTAGTACCTGAGGAAGACGTCGGACTAAACTACTCCCACAGCTGGACGTCGTGAGTTAAAGCCATTTTTGGCACTGTTTCGTATCGTATTTACAAAAATAACCGTATACGCACCATATTCACAAAAAATATAGTTTCTGCCGTCCAGTGGGCGGACGACAACGCCCGCGAGACGACACACGGCGTTGTCGCTGGCGGCAGGTGCCTGTCGCCCCCTCACCAAAGCCGGCTTAATTACCCACCCTAATTGTTTTCATTTAGTGTTTGTTTCAATTTTAAATATATCAGATGAGCTCCAAAAATTATAAAGATTTATGTACAGCCTCTCGACACAACGTACCTCGCAGTGTAATTTTTGGGTAATTTTATCTATTGCGAATGTTGCTCAAAAATTCATACAATTTTGATATTTCTACGAGTTTTTACATATAGTAAACGAGTTCCAAAAATTACAAAATTTTATGTAAAGCATCCCGATACAGTAATAGGTATTGTGTAATTTTTTGGGAATTTTATATGATCCAAATTTGCCACGTTTATTCGAGTTAACTTAATCATGAATTTAGCATGGTCACTAGAACAAGCAAAGACAATCTTCACGGCATTCGAGAACTCAACAGCTGATCCTCCAACTTCAAAAGTCGAAGAAGAAGCATATGAAGCCCTAAAGACTAAGATCTGGGAATCTATTTTTTGGGCAATACATTTCCCTTTTCTGGGCAATCACTAAGATCTTTGTAAACCTAGCTAGCTAGATCTAAACAAAAACTTATCTATCATCTCTTTCAGAGACGGTTTGATATACGAACCGTCTCTGATAACGTTTAAATATGCTCGCGCTAATATATCTAGCTCTTCTAAACTGACCTCTCGATCATCTTCTTCACTAGATTTCTCAATAATGGTATCTAATATTCTTTTGATCTCATTCCTTTCATCTATACATTATGAGTTGTTCGGCCGCAACCTTACACAGGCGGCCAACAATTTACGTCTGGAGCAGCTCCTCCACTCACGCGCTACTTGAGCAGTGGAGAAGCTGAGCTAAAATTACAATAGGAGAAATAAGTTGGCATTTAAGAAGACATAAGAGGTAAAAGCTATACTTTTATTTTCATACATTACTTTCGTAGCCTTGGTCTTGAATTTATAAGAAACATTTCTAGAGATTAGTTTCTTTGACTTCTTCTCTTAAACCATGTCTAGTCATATGAGAACATCTTCGATCACGTCTAGTCGAAGTCTTGAGCTAAAGTTACTGCTCCTTGTCCCTCTTGCCACTCCTGGTAGTCGAAACCAGTTTCGACCACCTAGAGGGATATCTCCTTTTCGATCTCAGATTCTGCTATTGCAACAGTCTCCTTCATAAAAGATATAAAATTCTTCCGGTGTTCCTTTTCGAGTTGCTTGATAAAACCTTGACAAGCGCCGACTAAGAAAGTTTTGGTATTGTAATAGAAGGGCACGTTGATCTTAGGAGTCAGTTGATCTAGCGCGGCTGCCCTTATCTCACCTGCGGTAGTCACATCCGCAAAGAACTGCTCGATGGGGCTGATCAGAGCACAGCAGGAAGGATGGCAAGGGGGACGGCGGCACTTGTGCTCCCCTTTTCTTGTTAGCGGCTTTTATCAGCCGACATCTCTTAGCTGGAGAGTCTTGGCTTTCTCCGCCTCTTCTCTGATGACCATCAATTTGACCCCTCGGTCGTCCGGACGGTTGTTCATGCCTACATTCTGCGAGAAAGAAGAATATTATTTAATCGTTCTCTATGACTACATAGTCCTAAAGATGAGATCGATTTTTCGATTACCTTTATGTGTTCTTTTTTTCGGTGGATACATTCACCAGAATATGAGGAGCCTTTACTTTGAGTGATGGAGCCTTCTCACAGATAGCTTTGACTCGAGAATCAATTTCTCCCAAAATAAGATCTGCATAGACAGATGAAAATGGTCGGTAACTAGAACTCAAAAATTCAGAAAATGAGTTTAATCATTACTTACCATTCTCATAATCCCTAGTTGTATCCTTGGCCCCCAAGTACATCCACATGTGATGTGTTCATTGCTTCAGGGGGCTCATACGATGGGTGATGAAGTCCTTCACCACATACCAGCCGGTGAGTCCCTTGTCCCTTAGCTCTTCGATGGCTAAGATGTAAGAGGCTATCCGAGTAAGGTCTTTGGGGGTCTAAATTCCAGAAAGTGTTCTTCTCCGCAGCCTTCCCCACAAAGGAAAGACTGTCTTCACTGGTTGTTTCCCAGTAGAATCATCTCTTCTTCCAGTTTGGCCATAACGACCGAATAAACATTGGAATGTACTTCTCCATCTTGCCATCATGGAGCTTCAGACCATAGCTTCCGGCAATTCTGGTCTGCCTACTCATCTCGTAGTAGTACCGAAAGAGTTCTAGATCTGGAGGAATCCTCAGATAATCTTCGCACAGGTACACGAATACACTCAACATGATAATCGAATTGGGAACCAAGTTCACTAATTCGACCCCAAAGTGCTCGAATACGACTGTGAGAAAGAGGTGAGCTGAAAGTTGAAGGTTGCACTCACAATACGTCTGGAACACCGGAATTTGTCCAATCTCTCCCGATGTCCAATTTTGTTCAGCAACTTCGATCTATCTGGCGAATTTCCGGGGAGTAATCTCCCCGGCCTCCACCAACGCCCTCAATTTCGCAGCATCCATCTCTGATACTAGCCAATTGGATGAGGATTTGGTTATTTTTCCCGAGTGGTTGGTTTGGATTTAGAAGAAATTGGAGAAAGAAAATGATTTGGTTGGCGTTGGAAAGCTTGAAGGGGATTGGAGTAGAAGGAGAAAGTAAGAAACTGAAGGGTTACCCTACGGTAAATTTTTATAACCGTGCGAACTGGTTACCTACCTTGGGAGCTTTTCTATGACCCAGTGGCGGACGCAGAAATTTTGGAATGGGTGTTCGAAATTGTAAAAATATTTTACAGTACAAAACATAAAGATGTACAATAGTAATAGTTAACACACAATTGTTCGTACTAGGGATAACATGTCAAATAATATAAAGAAATTACAAAACAATTGCAAAAGTTCACGCGTAGACTTCTTTTTAGCTATCGAGGTGGACGCTATCTTTTGTGTCTTTTTAGCTCTCTCCCACAAAGATCTCAGATTTGTAGACTTCTTCATTTTTTAAAACTCAAAGATCTACAAAATCATAAAATACAAGTCAACAAGTGTAAACATACTCACATTCACATACAAACATGAAACATTGCTCATTATCATTTTCATTTTTCAACACATAAAGTCTAAACTGTCATTTCCTCTGAAATTCAACAATAATTCAACATTTCATATAAAGATACAATCTTGAGACATCTAAAGTCTAAACTGCCATTTTCTCTGAAATTCAACAACAATTCAAGTATTCAACATTTCATCTAAAGTCTATACTCTATTAGCATCAATTATTCAATTCAACATTTCAACTCCAGTTACTCCACAATTCCATACTCCCATCACTCTTCTCACCTTGCAGCATCACAAATTCACAATTATGCTGATCAATTCTCAAATGCAGTGCTGCTCTGGGCCTCTGGCTCACATCAGTGGATTCATTGGGCAGTAGTAGTAGTACTCAACAGCTCAACAGCTCAAGTAGTAGTACTCATCAGTGCGGTCAGTGTCGTGTGCCAACCGCCGATCGGGCGATCGCGGTGGCGACGAAGCGAGGGAGGTGCGGTCGCAGAGCGGAGCTCTGAGGGCCGAGCCCGACCCGAGCGGTGGAACCGGAGGTGCCGGCCGGAGCGAGGGTCGGATGGCGAGCCGATCCGATCCGGCCGGCGATGTCGCGCCGTCATGACCGGCGGACGGCGGACCTCGCATGCCGGCGCCCGGCGGAGCAGAGGGCGAGCGCCGAGCGAGCGGGGCGATGACGCCGAGGCGGAGCGGAGCGGGGCGCGAGCGCGCTGGCGGCGCGCCCGGCGGAGCGAGCGGAGGCGCCAGAGGGAGCGAGGGAGGAGACGCGGACCGCCGGAGCCGGCGGGCGGCGCGGGCGGGGCGAACGACCGGGGTCGGGAATCGGGAAATGGCGACCCGCGTCGGTCGGGGCCTCGGGAAATGGGTCGGGTTAGCGGTGGGCTGGGCGCTGGCTTCACGCGACGCGCAGCGCCGCGACGCTTGGCTCAGCGGTTCGGCCGGCTGAAGGTCGAAATTTGCGAATTTATAAGCCTAAACAGTTAAATTAGCCCAATTATATATATACATATGTAATATACCTCATATATACTAGATTTTTTGTCAAAAATTTTGGGTGTTCAGCTGAACACCCATGAACCACTGTAGATCCGCCCCTGCTATGACCACTCCTTATTGTAAGTCCTTCTACGACCGCATAATTGCCAGTTGGTGAGAATGAGAAGCTTCTCCCCCATTTGGTGTAACTGGATTGCCAGTTTGGTTCCAGGGGGGAGTGTTGGCATTAAAGTCAATGAAAATTTTGTGCCTCCGTTTAGAACCTTCAAGGGTTTTAAGACAAGGAGATCCCCTCTCCCCTATCCTTTTCAATTTTGTTGCTGATATGCTCCATACTTCGGTTCAGAGAGCTAGAAATCAGGATAAAATTCAGGGTGTCATCCCTCATTCGATAGACGGTGGTTTGTCCGGTCTTCAGTACGCAGATGACACCGTCTTGTTCCATGGGCAGCGCGGCCCAACGAGCGCCCCGCAGACGACGCCCGGCGCTTGCTCTGCTGCCTCCCAAAACTACTGCCCGGCCGCGGCCGTAAAGCCACCGTACATTAGCGGTGCAGGAGGATCACTGTACTTGGCCAATGCTGCATTGCTGCATGCTGCTGCTGCTGCTCCCCTGCTCGGTTGTCCTGCCTCTGCTCGGCGATGCGCATGGAGTCCTGTGATCCGTCGATCTGGAAAAGTTTGGTGGCCGGATGAACAAAGTGCGGTGCAGATGCTGTGGTGTGTACAGTTTCCTTTGGTCGTTTCTGCGATCCGGGGTCACATGGAATGTTGCAACGGCGCTGGCTTCGCTCCCCGGATTTGGAGCTTCATGTTTGTTGTTTACGTTGCACCAACCAGGCAAGCACACGCTCGAGTCCTTTGCCTCGGGTCATGTGACATGTGTTGTTGATTCCTTCGGATTCATAGAGCTCACAGTTGCGACCTTACTGCAAAAAAAAAAAAATCCTTGAGCCGGGAAAATTACTGAAACTGCAATGTATCGCTTTGATACCCTTACTTCGGATTCATAGCTCACAGTTTGATCTTACTGCAAAAAAAAAAAAGGTCCTTGAGCCGGGAAAATTACTGAAACTTCGGATTCATATCAATACCCTTACTTTTTAATAGTCTGGTGAGTCGTCTGTTCGTCTCACCAGCCAGCCCATAGCTACGACGTTAGGCGACCATTGTTGGCCGACAAATTGCAAGACGATACTGTGCATCTACAGTATTGGCTGTGAGGATCTTAGTGCCGTATGAGTCCAATGGACATATCGCAAGTCGCAACGGCGCTTGCATGCTATGCTCTCCCGGGACTTGGAGGCTTGCGTGTTGTTGTTTGAAAAATCCAGCAGAGAGGAAAGCCACACAGGTGCTCTCTCTTCCCCCTCCTTTCACCAGTAAAAGTTGATGATCCTACACATTACATTATAGCGATCTAATGTAGCACGCTTCAGATTTATTCCTGCTAATTGTTGTCATGGTGGATATTAAATATCTCTAGTAGCAAATATCTCCAAGGACTACAAACTAAGAATCTATATGTAAACGAGGAGATCACGTACACGGTAAACTACATGGCCTCCGTCAGTGGCGGTGCTAGGATTTAGTTACGCTCCGAGCTCAGTGATGGAACGATCTAGACTATCTAGACTGAACTATGAAAATATTACCTAAGCTGAATTAAATTTAACCAGATTATATACTAGATATTTTTTCACACCTCAGACTAAAGCTTAGATCCGCCCTGGCCTCCGCCATAGGGTGAGACTAGCTAGTGGACGAGCCGAGAGCAGACATGCAAGCGCAACAGGGACAATCCGTGGATGCCGCTAGCTCGCGCCATTATGTATGCAGGGATGATGCTTAGATTCTCCATGTGTACTGCATTATCTTTCAGACATGGCCTACTATTCTCGGCTCTTTGCATGTTGTCCAAGCTAGCTAGCTCCGTTTTGTTCTCTTCTGATTGTATGATCACTGTCAGCTATTATTAACGCGTGCATCTCTAGATGCTACCACAAGCTGAAGCTATTTTTTTAAGATGTACTACACATAGATGAGATCATTGGTATCTTAGAAAATTACAGTGAAAATTTACGCAAGTGATACATGTAACTTATAGTTAGTGTGAGTCGAACTCTGGTCATTACTGAAAAATTGAAGATGATGTGTATACCATGTATCTCCTTTTCATGTATTGATCTTACCATCTACCAACTTAATATAATTTTGATGAAATCACCAGATGTTGTCTATGGGCAAATAATGTACTTGATCAGCAGTTAAACCAAAATTAACCTCTTGAACATAAGTACATTTACATATTACACGTATAGTCGATCAATTTTTGTTGGATCCAGATGCGATAATCTGCACTTGTGCACATCTTAAAGTTAACACCGCCGAGTCTAATAGTAGTATTGCCAATGAAGAAAGATGAAGTCGCTAGAACCTTATATTACGTACAAATCGTGCTCTGTATGCCTTGGCCTTCTCTGTCGATACCATGCATCGGCGCTTTTTACTTTTCTCCCCCGTCTTTCTGTCTATCATCTGCTTCTATCTACGAAGAATTTATGAACATTGGATCTCTAATCTAAAAAACAAAAATCTGAGTAATAATTAGAAAGAAAATATTCGGATGATGTTTATCAACACCCATGGGTATATCTAGGTATCACCCGGATGTTTTTTTCCTAACGATTATTCAGATTTGAGACCGTTGGATTAGAGATTCAACGACTCCTTTTTTTTTGAGGAGGGAGAGATTTTTCTTTGCAGAGGGTGGGGAAGAATTCATGACCGTTGGATCTCTAATCCAAAAGCCAAAAATCTGGATGATAGTTAGAAAGAAAACATTCGGATGATGTTTATCAACACCCATGTACAAATACACACATCCATGCATGGTCCAAATTATATAAGTGTACGGCGCAAGTAGCCTCTCTTCTTCGAGTGATCGATATATCGCGTCTCTAGCAAGCTAGGGCAACCCAAAGCAAGATGGCCGCAGAGGGAAGAACTAAGCTGCAGCTGCTGTTCTATCTCCTCCTCGTTGCTACGCTAATGATCGGTAATCCAAGCACACACACTATATATCTCGCTGGCCTCTCTTGTTAACTGGTTAACTCAAGACATGGACCGATGGTAGCTCACTGATTTCCTACTCTCCCTCTCTACTCTGCTCCATGTTCAGAAGGCGACGTTTTAGCTGCTCGGCCATTCTCGCCGTGGACTCTCCCGGAGACACAGCAACAGGTGATGGCCACTTGCAAGTGGACTGCAACTGCGAGCTCTTTGATCTATTTACACATCTGTCTTCTTCCATCTCTTCCATTAGTAGCGCGATGAAATTAAAGATGCACCAAAAAAGTTCAGACTACGTTAATTAAACTTCACTTGCGTTTACCTACTGCTGTACTGCACATACGGTGACATTTTTGCATGCTTGCAGGGCTTACCGAGACCAGAAGATCAAGAAGCAGCAGCAGGGAGTTGGACGTCGGAGGAGCAGATCGGTGCGAGGAGACTGCTGGTGGGGTCGAGGGCTCCGACGTGCACCTACAACGAGTGCCGCGGTTGCCGGTACAGGTGCAGCGCGCAGGAAGTCCCCGTCGACGACAGCGATCCGATGAACAGCGCCTACCACTACAGATGCATCTGCCATATGCACTAGGTGCGAGGATGCCGTGCGTGCTTGCGTGCTTGTTTCGAGGATGGAAATGGAGCGCTAGCTAGCTAGATGCCACGGACAGTTCTCCTGAATAAATGTGGTAGAAACCTACTGCTAGTTGTGATAACCTATCGATCCGTGTTGTTCGTATGAACTACGAAGAGGGATGGGTGTGTACTGTAGTTGTGCTTCTCTGTTGCTGCTTGTTTAGTAGGCAATCAAGTGCTATCTGTCATGCATTTTTGTGTTATGTGTAGTAGGGGTGGCCATTCAGATTTTTCGGTGCGGTTTATTCAGCATAGAAACAATTCGGTTTTCTCCGACATTGACAGCCAAAATCACCGTAGGAAAAATAAAAACCAAACAAAATAAGCCAGATTAATTCGGTTTAGTATTTCGGTATATACCGTTCTACTTGTTACCGCTCCATTTGTACATCATACAACAAGCAACAATAACAATTATCCTTGTAAATTATGATCAGCAAACAACAAGCAACAAAAATACAAAACAGAGCAGATAAACACAGGGAGGAAACATGACCAGTCGAGTAGCTGACCACAGGCCACAAGCTACGCAGACAGAGACAACACACATAGCCCCATACCTGATTACTAGATAGTAGATAACATGAGTACATATGAGTACATGAACAACACGGCAACACAGCCAACACTGGATACTTGGTAAAATGATGGCACACAAAAAGTACTTGATGACACACCAAAACAGAAACTTGATAACACAAAATACACTTGAATCACTTGATAACTTCACTAGTACAAGACCAGCAATAGCACAGCACCAGGCCACCGATTTCTCCCAGTCCCTCCCAGACCCAAATCGCTGTTCACCACTTCACTGATCAGTAGTGATAACTTCACTAATAATATGTTATTTTATCTCTTGAATAAATGTCTTTTGAATAATATGTGACTTATTCATGGAACTCTTTACTCTTGTTTTGGTGTTATTCTAATCTATCCCGATCTTATATCATTACGTGGAACAGTAGTGATTTATAGATTAGCGCATGTATTGATTGATGATTATGTTTCAAGGATCATGGATATAGAGATATCAAATCAAGAATGCAGACACATGTTAGAAAATATGGTATTAGATAAACCTACCATGAGACACTATATGAATTGTTATATTCTTAAGTATCACTAGTTGGTCATATACATAGTGTATATAGAATCCATACACCTGATATCGTCATAGTTTCCTACATATATAATAGTTTACTTAGGAGTTGCCAAACACTACTTCATAACTAAACGGTTATAAAGATAGCTTTCGAGTTTACTGTGAAACATCCGGATGAATGTGAGCGATGAAGATGGAATTTGCCCCTCCTATATAATAGAAGAGGTGTCTTTGAGCCCATCGATGTGGTTAAATTAAGAAAGTGCATGGTCATACTGAATATGATTAAGGAGTCAATCATAACTGAGTAATCTACTACAGATTCGAATAAATGATCGAGCTATCATAGGATGACACGCTTCTCGTCTTGAATTCGATCTGGTTTCGTAAAGCAATGGGATCGGTACATGATCACTATATAGATTCATCTGATATGATTTTTATATATATTTGGGAGTCAATATACCCTGTTAGGGACCGTTACTGACTTATAAACCAGAAATGAGCTTTTAGGCCACAATTGAACATATATAAACATATAGGATCACACACTTAATAAGTTAGAATACATCAGTTTGGATTGAATCTGTTACTAATGGGTTAAGTGGGTTTTGCACCTTATTGGACCCCTAACATAGGGTTCCACTTAGGGGCTATATTAAGAGAGACGTGGGGCTGAGGGATGGATCTAGTACACACCCATCAAAACCCTAGTTGCCACCTCTCAAAACTCTACAACAACGTGAGCAGGAAGATCTTGAATTCCGATTCTTACAAAGCTGAGCTCTCGCTCAATAGGGTAAGCATCGAGGGCGATTCGAAAGACGATCAGAAGCAAACGAGCCGGTTTGGGTGTTGCTAGGGATTTTAGTACGTTATCATTGGATTTTACTGAGATGTGAAGTTTTTTGTTCGTTAATACTATTTGTAAACTTGTAATCCAAAGTTGGCTTTTGGTTTGTTACATTACAGAGTGGGAGGAGAATAGTTGTTACTGGAGAGCGGAGACAAGTTGTGTTGGCGGTGTTACTTGAAAAGTCATGTAACTCAAACCTGCAGCGTGCGTACAAAACTCAGCTGGAGCTCAGCCTTTTTTTGTTTCTCCTTTTACCGTTAGTTTCGCGGTTGAAAACAATGGATGATGGATTCTTGTCGTGCGAACTGAACTGAGCCCCACAAACGTGACGAGCTGAGATGCAGGGCGAACGTCTGTTGCCAGATTTTGTCCTTCGTTACGAATTGGATGGGTGCTGCTGGGTGTGGTTTCTACTCCTGTGTGGAGAAGACAATATAAATACCTAATTTTTAGAAACGGTTTTCTTATTCTTTCTTACTTCAAGGATAAAACAGGTATTACGGATGCATTATGCACTCACTCATTTCGCTCTTGTCTCATACACTCTTCTTCACTCTTCGTTTTGTTCTAAAAACTATATTTTTTTAACTATTACTATTTATTTTCAGTTGTAACCAACACGGTGCTGAGCCTACCCGCCCGCGGTGCGCCTGACTTGTCTCGCCTGCGTCGCCTCCGCCTACGTACGCCGGCCGCCGCGGTGGATCAATCTTACGCCCATGCGGTGGTGCGGCTCTCCACCTGGCCGTGCGGCGCGTGATGCTGTGAGTCGTGCGCCTCGTGAGAGTGGAGCGGATGGGCCGGAGGAAAGGTGGGCTGTTGGCTGGTCGGGTCAGGGCCAATAATGGGCTGAGCCGCCGGGGGGGCCTTCTCTATTTTCCCTAGGTCCATAAGTTGCTGGAGGCCATTGCTAAGATTCCAAGAGGCTACACGCACCTTCTTTGCATATAAGGTACGCACCTGTAGAATGATACATCAAGTATTTGCGAATGTTCTAACTATCTATTCGATCTTAAGGCGCTTCTCGTGTTGTGTTCGGTGACGAAATGCAGGATTCAGTTGCTAGGATGGGGCCCTGCGGCGGCGACGCAAGGGACATGGACATGCGCGGCGTCAACCGTGTCGTCAAGGTCGTCGTCCGCCACGGCGGCACCGTCGATTCCATTGTAACGGCCCTATTTATTTTGGGAAACAGGAGGCTCGATAATCCGCAACCACTCAGGATTTTAGTTACGAACCGAACAAGTATCATGTCTGCTTACGAACATTTAAGAAGAGTTAGTTTGATTGAAATAAGATCTAACGGTCAATTTTAACAATAAACCGGACGTACAAGCCCAAAAGTACTTACATGCAAAAGAACCGCAGAAAACACCACAGGAAAGCTTGAGTGTGGTCGCAACCCTAACACGGAATCTTAATTCACCTTCTTTGCTTCTGGGATCTGTTGGGGGGAAATTACGCAAGACTGAGTACCAACCACTGTACTCAGCAAGTCACAAGGGAAACCCTAACTTAGCTAATTTCACGGGTCACCAAAGGTTGAGAGTATACTTGGTTTATTAATTTGAGTGGATGCACTTTCATTTGTAAACACTTTTGTAAATCCAAACCAAAGGCTACTCCTTAAGATTAAAAGGGGGTTTTCTTTTAAAGTTGATTAATCATCTAGTCAATTTAAAACACTTGTGAAAACTACTTATGCCTCGCTGCTGGAATCACCCAAGTGACACAGCCACATTAACCGGGAGCGCGACGTATTCGAATACCATTTAATTTGACTCTGCAGAGTTGCCTAACTTTACTCACAAGCATTCTTAACCCTCATGACTGAGTTAAGAAACCGGGTCGTTTCACTGCTCAATCCCTTGCTTACACTCTACCTGATAGGTTAGGGACCCGCACAACCTCAGGTATCCGTAGGCCTACACGGAACACCAGTCCCGAGTTAAGGAGACCTATCATTGTTGTGTATGGGTTTCCGTCCCATATACCAACTCCCAATGTAGGGTTCCACTCGAGTTTGAGCAGCTACTAAACTAGGGTTGACAAGTCAACACCCGTGGTTGAGCGATCACTATGTCATTTTGCTCGGCATAAGGGTCTAGTCCTTATATTTTTCCACGAGGCACCCGACCTCCACCCTAGGGTAAAGCGGTGGACGAAAACTGTCTCGTGATGCCCCACATCTTCTCTACCCTAGTTCCTAGTTCCACGAGGTACCCGACCTCCACCCTAGGGTAAAGCGGTGGGCGAAAACCGTCTCGCGGTGCCCACATTTCCTCTACCCTAGTTCCTAGTTCCACATTTTTCCAAATCTACCGGCCCACGACCACAACCTTAATAGTGTAAAACTTTGCATGAAATGTGGGACATGGAAATGGCTACCGTTCCACATTTAAATATTTCTAGGGCTGTCAAGGAAATGGCTACAATTTAACATGGCATTTATCGGTGGTGGGAATTATCTAATTAATAGGTCATTCTAAACATTTTATTTTAAGCAACTAACATTTCACAAATAACAATAATGCAAATATCATACATACATAATTTAAATGGCATGGGATTTCAACATGATCAAGGACTTGTGACTTGCCTTGATACTCGAATAGCTCGGCGGCTTCGTAAATTGCGGTTCCTTGGTCCTGATCTTGCACCGAAGCCTCCAAAAACTCTGAAGCTAGTGCAAACACAGAAAAACAACATAAGTCCGGCTTGAGCCTAATCAAGCGAGGAAAAATAATTCTATGAAAATGGAGAAAAAGTATAAATATTCAAATGAGGGGTTTTTGAATTTTTGGATCAATGTGACAACGATGAACAAGTTGTTGATGAAGTTCTAGAAGAACCCTATTTCGTTGGCGACGAATGATTTTAGGTCTTAACCGCGCTCAAGTTTGCATGTGGATCCTTCTTCTGTCAAAACGTGGTTGTTAAATCTTACTTTTGTAATAAAGTTTAGTTTTTTTGTTGTAAGCATGTATTATCTTGATGCTAACTTATATATAGTACTTTGTAACTGAATAATCCTAAACAGTTACAAGGATTACAAGTATCTCTAAGAATGAGGGCGTTACATGCTTCACCAACGTTGTAGCCCACTATATGGCCATTTCGACGGCAACTTTGTCGTAAGATCTCTCACTTTAATTTCGTCAGCAACCTTCGCGCTTACGGGTCGTTTGGGAAGGAGGACGCTTCCTGCAGCCGGCGGTAAAATCCTCGGCTTCCACGCGCGCTCCGACCGGTCGCCACCTCGACGCGCTTGGCGCCTACGTCAAGATAGAATGACACCGACGCAACAGATCGAACTGACAATATATATTGCACTGACCTCGAATAATCTCCTTGTGCGTGCGTGCGTGGTACATGTAAACTAGTTACGGCTCATGCATGCGATTTATCATTTCATTCTTGCTCTTTTTTTTCCCTACCATCTATCTTAATTGACTGAAGCGGCATTTGTTACCATTTCTTCTCTCATCGATCCTACGTGAACAGGTAGGAGTACTCTCCAATTGCTGTCTTCAAGAAAGGCTGCGTGGCCAATTAAACATGCATGCATGCATGCATGCATGCAGAATGTGTAGTTAATTTGCATGCGTACATATGACAACCATGTACTGCGTACCACTACATCGATCCGCTGCCTCAACACGTTCCACGCGCAAACCAGCATATATCATGCAGTTCACGAGCCTACGATCGAATTGACTTAGCGCCGTGTTGCACGCACGCATCCAGCAGAGCTAGCTGGCTAACGGAGAGAGCTCACATGCGCGCCGCATCAACAGTACATGCAGTCAGGCATCTGCCCTTGCTGATTGCATAGGTGAAATGAAATCAAGTTGTTAACCAGAGAGAGATCGAGCGGCTGTCAGCTGCAGTCAGTGACGGAGCCAGATCTCAAGCTATTTGAGCTATAACTCGAGATCTAAGAATAAAAATCCATAAAGAACTAGTAAAAATTCACAAAAAAAAAATAGGTTCAACTTAAGAAGAGGTGGTCCAGCCCGAAGCTTAGAAATGTGGCAGGTTCCGTCCCTGGCTGCAGTGGTTACAGCCACTACAAGTCTACGTACTACGGATTTGGACCGGCCATTGTTCTGTGCCGGTTGATCTGGGGCGTTCGTTCATCATCCAACGGCCTGCACGGCGTACAGCTGGTCTTGGTCCCAAGCTACCCAAGGCCCAAGCTAGGGTTAATTACGAGACAAGTGTCCTGTATCACCGCGGGATGGGGGAAGCATGCAGTGGAAGGAGACACCCTACCAAGAATCCAACCCGTGCGTCCCTTTCAGTTTCAGCTCCGCTCCTCGATCCTAAGGATCAGAAGGCGATCTCCTGCGGCCATGGAGTGTCCTGGTACAAGCTAGCACTAGTAGACCAGTAGGTTGCTCCTTGAGAAATGGGGGGATCTGTCATGGAAAAGTGGCGCGCCCACCGTCTGCTGGGCCTCTCCGGCAGACAAGTCTAACGGTGGCCGACCACTGGTTTTCAGTGTCCCTGTTCTTTGATCTACTATATAGCTTGGCCCAGTGCCTCATTTAATTCAAGGAGATCTTTAAGGGCCGAAAGCTTAGGGCCGGTTACTTGAGCTTTAACCTAAGAAAAGTTGGCTTTGGTCTCTGCTAGTTGGTGGTAGTCCTTGAGCTTGAATACTCTAAGCATGGTTATCTCTCATGTGATGCCGCCATGGAAATCTCTATGGATGTAGTTTTACTAAGAGAGAAGTCAATGGTGAGAATGGTATATAGATACTGACAAAGTAATAGTTCACATGTCAGATTCAGCATTTTTTTTTCTGAAACTTCGATGAGCAGCCACATATTTTGGCCACTTTGAGCCAAGAATCATTAATTGATTCATATTTGGCAGTCTTCAACTCTTCACCCGGAAGACTATTCACATTTGGTAGTAGTGGAAGCGATCTGCAAGGGTATGGAGAGGACACGTGTGTTTGTATTCAGAGATCAGAAAATCACAATGATGGTAATCATGGCGCCATTAACAAAAGGGAATAAGATATCCAAACGAGGGCAGGGGCGTGGGGAGGGACACCAACACCCAAAAGACATCGGAGACAAGACATCTATCAGAAACGAAACAAAATCATGAATCTTGAAAGTTAAATAGCATAACTGTGAATCATTGAGCCAACTGCTACCTCCGATTGTAAATACAAACTGATCTAGATACTAATAAGATATATTCTTTTAGACTGTAATTTATAGTCACCTGACTTAAACGCAAACCGCGAAACTAGCACCTCCACCACAACAGCCCATCACCGGCCCTGGTTCCTGTTTTCGTGCGAGGAATAAGGATGACTCAAGCCTCCGCTCATTTTGGTTTCAGTTTTTGGTTTATTTTTTACTATTCATAAATTTTGTCTTTATCAGATTTTTTAGATATTTTTAGTTTTTTATCAGTTTTTTTTCGTATTTGTTTGCGTCGACCATTGTGGCATTACAAGAACTAGTAGCTGGCACCGGTCCCGCGAAAAGCCGGGTTAATTGCTTATGCTCCAGTAGACAAGCTAGCAAAGCCACCTCTTCGTATCTCTGTACACTGCATCAATGCCCCTGTGGACCAGGCCTCGTAGCACACCAGTGCTGATCTTTTGGAAAATTTCCTCTGCATAATTCTAACCAACTGTCGCTGGCAACCGGGCTTATCTAACATGTATTGGTCGACAGGGACTGTCTGTCAGTGACTGTCTGTAACGAAGCTCTGAACCGAATGGTAAGTGAGCTTAGCGTAGAATCTCCCAAATGGGAATTAGCTGTGGCACCTCAGGATTCCACCAGCTTGTCTTACTTTACAGAGAGAGGGAGGGTTAGATACATGGCACGTTGTCACGGAGGCCCCGAATCGGTTCGACAGTGACGCCTGACCTAACAGCTAAATCCGTATTTAATCATTGCGATTTATAGACCATGTTTTTTTTGCTGTAACTAATAGTTTTTATCTATATTTTTAAGACAACAACAGAAAACGGAGACGTCCGTATAGATGATATATATGATTTTAGACTTAGAAAATTATTTAAAAAATCCGCATGAAAAAAAAACCCAATTATTAATCCACACTAAAATCCAACAAAACAGGCCATAATCACTTCGAACTATCCGCTGTGTGGGTCTCAAACTCTCAAATTCCCATTTTCTTTTCGCTCATCCTTTTGCGTGGGTCGACACGTCAAGTATGGTACGATGGGGATGGTGCCCCTAATGCATGCCGCCATGATTACAGCGGGATCCAATTATCCGCTTCCTTTTTCCGCTAATTAAGGGTATTGTTTCAAAAAGAGTTTAAGCTTCTGATCTTAACTAAAATTATGCGGTAGCGATTGTTAGTTTTTTTAAGTTATTTAATTAAAAAATTTAAAAATAAAAAGATGTTATATCATTACTGACAATACAAGGAAATAAGAAGAAAAAAGATTTAAAAAAGCTACAAAAATCAAAATTAAAAATCAATATGTTCCAAATAGTTTCTGGTTTAAATAAGCTGAAAGCAAAACAAACAAAATCTAAAACCGTTTAGAATGGACCTAAGCCTTGGGCTCAAATTTCTTTGTCCGCGGCGACTACCATATTTTTAGGTCCATCTGCAAAAAAGATGAGCTCAATCTAGGTGTAATGTTTTATACACCATATGCTCAGTAGTAAAAACCTAAAAAAAAAAAGAAACGAAGGAAATGTAGTTACAATTGAACCGTGGTGACTAAATTGATTTTATCTTTTGTTTTGGATTTGATTCGGTCATGGAATGGATCAATCAATCATCCGCGGGTGTCATGATGAGGCAGTGGGTTCGATCCAATTGTTGATGGATTATCATTGTTATTATTATCTTCAGACTGAGAAACAAGGGCCATACCCTCAGATCAGATCTAGCTCGCGCCGAGCTTCAGTTCGCTACAGTGGCCTCCTGCGTGCATGGATCCATCGTTCATATGCTGCTGGAGCACAATCGCCTATCCGATTGCCGCAATCTTTTTCAGTCCAACCGATCGACAGCCGCGTCGAGGCATCCGAGATCGACACTGACACCGACTCGCCGGATCCCCTTTCTGTGAGAAGGTTATTTTATGATTGCGATAAGTAATTAACTTTTAAATTAGAGTATTTGTGGAGTGTGAGTTTAGTTTTTAAGTGTTTTGTAAGGATTGTATTTGATCTGGACTGCTTTCTGAAGGTGTCAGAAGAACCAGAAGTATCGTAGTTGTAAACACGGTAGTACTGTAAGACGGTAGTTCCGCTCTAAGTTACAGTAAATTTTTTCTAAAGAGGTTCAGTGCGGGGTTTTCCGTTCTGAGTGTAGGCTGCGAGCTCTGCTCCAGCTCAACGAGATGTACCTTGTGCTTGACCGAACGAGGCATAGGGAAGAGCATGTGATGCTTGTGCTGATTCGCTTGGCGGTGCGTGCACCGCCGATGCACGTCACGTACCTGCATGGCCTAAGACCAAGTTTCTTCGAGGGAGAGGTGGTGACCAAATTGAAATTGGATGGAGAATGAACTGGAGGAGTGCTGGTCCAGTCTCTGAACTATCCTGACAGTGGCTACCGAGCAGTGTTACTGCTAGACTAGTCAAGAGCGCCGCTATATGCACCGACATTATCTTACAAATTTTTTTACAAACAATAATAGGCAAGGATCTAAACAGATACTGACATAAACTTTTTCGGTACAGTTTGAAGCCGCAGGCTACATGACATTCAGATGTGTTGCCAGATGGATCATGGACTGCCAATGAGTTGACGAGCATATAAAAAAAGGGAACCGGTCATTTCAACATTTTCCCTCAGGAACCTCTTGTTTACTAAGTTGTCTTTCGATTGGACTAAAATAAATTAATTTACGGTTAAAATTACATTGTAACTAACTAAAATTATATTGTAACTGATGGTGGCTTATGTAGCGTAACTAAATTTTAGAAAATAAAAAAAAAACAGGTTAGCCCGGTTCGAACAATGTAAACGAATATGGAAAAAAAGAACCGGCAAAAAAGCTAAAATGCGAGAAAAAGATAAAATTTAGCAATAGTGAAAAATAAGCCAAAAACTCAAACCGAAATAAACATGACCTAGATCCTCGTTTGGAACAGTAAATTTTCTGATTCCTATAGAAACTAAACTATTTTCTATAACAAAATCTGCAAAAATTTTACAAAACTCCCACGTTTTAAATGGAGCCTAAGTACTTCTTTTAGATTCAGAAAAAGGCATCACTCTCACATTTTTTTTTGTTAAGCGTGGGATGGTCACTCAGTTTGAAATGGGGTAAGCAAACAGTCGGAGCCCTTCACAACGTGCGTAGAGGGCCACAGCTAAAGAACAGAACCCAACAGCCTGCATTGCTCGCCACATTAGGGGCATGCAATTTATTGTGATACATCGCCTGCTGCATCTTAAGCTGGTATACACGTCTCCACGCAGCGGCAGCGCGAAAGAGAGGAGAAGAAAATGCCCAGGCATGGCGTCCTGTGTCCTGCTGCTTTCGCTGCATGATAAAGTTTGGCGTCCCACAGCGACGTTTAACCTTCAGAATGTCGGGCGGGAAAACGACCATGGAGCCCCGAATTTCTCGGCATTTCCAGCAATCTCCTCCTTCGCACATTGGTGTCTCTCAGCCCTTCACCGCTTCTTCATCGTACACCGACGGTCTCTCGGGGCCACAGTCCATCAGGCGTTCACACACTAGTATCCATTGGACCAGAGATGTTAGAACCGGGCTCTGATACCATTTGTTGGATCGTAAGGGTCTTCTCATCCCAAAAGCTAGCCTCTGAGATGAGGGACTCCTCCACTTTTAAGTTAAGTGTTTTGCTTTTTCACAACTAATGTGAGACTATTCCAACAGTATAGTATTTAATTCGCAAGATTGGTAGTACTGGTACTACTGAATTGCTGTGAAGTGACACATCCTTTTGCTATGAGGCTAATGAGCTATACCTTTCAGTTATCGATTTTTAACAGCCTGTCCGGTGTCCATTCTCTTAGGACAAAGACAAGATTAAGTGGTTGTACAATGTACAGTTAAATGGCCTTTTCCCCAAGAGTAAGAAACGGAGACGAGAGGGACGCGGTACCGAACCGCGGAATTAGCAGGGGGAAAATACGCTTGCTCTGAAGGTATCTGTAGAAATCGCGCACATGAGTCGGAGAAAGACAACAAAGACCTGACCTGATTCTGACACTGACCCCTTTGGAGTTTGCCTCCATGCTTGCCCGCATAAGAAAATGGCTAAAAAATCCATGAAATTTCGCTCGTACGCATAGCAGTGCTCGTGGCGTTCATGGGCAACTGGGATGGCGCAATCGAAGGGCAGGGGATGGGTGTGTGATGGCAGCGAGAATGCACAGTGCTGCAGCCAGCAGCACACACAGTGAGGAGCTGAGGGAGGGATCGTAGAAAAGCGACGTGTAACCTACCAAACTTGCGGGGGGGAGGCGTGGCGTGCGTTCGTTCTAACCGCCGATAGGAAGGTGACAGCGGAATACGTAGCAACAGGACACGGAACAGTTAAGGTAGAGGAAGCCATTCGCCTACGTAGACGAGCTCTGGTTGCCGGTGACTGAAAGGGAGACGAGCTATCTGCAGTGAAACTCGGGCGTTGCCGCCGGCGACCCTGGGATAGTACGGCGAGCCTCTGATTTTCTGGCTAACGACTAGAGTTCGGGACTGTTCTTTACCACCGAGCGGTTTTTGATTTTTGCTATAATACCTAACTTTTAAATAAGATATTTTTTTAAAACGGAGTCTACAAATTAATTGTAGTATACGTTAAAAGCCTAACATATGTATTAATCAAAATCGTAAGTGCGTATATCTCTCTCCGTAATCTGTGTCGTAAATAGCTAAAATTAAAAAAATTTAGTCAAAAACCATAAGCCGCAGCCGCGCCAAACATGCCTTTCGATTCCCACCGGCGCTAACTCTGGCTAAGTTCAAGGGAAAATGACGGGGGCAGGAACATTTGTGATAAGGTGAGGACAGCTATCATAGACAAAATGCAGCAGTGCGTGGTTCCATCCAGCTAACATGGCCAGCTCATACATATTAGGAAGAGGAGCCTGTAATATCTGCACTGCATCTTATACACAAACTATTGATTGTTACGTTATATTAATATAATCCCAGAAATTCTGAAAGAATCACATCGCCCTACGGGCAGAATATGACAAACAAGTTCGTCTCTTAGGGCCTAAAGACCGTTAGCTTCTGAGTTCAGAGCTTCACTTGCCACTGCCACTGATGGTGTACTTCGACCTCCCAATGTACAGATTATCAATCTTTTTCTTCATCAATGTTCTATGCTGATTAGAACTCCATCTTCATGTGGCCGGCTTGCAACTGACCTGTGCCAATTACATAATTCACGCGCGTTAGCGAAATGTCATACACAAGGTGCACAGGATTTTAGCAGACCATTTTAAATTTTTACCGACCATGGAAGCTCTGTGCTGAAACAGCATTCTCCTGGCTCTGTCCATTGTCAATACGGAAAACACTTTGGAGATCATCCTCCCAGAAGTTCCTTTGCTGAAAGACGCACACCGACCATATTAGGATAAGATTCCTAGCGATTCTTCGTTATTAAGTTATGTGGATAGTAAATTCTTTTGGCAACAATCACCTGCAAGTTTGTGCCGGCTGTTCCATCCTGAAAAGCATACTGTGCATTTGTAGCCTGAGATAGAGCCAAATTTAATTGATTCAGGGTGCACTGGCTCTCCATGCTGTCCGGAACAAATGATTGGAAGACATCTCCTTGGTCGCTAAATGGGAAAACCGAATTGGAACTTTCAAGTGAGAAAACCGAACTCGAAGGGCCGCAGGCTTGGTACATCTGAAATGTATTAGGGGGAATGTAAGTAACAACTCATTCACTACATCACAAGACATGATAAACAGGAGACAATTCAAGCTCACATCTTTTTGTAGGTGTGTAGGCACGTTACTGAAGTCAAGTGGATTCACAGTTGCCAGCTTCATAGACAGGAACTGAAGCCACAAAACAGCGAAATTGATCAGATTTTGAGTGTCAGCATCCCATGGCGATAAGCAATTTCAGCAGGCATGCTCTTACCTCGATTTGCCGTTGCAGCGACTGCACGTAGTTTATGATCTCATCAAGCATGAGTGCCTTGCCAATCACCTACAATTACAAACAACATTTGGCCCATCAAATTATTAACCTTGCGCATAAAGACTATCAACTGCTTGTTCTTTCCGATTTCTCGATCTGAATCACTAATCGGTACCTTGTTGCATCCTGGAACCAGGTCCTGGAGAAACTTCATCCTCTGGCTGATCCTCTCTCTTCTCACCTATCAATGTAAATGGCAATTCAATATACCGCCAATGAATTCGACAAACTGGAACAAACATAGAAGCATCATGAACAGAATTGTACCCTCTCTGCGAGGCTGTGGCTATCAGTTGCCTGCCCTCTCCTCGCCCGGACATGGACGTAGTCCTTGGGGGGCTCCACCGGCTTGGCATTCTTCCCCTTGCCCTGCTTCTGCCCGCCGTCCACAACGGAGCTGTCGCTCCCGGCCTGCTCCGGCTTTGGCATCACGGAGCTCTCCTTCTTCTCGCCCTCCTCCGTCTTGCACCTCTTGGCATCCGATTCCTTCTGCTCCCCAACCTGAAACCGAAATTGACGCAAGCGTCAGTGTCAGTGGCAGAAGCAAGAGCAAGCCGGCCCAATTAGCCAACAAAGCGATGCTCACCTGGCAAGAGGTGCTCAAGGAAGGCTCCTTGCCTTTGCCTTTGGCCGCCGGCGCCTTCCTCTTCTTGGCATTGGCGTCCTTCATCGCGGAGGCAGGGTCGGACACGGAGGACGCCTCCCGCGAGCAGCCGCCGCCGAACTCGCCATTGCTCGCGGCGGGCGCCGGAGGGGGCATCCCTAAGAGCCCGGCGGCCCCGGCGAAGCGCTGCCCGTTGAAGCTAGACAGCCGCGCCGCCCGCTCCGCGAACCCCGGGTCGCCGCAGAACTTCTCCAGGCAGTCCCCACCCGCGCCGGCCGCCGCCGCGGCCACGACGCCGTCCAGCACCGGCATGCCGCCCAGCACACCGAAGTTAAGCCTCGGCGACGAGTTGAGCAGGCTGGCAATGTAGTCACCCCCGCCACCGCCGGCACCGGCCCTGCCCTCCATCGCGGCCGCAAGAAACCAACAACCGGGACACCGTCCAAGAACAGCCCTTTCTTGGCCGACTCAAGCAAAGGCGCCTCCCTTAGGTGGCGAATCGGGAGCAGAGGCGCAGGTTTTATAGCAGAGTGAGGCGGAGGAGACTTGGGGAGGAAGGAGAGGAGAGCGGTGGATGCTTGAGGGATTGGGCTACGGGCTGGAGGTCAAACTGAAGTGGTGGTGGTGGTGAACCGGGGATGCCCCGCAGCAGCTGGAAGGGGAGACTTCACTGGAATCCCTGTTCGTTCCAGCCTTTTCGGTTTGGGATGGGAAGATGCTGCTTTTCCAGACTGCGCCGCTGCCCGGCCCCTTTTAAAGCTCGTCCCACCGCCGGCTCGGTAAACTAACGGGCAGGCAGTAGCAAATCCATAGACCGGCGGTGGCCTCGGTGTTGGCTTGTGTGCATCCACCGATCCACGTGCTTATTATAGTTTTTAAGATTCGTAGAGTTGCGGTAAAAAGAGTTCAGACAAATCTTAATATAATTAGTATTTCTATCCATCCATCTATCTATCAATTATATTATTAAAGTAAATACAAAAATAGCCATCACGTTCGCTCTAAAAGAGTATAAATTCTCACGTTAATCGAGGTAAAAAGAGAAAGATCTATACTGTTGATCGTGATAGGATCCAAATTATAACGATCTAGATTAAAAGAAAAAGTTCATAATAAATACAATCCAAATAATAACTAAAATTTGAAATAAAAATAAAAAAATAGTAATTTGATTGTCATACAAATTCCTAAGTGAAATCTCTAAATGAACTAATTCAAAATAAAAATTAAACAAAAATTAGCAATTGAGTTTGTGTATGAATTCTAACAAAAATAACCAAAATTCAGAATAAAAAATAAAATGAAATCAGTAATTTAATTTCAATATGAATTCCAAAGTAAAATATCTAAATAATTGTAAATCAGAATAAAAACTAAACAAAAATTGGCAATAGGATTTGCGTATAAATTCCAACTAAAAATTGAAAATTAAAATAGATAAAAATAAAATAAAATTTGTAATTTAATTTTCATACAATTTCAAAGTAAAATACTTAAATTACTAAAATTTAGAATAAGTTAAATAAAATTAGCAATTTTTTCCATACAAATTACTAAGTAAAATCCCTAATTAATTATAATTACAAAAAAATAAACAAAAATTCACAATTGGATTTGTACTAAGCCGTTTACTTTGTGCTCATAAATTATCAAAATCAGTCAGTAATATATGTGCCAAAAATAGTTAAATATGCGCTAAATCAGTAATACAGGTGCCAAATTTTTTTGTGAAAAACATGGTGAGATCCATCTGTCATCCTCTTTATTCGCTCCTCTCTTTCCTCTTCTTTTACCAACTGCCTCTAGATATAAGGCCATGTTTGGTTGGACTGAAAAATAGTGGTTTATGGCTAAAATTGTACTGTAACTAGCTGAAATTACACTGTAGCTGAAGGTGACTTATTTGACGTAATTAAATTTTAAAAAAATAAAAATAGAAAAAATATGTTAGCTAATCACGAATAACGCAAACGAATACGGCAAAAAAGAATTAACAAATAAGCTAAAAAAGTCAAAAGTTAAAAAAAATGAAATTTATAAATAGTAAAAAATAAACCAGAAATCAGAAACTCAAACCGAAGCACCTAAGAATATCTTCGGTCCAATGGACAGTGACTTCGAGTGGTATTGTCGTAACTTCGGAGGAGAGTGTCACATCAGCTGACTTGCCAACGAAAACTCCTATTCCAGAATATAGTAGCTTCAAGGTGGACTCACAAGATATATAGCGAAGCTACGAGGTCTCTCTTGAGCACTCAGCAGATTTAGGTCATAATAAAAACTGTTATTTTTACAGTAAATATTTTTTACATTATCTAGTTTTTAAATAAAGTATCTTTTTAAAACAAGGCTACTAGTCGATTATAGTATATACTGTAATAATTTTATTTATATTGATCAAAATCACACACAAATCTCTCTATAAATTTCTCTACAAATTGTTACTATTTATAAGTCAAAACTTAAAACTATTGGTCCTAATTTAAGCTATGATAAGCTGCCAACAAGTCATTAGAAGTTGTCATCCTTGTTGACTTGGCATGCTAATATTGTTGACTTGTCCACGTTGGATCGGTGAAGGAAAAAAAAGATTGATTGGAGCATCGGACGAGTGCTAGTTCATTTTTGCCCAAATGGTAACAATCCTTGAAATCACATTGACCATTCGCTGCTGTGTTGGTGGATTTTAGCAGATGGTCGAGATTAATGATCGACTGCTACCGTGCTACATGCATTCCTATGTTCAAAATATATAGCCTTCATCCTGCTATCAGGAAATAGTAAGAAGTAAAATGGAAATATACAAAAAAAAAGGGTGTGAATTCAATGGTTCCAAATACTCATGTATGAATTCAATGACAGACCAAACTTCTCTTTCTCCTCCTTTCTTTCTGATGGAGTACTGCACATTGCCAGTGAAATGAAGGTACTATTTAGACATGAGAAAAAATAGCTATTGTATGCAAAATTTGTACACGCATGCTAATAGGTACTTTGGCAATAGGCATTTATACATGCATGCTAATAGGCACTAGTAGCTGCTTAAATGTACTACTCCTTCAACGAGAGAAAACAGACGTATTTTGGAGAACCTTCTGCCTAATTGTTTAGCCAGAAATAAAATTTGTGAAAGGATCATCGTTTTTTTTTTTTGTAGAACTCGATGGCCCACACACATCCTGTGCAAGATTATCCTCGCGGATAATTCGACCTGCCTAACATTTCATCGCCTTTTCAGATCCTTGTTTCCATTGAAGCGATCGACCTTTTCGTGCGTGCATAGTGTTGAGATTCAGAGAGCTGCAGAGATTATTTCTACAACGGGAACAGGAGGCCCCATCCTTGCTTGATGCCACGGCTTCCATGAGCTCAGAAACTTGATGCATCAATGCAAGATTAGATCTCAAAAACTAATTGCAACAGTTATATACTGCTCATAGATAAAAAAAAGAAAGAACCTCCAAGTACCTGCACGGTTTCAATATCATTTGATAGAAATGCAGCTTCAAGGCTTTAATGGAAGCTAGCCAAGTTAACTGAACTGTATGAAAATTAGCCAAGTTGCAATAGGAAGGGACGACGTATTACCATGACATAGCTCTCTTGGGGCCAATCATTTTACATCGGATATGTTCTTCTCCCTATCATTTCACACTTGCAACATAACTAAACTATATTCAAGTGGCTTTGAGCATCTCTTTTTCCACAATAAACATATCAGAACTGCGCGTTCAAACTAACTTTAGCTGTAGTAGTTTCGTACGACGAAACCATGATGGATTTCTTGGCAAGAATTTGACAACTAACAAGTGGCGTTCATTTGAATATTTGTCCCTCGAGGTATCATCTGTACACTCTTTTGTCAACGGGACGCGAGGAAGAGAGAAACAAACAGCTAAACCGACAATAGAATAATTTTGTTCTCAAGCCAATCAGGCGATTTTCAATCAGGCCTCACATTATTCTAGTTAATCTCTGGCCGTATCTTTAGTTAATCCCTGCATCTTATTCTAATCGGCCTCGGGATCGCTGCGACAGTCACATGCATCACGACGTTTTACAGCTCGTCGACTGTAGTAGTACTCATTTGCAAATGCTATTTGCAATAACAAATCCAAATTCACAAGTTATATATGGGTATGACTGTCAAAAGCAATTGGTTAATGTCATTATTGAGCGAGAATTTGGCGAATTTTCATGCGCTCTCAAGAACTAGTTGACCTAAATTATCGATTTGCAACAATTATGTATGACTTCTTTTGGGTTGTGGCTTATGGTTTTTAAATTCTGGTTATTCGTGAGAGGGGACGAAGAGAGAGATAGTCGTATGCGATTTTGACCGGTAGGGACGGAGCCACACCCCGGGTAGGGTAGACTTTAGCCCGAGGTGTGAAAAAATATATAGTGTATAATCTAGGTAAATTTAGTCTAGCCTAGATAATATTTTCATAGTCCAGCCTAGATAGTTTAGATCATTCCACCACTGAATCCGGAGCGTAACTAAATCCTTACTCCACCACTGTTGACCGATATAGCTGATGTCGATACAATATCTACTACAATCGACTTGTAAATCATACCTTAAAAAACGCATCGTTTAAAAACTACTTACTATAGTAAAAAACTAAAAACTATAAGCATAAAACCAAAAAGGATATGTTTTCTATTTGGAACGTGTTTGTATATGCTGGTGTCGTAAAACTCTACTATCTTAGCTTGCAGCCTCGCATTGCCAGCTACCACTGCCCGGATCAAGACTTTGTTTGTATCGCGCTGCCCTTCCCGGCAACTACCGTCGAAAAACTGGACAAGTAGGTGAAGTGAATCGCACACGGTTCTCGATTATAAATTGCTCGATGGACTCCCTCTCAATCATTCACCGGGGACATTACGAACCAAGTGTACGAATGAACAGATCTTCTAGGAATATATAGTAATAAATAGTAGATTAGGTGCATCTTATGGCTTATTCTAGTACAGGCCCTCTGAACTTGTTTAATCAAGAAACCATCGAAAAAGTTGTCCTCTAGTTGATCACACCCTCCTGCTCAATCATTTGGGCAGGAAATGGGAATCCATGGGCGTCCAAGAACTGCTAATTCTTGCAGGTCTTCCCAATCACTACTACATAAAATATTATCACAGACGGTTCAAAAACGTCATCACAGACGGTTTTGTGAACCGTCTGAATTTATAGGTCAGTGATAATCGAAAGTTATCACAGACGGTTTGTAACTAAAAACCGTCTGTGATATATCAATATCACAGACGATTTTTAGTTACAAACCGTCTGTGCTGTTCTTTTCTACCCCTAAATCTATTTCTGTTGAATTTTCCATGTCACCTTTGGTATGGCAACACAAGAATGGCAACACAGAGTTGAGCATCCCTGCCATGGCAAGTGATGCTTGCGTCTTGTCAGTTACCAGAGGAGTGCCACGCTGTCTCCACGTCGGATAGGCTCAGATGGTTAGTTATCTCTAATTGGTGTGTGTAGTGTTGTTTGTAGTCTCTGGATCTGAACTTACAGCGTAAAGTTTGGTGGATCTGAACATAGAATAGAAAGGGCTCGCCTCATATATATTCCCTCTCTGAGGTCAATGATCGATGCTATTTCTACCTATCTCAGCTTACATCCCGGTTTTCTTGTCGGCCTTCTCGACTGGAAACATCAAGTTTTCTAACAGAAACACCGTACCTACACAATCATCCAATTCTCGTTGCAAACATCAAGTTTTTTAACAGAAATCTGCCATATTTACTCGCAGTGCTTCGTACTCTTCCGAGAACTAAATTGCACAGATCTAAAAACAGCACGAAATTAACTGATCCGTAGGCCATGGTACACTGATCCAGAAGTCATCGAGGCCTCTGATCGGCGACAATTACAATTGCGCCGGCGACAATGGCCGGACGAGCGCCGTGCTGCGTTTTTAGGGCAATTGCGAGGAACATGGCAGTGGTACGTCGCCGGCAATAGGTCCTATTGCATGCTACTTTTGGCTTTCGCTGTACTGCACCGCACTCATCGCCCTACGACGACTCGACTGCGGCAACGGCGAAGGCGATGAATTGCCGCGGCCTCGCAGGTCAACTTGCTAGCTACTCTACCAAAGCTGAGAGGACGATAGAAGAAAGTAAAGCTCGCCTACGTACTAGAAATTTACTGCTAGGAATTGTAGTACGATCTTGCACTCGGGCAGTTACTACAGTGTGTCCATGTAGAGCAATGTTATTGGATTTTAAAAACTGTTTTTCTATAGTAATAGTTTTTCTATAGTGTCTAGCTTTCAAGTGAAGTGTTTATTTAATGTGAGATATACTAGTCGATTGTAATATACACTGTAACGACTTTATTTATATCAGCTAAAATCGTGCACGAGTGTCTCACTCTTTACAAGTTTTTCTACAAACTATTACTATTTATAAGTTAAACTTAAAAATTAGAGCCAAAAAACTATATAAATGGACCCGTAGTCTCAACTTTCAAACCATGTCTCAACTTTCTTGGGCGCGACTAACGAGGTGTCTCCTGTGCCGATGTGTGACTATACGTGACATGAGTTGGGGCATGCGTTGCTAACACATGTTTTCTACCATTCTAACTCCGACAACATTTTAAATAGTTTGTCTTTAAAGTGATTCCTTAAATTATCTCTGCTACTTAAAAAGAAAAATTAGTGATAATACATTCTTTTCCCTTCCTCCCCCTCTCAAAAAACGATTCATTTGTAGCCTATAGATTTCCTTCTTTGCTTCTTGCCCATCCATGTCAGATCTCCAAAGGATTCCTTTCTTCCTATCCTACCCATCCTCCACTCCCGGCCATCTCTCTCCATCCACTCTCCATCTCCAGAACGAGATCGACGCTGAGGCCTTAGATCCCCTCTTGCCGTCATCGGCATTCCACCGCATCCCCTCCCAAACCTTCTATAAAGCTCACCAATGGACAACCTCGGCGCCGCCAATCACACGCACCACCACCTCTCGCTACAGGCGGCCGGCAGCGGGCAGCCCCTGGTGCCCCGCTCCCTTACCCTACTCGATCTCTCCGTCGCTTCCGCCTCAGCGTTGGCGTATCGGTGCCTCTCCCCGTCGCTCCGGCCCTCGGCCCACCTATAGGTGCATCTCCCTTTGCACTATGCCCAGATCCCCCAGGCGCCAGCAGCCACCACGCGCGCTCGCTGTCACAGCCCCTATTCTTCTCGCTTGACTCGCTCCCGCCGCCGCCGTCGTATGCCAATTTGGCTGCCCTGCCACTTCTCGCCTTACCCTTGCCACCTCCGGTCTGCCGCTACCTCATTTTATCCCTCCTATCCTTTCTCTTTTTGTACCACCACCACTCACCACGGTTGGGTGGTAGGGGCCAGGTGGGCCGGAGGCCATAGGCATTCGGCCACCCCGGCCTCCCCTCACACATATCTGGCACTGGGGTCGTCTATCGGTGAGCTTATAGAAGGTTTGGAAGGGGGATGCGGTGGAATGCCGATGACAGCAAGAGGGGATCTAAGGCTTAAGCATGGACCTCGTGCTGGAGACAGCGAGTGGATGGAGAGAGAGATGGTTGGGAGAGGAGGATGGGCAGCGATAGGATGGGAAGAAAGGAATCCTTTGGAGATCTGACATGGACGGGCAAGATACAAAAAAGGAAATCTATAGGGGCCACAAACAAATCGTTTTTTTAGAGGAGGGGAGGGGAAAGAACGTATCACCACTAACTCATTTTTTTTAAGTAGTAGAGATTATGAAAAAAGAAGCAAAGTGACAAATCAGACATTCTTTGAGTACGAACTAGATGACAGGGTCATATTAAAACATGTTTTCTGGATAGATAGTATATGCAGAAATAATATGCATTGTTTGGTGATGTTTATTTTTGTTCTACATATGGAAACAATCGGTATAAGCCTGATTGGAACTTGTTTTGTCATTCATCTAAAATTTTGTTTAAGGAGCATTTCATTTATGTGTAAAACTTTCTTAGGAGTTAAGTCATCTAAAATCTTTTGAAGGAGCAGTTCAATTTATTCTGGTTTGTAAAGGAAATTAGCAGAATGTGATATACGACTACAAAGGAAATCAACATAAGGAAATGATTTAGAAAATCTTGTTTATGGAACATTGTCCCACTAGAGAGTGCAAGAACACAATTTTTCATTCATAAGATCTGCATATTTGGACTACTATAGCTTATTGTGTGTTTTTAGTTGAGAGAAAAGTATACTAGCCTTCTTGAATGGTCTGATGACGACACCTTCTTCTATTTGTTTCACCATCATTACTATATTATCGCACATTGCGGTAGCCCTAGATTTCTAGAGTTGTTTTTTGAGGAATCAGAGCATTGCATTGAATTTATATTTATATACCCACATTCATCGATTTCTAGAGTTGTTTTTTGAGGAATCAGAGCATTGCATTGAATTTATATTTATATACCCACATGATGAATGCATGTAGCGTAGCGTGGATATTAATTAGTTGCAAAATTTGACTTTTCATTGCAACGCACGGACACATAATTAGTTCTCTATTATAGAATCGCGAATGAAAATGGCAATGCAATCAAAACGAACGAGGTAATAGTAGAATTTGCCACATCATAGTCGCTGCTGATAGCCAAAAAGTTGGCATGGCAGGTATCCTTGACAGTAACACGACGAAGGAAAACGGAATACTTGGAGATGGGGCAGTTTCCTACAAACAGACGAGACCAAAACATCATACTGAAGAACAGTCTACTCGTCCTCCTGGCTACGGAGCCTGGCAAGCTTGTTGGTGACCACGATGTCCAGCTGCGCAGCACGCTCGACGATCTCCTTGCGCTTCTTTGTGGAGACGTTGTGGGCAATCTCAGCACAGTAGGTCCTGTTTGTGAGGCATCAAAATAGTGAATGCTTGCTATTGCAACTGATGCAGACAGGATATAAGAGCGACATTGGATGACAAGAACATGTGGCGCAAGCAAGAATCAGCTTGGTGAATAGAGATACCTGTTGTGCATCATGAGCAACTCCAGCTCAGAGACATTGTGAACCACAAACTTCTTGAATTTGTTAGGAAGGTAGTGCCTAGTCTTCTTGTCAGAACCGTATCCAATGTTGGGCATCAAGGTGCATCCCTTGAACTTCCTCCTAACACGGGAGTCAATACCCTTTGGCCTGCGCCAGCTTGGCTGCACAAATAATCAAGACAAGGGGAAATTAGTCCTTGCAAACATACCAAATAGCATATTCCATGAGATAGAATACAAATGTATCAAGTAAAAAAGAACACACGCTCAGGAGATATCTATAAGTGACCTCAGATGTAGCAACATGCCATGCCAACACCCACACTGAATTCTTAAGTGAATTGAATGTCAACAATACAAATTGCAATTTCTTATGTGACGACAGTTCTCATTTATTCAGTTAAAAAACTATTTGCTAAAGCCTAAAAGCAAGCACACTTCAAATCAAACACAAACTCTCATAATGTAGTATTCATTCAGAAACTCTAATCCCAAGAAAGATTAGTAGAAGCACAAGCCAATCAGTACAGGATTCGCTATGCGGCTATGCCTCATTGTACCGATAAACGGCCAAAACAGCACTTGTAGTAAGGCTCCAAGCCTCCAAAGTTAGCATTCTCGGTAGATACCCTAACCCCTAAGGTAATAGTCCATTGTCTGTTGCAACCCCAAAATTCAAGAATGATAAAACCTATAATAGTCTAGAACATCATAAAACAGGTTAAATCGATTTTTCATAAAAGCATAGATAAATGAAAGGAAACTACATTCAGCTATGGCAAAAAAAATGGCATAAATTTTGCTGTGCACAGTACCAAAAGCCAGTCATCACAGAGCCAAATGCTCCATGTATCACAAAAATCCATTGTCGCAAATCAAATATGCCATCTTGCTAGATGAACAATCATGGGATGGGATGGGAGCCCGACTCACAACCTATCCCCACGCAGTAAACCGACTACAACTGTACCACACATTTGTTGTAACCAAGAATCATCATGTTTCAGTAACTTATTCGTGCTACTGAGTATACCAAAATCACCACGGCACAAAGGCGCGACAAATCGGCACTCCATTTCATCAACAAAAACGCTTCCTCGCGATGGGGAAGAAATCCAGCCGCCGTATACTAAACTAAAAGGCAAGACACTAACGATGCAAACCGAAGGACGTCACTGAGCGAGGCGGCGTGACCCCCAACTACACGTAGATTTGCGCGCCAAGAAGAACGCAGCAACGGGAGAGCGGCCAAAGATTCAATTCCAGAGGAGAAGGGGGCTAAATTTGTCACCTTGAGGCACTTGTAGCGGTCGCTCTGGGGCCTCTTGAACTGCTTGACCCGCTTCTTCACGATCTTCCTCGTCAGCAGCGGCACCGCCATCCCTTCTGCTCTGATCTGCCGCCTGAAAACAGCAACAACACGCGGAGTCGAGACGAGATCCACGAGGTAACAAGCAAGAAAACAAGTGAGGAAAACATTGGCACCTTCGGATCGGAGCACGCCGAGAGAGGGCCGGAGCAGGCGAGGGGGAGAAGCGCGGGTCGGCGGCGGAGGCGACGCCCGATGGACGGGGGAAGGGGTCTTATACGGCTAAAACCCTAGCGAGTGGGCTCTGATCAGATCGACGGCCAGGATCGAGGCTATTGTGCCCGGACGGTGGGATCAATTTTTACGGGCCAGTGCAGTGCACACATGGGCGGAGACGCGAGTGAGTGAAACTGACATGGCCCTCTCCAAAATTAGGCCGGGCCTCCTTGAAAATTACGTAACTGCCATTCTTTAGACCTCGTTTAATAGGCCCATGTCCAAACAAAATATCGGTCCATATACGTATATGGGCCAAAACTTTAGCTCAAACTGTGGCCCATCCACATGGAGCCGGCCTATCCAGATAAGACCGTATTGGGCTGGATGCATGGCCTGCGTGTGCCATGCATGCCAATGCGGCCTGAAGCCACGTGCAGCCCAAAGCAAAACATCGTTTCTTCTGATGACGATGCGACGAAGCAACACATCATTTCCGCAGCAGCCGGAGAAGCTTTCGCTAACATCGGTGACACTTTGGGCTTGCTAATCCACGTGTAAAGGACATTTAATCGCAGGATCTAGGACACTTGTGAAGCTGATAATACCAGCATGGTATGGTCCAAGCCAAAAACGATGCCTCTTCCTCGAACCGATCAGACGGCTCGTGCAATCGGTTTGCATTATTATCCTATTCTCGTGGTTCTTCCCGCTTATGCTGGGAGCGGTCCTGTGTCATCATCAGTCCTCCCTTTTCGGACAGTGATAGTTTGTCCCACGCAAAAGCTTCGCCGGCTAGCAAGGCTGGCGCTCACAGACGACACCGACACACGCAGCGGCCACCGACTGGCTACACAGAGATATATGTACATACAGACACGGCGTGGTGAGGACCAACTGGGCGTTCGGCCTTCGACAGCCATGCCCATGTGCCAGGTATGAGAGGTCGCTGAGTGCAAGCTAGAGGCGCACTTAGTTTGTCACTTTGCGCCCGTGATCAGGCGCTGCTGGGTCCAATAGAAATCACCTCACCAACGGCCGGGCCCGCTGACTTCAGTGAGCTAGCTAGGGAGCCCAGTTCTCTAGCTTTGTATTGTAGCGAGCGAGACCGGACCATGCATATGTCACATTGGCCCTGTTCTTTGGGGTTGTAGCTGAAGAAAAGTTACTATGGAAAAGTTGAAAAAATAGTGTTTAGAAACTAAAGTCACATTGGCCCAGTTCTCTAGCTTTATATACTACAATTAATTTGTAGACTTTATATTCAAAAGATATTCTGTTTAAAAACTAGTTACTGTAGAAAAGTTGAAAAAAATAGTGTTTAGAAACTAAAGAGAAAAGACTTGTATTTTGGATAAGAGGACTTATTAACTAGACTTCATCAAGAGGGCTGGCGATATGAATGAATGAACACATTAGTTGTTCCCTTTTCATGATCTTTTAGAGTGAAACATGATGAACCGGCCGGCCGGTCCTCCATTATACGACCTTACGAATGCACAGTTGAGTCATAGATCTGAGATCACACGATCGGTTATGTGTCAGCTTCACACAGTTCCACAGAGGAAACAGGATCAGAAATAGAATTACCATGTATAGAGAGCTAAAATTAGAATTAATGGTTTACATAGTACTGGATATGTCAAAACTCCCATTTACAAGCTGATCGAGTGAGACACGGCAGACGGCGTCGTCATACCAGACGTGCGGGCTAATCAATCAACCACTCCCATTGCCATCAACACTACACAGTGCATGCACCGCAAAATCATGGGAGTACACGCCGGTAAAGGGCACCGCCAGCTCTACGGCACAGCACGGACAGAGAAGTGGTCCGACGATCTACCACCGCATGCATGCAAAACGGTGGTTGTGGTTTCGGCCTGGAGCCGGGACAAGTCGAGCGACGACGCGTACGGCGGCTCGTTTCGTTCCATTGCCCTAGCTACCGCTGTACCGCGTACAGGAATCGCGTACGGCATTAGGTGTGGATAGTACACCTCGTCGGGACAAAGAGCTAAAGTCACTTTTGCTACTATTTCATATTGTATTTATAAAAATAATGATACATGTAAAACAGTGTTAAAAATATCTTTTTGATATTATTTTATATCGTATTTATAAAAATAATAGTACATATGAAACAGTGCTAGATGGGAGGATATACCACGAACGATATACTATCTCTAGCTTTTAAATATATAATCATCAGTGCCTTCTGCCTCAAAAAAATAAATAAGTCTTTGAGCGGAAATATCGCTGATATCTTATCGTCACTGTGTTTGTAGGGCTCTCGCTACACACTTCCCAAGATTAAAAACCTTAATCAAACTAGCAGTCCCTTAGGTCTCAAGTTTGACTGCTGAAGAGCATAAACAAATGCATGAGGGATAATATTGCCTCTCTGATAACGAAAAAAAAACTGATATTCCTCAGTACCCGGACCATACATGATTAAACCAGATCAGGCAGCTGCACTGCCACAGAGTGCAAAACACACTTGTGCTACTCCAGAGATCCAAAAAATAAGCCCATGCATATGATCATGATCATAATGACATGTCGACTAATTAATCACAGTACTACAGTACCTAAAACAACAGCTCAGCTCAACACATACACCAACCATTTTTTATTTCAAAATGGAATAAAGGAAATAAACAAAAATGGCACAATATTATTCAAGAAATTAATGCTTCCTCATGCCGATGCCCAACACCACCTTCACAAACCATAGCAGCTATCATACCATCGCCAAGAAACCCACCAATGCCAGCGCAATGAGTGCCGGCGCCGACACGCCGGCCGTGGCCGGCGCCGAGGCGGACTTCCCGCTGGTCGGCGCTAGGAAGACGCCGCGCCGCTGTCGCTGCCGCCCGAGCTGGACGGGCCACCGGCGTCAGGCGAGGGCGCAGGCGACGGGGAGCTCGCGGCAGTAGCCCGGCCGGCGAGGACGAGCTTGGCCTTGGCGGCGAGGTTGTCCGCTCCGATGGCGTGCTTGTCGGGGGCACCGCCGGTGACCGAGGACCCGACCTGCCACACCTGGTTCACCGCCTTCATCCCCTTGTGCAGCTGCAGCTTTCCGTACAGCCGGATCTTGCCCCGCCTCGTCGGCGGCGAGGTCGGTGGCCGGGAACGCGATGGGCGTCGAGGCCCCGCCGAGCGGCACGTAGCCGGTGATGTTGTACGTCTTGACGGCGGGCGCGGAGGAGGAGCCCTTGAGCGCCACGAGCGCCTGCGCGCCGGCCATGCCCTCGCCGGTGGGGTTGAGGGCCCACGCCACCCACCCGCCGGGCCCGGCCGGCGCGGCCACGAAAGCCAGCGACAGCGAGGATTTGGACTCGTCGTAGGTCCAGTGCAGCGCGGCGCCGAGCTTCGGGAGGTCCTGGCACGTCGCGTACGTCCTCCCCGCCGGGAACTTCTCGCCCGCGCAGGCACCGGCCGCCGCCGCCCCCGCATGGCCGCCGGGGAGGCCAGGAGGAGCAGGAGCAGCGCGATCTGGTGCGGCATTGTGGAGGCCGTGTGGATTTGGAGCTCACCTGTTCAGAGTTTGCTTTTGTGTCCTTGGGAGTGTGAGGAGGGTGAGGTTTTATAATTAGTGGGAGTGATGCTATGTGTAATTTTGAATATTTTCGGGGGGTGGGTTAGGGTTTATACTTTTTTTTCATTGGTAAGCCAGGATTTGATTAGGGGTAATGACGCTGGAAATGCATGAGACACCAGCCTTGACTCCCGCTGTAAAGCGGGAGAAAGGTTTTGGGAAGGACATCACACAACAGCGATTGCATTCCTTGAACAGATGAAGGTGTACAAGAGGTTAATTACATGGTAAGATACAACAAACTTAGAATGTCCACATAATTACCAAATGCTAGGGACAGAGACGTGATCACATGCCAACCAACGGTGGATACAGTAAAGGCCAAGTGGGGTACTACCCTATTTAAACTTTAGTCCATATCTATATCGGTTAAAATTTTGCCATCATGCCAACTATACGGACGCAAGTCATAGAATCAAATGGTAATACATATAGGTATGTTCTTTTCGACTTCTAAAAGCTATTTTTTGACTTTTCTCAAGTAACTAGTTTTTAAACGGGATATCTTTTTAAGATAGAGTCTACTAGTTAATTATAGTACATACTGTACCGACTTTATTTATAGCAGCAAAAAATCACACGTGAGTTTCTGTTACTCTGTAATCTCTCGCTCGAACAACCAAAAATCATAAACCGTAGCTAAAAGCCATAAGTCGCAGCCAAAAAAACAGGCCCGTATCCTCACCCCGTGAGTTTGTTGCGCGTGCTAGCCACCGGGAGTTCTGGGGTTTGAACATTGCAGATCCGTTGACAAAGCCGCTTCCCTAGCCAAAGCATGAGGCTCACACTAGGGCAATGGGTATTAGATACCTACATGGTTGACTCTAGTGCAAGTGGGAGACTGTTGGTGATATGCCTTAGAGGCAACATGGAGATGTTGAATATATCACATGTGATGCGGATACGCATATGCTTAGCACTTTTAAGTCAAATGATGAGGACATCTCTACTACATATTCATCGTCCACTTCAAGTGTGCATGGCAAAGCTATTGATAAGGCTCGGGAAGGACCTATGACAAGAGCAAGAGCTAAGCTACTTCAACAGCAGGTGCTTTTGTTCCTTAGAGATTCTTCTATTACGTTAGATGAGAATAACATACTACCTAATGCAAATATGTTATGCCTTCTCAGATTTGAAGCAACAGAAGATCAAGTGGAGAAGGACCAACCTACCACGAGTCATGAGAAGGAGAGTCCATGCGGGCAAGGAGCTATGAAATATCTATCCAACAATTTCTCAATCAAGCAGCCCATGCGGTTGATCAAGAAGGAAAGAAGCCCGTTTGATGGGAGAGCAAAAGGGGAAGAAACCCAAGGACTTAAACTACAAGCTTTGGATAAGATTTACATGCCAAATTCGGACTTCCCACGTGCTCAATCCAATTCAAACTCGGATTCAACTCGAATTAAATTCGATTCCGTTCGGGACAGCCCGACGTGCAGTTACTAAAAGGCCATAACTTTCACAAACGGAGTCCGATTCAGGTGTTCTTGTACTCGTTGGAAAGATAATTTCAAGGGCTACGCAATGGATCCGGCCCCACCTTCAAATTCGTCACGGATAAAAAGTTATGACCGAAACATTGTGACGGTTTAATTTTAGGTTTTTCCTTTTGTGTGAGTTTGTTTCAAATACATGTAGGGATGTGTTGGAGTTTGTTTAGGACCTCTTGGCCAGCCATGAGGTGGCAGGTACTATATATTAAGGGTTAGACCCCATTGTAAGGTAGACCACGTTTGAGAATAATCAATCTACTAAAGTATGTTCGAGTTTAGCATTGTTGCCTAAGTTCCATAGGGAATTAGGAGTTACTTTCTTCAATCAAGATCGTTCACCTTTCCGTTGGGAATTGGGTGCACGATAGATCTTCGCTGGTGGTCGTGAAATCAACACGAGTGTGGTTTGGCGGATTAAAGAGTGTTCGTCCCTTGCATTGGCATTGGAGGATCATTGCGATTCATCAAGGCTCCGTGAGTATCCATCCCACGTCGAGAAGATCGGGCGACCCGTATCATCTTGGTATCGAGCGTGGTTTCTCGGTGGGATTCTTTACCCTTGTTCTAGATTGATTTATTTTATCCTATTGTCCATTAACCACAAAAAATTCAAACCCTAGTTTTTGCATCTGTTATTTTGTGAGTTTTGTTAGGTTTTAGTCCATTAGAATTTTTCGCTTAGGTGCCGATCGTTGTGTTCCTTCGCGTCGCCTAATCGTTGTCTTTTTTTTTTTTTTTTCTTCTTTGTTTCATCCGAACCATATTAATCTCAAAAAAAACGCGCTACAAGAATCGGTTGTTACAAGAATCACAGGCTTCACAAGACTCTACCATTACATACAGGTGCGATTTGCTACAGAATTTCGTGATTTCATACAGTTCACGTCGAGCTACAGTGCGCCCAAAAAAAAACTTGTTGACATTTTATTTTTATTTCATCAATTTAGACTAGTTGTTGAATATTGCATCTAGGGCTGCTCTTGAGTATTCTACATCTTGTCAATATTTGTGACCTATGCAAAATCAAAGAGACAATTAAACCTAGTTCGCCCTTGAAAAGAAGAAGAACAAGAACAAGAAAAAAATTGCTAAGAAAAAAAGAGAGAAAAAAACATTGGTCGAATCTAGGATGAGCTCTTAGTCCATAAATTCACTTGTGTATTTAATTCCTTTGAGCAATCTTGTGCCCTTACATTCATATCATTGCAATTGGCTAGCGCCTCTCCTAGTACTTGGTGCAAAACGAGCTATCTAATCTTTAATTTTAGATTGCCTCTAGTTAGCTCATTCCTTTGTTTGCATCGAGTCACATTGATCTTTGTGTGTGCTCATATACTTCACTTAAATCTTTTGGATCAAGACATAGGCAATACTTTCTAACTTGGATTATTACTTAATTTTACGACATCGAGAAATTCAGATCGTAGGATAAATACTTCCTAACCAAGCTCCACAAAACATCATTTGCCGTGCAATTGTGAGTCACTTTAAACCGCTTGATCATCACTTGTTATGATAGCCACCACCAAGTGTAAGTTTCTTTTGGCCTCAATTCACTTGAAAGGTAAGAACTTTACTTGGGAGAGGAAAAGTGAGATTGAGTGAACTCCACATATTGCCCATATATTTGTGGTTTTGGTGTTTTCTTTGTACAATCTAACCATGGCGGTAGAGAAGTTAACTATAGTGATGAGATTAAAGTTAATCTTAATACCCCGATGACTCGATTTCAACATCGTGCATTGAGAAGTACATTGCAACAAGAGCTCCAATCAGCACTACCGATAAGCATGTACAACTTCGGTGGATATGCGGATTTCGCATTGAGCTCAATCAACAAATGAAGGTGATACATAAAAACATCGTGAATGATATTGTGCGAGCACTTGGTCCACAACAAGAAGAAGATAGCTTTGTTCCTTTCCATGGCGTTGATGATCCGGAGGAGTATCTTGAGTGGAATGGCAAATGGAGAAAGTGTTTAGATTTCCAAAACTTTCCAAAGATCAAGAGGTGAAACGTGCCACGAGGGAGTTTGAAGACTATGCTTATAGTTGGTGGCAACAACTAATTGAAAACAATTCATTAAATCTTGGTCGATTTGAAGGCGTTCATGAGGAGCGAGTTTGTGCCATCCTATTATGCGCAGGAATTGCTTCACCATTTGGAGAATATCACACAAGGTAGTAATATCGTCCAAGATTACTATTTTGAACGCAAGATGCAATGTGTCGTGCTGGTGTCACTAGTCCAATAAGGGAGAAGACATACTTCAAGGGTGGCTTGAATTTTGAGATCGCCGCTATACTTCAACATAAATATTTTAGTAACTTGCATGATCTTGTGAATTGTGCTATTAAGGAGGAGAAGAGACTTATGGAGACACGTACATCACGGTTCAATCCATGTCCATACTTCACTCGTATGGTTCCACTAGTGTGACAAATGAGAAGATGACCGAGTATGGGACTTTCCTTCTGATAATGGAGACATCTTGTGCTGTTCCAATGATACATACAATAATTAAGATGCATCAAAACCCAGTTGAGAATGAGAGCCACATAGTCAAATTGAGTGAGAGTGTTAAAAGAGCGAGTGTGTGATTCCACCATATGTGAGTTTGAGAGCATCCAAACCGAGAGTGTGAGGGATACACCAAAAGAAAAGAGAGAAGTAGAAGATGGACAAAGTGAGGATGATTTTGAAACTAACACATTAATATCTACTTCTAGTATTGTTTCTCACATTGTGCGTGTTGATATTAAAGAAGAGGAGTCAAATGTTCAAAGAATCGGCACCATTGGAGATAAACGATGAGGAGATAATCATAGTTAAAGATGAAGTACATGCTGATCCGTTGTTACATCATGATGATTTAATACCTACAACACCTACATCAACTGAGGAGAACAATAAAGGTAACAATATTGGTGCTGAAATTAGTTATGAAACGGTGAGTACTTGTGAGAACTCATGTGTTCATTCGAAAATTCCATGTTCAAATTTCTTTGGTCAAATTACATAATGTGGAATTAATTACTCATAAGGAAGTTCTTTCTAGAATATCTCCGATGATTCTTTATATTATATTATGTTCGATGACCCTAAAGAGCTATCTAGTGTCATTGAGAATGTTGCTGAAATTGCATGTTTAAAATCACTAGTTAGTTCCTATGCCTATACATGTAAGTTCAATTTGATCGGAGATTATGGTGTAGATGACAACTTTTATGTTTATCGAATATGCATTACATGTGATAAGCTTGCCGAGTTGAAATTGCATATTTTGGACAAACAATCTTTTATACCACGTCATGATCACAATGAGATGAGGTTTAACAATAGTGCTTGTTGTTTACAAAGATTTCTTGTGCCTACTTGTTCATCTTCGATGAACAATCATGTACTGATAATCGAGTAGCGCAATGAAGCAATGAAGGCAATTAAAATTTTATCTTCCATATTTGAACCGTTTGATCCGGTTTTCCCATTAATGACTTGTCCACGTATTTCAAAGTCGAGGACGACTTTTTTATGGGAGGAGAATGGTGTGAATGCAAACATTGCAATGTATGCATTTGATAGCTATTGTAGTATCAATTGGTTTGTGCAAAACAAGAGAATGAGAATGGCACAATAATTGATTCATACATATACCACGATATGTGTTGTTCTTTTACTTACTACACCTCCGTGTAATAGTAATGTGAAAGACGAAAGGGGTGTAATCGACCAATACATATACCATGCATACACATTGTATTCTTTGTTTAGTACAATTTCAGTTATCAAAAGCCGAGGACGGCTTTTCTTCAAGAAGGGAGGATGATGCGGATACGCATATGCTTAGCACTTTAAGTCAAATGATGAGGACATCTCTACTACATATTCATCGTCCACTTCAAGTGTGCATGGCAAAGCTATTGATAAGGCTCGGAAGGACCTATGACAAGAGCAAGAGCTAAGCTACTCAACAAAGAGTGCTTTTGTTCCTTAGAGATTCTTCTATTACGTTAGATGAGAATAACATACTACCTAATGCAAATATGTTATGCCTTCTCAGATTTGAAGCAACAGAAGATCAAGTGGAGAAGGACCAACCTACCACGAGTCATGAGAAGGAGAGTCCATGCGGCAAGGAGCTATGAAATATCTATCCAACAATTTCTCAATCAAGCACCCATGCGGTTGATCAAGAAGGAAAGAAGCCTGCTTGATGGGAGAGCAAAGGGAAGAAACCCAAGGACTTAAACTACAAGCTTTGGATAAGATTTACATGCCAAATTCGGACTTCCCACGTGCTCAATCCAATTCAAACTCGGATTCAACTCAGAATTAAATTCGGATTCCGTTCGGGACAGCCTGACAAGCAGTTACTAAAAAGGCCATAACTTTCACAAACGGAGTCCGATTCAGGTGTTCTTGTACTCGTTGGAAAGATAATTTCAAGGGCTACGCAATGGATCCGGCCCCACCTTCAAATTCATCACGGATAAAAAGTTATGACCGAAACATTGTGACGGTTTAATTTTAGGTTTTTCCTTTGTGTGAGTTTGTTTCAAATACATGTAGGGATGTGTTGAGTTTGTTTAGGACCTCTTGGCCAGCCATGAGGTGGCTGTGTACTATATATTAAGGGTTAGACCCCCATTGTAAGGTAGACCACGTTTGAGAATAATCAATCTACTAAAGTATGTTCGAGTTTAGCATTGTTGCCTAAGTTCCATAGGGAATTAGGAGTTACTTTCTTCAATCAAGATCGTTCACCTTCCGCTGGGAATTGGGTGCACGATAGATCTTCGCTTGGTGGTCGGCGAAATCAACACGAGTGTGGTTTGGCGGATTAAAGAGTGTTCGTCCCTTGCATTGGCATTGGAGGATCATTGCGATTCATCAAGACTCCCGTGAGTATCCATCCTACGTCGAGAAGATCGGGCGACCCCGTATCAGTTACAAATTGCGAGTTGTCATGTGATGAGATGATAACCATGAGATCATTAGAGGAGTCCAGATATATGGTTTGGGGAGTCCATTTGTCAGCGAGTATCGCCTACTATCTATAAAGACATCTATTGGCCCCTCGAAAAAAAAATGTTAGCACAAACAAGATGGACTATTCATAGTTCGATGCTAACCTTATAGAATTTGCCAGTACCCGTAGGTTACAAAAAATTTGTAGACTTTGTCTTGAAAAAATACTTTGTTTGAAAGTTAAATACTATAATAAAAATTAAAAACTACTTTTAAAAGTCGTTAAAAACAAGCCCTTTATGTATTAATCAAGGGTCACTAGCTAGATCTTTGGGAGCTGACCAAATTTTTTAAGAAATTACACAAGCTCAAAGAGCAGAGGAGTCCATCGCAAATCTGCAATGCATGTGGAAGTTTTTTTTTTCTCCAGCAATGCATCTCGAAGTAGACGCGTGCTCCCAACGGCAGTGTAAGAAGAATGGCCTAATTTGTTCGACAGAAAAGGCTGTGGATCAGAATTCAGAAGTGAGAACACTGACAGGTTCTTGAAGTCTCCACTGATCTGTACCTTTCGGTTCTGGCCTAAGAGAGACCGTAGAACAGATCACTCCTCTTTCTTTCACCTTTTTCTGAGGGTGTGAGACGGGTGCCTGCATTGTTTACCTCATGCATGCATGTTCCTATGATCGTGTCAGGCCTGTTCTTTTTAACTGTGACTTCAGTTTTTGGGTTGTTTGTGTGAGAGATTATAGAGTAACAGAAATTCACGTGTGATTTTTGCCGATATAAATAAAGTCAGTACAGTATATACTACAATTAACTAGTAGACTCTATCTTAAAAAGATACTTCGTTTAAAAGCTACTTACTATATAAAAACTAAAAAATATCTTTTAGAAGTCGAAAAGAACAGGTCCATACTAAAATAACCTACCGTTGTTGACCGAAGCTTGGTCCTGTAGATATATCACTTGTAGTAGGGGCATAGCAATCCATGCATGTTCAGCGCTGTGCATACTAGAGGTAACGCAGTTGGACTTTGAAGGTTGACCCGTGATTTACGTACGATGATGACGAACGGAGTGACAGTTAGATGACGCAACACATTCTAGGATCCATACATGCAATGCTAGATGCTTAGGGTGTAGATCTAGTACCTAACTCTAACCGTATAAGCCGTAATCATATCCTAACAAGTAACAGAATGAAGTAACGTGGAGTATGGATTGGTTGGAACTGAGAAAAAACAGATGGGAGCATGTCGCATGTACTAACAAGTAACAGAATGAAGTAACGTGGAGTATGGATTGATTGGGACTGAGAAAAACAGATGGGAGCAAATGAGCAGTCAATTATTCATGTTATGATCGGATACCATATGTTGCGAAATCAACAAAACAAAGCACAGAATCAATGAAGAATAACCAAGAACATGAGACAGAGATTTAAAACGGAAAACTCTTTCAGGTGAAAAACTATGGACACACGGTCGGTGAAATCACTATATGGGAAAAAGTTACAAGAATACCCTTGGCGTATATGTAGAGATAGCAACGGGTACATACCCGATGGGTATAGCCATTTCATACCCGTACCCGATAGATATAACTCTACCCGCTATGATACCAGACCACATTACGGGTATAGAAACTTACCGCACCACTTTCTGCTGGTATTTATACCCGACAGGTAACCCATACCCGATAGACTAAATAAAATATGATAGAAGTTTTGGACTAAATCAAAAGCACAGACATATTACCAAGTCTACATCAGCAGCCAGCACCAAAATTAAATGTGGATGGTGCATTATCTGTATTGTTGCACGCTATATATTTGTATACATCATGCATGCATGCATGCTTCATTGATATGGTACGCGGCTATATTTTACACACGGGTATGCGGGGTACGGGTAATATACAGCCGTACCCGTACCCACTCTACCCGATGGGTAGAGATTTTTGCCCATCAGTATACCCGCGGATGAAGATATCTTTCCATACCCACCTCCTTATCGGGTAAAACCCATCGGGTACTCGGGTTTCGGGTACCCATTGCCACCTCTGCGTATATGTGATTCTACACCTCTACTAGGTAACTTACAAAGGATATAAATAGTCTTAAGAATAAGAGTCTCAGATGAGAAAAGGAACATAGTCATATTCGGCAACGAAATAGAGATATATCGGAAACTGTAATAGTAATCTTCTCGCAGACTGAAACAACATCTCACTCAGAGAGTATCAGAAGATAATATTGTAGAGTTGTAGTCGGAAACGACTTAAGTAACCATGTCTAACTTCAATTAACTCACGCACCTTAGAACATCACATCTGATGTGAGTTGATGTAAAGTTTATTACAAACTCAAAGATAATTTTAATTATAACTTCCCATCAATTCATATTACTTTCTAATCGAACTCTTCAAACATCAGTAACACCAGCAGTAGTAGAACCTTACAAAAAAAGTGAATGGATCCGATCAAATTTAGATTATAAAATACAGCAATCCACGTGAACCGACTTGGCACATCTAGAAATTAGTAAAAAAACACCCTTTCGTCGTCCGTAACGTATCCAAATATATTTTGGAGCCGTCCCAGCGATCAAAAGTTGTGAATCTCTTACCCTTTCATCGTATGATTCATGTGCAGACAGCACTGTGGACAAGACTGAAACTCTGAAACTCCCATAGTCCTCTCTTCGGTCTTCACGGGTGAACGGTTAACCTGCACTGACGTTCGTCGTCATAAAAAAAAACAATCATATCATCGTACTCTGCACAAATTGCGGGGTCTGTTCTTTTTGGCTGCGACTTGTGATTTTTGGCTGCGGCTTGTGATTTTTAGGCTGTTTGTATGAAATATTACAGAGTAACAGAAATTCACATGCGGTTTTTGCCAATATAAATGAAGTCAATAAAGTATGTACTACAATTAACTAGTAGACCATATCTTGAAAAAATACTCCGTTTAAAAGTTAGTTACTATAGAAAAATCGAAAAACAGCTTTTAGAAAAAGAAAAGAACGGCTGAATAGGAACGAGCTCATTTTAGTAGTACTGCACATTTGGGTTCCATATGTGGAGTACTTAATCTGAGACGATGCATCCCGTGATCATTTGGTCCCATTAGGTAGACGTACGTACTGCCAAATGGCCAGCTCGGCCGTCAGATACACAAACTTCACGCAACGCCATCCAGAATTGGGAAAAGTGACAGGCTACGGGGTCTGTTCTTTTTTATTGCGGTTTATGATTTTTGATTGAAATTTTTGAATTTTGGCTGTTTACGACAGAGATTACGGAGAGAGATACTCACTTGCAATTTTAGTTGATACAGATATTAGGTTTTTAACGTGTAATATAATTAACTTGTAGATCCCGCCTTGAGAAAATACTCCATTTAAAAGTTAGATACTGTAGCAAAAACCAAAAGCCGCTTTTGAAAGCAAAAAAAACAGGGCTACATTTGATTATTGCAACTCTGGCTAAGATAAGCTATCATGATTCATGAAACAAAAGAGCCCAAATAACACGCAATTAGACGTGCTATTATACGGAAGAAGTTCAGAGATCACTGCCGATCATCGTCTGTGAAGTACTACGCAACATCTTACAGTTACAGAAGCGACTCAATGATCGAGATATAGGCATGCATGTGACGGTGTGGGCGCTTTTGGTCATGACAGTGCCGGCTCGGCCATGCTTTGTTCTTTATTTCCTCGTCTTTTACAGGGTGTAAGAAGTGACCCCATCTCAAATTCTCGATTTGAGCTTCTAGGGGGAAGGGTATGTGCTGATTAGGTAACGGCATATCTGCGTATGCATCATTTCTTCAATGACTTATGGACTGGACTTAAGAAATATGTTGATATGACATTATATCTGAAACAAAACCTAAAATTCAAAAAAAATTGAATCTTTGTTTGATTTTGATCACCTTTGATTCTTGGCCAAAACCTTCACACATCTCAGTCGTTCATACGGTGAATTCTCTGCCAAAACATCCCCTTCAGTCATTTGCGCGCGGATACTGTTCATGGTCTGAAAATATCGCCGCCGCACCTTCCCGATTCTACCACACCGCTACCACACCACTGCAAATTGGTCAGTCCGTAATCCCATGTCTTTCTGATCCTGACACCCCTTAAATGCCTTTGCCTGCACATCAAGAAAGCCAAAGCCAGAACTCGCTCGCCGCTACTCTGCTCCCTCTGATCTGTCTCCCCTCTTGGGCGACTTCCCTCGCTCCGAAAATTCCTGCATAGCATAGCACGATGAGTGAATAATTTTACCACGTAGAATGACACATTCAAGTTTATATGAATGACAGGTGGGGACCAGAAGACCTTCTCTCCCACATCGAAACAGAGAGAGGGAACTACAGGGGCGGTGGCCATGGAAGCAGGGGGCTCAGTGGGGGAGAAGCCCTTGTAGGCCCCACACGACACTGACCCAACTTGGCCAGCGTACTGTACTACATGACAAAACCACCAACTCATCGCGCCACGCAGGCAATACCACCAGGTGAAAATAGGTCAGGGTGTTATTTGAATCGGATTGCAAAGTTTGAGAGGTCAAATGTCTGGTTTCATAGTTTAGGGTGCTGGACGAATTTTTAAACAAAGTTTATAGTGTTATATGGACTTATTTCTATTCTCAATCATCTAAGTTATATAATTTGATACTATAAATTTTGAAACAAGTCTAGCTGCGCAAATGTGTGGGCCCCGATAGTTATAGTATATTATACGGGCATTAGACAAACGGCCATTGGGCAATTGTCAAACAACTTATAAGATTCAGAATTATGATGTCTGCTTATTTTATTTTTAGTTTGTGTCCTACATAGAGAAGAGGAGAACAAAAGAACAACAACAACAACATGCTAATGGTAATGGGCCAACTCCATTTGCCCGCTAGCCACGGACGTTGGATTTGGGCCGAATATCCAGGTCAAGTGAACGTGGTAGAAGGGATGGATGTTCAAACTTCAAAGCCAGCAATTTTTCCCACACCAAGTGGATGTAAGAAAACACGAGAATTTTTTAGTCTGTAGCGTAGTAAGAAACCACATCAATTTTCTTCAGGTTGTAATGGTTAAGTCAACAAACTACTGCTGAAAGAATTAAATTTCACAGTTGACTTTGATTCCCAGTTTTTCCAAGCTGAAGTTCCATTTTGTCCTCTGCTGCGGTGCCGGCCGACTGGTAGTATGAAACTTCGACAGATCTTCTACTTGCGTATATCTTTCATCTCCTATGCTGAAGTTTAGTATCAACTATCAAGCGTGGTTAGTTTGACCAGTGAGACGGAGTAAACTGTTACCGGATCAATTTTCGTTGCTACCGACGTGTGCTCGGATCCACAAGATCTGCAGTTGACCCCAAACACCGAGCCTAACCAGGCCTGCAGTCGAGCAAGAACGTCTGTCCGAGCCGTTTTTTTTGCTCATCGAGTCTTCAGTTGAACCACGACCAGAGATGGAAATTCAGATGCTCTCACTTGTCTACGCACCGCTCGTTGTGCAGCGCACATGTGCATGTGCACGGTGCCGTGGAAGTGAAATTTCCAATGGCTTACCGAAGCTCGTAAATTTTGTTGACGAAGCTTGCCGTGGTCAGATCAAGTGGCCCGAAAATTTGAGCAGATACGCACTACCAAATTTGAGCCGCGTGCGATTGCAGCTACTAAGGGTCTGTTTGGCACGGCTGTGACTTATAGTTTTTGGTTGAAATTTTTGAATTTTAGCTGTTTACGGTATAGATTACGGAGAGACTGATATTCACTTACGATTTTGGTTGGTACAGATGTTAGGCTTTTAACGTGTAGATGTTTAACTTGTAGATCTTGTCTTGAGAAAATACTCCGTTTAAAAGTTAGATATTATAGCAAAAACTAAAAATCATCGGATTCAAAGAAAAAAAAACAGGGTTTAAGAATTAAGTCCGTGCACGATAGCTGTACATTTTCTAACGCACATCACGATACTATCGACGTCAGTGGGCAAAAAGTTCCCGCTAATTTCTTCACGAGGTATTTCTTTGGAAACTGTAGTGCGTAGTTTGTATACATGCATGACACGCAACACTTGGCAGTACAGTTTTCTTTTTGGTTGGTTTCAGTTTCTTCGGAGGCTCCGAGAAGATCAAATATCGAAAATTGATGGTCTATTAAGGTGAATTGTCCAAATAACTTTTTGGTCTTATCTACTCGTACCAAAAAAACCTTGACAAAAAAACCATTAAGCACGGAATACCGCCGTAGTCTGACATGATTTTAGAAGTCACGTGCCGTCTAGCAGCAGCCCTGCTCAATATAGTTTATGGCTTAAAGCTTAAGTTTATTTTTGTACTATTCATAATTTCGTCTTTTTCTGAATTTTTAACTTTTTTTGAGTTTTTTTGTCGGTTCTTTTTTTTCTCGTATTCGTTTGCGTTGTCTGTGATGGGCTAACATATTTTTTATATTTTTCAATTTTTTTAAATTTAATTATGTTAAATAAACCTCTATCAACTACAGTGTTTTTTTCAACCAGCTACAGTGTTTTCAGCCATAAACTTTCAGCTTTCAGCCGAACCGATCACCACCTTTATGTGTAGAAGCACGACGCAATGCGGCCGTCACCGTGGCGTCGTCGGACCCATCTCTGTCGAGCACGACGGCCCCTGAGAGCACCGCACGACGAAACGACCCGTCCTTTTCGGCTTTCGGGACGGAATCGCCGCTGCGCCTTGCACGTCTCGCCCTCGCCACGCGCCAATCCTCGCCTCGTCGATTTCCCTTGTGTGGCTTCGGCCGCGACCGGCGCACGCGGCGTGTTTCCGACTGTTGTTTTTGGATTCGGTTTACCATCTTTGATTATGTTTTATGATGTTTGGATTATTCGTACAAGTAACAGAAATTTACATACGATTTTAATTAATATAATTTATAGATTTAATTTTAGAAAATGCTTTTCTGAAAATAAAGGCCGAAATTCAGCGGTGAGGTCGACGTCCGGGGAAATTACCGGACCAAATCGACCAGAACAGCTCGCTTTTTTCTTTAAAAACTGCTTTTGACTTTTTACAAGAATCAGCTTTTAAACTGAGTATCTTTTTAAAATAGGAACTACTAGTTAATTGTAGTATATCTTATACTGACTCCATTTATATCGTCAAAAGTCACACGTGATTTTCTGTTACTCTGTAGTCTCTCACACAAATAATTCAAAAACTATAAAACACAGAAGGAAAAAAAGAACAGCGCACAAACTCACGTCGCAGTGTGCGTCGATGTGAACTGGACCGCGATGAGCGGGCACGGAGGACAGGTATGAATGTATCTGGACGCCGGATGGTGGTGCCATTTTTTTTCTCTCTTCTTATTTAGTTCTTTATGGCCTGCATGGCGTGTCGGAGGCGCTCGAGCTTTCTCCGTCCCACCAACCCCCCCTGCTCCCGCTGCTGCTACGGAGTTGGTGGTACGAACCAAATCTGTCTGTAGTTCATCTAACGCAGCAGCAGAGCCTGCTTTATTGACACTTGGCCTCTGCACTGCACCGATGACAACCTCGCGTACGTCCTCACCAACCAGTAGTCCAGAACTTGTAATCAAACACACGTTAACTCCACGTTTCGATTCCGACGTTCCAAGCTGTTGAACGCTGATACGTACGGCGCACTCGCCGTTCCTTCCAAGTAGATCATCTGATCAGACGGAACTCGCGGTCGTACGTCATGCCGTGCGTGCGTTTGTTTCCAGACCGCGTCACCTACGTGGAGTTTACCCAAACCAACGACGACGAACCACCACCCCCGCTAACTTCGCGAGCAGCAAGTCAGTGCCCCCTGCTGCCGTGCCCGCCCGGCGCGGCGCGGCGCGCGCGCGAGTCAAAAACGCCGGCGCGGCGCGTACGGCCTCAGGTCTGAACCGGGCGGTAGTGCGGGACGAGCGTTCGTGCCGAGCTCACCGCCGCCAACTTCCGTACGCAGGGTAGGTCCTTTTGAGTGATTTTTAGTTTAAAGTTTTAAATTCTGATTGTTTGAAAGAGGAAGCATAGAGAGAAATACTTGTGTGCGATTTTAACCGATGCAGATGAAGTTATGATAGTATCTACTATAATTGACTTATAGGCTCTACTTTAGAAAGATGTTTATTTTGAAATCTAATTCATATAGAAAACTAAATCATAAGCAAAGGACGGACTCTATAGTTTTGATGTTTCTAATTTAAATATTTAAAAAAATATTGATAATCAAAGTTTCGAAAAATTAGCTATATATGTATCTTAGATGATACGTACTTATGACAAGAGGGAGTAGCAAGCACCAAAGCACATGTGCTTAGATTCGGTAAGGGGATTTGGCAACGTTTCCATAGATGAATCATAGATCGGGTTTCAATCGGTGTCCAAAGTAAGTATTGACCTAGCTATGCATGGTGGTGTTTTAGAAGGATCTAGGGATGGTATGGTGATGCGGCTAGGGGTGCAAACGGGTCGGGTTAATCCTGACCGATCCGGTACTGAATCCGATTGGTACCGAATCCGATTAATATCGAATCCGGAAAAAAATATGGGTTAGGATATGGTAACAGCAATATCCGTCCGAATCCGATCCGTTTGCACCTCTAGATGCGGCTATGGCCTTGTGGGGTTCGGCCTCAAGACGTGTTGATTGCCTTGTGAAATTTAGCATGGGACGTGTAGACCTATGGCAATCAAATATCGATAATACAAATGAATATATGGAAAAAGAACCAGTAAAAAATTTCAAAAAAAATCAAACACAAAAAAAAAATAAAATTTAGATATAATAAAAAATAAACCAGAAGTGAGAACCTCCAGCCGAAAGGGCCACATCCGTTTGCTGCACTACCACACGTGTCCGGCTCCCCTCTCCGCCGTCCACCCCACCCCACCGCCGCTTCCTTATTAACCGCGCCACCTCTCCTGCTTCCCACCCGCAGCTCTCTCTCTCTCTCTCTCTCTCTCCGTCCTCCAATTCCGAACCCAGGACAAAAGCGCAGCCTTTCCCCGCCACCCGTCTCCTACCTGAACCCCATCGAACTCCCAAGATTCCCCGTTCTTGGAGGGTAGTAGCAGCAGTACGCGCAAGAAGGCCGTGGCCATGTCCGTCGTACGGGTCCTCGTCCTGTTGCTCGTGGTGGTGGCGCCGGCGCCGGCGCGCGCGGCTGCGGCCGGAGGCGGCATCTGCGCGGCGGAGAGGTTCTCGAACAACCGCGTGTACGCGGCGTGCAGCGACCTGCCCCGCCTGGGCGCGTCCGTCCACTGGACCTACGACGCCGCGGCGTCGTCGCTGTCCGTGGCGTTCGTGGCCACGCCGCCCTCAGCGGGCGGGTGGGTGGCCTGGGGGATCAACCCCACCGGCGCCGGCATGAGCGGCGCGCAGGCGCTCGTCGCCGCGCCCAAGGACGGCGGCGCATACGCCGTACAGACGTACAGCATTTCGGGGTACTCGCTCGGCTCGCCGGGGCCCATCGCCTACCAGACATCAGACCTCGCAGCCGAGCTCGGCGGCGACGGCCGCGTCCAGATGTTTGGAAAGCTGAAGCTCCAGAACGGCACGGGGGAGGTGAACCAGGTCTGGCAGGTGGGGCCGGTCACCGGCGGGAGCATCGCGCCACACGCCATGGGTGGTGACAACATGGCGGCGAAGGGGAAGCTGAACCTGGTGACGGGGGCGAGCACCGCCGCAGGCGGAGGGGGCAGCCTCGTCAGGAAGAAAAATGTGAGTACTCTAGCGAAAGTTTTAAAGATTTGATTGAACTTTTATTTGTTCCTGTTGAAGTGTTTTGCTTGTTTCTTGAATTCTTATTCTTTGGTGTCGGGTTGCAATTGCACGCACAATCAAATCAGAGAAAAAAGCATTCACCACAGGAAAAAAGTATTTTTTTTTATCAAATTCGAACAGCTATATAGAACCCATAAAGTCCTTAATTCCTGCCAAATTTTTGGGTAAAATTTTCACCTGTTAACAAAAGTTCTCCTTTTCAAGTTCACTTTCATACGGACGAATAGCGCTAATTATTGAAACGTCACTGCAATGAGTAAAGAGGAGTAACCACTTCGTCAATTTTGCTTATGCTGGTGTAGTGGTAAGAACATGGAAATGCTATCATTTTTTTTATGATTCTATTGAAAGACTGAAAAAAACAGTCCCTGTTGTCATGTGAAATGTCTTATGCATAGGCTTAACTGTTTTGTCCTGGTTGATTTGAATTGATATCGACTTACAGCTGATTCCTACTGTGTTTAGTCCGTAGTACAGCAGACGGCGTTTATTGACTGTATATGAATGGTAGCATGTACGACATAATGGGTTCTCCTCTTTCGTACACCTTGAATTTTTATGCCTTGCAGTTGCAATTTTCTTGCGTAGATAGATTTCTTCCTGCCTTGGTGGACTTAAGCTTGGATTAGTCTAGTTGCTGATGGATACATCTACATGATCTTTTCATGGTATAGAAGTTCTCTGGATAGCCTTGATGTGGTGTTCTAATTAACAAAGAGAAAGAGATCATCGTTCTTTAATAGATAGAGATTCGAAATTTCCGTGAATATAAACAAGTAATAATAATGACAAGAACGTTATCACAGAGCGTTAGTAACCAGCATACACAGCCTCTATTCGACCCATGGATATAGCTAGTAACTCAAGCGCGCTAACCATCAGGGCCTATGCTTTGCAATTTGTAGTACAAGTCTAGCTGTAACTATAGCGCCTATGCTGTGTTATGATAATTGAAGTCTGCATGATAAGTAACGTTGTTTCCGTTGTAGTCCTCTTAGAATCAAACAGGTCATATACCTATTATTACAATTCTTGAGCATACAGACTCATTTTTTTCGTTTTCTTTTTCTTTTTGAAGACACATGGAATCCTGAATGCTGTGAGCTGGGGTATTCTACTGCCCATGGGAGCCATATTTGCAAGATATCTCAAGACATTCAAATCAGCCGATCCTGCGTGGTTCTACCTTCATGTAGCTTGCCAGCTGATTGGGTATGGTGTGGGAGTATCTGGCTGGGCCACTGGTATTCATCTAGGGAACTTGTCCAAGGGAATCACCTATTCGCTTCATAGGAACATTGGGATCACAGTGTTTGCTCTTGGTACCCTGCAGGTATGTTATTGTATATATTCCCATTATGCTCTCTTTATCTACCAGAATTTCATGCCCACTTTGTGCATTTGTACCTATCAGATTGAATAGCAAACATATAACAACTTCAGTCTTGAAAATGACTTATGCCATTATTTGCCGCTTATAAGATCATTAATATATGCAGCTTGCAAGCAAGTGTTTATGTCCTTTTCTCATTGATGTACAAGTTGCAATATCAGTGGCCTAGTGAACTTACTGATGTTTTATGTACACAATTTTTCATCCAGATCTTTGCGCTCTTCTTGAGGCCCAAGAAGGATCACAAATACCGCATCTACTGGAACGTGTATCACCACTCGGTTGGCTACACTGTCATCATACTGGGCATCATCAACATCTTCAAAGGTATGTCCATCTTGAACGTGGAGCAGAAGTGGAAGACAGGTTACATCATTGCGATCAGCATCCTGGGTGGTATCGCCGTGACCTTGGAAGTTGTTACATGGAGCATCGTCTTGAAGAGGAAGAAGTCGGAGAACAAGTCCTACAATGGCGCTTCAAATGGTCACTTGCCACACACTGTGTGATTCTAGTCGGGTCCATGGATCTTTATTTATCTTCAGTCATGTGTATGGGCAGATATAGGCTAGGGTTTGTGATCTTTTCTCTCCCTTTTTTGTATCATAGGCATGTGTATACTGCACACTATACTGGAGATGAGAGATACCGATACATTCTTCTGTGCGCATTTGGGCCTTGATTGTTCTATTGTGAATGCTCAGTTGTTCTACCGACTTGTGTATTGTGGCGAAAGTTGGGCGAGGTGTCCCCAACGGTTGGTGAAGCAGAGAAGAAGACAGATAGAACGCCGCTAGCGCTAGCAGGAGTGCATCATAACGGTCCCCAACGGTTGGTTAATAAATATTTATTAAACTAATAAGTTACAACCAAAAGCTGCAGCCCAAAATAACAGCCCCAATATAAATGCTTGATCATTGGGGTGTGCTAACTGCTAAGTGAGCTTGGCCAAACACTAACTACACCTGCTCTTGATCCTCTACAATACTATAATAAGGTGCAATCATACTGACTGACACCAAATTATGACCAATCTTTACATCGCTGAGCTTAGACAGTCCATCAGATTTGACCTAGCCTAGCTGCTCATGTGCCTCCCTTCCATCTTTCCATCACTTGTCAAATGCAAACCGAACTTCTGTCAGATTGTCAAAGCTACTGACCAATCTGGTCGTGTGAGCACGACCCACCGTTCAATAGTTTTGCTTGCACTCGGCTCAGCTCCTCCGTACCTCAACCAGAGCTTTGTAAGCGCTCCCCTTCGGTTGGTGGGTCGAAGGATTTGAGAATTGGGACCATCTCTGAAGCAAACTTGCGGGCAGGTCAGAGGCAGAGTTGAGCTGTATTCCCTGAAAAATGCTCAGAGCTGAAGTGCCTACCAAGCGACGCATGCCATCGCAAAAGGTTGCGGCTTTACGGCACGAAGCAGTTCTCGTTGAGCTGTATTATAACTGCTCATGTGTGCAGTAGGAGCGAAGCATCAGCTAAGTCGACGCATCTCGACAGCGGACAGCTTAGATGGTGGCCTGCTGCTGTCAAGTTCCCAACAATTCTGCAAGGGAATCCGGTATTAGTTGAACTAGCTGCATTTTAGTTTGTGGAATAGAAAAAAAAAAGGAACGAACGGCGCTTGTCTGGATGTTTTTTTTTTACAAATTGCACTCTTACCAACAATAGATAATAGCCCACAAAAATTACAAGTATCACTTGTTGGAAAGGAAAAAAACTACAATGATTAAGTAGAGTAAAATTATACAGACTATTGATCAGTCACAACTCACAGTGAATTCCTTTGTACTCAACTCTCAAAAGAACACTCTTTAACACCACAAAGTACTCCTTAACAAAGACGAGCAAAACAAAGGGAAAAAAATTAACTACAGGTGATGTCTTTTTAACTATGCATATATTCCTTTTTTTTGGGTTACAAAAGAATGGTGAGGGGTCAACGGTGCATATGTACAGCGCTAGCGGTGGAGCTGCTTATCCCTGATTCAGGTAAGAATTCTAGGACTCCACCTCCCATACAGAACTGCTACATAAAAGAAAAAAAGAAAAAGAAAAGGGAAAGAAACTAGACACATTTTTACATGTTCCGCCTACGGCACAAGTCGTGCACCTCTGAGCTGCCGAACGGTGCAAAGTCAGAACGTTGTAAATAATTCGACTGGCTCTTATCGGAAGAACGGTTCGTATGCGCTGCACTTGGCATAGCATTGCTGGCTGAGGCGGTAACGGACGGTGTGTTCATGGGCGGTGGCGCTGAGGTCGCTGGGCAGCAATGCCGGACATTGATCCTGTGTGTAATGGTTTCAGTTGAGGTGCTACCTGTGACATTGACCAAAAGAACAGCCTCCTTATCTCTGGTTGCTTCGCACCACACATTTTGCAGCACTCCGTCGACAAATTCTCCTTGTGTGTAGAAGTCATAATGATGCACGGTAACTTCCGTTGTTTCTCCAGGTTCAATGAGACCAATTGATGGTTGAACCTGTATAACGTAGCAAATAGGAGAGTGAATTACTGGTACGTATAAAAGCGGGATAAAAGTAAAATGAAATGGCAGAACAGTAGAAAAAACGTTGGATCAACACTGGATTCTAGGACTGCTATGACTGGCTAATGGTATAGCATGCTGGTGCTTTTTTTCCGAGCTGGTGAGTGACAGTTTGCAATTCTGAGAAATTGGCCAGCCAGCAACTCCATCGGGATTCTTCCAATTTAGGGTTTTTGGATGAGACCGACCAAACTTGATCTTTTCTTCCTTTCACAATAACACATATTATAAGTACTGTATTTGTATATGCAATGACTGATATGAGCTCGTCAAGCTATTCATGCATAAATTGGTAAGCATTGGCCCACGATATCTTCACAAAAGAGCTATCCGATTGGTAAAGGTGATATAATTTGTGTATCATCTAATTTTGCTTTTCCTAGAATGAGAAAACATCTTACATAGTTCTCAGAAGTAACTGATAGAGAAGCGTCCATGGTACAAGTAAAAGAGAGGTTCTTGTTATGAATATTGTGTGTATTGATATGAGACCCAAAGAACCATATATATAGAAGAGTACAAGAGGATATGACATATAGAGATAAGGTATATATGAAATAGAATACAAGCTCTATCTCCTTAACACTCCCATCAAATGCAAGACGTATGCAATAACATTGCATTTGAAAAAGGAGTTAACACTAAAACAAGAAAAATCCGAAGTCCGAGTCTTGATGATGTCGTCGTTGCGTGCAGCCTTAGAATAAACTGTCAAATCAAGTTGAAGAGAAATAGATAGAACCATGACAGCGCAGATCGAAGCCCAAGAGGTGGCAGCGCAGTGCACAAGGTGCAGAAAAAGCGCGGCGACCTTAAAAGCTTGGGACGGCGGCGAGAAGAAAGCGGCGGCATCATAACGACTTCGACGATCTGCACGCGGCTCAAAGAATACAGCGGCGGCTGCTGCCATGCAAAATAAAAATCCTACACTTCTATGACTGACAATAAATTTATGGACTCACACGGCTTGAACGAACTAAAAAATTAAAAACTACGGATTTTGGATGGACGCGACGGAAGACTCAAAAGAAAAAATGAAAGACTGACTCACTGAACATCAGTAGAAAATAAAATAAAAAAAGAACCAACTCATCACCACTCGGCAAGAAAAGCCCAGCCAACTCATCCCGTTCGGCACAACCGTGAAAGCCAACTCACACCACTCGGCAAGAAAAGCCCAGCCGACTCATCCCATTCGACACAACCGTGAAAGCCACTCACTCCCTCCCGTCTCTCCATCTCTCCAACTCCAAAGAAGAAACGGCGCGGAGGAAGAGAGCCCGAGGAGGCGGTGGCAGATCTTGAGGACGGCGGCGATAGAGGCCACATCCGGAGGCCTTGGCGGCTGCGACGCCGAGAAGAAGGCCGAGACGAAACCTAAATTTAGATAATGAACAGGCTTCACTAGCACAAGGAACTCCACCAAAAGACTGTCAGACTGAAGCTACAATTCATATATCAAAATATTAGTATGACATGGCAAAAGAGATGTTTGTAAGACTAAACAAAACCCAAATCACACAACCGCGAGACAAGCAATAACAGAAATATAGGAACTAAACAGATAGATCAATCTATACCTCAAGCCATTGTGGAAAGCCAAAGGATGCCCTTGGAAGAAGATCAGATTTAGTTCCATCCTGCTTGCTGGTCGACTGGCCTTCACACAAGATTTCAAAAGCAGCCTTGCTTTTTTCACAGTTATTAGTTATCCGAAGGACAACATGTTCTTGATTTTCCAATATAATGTTGTTTGTGCTGATTATAGTGTCTGGAACATAATGGAACTCTTGAAGCAAACAACACACTTTTTCGTTAGATTCTATTATTTTTCCATTCTCTTGCCTTCTTGTCAGCTCATCTACTCTTGCAATATCAACACTAAATGTACATCTCACTGGTTTATGATCACTATCCGTGACATCCATGCAAGCTTCATACCTATCAAAATAGAGAGAGAAAGGCATGTTATGTATTTAGGAATTATATATATACCTATCCAGATAAGCCCTGTAGATTCTCTAAAAAAGGTCAAGTGCTGTAGAATCTTACGTTGTAATTGAAGCAACAACAGGACACACTAATGAGCATTCTGCTATAGATACAGAACGACTATCTCGATACAGTATTCTATCACACCAAGCAGGTATTCTCTTTTCTCACCCGAATCATACCCTACACGGGAGTTGATGTGAGAGTGGGCGGATTAGCTCTAAAACAAGTATTATGAATTTAATGAACACATCAAAAACATTTGAAACTTCCTTGTGAATAAAATTGGAACTTTTAACCAACACAAGAACTTTAAGAACCAAAACAGACAATACCTGCAAGACCCGGTTGGTGTCTCTGGAATTTGTAAGTCGGAGGAAATCTTATCAAACCTTCACGCATTCCTTGAAACAACTTTCCTGCCTTCATTTCTGCTCGAAGTTGATCCCTTTCTCTAAGCCAGTCAAAGCTCCTTTGCAAGACCATGTCCCTTGCTTCATCATAGGTGATACCATAAAGTCGGTAGTTGAAATCACCAAGAAAGACGACCATGTCAGCTTCTGACAACTCAGGTCTATCTTCATCTGTTTGATTTCCATTGGCCTGCCATTATGACAATACCCATATATAAGTATGCTTTGTTTCCATGAAAAATAATAAGGTTGAATATTGCTCTATAGTGCAGTTTGATGATCACATACATTCACAGCTTTATGCAATTGTACAGATGTAGTAGAAGCTGTAGCAGAAGAAACAAAAAAAAATGTTATAGACATAGTTTATAATAAAGTACCATGTAATAATACTTGAAAGAGGAAAGGTAAGAATGAAATACCTGCAAATCCATGAGGTTTGTTAAAAGTCATTGTCCGATAAATATGATTGAAGTCAGCATTACGACGGCTAACGTTTTCTACATGTGCAGCAAAATGGTTGCTCACAAAACATATCCTGCGATCATAGACTCTAATTCTTAATCCGACACCACCCTGCAACAAGAATCAGCTACCATTATACAATGCAAAATGGCAAAGAAATATGGAGCATTACTTTGCCAAACGTGAAAAGATGATAAGCAATTAACAGCTTGCCCTTTTTTTTAGAAATATGATTTTCAATATATCATTAATTGGTCAAGATACTTTTTTCTCTGCAGACTGCTGAGGTTGCAACATTCCACCTCTAACCATCACTTGAATTCTCTCACCTTAACACATGCCAACAAATTGTTTCTCCTTGGAAAAAGTACAAATCATTTTGAGCCTTTTCTGATGATATATTACAGCACTCCAATATTCCTGTGTAGATTGTCAGTTTCTGTTTTGTCTTTTTCTGGCAGAAACATTTTTAGTAGTTTACAGTAGGTAAAAGGACAAAGGGTAGGAGATGGCGAGTGGTAATTCACACATCCACAGATGATTAGTGGTACCTTAAAAAACGAAAGAGTTAATATACATTTTGATGATCATGTACCTTGTTGCCAATGGCACGTCCAAAGCCACATGGCACTGCAGCAGCTTCAACATCACCAATGTGTGGCTTAAGGTCCTTCCTTGCCCTTGAAATAATCATAATGTACATGTCATAAATATCAGATGAGAAAAGTGTGAACGTGCAAAAGGTAATAATTAAGTGGTGACAGAAATTTACAATGTGCTATCAATAAATAAATGATTTCATGACAAGTCAGTACCATGCAGCAATAAGTAATCCAGCCAACTGCCTTGAACCAACTCGGTGGAAGGATATCCCCTCATCAAGTGTCGTTCCAATACTGTCTATCCACCACTGCCCATTGGCACTGCCCTCAAGCCCTACCTAAGGCCATAAGCAAGAAAACTTGAATCAAATGTTCACCTTAGAGAACTTACACACAGCAAGAGCAATAACAATATAGACAGTACTAGCTGGTTCTGTTCAGATTTGCAAGTTGGACTGAAAGCAGAAGGAAAAAACGAAATATAGTGAGTAATGTCCTGTCCAAAAAGGAAAACTGTACTTAAATTCATTATTCCCTTTCAGTTCTCAGTGGTAGCATCATCATATCACTAACATAATTTAACATGGAATCAAATAATTTGACTTCTCAAATATATAGTTGTGTAACTGTAAAAGAAAGTTTGCCAACAAGAGTCGTAGGATGAATAATTATGCTTAGAAAATGCAATATTCATTCCTAGTGGCTAAATTAGAATCACAAAAACTCTAGATAGAGAACAAACAAGAAGAATGTACATATACCACAAGCAGAAACAATAGGACATAATTATGTTACAATGTGGGCAGTGGTATAAATAAACAAATTAATTGTCTCGGTACCATCTCAAAGATGCATAAATTGGAAATAACATCCAATGTGAGGCCGACATGTCGGGCCTAGGGCAACATGTCAGCGACAAATTGCATAGTATTTTCTAACTCAGTGATCTTTGAGATGGTACTAAGCAATATTAGTGAATACAGCTGGATGCTAGGATACTGCAGAACCAGGAACATTACGAGTAAATAATAATTCCCCCATTTCATAGTAAGTTCATGTTCATTCTTCAAGCAAATTTAGAAATGGTGTGGTCCATAATTGCTCAGTGCCATCACTCTTTATCTATTAGTCCAGTCCAAGGGTAGTACTCACTAAATGCTAGCTCAATTTATGTAGAGGCTTTATATTTTGAAACAAGGCAAGAGGCCAAGTGTGCATTATATTATGAAATGAAGGGTGCACAGATAATAAACTTATCAGGCACAATAAAAGTTGGCTGCTTAGTTATATACTTCAACTTTAACATTCTTAGTGCAGAAACATTCTTTCTGTTATCACTTGCCACCTATTTGCCTATATGAATAATAGCTTCCTCTGCTTGATTGAATTGAACAACAAAACAAGAAACAGTTAAATGAATAAGGTATGGTCAAGGATCTTACACTTTCTTTAGCTGCAGCCATGGCAAGAACTCCAGCACCCATCTCGACCTCTTGCAAGCCAACAACCACCAACCCAACATCAGATGATGCACTACCCAACCATGACCAAAGAGATTCAGGAGATGCTTTCTCCTGCCCAACATTCCAAGTTCCAACCAGCACTTTAATGTTCTCTAGCCTTGTATATGATAACTCACTGTTCGCCAATTCAGTTCGCAGAATATCATCCATAGGGCTAGGGGAAGTTAGAGGCCATCCTCTAATACCACCATGATGAGCCAGAGTAAAGATGTAAGAACCACCAACAGCCATCTTTATGACTGGACAGCTATGCCCAGTCCATCCTGCCAGAAGGTTACCTTCAACATCCATGACTTGAATAGTACCACTGGCATAGCCCACCCACACCCTTTCTCCAAGTGCTTTTATGCATTGAACAGAAGAACTGTGATGCTGGAATTCTTGTAGTCGATTCCCATTTCCATCCCACACAATAATCGAACCATTTGTGCAACCTGACCAAATTGTTCCATCCATCGCCTGAGCCACTGCTTCTGTTCGACGGTTATCTTCGACGAATGTCCCTTTTGTTGCAACTCTGCGTACTGCATCAGCTGCCCCCATCAAGGCATTCCTAGATTTCTGGAAAAATGTGAAAGAACCTTGTGGTTTCTCCTTCTTTATGGATTTTACTTTGATTTCTTCCTCTATAAATTGTTCTGGCATCACTGGTGCCTCTAGGCGAGCTGACTCCACTTGGCCATCCATCACAAATACTTTTAACAGCCCTCTTGTCCGAGCATCCCTGTAGAAATCATATCAGGAAAATTAGTTCCAATAGGCCATGGGCCAAAAAAGTCGAGGAAACTGATGCAATTCATCTATATTTATGAAAGCATACCAAAGAGCAAATGTCATGCCAGTTATACTCCAAACTTTCGCTCGGCAATGGTCAGCAAGCATGTGTTTCACATCAGTAGTTGGCAAAGTGCACACGTTACCAACTGTGGCATGGTTCCTAAGATCAATATATGCCCTTTCGATCAGCAAAGCAGCCATATGTTTTTCTTCTGGTGTTAGTAAGAGGGACTTAGCAATGGCGTCCCAAGGCCATGCCTTTATAACACCCCCTTCAGAGCCTGACCATATTTCACCTGTTTCCAAGAGATTGAAATGAAACATATCATTTTGGGATAACTTTTCACCTCTTTTTAATCCACATCTAGATGTTCAACTCTTACATGCAACAACAGAGATACATGAAGTCAACACAAACAAAGAACCAGTGATTCAGCCATTGATAGTGATTCAGCCATTGATAGTGATTGAATGCAAACGAAAGCAACCAAATAAAGCTGAAAATTAAGTTTTGTCGTGAAATAAACTGCAGATTTTTTTTTTAAAAAAAACAACTAGACAGAAACCGGTGATGGAACCGATGTAACACCCCGGCCCTCCACAGGGCCTAAGATGCTACCACCACACACTTACAATTTCAAAAGGGTTGTTAATCCAACTTTTAGCAGCACCTCCCCTGTTCTTTACGAATATGATTACCCACAGGGAGTAAACAACAAATAAATATAGGATAATCGCAAAGCCAACTAACTTCATATTGCACGATCCATAACATAAACAGACTTTGGGCTCCACGACCATGGAGACCCATCACCTAAAAACAACGACAAAGTAAGGGTGAGTCCGGAGACTCAGCAAACACACGATAAAACAGTAACATCACTTTAGCAATTCAATCGATTTCATGAACTGTAAGCTGTACATCAACTCTATGATCAGAATCAGAATTAAGTCTCAGAATCAAATCAGAATCAATTCTATGTTCAGAATCAGTAAATCAATTCTACGATCGTGAATCAGAATCAAATCAGAATCAGTAATCAGAATCAACTCTATGTCTCAGAACGTAAATCAATTTCAGAATCAAAATCAATTCTATGTCTCAGAATCAAATCAATTCTACGATCGTGAATCAGAATCAAATCAGAATCAGAAATCAGAATCAACTCTATGTCTGTAAATTGTAAATCAATTCTATGTCTCAGAATCAGAACGCATAACTCTCAGAATCAGATCACTTTCTTCGCCATCGTCATGCAATGCAATACCATGCAATGCATCCGTAATGCATATATAATGCATCTGTAATTGTAGTTTATACTGGTATAGCGGAGGGTACACCCGTCGATGTCACCCTCTTCATCCATCCTGTGAAGGTGCCTACCTCTGTAGGTCTTATTCAAGAGCACTCCGGACTAGTCATATGACTCACCGACCTGGCTCTTATGCATTTTGCATGATGCAATATACTTCAAATGTGGATATCTAATCATAAGCGGTACTCATCAAGGTATGATTAGCACATAATTATATGCATCATCTCATAAATACAGTAAATTATGACATGGAAACACAAATAACAAACATTCCCCACAGTTTACTGTTCTACCATGCACTTGCCTGTTAACCTAGCGGGCGGTGCGTGGACAGCACCAGACTCGAACCGCCACCTGAACAAGCATTAATTGTTTCAATTCACTGCTAATGCAATACATTCATATACGAGCAAATGATATCGTTCTAACGCCCAATCCAAAAATTTAGCGATTTCATCATTTACACCGTCGGATCAAATTCTACACACTTAATCTCTCTTCAATCGATCACACTATTTAACATCAATTTATTCTCTCCTCCCTCTCCTGCCACGAATCGATCAGATCAATAGTGGTAGCACCGATTTCACCTTTCAAGCATTCATATTAATAAATAATATCTTAATAGCCATACGAATCAATTCTAACAATTGGCATAATAACTTATGCAAGATTCAGTGAATAAGCAGGGAGAAGAGTTTTCGAGGTGTTACCCTGGCCCCAACGACTGGATCGGGGCATTACCTTCCTTTCCTTAGTCAGATCGATAGATCTGGCGGCGGGTCAAACTTTCCTTCTCTCTCTTTTTTTCTTTTCCTGCTCTCTCTTCTTTTTTCCTCGCCTCGCCCCTTCTTCCTTTCTTTTCCTTCACCCGCCGGCTCCTCCTCTTCTTCTCTCATCGCCGGCCGACGACTCCGCCTCCTTCCTCACCCCGTTGGCGGCTCTCCTTCCTCACCGATCCCCGCCTCCTCTTCTTCCTCACCGGCTGCCTCTCCCCGCCTCACCTCTCGGTGGTGGCCTCCTCCACCCCGTGGAGTGACGGCAGGCGGGAGCGGGGCGGGCGTGGCGGGGCGACGCCCGAAACTGCGAAGAAGCGCGACAACCACGACGGCGATGCGCGATCGGGGAAGCAAGGCGGCGACAAGCGGCAGCAGGAGGGCGTGGAACAGCAAGGCTCGCCCGAGGAATGGCGGCGGCGGCGGCTACCGACGACGACGACGGCGGCGACAATGACGCGGCAGCGCACACGAGGTGTCGTCGCAGCAGGGCGCGGGTGCAATCGGAGGAGCGGTGGCGCCGGCAGACACAGCCGGGAAGAGAAGCCAAAATGGCTTTTGCCTCTCCCTCCACCTGGCTCCCTCACTCTTATAGGGGTGGCTTGGGCCTAGCTGGGCCGACGCCGGCCCAGGTGTTACATCCGATGATGTTGACGTGAAGATGAAGAATCTGGAGTTGGGAGGAAAACTGATACAATGGAAGTGATAGAAGAGGAAAACTGAAGAAAAGGGAGTGCTGTGAGAAGAAAAGGAAGTTAAGAATTGAAACTATTTCAGTTAGGCAATTTATGAGATTGGAACTGTAAGAAAGTGATGAGATGGATTGTAATGTACTGACCTTAAACTGTGTGTCAACTCAGTTTCAATAAAAGTTGGGACTGGGGCTTCGGTTTTGATGTCCTATTCATCTAAAAAAACTAGATATCATCTTTTTAAGTAGGCTTCAAGGTAGTCAATCAAGAACCATATTGTCTTAACATCTCCGCAATTGACAAGTACTGATTTGGATTATTGAATTAGTTACCTAGGATATGAGAGTTAAGCATTTCATAAGCTAATTCTTTTCTTTGTCAAATGATGTTCCAAAGGCTGATTCTACCTTCCAAAATTTCTCCAGCTTAAAGTAAAAGGTGCCAATGTGCCAAATCCATGCATATTCACCTACAAAAAGTTACGGGAATGATACCATTCCAGATAAACTTCTACACTAATATTCCATATCGAGATGTCCACAACTCAAACAGAACAGAACAAAAAAAAAACTACGATAAAGTAATCACTAGCTGAATTTAATGAATGGCAACAACTTCTGATTTAGGGTTCTAAATGCTGATTTGCAGCACGTCAATAGCTACTGAAGCCCCAAAAATCCTTTCTTATCTCTGATCCTACTACTACCCAGTCACGTAAAATCAGCTTATCGAACATCTCCAGTAAACTTCACACCTTTCCGCACCAAAAAGTGCCATTGGCTGACTGCCCTCACAGCTCATTCTTATCCAGTGATCATAATTTGATTTTCCTCAAAGCAGTCAATGAAAAGGAAAATTGTTAGAGGTGATCAAGGCAACAAGCTTCTCACCGTATGACGTAACGACCATGGAGAGCACCGGCGTGCGGTTGTACGCCTGCCACGTCAGTGCCTCCTTGAACATCGGCGCATTCCCGCCGCCATCCTCTGCAGCCGCCGGCGCCGTGGCGAGGTCCGTGTGCCACGATCGGATCATCCCGTCCTTGTGCCCCGTCCACACCAGCCGGCTCGCGCTGTCCACCGCGACGCAGAGCGCGGGCGGCGCGGGCACGGACTCCTGAACGGCGCGCTCTCCTCGTCGCCGCGGCGCGCCCCTGCGCCCCAGCCGGCGAACACCTCGTCGAGCACCCACACCGGATCCCGGACTCGGCGCCTGCCCACAGCTGCCGCCGCTGCGGCTCGCACGCGAGCGTCCGCAGGAAGGAGCCGACCTGCGTCTCCCGCAGCGGGTGGGGCCGCACCTCGAGCGGCGGCGGGCGGCCCGGGTGCATGGCCGCGCGGAGCGGCACGCGGAAGATGCCCTCGTCCCCGCCCGCGCCGACGAACTCCGGCAGCGCCCCACCCGCGCCGCCGTACTCCGACATGGCCCGCTCCAGCGTCACCGAGCCGCCGCCGAAGGAGGCCGCGGATAAGTACATCGACTCGCCGTGGTGGTGGTGGTGGTGGTGGGGCGGGAGCTGGTGCGGATACGACACGCAGCGCGCCGGGTCGTGGCGGTGCGCGGAGGCGGACGCGATGGGGTCGTCGTCGAGGCTGTGCATCCGGAGCGCGGCGTGGCGGGCGGACGCGGCCGCGGCCACTTCGTCGCGCGATAGCGGCTGGCTATGGGAGATGCCCTTCCGCTGCGGCGCCCGCCCGTGCCCCGGCCGCCTCGTCGTCCGGCTCCATGCCGCCTCCGTGGTTGGCGGCCCTCGCGTGCGCGCTCCTGGTCGGGCTCTGATTCGGGCGGGCGGGCACTCGGAAGCGGTAAGGAGGAGTGAGGCGAGCGCAGGAGGGGAGAGGGGTCGGAGCAGAGGGAGGCCACCCGTTGCTGGAGAAGACGGGCCGCGCCGTGGAGGGACGGGAACTGGTGTGTCTCCGAGAGGGGGGCTGTGTCCGCTTATATGGGGGGATGCCTCGTGGACCGGGTCCACCGCCGATGGGGTCCCGGGCTCCCGGCCCGGCCGAGCCAGTCTGATTGCCGACTGTGTAGAAGCTCTTCGCCGCAATGGAATCAAAGCCACTGTTTGGTACTGTCTTTATAAAAATAGCAGTATAACGATAATATTAATAAAAATATTATTTTTGTTACTGACGGTCTAATTATCTGTTTAATTTTTTTGTTTAGTAATTATTTGAATTTTTAAATATATCACATGAGCTCAAAAAATTATAAAAATTTATATAAAACATTCCGACACAATGTTTTTTGTAGTATAATTTTTAGAGAATTTTATTCATGGCAAATGTTGCTCAAAAATTCATAGAATTTTAATATTTTTATGAGTCTTTACATACAGCAAATAAGCTCTAAAAATTACAAATTTTATGTGAACCATTTCGATATAGTAATAGCTATTATGTAATTTTATACGATCCAAATTAGCCACGTTTATTAGGATTAACTTAACCACGAATTTAACGAAAAAATTATCATGGTTAAGTTAATCGAACAAATGTGGCTAATTTGGACCGCATAAAATTCTCAAAAAATTATATAATAACTATTAGTGCATCGGGAGACTTCACATAAAATTTTATAATTTTTGGAGCTCATTTGTTATATGTAAAAACTCGTAAAATAATCAGAATTTATGAATATTTTAGCAACATTCACCATGGATAAAATTCTCCAAAAATTGTTTTGTGAGGTATGTTGTGTTGGGATATTGTACATAAATTTTCTTAAGTTTTTGAGCTCATTTGATATATTTAAAAATTCAAATAAACACTAAACGGGAAAAAATAATTAAGTCGACTAATTATCCAGCCTAATTACCTGATGCTCTAATTACAGGAGGTAGTAACGTTTGTTTGGATTAACTTAACCATAGGAATTTTTTCGTTAAATTCTTGGTTAAGTTAATCCGAACAAACGTGGCTAATTCGGATTGTATAAAATTTCTAAAAAATTATATAATAATTATTACTATATCGGAACGCTTCATATAAAATTTTGTAATTTGTAGAGCTCGTTTGCTATATTTAAAAAACTCATAAAAATATCAAAATTATATGTATTTTTGAGCAATATTCGCTATGGATAAAATTCTCCAAAAATTACACTGTGAGGACGTTGTGTCAGAAGATTGTACATAAATTTTCGTAATTTTTTGAACTCATTTGATATATTTAAAATTTTTAACAAACACTTAACAGGAAAAAAAATTATGCCGGTTAATTAGCCGACCTAATTACCAACCTCCTGGGGGCTGGTGGCAGGCTTGCCTCGCTGGGCGACAGCGCCACACGTCGCCTTGCAAGCGCTGTCGCCCGGTCCGCCGATGGCAAAATGATATTTTTGTCAATACATTTTGTGTAATGCTATTTTTGTAAATACGATGCAAAACAGTGCTAAAATTGGTTTTGATTTCGCCGCGATGTTAGAAACGGAGATATACATACTATACTACCCGGATTGGCTGCCGTGAAAGCTACGACCTTTCCAAATGGAGCAGTAGGGTCTGCCGATGGAAGTCGCCGCAATGGGAAACAAGAATTCTGTAGCACGGAAGAAATAAGAATTGTCGCTGGGAGTAACAAATTTGTACTTGGTCCTCTATATAAATGTTGAACATCCATACAGCCTCCAAAGTATAATTTTGATAACTCATTTCGATTACAATATGTTTACAAAACCTTCTAAAATTATAATATTATGTTAGTACTTCTCTAGATAAATCTCTCTCTATATACATGTATATATCATTTTTATGTATTTGTTCTAAATATTCAAAAAAATATTGATAACCAAATTTATAATATTTAATTGCAGTAACCCAAAACGACTTGTTTTTTGTGACCGGAGGGGTACGTTGTTCTTGACTTCCTGCTAATGCTTTCCTTCACCGAAATAGAAGATGAGAAAAAGAAGGTTTGATTCTCATGTAGTAGTAGGCCCTGTTCTTTTCAGCTTCTAAAAGCTGTTTTTCGGTTTTTCTACAGTAACTAGCTTCTAAATAGAATATTTTTTTAAGATAGTGTCTACAAGTTAATTGTAGTATATACTTTACTGACTTCATTTATATAAGCAAAAATCACATATGAATTTTTGTTACTCTGTAATCCCTCGTACAAATAGCCCAAAAATCACAAACCGCAACTAAAAACCACAAGCTACAGCTAAAAAGAAGAGGCCCGTAGTCCTCATTAGTCATCTTTGGAACAAGAAGTTGTTAGTTTTCTCTAGAAGTCTTGTTGGTTAAGCCCACCGGAGAGATCATGATTCCCACACGCCTCAACCAAGCAAGTCTTATCACCGTTTCTATCTTTTTTTTTATGTTTTTGTCATATCCACGTTATGCTACTTTAGTGATAACTATCAGTAGCTCTGCTCTAAATGATTTCAGTTCTAATTTATTTTAATTTTTAATTTATTTAAGTCAGAAACTACTTAAAACATGTTGGCTTCTAATTTTAGTTTACTAGCTAAATGCCCGTACGTTGCTACGGATTTTAAAAAATTTTAGAACATATTTATATGCATGTTCTAAAAAATTTTACCACCCATTAGTTTCAGAATATATAGTATGATAAAATTTTAAAATCCGTAGCAATGAGCATTCAGCTAGTACAAGATCAAGCACTGGATGAAAAATACAGCATGTGCTCTACAATGCAGTCTAGATGAAATCCATTTTGACCACTAAATCATGGAAAGAAAGATATTTTGATGGGAAGGCGAGAAGATTCGGTGCAGGTCTTTTGGGGCCATATGTCAGCGCTGCCTTTTGTGAAAAGGGGTGGGAGAGCCCGGACCAACCACTAACTCCTTCTTTTATAATAGTAAAGATTTTATTCTTTTGGGTTTATTTCAGCTTTTTTACCTTTTCGTTTTTCCTTAATTTCTTTGTATTTTCCGTGACAATATAATATATTTTCTTTTTTTCTTTTTTAGAAAAAGTTAACATCCACTATATAGCAATTTTAGCCATAAATCAAAACATCGGCTAGAAGTTTAAGCCCTAAACCAATTAAAGCACCGCCTATGAGATAAGATTACGCGACGACGTAGACATAAGTAGGCCCGTAAAGCTTTTTATGTAAAGTATGCGATAGCCTACTACTAGCCTAGTATGCAAGCTCACACCACTTTATTTACTACCGCAAAAAAAAAAAAGGCGGCTACTCTACATTTCGCCAAATTTACCTGGTCGTGTTTTGATCGGTACCCCGTCAGCAGTGGAAAATTGTTAGGCTCATGTCACAGTTTTGAGACCGGGCCTACACACGCCCAACGAGAGAGGGACTGGGCGCCCATTTTGTGGTGGGCCCATCGGCCGGCTTTGCTTTTTTTTTTCCCCTTGTGCCCTCTCGCTTTCGGTTGCCCATGAACCAGGATAAACGAACTGAACCTTGACAATTGGCTACGATCTCAGTAATCTAATCGCCACCAAGCCATCCTGGTTGGAAACTATGCAGGTGCCGACCAACATTAAGGAGGGATTACGACTTGCCCTGCTCTTTCTCGGATTTGCTTCCAGGAGCAAGATAGAAAAGAATGCCAAAAGTATACTTTCATCGTGCACAAAGAGGCAGGGCATCATCACATGGTCGCACTGCATCGTGAGCACACACCAGCGGACTTGCAATAGTGAGTGGTAGATCGTCGCCCGCTGGCGTCAGCTTTTTACCGCCATGAGAGCTCTTCAAAGGAAGCGTACACTTGTGGTTACCGGCCACAGTTCGTACATCACTCTTGGGGTATGACGTTGCCTTGATATGAGGATGATGTTGCACAGACGGCCCAACTGATTATTGAGTGGTCACATACGCAAGTACACCAATCACCTCAATCAATCAGCTGGAAAAATATTATCTTGGAAATAATTGTTGTCTTTTCAACTAGCCTTCGCTGTTTGGATTTGGACTTCTAGTTTTAGATGTATTTCTTTTACTATTTCTAAATTTCAACTTTTTTTAAATTTTTTGGATTTTTTAAGTTTTTTGCCGGTTCTTTTTTCGTATTCGTTTGTATTATACATGCTGGGTTAACCCATTTTTCTATTTTTATTTTTTTAAATTTAATTATACCAAATAACCTACTATCAGCTACAATGTAATTTTAACCACATACAGTGAAAATTATAAAAGAAATTATACAATAATGTAAGTTATGTTGGTGGATATAAATTTTTGTAATGTTTTGACCTTATTTGCTATATTCAAAAATTCAAATAAATATAATATAAAATTACAAATTTAGACAGTGATTAAGCTGTTGTCCCGTGGACGGGCGACAGGCGCCTGTCGTCTGTTTACGGGACAGCAGGTACCACATGTCATCTCGTCGGCGTTGCTGTCCGTCCACCCGACGGTAAAAATATCATTTTTGTAAATACGATATATATACAGTTAGTTTTGTAAATATCATATGCAATAGCTTTGTCTCGATCTTTTCAGTCGACGTGCTAGCTCTCTCTGCATGGCAAAAGGAAACGGAGTTAGACCACAAGCAATAGCGCAACGCCAAACCGTTCACAAGATTGTACCCGCTTGGTTAGCAGCAAATGAACAGCCTGAACTCGAGGGGTAGAAATTTGCAGTAAGGACGTCGTGTCCTGGTTGGCCAAGCCAAACACTAGTGCTCTACTAGCCAGCTGTCGGGTAGGCCGAAAGCTGAACACCACTATTGCGACTGAAACCATACCTTATTAATCGGCACAGTAGTACGGTTTCTATAATTGTAGACTAGCCGTGACTAAAACTATAAAAATGTTCTTTTCGATTGAGAACAATGATTTTAGTTTAGTACGAGTGTTTAATAGAATATCTATAACTTATTTTAAAAAGACAAATCGATAAGTTATTTTGAAACGATGATAAAGAAGCTGTCATGTTTATTTATTAAAAAACATAAAATCTTAAACCATAAACTGAAAGCCTCGTCTGGATCAAGTTACAAGTCCAGTCATTTGAATCGAGCACCACTAAGCAATGCCTAAATACGTTCGGCGTCAGTGCGTCGCCACCACGACACGAGCCCTGTCCCCGTACGTTGCAGCAGACCCGACCGAAAAAGCCGCGCACGCTTGGCACGGGCGTTTCGCCGCGCGGCGTGTAGCGCCGAAGCGCGCAAGCAAGCAACGCAGCGGCCGGCGGCATCGCCCGCCGCGGGGGACGCAACGCCACCGCGTCGCTGTCGATTCACGACTAATCGCGAGGAGGTGGGTGGAGCGGCCCCAACTACCCGCGCCACCTGGTGCGGCACGGGCCAATCGGGCTCGTGCCGTCAGACGTGCAGCCCTATGTAGATGAACTAGAACGATTAAACGTGGTATAAGGTGTTGCAAGTGATTCCTTGTTTTCGTTTTTTTGTTCGATTTTGATCTATCAGTAATAGGATCTGTTTGACAACAACATGCGAACATGAACTTTTAAATTTAAAATTTTAAATTTTAGCTGTTTATAGTACAGATTACGGAGAAAGATACGCACTTACGATTTTGAATGATATAGATGTTGGATTTTTAACGTGTACATCGTTTAACTTGTAGACCCCGTCTTGAGAAAATACTTTGTTTGAAAGTTAGGTACTATAACAAAAATAAAAAATTGTCAGCTTCGGAGAAAAAAAATATGCGATAACTAAAATGTTATCAGCCACAGTCGATTTGACCCACGCCATGTGTGCTGCCGCTACGTATCCAAGCGACAGGTTAGTTGTCACCGAAAAAAAAAATACCCTGATGATCACAGACAGGTCCAAATAAACACATGACGTGTGCATGCATGCTATGTATACCATGTGTGCGTATGAGTGTTCAAATTGGTACGGACAAACGCCTCTTTTTCTTGTCTTTTTATCCTCGAAAAAGAAATGCAAAAGGAGGCAGGAGGCAGTAGTAGTTCACCACACCAGTCTATTTACATATCGTAGAAGACGATTGCGTGCACTCAACGTGATCCAGGTCAACTGTTGCAAATGGTTCTTTTATTCGGCGGAGTCAAATACACACTGCAAAAAAAAAAAGTGGCCGTGTGCTCCAAAGCAACGCGTAAGAGCCACTGGCTTTCCGACAAACGCATGCGCACGTTTATACGGTGGCGACGCGGCCTGCAAAATCCAATATCAAACAGTATCCTTGTTCGGAAGAAGGAACCCAAGATCTCCTGCACGTTTCGTATCGAGCTGGACCTGCCCGAAAAAGAATTCATCATGACCGACATAGGTGTCGGTGACACGACGGGAAGTGAGATATGAAAATAAAATAAATTTGAATATATTTATATTGATTTTTGCTGATAACTGTTGGATGCGGCTGAAGAACAGTAGTGATTTTTAGCTGCGGCTGATAAAAAAGTTTTCATCGGGCATGCTACTTAAAAACAAATGAAAATTGTGGGCACTGCCAATTTGTCACCAGATGAGCTCGGTTTGAATTCAGTCTCTCGAAAAAGACGAATCACTCGATTTGAATTCGGGAGCGCACTTTGATAATTTGCGTCTACGGAGGTAAAGAAAAAAAAGATGATTTGAACTACATTTGTCCGGAGTCCGCGTTCAGGGTCAAGACTGCTTGCGATTTCCGGGCCGTGTTGTTGAACTTGGGCCGTATGTCTGGCTCAGGATGGGCCGGGCCGTCTACCGCTACTGGGCCCACTTCACATGATTCTTCGCGTAAAAGCTCAAGACTCCTCCCCTTTCCTTCCAGAACTCTACGAGGCCGCGGATCCGTTCCTCCCAGATCACCCGACGCCGCCGCTCGCTCGCCCCCGCCGTCCTCGTGCTCGCGCAGCGATGGATGAGTGGGTTCGCCAGGCCGAGGCGTGGGTAGGCCAGGCCGAGCGCTGGATCCGCCAGCAACCCCCTGAGCAGATTTACGTCGCCATCGCGGTGGTTGCCGTGACAATTCTGGTGCTGGTTGCAGGTGATGCGTCGAACCTGAGCTTCTTCTTGCCTTGTGTCTCTTGCTCATGAGTGTTGAGGTGTTGTGTTCAGTTTGTATAACCCAACCCAAGCTGCCCTAAGGTGAAGGGCATGTGCAGAAAGCGGTCCTGAAAACCTAGATAGATGTGGTAATTTAGCAACGAGGAACTGCGTTGGGTGCAATTCCATATTTGCCTGGATGCATCAGACTTGTAAAAGGCTGTGCGTTTCATGTGTCGTAGCTGTCGTTTTTTTTTTTGACGAATCAACTAGCTGCGGATCTGGATGAGCAATTGTGTAGTTCGTCGTTGCTATATTACCCCATCGAGATGTTATTCGTCGATCACGGCAGTCCCTAGCTAAACTACCATAGCGACGTGCTGCTCGTCGAGATGTTGCTAAACGGTTGTATAGTTCATCGTTGCTAAATTGTCACAATTCAAATACGATTAAAGCATAATTGAGTCCATGCCTTGGATCTTTCGGGAACTGATTTGAAGGATGGGGAGCCATAAGCCGTAATCCGAAAAGAATGGGGCCTCAATAGAAGGGCAAGTCACCAGATAGCGATTCTACCATGTGGACGGTTCATTGTGTAGGGTTCCCTCGATCGATCGGGAACTCTTCGTAATTTGGAGCTCTATTTCGGCTAACATAAGAACACTGTGCCTTTAAAAGTATTTCTCCCTCTCTCTTGCTCGGAGGCTGTGAACAATTAGTAGCTTTGCAATTGTACCAGTATCCTTACTTTACCGTTATCTCAGAGTGGAAGCAGAGAGTGGAACTGAATGCTTCAGTCTTTAGCTGATTTAGAATACAGCTTTCAGTGTGCCACAAATTGCAACCAGGGTAGTAACGAATTGCTGTTGATTGAATTACCTAAGATTAATATTCGCAAGTGCACCTTGTAAAAAGTTAATACTCTGATGTTGTCATGATATGTGTGGTGTTATGAAAAGAAAAAGGGATTGGTGTTTTTTAATCTAGAGGTAATTTATTTTCAAAGGTGTAACCTTAACACTTTTAGTGTTTGTAATGAGTGCACCCAAAGATGTAAAATGCCTTGCTGTATAATGAAATCCATTGTGTTTTTTTGGAGGTTTCGGCTTTGTGGTTTATAATTTTGTTGATGCTATGAGTGCAGTAATTAACGAGTAATTTCTTTGTCTGATTGATTTATTATTTACAGTTTCTTGCTTGAAATCCTCGAAACCAAACACCATAGTGCTCTCTGGGCTTAGCGGCAGTGGCAAAACTATTCTTTTCTACCAGGTAATTATTTGTTTTAACTGTTCCAGTTCTTTATATGGTCCTCTCTCTTGTCTCTTTGTTTCTCCTTCAGTGATACAGCTGTTAACTGCTGGTGGATTAACACGAAATTTGACCAGAGTAATGGCCAAGCATGTCATTTTTTCAATTTTGATTGCCAGTTTTCTCCCTCTGTGGTGTCAAGTTTTTACAAGTCAGGGACAAGGTTGTAATTTATACTTTGCAATTTGCTCACGTTTATGCCTCTTGTGGTGCATTATAGTTCAGTATGTTAGAAAATGACCATTCTATCTGAATTTCTACTTTGATTGCTATGGTGTTATCTGTTGTGTACTTGTGTGTGTCTTGCCTTGTTGCCTTGATTTGACTGTATAAGCTCATTTATGTTTTTTTGTAATGCATGCCTGCATGGCAATATTTCGAAGAACAGAGACTATTTTTCTTATTTTCCTTCATTCATTTTGGTTACTCAAGGGATGTACAATGGAACAAGTAGGTAGGTTGTCTTATATTATCTTTTGCTTCTGTGCTTATTTTGCCTTTCTCTTCCTTTTAGCTTCGCGATGGATCATCACATCAAGGAACTGTGACTTCAATGGAACAAAACAATGACACATTTGTGCTGTACTCAGAGCTGGAAAGGGTGAGGCAATTTTTTAGGCGAATCTTTGCAATATCTTGGTTTCATTTCAATCAATAAAATGAAGGACATCATTGTTTATATACATATTTGCATTTGCTGATCAGTGATCACAATATTTTTACTGAACTTTTCTCTTGTCCTTTGTGCAGAAAGGTAAAATCAAACCTGTGCATGTTGTTGATGTTCCTGGTCATGCAAGGCTCAAACCCAAGCTTGATGAAGTTCTTCCTCAAGCAGCTGGGGTTGTTTTTGTTGTTGATGCTCAAGATTTTCTGTCTAGCATGCAAGCTGCTGCAGAGTAATTTTGCTGACTTCCTTTTTGTTCTTTCCAAAAATTTGTGGTGATAATTCAGCTAATATTGCTACCATTGCATGCTGGACTGAAATTAGGAGTGTGACTGGGCGCTTCTTCCATTTCCCAGCATGTCAAAAATTGTTGTATTCTATCGATTTCTTGATGCAGTTGGTATTGTCTCATGATATTCTCCCCTTATCGCAGGTACTTGTATGACATTCTAACAAAGGCTACTGTAGTGAAGAAAAGGGTTCCTGTTCTGATATTCTGCAACAAGACAGATAAAGTTACAGCTCATTCAAAGGAATTTATCAAGAAGCAGTTGGAAAAAGAAATGTATGGTTACTTTTTACATCTAACATTCTTGCATAATTAGAGTGCGTCAACCTGAGGTCACTCCATAACTCATTTGAATTAAGCCACCTGTGAGAGAAAATGCGACAACCATGTGCACCGACTAGCTGAAGTGTAGAAACAAGCTTGTAATGTGTGCCATTTTATCGATTTTGTAGAAACAAGCTTCGGGAATCAAGGAACGCCATATCATCTGCTGACATCACCGATGAAGTCCAGCTTGGGGTCCCTGGAGAGGCATTCAACTTCAGTCAATGCCAGAACAGGGTGACAGTTGCTGAAGGTGCTGGCCTTACTGGTAATGTTTCAGCAGTCGAGCAATTCATCCGTGAGTATGTGAAGGCTTAGATTCATCCCATCCTTACAGACGAGCGTTTTTGTTTCTGCATGGTTTGCCTGATGAAAGAAGGAAAACTTTCATCGTGTATGTCTACCTTGTGTATGTCTACCTACGTAGGGTGTGCCAAGTGATGACCTTGTTAGAGGTTTAACAATTTGCATTGCTAACTCCTTATAGACATTGCCTCTGAACATGATCTGTTAGAAAAACTACCACTGATTTTCATTGTGGCCATGCCATTCTGTAGGTTTTATTTCCTTTTTGTCCCTACTCTGAACACTAAAAGGCTGCATGTGACTAAATGGTTTTGGAAATTATGTTTGAAGGGACAAAGTCTTTTGACAGTGTATTGGAGTCAATTTTTAGCTTACATGTTTATCAACAATCTGTGGGGGCATTATTCCTGCAACTTGGTTCAGCTATACTTAAGCTGTTCTTGGCGATGGCCTTGCAACCTGGCATAGCTGTGCCGAAGCACATCCTTGATTGTGGGTCTGTTCTTTGCGGCTTCTAAAAGCGGCTTTTGATTTTTGCTACAGTACCTAACTTTTAAATGGAGTATTTTCTTAAGACGGGATCTACAAGTTAATTGTAGTACACGTTAAAAGCCTAACATCTGTATCAACCAAAATCGCAAGCGAGTGTCTCTCTTCGTAATCTCTGTCGTAAACAGTTAAAATTTAAAATTTTCAGCTAAAAACTGTAAACTGCAGCTAAAAAGAATAGCCATGTATCTATGACCTCGATTTCCTTGTGTTTGTGATGTTGCGGTTCTTATGTCTCCTATCGATAACGGTCTGCTGCTGACCAATTAGGGGTGGCCTCAGGGAATAGTAGAATGGGGCTGGTGACGGGCAGGCCATCCGGGGTCAGGCGCACGATCTCTCGCTTTCTTTCCACGGGACTCGAGTCTGTTGCCTTCCAATGCTGAAGGGTCATTTCTGTTAGGGGTGGAAAACAATAACAGATAATTTATTTTATCTGATATTTATATCCGAAAAAACACGAATATGGTAAGCGAAATCTGTATTCGAAAATGTTCGTTTTCGTATTTGTGAATATTTGTATCCGTATTTGAGAATATTCGTATTCGCATTCGTATTCGAGAATATTCGTATCCGTATTCGTATTCGAGACTATTCGATTCATATTAATCCGTTTCTAGAACACATGAAAAATTCGTACAAATTTTGTGATTCAAAATTTGAATTTAAGCGATTGAAAACCGGTAACCGGTCAAAAACCAGTGAAAAATCGGCAAAACTGCTAGGAATCTGATTTATCTGATATTCGTATCCGAGAAAATTCGTATGCGAAAATATCTGTATTCGTATTCGAGAATATTCGTATCTGTATTTGAGAATATTCGAATTCGTATTCATATTCATATTCGTTTTAAGATATATATTTGTATTCGTATTTAAGACTATTCAATCCTATCTGATCCGTTTCCACGCCTAATTTCTCTTGTGGTCACTCAATCGAAGGGCGAGTCACCAGAGCGATTCTAGCATGTGTAGGGTTCATCGTGTAGGTAGAAGAAGCTCCATGCCCTCGCTGAAGAAGCTTCCATACTCCAGATGGTTGCCGCTTGGTATCCTCGGTCGATCGGGAACTGTATTCTAGTTTGGAGTTCTATTTCGACTCTATTTCGACTAACATAAAGACACTATATTCTAGTTTGGAGTTCTATTTCGACTCTATGTCGACTAACATAAAAACACGGGCTTTAAAAGTCTCTCTTGGTCGGAGGGGATAACATCATATATATTCTTCCCCTGCATGCTGCTGTGCCACGTACGTATATATCATCATGCTGGACACGGGCAGCCTCTTCGAGTTCAAAGTTGACTACTCAGGCGCGCCGAACTCCGTCGGCACCGTCTGCTCCATGATCGTCGGCGTCGGCGACCACACATGGAGGATAAACTGCTACCCTCGCGGCAAGCGGGACAACAACGGCGAGTACCTCTCCGTCTACCTCGAGAAGCTGAGCCATGGAAGAGACGCCAAGGCCATCTTCGACGCCTTTGTGCTGCGCAGAGGCGGCGGCGGCGCCGCGCTATCTTCGTATTACACGATCAGAGCCGTGCTTGATTACCCAGCGGTGGCCTCCGCCGCGTTGGGGTGGTCGCGTTTTATCAAGATCAGCGACCTGGAGGAGCACTACGTCGTCGATGGCTTCGTCAGAATCATCTGCCTCATCGCCGTCCTACGCGACAATGACCCTATACTCGTGCCGCCCTCTAGCATGGCCAAGGACTTCGGCGGCCTGCTGGAGAACACGACCGGCAGGTCGGACGTCTCGTTGGTCGGCGACAGCGAGACGTTCCCTGTGCACCGGTCGATCCTCGCTGCCCGATCCCCGGTCTTCCAGGCGCAGCTCTTTGGGCACACGGCGGAGCGCGGCATGTCAACAATCAACTTGGGTCAAGACATCAAGGCTTGGACTTTCAAAGCTCTGCTTTGGTACATCTACACCGACACGCTGCCGCGGGAAGACGAGCTCGAGGACTCTTCGTCGACGGAGCTGTTTCAACATCTGCTTGTGGCAGCGGACTATTACGCGCTAGACAGGTTGAAGCTTATGTGCGCCGATAAATTGTGGAAGAACGTATCGGTGGACACGATCGCGACAACCTTAGAGTACGCCGAGAGGTCCAACTGCCCGGAGCTGAAGGACAGGTGCATGGAGTTCTTAGCCTCGGAGGAAAATTTCAAGAACGCTGCATTGACCAAGGAGTATGGGTGGTTGGTGCTCAATTACCCGACAATCATCTCGGAGCTAAGGGAGAGAATTGGGGCAAAACATGGGCAGATACTCCCTCCAGTCGCGAAAGAATTACCCTAAATCATAAATTTCTAGTTTATTCAGGAGCCACCGTTGAGGCAAAACGTAAGTGTGTGTATATATATATGAAGCCTCTTTTCTACTATCGGATGTAATTACATCTTATGTCATATCTCATAATGTAGAGAATATCTTGCATAACGGCGAATATATACGTGTACTACACGAGTATTTAAGACCATCTAGGTGGTATGAATAATTTTTCAGAGGTGGTATGTACATTTTTTTGACATACACCCTTTTATATACGTATATGAAGGTATTTACAAAATACGCTAAAAAAATATGGACTCCCTTGCAATTTTTTCGTATGGTTCACATTAGAGTATCTTATAATTAGTATGCGAGTACACCTAAAGTGATAAAAGGGTATTTCAAGTTTGTTTAGATAGTATATTAGAGATAGGTATAATTACACCCGGGAGTAAAAGGTATTTTTCCTACCTACATACATACATATGTATGTATGTATATATAGTGCTAATGCCTATTTGGATGCTAACATGCTAATGCAAACATTGGCCATTCAATCGATAGTGAACAGTCTCGATTCATACAGGTGGAAGGTCGCTCCTCACTTATGCATTTTGCGTTTACACCCCGCCTGGTTAATTGCAATCCCGAAAATGTCCTTCAGTCATTCGCTTCTTCCCCATGGAAGGCATCGCCATGGGATAGCCCCCTCGACCCGCTGGCCTCCCAGCCATCGGCAGCTCCCTCCTTCCTTCTCCCAGTCACTCACCTCCGTCTCCTCGCATCCGTCCCCGACGCCGCCCTCCCGCACCGCCTCCCTATCCTCTCCGGTGCCTTCCCGTCCTCCCTAGCGTCGCCCACCGCCGCCTCGCCTCCCTCCACCACCGGCCCCGCCTCCCTCCACCCTCCGACCGCCGACGGCGCCCACAGCCTCCCGGCTTCCTCCCGATTTCCCGGTGCCGCCTCCTCCATCCGCGCCTTCCCTTCCCGACCACGCGCAGCTTCGACTACGGCGGCCGACTATGTCAATTTCGACCACGACGGCCGACCATGGCGATTTCCACCACGGTGGCTTCGACCACGGCGATTTTGACTCTGACGGCCGACCACAACACTTGGTCGAAACCGTGGTCGGCCGCCGTGGTAAAAGCCACCGTGGTCGTGGAGGGAGGAGGCGCCACCGACGGAGGAGGTCCAAATGGAGGAGGAGAGGCGCCTGGGAGGCCGGGGGCAAGACCGGAGAGACCGGGCGGCGGGGAGGCTGGGGCGGCACCAAGGAGGCCAGAGGGGCGGCGGAGAAGCTAGGAGGCACCGGGGGAGGCTAGGGAGGCACCGCCGAGAGAGGCCGGAGGGGTAGGCTCCGGGGAGGGAGCCAGAGGGAGGCGCTCGAGAAGGGGCAGCACTCGGGGAGGAGATCAAGGAGGGGCGGTGCTCAGGGAGGAGCTTGGGTAGGGACGGGGCCCAGGGAGGGAGAAGCTAACTCTTATGAGTTGTGACTGAAGGCAAAAGGAGCAACTGTGGTTTCTTGCAAATAAGTATAAGTCATCCGGTGGTTTTCACTCGCTTGGATCGTGCCCGTCCGGCTGGGAACCGACGGTCCTGAGCGTTTGTTAGCATGTTAACACCCAAATAGGCATTAGCACTAGATATGCTATATATATATATTACTGTACATGTCTGTCTTTGTTTGTTCAGGCGTCACAACGCCACACACAATAGAACACACCTAGATAGATGTGTATATGTATATTGTTTAACTTTTGTGGACGACGTGTTTTGTCTTCATCGTGAGTAGAAATTATTCTTATAGATAGTATTTGTTATAAAACACACAACAAAAATAGAGGATCAAGAAAACATGAGTCATGGATTTAATATGGGAAACTCTTACGAAAAAAACTACAGACGCACGAAGGCAAAATTCACTATATGAGGAGATATTACAATGATATTCTTGCTTTTCTTATGGACTACTGGGTACATATATAAGGCAAGGGAAACTAATCTCATATAGAGAGGTAACCAAATCAGAATCGGTTGCTACATGTTGACATCACGTCTGATACAACTTGCGTAAGGCACTGGCACTGGTCATGACACGTCTGGTATAAGGAGATGCAGTGTCCTACGTGGGCACGGTACGAATTCGGATCAATTTAAACAATTTCCACATTGAGCCAAATTCCCTCTGGTAGTTGAAAACACAATAAACTCTAATTAAATCAGGATGAACACCTTGTGCGTCAAAAGTGCATCGGACTAATCTTCAATAAGAAAGACTAGAACAGTCTTATCTAAACGCTTCTCGTGAAGCAAAATTAAGCAAACCATCAGCAAATCTAAACACAAAGTTTTCAACAAAAGCAGACGAACAAATCTGGGCCTTCATCAATTCATAACCCAGTAAAAGTCTGAGTCTGTGTAACTAACCTCCTGAAATAAATGCTCAAACGTCGAACGATATAAGCCAAAACATCACCTGTGACATTGGATAGATAACAAAAAGCTCACATCATAGAATTTGACATGCTCTACCTGGAAGACAAAACTTGGCAAAAACGCTCATTGAAAGACCAACTTGCACGTGTGGCATCACGTACGTCAAACTGTTGACCGGTCCCTATGTAGGCAGTATGACTAGCAATGCCTGTAACATTTAGTTTTCTATCTATTCTGGAGGTCACGATACTACCGGCTATTAGTTGGTGATAGTACCGGTCTCAGGCTGATTTTTGCAGAATCCTTGCTCTAATGGCTAGTTTTTTTTGTGTGGAGTATAAATACTCTCTTGTGGCTGATTGGGGTTAGAATGCTAGTGACATATTCTTTTTCCTTGAGTTAAGATCAAGCCCTCTTATTTTTTTATGTGCATGTGTTGCACTTAGTAAGCTTGGAGAGAAAGAAAAACCTTGCGAATGTGTTACACTTGGTGGTGGACTTTGTGTCCTTTGAGCTTTGACACTTGATTTGATCAAGCGAGCGTCTCTGACTTGTTACTGTTGGAGTTTGTCGACTTCTAAATGGTGTAGAGGTGTGGTGGTCCAGTAATGTTATAAAAGAAGCTTGTGAGAAGACACGACTTGTTGTGAGTGGTGTGGTGCTCGCTATCTTCGTAGTGGAGGAAGAGTAGCCCTAGTGGAATTGGGGTGGTTATTTTAATTCGTGGAGTCGGTTCAATTTGTTGAGCTTACCTCAATATGGATTAGGGAAAACTAGTAATTTTTGAACACCATGGTAAAATATCGTGTGTCAATTATGATTTGTTTTCTTGAGCTCAATTTATTTACTTGCAATTTACATTAATAGAAATTGAATTAATTGCTTGTTACCTTAGGATTGCAAACTTTGACCTAGAATTAGGGCGTTGGTACACTTAGGTAAACCTAGTTGATTTAGTCCTTAATTGTGTAAAACCGATTTGATTTACACTTCTACATTATAAACCCAGTTTTAACTAAAGAAAATTTATAAATACCTATTCACCCCCTTTAATCGGTATTCTCGTCCTTACAATACCTCAGTCATGCCCACAACTACATTGGGCAAATAGGCTCAAGGAAAGCGGGAAACAGACGGTGGGTGCTACGCGGACATATTATAGTGCATTTTACTGATGACTAACAGTAGAAATCAAATTTGGTAACTGTTGTCTAGAGGTGGCCAAATGGGTCGTGCTAGTCGGGCCGGCCCGAAGCACGACACTATTAGCATATCCTAGACACGACACAACCCACCACCTAAACAAATTGTGCTGGCTTGGCTCGATAATCCATGACGTGCTTGGGTCGAGATCTTGGCCCAACGGCCTGGCCTGGCCTGATATGAATGTCACATAGGGATGGATCTATATTAGTTCATAGGTGTTCAGCTAAACACTTAAAATTTTTTGACAAAAAAACCTAATATATTTAAGGTATAATACACACACACTTAGTTAGGCTAAATTGGCTATATTTATACCCAACCAGCTCAAACCAGTGCTGGCCGGCTGGCCTCGCGTGGTCGCGCCCTGGGCCTGGCCCATTCTGGCATTTTCCCATTGGCGGCTAACCCTAACAGCACTCACTGCTCTCGGCTTTCCACTCCACGCCTTGGTTGGTCACTGACGTGGTCTGACCACTCAGGCGGCGGCGGCAGCGGCAGCTGGCGCCCGGTGGGAGAGGTCAGAGGAGACCAGCAGGCAGCAGCACTGCAGCAGGGTAGCAGGCTAACAGTCGCGGCCGGCCGGCAGCCGCTTAGCGTTCAGCCGTTCACCTCCGGGCTCCGGACCTCCGGCGACGGGCGACCGGCGCTCCGCTGCTGCTCCGCGCCTCCTGGGCCCCGGCGGCTGCCTCACCTCGACACCTCCGGCTCCACTTCGCACCACCGCGCCTCTCTCCGGTCAGTTCCTCTTCCTCACATCCTCTCTCTCAGTTCGCACTTCGCAGCAGATCCAGATTAGATTAGATCTGTGATGAGACAGAAGAATGGATTCAACAACAACATAGGGCCATCTCAGTCTTCGGTATGACCGCTAATTAAGTTCCCAGTCATTTCTTACTAAAAATCATTACCCAAAATGTGTTTTAATAGCGGAGCGACCTGGAATTAGTCAGTACAAAGGGGACGGCATTTTATGCAAAATCTGTACTTCCAAGATTTGGTTCATACAGAAATCAAATGGTAGTTGCTAGGAGATTAAAGATTATTCCTAGTTTCCTACAATGGGCTGTCATGAACGAAAAGTTGGATGGTATCGAAACAGTGGAGTTCCACTTTTTTATTAACAAGACATGAAGACAAACTTTGTTTAAGTAAACAAAACATCCGCCGTGCACAATTTCTTCCCAAGCAAGGTCTGGGTGGCAAAACTAACTACTCCCAGTAGAATGTTATAGCTGGGAACCACCAGATAGTTGTCACTCACAATGACAAGTTAACAACCATCAGGCAATTGATTTGCAAGATAGGCTGGATAAGTGGCCAATGAATTATACCGATACATTCTATTCTATGAATAAATGTCAGTATGAAATCAGACCAATGTTATTCTCAATCATTGTGCAAATGTTTTTGAAAGATGATGTTATATGTTATATGATGACATCATATCACGCTTCCAAGGCATGAAGCATCGTCGAGTTAATTTGTATTTGTATCCACTTATTTTGTAATTTCTTTATATTATTTGAGATGTTATATTGTTATCTCTAAACTCTAGTACGAACAATTGTACTATTGTACTTTAACTATTGCTATTGTGAAGTGTGGACCTATGTGTTTTCTACTAAACAATATTTTCATAAATTCGAACACCCATCTTGAAATTCTTGGGTCCGCCATTGCTGTCACAGCACGACCCGTTTATTTTTAATATTTATATAATTTTATTTTATAGTTTTTGAATTTTATATAGTTTATTTTATAAGTATATATAATTTTATTTTGTATTATGTATTTTTAGGATTTTCTTACATTTTTCAAAATTCATGTCAAATGGGCCGACATCAGCCCGACAGGCCAACAGTGCCCAGGCTAGTCCGACACGGCCATGAAGCTATCGGGTCATGTTTGGGTCGGTGTCTCAGCCTATAAGCCAGTACGGCATGACCTGTCTAAGTAACGGGCGAAATAGGTCCGTGCCTACATGAGCCCGTGTCGTGCAGGGTTGGGCTGTCCATTTGGCCACCTCTTTGATGTCTCGAGGGTATTATAGATACAATATTTTTTCTATCGATAATATCAACTTCCCCTAATCCTGATCCTATCCGACTACGCCATCTGCTAGCGTCATAGCCCTTGCGCCGCATCTACCATCCCCATCCCTTGCGTCGCCGCTAGGCCATCTGGCGCGCCTCTAGCATTCCGCCTCCCCATCCCTTGCACCGCCTCATCCCCATCCGGGGCGCCTCTAGTGTTCCGCAACCCCATCCGCCGCCTCTGTTTTGTTCTCTCTCTCGCACCGGAGTGCTTGCGCACCATCGCCTCTCTGTCGGGACGCCGTCTCTCCAGTTTCCACTCCTCTCTCGCATGGGAGAGCTTGCACACCGCCTCCTCTCAGTCGTGGCTCTGC